>JAINUG010000024.1:5414981-7877469 GCA_029706075.1 Aldrovandia affinis | reverse complement strand
GGTGATATCAACCAGCCAAGCAAATTCCTGTCTGCCATCCTGATAGTTAGTGGTAGGTTTCTCAGAGTAACCATTAACTTCTGACACCTTTGGTCAGAGAGTTGCCATGTTTTTGCATTATAAAACTGACAGGCTATGGTTAAATGAATGAATTGTATTTGAGTCAATCAGTCACCACTGACCACTCACAGCGGTATAGCCACTTACATCATTATTAATAACCTGTGCAGATTGCATGTGTTGTGAGCAGTATTCCGAATGCACTGATGTGAACATTCATGTGAAAAGTACAGCTGTGTCAGTTGCCAGAAATCCACCTGCTGGAGCTCCAATATCACTGGAAGTCAGCAGTTTTGTTCGCTAAACACTCTGCATGATATATTAAAATATCTAGTTGATTTTGCACTTTCAGGTCTGGCCACCACCACAGCTCCAGCAACCACAACATCAGTAGCACAAACGGTCTCTGGAACCATGCCCTCCACAAAAGCTGCAACAACTACAGAACCACGGACAATGTACGCTCACGTTTTCCGTTTCACAGTTCGGCTTTTAAGTGTTGGGTCCACCCAATGGAAGAACTTCTCTGTCTAACCTGCTCCCTAATGGAGTACTGAACCTAGTGTTCCCTCCATGTTTTTCTGCAGTACTGGCACGGTGAGGATCTTCATCCGACTTGTGTTCCCCAACCTTCAGTCTGTCCCCAGCGAGAGTGAGATTGGCAACCTGGCCAACACTCTGTTGGATTCTCCTGTAGGATTACTGAATGATCCCATGAAGGTGGACAATTTCACCTATGAGAGTACGTTGCACCTCCACCCACCCCTTCTCTCCCATTGTCCTCTGTGTCACCTTCCAACTCTCTTTGGTCTACAACATTCATAGGACCCTTTTTGTAATGTGTAAAAGATTCAACAGATTATTTGGGGTGATAATTTCAGACTTGTTATGAAAACAACTTGTAAAATACATTTTTGCGAATCGGGGGCATTAATGTAAAAATCTTCTTTGGCATGTGATCATTTAGGAAATAAATTCTCATTCTACAAAGTACATCCATGACTGAGTGACTGAACTTATTTATTTTGCATTAAGAGATGGAACCAATTCTGATATAGGTAGAGCTACTTAAATTATGTATCTCGGCAATGATTATGTCACTAAAGAGGCGAGAGCGGAGTAATCTCAATTAAAAGTCAGAAAAAAGTTATTATATTTCTAAATATCTCTTACATTTTTTTTCCAGAATTATCAGACAGTTCCTTTGCTATCAGACAGAGCTATCAGATACCCAATGTGAGCATGTCAGAGAACACTGAACTCAGGAACGAAACAGAAAACCTCATCCAGCGCACTGTCAACGATCTGGTGAGCCTACCCTGTTAACACACAGTTACAATAAAGAAGGTACACCAAAACAAACTCTTGACTTATAGAGCAAAGCATTCATTATCCCAGAGCTTGGTATTGTAGAGGTGTTTATACATATATACTGGAATTTGTATCAGTTGTAATAGTTTGAGACTTTTTCAGCTTTTCAACCTGCAATATATAAGATGTTACGTTCCTGTCGAAGGATGGGCGACTCCAGTCTGAGCAGGCTGGATATTTATTTTCTTTCTTTCTTTCTTTCTTTCTGTTTTAAATGAATGCTTTAATTGTTTATCTGAGATTCATATTTGGATTGGACAGTTGCTCATCTGATGTACCAGATACACATAAATAACTTTTCAGAACAACTTGCGAGATTCTGTAGTTTCAGGACTATAACTGCTCACACTTCTTATACCTTTTATAAATATGAGCTTATGTTTTTTATGCATCTGATATATAACAGAGAGCGGACAGGGAAGGAGAAGAAATCTGTGTTCTCATCACTCGAATGACTTTGAATTCATTTCTGAAAAAACCTGTTCAGCACAGAAATATCTTCACCAGCATAAACAGGGTTTCTGAGTTGTTTAAAACAAGTATGGCAACACTGAACATCAGAGTTTCTGGTCAGCTGACCATTAGATGAAATATTACAAACTGGTTAGAATCTCACTTCTATTTTTCGTATTAACTTTGACCTTTGACTTCCAGTTGAACACAATTCTGAACAAGCCTGCGGCAAATACCTTGGTCTTTCCCCGAGCAAATTATACGTAAGTAACAAACCTTCATATTCTTGTTCATCTTCAGGTAATTAAAAAAAACATTATTTCTAAAGATATTTATTGAGACAGAGTAACAATTCAGTGCTTGAGGTAAAACTGTAAAACTGCATTTCACCAGGAAGAGGCTAACCATTTTTAAACTCTGCCTTTGATTGTTTTCCTACAGGAACATGCCTAACCAAATTCAGGTCAATGTGGAATATGTCTACCAGGAAGGTGATATCAACCAGCCAAGCAAATTCCTGTCTGCCATCCTGATAGTTAGTGGTAGGTTTCTCAGAGTAACCATTAACTTCTGACACCTTTGGTCAGAGAGTTGCCATGTTTTTGCATTATAAAACTGACAGGCTATGGTTAAATGAATGAATTGTATTTGAGTCAATCAGTCACCACTGACCACTCACAGCGGTATAGCCACTTACATCATTATTAATAACCTGTGCAGATTGCATGTGTTGTGAGCAGTATTCCGAATGCACTGATGTGAACATTCATGTGAAAAGTACAGCTGTGTCAGTTGCCAGAAATCCACCTGCTGGAGCTCCAATATCACTGGAAGTCAGCAGTTTTGTTCGCTAAACACTCTGCATGATATATTAAAATATCTAGTTGATTTTGCACTTTCAGGTCTGGCCACCACCACAGCTCCAGCAACCACAACATCAGTAGCACAAACGGTCTCTGGAACCATGCCCTCCACAAAAGCTGCAACAACTACAGAACCACGTAGACAGTACGCTCACGCTTTCAGTTTCACAGTTTGGCTTTTAAGTGTTGGGTCCACCCAATGGAAGAACTTCTCTGTCTAACCTGCTCCCTAATGGAGTACTGAACCTAGTGTTCCCTCCATGTTTTTCTGCAGTACTGGCACGGTGAGGATCTTCATCCGACTTGTGTTCCCCAACCTTCAGTCTGTCCCCAGCGAGAGTGAGATTGGCAACCTGGCCAACACTCTGTTGGATTCTCCTGTAGGATTACTGAATGATCCCATGAAGGTGGACAATTTCACCTATGAGAGTACGTTGCACCTCCACCCACCCTTCTCTCCCATTGTCCTCTGTGTCACCTTCCAACTCTCTTTGGTCTACAACATTCATAGGACCCTTTTTGTAATGTGTAAAAGATTCAACAGATTATTTGGGGTGATAATTTCAGACTTGTTATGAAAACAACTTGTAAAATACATTTTTGCGAATCGGGGGCATTAATGTAAAAATCTTCTTTGGCATGTGATCATTTAGGAAATAAATTCTCATTCTACAAAGTACATCCATGACTGAGTGACTGAACTTATTTATTTTGCATTAAGAGATGGAACCAATTCTGATATAGGTAGAGCTACTTAAATTATGTATCTCGGCAATGATTATGTCACTAAAGAGGCGAGAGCGGAGTAATCTCAATTAAAAGTCAGAAAAAAAGTTATTATATTTCTAAATATCTCTTACATTTTTTCCAGAATTATCAGACAGTTCCTTTGCTATCAGACAGAGCTATCAGATACCCAATGTGAGCATGTCAGAGAACACTGAACTCAGGAACGAAACAGAAAACCTCATCCAGCGCACTGTCAACGATCTGGTGAGCCTACCTACCCTGTTAACACACAGTTACAATAAAGAAGGTACACCAAAACAAACTCTTGACTTATAGAGCAAAGCATTCATTATCCCAGAGCTTGGTATTGTAGAGGTGTTTATACATATATACTGGAATTTGTATCAGTTGTAATAGTTTGAGACTTTTTCAGCTTTTCAACCTGCAATATATAAGATGTTACGTTCCTGTCGAAGGATGGGCGACTCCAGTCTGAGCAGGCTGGATATTTATTTTCTTTCTTTCTTTCTTTCTTTCTTTCTGTTTTAAATGAATGCTTTAATTGTTTATCTGAGATTCATATTTGGATTGGACAATTGCTCATCTGATGTACCAGATACACATAAATTACTTTCCTAGAAAAACTTGCAGGATTCTGTAGTTTCAGGACTATAACTGCTCACACTTCTTATACCTTTTATAAATATGAGCTTATGTTTTTTATGCATCTGATATATAACAGAGAGCGGACAGGGAAGGAGAAGAAATCTGTGTTCTCATCACTCGAATGACTTTGAATTCATTTCTGAAAAAACCTGTTCAGCACAGAAATATCTTCACCAGCATAAACAGGGTTTCTGAGTTGTTTAAAACAAGTATGGCAACACTGAACATCAGAGTTTCTGGTCAGCTGACCATTAGATGAAATATTACAAACTGGTTAGAATCTCACTTCTATTTTTCGTATTAACTTTGACCTTTGACTTCCAGTTGAACACAATTCTGAACAAGCCTGCGGCAAATACCTTGGTCTTTCCCCGAGCAAATTATACGTAAGTAACAAACCTTCATATTCTTGTTCATCTTCAGGTAATTTAAAAAAAACATTATTTCTAAAGATATTTATTGAGACAGAGTAACAATTCAGTGCTTGAGGTAAAACTGTAAAACTGCATTTCACCAGGAAGAGGCTAACCATTTTTAAACTCTGCCTTTGATTGTTTTCCTACAGGAACATGCCTAACCAAATTCACGTCAATGTGGAATATGTCTACCAGGAAGGTGATATCAACCAGCCAAGCAAATTCCTGTCTGCCATCCTGATAGTTAGTGGTAGGTTTCTCAGAGTAACCATTAACTTCTAACACCTTTGGTCAGAGAGTTGCCATGTTTTTGCATTATAAAACTGACAGGCTATGGTTAAATGAATGAATTGTATTTGAGTCAATCAGTCACCACTGACCACTCACAGCGGTAGAGCCACTTACATCATTATTAATAACCTGTGCAGATTGCATGTGTTGTGAGCAGTATTCCGAATGCACTGATGTGAACATTCATGTGAAAAGTACAGCTGTGTCAGTTGCCAGAAATCCACCTGCTGGAGCTCCAATATCACTGGAAGTCAGCAGTTTTGTTCGCTAAACACTCTGCATGATATATTAAAATATCTAGTTGATTTTGCACTTTCAGGTCTGGCCACCACCACAGCTCCAGCAACCACAACATCAGTAGCACAAACGGTCTCTGGAACCATGCCCTCCACAAAAGCTGCAACAACTACAGAACCACGGACAATGTACGCTCACGTTTTTTTCACAGTTTGGCTTTTAAGTGTTGGGTCCACCCAATGGAAGAACTTCTCTGTCTAACCTGCTCCCTAATGGAGTACTGAACCTAGTGTTCCCTCCATGTTTTTCTGCAGTACTGGCACGGTGAAGATCTTCATCCGACTTGTGTTCCCCAACCTTCAGTCTGTCCCCAGCGAGAGTGAGATTGGCAACCTGGCCAACACTCTGTTGGATTCTCCTGTAGGATTACTGAATGATCCCATGAAGGTGGACAATTTCACCTATGAGAGTACGTTGCACCTCCACCCACCCCTTCTCTCCCATTGTCCTCCCTGTCACATTGCAACTCTCTTTTATATACAACAGGTAATTTTTTGTGACAATTTCATACTTTTCTTGAGAGTAACAAGGAAGTTATAGAATGCATGCTGAAAAATCACAATGAAAAGCCAATCATTCCATTTATGTTTCTACATCTTCCTCCTACTATTTTACCACAGAACTAACTGTGAATTCTTTCGCTATGGGACTGAGCTATCAGATATTCAACGTAAGCATGTCAATCAACCCTGATCTCAGGGATGAGACGCACATTCTCATCCAGAAGTCTATCAACAAACTGGTGAGTCTACCCTGTCAGAACACATAATACACTCCTGAAGAGCGAGATTTATAGAGCAAAGCATTTATTATTCCTGAGCTTGTCATTGTAATGGAATTATTGACCAGTTGTAATAGTATCCGCTTTTCTACTTGCAGTATATCAGATAGTATCCTCTTGTGGAAGCATGTGTAACTCCAGTCCTGGCAGGCTGGAGCTTCTTAATTGTTTATCTGAGATTGTTGGACTCCTCATCTGCTGTACCAGTTGTATATAAATTACTGTAAATAAAAAACATGCAGGATTATGAAACTCCAGGACTATAACTGTACAAACATTTTATACCGTACATAAATATAAGTTCTATGATTTGCATGCATCCAATATATGTATACCAAAGGGTAAATGAAAGGAGAAGAAATCTTAGTTCTCTTGACTCTAATGGCTTTTAAGTTATTTCTGAAGACAGGAATACTTTCATCACTATATACATGGTTTCTGAGTGGTGTAAAACAAGCATGGTAACATGAGTTTTTTGTCAGCTGACCATTAGATCAAAACTTACAAAGTAGTGAGGAGCTTAGTATGCTTTCTTAATTAATTATTGTTATTTATTTGTCTTGCTTTAATCTTCAGCTGAACATAATGCTAACCAGTCCTGGGTCCGATCCTTTCGACTTTGAACAAGCAAATTATAAGTAAGTCACAAATCTTGGGTTTCCCTTTATGACTTCATAAACATATATATTTATGGTGAAAAGGTACAAATGAAATCATTGGGGTACAACGGAAAATGTGTGCATTTCATAAGCAGGGAGCCAACCATTTTTAAATTATGCCTTCATATTTTTTCTGCAGGAACATGCATGACCATATTCAAGCCAGCATACAGTACACCTTTCCCAACGGGGACATAAAAGGGCCGAGCACCTTCCTGTCTGCAGTACTGGCAGTTAGTGGTAGGTTTCTCACTGCATCCATCAACTTATCTGTTTTTGCATTGTAAATGTGATATCCAAATACACTTTGTTGCTGTAATTCATGAAAGTGTATTTGATTTAGTGACCTTTTCAATGAGTCACCATTTACCCCTTACACAGGTACAGCTGCCCAGACTGTGCACATTTATTATGTTTTATTAGCAGGATTGTGAATTTACTGAATACAATATTGATGTAAAAATGACAGTTTGAGTGAGGCAGTGATTTGCCTGCTGGACCTCCAAAGTAACTGGAAAACATAATTTTTGCTGTTGTGTGTTGATCTGCATGGTTAATTTAAATAATCTATTCTGCACTTTCAGGTCTGGCCACCACCGCAGCCCCGACTACCACGACTAGCCCCGTCCTCCTGCTGATCACAGACTCAGGAGGGTCATTCCCTGGATGGGCCCTTGCCATCATCATCCCCTGTGGTATCGCTATTATCCTTGTCCCCTTCTGGATCCTCTTGTGTGTAAGTACTACATGGGGTGTGTATGAAATTGAGTTCGAGTGTGTGTGCATGTGTGTGTGGGTGGCTATGTGTGTAAATGTGCATATTTGTTAGTGTGTGCCTATGTGTGTGTGTGTGTGTGTGTGTATGTGTATGTGTGCCTACATGTGTATTTTTATATTTTTGTTTGTGCATGTGTACTGTGCCTCCTATGGGTGGTCTCTCTTGCTCTCCAGCTGTATGAGGTCATGCTAATTCTCAGATTTTCGCTCACTCTGTATTGCAGTGTCTGCTGTGTGGTTGCTGTGCAGCCATTAAGAGACGCTGGCGCAGGAGGCGGCCCTACAACATGCAACAGTACAGGATACACCCCCTATAAGAGAGTGGAGCTTTGATGTTCCGTTGGAATCTGAAAACCTATCATGATTAATATATATAATTTATACGTAAGTGTTCATGCACGAACATATGAAAAATAGCAATAGCAGAGCTGGTCAATGCAAAGTATTCATCTATATGTGTTCATATCAATAACTATAATAATTGCAAATAATTAATAAACTGTATTTATTCATCTTTCTATCAAGCTATTTATTAACATGCAAATGTGTATTGCATATTTATTAGATTCAATGTTTATTAAAGATCATTTATTTAATTTGTCAATTCAATTTAGTTAATAAACGTTTGATATGTTTAAACTGGAAAATAAATTCAATTAATGTAAATTTGTTTAATTTATTGTACAAACTTAGTAATTTATATATTATTATGTATCATGACCTACATTGCAAAATATTTTCATCACACTGATTGCAAAATTATTCAAAACTGTAACATTACATGTAAGAATGTGTAAAAATATTCCTAATAGGTATCTATTTAAGAGACAAATGTTGAGATACCATTTCACTTATGTTAGGTCTTATATTCTCTTGTGTTTATTTATTTTTTATTTTTGGGGTAATAAATATCCAAAAACATATCTGAAAAATGCACAAAAATGTGACCTCCCAGGTAGGACGAAATTGCACAGATGTCTCTGATTCATGAAAGTCTTTTTCATTTATACCAGATATGCCTGTACAAAATATTATCAGACTGTCACACGCCATGTGATAAGTCCCCAGATTTGAGCCGAGCAGCAGATGGTAAGAAGTGGCAGAGGAGTGGGGTTTGCCGAACTCTGCATTTTACCGGATTATATTCCTCCGTCTCTCTCCCAGACCCGGGAGATGCACTGCCCTGCCCGTTTTCATTCCAATCACCACTGAATCATGCTCAAGTGATCATTAACAGACGACTGATGCAGATGATAGGCTGGAGTGGGAATACAATTTTACAGGGCAATGTTCCCTGTAGGTATGAAATGAGAAACACAGCACTAGACCACCCAAGAGGTCTTCTTTTTTGTTTTTTTGACAGCGGATGTCCCCTCGCCCCTGTCAAATGTGAGCTTTTGTTTTTCGCATTTCAATGACTTCAAATGCCAGTCTATTGTTGCTTTTTAAGTGTGTTGTAATGAAATATCGCAGGTTGTGCAAAATAACTTACGCCTATCGGTAAGCAATGTGCCAGTCAGATATTGTTTGTTGGCCTTCTGAAACAACGTCAATTTGCACTCAGCACCAGCAACAGCACTAAATTGGCACTTAATTGTATAATTGGTCATGTTCATTTGAGTAATTGCCACAAATTAATGAAAATAGTATGTCTCCTACCTTGAGGACCAGAAAGGAACTGCAGCTGCAGATGGTGAAAAACACATGCTCTTATACATAGGCTTAAAATATATTTTGTGGGCTTCCTGGGTGGTCTAGCGGGTACAACGTTCGATGCTGGCCACTGCGACCGGGGTTCGATTCCACCAGCCGCACCAGTGTCGACTCCAGGGAGGGGGGAGGGAAGCCGACATGAGTTTGCTGCGTATATATGGGGTGGGGGGTCTGGAGTAACGGAGTTACGGTCGACGGCTTGGTGAGTGCCGGCTCGGAGGAGACTGCTCGGAGGTGCTTCACCTTTGTCACTGCGGCTCTCAGGGCTATGGCAGCAAACTCACAATACGAGGGGGGATTGACATGAAAAGAGTTGGTGTAATTGGCTACTAAATTGGGAGAATATGGCATGAAATCAGAATCAAATTCTTTAAAAATATATATGCACTACCGGTCAAAAGTTTTAGAACACCCCCATTTTCAGTGAATAACCTGATTTTTTTTTTTTTTTTTTTTTTTTTTTTTAACGTTTAGGTTACCAAAAACAGAAAAATAATGTACATTTCGGAGTTATAAAAAAAGGCCATTTTCAGGGAACAAGTCATGGGTTAACGTGGGTTAACAGTCACTCTGTGTAAGTCGCCGACTCTGGATCCAGCAAAAGAGCCCCAGAACATCACGCTTCCTCCTCCATGTTTGACAGTTTGTGTCACACCTTTTGCCTACTTAACAGCGTACAAAAACCCTGCGTGATGAACCAAAGATTTCACATTTTGATTCATCGGTCCATAAGACCTTCTTCCAGTCTTCAGTAGTCCACTGGCAGTGCTTCATGGCTCAGGCAAGCCTTAGCAATGGCTTTCTTACTGCCACTTGACCTGTAAAACCTGCAGCTCTTCACAGTTGAAACTGAGACTTCCTTACTTGGACCAGTGTTAAGCTGTGCTTGAAGCTGTTGTCCTGTGAGCCGCCTATCACGCAAGCTGTTGACTCTCAGAAACTTGTCTTCTGATTTTGTTGTGGCTTTGGGTCTGCCAGACCTCTTCCTGTCAGAGTTTCCTCCAGTTTCCAAGTGCCTTTTGATAGTGTAGGAAACTACTCACTGGCAAAAAAATTACATTATTTTTCAGTTTTTGATAACCTAAACTTTTTTTTTTACCTCTGGGAGTTTACTGCTTACCTTTGTACCATTTCAGGTTATTCACTGGACTTGAACTGCTTACATTTCTGTAAAAATGGGGGTGTTCTAAAACTTTTGCCTGGTAGTGTAAGTCTATAGCAACACTCAATGGGGGGCTGTTGTTTTACATTTGCTTCCCACACATGCTCGCAGACTAGCTTTGTCTCCCCAGAACTCATTTACCAAAATCACATCCCAGACTCAGTCCCAGCCCAAGCATCAATCTCAGATGTGTTTGAAAATGCAACGCCTTAAGAAAAAAACCCTCAAAGGCACAATGGTGAAAGAAACAGTAGGACAGCTATGTTCATTCAGTAATGTGATTAAAAACTTCAACAGAAATAGTTGAATAATTTTTTTCTGCATTTCAGTAGGCTAAACTAATATTTGGAAAAATAATTCACTTAATATAATGCTAATTCTATGATGTCTGGAACACATATATCAATTATCAATTTTCCACACGTGTTTTGTTACATCGCGTGCTATATCGCAATCGCAATATGTAGCAAGATGATCACAATATGAGATTTTGCCCATATCATGCAGCCCTAGCTACGAACAAAAAAAGTGCTGATTTATGAAGGCGGGAGTGTCGATTTATGAAGGCGCAAGATTGTTCAAACACTTTGTCATTACACACTGTCCAGTTCAGATCCTTTTGTTTCATAGGCCTGGGTTTAGCTCGAGCATCGGAATGCATCGAAGCGATTCCTATATCTTTCTAAAAATCTATTTATGTGAGGAATGAAGATGTTGTACTAGGAAAATGTATATTCTAATTGCAGGAATGAAAATGACAATAATATACTTTGTCCTTTCAAGGAAAACTTTATTTCAGTTTTCAAAACCTAACTCATTGAATCATGCAAACCTGACAATAATGGCAAACTCTATATAATATTCTTAGAATAATAGCCTACCAATAATCGAAGTGAAGCAAAAAAAAAACATGGCGGTTGTGTCTGAGCCAGTCTGAGATTTAGCCTGACGATTCTGTGACAATTGCGCTTGACCAATCAATGGTTTTCAGTATTGCTAGCTCCACCCTTAGGTCCCTGTTCGGCTCGGTAGTACCTAAACAGAGCAGTCGCTAAATTCAGCACGGGTACTTAGGTTCAGTAAGGGTCGCTTGGCGATGGAAAAAGGGACAAAACGCGGGAACACGGATTGGTAACCGCGCCATGCCATAACGTACTGTCCGGTGGAAATGCCATTAGTTTATTCTAGTTGGGGGGGACAGGACAGCTCCGTCTCCATGCCTGGATCCAGAGAACACGTTCAAGGGTCTCTACACAGTAACATTTCATGTGTTCAATCAAAGTCATAACATTGAAAGAGTTATAGTGTTGAGTTTTTAGGTTTTTTATTCAATGGATGTACATAAGACGGAGTTCAACGACATCTATTTCTTGTTGTTCTGAAGTGTTACAGGAATAACATCACAGACATGATGGTATGGCCATGAAAACCTGGCATTGTGGAATGCCTGACAGCAGAAAGTATATGACCAATTTTCCAATGGTCATTTGGAACCAAGCATTTGCATTACTGTGATATTGTAGAACCTGCCAATGCAACCTGCCACCAGACCGCTAATTCCCTGCGTAGAAGTTGTGTTGATGTTGGACCAAAAGAGAAAGGAACATTGAATATCAGAGGATGTGACTTTAGGTGATAGACAACTTTCTTAAACTCCACTATACAATATTCTGTTATTTACCTCACAACGCAAATGTTGAAACATGATTCGAAAGTGTGCCCAGGTGGCAATCCCCAACTGTAACTACATTTTAAATAGATTTACGCATTTAGGATCCTATATCAATGATGTGTTCGCAGAGATGGGCAAAGATACATCAAAATGTATCTTGTTACAAAATATAAAATACCCCTCAAATAAATGTATCAGATCAAAATACAAAATACTGGTGCCAGAAAATGTATCAGATAAAATACATGTATTTTGTATTTTCAAAATACAGGAAAAAAAACTTGTCTCCAATTGGCTATCGTAGGCCAACATATGAATAGGTGGCTGCCTTTCTCTATGAATATGAGCAAAAAGCCAGAATCACTTAGGCTATCGCCGTGTTAGAGGCACAATCACATCTTTAGCATCTCCTAATTAGTTTGCCCACATTACTCCCTCCATTTTGGTTGTTTGGGCTATTGACAACCAATTTCTTATCTTTGATGCTATTTGTATATAAAAGAAAAATACTGAAAATAGTACAGTACAAACTTACAAACAAATCAGCATGAATTGTACATGCTAGCTAGTGTTTCTGGAGTCACAAAGTGGCGTTTTGAGAAATCGTTTTTTCTATCTTTTCACGTCACGTCACGATTTCTCAAAACGCCACTTAGAATACTGTGAGTAGGCTTGTGTGAAAACAAGCGCCAAATTCTCAATAGCTGCCTGCGACCAGATACATGCATGCATCCACATGTGCATGCATTCACTGCCTTGTCCAACCGACAGAGAGCGGGTCTAAAAATCACTGTGAGTGTGTCTAAGTGTACTGTTGTTCTTTTTTTATGTTCTTTGAATCATGGATAAAGTATTTTGAGTATTTTGAAAATACAAAATTACTCCACCCTAAAGTATCTTGTTACAAATAACATTTCAATTTTTTCAGCCCTGTCAAATACAAATTACAAAATACTCAAAAGTAATTGAAATACGTATTTCAAATACAAGTAACAGAAATACTGCCCATCTCTGTGTGTTCGTCACAAAATATATACACGTACATCGCAAACTTGGCGGTATGATATTGCAAATACTCATATCGGTATAGCAATCGGAATACAATATATTGTTTACTCATAGCTCATGCTGGACATATTTTTGCAACAACAAGCTACATAAAAGCACATATGTAAACACAAAGACAAATATAGGGAATGTTTTCATTTGTATACGATTGAAAAAATGTAGACTACAGATTATATGTAGGGTAAGAAATATAAGGTATTAAATGTGATTTAAATTGCAATTCATGTGTGGTAAATTGCAATTCATTGGAGGACCAACTCCAGATAATAAATATGAAAGATTATATAGCCTAGTGTGAAGTCACTGCATGGTACCTCCTGCACTCGCTGCACCCGACATGACTCCCAAACGCCTAGGTAGAGGTTAGAAAATTGTAGCTAATGTTACGGGGAAAGCCGTGTTCTGCTTTTGTGAATTTGAGCTGGAATGTTTACAATGTCGATGCTAATGCCACCACAGTGGTCGCATTCTTTTTTGTCACTTCAGATAATTCCTCCTATCTAACTCCTCCTATCTTCACGGTTCTGTCGTACGGTGGAAAAATGACACATTGACTTGACATGTGAAGGGGATAGTTACGGGTACAGGTGGTTACCGTGCCGTGCCATGCTGTTGGTGGAAAACCGCCATAAGGAAGAAAGATACTTCACCACAGTAAGTCCTGCCAATTATCTTTTTCCCTTAAATGGAACGACTTCCTCACACACATGATGTGTAATACATTTTTTGGGTGTGATGACTTCTCTTTATGTAGACAAATGGGTGTGTTAGGTATGCCCATAACACAAAGAGAATAATAAAGGAAATATAATAGAAGTATGCATTTCAATGAAGACAAACTATGCATTTCAATGAAGACCGATTGTTAACACTAAATATATTCAATGAAGGCGTGGGGCTTGAAGTTGACACAATCAGACCTTTGTACAAATTTAATGTGAACAAATACATGTTATACCACCCTGTCATCCGTCTCCTGTGTTCAATGTGTGGTCCCCATTTATCTACAAATATTTTGAAGCCTTTTTAATTCAATTTCTAACAATACAGAAATCTTGTTCAAGTGTGTTTCATAGTAAGTGTGAATTACATGGAATTAAAGATTTAAAACGCCAGCCTCAAATTATTTCAGTGTAATGCATAGGTCTAATTTTAGTATTATTTGGCCTAAAAAATACAGATAGGAACAGACTATCTGAGGAGTAAATATTTATCATTGACTCTTTCATTTTCATAGAAGAGGTGGAGTGTTATACTTTTCACATACCTTTCTCATGTTTAGCCCAGTAGCGATTGTAATATCTATTGGATATTGTTTATGGTGGCATGAACAGTGCTACTGTATTTAATTTCCCAGTGAGGTCTACACTCAAGAGACAGAGCAAGTGAAGCTTAATCATTTCAGAAGTATAGGAACATAGGATAAGATGCCCCCTTGGCATAGAACATATTTTGCTTTTGAACTGAAACTCTTTCTTTCAAATTGAGCATTTGTACATTGGACTATGAGCTTTATTTTAAAAATAATTTCTGATGATTTCTTACTTATGGTTAAAAACTGTAGTACATGGCTAATGAATGCATGGCCATACATACACACGTTGTTAAAGGAGCAAGATGGAAAATTAAGATATGCATATCCAGTCATAATCACAAGTGCACAATAACAGAAAGTAATTAAAGCTGAGCTGAAGTCACTCATTAAGTGTAAGTATTTCGCACATACGTTTTAAATAAGATAGACCCACATGGTAATATTCTGTGTGAAAACTCATGCATTTACTGTTTGTTATAGCCCCACTGGCATAAAATGAACACACCTATCAATATTACATAACCTTTATTAGGCCACAAAACAAGTAAGCTCTAATTAGATGCCTATAGAACAAAGGTAATCTAGCTAGGCCTGTATTACAGGCTTAACAGAATAAATGCCAATGGAAAAGATTCCAAAAGGTCACTGTCAGTTTGCATGGGTTACACTTCACATATATAGATCACAATTCTTTAAGCCTACATGATTGAATTTAATATATAATCAGAGGGGCAAATTCTGACTTGAGAATCATGAGGGCTTTTGATGAACTTGCAGAGCATTCTGTTGTGAGATACACACCTGCATAACTCTGGTCCAATGTATGGTCCATCCTGGGTTACACTCACCTCTCTGGTGATATTTAAATGGCCACCACACTCACTAGGGCTGTGAAAAATAACAGGTAACAACTCTGCTTTCCACAGCATCAAGCCTCCCCTCTCTCGCTCTCTCTTTATTTGCCAGGGACATAGCAAAAGCATAGTTACAATGTTAAAAAACAAGCATCAGATGTATTGCATTAAGTGTTTATAGGTAAAGGCCAATTTCCAACACCTGTCCACAATACACTACAGTGATTTTTTTTTTTTTACAAAAAAGGCATAATGAGAACAATCATATCTACTTTTAAAAAACGATATAAAGGTTTATAAAAAGTACAAAAGTTATTAACCATTCCAAAAACATTCAAGCTCTGATGGATGGGTTAATGAATCACATCCTTTCATAATTCAAACCTGGGATATAGCTTATTAAATATTATTTGAATAATGGCATATTTATGTTTAAACATTATAATTACAGCACTGTTATTGTGCTATACTGTTATACTATTGATACCATTAATGATATAATATAATGATTATTTAAATTATACGTAGAATCATGATTTACTCTAGATGTAGCATTATGGTATTATTAAGCTGTTAACGTTGTGATTATTATTTTCTATATTTATTTATTTTCATTTATATTCATTTTTATACCCATTATCCTTATGTATCTGTCTACTTAATACACTTCAGTCAGCTCTGTTGCATGTATTAATAAATGCCATCCATAGATAATTCAAACCTGGGATGTAGGTCATCAAACACCATCTAAACAATTGCATATTTATGTTGAACAACCATAACCATATTACTGATGTTATTATTGTTATCATTATTCCATAATTATTATAATTGATAAGATTTATACATTTATATTTTACATTTTAAGCATTTAGCAGACGCTCTTATCCAGAGCGACTTACAAGATGTGCATAAATACATGGTTTGAACAATCATAGTTAGCGCAGGAGATCAGTGCAGTAATACAGCTATAGACATCATTGCAGGCAGCTGCGTACCATAACTGTAAAAAAGTTTTTAAATGGAGTAAGCAGGGGTATATAGTGTTGAACAGTAGGCAGTGGTGATGAAAATTAGCTAGATGTACAGAATTCAGTGGTAGTGGAGTCTGAAAAGGTGGGTTTTGAGTCTCTTGCGGAAGATCGCAAGTGATTCCGCGTTCCTAACCGATTGCGGAAGGTCGTTCCACCAGCAAGGGGTCAGAGAAGAGACGAGACCGCAAGGAGCGGCTGCCAGGCGCCCAGAGGGATGGGGCAGTCAGTTTGCCAGAGGAGGCGGAGCGGAGGGGTCTGGCTGGGGTGTAGGGAGTGATGAGTGACTGGAGGTATGGGGGAGCAGTACCTCTAGCCGCTTGAAAAGCAAGCACCAGTGATTTTAATCTGATGCATGCTGCGATGGGGAGCCAGTGCAGAGAGGAAAGTAGAGGGGTGATGTGGGTGAACTTCGGGTGGTTGAACACCAGACAAGCGGCAGCATTCTACACTAGTTGCAGTTGCTTCATGGCACAGGCCGGTAGGCCTGCCAGCAAGGAATCGCAGTAGTCCAGATGTGAGATCACCAGGGCCTGGACCAGGAGTTGTGTGGCCTCTTGGGTGAGGAACGGTCGGATCCTCCGGATGTTGCGGAGGTAGAATCGGCAGGTCCGAGTGATCCCTGCAATGTGGCCCGAGAAGCACAGCTGGTTGTCCAGGGTCACTCCAGGGCTCCTGGCAGACTGGGACGGAGACACTATGGAGCCTTCCACGGTAATTGACGCATCAATCATCGGGGAGCCCTTCGCTGGGAGGAAGAGCAGCTCTGTCTTCCCCAGGTTCAGCTTCAGGTGGTGGGTGGACATTCATGAGGAGATGTCAGCCAGGCATGCAGAGATCCGTGCTGGGACTTGGGTCTGAGATGGAGAGAAGGAGAGACAGAGTTGAGTGTCATCGGCATAAGAGTGATAGGAAAAACTGTGAGCAGAAATAACAGAACCAAATGACTTAGTGTACAGGGAGAATAGGATGGGGCCTAGCACTGAGCCCTGCGGGACTCCGGTAGAGAGGGTGTGGGGAGAGGAGAGGGATCCTCTCCAGGCCACCTGGTAGTGCCGGTCAGCCAGGTAGGACCCGAACTATGTCAATGCAGATACATTTTACATTGATCCAGAGATTCCCATCTCGACGAGAGATGAGAGCTGGATCTGGTGGTCCACGGTGTCGAATGTAGCCGACAGGTCGAGGAGGAGGAGGACGGGGTGAAGGGATTGGGACTTAGCCACGTGAAGAGCCTCAGTGACCGCAAGGAGAGCAGTCTCTGTGGAGTGGCCTGCCTTGAACCCAGATTGGTTAAGATCAAGCAGGTCATTCTGTAGGAGATGAGCAGACAGTTGGTTATAGACAGCCCCAATGTTTTGGAGAGGAACAGGAAGAGAGAGAGAGGTAGTTTGAAATGACAGCAGGATTCAGAGAGGGTTTTTTGAGGAGGGGGACAACATGAGCGCATTTGAGGGAAGAGAGGAGTTAATAACGTTGGAGACAAAGGGGAGGATGTCCATAGCAATGGACTGGAAGAGGGGGGAAGGAATGGGATCGAGATGGCAGGTAGTGCGACGGTGGGAGTGAACAAGTCGAAGGATGTCTGAGTCAGGGAGGGGTGAGAAGGAGGACAGAGGGGTGAGAGGTTTGGGTAGCGAGATGGGTGAGGGAGAATTAGGTGAGCAAGAGGATGGGGGGAAGGAGTTGCGAATGTCATCAACCTTCTCGTGAAAGAAGGATGCAAAGTCATCCCTGGTTAGAGAGGAGGGGGGTGGGGGAGGAGGAGGGGTGAGCAGAGAGGAAAACGGAGTAGAGTTTTCAAGGGTTAGAAACAGAAGATTGAATCTTGGAAAGGAAAAATGCAGACTTAGCAGAGGCAGAGGGGGAGAGAGAGTGGAGGTTGCGACGAACAAGGACAGTGGGGGCAGGTAAAGATGGTTTAGGCACAGAGGGGAAGGGGAGGGAAAAAGACAGAAAGCAGTGGTCAGACACATGTAGAGGAGATACCGTAATGTTGGGGGAGGTGCAGTTCCTAGTGAAGACCAGGTCCAGTTAGTTACCGGCCTTGTGGGTGGATGGGGATTCTGCCACGGTGAAGTCAAAGGACTGAAGCAGAAGACTGAGGTGTGTCCAGCAGCAGGTTGAAGTCACCGAGGAGTCACCTTCCTCAGGGAAGGCGCTGAGTAGGGCATCCATCTTATCTAGGAAACTCCCCAGTGGACCTGGTGGGAGAACATAAAGAACAATGATGTGCAGTTTACATGGAACAGTGACCGTGACAGCATGAAATTCAAAGGAGGGTGAGAAGTGAGGAAGAGGAACAATACCAAATCTCCACAGGGGGGAGATCAGTCTACCTGTGGGTCGTAGAGTGTGGGAGAAGGTGTAGGCAGCGGAGAGAGCAGCAGGGGTGGCCATGTTCTGCGGAGTGATCCACGTCTCCGTGAGTGCCAGGAACTGCAGGGAGAGTAGGGAGGCCTGGGCCGAGATTAAATCTGCCTTCTGGACAGTGGACTACCACCACGTCGACACCGGAGGATCTAAGAGGGTCAGATTGAAGAGGTTTCAGGTGTGAGTAGGATCTCTCCTAGAAAATCTAGAAGAGGAGACATGGACTGGGATAGGGAGGTAGCATGTAGTGTTAGATGCAGAGGAAGTAGAACAGGGAGATTCAAAACTATGATACTTACCGTGCGGTGAGCACTCCCTAGCTGGCCTCCATTGGTGGACTCCTGCAGGTAGACTCCTTTGTCTTTGTCCGCCGAGTCTTGACTCCTGCAGGTAGACTCCTTTGTCTTTGTCCGCCGAGTCTTGACTCCTGCAGGTAGACTCCTTTGTCTTTCTCCGCCAAGTCTTCGTACAGGGAGGCTAGGACGGGGAGGCTAGGATGGGGAGGCTGCCCCGAAAAGCTGCCACTTTCCACAACTATGGTTACTTATATAGCTGAGTGGTGCTAGGCACTAAGTGGCAAATGCCACCTGACAACAATAGAGACTAATTAACAACTCACAGGTTCCTCCCACTACTCAGGGAACGCTCAACTACAGACATGGGCGCTACGCCTGATACAATAAAACTGAATCAAAGCAGCTAAGTACTAATCAACTTTTAAATAAAACTTCTAAGCAGCGATAGATACTAATAAACACTGGAACATCAGCAACAAGATAATAATTAAAATAACTAAGTAGCGTTAACTGCTACTGCAACCAGTGAAACAGGAAGCGAATGCAGAAGCTAAACACGAAATCTAACGCCGGGTGATTACACTTACTAGCACGTAACGAGACGATTCCAACCGTGATGTGCTTTGTGGCCCTATAATGCAGCAGTGTTTGAGAACGGGCAGCCATCTGCGAGGTGTGCTCTGATAAAAATGTTCAACGTTTGATTCAGCCGATCCACACTCCGTTAGCCTGAGGGTGGTAGTATGCAGTGCGGATATGGCTAATGCCCCGCTCTGCCATGAAGGAGGTGAACTCAGCAGAGATTAAATGAGGCCTGTTATCTGTCATCAGAGCCAGAGGCAGACCCCCAGTGAATGAAGAGGGAGCGGTGGTGGGGGGCCCCTTTTGCCACTGATGAGACAGGCAGTGCAGTCCTTGACCATGGTCTCAATGTCCCCATCAATGCCCGGCTACCACACCAGGTCTCCACACCACTGCTTCACCCAGACAATGCCCAAGTGACCCTCATGTGCCATAGTGAGGACACGTGGTCTGAGTGCACTTGGCACCACTGTACAGAACCCACGAGCCACACAGGTGTTGTTCCAACAGGTGAGTTCATCCTTAACATGATGAAAAGGGTCCAAATCATCAGGAACTTTAGGAGACCAGCCCTGCCTGATAAAAACGCAGAGCTGGGAGAGCACAGGATCCTGCTCTGAGGCGTGCTCAAGGTCCTGAAAAGACACAGTGGCTTGAATGGGTGTGTGCAGCAGCTGAATAAGGTCCGGTTCCCCTGTGTTCGAACAAGGGTCAGTGGCTGGAGCGGAGACGGAGTGGGACAGGAGTTCGGCCACAATGCTGTCACGGCCTGGGATGAACTGCAACTCAAAGTTATACTGCTGGAGGCACTCAGACCAGCGGTGTAGCCTGAGCGGCCTGTGACCTGTCCCGTACATGGCTAATAATGCTGTGAGGACCCGGTGGTCAGTCCATGGTATGAACGCCCAACCATAAATCAAATCAAATCAAAGGTACATATGCCAGCGTTCGCATCCCCAGACACATGCCAAAGCCTCACGCTCACCCACTGAGTATTTCTGCTCTGAGGGCACGGGGGGAAAACACTATGGGCCTCTCTACACCCTCCTGAAGCTGGGACAGCACGGCTCCTATGGCGACAGCAGAAGCATCACAGGTGACCATGGTTGGGCTGGAGAGGTTGAAGTGAGCCAACATAAGTGGCGTGGTGAGCTGGGCTTTCAGGAGGCGGATGGCCTCTGTGCAGGCCGGCATTCCAGGCAAAAGGTGTGTCCTTTTTAAGCAGCTGGTGCAGATGGGCGGTGGTGCCCGAATACTGGGGTAGGAAATGCAGGTAATGGGAAGTCATGCCAAAATGTGGAAAATATTGTTGTCTTTTGCATCTGTCGATTAATCTGTAACAGATATGCTGTCCAATTTTTTAATCAGATGTTTTATTTCACTTTCACTTCTCAAACGACCAGCAGTTGTAATTGCTGCACCATTGAGTACATGCTTGTTTAAAAAAGCGTATATTTTGGGGTTGTTTATTTTCTCAAGGGGAATATTTGCACTCACAATAGCCGTAATCGTAATCGTAAATGACGTCATGCATCCTCTCAAGAATGTCATTTCTTTTTAGGTTTTTGACAGCAATGTCCTCTTGCACCTGTCAAATGTGACCTTTCATTTTTTTTTTTTTTATTACTTAAAATGCTGGTCTATTGTTGCTTTTTTAGTGTGTTGTAATGAAACATTGCAGGTTGTGCAAAATAAGTTGCGGCTGTCAGTGTGTAATGTGCCAGACGGATATTGTTTGAGTTTTCTCAGATTTCTCTTTGATTTGGTTGTAGCCTCCATGTTTAGTTTTATGGAAACTCTCCTCTCTGAAACAACATCAATTTGTACACTTGCACCAGCACTCAGATTGGCACTTAATTGTATAATTTATCATGTTCACTAATTGCCACTAATTACTGGAAATAGAGTGCCTACAGCGATGGAAAGGATCAGAAAGGAACTGCAGCTTCTTGAAAGAGGTTGTGAAAAACACAGGCCCTTATACACAGGCTTACAATATAGTCTGTGTCCTGTTAGGTACGAAAACATAATTGACATAGGATCCTAAATGCATCAATAAAAATAAAAAATGTGACAGATGGGGATTGCCACCTGGGCACATTTTCAAATCATTTTTAAAAATTGCATTGTGAGGTAAATACCAGTATATCATATAGTGGATTTTAAGAGTACAAGAAAGTCGTCTATCACCTAAACTCACCCCCTTTGTTTTTCAGTGTTCCTGTCTCTTTGGTCCAAAACCAGATCCTGCCTGGTTTGAAAACTATGAAATATAACATAAGATACAAATCTTTCCTGTGCACAGTAACTTCTAGGTGGAAAAGGCAACGCAACTTCTGCGGAAGGAATTAGTGGTCTGGTGGTGGGTTACATTGGCAGGTTTTTTTAAGTGCACCTGAATTATTTACATGTGTATCTACATTCTCATGACATAGACAAAAGGGTGTATCATGTTTGCTCATAATATAAAATCATAAAAGATAAAATCAGTAGAGTAAATAACATAATTTTGCTTTCCGACAAAGTCAGATAGTGTCTATAAGGTGTCCGTACTCAGCATGCAAACATTCCACAATGTCACAGTAATGGAAATACTTGGTTACAAATTACCATTGGAGAGTTTGACACATACTTGTGCTGCTGTCAGGCGTTCCACAATGTCAGGCTTCAATTATCATACCTGGCTGCATCACCTCTGTGATGTTATTCCTGTAATACTTCAGGACAACAACAAATAGATGTTGATTAACACTTTGAACTCATTGAAAGTCTTATGTACATTCATTGAGTTTTTTTTTTTTTTTCAAATTCAAAACTCGAACTCACTATAACTCTTTGAATGTTATCACTCTGATTGAACACATGAAATGTTACTGTGTAGAGATCCTTGAACGTGTCCTCTGGAACCAGACATGGAGACGGAGCTGGCCTACCTCCCCCCCCAACTAGAAGAAACTAAGGAAGTAAGATACCGTTCACCACAGTAAGTCCTGCCAATTATATTTTTCCCTTAAATGGAGCAACTCCTCACACACAGGAAGTGTGGCTCAGTAGGTAAAGCATGGCATTGACAATGCTTAAGTTGTAGGTGTGATTCCTATTGGGACCACATATACTGAAAAATGTATGCATTCCCTACTGTAAGTCACTTTGGATAAAAGCATTTACTAAATTGCATATACAGTATATGTACATTATTTGTGAGGAGTGGCTCCATTTCTAAATAATTTGGGTGTGAAGACTTCTCTTTATGTAAGACAAAAGGTTAGGCATCCACATAACACATTGAATAATAAAGGAAATATAATAGAAGTATGCATTTCAATGAAGACAAACTATAGAGCGATTGTTACAATAAATAAATTCAATGAAGGCGTGGGGCTTGAAGTTGACACAATCTGACCTTCGCACAAATTTTATGTGAACAAATACATGTTATACCATGTGTCTCCTGTGTTTGATATGTGGTCCCCATTGATCTACAAATATTTTGAAGCCTTTTTAATTCACTATCTAATTATAAACATGGAGTTTCTTGTTGTTTACAGGACAAATTCTATTAGTTTCAGGAAAATAACTGAGAAAGTTTTTGCGCATTTTAGATGCAGTGGTGGGCTAACAATACAGAAATCTTGTTCAAGTGCATGCCATAATAAGTACAAATTATGTGGAATTAAAAAGACAGAGGAAGTGAAGCCTAATCATTTCAGAAGTATAGGAACATGGAATAAGATGCCCCCTTCAGGCATAAAAAATATTTTGCTCTTGAACTAAAACTCTTTCTTTTAAATTGAGCATTTCTACATTGGAATATGAGGTTTATGTTTAAACTCATTTCAGATTGTATTTTGACTTCGGGTTAAAAACTATAGTACATGGCTAATGAATGCATGGCCGTACATACACACATTGTTAAAGGAGCAAAATTGAAAATTAAGATATGTATATATCCAGTCATAATCACAAGTGCAGGGTAACAGAAAGTAATTAAAGCTGAGGGGGAAAATAATGTACTCGCACACTACTTGTTTCATTGCTCCCAGTGATTCATTGCAACAGTTTCCACCCAGACAGTTTTATTCAACCAGGCTGAAAAATTGGTTTCAATAAATATGTGGTAGCATTGAATCAGTTACAGGGTTAGTTCCACAGCAGTGGGCCAACTTGGAGTGACCAAAATCTATATGATGCACTATGATACAAGTCACTCATTAATTGTGAGTATTTCATGAAGTATTAAACACCAATCTATATCACACATTAAAATAAGATAGACCCATATGGTAATATTGTCTGTAAAAACTCTTGCATTCACTACTTGTTATAACCCCACAGGCATAAAATGAACACACCCATCAATATTACACAACCATTATTAAAAGTAAGCTCTAATTAGATGCTTATAGAACAAGGGTAATCCGTGGTAGGCCTGTATTACAGGTTTTACAGAATAAATGGCAATGGAAAGATTTGAGCTTTATTCACTGTCAGTTTGCATGGGTTACACTTCATATAGATCACAGTCCTTTAAGCCTACATGATATAGTAGGGTCAATATTAATCGAGGCAGAAGGGCCAATTCTGACTTTTCTGCTTTTTATGAACTCTCAGAGCATTCTGATGTGAGATACACACCCGCATACCTCTGAAATGTGTGGTCCATTCTGGGTTAAGCTCACCTCTCTGCTGACATTTAAATCCCCACCACACTTACTAGGGCTGTGAAAAAATAACAGGTAACAGCTTGTCATTAAAAGTGATCTGCCTTCCACAGCATCAAGCCTCCCTTCTCTCGCTCTCTCTTTTGGTGGGGTGCTTTTCAATCCTAGTGCAGATTTGTTTTCTGCATACTAAACTTGACGCCATGACACTTGGATTTATTGATTGATTCATTCATTTATTGATTTATTTGTCAGGGACATAGCATCTGATGGATTGCATTAAGTGTGTAGAGGCAAAGGCTAATTTCCAGTCCCCATCACTTTTTATAAGGTTGTATAGGCCTATATTCCACCTCTCAAGGTTGCAGGGAAACTATTTTTTCCTTCTAGCTGTACCACTAACATTGATTGGTTTGCTTTCTCTAACTCTTCCAAGGGAGTTCTATGCCTGTTTGTTTTGCGTTTATATAATCTTGGCATAATGATATCTGCACTGTAATATTAGATACCATTAGAGTACATATGCATGTGTAAACTGTAAAATATTATGGTAATTCTGACAATATAAAATATAAATATCATAAGTATGGGGTAAATTGACTTTGGCCCCATCTTGCCATCTTGACCATCTTAACCACCATTTTGACAAAATTGCCTAGCCCAACAACTTAGGGCCATTGCTATATAAGTTTATAGCCTCATATTGCAGCTTATATAAACAGCCCTATATATTTATATTATTATTCAGATAGAACAATCATGAAACCATAAAGACTATAAAATCACTTGACATAGATACAATTACATTTTTGGGCCTAACTCACTTATAATTTTCTCTATGTGTCTCCCTCCTCCAGAGGCTCAGTGAAATTATGAATTCTTCCTGAAATTGTGCTTACATGGCTATAGCCCAGGGCCCCGACTGGAAATGGGGCCTCTTATTGCTCTTATTAAGTAATAATAATAATATGTAGGCTCTATTATTTTAAATCTGACCCTTTTGGTGTAAATTTTTTTTGTAGTTAATCAAACGGATGTGTTAGTGTCAATTTTCTATCAAAATGAAATGCTTGGACATGCAAGTGAATGTGTCAATCATATCCGTAATATTTTGTTGGATGTTTATTCATTTTCTCTTGTTAGATGAGACAGGTTTGTCTTTGATGGTTGGTGTGGTCCACGTATCCTTTGGTGCTTGGTTGAGGGAAAGTTGAAAACCAAATTCACTGTCGGAATTAAGAAAGTATGACAGTGGTGCTCAAAAGAAGAAGGTGCAGAAACAGAGGGAGTATTGGAATTGAAAAACTCTGGACCAGATCCTCAAGCTAACTTGATATTTTAAGCCTGCTGCCTCTAGTTACACCCAGCCACAGCCAGGCGCAACTGAGGAGCTAACTAGCAATACGTCAGCATCAACTAAGCTAGCTGCCGTTAGCTCTAGCCTTGATGTGGAAGCTGAGAAGCTAACTAGCGATACGTTAGCAGCAGAAACTAAGCTAGCTGCCGCTAGCTCTATCACTACATCGGAGGGAGCACTACATCGGAGGCAGCATCAGTGACACCAACACCAACACCCCAAAGCGCTCCCGTTAGTGAGGATTCTTACAGCTCAGATTCTGCACAAAGGGGAGAAATCAATGAGAATGAACAAGCTTACTGGGTTAAAAAGGGACCAGAATCATGTCAAAGTAAAGATGTTGAAGTGACCGCATTGGAGTGTCAATACAAGCACCAAAAACACACTTCTCGAAAAGCCACTTTAGGTGAAATGTTGCCAATGTTGAGTATGTGCCCAGAGAATGGCTTCTATATTCCCCCTCAAAAGAATGTGTGTTGTTTTGCCTGCAGCCTTTTTGGGGAGAAACCAGTGAATCGTCATGTCTCTCAAATGTAACGATTGGAAAAGTGCACTTCATTGAACATGATGGTTCATGAGAGTCATAAGAAAGTGATGATTGCATATGTTATGCATGCTGCGGATAAAGGACAAATAGACTGAGCTACAAAAAAAACGATTTGAGTGCGAGTATTGGACTGAAGTGTTGAGGGTGGTTTGCATTGTTACGTTTTGGGAGGTCTGACAACGGAAATTACCTGGGTATACTTGAAGTGATTAGTGAGTTCGATCCCTTCTTAAAAGCACACATTGAGAAATATGGTAATCCGGGCAAGAGAATTCCCTCTTTCATCAACAACCTGTTTGGAATTTATTCGATTTATGGGTGACCAGCTGCTCTCAGAAAAGATAATAAAAGAAAAGTCTATAAAAGATAGTGGATGACCCTAACCAGAATTTGGCCTCTCGAGATGAAGTCAGATCATTGAACAAAAAAATGGACAAACTTGAAATAGTATTTGTATGTAAGTGCAATGGAGGGAATACATTGCAGGTTTGCCAGATCAGTTTGCTATATTTCAATCAGAGGCAAAAAACATGTCCCCAACAGTGTCCAATGTTTACAAAGTAGACACACAATGACAGTGTTCCCCAATGTGGACATTGATTTGCACATATACTGTATCTAACCTTATCTGTCACTAATACGAGCTGGGAGCGCCCGTTTTCCAACTTTGCACTTGTGAAAAACATTCTGAGGTCAAGCATGCAACAGGAGAGACTGAATCATCTTACACTTATGTCTGTTGAAAGTGACATCCTCCACAAATTGGATTTTACTGGATTGATAAAAGATTTTCCAGCAAAGAAAGCAAGAAGAAAAAACCTCTAAAAGTAAGCACAAACAGTATATTATTGTGCAAGTTATCATTACTTTTCTGTGTCGTTGGTTTGATAGGGTGTATAGGGTGTTATGGATGGAGAATGAATGTGTGTTGTTGGTAGGGTTGTCAGAAAAATTAGATTTTTCAATACATATAGATTCTGCATTTTTGAAACGGTACTAATATCCCCTTCGTCATCATTTTGATACTAGGTATTGAAAGCCCATGGCTAACGAGGAATATGCCAGGGGGTTGTGAGATGCACAGACCAAGCTTGCCCAGAAGGAGGCAGAGCTAAGGAAAGCAGCGGAGAACCATGCGTCCCAGGCAGAGCAACTCCGGAGCCGAGTGGAGCAAGAGCGTGAGGGAAGGCAGGAGCTGGAGACGCAGTTGGAGCAGGTGAAGACCCTTGCTGTAAAGCAAGAAGAGAAGATTTTTGCGTTGCAGGAACTTCACCAAACCACCTCTGCAGCCTTCCTGACCGAAAAAATTAAAAATGAAGAGCTCCCTCTACTGCGAGAGGAACTACATGAATTAACTATGAAACTGGACCAGAAAGAAGCCCAGCAGCGGGCCACGGAGAACTCTTTTTGCGAGGTCTTGAAAATCCAAACGGAAACTCTGCTGGATCTACAGGATCAAGTGGAAAGGGTGAGTGAAGAGTTGGAATGTACAAAACGTGTCCCTGTTGTGAAAGATTCCAGCACCCAGGTGGAAATCTTGCAGCCAGTGGAGCCAGTAAGAGATGATGACCAGACGTTGGAGTCGGAGTGGGATAGATGGTCCTCAGTCCCACTCAGCCTGCAGGACCTTAGAGGGGGACTGGAGGAGCAGTTTGTGGAGGATGAGCTATGGTGGGACCATAGCGTGGAGGAAAGCCTTTTGGGGATGGCTGAGGCCAGGTGGAACCCCCGACCGTCTCGTGACATGGTGAGTCCATCTCCGTCAATAAAGTTGAAAAGACAGAAAAGAAAAGTGGAGTTTAGATATTCTCGTTGGACGAGAAACGGGAAACAGAACAGGCGGATGGTTAAATGGAATGACCGTAAGAAAAGTTTATGGAAAGGGGATTTGAAAAAATCCAAGACTGAAATGAACTGTGTGTTGAGGAGCATGTTTTCCCCGGTTGCTGAACCTGACCACCGAGAAGCAGAGTGGAAGTGGCGGAAAAGGCTACAACAAGGTCACCAGATTCCAAAACGGCACAAGGTGCACTGGCGGAGCCATTGAACATTGGTGAAAACCAGAGCAGGAGCAGTGACCGTTCCGTCCTTGGAGCCCAGAGCCAGTACACACATATGACCACTTGGAGGTGGTCAAGGTGAGCAACTTGCACCATGCACTAATGACTTTCAGATGATCATACAGCAGGTGAATGGAGATGATGGAAGCCAGACGTTTGATCCAGGTGGAAAACTTCCTGAGGGGACCTGGAGATAGTGGCTCTCCTGGTCACCGCTGGACATGTGCCACTCAGCCCTCCCGAGGTCAGAGCTGAGGAGGAGGGTGTGTGGCAGCCCAAGGGGCTGCACAAGGAAATGGCTGCCTGGCCCTTCGACACGTGGGAGCCAGAAACACTACATTTCCCAGCAGGCCACAGTCAAGCACCTGAACGGAATCAAGGGATTGGGACTAACGAACAGCTGAAGGCCATGTGGAGGCCTATTTAAAGGGCTGATTCCGATCACACAAGGAAGGAGTAGGAAAGAGTTTGTGAATGTGGAGAGAGAGAACGAGAACCGTGACGTCTTTTGACCAGCCGGGAGTTAGAAAGAGAGAGTGTGAAAGTGAATTGGATTGTTTGTGGTGTTTTGTGTTTTTGACCTGGATTGTTTTGAGGACCCCCTTTGTGTACCGACTTTTGGACTGCATGAGGAATTGACCTGGATTTTGGAATTGGATTACAGACATTGACAAAGCTAAGGATTGTGGACTTGTGTTTGTATTCCCCCGAAGACCCCACCCTTTGTTTTGTGTTGTCAAGATTAGTTTAATAAATTACCATTTTGTTTGTATTACTGCCTCCTCTGTGTTCTTTAACTTGCCTATGCCCTCTGCAAGGTCCGTATGTGTCGCCCAACCCCTAGTGACACCACAGTATAAACTAGTTCAGTACCTCATTAAGTAATACTTCGCATGAGATGAAAAAAGAGTCAGAAGTCAGCCGGCAGAACAAACGGCACAAGATTTTAGGCATGGCATGTGCAGCGGGACCTCGACCAGTGTTGATCGAAAAAGAACAGCGTAAGTGCTGTTTGGAAGTTTTTTGCATTTGAGGTGAACAATCAGGAAAACCTGATAAAGATACCACAAAGCCCATTTGCAGATGGTGTTTTAAAACTGTGCCAATGAAAGGCACTAACACGACCAATCTAGACAAGCATCTGAAGGACAGACACCAGACCTCCACAAAGAATTCAGAGAAGTTAGTGAGTGACAGATCTACCATTGCTAATAACTAAAGTTGTCAACAAAAAATATAGAGAATAAGGCATAAATTCATGAGCAAATGGTATGCAAACTGGCTAGTCTGCTAACTGAATGACTTTTTCTCCATATAGTTAAATTGACAAAGCCCGATATTCGCCACTGAAATCAAAGCCATATAAATTGTGTTCCATTAGAGAATGCAGCTAATAACTGTTGTTCTGATTGTTATTGAAAGAAAAGTTATACTTTGGCTATAAACAATTGTGAATCAAATATACATTTTTAATTTATAAATAATTCAAAAGTATGGGGATTTTCTTTTTGTAGAGTCAGAGAGAAGCTGAGGAGCATCCAACACAAACTAAACAGCCTACTTTACAAGCAGTCTTTGAACAACAAAAATATGATAGCAAATCATATGTGCTATTGTCTTGCTTGGAATAAACAGAAACTCAGGTAGAGTTACCTTGAAATAACTAGCTACCTTGTGTTTATTATTACTATCTGGTTAATCAGCAAAAGTTAGTAGTTAGCTTGCTTTCAATTATGTCCTCTTGAACAGGATTGGGAATTGAATAGTGTGGGAATTTATTAGTACGTTTTTATTCTGACCTAACTGTGAATGAATGTGCAGAGCACATTAATTCGCAGAAAGTGGCCCCTGTGTTGTTATTCTGAGTTCTTTTAATCTGTTCTTGATAAGGCTGAATTCCTCTCCAGTTCTCACAAGACTTTGATAAGACCAAAGACAGCGTTCTTTTTCTTCAAAGAGATGATGTAGGTTGTTGCTAATTGGACAGTCTGAACCGATAGGAAGACACGCTGACGTAAGTGGCTTGCCGATTGGAGGACCTGGGAAAACGTCAGCCAATCAGCAAAGACCTGATGTTACCTTAAAGAAGAGTTTCAAGACGGCCCAGGAGAAGCGCTCCCCGACAGACAGCTGGACAAATGAATTGAGAGATTTGTGTAGTTCGCTTTTGATTCCTGTTACTTTCTACTTGTCTCTAATAAATTCTGAGTTAAGAATTATTGGGTCTTAGTATTTTGCCTCCTCAACGCCTCCTTTGATACACGCTAACAATAGCTATATGTTATTTTGTGTAGCACCAGTGCACTCAAACTCATGCCTGAACTGTTGGAGAAAACAGTTATTTTTTTATGTTACCACAGCATCATGATCTATCCTTACTAACCTTTGCCTGTTGTGCTGCTGTATCTGTCCACTCAGTCTCCACAGTTTTATTTATCTGGAATCTGATGGTATTAGCTGTAACATTTAAGATAGTTAATGGTTATGTAAAAAAACAAACCTGTAAAAATAACGTCTTGCTAATGTTTGGTAACTCACACACCTTTAAGCTAACTAGGTTGAATACATTTATGTACATCAGTACGTTATCATGACAGCACTAATGAAAAGTAAAGTTGACTGCTAGATTATTATATGAAACTACCGAGCTTTCTTTCTTTACAAGCTAACGTTATTGAACATCGCTATGTCAGTTAATCTGTCTCCTGTCAGATTCAATTTAGGAGCCAACCCATCGTGCAACAAGCCACACTGCATATCTGCAGTGGTTTATGGGAAGTGCAGTCTGAATTATACAGCTAGAGTCATTGACTGTTGACAGCTGTTAACTTCATATCCTATCTATCATTTTGTTAAAACACGACTGGTTGGTCATACCATCACTGTAGCAGAGGGATCAATACTTTATTGCATGCTTACATTACTTATAAACACATTTTTGTTGTATAATCATGTTGCTTACACCTGTATTGTAGATATCAGTGACACAAATGTGGGGGGCGAAAGGTCTTGCATCCACTGCATTAAAAATTGGGGGCTATTGCCCATTTTGGCCTATGGGGTAGACTCCAGTGCTATCACACACCACAATGCATGATGGGCAGGGACTTATGTGGAAATGATGGCTACCTGCCCTGTCTATACTATGTCCTGTAGAGGTCTTCTGGGTGATCTATGGTTCATATACATATATTGTATAGAGATGGAGATGAGAGAATGATGGGCCACAGGGTATGGTGTCTTTTGTTTTCCCCTTTAAATCAGCAACCCATTTAGACACAAGAAACCAGGGGAGGTGAGTTAATTGTGTAATTAACCACTTTAATTGATCTATTAAGTGCTGAGACACAACAAAAACCAGTATGCCCTCCTGGTCTCCAAGACGAGTATTGAGAACCCCTGCTTTATGGGCTCCCAATTTGAGGAATGCAATACCTAATATAGCCAGAGGATGGGGGTGTTGCTCCATTCAATGTATTGCATTGTGAATGCCGTCAACATAATGGCCATGCCAGTCTACGATCTAGTTTCATAATACTGGGTGCGTCTGAGTTTGAATTCAATATATTTATATAGTGTTAACCAATGTACTCTACCTAAACAGCTATATACCTAAACATTCAGCTTTAACATTCAAACAAAATGTGTAAATAATCAACATTGCAAGTCAGCATTGACAGCGATAATGACAGCCAGAAGGTGGCAGCGCATATTCCTAATAACAGGTGCAGGAGTGCATATCAATAGTGGCAGTTTCTTGTGCAACACTATTTTATTTAATTTATAAAGCATATAATATAAAGTATTTATATAATAACTGAGGCTGATAACTTTGAACAAGGGTACAACAGCAGGGTCACCACTCAGGATTTTAGCCTACAACCTGGTTACAACTCTAGCTCCCTAACCACTATGCTGCCTGCCACACCATATGACCGGTCCATAGGGTGTAGATGTACACTACTGGTCAAAAGTTTTAGAACACCCCCATTTTCCAGTTTTTACTGAAATTTAAGCTGTTCAAGTCCAGTGAATAACCTGAAATGGTACAAACGTAAGCGGTAAACAGCCAGAGGTTAAAAAAATAAGTTTAGGTTACCAAAAACTGAAAAGTAATGTACATTTTTTGGCAGTGAGTAGTTTCCTACACCATCAAACGGCACTTGGAAACTGGAGGAAACTCTGACAGGAAGAAGTGTGGCAGACCCAAAGCCACAACAAAAACAGAAGACAAGTTTCTGAGAGTCAACAGCTTGCGTGATAGGCGGCTCACAGGAGCACAGCTTAACACTGGTTGAAGTAAGGAAGTCTCAGTTTCAACTGTGAAGACTTTAAGCTGCAGGTTTGACAGGTTGAGTGGCAGTAAGAAAGCCATTGCTAAGATGGCAAAATAAGAAAAAGAGGCCTGCCTGGGCCATGAAGCACTGCCAGTGGACTACTGAAGACTGGAAGAAGGTCTTATGGACTGATGGATCAAAATTTGAAATCTTCGGTTCATCACGCAGGGTTTTTGTACACTGTTGAGTAGGCGAAAGCATGGTTCCTCAGTGTGTGACACCAACTGTCAAACATGGAGGAGGAAGCGTGATGGTCTGGGGCTCTTTTGCTGGAGTTGGCGACTTGCACAGAGTGACTGTTAACCCACGTTAACCCATTACTTGTTCCCTGAAAAGGGCCTTTTTTTCATAACTCTGAAATATACATTATTTTTCAAACAGTTTTTGGTAGTTTTTTGGATACGACCCTGTTGTACTTCTACACCCAGTCATTAGAGAAGACTGGGTGTAGAAGTAGAACGTGAACCTCAGGAACATCAAACATGGTGTTAATTGGCTCTCTGGGACATGTCACTGGGTTCTCCGTAACCAATGGACCTTATCCACAAATTGCTCATGCCTACTCTTTCCCTCTATTGGCTCTCTTGGCTGTAAGTATAAATAGCCAATAATTGCTTCTCAGCCTGAACAGTTAGTAATCAGTGAGCGACATGCTTCCCCTCTCACTGCAGTTGGCCCTCCTGCAGTAGGTGTATTTGGGGTAAAATAGTCACTGGTTTGCAGGGTAGTCAGAGGAGTGCACATTCTTCAGTTGCAATGCTCCTCATTCAGATGTGGGTAGCCCAGTAGTGACGTAATTCCCATTTCGGGAGAAAAAAAGAAAGAAACCTTCTTTAGTGCTGTTGAGTCTTAGTATGAAGAACAATCCCCATAATGATGATGGCAGGCATCAATTCTGTAACTGTCACAAGCACCTTGCCATTACAAGAAAAATCATAAACAGCAAAACTTTTATTTATTGTAACTTTTTACAACAAAACATATTCAGAGTGATTTTTATTTTAATTTGGCCTGAATCTTGGTGAAAAGTCTGGAAACACAACTTCTAGTTCATGTATAAATGTCTTCCCATCTGGGGGAAATATCTCCCACTGAGTGGCAGCAATGATTGTACCAAAACAGGCAAAATGTCTCCCTGCACTCATTTATGAATCCTCACCCTTTTTTGTTCTGCTGTATTATCAACAAATCCCACAAAGAATATAAGGCCTGAAAAGGCCAAGCTACATGGCTACTGTGTTAATCAGAGTCAAACCATGGTTTACAATGGTAATTATCTTGGCCAGTTTTTCCATTACCATGGATGATTGGCAGATAACTAAGTAATGGTCAGCGGCCTGTCACACGCTGCGCAACAAAACCAGCTTTGGCACAGAACAGCAGGATGCAGAGAGCGGAGTTATCGGTCAGCATTTTTATTGCCATTCTCCTCACAAGGAGAGAGAGGTAGAGAGAGAAAATGGAAAGAAAAAGTAACAAACAGCTATCCCCCTCATGGGTTTGGGCCAAATAATAAATCTAAATAATTAACGAAATGTTGGTTTGTTGGTTTGATGAACAATAATTTGTACAGCTCACTCAGTGTGTGCAACATAAATTGTGTGCCTTGATCGCTGAGAATCTCTTTCAGGATAAAAAGTGGAACAGTGTCTCCGTGATAGTCAGATATATTGTGGAGAGGCACAGCCTCACATTATCATGTTGCACAATCTACAATGACCAATACAAAGCAATATCCTTTGGCACTCCAATCTAATGGCCTGATGAGGTCCACGCCAATTCTCTCAAAGGGAATGAAAAGCCTCTATTAAAGGCAATGAGGCTTTTGGGATTGCCACTGGATTTACTCTTTGAATATAATCAAGACATTATTTGGTTCAGTGTTTTGTCCTGTCCTAAATGACCCACCATTGGTGCCACTAGGCATGGCCGTTAATCACCCCGATTCCCCTGCCCAGACTGGACCATTGCTATTGATGGTAGAATTATGATTAGGCACAAATATGTGTATTATCTACTCTGCTATCGATTCATTTGTGGACTAAGCACACAAAGGGAACTTAGTGTCAGACCTCATTGAGAAGATTATCAAGGCATTATCCCTCTAATCATCAGACGAGACTGTTTCTTTCTTTCAGATGCCGGGAGGGGTGGTGGGAGGAGTGGAGAGGACTGCACTTCCCCTTAAGGCCTATACATGCTCGCGCGACTGCAACGCAACATCCTCTGCAACACGTTGCAGAGGTTGCGTTGATGTTGCAGAGGGTGTTGCAGAGGATGTTGCGTACCTACCACAAAAATCAAACTCGCAACATGTCCCGTAGATGTTGCATAGCATTGATTGGTTGGTTAGCGAATGGAGGCAGAGCTGTCATGGTCATAGTTAATCAAGCTAGTACATCATTTTTTTACATTTAACATTTTAAGCATTTAGCAGACGCTTTTATCCAGAGCGACATCAGATTAGGGGAGTAAGATAAAAGCAGCAATTTTTTTAATTCTGTGAAAAGACGATCCTTCATTTCCCTTAATACATTAACATTATTTTCAAGAGTCATCTGCTGGTTCCTTTGTTCGACGTGAATTTACTCTATTATTTTAATGCTATAAAGGTGAGTTGCTCACACACAAGCTCCTTTCATGACAGGCACACTTCCTTAAGGTTTTAAAGTCTATTGTACTGTACTATTGTAATCTACAGTAGATTAACGTCGCTAAATCGCTGGCTGACTGAGTGGTGTACATCAAATAGCATAGGGTTTGTTAATAACTGGCCTATGTTTTGGGGAGAGCCTGGTTTACTGAAGAGAGATGGACTCCACCCGAGCTGGAGGAGTGCTCTTCTTTTATCTAATAACATAGCCCATAGTCTGAATCGGCGAAATTGACATTCAAGAGCTACAGCCAGGCAGCAGACAGACGGTCTTAAACAATTGTCTGCAAGTTTCCCTGAGCTCGTGACTAGTTTCCACCCCAGTTCCCACATAATTGAGACTGTGTCTGTTCCACGTAGAGAAAACCGTAGTCTATTGAAACTCAAACCCTCTCATGGGATTTTTTCTAAAAATCTGATAAGGATCAACACGAACCATCCTAATGCAAATGCTAAACCTAATTTCGATAGAACTCTCCTTAAAATTGGGTTGCTAAATATAAGATCACTAGGTCTAAAAGCTGCCCTTGTGAACGAACTGATCACTGATTATAAACTTGACATTTTAAGTTTGACGGAGACTTGGCTTAGACCTGATGAGTACATAGCATTAAATGAATCTACCCCAGTTGGATACTCTGGTTGTCACAATCCTCGACAGTCAGACAGAGGTGGTGGCGTGGCTGTTATTTTTGACACTAGACTAAGACTACGCCTTACTAAGAAATCTATAAACATATTCTCTTCATTTGAAGTGCTTTCCCTGGGCTCCATACAGACTAATGTAGATAATAGATCTATATTTACTTCATCTTTTATACTAGTTACTATCTACAGACCAGGGACGTGCGGTCAGGGGAGGCAGAGCCTCACCTGTCATACTCCATTGAAAATTGCTGTTACGAAAAGTAAAAAAACATAATAATAAAATTAAATAAATATTAATATTTCTCCACTGATCTGTGTTATAAATGTAATTTCTGTATGATTCCAATCATTTGTTATAGTCAAAATCGCCAAATTTGCAGAACTCAGCTGCAAATACAGGAAGATACGAGAGGTGCGGCAGCGATGAGCTCTGCCTCCCCTCTGATTGCGCAACCCCTTAGAAACTGGCTGGAGCACGGGCAATAAGTGCGTGCCTGTTACCATTTCTCTGTATGTCATCAACGGAATGTTTGTAGACCCCTTCATTACATGTCCTCGTCTTCCATAGTCTAGGTAACTTATTTCACGTATGTGTATAAGATATTTAGGCTCGCTGGTCTCGTCATAAAACTGCAATGAAAAAGCAGCAGGTGAGGCAGCAATTACATCTGCCGCACTGAGGTGGGCGATCTTGAGCCCACGTAATTGGTGACGCTTGCTATCCCTCTACGTTAGCTAGAAAAATTACAACTGCTGCAAAAAATGCACTGCGGCTACAACTCCCTTTAGTTTTATTACTCTCGTTTCGTTCATCCTGAATATCTCTACATCATATGGGCTGCAAAAATGGAAAACGTTATATCTAGCCTTAAAAATATCTCAAAATTGAACTTTCAATCAAAACTGAGTGATAAACAATGGAAGACCAATGCCTGAGCTTAAGGACCTACTTCGAACTACCAGACAGAAAATCACACGGTCGTTTAAAATAGAGTGGTACCAACGAAAAGACTGTCTGTGCTACGAAGAATCGCCTTTACTGCTTTCCCTGACTTTTGTTCTCCACTACCGACAACGTTTGGACTAAGGCGGGATTTTGTGACTTGAAAAATCTACCAAGGAGCCTCAACAAACATGAAAGATCGACAACTCACATTCAAAGCCAAATTGCTTTAAAAACTTTTGGAACTTCAAGGATAGATCTGGCTTTGAATGAACAGCGGAGATTAAATATCAGCATCCACAATGCTAAGGTAAAGGAAAACCGTGAGATTTTAAAAGACCATATTAATGCAACCTGTTTCCTAGCCAAACAGGAATTAGCATTTCGTGGTAATGATGAGAGTGCAAGCTCTTCTAATCGTGGCAACTATGTGGAGCTATTGCATGCTTTTGCTGACAAAGATGAAAGGTTTTCTAGACATTCACTGTGTTTTCTGGCTTATCAAACAGAATACAGAACAATTTAATCGAAGCAGTCGGCGATGTAATTAGAAATCATATCAGAGAGGAGATTAATGCAGCCCCATTTGTTGTAGTCGAAGTAGACGAGACAACGGATGTCACAAACAAAATCTCTGTAATTTTGCGTTATTTGGCTAAAACTGAGGTGACTTGTGAGGTGAGGGAGGCGTTCTTGGGATTTGGTGATGTGAGTGATGACAGACGAGCACCGGCTATTGCTGATTATGTTTTGGTAGTGTTGGGGAAACTGGTAGCTCAGCTAAATAAAGCTGGCAAATAAAACGTGAACCAAATAGGCCTACGTAACTTTCCTGTATGCGTGTGTTGTAAAGAACGCTGATATGAAATATTAAACATACGGTGCCTAACCAATAGTCATTGTGCAACCTGCCAATGAATGGTGAATTTAAGAGACCTCTATCGGGTTCATGTGTGTAGACCTAAATCTGGCTCTGGTAGTATCCAGTGCCTCCCCAACCATTGACCTCACCGCACGTCACTGCTACAGACCCCCTGGACCCTATGCTGCTTTCCTCTCAGAGTTTTCTGACTTTTTATCAAACCTAGCAGTTATGGCAGATAAAGTTGTGATTATAGGCGACTTTAATATTCATGTTGATAATGGAAACGATTCTCTAGTGAAGGTTTTTGCTTCTATTCTTGACTCCGTTGGTTTTGTCCAAAATGTGGGTGGGCCGACTCATTGTCATCAACATACACTGGACTTAGCGTTATCCCATGGTATTAGCATTAGCAATCTAGTTGTCTCTCCTCATAATCCTGTGTTCTCTGACCATTCCCTTATTACGTTTGAAATTCATGCTACCACTGCTATTAGATCAAAACCAGTGTTCTACTTTAGTCGCTCCCTAAATTCCTCTACGATACCTAACTTTGTCAGCCTGTTCCAAGAATAATTTACTGTTAATCAGGATCCCACTAGTCAACAATCTATTGATCAGCTGACATTACACCCAACCTAAATTACACCCTGCGCAACACTCTTGATGTTGTTGCGCCTCTCAAAAAGAAAAAAACTAGCCAAAAGAAGCTTGCACCATGGTATACTGACCACACATGTGCTCTTAAACAAGCTTCTCGTAAATTGGAACGGAAGTGGCGATCCACTAAATTATAAGTATTTTATTCTGCCTGGAAAGACCGTCTGGTACATTACAAATATGCTCTCTCCTCCGCAAGGTCAACCTATTGTCACGGTTGTTCCCCAGATTCACCACCAGATGGCGGTGTTGCGCCTTCCCTTTGGAATGTGCACAGGTGAAACGAGGGTTCAGTTATCTCATCCCTATAAATACTCGCACCTGACTTCTGATCGGGGCGAAATCGTAAGCCATCTTTACGATTTGTAGCCGGTAAGGTAGAATGTCTTTTTCAAGACGTTCACAAAGACTTCCTTTAGAAAATGACCATCTCCATTCAATCCCTTTTAAAACGAAAGAACTTATTTAGTTGTACCTTTTGTGGAAACCATTCTCTCTAATGGGGTTTTCGTTTGGTTTTCGTTTGTCAGTCTGTTCGACTGCTTTGAGGTTACTAACTTGTTCTTTTGGCTCTCCTAGCCGTTTACGTTTTTGGGGAAAAACTCTGTGTCCACCAAAGAACTTATTTAGTTTACCTTCATTAGGATCCTTGCTGATTACGAGAGCTTTTAGTGGGGTTTTTGTGTTTTCAGTCAGCTTGACTGTTCGGGTTACTAACTGGTTCTTTTGGCTAACTGCCTTTCTTGTTTTGGACTATCAGAGTTTTGGTTTAAGGTTGTTTCATAACCTTTTGTTCCTACATTAGAAACTTCGCTCGTGGTTAGGAGCGTTTTATACGTTTCTTTTGTTCAGTCGTCGAGGCTGTTTACGGGTTCAATTTCATAACCATTTTCATTGTACCTACTTTAGAAACTTTGCTCGTGGTTAGGAGCGTTTTGTAAGTTTCTTTTGTTCAGTCGCCAAGGCTGTTTACGGGTTACAATTTGGTTCTGGTGGCTCCCCTAGCCCCCTGCGTTTTCGTACGCTCAGAACTTTTCATAACCATTTTCATTGTACCTACTTTAGAAACTGTGCTCGTGGTTAGGAGCGTTTTGTAAGTTTCTTTTGTTCAGTCGCCAAGGCTGTTTACGGGTTACAATTTGGTTCTGGTGGCTCCCCTAGCTTCCTGCGTTTTCACACGCTCAGAACTTTGTTAAGTTTATTTTATTCTGTCGCTTAGACTGGTTACAAGTTCTATGTGGTTCTGGTGGCTCTCCTAGCTCCTCCGCGTTTCCGGACGCTCAGACATCTTGGTATAGGTTTTACTCTGTGGTTCTGTCGGTCCCCCTTAACCGTTTCGTTTTTGCGGACGTCAGATGTGGGTCAAGTTGTGCCCTGTTTGTCTGCTGATCCCCCCTAACTGTTTCAAGTTTTTGCGGATGTCAGATGTGGGTCAAGTTGTGCTCTGCTGTCTGCCGATCCCCCCTAACTGTTTCAAGTTTTTGCGGATGTCAGATGTGGGTCAAGTTGTGCCCTGCTGTCTGCCGATCCCCCTAACTGTTTCAAGTTTTTGCGGATGTCAGATGTGGGTCAAGTTGTGCCCTGCTGTCTGCCGATCCCCCTAACTGTTTCAAGTTTTTGCGGATGTCAGATGTGGGTCAAGTTGTGCCCTGCTGTTCTGCCGGTCCCCTAACCGTTTTGAGTTTTTCGGACGTTCAGAACTTGTGGGTCAGGTCTTACCATGTTATTCTGTGGGCTCTCCAAGCTCTTCCGCGTTCTCGGACGCTCAGAACTTTTGTTATGTCCGGTCATAATAAATTATTTACTTGTCACTTACTAATAAAAACCTTTGCTCGCTATTAAGCGCTTTTCATTTGGTTTTTGTTTGTTCAGTCGTTTAGACTGTTTTTCGGGTGACAACCTTGTTCTGTTGGCTCTCCTAACCTTTCACGTTTTCGGAAGTTCAGAACTATTGGTTCAGGTATTTACATAATACTTATTTAAATTGTACCTTCATTTGAAACCTTGCTCGTTTGTTATGGGCTTTTGTTGGGTTTCGTTTGTCAGTCACTTCGACTGTTTCGGGTTGCAATGTGGTTCTGTGGCTCTCCTAGCTTTTTGCGTTTTCGGACGTTCAGAACTTTTTGGTGTATGTAAACAAAGGAACATGTGTAATTGTACCTACTTTAAGAACCTTTCTCGCTATTAAGCGCTTTTCGTTCGGGTTCCTGTTGTTCAGTCTGTTAGACTGTTTCCGGGTTACACCATGTTCTCTCGGCTCTCCTAGCCTTTATTGTTTTGGGAAACTCGTGTCTTAATTTACGAACTTATTTAGTTTGTACCTATTAAAAAGAACCTTGCCCGCTGGCCGGTGCTTTGACTCAGGTTGCTTTTGTTCAGTTCGGTTCGACTGGCTCAGGTTACAATCTGGTTCGTTTGGCTATCATTGCCTTTGTGTTTACAGACACTTGGAGTAACCACCCGTTGGGTGTGATTTTCCGTTCCTCCCTGGTTATTATCTTCCCTATTTCTCTGTTTTGCAGAGCTAGTGGTTAGACTGGTTCAGTCTAACTTTTTGATCCCCTAGGGTTTCTGCGAGTGGCGCCTATCACCACCAACCCTTACACCTATCTGTCTGATCTGATTGAGCATAATAAGAATAATAATTTTAAAAAAATTGATACAGTGGCCAAACTGACAAAGAACCAGACTGAAACCAATGCTAAGCCTCCGGCAGCCTATAATAGTAATGATTTCATGAACTTTTTCTCTGAGAAGATTGATAAAATTAGAGATGAAATTACTAAAATGACACCTTCTGCTGTAGCGGACACTGATCAGAAAGCACAGGCTTACCAGGACAGGGGTCCTATGGCTACTCTTGAGTTTTTTAGTGCTCTGGAGTGGACTGAATTTTCTAAATTGGTTATGTCCTCCAAACCATCAACTTGCCAATTAGACCCAATCCCAACAAAACTTGTTAAAGAACTTCTTCCTGTTATGGGGTAATCCATGCTAGACATTATTAATCTGTCTCTTTCATCAGGCTATATGCCAAATTCAAAGTGGCAGTAATTAAGTCACTTTTAAAGAAACCAAACCTTGACCCAGAAAATCTCAGTAACTACAGGCCAATTTCTTTTCTTTCAAAAATTCTAGAGAAAGCTGTAGCTCAGAGACTGACTTCATTCCTGATATCAAATGACATCTATGAAACTTTTCAGTCAGGATTTAGGCAACACTATAGCACTGAGACTGCTCTTATTAAAGTTGTCAATGACTTACTGATATCAGCTGACCGTGGATGTGTCTCTATTCTTGTGCTTTTGGACTTAAGTGCTGCATTTGACACAATAGACCACCAAACTCTTCTGAGCAGACTTGAAAATCTATTTGGACTGCGTGGACAGGCACTCTCCTGGTTTAAATCCTACCTGTCAGATAGGTATCAATTTGTGCAGTTAAATGATGAGCCCTCTGCTCTCATCAAGGTGGAATATGGTGTCCCTCAAGGTTCTGTTTTGGGGCCATTATTGTTCTCCCTTTACATGTTGCCACTTGGTGATGTCATTCGTAAACATGGCGTACATTTTCACTGCTACGCAGATGACACACAATTATACTTATCAATGAAACCTGGCGAAGGACAATTCGAACAGTTGGAGGCCTGTTTTAAAGACATAAAAGACTGGATGTCAGATAATTTTCTATTGTTGAATACTGATAAAACAGAGATGTTGGTCTTGGGGCCCAAAAACCTCAGAAGAGGGTTATCTGATTTATCTCTTAATCTGGATGGTTACTCTGTTGCTGCAAGTTTGGTGGTAAAAGACCTTGGTGTTACTATCCTGGTCTCTCATTTGATAGTCACATCAAAAACATTTCCAGAGTAGCCTTTTTTCATTTGAGGAATATTGCCAAAATTAGGGGCTTCCTGACATTAGTAGATGCAGAAAAATTGGTACATGCCTTTGTTACATCTCGATTAGATTATTGCAATGCATTACTGTCTGTTACTGCCAATACCTCACTCAGGAGCCTACAACTCGTACAGAATGCTGCTGCAAGGATCCTGACTAGAACAAAGAAGTATGAGCACATTAGTCCTGTGTTAGGGTCACTTCACTGGCTTCCTATAAACTATCGTGTAGACTATAAGGTACTTCTCTTAACTTATAAGGTGTTGCATGGACTTGCACCCTCTTATTTGACGGATCTACTTCATCCCTACAATCTCCCACGTTCACTTCGTTCACAAGATGCAACTTGGTAGTCCCTAGAATATCAAAAAATACAGCGGGTGGCAGAGCTTTCTCCTATAGAGCTCCTTTACTGTGGAACAGTCTCCCCGTCTCTGTGAAGGAGTCAGACACGGTCTCAATTTTCAAGACTAGGTTAAAAACACATGTAACCCAGACAAATAGAGCCTAGTAATAATGCACTTCATGTTACAAAATGATAAATAGAATGACCCTTAAAAGAAATGAATAAGTACTACATACTAGACACTGAAGAGAAAAAAACAACTATAATTCAGATAGTTTGAGTTAATAAAGGGAAACTGTGACATGTATAACTCAAAATGGTGTTTCATGTAAGGAACCTGGAAAGGTCATTCTGCGAGAAGACATGTCCAGACATGTTCATTCTGCGTATTTTATCTGACAGTGATAAGCCAATAAGAAAAGTAATCTTGTTGAGAGTACGTCAATTAGAAAGTAGGACCCGCCCTTAGTTCGTTTTGGAGGAAATGAGAGAGACGACATGTCCAGACTGTTCATTCTGCGAGAAGCCATGTTCAAGTCGACTAGGCTACAGACGTGAGTTTGCTCTGAAGACAAACAGCAAGATATCGAATTAGCTTTCAGTAATAGTTATCTAGCGAGGATTTTTATAGTATTATCCGAGAGAAACAAGTAGTAACGGCTACAGAAATCGAACTGAGAATTTTAGATAAGAGAGCTAGTAAAGTAGTGGCAACGTTTCTCCGTTTGCCTTGGAAAAAGATGGCAAGTTTTGCCGAGACCGAATCATCCTTCCAAGTTCCAATTGCTGTACATTCGAAAATTTCCCTTGGTGAGTTAGTACTTTAATTGTGACAATGTCTTTGGATGGTGTGTGTAATATAGAATGAGACAAGTCTTTCTAAAAATTGAGCTAGCTGGCTTCGCGGCGCGTGGTTAGTGGCGTTGCTTTTTAATCTGTGGGTGTTGAGTGTCAGGGGGGGGTGTATTAGCCACCGATGACTGCAGGCGGTTTTGGCGGCTTATCTCGCAAGTGCATCTCTGTTGCCTGATATCTTGCAGATTGGAGTAATGACGATAGCTATGGGTTGCAATTGTTTTGTGTTTTAATGATGATCATGTTAGCTAGTAACTTAGCATGACAATAGCGATGTGAAGCTAAGTTAGCTGACTCAAGCTAACGATACCTCTGGTTTAGCTAAAGATGAGCATTTAAGCTGATTTACATAGTACGAGCATAGAAAGAGACAAAATCTTTGACATGAGGTTTCAACATTTTTATTTGAATAATGTTAATTATTATTTTGGCTTTGTTTAAGCAAGGCCAGGTTTTTTGTTCCGGTTGGAGTCCATTTTAAAGTCTTGAGTTCACCGGATCCTGGATATCGTCTGCATCCTGCTCGTCTTCACTGAAGGGGCTGTGGCAGAGTGTGCCGACGACCATCTTTTGACCTAAGAGAGAGAGAGGAAAGTAAAACTGTCACGGAACCAGAGGATTCATTTTGCAATATTCAAGAACTGAGTAATTTAATTCGCCACTCATAGGGAGTGTGCAGGTTCATTTATTTTGAATGATAAAGTACTGATGTGTTTGTGATGATATGACAGTTGTGTTTGATAATCATATGTGAATCAATATTTTATTTTCATATTCGAATCGATATTTTATTTTCACATCCAGAATTGAGTATTGCTGCTGAATGGGTTTACAATCGAATCTCTTTCGAAATAAGAGTTCCGGTTTCAGTATAAGAGTTTTGGTTTAAAACAAGATTCCTGTTGGAATGATAAGTATATCCCTGCCTATCTACCAATTCTAAAAGTAATAACCTACGTTATAGGGGTAAATAGATAGGACGGTCATACTTATCTGTGATTGAAGAGAGGTCTTGAATTGTCCTGTGGAAAGAAAAAACAGTATTGTTAGTATAGTTTGTCATTGTATTATATGTCTGTTGTTATTGTTTTTATGCACCGGTTAGAGAGAAATAATACAAAAAGAATAAAAAAAACATTCTCTTACCTTTTAAACTATAGCTGACGTCTGTGTGTGAGTTCATTCTTGTCAAAGTCAAAGTCAGCTTTATTGTCAATCACAGTATATACACGACATACAGGGATTGAAATTGCGTTCTCTCACATCCACAGTGCAGTTTAACATTAATACAAACAAACAGCACACACACAATACAAAACACACAATATAAAAACGAAATCTAAAAATAGTTATAAATATAAATATAGAATATGTAAATGTGCAAATGAATGCTGTGCAAATATTGATTTAAGTACAGTTACAGTGCAATAGCAGTATTTGGTAAAGTGGCTGTTGCTAATAGTCTGTGCAGGGGGATGGAGGTCAGGTCAGGGGGGCAGGGGGCAGAGGAGGAAGGGGGGAGAGTTGGAGAGAGTTCAGCTTCCTGACAGCCTGGTGGATGAAACTGTCTCTCAGTCTGCTGGTCCTTGCCGGAGGCTCCTCATTCTCCTCCCGGACGGCAGGAGACTGAAGAGGCGGTGTGAGGGGTGGGTGGAGTCACCTGCAGCGCAGAGTGCTTTGCGGACCAGGCGTGTGTTGTAAATGTCCTGGAGGGAGGGGAGGGAGGCTCCAATGGCCTTCTCCGCTGCTCTCACTTGTGGTTGACCATCTCTCTCTTTGGGCGAATCTGGTATCTTCGGTTATCTGGTCCATACCCTGTTTCAATATTAGCATTCTAGTAGCAGTGTTCCTTGAGACACCTGTTACACACATCTCTTTAGTCTCTTTATAGTCATTAGGTGCAGATGTGGAGGGGGCATAGCAATAGAGCCTTCTGGTGCAATGAGCTATCCTTACTGTCACCAATCATAAGTGATGATCCGTCCCTATCAGGACTGCTGATGATGTGGTGGGATGGTCTCTGAGTGCCCTCATGGCTGCGTGCTCCCTGTGCCACTCACCTAATTAGTTATACTGCCCTAGATTACTTCTGCTGGTGCAAAAGTGTTATCACTCTACTCTTTCCCCTGATCCGGTGTGATATTTATCATAGTCATAATTGCACCTTTCCTCTTTTCTCCCCGGCTTTGTGGCACCTGCTCGGAGCTCACCTGCCCCAGAGTCAACCCCCCACCCCTGCCATGTGTTAGCCGGATGCCGCTGGCCCGGACCCTAGCTGCTGGTTCCATCCCCCGCCCTGCCCTGGTATCTGGAGGGATGAGGTCCACCCCACCCCTACACTTAGAATGCCCTTCCGGTGGTCTGTTACGCCTCATGAGCCTCAAGGACTATTTGTTTTGTTTTTCTCTGTAACCCACAATTTTCCAGGAGTTCATCTCGACCGCCTTTTAAGGGGTCAGGGAATAATTTTCCAGACTCCCACATTGGTTCCAATGGTTTTCTGTTTTTTTGAATTCCCTCTGGAAAATGCCAGAAGCGTGAATGTGAAGCGCTGTGTGACAACCGGTTTGTAAATGGCGCTATACAAAAATAAAGATTGATTGATTGATTGATACATTAAACTCGGAGATTCTGCAAACAACAAACGATCGACTGTGGTCTTCACGCCATTCTAAATTATATATTTAAGGTTGCAAATATCCAGATGTTTTGTGTTGTGCTTTAGATAACATATACATGTAACATGTCACTACATCACCTTAATGCGCAGAATATTCAACTAACAAAACAAAGAAAGAGCAGGGTGCATATACATTTTTTTAAGCATATAGCAGACGCTCTTATCCAGAGCGATTTACTAGATGTGCATTAATACATGGTAAGAACATCATAGAAGAAGAAGATCATAGTTCGCACAAGAGATCAGTGAAATAATACAGCGATAGACATCGTTGTTGGCAGCTGCATATAACAACAACTGTATATATCTATGTCAACGTTAGCTAAGCAAAACTATTGATAGCTAGCTAGCTAGCTAGCTAGCAACCTGGTATCATGGCCAAATAAAGCTCGCTAACAGTAGCTAATGATGTAGATAGCTAGCATAATTTGTTCAACACGGTATAAAATTAACCAGCTTCAGGAAGTGTAAGGACACCATGTTGTGTAGGTTGCGCAGTATGTATTGCCAAGTGCTCTGCAACATGTTGCAGAGGAATGTCGCGTTGCAGTCAGGTTGCAGTCCCGTTGCTTACGCAGAAGCATGTAGAGGCCTTACAGCTGCTGTCAGGTGTTCCTGTTCCCTCTCTCAGCCTGGGGAGTACTGGACTTTGGACAGCAGAGGCCTCACTGACAGGCAAGCTCATCTGAGGCCATCATCAACTCAGGTACTAGCCATTGCCTTTGTTAGGCCTTTATAAAAGCACAGCCTGTCAAGCCTAAAGGAAGACTTTTTTTAGCATATGGACGAACTGGTGCTGGCTTTTCTTTGTTTTACCCTTAATAATATAGGTCTTTGTTTAATTTTGTTTTTGTGCTTTGTATTATTAGATTTTTGATCATTATAATTGAATAACAATAATCTGGCCACTGGCCTACAGGGACACTGGGACACTGCTTTTGCTTTATTTTTCATCCACTTACCACCTGGCATGGTGGCCACCCCTGCTACCCTGTGGGAATCACTTATTATAAATTATATTCGAGTCAGGGAATATCATGTTCAATCTGTTTTGATGCTATTCTAAATGGCCTGGGTTATTAATACATTTACATAACTTATGGATACACATCCCATTCTAAACAGATTACTTTTCTGTATTTGTATGTACAGTTAACTGCCCAAATAAAAGAAACAACAACATAAAGGGTCTTAATTGGGGTTACCACAAGCTGCCAAAACAGTGGCAATGTGCCCTTGCATGGAGTATATAATTGGATGGCATATGATGGCAATACTAAACTAAACTAACATACATATTGGTTTCCTACTGAAAAAAGTGCTGTTCTCAGTAGGAAACTCATATACAATGGCTATAAAAAGTATTCACCTCCTTTGGAATTTTTCACATGTTATTTTCTTCATGGAATCAAAATGGATTTAATTGGGCTTTCTTGCCACTGATCAACACAAAATACTCACCACACCTAAATAAACCCTGTGTGATGGCATGTCCCGCTGTTCGCCGCCAGAGGGTGGCATTGGACACTTGATTTTTCCCTAATTGTATTATTGTTTAATGGTTTTATTGTCTTGATCGTTTAAGTGGATTATTGTTTTAGTGTTTTCACCTGTGTCTCGTTTACATTCACTATTTAATTTGTCTGCTTTCATAGATCTGGGCTCAGTCTTGAGCTTCTCTTGCCCAGAGTTACTGCCAGCATTTGCATGCTTACCAGGACTTTTGTATTTACCTTTTTGTCTTTGTGTGATTTTGGTTTATTGTTTTCGAGCTATATGTTTTCGGAACCATGTTTGTTCCACTTTTGTTTGTTAGTGGTTTAGTTTTTGTGTTACCTCCTGTCTTGTTTGTACTGCCCAGAGCTTTAGTTTTTCAGTAAAGATTATAATTTCTCATCACAGCTCTGTCTCCGTCTCATCTCTGCGGTTCAATAAATAACCAGTCGTCCCGTTACACCCTGGTGCATTCAGTTGTCTTCAGAGGTCACATAATTATTTGATTAGAGTCCACCTGTATGCACTTTTTGTATACTCAAATTATTTCAAATTAAATACACCAGTCTATGAGAGATCCCACAGTTGGTCAGTGAATTTCCAAAAAAAAGAGCTTCATCGTGAAGAACAAAGAACATTCAAAGCAAAGCTGAGAAAAGGGTTTTAAAAAGCACCAATAAGCAGAATGATGTACAATTTCGAAGACTTATTGAATATCCCCTGGAGCATCGTTACGTCCATCATAAAGAAATGGAGAGAAGTTACATCACTTCCTATGTACCTGAAATAGGTCTGAAACTCTCACAATCCTCACTGTCTTCCACACGCCTGATGGAAAATATTGCGACTGTCTTTCATCTTTGTTACTAACGCTGCTACTAATTTATTTATTTACCCTCTTAATTTTTTTTAAATTATTATTATTTTTATTATTATTATTACTATTATTATTATTATTTTTATTTATTTTTATTATTACTTTTTTAATAATAATAATAATTATTATTATTATTATTATTTTATTTTTTCGTATGAGATAACATGGGGGGTGGGGGTGGTATTTTCTCTGTGGGAGGGGGGGGTGAGTATGGTAGGTGGAATATTTCAAACTGATTGTATGCTTGTACATTGCTACCTTGTTCTGCCTACAAAAAATCCAATAAAAACATGTATAAAAATATATATAAAAAAAGAAATGGAGAGAATATGGCACAACTGTGAATTTGCCTAGGCTGTCCTCCAGAACTTAGCATCCATACAAGAAGGGCACTTGTTAGGGAGACAACCAAGAGGTCTATGGCAACTCTGACAGAGTTACAGCCTTCCATGGAAGAGATGGGAAAAACTGTCCATGGGGCAATAATAGCCTGAGCACTTCACAAATCTGTGCTTTATGGGAGGGTGGAAAAATGAAAGCCATTGTTAAAGAAAACTCACATGAAATCTCGCCATAAGGCATGTGGGAGACTCAAAACAAGTAAAAGAAGAGTCTTTGGTGTTTGAGACCAAGAATGACATTTTTGCCATCAACGTTAGGTGCTATATTTGGTGCAAGTCTAACACTGCGCCTCATACCAGGAACACTATCCCCTACTGCAAAATATTGCTAACAGCCTAATGCTATGCTGATGCTTCTCTGCTTCAGTGACCGGAAAAACTTGTCAAAATAGAGGACAAAATGGATGGAGCAAGATATAAACAAATCTTGGAGGAAAACCTGCTGCAAGAAACCTGGGAAGATGTATAATCCAGCAGGACAATGACCCAAGGCATACAGCAAAAGCCACATTGGAATGGTTTAAAAACGAAAAAATGTCTTGAAGTGGCCTAGATCTCAATCCCATTGAGAATATGTTGAAAGATTTGAAAATGTATGTTCACCACCAACCTGATGGAGCTTGAGCAATTCTGTAAAGAAGAATGAGCAAAAATTTAAATGTCCAGATCTGCAAAGCTGATATAGACTTAATAAAATAGACTCATAGCTGTAATTGCAGCTAAAGGTGCTTTAACAAGCATTAAGTCAAGGGGGTGAGTATTTTGTGTTGATCAGTAGCAAGAAATCCCAATTAAATCCATACAGATTCCATGAAGTAAGAAAATAAAATGTGAAAAATGCCACATTGTGCTGCGGCACAAATGTAACTATAAAATGTATGTGCATTCATGTGCACAGTTGCTACTAAATAGTTGCACAGTAATATAGTTCGATAGCTGTTTGCATAGTAATTGGATACCACGAAACACATTTTGTGATTTATGTGGTCCTTTGTTTAATTGCTATCTGATTTTGTGAGCTGTAAGAAGCAGTAACTTCTTGTCCCTAGAGACAAAGCTTGGATCTGGAACCACTGAAATGCGTCTAATTACAGCAGTGATAACTGCGCTGTATCTGAGCGTATGACACCCCGAATTTAACAGTCTGCATAAAATCCAGGACATTAAGCAAGAAAAATAACCTAAAAGCTCAAAACATAATGGAAGCAATGGAAGAGAGCTTGTAGTGGAAATAACTGACTTCATTACTTAACTTTATTTCAGTTATACAGTGAGACTCCTTGACAAGCTGTATTAGGGAATAGTTATTTTTGTATTATTATATAATTTGTCATTTATAAAATATAAAAATGCTGCCTGTGCTTATACAGTTTATTTATTTGTGGAATTGACACAACAGTCATAAGTGTGGGATATCTACCGGTAAAATATCCTCGGGCAAACTGACTGTCCCTTCCCTGTGGGCACCCGGCAGCCACTCCTCACGGGCTCGCCTCTTCTCTATCCTGACCCCCCAGTGGTGGAACAATCTTCCGCACTCGGTCAGGACCGCCGACTCACTGGCCATCTTCCGCAAGAGACTCAAAACCCACCTCTTCAGACTCCATTACCACTAATTGTCATCACCACTGCTTTCATGTTCAATACTGCATTTTATAATATGTATTTATGTTGATGACAACTAAAAACAACAAAAAAACTAAACTAAAAAACCTAACTTTTCCCTCATTGTGTTACAGGTATGGTTTGCAGCTGCCAAAGATTATGTCTATTACTGTATCATGACACTGATCACTGGCGTGGACTATGATTAATCTTACCATGTATTAATGCACAATTTTAATGCAAATGTAAAATGTAAAAACTTCCAAAATAAAGGAGTAACAAAGTGCCCAGTAGACCACTGCCTGTGTTCTTCACAGCACTACTCATATAGTTGTGGTCAAAAATATTGGCACCCTTGCACGTTTAAAAAAAAATAATAAAAAATAATATGATAATAGTCCAGAAACTTTTTTTTTGATTCAGAACTTAACTTATCCTTTTAAATAATAAAATAAACAGAAATGGTATTGACACCCTAGATTTAACATATGGTAGCACAGCCTTTGGAGAAAATAATTATGGAACCTCCAACTTATTTGACTGTAGGTAGGGTGTTCTTTTCTTTAAAAGCTTCAGTTGTCATCTGTAAACAAAGTGCTGATCTGCATTGCCAAAGAGCTCTAATTTGGTTTCATCGGTCCACTGAACATTTTCCCAGAAGGATTTAGGCTTGCTTAGGTGAGTCAAGGCAAAGATTAATCGGGCCTTCTTGTGTTTCTCTTTCAGCAGTGGGGCCTTCCTTGGCCTCTGACCAAAAAGCCCTTCTTTGTTTAGTGTCTGGCGTATGGTACGGGCTGAAACCATTACCCCAGACATCTCCAGGTCAGCCTTGAGATCTTTGGATGTCATACGAGGTGTTTTTTGCTTCGTGACTCGCACCAACCTTCGATGACATCTGAGATCAATCTTTAAAATGGATAATTGGTTAATTTATACCATGTGGGCACCTGCAACCTGTCACAGGTGAGTTGAATTACATTGCAAACAAGGATCTATTTCCTCCAACCAATTTATTTAAATTGTTCTAAATGGTGCCAATAATTGTGCCATGGCCACTTTTCAATTTTGAAGCCATAAAATATATTTTTATTTGTTTTATTATTGATAGATCGTGTGCTGTTGCAAATCATACAGATGAATGTGTGATGACTGAAAGTTTATTTAATTAAACTTGCAGTAGGCAATGTGCGATAGCAAGCAGCTGCACCATACGTGGGTGGCCAGGTCCTCGCTCAGCAGAAGAGCTGGTAGCGCACTCTCTGAGTAGATTCTCTTCAGCCCAGAGGGGAGACAGTTCAGAGATCTGCCAATCTGGCACCCTCACCACCATTCGTAAAGTAGATTACAGTGAGTGCGCAATCAGGTACTCCAAATTTGTAATTCAGCAGGTGAAAAAGCAAGACTTTGTACAATTCTAAATAAAGACAGACACGCACCCGACACAGTGTTGCCGTGCCCTGATAGGTGCTGCACCCCAGCAGCTGAAAACATGGCCTCAGGTAACCTAAGGAGAGTAGGCCACAATCAGCAGGCCACCCTCAGTCCTAGCTCAAGAGTTTAGGCTATCTTTGAAATAGATACCAGATAGCAATATTTTGTCTTTAAAAACTGCCAGCTTGAAGTGAAATGTGTCACGGCAGGGACCAGAAAACCAGGCGCGGACCCAGAAATGCAGAAACTTCTTTTATTAGGTGAACAGGCAAAGGTCAGGCAGGAGTAATCAGGGCAATGCAGAGATCCAAAGGATGGTCGGGGACAGGCAGAGTTCGTTATGGCTTCAGGGTATCAGGGGCAGGCAAGGCGTGGTCAGTGGGCAGGCGAAGGTCGAAACGAGAAGGCAGTCCAGGGAACACAGGGAGGAGCGGGAACGAGACTGGGGTACTGACGAACACTGGAGCACAAGCACGAACATGAACACGAACACGAAGCAACAAAACGCTGGGAAACAGCGATAACGCGGGAGAGTAATGTGAGCATAACGCAAAGCACAAGACAATCTGGCAACGAACATGGGAAAACACACAGCTTAAATACATTTAGACCTAACAAGAAACAATCAGGAATAAACATGAATGCAGCTGACTGCAATCAGACACATGAGGAATTAAGTGGAAACGATAATACAATAACGAGACAATCAGGAAATGAACAGTTAACCACATCAGACATAACGAGAAACAGGTGAAACAGATAATACACTGACGAGACTGGAACAGGTAAGCGAAAGTAAAAACACGGACCAGACACCAAGGAAACATGGAACAAACTACAAACGCTTAGTTAGGGGAAACACGAACACGAGACGTGACAAAATGTTTGTTCTCAGAAAGTACTTTCTTCAAGCAGAATAGTATAAAACATTAAACGTAAAAACATAAAAAACTCAGAACTTAGGGTCTGGCACACAATCAGTAGACTGACTGGCTGCCATCTTGGATTGGTGTGGGAAACCAAAGGAACTGACGGTTCAAAGGAACTGAAACTCAATAAAGGGGAATTTTTGGCTGAGCCATTGTAACTTTAATATTATTATCAGGCAAGGCTGGTTGCCGGTACAAAAGTATTTAATAATAAAATGACAAAAAGCCAACCAAATTCATGACCAATTCTACAGTATATATCTCTGCTGCCACTTGTACCATGTTACTGTGGATTCACCTACTACAGAGACTTGAACATGAACTGAAATTGAATTGAACATTGGATTTATATAGCGCTTTTCAAGGAACCCAAAGCGCTTTACAATGATAGGGGGCAACTTACCTCAACCACCACCAATGTGCAGCACCCACCTGGGTGAATGCGACAGCCATAGTGCGCCAGTACATACTCACTACACATCAGATACACAGTGGAGAGGCCAGGAGGGAGGGAATGAATCAATTCCATGTATGTATATATATATATATATTGTCTTGGTTGGGAATTTGGCCAGGACACCGGGTTAACACCCTACTCTTTTTCAAAAAGCGCCATTGTAGTGTGGATCGAGGGTGGAAGAGCCACACGCAGATTTCACAAATATCTAAAAGCTGACCAAGAGTGATCAGCCACTAAGTCTGCAAACAGATTAGGGAGCAGGGGAAAAAAAAAAAAAAAAATGGAAAGACAAAGAAAAGAACACTCCGGGCACAAAAAGTCCACGGAAAATAAATCAACAGAAAACAACCCAATAAGGTTTTCAACGAAGAGGTAAGAAACTAAAATGACTTTAGAGACTTTAGCTCTGGGTAATTTTAGCCCAATAAACAAAGAAAGAATCTCGAAAGGAAACACCACCAAAGTGGCGAGCATAAAACCTTTAGTTAGGACAGGATAATTCCTCCTAAAAGGCAACCACAGAGTGGTAACGCTAAACCTTTTAATGAGATAATTAGAAGGACCTTCTCTCTTTAACTGAGACCACAGGGTGTAAAACTAATACCTTAGTTCGTAGTACCGGCTAGAGCGTAACAATGGTTTACACAGAAGCGTTTGTATGAGGGAAACACAGACCTTAAATAAGAGGCGGAATTAACACTGATAACCCTCAGCTGAAAGTGATCGGAAAACTCACCAACAAAAGACCATATAAGGATGGCAGAAATGACAATGATTCCTAAGCAAAACAAAATAAAACAGACCATCACATGATCAAGCACCCTCCAGCGGCCGAACAAGGTAAAACCGTGACAGCCATGTGATCTTTTATGACCACAGAGAGTCAGGACCTTGCTTTTTACCGTCCCATCCCAGACTTAAGTCTGCAACTGCTGTATATTGGAACTCTCATTTCCAGATGACCTGGTCCATACTGAGACCAGACTAAAGGAAGACAAAAGAAAACTTATAAATGCACTAGTCAAGCTCACTGAGGCTGACATCCACTGCCTTCACGAACTTGGGGAAATATTAGAATTGTTTGAGGATGCCACCCTCCTCACCCAAGGGTCAAACATTGTTAGTGCTAGCTTACTTATTCCAAGCATTATTAGTCTCAGAACCTTTCTGACCAACAATGGAGAATACAACACCCAGTTTGTGACTTTCCTAAAAAACTGTCTCTCTCCCTAGGAGGACAAGCCTGTATATTAGGCTGCAGCTCAGCTACACCCTCATTTCAAGTCCTCATGGTGCCCATATAAGGTAACAACAGTTGCTCAACTACTCCAGCAGTTCACTCAGGGGCTTGCCTGCCATTAGTCAAGATCCACCTATGAAGAGAAGCAAGTTGTTTTCCTTCTTATCTGCCAACCCACAGAGGTATCAAACTACTTTCTACCCCATGCCTCCCAGAAGAAACTTGTTTTTTGGAAGCTTCATGCATAAGTTAGCTACCATGTATCTCCATATAAGGTAACAACAGTTGGCCAACTACTCCTAAACTAAATGTTGCTGCAATAAGCAGCAACATTTGATACTGATTTTCATCCAATTTAATCACCATTGCAATAAGTAAAGCACTATGTAAAATAAGTCTGAAAAAGTAAATGTGCTTTGAAACAATTTGTTTACATGTGTAACTATTTTCATTATAAATGACTGCAACTGTTTGACTACCATATTTTAGAAACAATAGTTGAAACATGTATTACCATGTTATAGTGGTATTTCAACCCAACATTTAAACTTTTACATTCTTTCTTACCTTACCTTAAAAACTTAAAGCATCAATATCAATGAAAGTCTATGAAGGGCACTAGGCACTTATTTCTCCTAAATTAGTATCCGATCATTTTTGACAATAATCCTATAGGAAGCTGTATGTGTTGTATACCATGTGTTATGTTTTGCATTTCTGTTCGGTTTGTTTTTGTAATTTGTTTATTTATCATTCATCATTCATGTTTCATTCACGTTCTGTTCCCCGTCTGTCATTGTTCCTTGTTGTTCAAGATCTACTCCTTGTCTTTATCATGCACTTCGGGAAATTTAACTTTTCTATTTTTCTGTCTTAGTTTCTTATCTCGTTTTTACTTCCTTCTTTCTTTCTATAACACTTTGTATATATTAGTTAGATGTATATAGTACTAATCTACTAATCTACTAACATTAGGGATTTAGATTAAGTTACTAACATTACTAATTACTAAATATCTCATGCAGATCAGGATAAGGCAAAATAATCGTTTAATGGGAAGCAGGGGTCAAAACCAGGAGTCAGGGTAGCGAAGGTACAAAATCACAAGGCAGAGAGTAGTCACAAAAAACTATCCAAAAAGTCTAAACCGGGAGGCAGAAAGGCAAACAAACAAAATCGACAGGCAGGCTCGGAGTGGTAACAGAAGGGGTGTCTCAGGAAAAATTACAGACTCTGGCTTACGAAGAATTGGCTCAGGGCTCAGGGAATGAAGATCAACGTTCTGACGGGGAAGGAACATAAAACATATTGGTTTTGATCCTTGCCTGAATTAAACGTTCCTTTCTGCCTGATCCTGGTCTGCGTCTGGGTCCTTATCCCGTACCTCACACCATGGCCACATCAATATCACAATAATATTTTCAAGTGCGCACACTTCTATCACCGAGTGCCTATAGCTTCTGAGTCTTTCTGTGTATACCTTCAGAAAGCAATACGTTTGTCCAGTGAGGCTTTATCTACAGTGACACTCAAGGACCTTTTCAGAGGGCGTAGGCAAGTGAAGAATATGGAGGAGGCAGTATTCAAAACAAAACGATAATTTTATTACACAGATTTCTTTACAAAACATTAAAAAGATTGGGAATCGGGGAAAAAACAAACACATACAGTCCATAATCCTTCTTTTTGTCTTTGTCCGTAATCCACTGTCAAAATCCAAGCCAGGTTCTCATCCAATCAGTAGTCCGTACACAAAACGGGGTTCTCAAAGCAATCCAAGTCAAGTCAAGTCAACAATCTAGAACACTCACTCACTCACTCACTCACCCACCCATCCACTACACGTTTCCCTTCCGATACTTTGCCAATTGTGTGGGGAAACGGTGTGTCTGTTATTTCCCCCAAATTGGCTTCAGCTGTTGTTTCCCTTGCTTCAGCTGGTAATCAGGTGTGGGACTGCAGGTTGCTAACAGCTGTAGTCCTGATGTTAAAGGGGCAGGCAGCCATTTCCCCGTGCTGCCCAATGGGATGCCACAATATACATAGATGTATCATGACAGCTTTATTTTCAGCAATAACTGTATTTACAGACAGCTACAGACAGCATACATATTGTTTACTAGAACGTCTCATTTATTTTCAGATATAATATGAAAATAATATAGAAGGAAGCAAGATTTATATTTTACCATCTGTAATCAGCTAGTAGTCAGTATAAAGACACAGATCTGAACTTTTGTCTTTTGGTGCGTATGTGGTCAAACACTCTGTGACCTTCTCCCATCACAAGTTCAGCCGTGTCTATTTATTTCACCCCCACGACTTGCTCATTTTGCAGGGATTGTTTTGCAGGGATCTTTCCCTTTATATAATCTAACTGTTCATTTTTTTTCTGTCTATATTTTTTGGTGATGTCACTTTTTTGTGCCTCTACCTCAATGACAATTACCTCTCTTCCCTGATCTGTACATTTATGTTTTCTTTTTCTCATGGTTCCCTCACTACTTGTGCTCTGTATCCATTTCTTGGCACATTGTGATCTGGATGTCTGAATGAGGGCGTTTCATTTCTTTGATTTCGTAATTAGAACCATCTTAGTATTAATTGATCATTAATTTGTTGGTATCTGCGACCGTAAAATAGCTGCAACATAGCGACTGTTGTTTCGTAAATCTGGCCCTGAGCATGTTGTAAGACAAGTATTTGGCACTCATTGAATATATTTTTGTTGTTTTCCAATAACTTGCTCATATTTAAATACTTTCAAATATATTTTTTGTGTGACAGATATTTTAAACATTTTCAAATAATATTTATAATTTTAAGATCAATATTTGAATATTCAATCAAATACTTCCTTTAGTTGAGCATATACATATTTAATGGTTCAAATATTTGGAAAAATATATTTTCAAATACAACTATTTTTGGCCCAGGTTTGTCACACACACAGCCACACATACACACACACAAATGCAATTTGTAGAAAAACATTATTGCCATATAAATGCACTGTCCCCTAAAAGTGCATTTTCTCATCATCTTTTCTTCATGATTTATTGCACCTCCAGGACTGCTCAAAGTGCTGGGAAGGATGCAGGCAAGTCTATTACACCAACGTTCAGGAAACTGGTATTGCAGCAATCCAGTGATGGAAAATGTTGATAAGGCAAACCTCTGTGGCTATTCAAAGATACATTGAACAATACACAGTGTATAATGTAATCCTCATTATGTCTTCTGTTCTTTCCTCCCTCCAATATATTGTATTATATCAGTAATATATAATTATTATTTATTTTTATTTTTCAGATGCTATCTAACAGTATAAATCAACAAAAATGAGAACAGAATAATACATGTCATTCATGAATTAAAAAGATACAGATTAATCCATCATCATGAAAATATATCATAACGAAGTAAGAAAATGACAGATCTCGTCTTACAGTTGGTAACTGTTTTCAGCAAAATGAACAATAAAGGGCTTCAATATATTAGGTTATAGCAAGCAGACAGACAAATTTAGCAATAGCATCATGCTTCAGCAATAATATCATGCTCAAGTTTTTTTAATGTTCTATTATAAATACCTTTTTTGCTCCTTTCCAAGTGTAATATTATTTTGCCTATATATCATATTGCATTTCTTTACCATTTATTACCATTTATTTTTGACACGAGTCAAAAAAGTTATTGTCCATCCTGTCCCCAATCAAACTAGTTGAGTATATTATTCATGTTATGATTCTTTGGGGTTTATGGGTAATGCATTCAGCAAAAGCAATTTGCTGCAGTGATGCACCCCATGGACAAGATTGAATTTGGACTGTGCCAGTACTAGCTGTGGCAGGGAGTCCTGCAGGGAAACACATAATTGACCATAGTGCTGACCAGGGATGGATGATGTCAGGATTTCCCCAGCCTCATCATGCAATAGTGGCTCCTCATGTCGATTGGATGCATGCAGTCTGCCTGTGTCAACTGTGTAAATGGACACAGTAACTGTACAGCTCTTCTGGTGGTCTATGGAATTGAAATTGGCGGGAAAGTTGCAGCTGGCACGCATTCTGGAAGATGCTTGTGTTTGATCTCCAGAGTTGATGGAGGATATTGTAGCAATGGGACAGGCTTACAGTTATGATTAGGCAATGCAAAATGGGAAATAAAGAAAAATATAAAAAGTAGTTGCAAAAATGTATGAATTATTTTATTCCTAGTTAGGTTGTTTATGAAAAATATAACTTTTATACATTTCGGAATGTTTCAGATTTTCTCCCATTTTCTCCCAATTTAGTAGCCAATTACACCTGCTATTTTCAAGTCAATAACCCCCTTGTAATGTGAGTTCGCTGCCGTAGCCCTATGACCAGTAGTGACGAAGGCAAAGTATCGTCTCCTCCGAGACGGCACTCGCCAGGCCGTCGACTGTAACCTGGTACTCCAGAGCCACTCCTGTGCGCAGCAAACATCCTGTCGGCTTCCCTCCACCTTCCCTGGGGCAGACAGCCAATTGCCGCCTCCGGTGGTACTCCCGGGCAGAGCCAACTCTGGCATGATGGGGAATCAAACCCAGTCGCCATGGCCAGCGTCGAACGTTGTAACCACTGGACCACGCGGGAGGCCCATTTTGGAATGGAATCTACTTTTTTGTCGTGATAGTGTAATTATTGGAATGTTGACTGTACTGTGATCAGGCACTTTTCTTTATGCTATGAGTATTACAGTACAATAAAAAATTAACTTATGCTTTAACACTTTTCCTCCAAATTGTCAATTGAATGAGTTGCTTTTTATTTATTTTTGTGAGACACAGTATCCATTTTATTTGGTGAACTCTATGTATGAGTAACTGATTGATAATCTAATTATAGAGTTGAAAATGCAGATGGACCTCTGAGACAATTTGCAAGGGATACAACTGTGTATAGGGTGCTCTCGGTGTGTGGGCCTCTAATGTGCAAGAGAGGCTAGTGCCATCACGAGTAATGAATACAACAGAAATGTACCAGGAAGGTTATAAAACACCTCAGTTCTTGCAAACTTTCAAGCCGTGATTAGTAGCAATGCCTTGTACAGTCTCCCATCAACACTCAAAGTGGAGCTCCAAGGGAATGAATGGATAAGCCTAATAGCGTTTGCTGCCCTTGGACCATTACAACATTGCTGTAATGTTTAATTAATATTAGCAGGTCACTTCTCTTTCAAATCATTGGACTGAATGACAAAATGCAGTGAATTGGTTTATTGTTGGTATTGAGTCCTTCCATTAGACACACTACTGCAGTCACAGCAGTATCTCACCAGGTGAATGTTAAATCAATTTGTATTTACAGAGGGACTTATAGCCCTCTGCAGATGGTTATTAGATTGCTAATTAAAAAGAGACAAATATCTTGCTGGCCAATGATACTGAGAACTGAGTTTAAAAGAGATGAAAGAAATCAGGATGTAGAAAATGTTTCACCTCTGAAACATTGCCACCCCATCTATTCAATTCAAACCTGTCACATATTTCCTGCATGCTATTATCTCTTTCTGTGTCTTTGAGTTAGGTGCTTTACCTGAACTGCCTCAGTGAATTTGAAGATGTGGCTTCTTTATAGAAAATATGTAAAATTCTATCCTGTGAAAGTGTGTCTACCTGGAAAATAAAAGAGAGTAACTAACACTGCTCTAAATAAACACTGCTCTAAATAAACTTCCATTGGTGCATTGTCTGTTGGTGAATCATTGTTGGATTGTTGGACACTCTTTAACAGTTCCATTGGTGCACAGTCTGTTGGTGAATCATGAGGACCTTTTGGGCTTTGTTTTGAGGAGGCAAACACAGTCAGCAAAAGTTAAGGCAGGTGCTGGCACAAATCAAAAAGAGGCATATCCGAATCAGTTTTTATTGGACAAGATGAAGAGCAGGTTATTGACCTCATTCTCCCCAGGGCTCTCATTTTGAGCACAGAGATCTTGTTCAAAACCAATCGCCCCATCTGAGAACCCAGCACTTACCCCAAATGCAGATGTCACAACTGCAGATTGATATTTTGTATTATTGACAGTAGGGCTCTGCCCAGAAATGCAGATGTCACAACTGCAGATTGATAGCCATTCGCTTTAGCCATTCGCTTGCCGTGGGTGGGTGGAATGGGCACTGGGTCAGTCATTTTGGAGTGTGGCTTGGAGCAAACGCATGGCGAAGTGATATTTTAACAGATTGAAAGGGCCACCAGAAACCTGCCCTTTGGGCAGACATGACAATGGGGGAAAAAGTATTAACCCCCTTGGAATTTTTCCAATTTAATTTCCTTCCTTTATGGAATCAAAATTGATTTAATTGGGATCTCGTGCCACTAATCAACCCAAAAAACTATACTGTGAAATAAAAAGACAGCTCCACAGTTTTTTCTGAACAAATTACAAATAAAAAAGAAAATAACTGATTCCATAAATATTCAACCCCCTTAACTTTGTAGTGAAAGCACATTTAGCTGCACTCACAGTTATGAGTCTATTTGGGTAAGTCTTTACCAGCTTTGTAAACATTCTAGACACTTCTTCTTTACAAATTGGTTAAGCTCCATCAGGTTGGATGGGAACAGTTGGTGAACAGCAATTTTCAAATCTTTCCACAAATTCTCAATGGGATTGAGGTCTGGCCTTTGATTTTTTTTTTTTTTAAAGCACTCCAATGTAGCTTTTGCTGTATGTTTTGGGTCATTGTCCGGATGGAATATAAATCTTCTCCCAAGGCTCAGGTCTCTTGCAGACTGCAACAGGTCTTCCTCCATGATTTGTCTATATCTTGCTCCATCCATTTTGCCCTCTATTTTGACAAGTTATCCAGTCCCTGGCAGCCCATAGAATTAGGCTATGTTTCATGGTAGGGATAGTGTTCTTAAGGCATTGTTAGGGTAAAAGGTTCAATCTTGGACTCATCAGACCATATAATCTTCCTCCACTTGGTTTGAATCTCCCACATGCCTTCTGTCAAACTCTTGGTGAGATCTCATGTGAGTTTTCTTCAACAATGGCTTTCATTTTGCCACCCTCCCATAAAGTACAGATTGTGAAGTGCCCAGGCTATTGTTGTCCCATGGACAGTTTCTCCCATCTCTGCCATGGAAGACTGAAACTCCATCAGAGTTGGCATAGGCCTCTGTGACACTGGGAGAGGTGGAGGGAGGAGTAGAGAGGGCTGTGCCTCCCTTTTGGCTGCTGTCAGGTGTTCCTGTCCCCTCCCACAGCCCGGAGAGGACTACAGGGCCTTGGACAGCAGCAGCCTCACTTACAGGCAGGCTCACCTGAGGCTAATGAGCAATCAACTCAGCTGTGAGCCATTGCCTTCATTAGGCCATTATAAAAGCACATCCTGCCATGCCTGAAGGAAGACGTTTTTGGGGGCATGGAGGCAGAAGTGCAGGTTTTTGTTACTGTTTCCCTTGATTGCATAATTTGGGATTTAACTGCTTTATTTTTGTGTTTTGCTTTAAGTATTTTGTAAAAATAGAATAAATTGGCCGCTGGCCTATCAAACGGTAATTCTTTTGTTTGGTCTTTCATCCACTCACCACCTGGCATGGTGGCCACCCCTGCCACCTTGCTACAGCCTCTTGGTGGCCTCCCTAACAAGTGTCCTTCTCGCACGGATGCTCAGTTTTCAGAGGACGGCCTGTTCTAGGAAAATTCACAGTTGTATGATATTCTCTCCATTATGATGGACTTAATTATGCTCTGGGGGATATTCAAAGTCTTTGAAATCTTCTTACATCCCTCCCTTGATTGGTGCTTTTCTCAGATTTGCTTTGAATGTTCTTTGGTCTTCATAATGAAGCTCTGGTTTGGGACCTCTCACAGGTGTATTTAATTTGAAATCATTTAAGTGTACAAAATGATTGGACTCAAATCAAATAATTATGTTACCTCTGAAGACAATTGATTGCACCAGAGTTGTTTGTAATTAATTAACAATATATATATATTGACATTATAGAGTGTCGAGTGTTTTGTGTTGATCAGGGGGCAAGAAATCCCAATTAAATCCCTTTTGATTCCATCAAGTAAATGGTAAAACAGCTCCAAAATTGCTAGCTCCAACAACTTGCTACCTAGATAGCTTGCTAGGTAAGGATTTGTAATGACAGACATACAGTATTTACTAATTCATGTATCTATAGCTTCATACTACTTCTGTAGCTGTCTAATCATTCCACATTGTAGCAAATGTTTTATTGTTTACTCATGAAAAAGCATAGAATCCTTTGGTGCTCTTGCAGTCAGGGTGAGACTTAGCTGTCAAAGGAAATCCAGGCATGGCGGCACGAGGTGGCAGCATTAAAAATGTGAAATGTCACCTCTGTGCCCACAGGCAGGCCTCCGCATTGTGAGCCCTCTCAAAGTAGTTTGCCAGTCCTGGCTAAATGTCAATATGTCAATGTGATTTTCATATCTTTTTCAAATCAAACTGACAACTACACCACTCCACCTACACACAACAGAACAGGCTTTTTTGACCTTTGTGACTAAAGCGTTTTTTGGGGGTTAACCTGGGAAAGGCAAAAAAAAAAGGCCTTGCATGCAGCTATGATAGATAGATACAATTGTAATACAATTTAAACAATTGTATATGTGGGGGTGTATGTTTTAATTAATAATAATTATTGAATAATACCTGAATAATTACTTGATTACATTTTCAAATACACTAGTATGTAAAAGGCTTGCTATTTTTTATGATGTTGCATCTCAGCCCTCAAATAGCTTGCTGTACAACCCCCCGATTCAATTAATCAGTTTGTAAACCTATCCCTCCCCAGTCTTGAGAGGGTCAGTGATTTGAAGGGAGATGGAACTCTTAAATCTTACTGTTCCAGCATTGAGCTGATTACGTTGAGCACCAATCACCCCAAAGGAGTTAAAAAAAACACCTTCATCGGATCTTCAGCGGTACTCAGAGATGGGCAGTATTTCTGTTACTTGTATTTGAAATACGTATTTCAATTACTTTTGAGTATTTTGTCATTTGTATTTGACAGGGCTGAAAAAATTGAAATGTAATTTGTAACAAGATACTTTAGGGTGGAGTAATTTTGTATTTTCAAAATACTCAAAATACTTTATCCATGATTCAAAGAACATAAAAAAAGAACAACAGTACACTTAGACACACTCACAGTGATTTTTAGACCCGTTCTCTGTCGGTTGGACAAGGCAGTGAATGCATGCACACGTGGATATGCATGTATCTGGTCGCAGGCAGCTATTGAGAATTCAGCGCTTGTTTTCACACAAGCCTACTCACAGTATTCTAAGTGGCATTTTGAGAAATCGTGACGTGACGTGAAAAGATAGAAAAAACGATTTCTCAAAACGCCACTTTGTGACTCCAGAAACACTAGCTAGCATGTACAATTCATGCTGATTTGTTTGTAAGTTTGTACTGTACTATTTTCAGTATTTTTCTTTTATATACAAATAGCATCAAAGATAATAAATTGGTTGTCAATAGCCCAAACAACCAAAATGGAGGGAGTAATGTGGGCAAACTAATTAGGAGATGCTAAAGATGTGATTGTGCCTCTAACATGGCGATAGCCTAAATGATTCTGGCTTTTTGCTCATATTCATAGAGAAAGGCAGCCACCTATTCATATGTTGGCCTACGATAGCCAATTGGAGACAAGTTTTTTTTCCTGTATTTTGAAAATACAAAATACATGTATTTTATCTGATACATTTTCTGGCACCAGTATTTTGTATTTTGATCTGATACATTTATTTGAGGGGTATTTTGTATTTTGTAACAAGATACATTTTGATGTATCTTTGCCCATCTCTGGCGGTACTTATATGAATTCTGAACCCTACATGTGTGCAAATGAAATAACAGAAACCCTGATAGTACTTAAATCATCAGCACTGATAACATGAAATGCATCAGTGTTCCTGTATCCCCTGAGCCCTCCAACTTTGAACTCCCCTCCAGCATTTCGCTCATCGTTATTTTATCATTTCCTAGGGTTTCATTTTAAAAGGGGGAATCATTTGGGTTAACCCCTAGAGGCAGATTTTAAACCGAGCCATTGGAGAATTATTCTGGAGCTGAAGCACAGTTTAGAACACACAGGAGATTGCACGCTGGAATAACAATGCGACATAACACTCCTGAAAATCAAAGAGTGACACATGACTTTTATGTTGGGTTTATAATTAGCCCAAGCTGCACATCTGTGCGTGGCCATTCTTTTGTTATACAGAAGGAAGAGGAGAGGATGGGGGACACACTCCTATCTAAAGGTGGTAATCTGATGTACTGGATAGGGGGCTTGGGAGAGGTTATGCAAGGCCCGACTAAACGAGAGCAGCTGCACTTTCCAGATGCTTCCTGGACCCCAGGGACTGGAACTTTGTCCAACACTCATAAATCCTCCCACTGATCTCCCAGGTGACAGCTTTTCTTCTGTCCCGTCTCCATAATAAACATCCATCCTCCCCAAAAAAATCATAGAGGACATCATTAAAAATGTGTTTTCCTGAAAATCTCTTGTGATGGCCAGAAAGCCTTGGGGATGTTGTGGATTTTATTTTTCTGTGTTTTATCAACCTCTCTATCTCTATCGCAAACATCCCTTTTAGGAACCTTAAAACTTTGTAACAATAATGTGCATACGGTGAATGTCGCACCAATTAGTTTCATGACAAAGTAAATCATGCCGTCTACCTGTCACATCATGCAACTCACTTTCAATGATAGCAATAGTTAATGAATAGGTTTGCACAAATAAGGTTTTAAATATAGTTAGAAGGTCATCCTACAGACTCACACAGTGTAATTTATGAAAGTGCAATAATAGATGGTCTGATAATCAGGCACAGTGGGAGGGTTTTGTTAAGTTAGTTGCTCTGGGATGTCCATTGCTGTAATTCCACTGACCGAGCAAATTCAGAAAAGTGAAAATAAAGAATCTCCACACAAGCCTTGAAATTATTTACATGTATATTAAAAGGGCACCTAGGGCTGTTACCGATCAGTAGTTAACTACTCATGGTTATGACTTAACCTGCATGCAACAAATGAATGCGAAATTTCCTGACAGAAGTTTACAATTTGAATCATTGGACATACTGACTTGCTCAGTATGTCCAATATTCTTGATTATATTTTGCCATTTATCATCAAAAAGGGTAAGCAGATTTGCTCTTAAGTTAACTTTTGTTGCCGTTAGGGGAGAGAGAGGGAATTTTGTCCCCATCTAGCTTTGACAAGCTTGTTAAAAAGATAACCAATTACCAAATTCGGCATTACACCTAGCTGACATTAGGTTTTTTGTGTTTTTTTGCCCTCTCAGGAGAAAATACAAGAGAAGGGGGGATTCAATAGCTAAATAGCTTTTCTTTGTTAAATTTTAAACGTTTAACTTTAAGCGTTGAGTTATAGCTGTTTCAGTTGGCTGCTGCTAGCTCGCTCGCTACAGGCAACCGTACTTGGCTAGTTGGCTATAAGCATGAGTTTTAGTTTCTGCACCTGACTGTTTGGAACCACCTTGGCACTGGTTGTATTTTTATCAACTTAGTGTGTATGTTTTGGCAGTCATTTGTTCAATTGCAGGGCGAGTCAGATTAATACTTGTGGCCATCGGCAGTGCAGTGCAAGCATTGCAAAATGATTGAGCAAGAATCTTGATCTCGAAGCCCAAATTGCTAGTCTCGTCTGCCCTGCAGAATGTGTAGAGTTCCAGGAACTTAATATGCCCTTTAGAAGGTTAGCATGCATGCCGAAGCTGGGTAGCGGGGAGACTCACCCCCCGTAGAGCAGGTAGGGAGAGAGAGTTGGGTGATGGTAAGGCGCAATCTTAGAAAAGGGCGCACACATACAGGGGCAGCATCTCCAGAGTTTGTGGTGTCCAACTGATTTCAGCCCTAGAATGGTGTAGTGGTGTAGAGTTCATAGAATTAACGTTGCCAAACCAAGGATTGTTAATTTTCAGAGGCACACCCCCAACCAAACACAATCAATCATCCACGGAAAAACAGTTGACATTGTCCACACACAAATATCTCAGCACAGTTTTTGATGACAAACTAAATTTTACAGAGAACACGGATATCATCATCAAGAAAGGCCAACAACAGCTACACTGTCTGTGGAAACTGAACTAGTTTGGGGTGGACAAAAAGATTTTAAGCACTTTTTATTGTCTTTTTATTGAAAGCATTTGATCTTTTTCCTTTACTTGCTGGTTCATATCCCTCACCCAAAAGGACAGAAATCGTCTGTTGAGCATTGTCAGCATCAGTTCCAAAATCATTGGCATCCCCCAGAGAAACCTCAGTGAGTTCCACTCCCAACAGACACTCAGAAAAGCCACTGCAATTCTGGAAGATGTTTCCAACATTCTCCACCCTGAATTGTCCTGCAGGACAATCAGGAGGAAAAAAATCTTTGTTCCAGAAGCAATCAGGGTTTTAAATAAACACCTGCCCTTTTAGCATCATTATGGACTAAAAGCAAGTTGTACTTTTGCACTTTAAAATCTGTCATTTTAAACTGTATTTTAACCACTATATTACATGTTTGATGTTGTCTGTACTGATGTATGTATGTGTCTGCTACTGAATGTTGTCTTGCTGTGTTTCTGTTTCTGTTTTGCATCAACATTGTCTTTGTTTTTTAACTTGCCCCATGTGGGATAAATAAAGTTCTATTGAATTGAATTGAATTGAAAAATACACTAATATTAGCAAGATCTTCTCCTAGCCACTCTTGGAGTTTGAACAAGTTCTTATCTGCAACCAACAGAGCTGTATCATCAACTTGGAGGAACAAGTCACATTTACAAGCCTCATTTATGTTATTTATTTATATTAAAAACAACAAAGTGCCTAGCACACTTCTTTGGGGGACGCCGCAGCTTAAGGGGCTAGCCTCTGAGGAATAGCCATTAACTTTGACTATCTGGTCCCTATCAGATAAATATGGCCTCAGCCACTCCAATGCTGGCGTGCTCAACTCCAGGGCCTTCAGTTTGGTGATCAGTAGCCCATGATTCACCGTGTCGAAGGCTTTCTGGAGGTTGAGCAACACTATTCTGCACAAGTTCCCTTCATCAATTGCTTTTTTGATAACTGGGAGATCATGAGAAGGGCCTTAATATAAGAGTATGCTATAGATCTCTAGCTTCAGACAGTAACATAAATACTATGCTCTATGGTAACATAAAAGCCTGTGCAGAAGGAGAGATGTTAATAATGGGTGACTTCAATTACCCCTCTATCAACTGGGAAGTAGTGTCAGGTCAGCGTAAATGTGAAGAGTTTTTAGATGTAGTTAATGACCACAGTGACCACAGTACAGTTACTTTTTATATTGTGACAGCTGCCTGGAGGCAACCTGAGGGCTAGTGATTGACAGCAGGTACGTGGTGGGATGCTGACTCCACCCCTTTCCTTATTTGGGCAAACAGGTTAGTGTGGGAATGCACCTGCAGCACATTCAAACTACCGACACAGGAATAAAGAGGCAGAAGTTGGGGCTAAGTACCGAGAGGGAAGAGCGAGATCAAGAGAGAATAAAGAGTGAACTGTGATTGATTAAGAATAATGACTGTTTTGAGTAGCCCATTTTTGTGATTGACCCAATTTGGGCAGGAGAAACTGACTTGGAATAAAATACTTTATTTATTTTATTCTAATTTATTTGCAAAAAAATGTTTTATTATTATAATTCCTTTTTTTTAAAGGATTACGGACTAGGACAACGAGCAAGTATTGTGGACTTAACCTGTGTGCCCATTTCCCCTTCCCTTTCCCTGGAAACCTTATAAATATACACCCTCTTTGTTTGCATTTTCCTGTGTTTGTTGTATTTACATTTACATCTTACATTTTACATTTTAAGCATTTAGCAGACGCTCTTATCCAGAGTGATTTAGATGATTAGTGATCCCGCTTAGTCCAGGAGTGATTTAGATGTGCATTAAAAGGCCCAGCAGACTGTACTTCCTGAGGGTGCTCAGGAGAACAATCACAGTTTGCTGGTGTCCTTCTAATCGAGAGATCAGTGCATATGTACACCAGCTGCACAGCGATAGACATCATTGTTGGCAGAGCTGCATCACAAAGGACACTTCCCACCCTGGACACTCCCTGTAACTGTTGCAATATTTAAAACAGTTTCTATTGATTAATGCAGCGGATACATGTCTGCAATACTTATCTTTAACACCAATGACTGTTTGAATGTGTGGTTGTGTGTGTTTCTGTATTTATCCCAGATATATTACAAATTCTGTAAATTACTTTTTCGTACATGTCTATATAATGTTGTAATTTTGCACTGACTGTCTTTCAATTTTGTTGTAGACTCAAATAAAGGATCTATCTATCTATGTGCATTAATACATGGTAAGAACAATCTGTCCATCAGTAATACAGCTAAATCATTGTCTTCACCACTGTTTATTTAATATTGATTATTGGCGGAGTTGCAACTCAACTATAAGTCTTCAGACTCAAAAATCTAGCTAAATAAATAAATAAAAAAATAAATAAATAAATAAAATTCACTAACCTTTTCCTTCCCGGTGTTACAGGTATTGTACACAGATGCCTGCAATTATGTCTATTGCTGTATTCCTGCACTGATCTCGTGCGCTAACTATGATTGTTCCTACCATGTATTAATGCACATCTTGTAAGTCACTCTGGATAAGAGCATCTGCTAAATGCTTAAAATGTAAATGTAAATGTAAGTTAAGACGGCCAGCTCTAACTCTAACTCTAAATTTGTTTACTTCAGATGAGCTGACTTTAATAAAATGAGAGAGAATTTAAGTGATATAGATTGGGTAAAACTTCTAGATTGCAGAACTGGGAATAAAAAATGGACTACATTTAAAAGGGTTATTGTTAGAGGTACAGTGTACATTCATCCCAAAAGTAAGGAAAAATAGGATGAAAAAACTGTCTCGACAGTGGATGAATAAATCTTTACTGGAGGTTTTGAGGCAAAATAAGTGACTGTACATAACATAGAAAAAGGTATAGAAAAAGGAAAACTCAGAGAGAAACAAAGTAGATTATTGTAATATGCGGGCTATGTATAAAAAGGAAATAAGAGCAGCTAAAATGCGGTTTGTAATTAAAGTTTCTCAACATGCTAAAAGTAATCCAAATAAGTTTTTTCAATATTGTAGTAGAAAAAGGAAAGCTAATGATAAGGTTAAGTGCATGAAGAATAAGGAAGGAACTTTGGTATGTAATAATAAGGATATTGCTAATACACTAAACAGTTACTTTGTTGAGAGCTTTACAAGAGAAGAGGTAAGAAATATGTATAGCCAATGTACAGGATGTTTTGGAGGACTTTGCAATAAGGGCCGTAGAAATACTACAAAAACTACAAAAACTTAAGATAAATAAGGCAGCAAGCCTTGATGGCATATATCCCAGAGTACTTAAAGAACTTGGGGAAAATATAAATAAATCATTGACAGATATTTTTATGCAATCCATAAACACTGGAGAAATACCAGATGACTGGAAGCAGGGTAGTTTAATTCCAATATATAAGAAGGGGGACCGTACTGACCCAGGAAACTATGGGCCTGTCAATTTAACTTGCATCTGGTGTACAATACTGGAATGTATTATTAGGTACAAGTTGGAATCATTCTTGAAAATTTGTAGTATTTTAAAGGAGAGCCAACATGGTTTTCTCCAGGATTTTAAAATCTAGTCTTCAGTCTGTATTGAAAAATGGAGGTGGACTCTGCATTGCAGATTGAGGCAGGGAGGGCATTCCAGAGGATAGGAGCAGATGCACTGAAGGCTCTGCCCCCCAGAGTGCACAGCCTGTTGTGGGGAGTGATGAGGAGAACCGTGTCGGAGGAGCGTATCCTTCGAGAGGGGGTGTAGGTGTCGAGGAAGTCTGAGAGGTATTTTTGGGTAAGGTCATGGAGAGACTTATAGGTGAGGAGGAGAATATTAAATGAGGCACAGAACTTGACTGGGAGCCAGTGGAGGGTTTAAGTAGAGTTGAGTGTCGACGGCATAGCAATGAAAGCTAAGATCATTTCGGCAGATAATCTGACCAAGGTGAAGCGTTTAGATAGTAAATAGCAGGGGTCCAAGCACAGAACCTTGAGATACACCTTAGTTGACAGGGGCAGGGCTGGATATGCAGTCCCCAATGGTTACAAACTGCTTCCTGACAGCTAGATAGGATCGAAACCAGGAAAGGGGTATTCCAGTGAGGCCCAGATATTCTGTCATATGGTTGAGGAGGATGCTGTGGCAAATGGTGTCAAATTTCTCATCACTCTTACTGCGCAACTGCGGGGAGAGGACGTGTTGTTTTGTTAACCGCTTCTCCATCTGAGTTTATATTAGTTTACTTTCTTGCGCTCCAGCAAGCTCTATTGTTTGATTTTAACTTGTCTCTAATTTAACTTCGTAAACATTTCTGGAAGGGTGAGGCAAACTGCGCTGTTGTCACCCTGGCCCCACCTGTCAGTGACTTTCCTGCAAGGTTAATGCTGTTTTTTTAATTTTGTTGTTGTATTTGGAATAGGCTTCCTTCTGGATTCTACCGGATTGCTACTTTGATGGATGTTTTATATATCTGTTGACACTTTCCTGCAACACTGGCTTATGTGTGCGAGTTGCTTCACCAGCTCCCGTCCCTGCAAAGTGTTTGGACCCTGCTGCTGACTACTGGATCCTCCCGTCTACCATTGCCCAGTGCTACTACTATTATGTTTTGTATGTCTGTTCGGTTGTTTTTGTTCTTTGATTATTCATTATTCATCATTCTCATTCGATTCACGTTTGTTTCGAGATCCACTCCTTGTCTGTTGTCAAGCACTTCGGGAAATTCTAGTTTCTTAGTTTATTGTCTCGTTTTACTTCCTTCTTTCTTTCTATAACACTTTGTATATATTAGTTAGATGTATATAGTAGTAACCTACTAATCTACTAACATTAGGGATTTAGATTAAGTTACTAACATTACTAATTACTAATTATCTCACGCTTCTATCTATCGCTATCATTCTCTCTCTCGTTGTCCTATCCCTGTACGCTCACGTTTTACTTCATTTGCACGCAGTTTCTCTACTTGCGTTCCTCCCCTTCGAACTGTGCACGTGTCTGCCTGCTATTCCAAGTCGTATATTGTCTATGTGTCTGTGTGATTCCCAGTCCGTGTCTTTCGTTCCCCCTCGTTATTGTATTAACGAATCCCATCGTTTTCACTTGTGCCCTTCTCTCCTCCCAGTTACACCTGATTCCTATTGTGTTTCCCTTCCCTGCTTGTATATAAGTTCCGTGTTTATGTTCTGTCTTCATCAGAATGTTGATCTTCATTCCCTGTGCCGATTATTAGTAAGCCAGAGTCTGTAGCATTTTCCAAAGACACCCCTTCTGTTTTTCACTTCGCGTTTGCCTGCCGATTCTGTTTGTTTGCCTTCTCTGATTTACTGGTTTTGACTTTTGGATTGTTTGTGACTTCTCTTTGGATTTGGATTTTGTACTTTCGCTACCCTGACTTCTGGTTTTGACCTCTGCCTTGATTAAGTGATTATTTTGCCTAATCCTGATCTGCGTCTGGGTCCTTATCCCGAACGTCACAACTACTGCTACTGAGAGCTCCTTCCCGGACAACCCCTCAACTGTCCTGCTTTCTCTCAAGTTAGCTGGTTAACTGCTAGCTGGTAGCCGCTAGTAGCTAGCAGTTAGCTTCGTGCTGCTTGTAGAGCTGACTGCCTCCTCTGTCTCCTCACCTTAAGTCCTTGCACTCCCACAGTTCCTCCAACTATGAGCACAAATGTTTCACTCAGCCCCGATCATCTGCCATACTATGAGCTATCCTGTCGTGCCTGTCACTTCTCGACTTCAAGCTAACATCCCCCCTGGCTGGCATGACGTTGAAATACTCCATCTTGCAATTCCTCAAATTCAACAATCACACCACTCCACCATGCATCACAACCATCAAAAAACACGGGCTGTTACGTTGACCCAGTTACATCCACAGATGCTCCCGACGAAATTATCACGGTCTGATCATTCCCTCCCATCCCTGTGGTCAAACGAGCGCACTGTCACAGTTTCACTATGTCACCACCATAACAATCAACACAGTGCGCTCTGTTAAACACTCAATCCCTGAATAACAAGGGCCTCGTACTCAGTGAATTCATAACGAACAATAATCTCGACTTTCTCTTCCTCACCGAAACATGGCAAAAACCCCTGGAATATTTCTCACCCAACCAGACTACACCTCCCGGATACGCATACATGGAAAAACCACTCCACAACAGGTGTCAAAACGCACATCAAAACCAGTGCAATAACCATTCCCCCCCCTCCTCATTTGAGCACCTTGCTTTTAAACTGTCTGGTCCTAAACCCCTAGTCATTTACCGCCCCCCTAAACCAAACTCTGCATTCCCTTCTGACTTCTCTGAATTCCTCACACAACTCTGTGCTATTTCACCATCTGTTTTGCTACTGGGCGACTTCAATATACACGTCGACTCAACTGACTGCAAAACCACTACTGAACTCCTGGACATTCTAAACCTTTTCAACATCACCCAACATATAGATTTTCCCACCCATAAAAAAGAACACACACTGGTCCTGGTCTGCACCTCTGGCCTCACCATCAGCAACCTGACCAGCTCCAACCTCACCATCTTTAACCACCTGGCCATCACTATGGACATTGACATCCCCACCCCCCTCATCAAGCAGAAGTGCTCCATAACTTTTCGGAATCTCAAGTCCATCAACCCCTCCTCTCTCTCCTCCATATTGGCTGACACCATCTCTGACTCCGCCCTCATCCAGAATGCTTCCCCCACTGACTTGGTCAACACCTATAACGATGCACTCTCCTCCTGTCTCAATCAGCTTGCTCCCATAAAAACCAAGTCTGTTTCCTTCACTCACTCCCTCCCCTGGTACACTGACCAGCTCCATCACCTCAAATCCAAGGGCCACCAGCTGGAACAGCTCACTAATAGAACTGGTCTCACTGTCCACTCAAATGCCTACAAATTATGCCAACTGCAATACAAAGACGCCCTTAACACTGCACACTCTTCTCACTACTCCTCCGTCATTCAATCTGGCAGCAATAGCCCAAAGACACTTTTCTCTACCATAAGCAAACTCCTCAAACCTATGGACACCATCTCCAACTCCTTCACCATCAGTAAATGTGACTCATTTCTATCACTTTTTCAAACAAAAATTGACACAATACACAGCCTTCTGACCACCTCCTCCTCCACCACCATCTCTGGTCCAGAACCCGTCTAGCGTAGAAAAGAGGTTATTGGTACTTTACAATAACCCACACGCATGCTTCACAGAAATTACCGCATCCGACCTATCCTCCATAGTCATTAGCATGAAGACCTCAACCTGTGTCCTGGACCCCATTCCCTCCACCCTAGTTAAGGCCTGTCTCCCCTCACTCTCTCTTCTTATCACAAAAGTTATAAACTCCTCCTTATCCACTAGTTTTATCCCCCCTGCCCTAAAGCTTACTGCTGTCAGCCCTATGTTGAAAAAAAACGGACTCGACCCCAACACCCCGCAACAACTAACGGCCCATCTCCAACCTCCCCTTCTCAAAAAAAACAATTAAAAACATATCTGGACTCCAATAACCTCTATGAACCTTTCCAATCCGGCTTCCGCTCCAGACACAGTACAGAAACTGCTCTACTAAAAGTCACCAACGACATTCTCCTCTCTGCTGACTCTGGTCTCCTCTCAATCCTCATCTTCCTTGACCTCACTGCCTTCAACACCATCAACCACTCCATCCTCATCACACACCTCCAGTCGTCCCTTGGCATAACTGGCACTGCCCTCTCCTGGTTGAAATCATATCTCTCCGACAGACATCAATTAATCTCCATCAACAACTGCAAATCCTCCACTGCCCCAGTCACCCAGAGTGTCCCCCTTCATCCTGTACATCCTACCACTTGGACAGATCCTCCACCGCCATGGCCTCCGGTTTCACTGCTATGCAGACGATACACATGTTATATTCTGAGTTCCTGTTCTGTTGTTTTTTGGTCTTTGTTTATTTTTCATTCAGTCCTTTGTATTTTCATTCAGTTTTGTATTTTCATTGTTCTGCTCCCTGTCTGTCCTTGTTCCGTTTATTTCGAGATTCACTCCTTGTCTTGTCATGCACTTCAGGAGTTTATACATTTCGGGTTTTTTCCGTCTTCGCTTATTATCTCGTTTTCTTCCTTCTTACTTTCTAGATTGCACTTTGTATATATTAGTTAGATGTATATATTACTAACCAACTAATCTACTAACGTTAGGGATTTAGATTAAGTTACTAACACTACTAATCACTAATTATCTCACGCTTCTAACTTTCGCTCATTCTCTCTCATTATCGTATCCCTGATTAGCTTTTCACTTTCCCTTTCATTCGCACGCAGCTTCTCTCTTTGCGTTCCTCCCCTTTAACTATGCACGTGTCTGCCTGATCTCCCAGGTCGTTTATTGTATATATGTTTGTATGTTTCCCAGTCCGTGTCTTTCGTTTCCCCTCGTTATTCTATTAGCGAATCCCCTCGTTATTAGATTATCGATTCCCATTGTTTACACCTGTGTTCCTACCTCTCTCCTCCCAGTCACACCTGATTCCCATTGTGTTTCCTGTCTCTGCCTGTATATATGTTCAGTGTTTACGTTTTCTCTTTGTCAGTACGTTGATTCTTTATTCCCTGAGCCTACCCTTCTTACAGCCAGAGTTTATTGCATTCCTTCCGAGACACCCCTTCTGTTTGACTGCCCCGAGCCTGCCTAGCGATTCTGTTTTGTTTGCCTATCTGCCTACCTGTTATTGACTTTTTGGACTGCCTGTTTTTGACTTCTCTCTGCCTCGCGTTTTTGTACCTTCGATATTCTGATTCCTGGTTTTGACCCTTGCTTCCCATTAAACTACTCTTTTGCCTTATCCTGATCTGCGTCTGGGTCCTTGTCCGGTTCCTAACAACACAACTCTACCTCTCCACCAAGACCATCACTGCAGCCACCCATTCCACCCTTACCACCTGCTTCACAGACATAAAAACATGGATGCAAGATAACTTTCTCAAACTCAACTGCAATAAATCAGAAATCCTCATCATTGGCCCAAACTCCCTCAACCGCCCCACCCAGGATTTCTCACTTAAGATTGATGGCTCCACTGTGACCCCCTCCACTCACATCCGCAACCTCGGAATCATCCTCAACCCCACCCTCTCATTCCTCCCTCATGTAAACCAGATCACAAAAACTGCCTTTTTCCACCTCAGGAATATTGCCTGCCTCCGACCCTCTCTATCTTTCTCCGCTGCTGAAACACTGATACATTCATAACATCCAGGCTCGACTACTGCAACAGCATCTTATATGGCTCATCAAACAAAATCCTCAATAAACTCCAATATGTTCCAAACTCTGCTGCCTGCATGCTCACCTCCACCCGCCGCACTGATCACATCACCCCTGTCCTCCATGACCTCCACTGGCTCCCGATCAAATAGAGGATACATGTCAAGTTACTACTCACCACCTTCAAAGCCATCAACAACCTGCCCCCCCCACCTGTCTGACCTCCTCCAACACCACACCCCTACATGTTGCCTCAGGTCCGCAGATGCAAACTTACTCCAAACCATCAGGACAAAGCACCAAACCTGGAGGCAACAGGGCCTTTGCTGCAGCTGCCCCCTCCCATTGGAACGCTCTCCTCAGTCACATCTGAAAGGCCAACACTCCGCCATCCTTCAAGAAAGCCCTCAAAACCCACCTTTTCACTATTACTTTTGACACCTAACCTTCTACCCCTCCACTCTCCCCCGTTCCTCCTTCTCACTTCACACCTCACATTTTATATTTCCCTTCTTTTACTCATTTACTTTGATCTTTTTATATACATATCTAATAAAACTTTATTTTTTATTTTTTTATCCTGTTTTGTAAAGCGTCTTCGAGTATTTAGAAAAGCGCTATAGAAATATGATGTATTATTATTATAAAGGCAGCAGAGAGATCAAGTAGAATGAGAATAATGACATAAACATAGTCGGTGGAAATAAGGAGGTTGTTGGTGACTTTGATTAAGGCAGTCTCTGTACTGTGCTGGGCTCTGAATCCAGATTGTAGGGGTTCCTATAGTTCATGGTTGGACATATGCTGCTGGATCTCCAAGATCTTGCCAAGGAATGAAAGGTTGGAGATGGTCCGGAAGGAACAGTACCAGACCTAAGAGAGGTTTTAACCATGTTGACCATGAGAGGACACAGAGCAGGTAGACATGCCTTAGCCAAGGGTGTGGGCATGGGGTCCAGAGAGCAGGTGGAAGCCTTGAATTTGGTGACCAACCCTGTGATGTGAGCAGCGTCAACAGGGTAATATAATATAATAATAATAATAATAATAATAATAATAATAATAATATATGGTATTCAGAAGACGCTTTTATCCAAAGTGAATGCATACATTTTTCAGTATATGTGGTCCGAGTGGGAATTGAACCCACAACCCAAGCATTGCCAACGGGTAGAAGGAGGAGAGACATTAAAGGCAGAAGGGCAGTGGTAGTTGTAGCGAGCAGTGACTCAGATGAGAGGGGGAAGTAGGGCACCTAGAGCTGCTGGTAAATGGAATCAACTTTAGCCTGAAAGAAGTCCAGAAACTTGCAGCAGAGGTCAGGTACGCCAGAGAGGGGGGAGGCATAAAGGGGGCGTAGTATTTGGTTTATGGTGGCAAAAAGCATTCTGGGGTTATTTTGGTGGCTACTAATGAGGTTGGAATAATAGGTCATTTTGGTCTGGGAGAGAGCTTCCTTGTAGCTCTTAACCCATATCCACCTAATGCATTATTCTGTATAAACACGGTGTGTGCCTAGCCACATAACACACTCATTCACACTCAGCCAACCTTCAGTCTAACACTTCCCTCTTATTGGAAATGGAAAGAGAAACTGAAATTATGTATCATTGGAAAGAGCATGAAATTATCTTTATTTTGATGTATAAACTGAAAAACAACATACAAATTATGAAATTTAGAAAATATGTATTTGTACATAATTTATAATAATACATAATTTGTGGATATATATGGTATGTCATATCAATTAAACATTTTAACAGATGATGTTATAAACAGTCAGCTCCACAACAAAATATGTGTGTCAATTATGTACAGATAAATTCTTACAATCTTATATTTATTTGCCACATCTACATTTACATGTAACCATTTTGAAATTTGACGTGAAGAGTTATATTTAAATTAATTGAGTTTGTATCATTTTCTGTAATGCCACAAGCTCATCTCATTCTCCATTTTGTTTTTAGTTAAAATTTTTGGTGTCCCTTTTGTTTGTTGTGTCTGTTGGGATCATCATAAGCAAACTTCTGGTAATGGGAGCGGCCAAAACACGGATCAGGAAACATATGCACTTCACATACCGAACAAATGAAAATTGTGTCAGCACGTTGAACATGCACCTTACAAGTGCTAGCAGTTTCCATTTGTTTTGGTATGTGGGCCAAATTCCGATTGAACTTTCTGCCATTGTCTAGAGGTGGAGCTCCTGCTACATTCCTGTAGCATATACCTATCAAGTTTGTTGATAGAGACTCTCTGAAGTTGCGCAATTGCATTATGAGCTTTATTGTAAACAATGCAAGCATTTAGGATAGCAATGTCAAGCATGTACCACATTATTTTATAGTACCACTTTAGTGATGTGTAGTTTCTCTTGTAACAGGCAATTTATTTGTCAGCAAAGTTTACACCCCCCATGTGTTTGTTATATAATGTTATAATATTTGGACGTTGCACCTCAACACGCATTTCAATTTAATTGAATTTCTGCTATTTCGGCAGATATAGGTCAATGTGCTTTTTGTAGGCCTCAGAGTGGACTGTGAGACCAGATTTTTTGTAGAGCTTCTCCAGTTGTTGATCAGTGGACTTCATAGAACAGAGTTCTGGGGTGAACCAGGGTGCAAGGCGGGAGAAAAAGACTGAGTTTTGAGAGGGGCTAGACAATCAAGGCTGGAGGATAGGGCTTCATTATAGTGGAATACAAGGTCATCGGCAGAGGTCGCAGCAGGATCAGGAGCATCTTGCGCCAGGATCATATTTCGTAGGGCAGATGTGCTGATGTTTTTTAGGTTCCTGAAGGTGATGGTTCACTTTTGAAGCAGCCTGGTAGGCGGGGCAGAGACATTGAAGGAGATGGCAAGATGGTCAGAGACAAGTCCAAGCTCTGCAGGTTGGAGGGGGCTATGCCTGTTGAACACAACAGTTCCAGTGTGCAACCTTTTTCATGTGTAGGACATGCTTCACCTTGAACATGTTGTGTGAAGTTAAAGCAATCCAGCAGAGATAGAAATTCAGCTGTGAATGTACAAAAATGTTAGTCCACATGGATGATGAAGTCACCTAACAGTAGTGTAGATGAAGACATGGAGCAGACAGATGTGAGCAGTTCAGATAGCTCAGTCATGAGGATAGAGGAGGGCTTTGGGGGGGCATTAAATGAGGACAACTTGGAGAGATACAGAACCAGCCAGTTTAAATCCAACACATTCAAATGATGTAACATTCTGTACTGGTAGAGCTTTAACCTTGATGTCAGCTCAATGAATAACAGCCAGCCCACCAGCACAACCCAGAGAACAAAGTTTCTGAATGGAACTATAACCTGGAGGTGTAGCTTGGTTGAGCACCACAAAGTCCTGTTGTTGATGCCAGGTTTCAGTCAAAGAGAAGAAATCGACCCACAATGATGTCATAAATAAGGAGTGACTTATTGTTGAGAGAGCGAGTGTTCAATAACATAAACGAAGCGGTATTGCTTTGCAAAGATGGGGATGCGACGTCACCCCTCTACTCTCCTCCCTGCACTGGCACAGCACGCATCAGATTCAAGTCACTGGTGCTTGCTTTTCAAGCGGCCAGAGGTACTGCTCCCCGATACCTCCAGTCACTCATCACTCCCTACACCCCACCCAGACTCCTCCGCTCTGCCTCCTCTGGCAAACTGACTGCCCCATCCCTCCGGGCGCCTGGCAGCCACTCCTCGCGGTCTCGCCTCTTCTCTGTCCTGGTTCCTCGCTGGTGGAACGACCTCCCGCAATTGGTCAGGACTGCGAAATCACTTCCAATCTTCCGCAAGAGACTCAAAACCCACCTCTTCAGACTCCACTACCACTGAACACTGTCCATCCAGTCTATCTGTTGTCACCACTATTTACCTGTTGTACACTATTTATAAAAAAAAAAAAACACACTAACTTTTTCCTTCCTGGTGTTACAGGTGTTACAGGTGTGGTATGCTGATGCCTGCAATGATGTCTAATGCTGTATTCCTGCACTGATCTCGTGCGCTAACTATGATTGTTCCTACCATGTATTAATGCACATCTTGTAAGTCACTCTGGATAAGAGCGTCTGCTAAATGCTTAAAATGTAAAATGTAAAAATGGATGCAGAGTTAAAGTTAAAAACACTGTCAGATCTGATTAGCAGAGAAACCTTAGTCAATGATCTCAGGCAATCAGTATGGACGTATAGTTTATTGTGATGATGCAACCGATATGCGGCCGTGCGCTTTCCGAGACAGGATATAACTTTTAGAGTAAAACGAATTACGTCGGGAGCCTCTGTGCACATAGCGAAGGCGCCACATGAGTCCATGTGTTTTTAAGGCATCAACGCATCCAGGAATGGCGTGTCGGTTAAGTTTGTAGAGTTCCGACGTGGAATATTTTATTTTTAATGCCATGCCAGCCAGGGCAGTGGTGTAGCAGAGGCAGAGTCACGGATCCAGCAGAGACGGCTAGCTGAGGAGGAGGATGTAATCCAAGCACCGTACCAAAGTATTGTCATGGTTTTACCTCGTTCAGCCTCTGGAGGGCGCATGGTCATGTGATGGTATTTTTCTCTTTCTGCTGAGAGGAATCATTGTCATTCTGCCACCCTTATATGGTCTTGTGTCGGTGGGTGCTCTGATCACTTCCAGCTGAGAGCAATCAGTATTAATCCTGTCTCCTACTTAAGGTGTCACATTCCCTTTGTTCCTGTCTTGTCTTTTCCTTTGTCTTGTTTCTCCCGCGTGATTGTTTGTGTTAATTGTTTTATTATTTTCTATTATTCAATTATCTACTCCTCCTTGCTTCTCATCATGCTCACCTGTTGCTAATCACGTCATCCGTTCCGGCACACCAGCCTCCCATCAAGATCATCAGCCCTGCAGTACATCTACCCCGGTTTTCCAGTCATTCATTGTCAGATTGTTGTTCTCTTTAATCCAGTCCATTCCTCGTCTGTCTGCCAGCTCTGTCTGTCCTGCCAGCCCCGCCTGCCTGCACGCTTAGCTTGCCCTCCGGTTCCCTCATCCTGTCTGCCCAGTCATCTCGTCCACTCCTCCTGTGCATCCCTTCCGTTGTCCAGCTCATCGTTTTCCACTACCTCTGTTATTACTATTATTAAATCATCTCTTTTCATCCAAACCCACCTTGTCTGTGTCTGCGTTTGGGTTCCTTCCTGTTCATCACAACATATGGTCTCTTTTTCCCTCATGCAAATGTTTCTGTGTAAACGAATTATTACATTATAGCCGGTGTTCTGAACAAAGGTTTAGTTTGACCACCCTGTGGTTTTCTCTTAGTTAAAAAGTTATCTCAAAATAAAGGTTTAGCGTCACCACACTGTGGTAGCCTTTTAGGGAGATGAATCATCTTCAGTGGTTTCCTTTGAGACATTATTCTTTGTTTGTCAGGGCTAAATTCCCCCAGAGCTAAAGTCTCTGTAGACATTTGTTTTCTTTTTCCTTAGCTCCTGGGTGAGTAGTGTTCGCCCGATTAAGGTTGTTTCTGTTGGTTTTATTCAGTTTTTAGATACTGTTCGATTTAGTGGCTGATCTGCGTTCAGTTTTTAGATACTCGGCTCTTCTCTTCCACCTTCGATCCACACTACAAGTATTCCACAATCACTGGAGGCGTAGACAGCTGGCTGTAGGCAAGTTGACGTATCAGATATGTACTGTGCCGTGGGTGTTGAACCGTCAAACTTGCAATCCGGCAGGAATAGTTTGGATTTGAACAAGGCAAAAGTTAGTTGTAATCACAAGAAAAGCACAGCAAAGCTGGAAAAAAACTATATCTATAAAACAAGATAGATTGCATGAAAAAACTAAATTAAGTTGTGGTGGCAAGCGGTGAACAAACAGCATCAGCATCCCTTCCTCTCGAACGAAAGCAAGTCTAGTCTTCAATTCACTTGAGAGATCATAAGCCATCAGGTGATGTCTGGTACAGAACAGTTAGGACTGCCTCCTAAAGCCTTTATAACACTGTTAGGTCACATAAATTGCTATGTGACTAATGCTATGTGACATAAGTGTTAATGTAACAAGATGTAATACACATTTAAACACTGCTAAATAAATAGTATTATTTCATTGTGAAGGATAAGCGTTCAAAAATATAAAATGTAGGCTATAATAAAAAATAAAAAATCATCCCAGAAATACTTTGTCAGATAGTAAAAAAAAAAAATTCAGTCCAAGTAATATTTTGTACAAAAGTATGCTGATACAGATTAGGTTGTCGTTTCCACTGGCTACAACACTAGCTATAGGCTATTACCTAGAAGAAGGATATAGTTGTGCTATGCGGAGTCCTATGAGAAGAGTCACAGACTGGGCTAGCATGCTCTCTGGTTGCTGGGGCTGCTGCTGTGCTTGAAATAACTTTACATTTCAGAAAACTGGCCAGCGCTCCTACATTAATATTGTAATAAATTCCTTAATTATAGTTTGCTATATACATTTATAGAATATGATGTAACATTTTAGTGCTTCCCTGTAATAGTATATTAAACAGCCACTGCATTGTAGCCTGTATGATGAAATCTGTAAATGAAAATTCGGGGAACCCCTGAGTTAAATGATTGATTAGAGCCACGTTTTCACAGATTCCGAAAACATTTGCATTGTATCAGAACACCTCACAGTGAAAGCACCAAGTACCATCATTGCTTCTTCATGTTTTGCATTCACACTTGAAAGCAATCACTGATCTCATTCCATTTAAACATTATTTTACATTGTTTGGTGGCATGCTGTGGGAAATGCACTTAGCGAAGAGATAATTGTGAAGAAACAAAATGAGAAAAAAGGAAACAAATTGTTTTGAAAGTCAGTCGATAACAATTACCATGTCTAAGCCCGTTGGGGCTTTAGTTTCTGGAATATAGAACCACTTTGACTCTTGTGGTAGAGTAAAACATTTTTTACATTTCCATCCCTCTCAGGGACAGTTCTCCTTCAGCACCAAGGAACCTGATATTTCAGAAGCAAGCTGAAGCTAGGGACCGGGGACCCCACAGGTTCTAATTTTCCCTCTGTTACCCAAGAGTCCTAATGAGGCCTCTGTGTTAATATAAACCCAGATGGACTCAAGGAGCCTTCAGTACAAGAGTGTGCTGTAGGTGACTGCGTTGGAATAAGTGATTGAGGATAGTCACTGAAAGCAACGGGTACTGAACGCTCACCCAGAAACTCAGAGCTGTGCACTAACAGGCATGGTGGATTTACCTTTACCATTGAACAGGATGTTCACTTTTGTTTCGACTACAAAGTTTTCTGGCTATCTTTGATGTATTGTATTGAGTAATGGAGGTTACATATAGCTGGCCCTACATATAGATGTCAGCTTAGTTCTGACCACAGAGGTAGTCCTGGAAGACACTCGTATAACAGGGTTAGCTGAGTTATTATTAACCCCCTGAGGTCGACGGGAGCGGCGCCGCTCCCAGCAGCAATAAAAGTATATTACTATTTCTAACTTCGCGATATTTTATCATACACATGCGACAAAAACATTGACAGAAACCTTAGAATCGCGACTTTCCGATTTGAGCACTGGCAAATCAAATGGGATTTTTTTAATTAGGTTAATTAGACCAAAAGTAAACCTTGCCTTTTACTCTCTTTTTTACCTGGTAGTAACGTCCCCCTTCTATTGACATGGTAACTAGGTGCGAGTTTCGGGGCGGTGTGTGGGGCGGGGCGTGGGGCCATGTGTGAAAACGCCGGCGTAAACACATAAACTGTCCCGACAATTTGAAGCAAGATTTTATACAGACATACAATTTTATTCAAGATGGAAAGATTTTCTGCGCTGCAGTGTTTGAGAGTATTGATGAAAAGCGACGAAGACAATAACTGACGAAGAGTAAGTAACTATATTTGATTTGCCATGTTATCAAATACTCGTATATATATTCAATATATGAATTCCGCGTCTTGTGACTACATATTCCGCGTGTTGCAACGTAACAAATTGCAATATGCACACAAGATCTATGGAAGAATACTTTTCAAACAGCCTAAAATGTTATTTATTTCGCTTGTTTTCAAATACTCGTGAAAATATATGAATTCGCGTCTTGTGACGCCAAACATATTCAGCGTGTTAGTAACTTAATCTAAATCCCTAACGTTAGTAGATTAGTTGGTTAGTACTATACACATCTACCTAATATATACAAAGTGCAATCTAGAAAGTAAGAAGGAAGAAAACGAGATAATAAGCGAAGGCGGAAAAAACCCGAAAAGTATAAACTCCCGAAGTGCATGACAAGACAAGGAGTGGATCTCGAAATAAAAGGAACAAGGACAGACAGGGAGCAGAACGTGACAGAACAGGGAAAATGCAATACTGGATAAAGAATAATTAATAAGGACTGAATGAAAAATAAACAAAGACCAAAAACAACAGAACAGGAACTCAGAATATAACACTGATGGCCCAGTGAGATGGCCCATCTGACAGATCTTAGAGGTGTGGACAATGAATAATGAATATTCAGGTATTTAGCATTTAGCCCTCCCACAGCCTGAAATAAATGTGACCAGTTCTGATAAAAACAGGTTTTTAGCTATTTAGATCTCAGATGTGCTAAACTGTTTTCACACCCTTACATAACCAAGACCTTGATGAACAAACGCACATTGGCAAAACAATTCGTCACTATAGTTTAGTGTGTGCTTTCACAACTTTTGTGACAGCAGAAAAATGTACTATTTTTAACTTGTGTGTTTGTAGATCTATTTACAAGCTGCATATGATACTGACCAAACTATTGATGGCATACAAATGTAGCTGTGATTGTCCTTCAAATAAAAATATCAAACACTTTGGAGTAAGTGTGTGTTAAATTGATGAAATTGAGATAAATATCAGACCATGCCAAAATAAAAAAACATCTAAAAGCTTAGCACGGACCTCAGAGGGTTAACTACGTATTAATTAAGCCTTAATTCTGTCTTGCTGGGTTAATACATGTTTTCTACTGCTAAGTGTGGTAAAATGATTATTTACAGCATTGCATACAGGTTAGCCAATAAGAGTTTATTTTGGAGCAACGCAAATTGTGATTTTCTAGAAACCTATGATCTGATATTTTAACAACTCTTGACAACATACCATATGATAAAGTCTTTGCTTTAGATACTGTATGTGAGAAAGCTTAGGTGACTGTCTTTATTGACATGGAGAGATTTATAAAACTTCAAGAAAAGCATGCTGGGAGAGTTACACAGTGGCTGATAAGAAGCAGACTCCTCATAGGGGAGCATGTCTAAGGCTCCCAGGCCCCCGTCGCCATCGTGGAGATATAAACCACCTGCTGTTTGTTCAAGTGCTCCTACCAAACAGTCAATAAACTGGAAATGTTTCTTGCTGTCTGAGATCTGCTCTGGGGAGCTTACAACCACGTTAAAATGGCAAGAGGGGTTGCGCTTCAGAGACCATCCTTCAGATAATTTCCTTCCGTGGTTGAATTTGTGCTGCTACCTAAATGGAATTTTATTGAACTTAACTTTGAGGAACAGGGTACAGAGGAGTAGTGACATTAATAACTGAATTACAAGCAAGCATTAGATGGGAAAAGACAAGAGTCAACACATTACAGTATCGTATTGCGAGCGTGAGAGGATATTAGATCAGGCACAGACCTAATCTAAATAGATTGCAACCTAATACATATAATGTACTGCATTAATGTTCCAATGGTGTGGAGAGTGAACAGATTTGATTAGTGAAGGGAGGTGCAGGCTTGCATTTTCAAAGTATCATTATGGAAAAAGGTGTAAAATAAGACGAAATGGATAAGGGTCAGCCAGAAACAGCCAATTCCATTGACAATCTGTGGAAAGATTTGAAAATTGCTGTTCACTAATGGCCCCCATCCAACCTGATGGAGCTGGAGCAATTTTGTAAAGAAGAATGGGTTAAAATTGCAGTGTCCAGATGTGCAAAGCTGGTAGAGACCCAACATAGGCTCATAGCTGTAATTGAAACTAAATGGTGGTTCTATCAAGTCAAGGGGGGTGATTACTTATGGAATGTAGCAAAAGTCTGACTTCAAGTCAAACTTCAAAGTCAATCAACTCTGAAAAGAGCCCTTAGTGAATTTAAATACATACCTTTAGTAAATTTCAATATATTTCATGAATAAACTGAATGAGATGTACTTGACCCTAGCCCTGGTGTTAAAGTAAATGAATGATCATGTTAAAGAGAAGAGACAGCAGGACCCCTCACAGTTCTATAGAGTAAGTAGCAGTATCGGCTGGTGAGTTGAGAATAGAGGATGCTGAAATCTTATGTATAAACCCACCACTGGTCTCAACCTGTTTTAATTTATTTTGCTTAATCAACAATCGTACCAATTAAATGAATAATCGTGTTGGCGAGTAACTCATTTCATTGGCGAGTAATCACAAAGCTTCCTCTTAATTGTGTCTCACATGTAGTGATGTCATGTTACAGAATTTAAATAACAATGAGAAGTTTAACTGAGTAAAAATCAACAGAATCATTTCCCAGCATAGCCTACATATTTAACTTGAATCCCTCCATTAACTGTATAGCGCATTAGCTTTGAGAAATCTGCAAAAAAACCTAGGGAAACAAAATTTGGTTCAGCAAAAACTGGTGCTTTTTCATTAGCATTAAACTGGCTGATCTACTCTGCAATCAATTTTGATAGTTAAATTGATTCATTATTGAATTTGTTTTGGCAATATTTGGTTTCTCTCCCTAATTATCATAGTTTTTTTTCTGTTTCTGTCTGTAGGCCAGCCATCTGCTATTCTGCACATGCCATTTGAGAAATACATCATTGGATAATTGTTCAATTAAATGATGTTTATAATTTGCAAGGTCCACAAAGTCACACCCGTGAACCAAAACACACCGGCGTGGACAGTGTTTTAAAATTCCTCATGGATATGCCAGGTAAAGAAAGGCATTTTAATTGACCCCTTCCTCCTACTAGAGTGCCTTGACTTCAGTGAAGTAAGCCCAATATTATTTGTATTGCGGCACACTTCTTTGTTTATCAGCATCAGCAACTTTGTTTATCAGCAACTTTGAGTCACCATTAATGCAAGTGCTCATTTTGTATGCACACTGTGGCGAGTTCAGCAAAAACCAAATTCAACTTCTGTAAGGAATAAAGGCTGTCAACTGCCGCTAGTTTCAGTGCTGAACGACATGTGGCAATGTTTCCACCATGTTTCCACCATGTGGCAATGTTTCTAGCATTTGATGATACCAGCAGTGCTGAACAGTCTCTCTGACAGTGTCCTTGTGTCAGAAATAACAGTGGGTGAAGAAAAATGTTAAATGAGTTGCACACGTGATCACTAATGCCACCAGCATTTGAGATGCCTGACCTGATCACAATATTCATGATCATGCACAAAATTAAACTGGTATATTACTTCAATATATCTCCCATCCCTAGAGTCTATGCCATCTTCTCATATAGTCTTTAGGTTCAGATAGTGTGCAGTTATATAGATAGTGTGCAGTTATTTGTCCCAACAGAATGATTATCATTTGTAAGCTTTCAGACAGTGAGACACATTTATGGTTTTAGAGGTGGAAAGGCAATTGACAAATCTGCAGTAGGGATGCCTTTAGAGTCATTTAGAGCACAATATTCCAGCAGAGGCCAATTGATAAAATAAAGGCACAATTTAGCAGTCAACCTATATATAATCTTATGTGCAGATGTTCTTCTGACCTTGTGAAATTCGCACAGGGTCCTGGACAACTTTAGCAATGAAAAGCTATTTCTTTGTAATATATGATTTTGATGATTGATGATTAAGAATCTAAAATCATTTTGAAGAGATCATTTTAGTTAATGTCTGTAACTTTGCACATGAGCTTTTTGCCTTTGAGATGTGACTTTAATCGAAGCAGAGGTAATTAGGAGAAGGGGACGTTCTGCATGGGTCGTCCTGTCATTGCTAACCTTGCTATTTTCAGCAAACGTAATGTGGTCTCCATGGCCTGCCAGTCACTATCAGGCCTGGCTATGGGTTTGTGTGTTTCATCGCTGCAATTTATCAAGGTCCTCATGCCCAGGGCCCCTTTTCCCCCTGTTCCAGATTCAATCAAACCACTGTTAGATCTTGCACAATGTGTAAGGGTGAGGCAGACTTGGAAATGAATAAGGATGCTGATCTCAGTTCATTAAGTCTCCATCGTCCTGAAGGAACACTTTTTTTGTGCAGATTGTCAAACATAAACATCCAGTATAACAAACACAAGTAAAAATAATGCTAAATAAAAATGTATTATGGTTGGTTGAATTTAGGGTTCCCCCTCTCTCTCTCTCTCTCTCTCTCTCTCTGCAGCTAATGCCATTGGCAATTTCAGTCACTGGCAATTGTATTTCAACTCACTGAGGAAGACAAATTCCCAGGGCTTTTTTCTCCTTTACAGTGGGGCACCCAAGCCCCGCCTCCAAGGCAATGGTCTGTGAGACTGAAACAGCCACAGATGGTGCTGTACATGGAGATGTGAATCTGCACTGAATCCACAGAGAGAGAGGAAAGGGAGAGTGGGAAGGGATACAAGAGGAAAAGAGAGGAGGGAAGGAGAGAGGCTGTGTGAGCGAGAGGGACAGAGGCACACATGGAGAGAGTCTCCTTTTAATCATTTGAATAGGAAAAAGAAGGAAGAGAGACCAAGTTCAAGAAAAAAAGAAAGTGAGAGAGAAAGACAGATAGATAGGCAGAGAGAGAGAGAGAGAGAGAGAGAGAGAGAGAGAGAGAGAGAGAGCAGCTTCATTCAGTCGCTAGAGGTAAAAATGAATTACCTGCTCAGTACAAGCTCCACGTGCTGAGCGGACCGCAGCCCAAGCTCTCCTGTGGCTCAGCGTCAAATTGCTCCTCTCCATTTCTCCCACTGAGCCAGGAGTCTCTCTCCCAGGCCGGGAGCACGAGCGGATTTTTGGAAGAGGATCTTCCACCGACAGCCACAAACTGTGCGGTCCTGAGGGGATTACAGAGACGGGAGGATCCCCTTGCACACAATGAGCACCTGCAGGAAGAGATGCAAGAGGCAAATCCTGAAATTCGCCCAGTACGTCTTCAGGATAATCACAGGCACTCTCAGCACCGGTAAAAGTTTACCTGCTTTACCTTCACCCAGCCTATGTCTTCAGTACTGTTGTGGCTAACTCAACCTTATGATTTGTATGTGACATGGTTGTCTTGCCCAACTATATATACATATGCTTATGGGAAAAAATAAGATACTTTACTGGTCGTGGGTTAATTATTACTATTTGTGTATGTGTGTGTGTGTGTATTTCCAGGATATGTATTTACGGTGCTGCTGAAAAACTCTCTGTTCATACTGTAATGTACAGTATGCATCTAGCACGTTGCAGACAGATATTGGCAGAATTTCCTTCTCAGCGGTTATCATAAACAATAAATGTTTTCGATTCAAATTGAATGAATACTCAATCACCGTTGTGTTTATAATAGCACAGAATATTACAGAAAAAGTTTTGGTGGTCATTATTTGTTAGGTTTTTGTTTTTGGTTTTTTTTAATTGCAATGGCATTGGAACCTTTTCAGTTATAGACTATGTACGTATATATTGGCCATAATAAATCAGAACTGTGGACAATGGGCCTCAATATGCATTGAATTAAGTAAACATTGCAATTAAATACACATTCACATGGTACACACACACAAAAACAGTTGTCAATAGGCAGTGGAGTGAAAACCCATAGGTTGCTCAAAAGTGCCAGACCAATAGGTGTAAGGAACTGGAGACCATACCACATACTCTTAGGTGTTGTGCTATGTTTATTTGTTTAAAGCTGCAGTGTTTATTTACACTGCACCTGGAGCTTCTTAATGGCAGCCGGTGAAAAGGGATAATTTCAAAAACAATAGAAATGTCTTGGATCAATGTGTTGGACACTGATATTGGTAAAAAATATATGGGTCTTCTTCAGGGAAAAAAACTAAAAGACAAATGCAGAATGCTTGTGTTTGAATTTTGCCCAGAGAGTGCTGAGAAGGCTCCATGCAGGGTGATATAATTGATACTGTATCAATGTGTGCAACCCACAGAGATCCAGTGCGCTGTGAAACAGTGAAGCTGTCGTCTTGCTTTCCCCACAATTTAGCCTCTGCCTCAGAATTAAAGTCAACCAGCTTTTTCCAGGGATAACTGGTCATTTGACAGAATATCCACATACACATTCTGTGGTGACCACTTTTTAAATGATTAAGAACACATTTTTAATAAAAAAACATCTTAATCGATTTGTTTTCAGATTTAGACCCATGTCATGAATGTAATATGCAACAGTTTGAAATAAGGCAGGTAAAAGGTTAAGCTCAGAATACACTTCATTATGGAAATAAATGTGTATTATAACTGAGAATGCATAGAGTAAAGGAGTTGTATGTTGTACATTACACACCCCAGGGTTAAATAACACTGCAGAGGTGTTATGGACTTACATTAACCATATGAAATGTGTAATGTGTGTGAATAGAGTATAGGTACAATGTGATATTCACTGTACCTTGAGACAACCTGTTAGCCATACTGCATGCCCTGTGTTTCTGAATCTGCAAGATTCTCCTGTTCCATTTTAATGGAAGACTGTACTACATTCTGGATGCTGTGTCCTTTCAGGCAAGCATTTGATTTGGCACAATATACAAACTCACTTCTGCTGCAGTGAAATCCAACCAATCTGTGGGTCAAAGTACAAAGGGAAAAAAAGTGAGCATATGGCTTCCTGTAATTTGAGGAAATTAGTGTAATAGGATTGATTAATTTTATTGAAGGAAATTGTTCTGACTTATAATGTCATTATGGCCTTAATGCATATTCAGTAATTGCACTATTCCAACATCAAGTCCACCATAAAGTGCTATTACTGTGAAAAACCTCAGTAATGATCAAGAATATTTTTGAAAAAAAGGTACAGTGTGATTGAATTCTCACAACAGAAACATGTCGTCTTGAAGTTGTTGCGATGCTTGCTATACTGATCTTACCTGTAGTGGTATAAGATTGGAGGAATCCATTATGGTTATGATACTGGGTTGCTTGAGCAAAGGCGGGCCTTTGGAGTTTGCCTTTGACAATGCCCAATTGCTCATTCAATTTGAACAATCAAAACAAGAACAACCCACCAGTGTGGCATTTTTTATGATTTATATCATGGTCTTCAGTGTTTCATATTGATGGTTAAAGGAGTGACTGGTTGTGTGTGGCCTGTGTAAGCTATGAGGGTATGAAAGGAGATACTAGTGTTGAAGGTAATTTAACCTGACCCCCATATCTGATGCACTAAATGCTCCATCTTTCCTATTTGATCACATGCTGAGCTGAAGCTCCACCATCTGTTGCGAAAGAGAGAACTGGGGAACCAAGGATGGATTGGGACTTTGACGGTTTAGTTTAGCATGCTTTCCTGTTCCTAGGCCACCAGCTAGACAACCACTTTAAGATTGACCTTCAAGTCGTAACTTCGAATTGCCCACCCACGTGTCTCATCATTCCAAAACAGACACAGCAGCATCTGGCGAAAGGTGGCAAACTCAGGAATGGCTTTGCCTCGTCTCCCTGGTCCAGACCCAAATAAATAACACAGCAGGACACATTGAGAGCAAGTTCTAAATGTGTGTTATTCTTAAATAAATTGGTTCATTTATCTGTCATGGGAACTGGTGCACTATATATGCCGACATGTTGTAGCTCACACATAAATTTACATAAGAGAAAATGCAGCAGTGACAGGTATGTTAATGCATTCATGGAAATAGGTGAAGTATAACCGCAGGCAGCACTGGAAACTCAGCCTATAATGTATTATATTAGATAATTGTTAGGTACAAGCCACAGATTTTGTGCACAGAGAGAAGGTGATGTGTACAAGATGTGTACAAAGAAAAAACAGACGTATATGGAGAACCAAACAATTGTGCGAACAAATAAGAAACACATAGGTGTGAAATCGGGAGACATGGAAAGAGCAGCAACTGACCCCAGTTGTATTTGAAAACAATGTGGCCTTTTTCAATAAGCAAATGATTAACTGTTTATTAGGTAAAAATGTTTCCTCAACAAGATTGCACTCTGTCTCTACCCTCAGCTTCCTAGTTGCTTAATTGATGCTTATATAAAATATTGGAGTGTAGATTTTCCAATCCCAGCCATTTTTCTTTTTATTCATGTCTCACTGTATTGGGGGTTAATATTGGCTTATCAACCTTAGTGCTGAGCAGTTCTTTATTTTAATTAAACAAGCTCTAAAATTTAGTTTATGTGCCATAATGTCAGACATGACATTAATGTTTTAAAACTTTTTTGTGCAAGAACAGCACAACTGAGCAAAACATATTCAATCAGTGGGCAAGAGCAGATCAGTTTAGTGACGTGTGAAGAAATGTTTTAATGCTAAGGCTACCAGTATTTGGCATGCATCACCAGAGCTTGGCACACCATGTGCACACGATATGCTTAAAACCATGTTGCACCTAAAAACAAATTAGTATATTAGGTACGGATAGTGTATTAGCCAGCCCTATTTACTATCTATTATTTTCTAAATGCTTCCACCACAGTTTTGCAAATGAACAGAAGTCTTGTCACAGTCTTGTTCTCAACCTACTCTGTCCAAATCCTAGATATAAGAATAGAGACAGCGAGTTGGAAACATTGTCATGGAAAGCATGAATGATGTACAGTAATATGATGTGTCCTTCCATCAACACATACCTAATATCATTTCATTAATTCGGTCTTGTGATACATTCCGAAAAAGGCTTTAAATATTCAGCAGCCGATTGAAAACCTCCACTTTTACGCCATAAGGGGTAATTCAATCTCTATATCTGTATCAGGATACATATCTACCTGACAGCTCATGAAGGTTACAGAGATTCAGTTATTCACATTGCTATTGTCATTGTACCGTATCCGATGAATAATGTAACCTGTATTAATGGTGGGGCTCCCATTAGGATCCTGCCTTCCTGTTTTTCCCTGAGTTGGGCCTTAAATGTTACATGTCAGATGCAGTTAAGTGAAGTTGAAACTCAGTGGATGTATATATGGGCTGTATCAATAATATGTGCTTGACATGTAGCAAGACTAGCTCCATATTTATGAGCAGCAAATCTTCTATAAGATGTATTGGTACAGTTTGTGATCCATATTCTTGGTAGAAAATGTAGTCTATGACAGGTGACAATAGAAGGAGAGTTTTCGTTTGTTGGAGAAAATATAAGGAAATATAACCCACACAAAAACTATCCTGGGTCCCACTTTATATTAAGTGGCCCAAATACCTGTGTAATTGTACTGTAACTACAAATTAGGCGCAGTGCAACTAATGTATGTATGTACACACTGTTACATTGCACTTACCCAACTGTAAAAACCTCTTTGCAGATGTATTTTTAATGTTGTTTTCTACAAGTCCTCACAGTCACAACCATAAGTGCTGACTAGGTAACTCATTCTCCTTTTCCTCCACAATCATGATATGAACTTAAAAATGCAACATTCACTGTTCAAATGTTGAAATACAGGTTTTACAATTGTGAGTACAATGTAACAATGTGTACATGCACAGCAGTTACACTGTACCTACTTCTGTAGTTACACTGTACTTACACAGGAATTAGGGCCACTTAATAACTCTGACTGCAATGGCCTTATAAAAATGTTGTTTGCTTAAAAACATAAAATAATAAAACAGAGATCTATGGCGTTTAGAAAATGAAGGAACATGAAGTTAACGTTTCTCTGTAAACTGAAGCTACCAATCAATTCCAACTTCTCCACCTTAATTACATTAATTCATTCACTCTCACCACATTGTTTTCGTGTCCTAGTGCCTGCGTCAGGGCCCTTCCTTATAAGGGCTGGGTTTTCCCTCTGCGCTAAGGACAAAGCACATGCCAAATCCGGCATCTCCAATTTGTATCTATCACCAGAGCAGACATCAGGAGAATGAACATGCTCAGCATTCAGTTTCTCTCGTTTGGGAGAAGATAGCGTCGGCTCAGTATTGGCGGAGGTGTGCGCCAAGGTTCAGACGCCAGTCCACCACGGGAGCCATCTTTGTTCATCAGGCTTTGTTTCCTGACAGCAACCATGGGCTCATGTTGCAGGCATCCCCTGGTGACGGCAGAGCAGAAACCTATATTCCCGGCAAAGCGTTGAATATTTCATACAGGGTGGGGATCATATGGCTCTTTATGAGGTCTGCCCATTCCGTTTCAGGGGAGACGACTCACAGTTGAGCTCTGAGGGATGTTATCGCATTATAGGGTTTGGTCGGATACTGTATGCTTGCAGAGCATTGAAAATTAATGAACAATTACATGGGTTAAAAAAACATTACAAATCAAAGCAATACATTTCTAAATATTTATATAAATTTTGAAAGACTGGACCTTGCTAAATGTAATTTGTTTTCTCACGTTATCACGTTATAAGGTTTGGTCAGATACTGTGCTTGCAGAGCCTTGAGAATAGATGAACACTTCTTCGGGAAAACATTTAAAAACAAAACAATACATTAAGAAATATATATATTAAAACCGTGGACCTTCATTTTGTAAAAGATCCAGAGAACAGAAATGTTTATATCATTATCATTTTGGTAATGAGAGCAGCAATCATTTTGTTCTCGCATCGTGCCATTCAGACGCATCCGTCATCGTCAGCATTGTCCCTTGTTTTGGAGTCCAGAACTAATTTGTTATTGTCTTTTCTTTCAGGCTACTGAAACCTGTAAAAAAACCTGTAAAAACCCCAAACCATTCGCCATGAAGGCCTTGGACAAATGTAATCAGTTTTTCCATTTGCACTAATGTTTGTAAATGAGAGTCAATTTGGCACAGAGAATCAGCTGTGTATTTTTAGAGGCAAGGCGTGGCACAGACTCCCTGGCTGTTGCATTGTATTGCTTGAGACGCTGGAATGGTGGTGTTACAAGGTGTTACAAGGACCCTGAAATCATATAACCACACGCTGTGTGGCTTTCAGCAACACTTAATGGACGATAGCTTTTGCTTCATTACTATATAATGAAGTTTGGAAATTAAGTCCATCGAACTGAAATCAAATTGCGTGAGCAAACAATGGAGAGGCCATAAAGTAACAGTAACCATTTGCAGAAGCTTCAGTAGTTGTGTTTGTGTTTGTATTTGTGTGTTATTTTTAAAAATATCTTGATGAAGGTTTTGATGATGTTTTGTTTGCACATATGGAAGAGGTATATTTTCAAGATACTCTTTGCATTCGTTTTCAAGTTATTTTGTACCAATGATGCACCCTTTTGGCTACGATTACTGAAGCCTTCATTTACAATGCTGTCGTGCCAGAGCCAAAGTTATTATTTGCTTTATCACATGTTAAAACTCCCACACAGTAGCCTCTCCCACAATGGCTGCCACTCTTTATAACTGCCATTAAATGTTTCCCATCCATTTAACAGCATATTCTCCACCCAGGATTTGCCAATCTCATAGAAGAACCCCACAATATAAATGTTGCATTGAGGGTCGCCTGCATTAAAAGCCTCTACATGCTTCTGCGTAACTTGTGCAACATCTTCGTGGTTCATGCAATGCAACATGTCGCAAGCACACACACATACTTCTGCGCAACCTATGTGACACGGTGTCCTTACACTTCTGTACACTAGTAGACGTCATTGTATTGAACAAGGTCGGTAAAGTTTTCATGAAAGCAGGGAAACTCCTGTACTTTCAAACTTCTACAGCCAATCTTTCCTGAAGCTGGTTCATTTTATACCGTGTTGAACAAATGATGCTAGCTATCTACAGTGGGGAAAATAAGTATTTCACCCCCTGCTGATTTTGTGAGTTTGCCCCCTTACAAAGAAAGGAACGGTCTATAATTTTCATGGTAGGTTCATCTTAACAGTGAGAGACAGAATATTTTTAAAAATCCCAGAAAATTACATTATATGAATTTTAAACATTTATTTGTGTTTTATTGAGGAAAATAACTATTTCACCCCCTAGCAAAACAATACTCAGTACTTGGTGGAGAAACCCTTGTTGGCAAGCACAGCGGTCAGACGTTTCTTGTAGTTGGTCACCAAGTTTGCGCAGATCCCAGGAGGGATTTTGGCCCACTCCTCTTTGCAGATCCTCTCCAAATCCTTAGAAATCCATTTTCAGTGTCCTGGCTGAGGGAAGGAGGTTCTCACCCAAGATTTCCCGGTACATGGCCCCATTCATCCTCCCCTTGATCCGGTGAAGTCGTCCTGTGCCCTTAGCAGAGAAACAGCCCCAAAGCATAATGTTTCCACCGCCATGCTTGACGGTGGGGATGGTGTTCTTGGGGTCCAAGGCAGCTTTTTTCTTCCTCCAAACACGGCAAGTCGAGTTGATGCCAAAGAGCTCGATTTTAGTCTCATCTGACCACAGCACTTTCTCCCAAGCCTCCTCTGAATCATCCAGGTGCTCATTGGCAAACTTCAGATGGGCCTGTACATGTGCCTTCTTGAGCAGGGGGACCTTGCGGGCACTACAGGATTTCAATCCATTACGGCGTAGTGTGTTACCAATGGTCATCTTGGTGACTGTGGTCCCAGCTGCCTTGACATCATCAACAAGCTCCAGCCGTGTAGTTCTGGGTTGTTCCCTCACCTTTCTCATGATCAGGTTCACTCCACGAGGTGAGATCTTGCGTGGAGCCCCAGACCGAGGGAGATTGATGGTCAATTGGTGTTTCTTCCATTTTCTAATTATCGCACCAACAGTTGACTCCTTCTCACCAAGCTGCTTGCCAATGGTCTTGTAGCCCATTCCAGTCTTGTGCAGGTCTACAATTTTGTCCCTGATGTCCTTAGACAATTCTTTGGTCTTGCCCATTGTGGAGAGGTTGGAATCTGATTCATTGATTGATTCTGTGGACAGTTGTCTTTTATACAGGTAACGAGTACTTAATTAGGAGTACTAATTAAGTAAGAGGACTAATCTGTGTGCCTCCTGGTCACATAACCAGTCTGTGGGAGCCAGAATTCTTGCTGTTTTGCTAGGGGGTGAAATAGTTATTTTCCTCAATAAAACACAAATAAATGTTTAAAATTCATATAATGTGATTTTCTGGGATTTTTTAAAAATATTCTGTCTCTCACTGTTAAGATGAACCTACCATGAAATGTATAGACCGACCGTTCCGTTCCTTTCTTTGTAAGGGGGCAAACTCACAAAATCAACAGGGGGTGAAATACTTATTTTCCCCACTGTATATCGTTAGCTACTGTTAGCAAGCTTTATTTGGCTGTGATACCAGGTTGCTAGCTAGCTAGCTAGATAGTTTTGATAGTTTTGCTTAGCTAACGTTAACATAGATATATACAGGTATGGTATGCCAACAATGATGTCTATTGCTGTATTACTGCACTGATCTCTTGCGCAAACTATGATTGTTCTTACCATGTATTAATGCAAATCTGGTAAGTCACACTGAATAAGAGCGTCTGCTAAATGCTTAAAATTTAAAATTTAAAAAAATTATGTACTAGCTCGATGAACTAGACAGCTCCGCCTCCATTCGCTAACCAACCAATCAATGCTGTGCAACATCTACGCGACATGTTGCGCTGAGGTCGCAAGTTAGATTTTTGTGCTAGTATGTGACCAGGGCTCTGCAACATCAACGCAACCTCTGCGACATGTTGCAGAGGATTTTGCATTGCAGTTGCGTTGCAGTCGCATTACAGTCGCTCGAGCATGTAAAGGCCTTTAGGCAAAAAAGTTAAGGTTGCAGTCCTCACTTTTCTTCCATTTATGAAATGTTAATGCAAGTGTATCAGTTTTGTAAGCATGGTTAGGTAAGCAAGTAGACTATATATACACAAATTATACATATTACATACATTTTAAGTATATAACATATATATAACATTTTAACATATAACATATATATACATAACATTCAGCCACAAAGTAGAATATTATAGCAGTCTCAACAAGATTTTCTTCCAAATCCTGTTTCTGACGTATTTATTTTTCCCTAATTAATGTACATCAGTATGGCTCCATTACTCATTTAAACCATCTGCTCAGCTAGTTTCTTAACAATATTATATGAATGTTTTATTCATGACCTTAAGAATAACTAATTGCCTCGCATCGCTCCATGTGGAAACTGAAATTAATCTATTTATTATAGTATAATTTAAGTATAGTCGAATTGTTCAGCCGAATCCCACCATATTTATTTGACAGGAATGAATTCCAGATGAATTAAGTTCATTTGAAAGGTGTCGCCTTAAAAAAAGAAGAAAATGTTTGTTTTGGAAGAGGGAAATTAAGGGCTAATTATCAGCATAATATGCAAAGGCAGAAGACGCCTGTGCAAGTGTCTATGGTATAGTTTTTCTCATCAGTGTGTCATTGTGCAGAATGTGTATTAATGCAGTGGCAGCTGCTACTAACACAGCTCTGAGATGTGGATATCGTCAGCCCTCTCTCCTGGCACAGCTGTTCACATTGACGCACTGCTGTGCCATGAGCATTAAGACTAAACACCCATTTTCACCACACATTCTTGTCACAAAACAGCAATATGAACGATGAGATTCTGGGACTTTTGACTGGGGACGTTCGACATCTCACCCCCTTCCCCCTGGTCTCCTTATTAGGTACATGTTAGTGTAGATTTACCCAACTCATAAATTGCACGGGAATTTTATTTCAATATACATAATACATTCTTCATGCATTCAAATACGTTTAATTCTACATATTAGTCACCATTCTGATGTAATTGTCTCATGCATTGTAAGTTGCCTTGGATAAGTATATCTGCTAAATGACTGCAAAAATACAAATAACAACAATGACAAGAACAACTCATTTAGCCATACATATTATAACAAATAAAGTGAATTGTACCATAATAAACTGAATTACAATAAATAATTTCATTTGCATCATTGTAGTTGTTAGTTATTTTAAAGATTTAAGATATTTTCTGATCTGTCTGAGGCTTCTTGTTGTTAAAGCTTAAAAACTCCTGATATGTAAACATCAATGGTAGGAAAAGTGAACAATCCATGATTTTATGAAGCAGCAGTAAAATTTCAATATTATTGTGTTCGCTGGCCAATATGTATATCACACCACAGTTTTTATCCTTATTATATTCAGATAAATCGTCATACAGTATGCCTAAGCACTTTTCAGCTAAAGCATGATAATCATTCATTTTAATAATCACATACTGTGAAGGAATGAAATATGGAGGGCTTACTTTTGTACTAAGAAATTCATTAATACAGTGGGTATAGAAAAGCATTCTTATCATTTTATTTTCTTACTTCATGGAAACAAAAGGCCACCAAGAGGCCTATGGCAACTCTAACAGAGTTACAGTCTTCTATGGCAGACATGCTTCACAAATCTATACTTTATGAGGAGGGTGGCAAAAAAAAGCCATTGTTGAAGAAAACACATGAAATCTCACAAATAGTTTGCCAGAAGGCATGTGGATAAAGATTATATAGTCTGATGAGACCAAGATTTAACTTTTTGGCGTCAACGTTAGATTATATGTTTGGTGGAAGCCTAACAGTGCGCATCATCCCAAGAACACTATCCCCACCGTGAAACATGGTGGCGAGAGTCTAATGCTATGGGAACGCTTCTCATGAACTGGAAAACTTGGCAAAATGGATGGAGCAAGATATAGACAAATCTTTGAGCAAAACAGCAAAAGCTGCAGTCTGCAAGAGACCTGGGACTAAATTTATATTCCAACAAGACAATGACCCAAAGCGTACAGCAAATGCCACAATGTTGTTTGAAAAGTCTATGTCCTGTAGTGACCCAGTCAAGCCCACAACTCAATCCCATTGACAATCTGTGGGAAGATTTGAAAATTGCTGTTCACCAACTGTCCCCATCCAACCTGATGGACCTCGAGCAATTTTGTAAAGAATGACCAAAAATTGTAATGTCCAGATCTGCAAAGCTGGTAGAGACTTGCTCAAATAGACTCACAGCTGTAATTGCAGATGAAGGTGCTTCTACCAATAATTAAGTCAAGGGGGATGAATACTTATGTAATCAATTATTGTTTGTTTTTTATTTGTAATTAATTAAGACAAATCCTTAGATCCCAATTAAATCAGTTTTTATTTCATACAGTCAGAAAATAAATTGAGAAAAATGCCAAAGTGGGTGAATAATTTGTATACCCACTGTATATGTACAGTCAAGCCAGAAAGTCTGCACACCCCTTCCACCCTCTCCACGTGGCCTGATTGATGGAGTGCTGCAGAGATGTTTGTCCTTCTACCAGGTTCTCCCATCGCTGCAGAGGAACTCTGAAGCTCTCTTAGAGTGGCCATTGGGTTCTTGGTCACCTCCCTGACCATGGCCCTTCTTGCCCGGTTACTGAGTTTGGCCGGACGGCCAGCTCTAAGAAGAGTTGTGGTGGTTCCAAACTTCTTCCATTTCACAATGATGGAGCCCACTGTTCTCCTGGGTGCTTTCAATGCTTTAGCAATGTTTTTATACCCTTCCCCAGATCTATGCCTCAACACAATTCTATCTCGGAGGTCTATGGAGAGTTCTTAGGACTTCATGGCTTGGTTTTTACTCTGACATGCACTGTCAACTGTGGGACCTTATATAGACAGGTGTGTGCCTTTCCAAATCATGTCCAATCAATTTAATTTACCACAGGTGGACTAGAATCAAGTTGCAGAAACATCTCAAGTAGTATCAGTGGAAACAAAATGCACCTCAGCTCACTTTTGGGTGTCATATCAAAGGGTGTGCACACTTGTGTACATATGATATTTTACATTTTGATTTTTAATAAATTAGCACAAATGTCTAAAAACCTGTTTTCACTTTGTCATTATGGGCTATTTTGTGTAGAATTTTGAGACAAAAAATGAACTTAATCTATTGTAGAATAAGTCTGTAACACAATGAAATGTGGAGAGGGTGGAAGGGGTGTGCAGACTTTCTGGCTTGACTGTATAATTTTAAAACATTCTGTGCTCAGAATTATCTAAAATAATTTTTCAACCATCTTTTTAAAAATGTGATAATACATGGCCATACAAAGGATATTCATATACATCAGTCTGTGATTTATGTTGTATCTGTTCAGCTTTTTCATTCAGTTGTTATTTTTAAATCAACTGTTTCAGGGAAGAGAAAAATATATATATTGAAAGACTTTGTGGAGTCATGAGCTTGTGATGTCTTCAAAAGCATACATTACCGTGGCAGAACCCTTTAAACCAATAAGACCCATGCATAATGCAATTTCACTGGCTTTGAACCGGAAAACATTGTCTCAGTGAATAAAATTCCCTCTTTACAGTAGCTTCTGTATAAAGAGAAAAACAATAAGTCCTCCAAAGCAGTTTCAGATTCACAAATGTGCAATAAGTACAGTTAAAATTATATAGCCAGTAATCATTAAGGCTCAGAGAGCCAAGCATTCGTTCATCAATCATTAGAATAATGTTTTTCTTGTGGGCCTGTAAATACCCAGTTCTATAAATGGATAATATATACAATAAAAGGTGAACTCTTGCTCTGGTTAAACGCTTCTTCAAAGCAAATTGCTGTCAAGTTAACAGCCCACATCACCTTATTATGAAGTACATGCCATGTCTCTTCATTATTTAAACCCTTCATATTTCTTCCTACTAAACTAAGATTACCAGCTACTAGCTATTCATATCTATTAAAAAAATCCCACACTGTATGCTGCAGACTTTAGTCTAGATTTAAAAGAGGAGGAAGTCTGAGAGACATTGTAGGGTGTGAGTAGACTACACAGACCAGAATCAGAAGTGTGTGAAAATCAGGGTGACACAGGATCATTTTGAAGCGCAAGTGACCTTGGCAAGGTGTGATTCACAGGCAGTGGTTTCGTTCTGTGAATCCAGCTAATCAGTCATCTCTTACGGTTCCTGTCACAAACCTTGAACTATGAAATAGATCACATTATTCATGAGGGAGACCCCCCCCCAAGCAAAATCCCTTATTAAGCTTCTCTCCTCCCACTGTAAACGGAGAGGGAGGACTTCTCCTGTTTTTCAATTATTAATTTCCTTGGCATATGACTTTACCCAGGGCAATGTCCATAGTTCACATTGTCTTCTGTTATTATCTATTTATATAGCTGGATATTTACAGAGGTAATTCAGTTTATTTGTCTTCCTCAAGGGTACAGTTGCAGTGCCCTGCATGGGAATAAAACCTACAAGCTACTGGTTTCAAGCACAACATTGGGCCAGGCCTGCTCTTTGCCGTCTGTAAATGGACATGGATCTGTCCATTAAACATGATGATGCCCTCAATCTCTCTGAACTGTGTGGTTAGCGTGCATGATGTGCATCCATGCAATGAGAGGAACAAACACAAATGGCTGTTTAATTAATCAGGTGCAGTTATGACAGTTCGATATGAACTTTCATAATTTCACTGTTTTAAGCTAATTTTAATTGTATGGGTATGAATTAATGAATCTATCACAGCAGGGATTAAGTAAGAGTACTAGTAAACAGTTTGTTTGTTTATACAAAATAAGATACAATTTGTACATGTGGCAGCAACAAAGCTGAATTGAAAATACATTTTACATAGGTATGATCTATAAGATAATCTTCAAATAAAAAAACATCTAAAGCGTAAAAATTAAGCCAGTGCGATTGAACTATAGATTATACTTATTGATGGGATCCAAAGTTCCATTTCCCTTACTGATGTTTGATGAGTGGCTAAAATAATTTGGACAGTTTGTGTTAATTAGGAAATGTCCCTACTTAATTATACTATAGTTATACCAATGGTGGGCCGTCAGGGCCTGCAAGGCCTTCTCTGCTGGCCTAAAAAATATCTGAATCACAGACTGATGTTAATTATATTTTTTCCATGAATACTTATTAAATAATTCCAAATGGTCTGTCCGCTTCCTTTCATAGCTTTTCTGGTTGCGCTGCTTCCAGACGTGTATTTTCATATTAAAGCATTTAACCAATCACATTTCAGCCATCATTTGTTGCCAGGGTCAAATAAATCTGCCTGGAGGCCTTCACAATCAGTTCTGCAGGCCCTGTAGCATAAAATAAGTGTTGATCAAACTGTTGCTTCAACCAATCAGATTTTGAGTTGGGGACACGAAGGCCTTCTAGAAGGCCTAGGTAACGTCAGCGTATTCACACCCTTTGATTGGATAGTCAGAGAGTGTCTGACTATGATGTAATGTGATTGGTTAAATGCTTTAATATGAAAATACACGTCTGGAAGCAGCGCAATCAGGGGAAAAGCTATGAAAGGAAGCGGACAGACCATTTGGAATTATTTAATAAGTATTCATGGACAAAATATAATTAACATCAGTCTGTGATTCAGACATTTGAGCGGACATTTTCAGCCCTAAAGCGAATTAAAACTTATGCCAGAAATACGACAGGGCAGGCTCGACTTTCAGCATTAGCTTCGATGGCGATAGAAAAGGACTTCTTGATGGAACTGAAACACACGGATAAGGTTTCAAGGTTTCAAGGTTTCAAGGTTTTTTATTGTCAGTCACAGATATATACAAGTATAACACGGTGAGTGAAATTCTTGTGCCAGAAAACTCCCGACAGCAAACAGCAGTAAGACTATATATTTTTTAAACTATAAGTAGACCATAAATAAAATAGTTAAAAACGGTGCAGCAAATTAAACTATAAGTATACATAAACATAATTAAAAAATTAAAGCGAAGATAAAAAATTTTAGCTAGAAACAGTGCAAAAATGTACCTATGTAAACCGGTATAAACTGGGCAAGTGAGTACCAGTTAATAGACTTTGCAATAATATTTTAAAAATACAAACATACGGGAAAAATACAATACAGAATAAAAAATACAATACAGAAAAAATACAATACAGAATAGTGCAAATAGGTATGAAGGTGCAAATTACAAACCAATTGCAAATACAATTGGGTGTGTGCAGAGTGCGAGGATCAGCTCCTATTCAGCAGCCTGATGGCCTGACTATGGAAGCTGTCCCTGAGTCTGTTAGTGCGGCACTTGATACTGCGGTATCTTCTGCCTGACGGTAAAGTGGAATACAGTTTGTGGCAGGGGTGGTAACTGTCTTTGATTATGCGTTTGGCCTTTGCCACGCACCGCCTGGTGTAAATGTCCTGGAGGAGGGAAGCTCCTCCCACGATGCCCTGGGCCGTTCGCACGACCCTCTGTAGTGCTCTGCGCTCAAGTACGGTGCAGTTCCCATACCAGACGGTGATGCATCCTGAGAGAACACTCTCAATCGTACCCGTGTAGAATGTACGGAGGATACGGCGGCACATGTTGAATTTCCTCAGACGTCTGAGGAAGTACAGGCGTTGTTGGGCCCTTTTCACCACGTGTGTGGTGTGTGTGGTCCATTTGAGGTCCTCGGAGATATGCACTCCGAGGAACTTGAAGCTGCTGACCCTCTCTACTGCAACCCCGTCTATGGAGATGGGGGCGTGCTCTCCTCTCTGCCTCCTGTAGTCCACGATCAGCTCCTTGGTCTTCTGGGTGTTGAGGGTGAGGTTGTTCTCCTGGCACCACTGTGTCAGTGATCCAACCTCCTCTCTGTAGGCTGTCTCGTCGTCATCGGAGATCAGTCCCAGATAATCTGTACGACAGAGTAATTTAACTCTTTTTGAGGAAAGAAAGGGGGATGGATTTTGTGTACAAATAATAAGGATTTTTGGTGAGTAAAATGTTGCTATTTTCCTAAATAATATTGCAATTTTATGAGGTTATTATTGATGGTTTTTTATGTGTGTCGCAGCTGTAGCACCCCGGGTTTGTTTCTTCAGTAAAGGCATTTATTCTGGATACACGAGTTATCTATCTTCGATGCAACGGCAATGGGTGTCTGTTCGGTTTGTTTTTGCACTTTGTTTATTTATCTTTCTTCAGTCATGTTTCATTCTCGTTCTGTTCCACGTCTGTCATTGTTCCTGTTCGAGTTCCTCTCCTTGTCTTGTCATGCACTTCGGGAAATTCTATGTTTCGGTTTTTAGGGAGGAGGAGGAACGCATAAAGAAATCTGCGTGCGAATAAAGCGGAACGTGAGAAGCGTACAGAGATAGGACGAGAGAGAATGACAGCGATAGTTAGAAGCGTAAGATAATTAGTGATTAGTAGTGTTAGTAACTTAATCTAAATCCCTAATGTTAGTAGATTAGTTGGTTAGTACTATATACATCTAACTAATATATACAAAGTGTAAATAGAAAGTAAGAAGGAAGTAAAACGAGATTAGAAACGAAGACGGAAAAACCGAAACATAGAATTTCCCGAAGTGCATGACAGAACGAGAATGAAACATGACTGAAGAAAGATAAATAAACAAAGTGCAAAAACAAACCGAACAGACACTCAAAACATAACAATAAGATGGCTTTTATAGCCATAAAATAGTTATTGAGGGGTGGATTGATTCAGACGGAGCACTACTGAAGGCCTAGGTGTGAAATGCACGGCCCGCCACTGAGTTATACATACTTATAGTACTAATGTAAAGCTTTTTGTGATATGCATATAAACATTTTTAGGGAACACTTTGGATAACAGTGCAATGATCAATTTCAATACTTAATAAGCGATAATAACTATATTATAGCGCACGTTGCCCACTGCAACCGGGGTTCGATTCCACCAGGTCGCGCCAGCTTGGCTGTGGCCGGGAGTGCCACTAAGGGGCGGCAATTGGCTGTATATATAGGGGAGGGGGAAGGGAAGCTGATATGAGCTTGCTGCATATATGAGTGGTCCTGTGTGTTACGGTGACGGCTTGGCGGGTGCCAGCTTGGAGGAGGCGGTGCAGCGCTCACTACCAGTCTCAGGACTGCGGCAGCGAGCTCTCATCTCTGACATCTAAATCAGGCCAACAGATAATTGCTTCTGCAGGAGTATACTGTCATTGTTCTAGATCTAGATGTCACATTCTGTAGTGCATTCTCACATGCTTTCTCATGCTATGCTAAGCTTCATTTTTTTTGCTCAAGTTAGGGTTTACCTTGATACTGCAAGTTTGTAGTTTCAGACCCCCAGACCCCTGGCCAGACATATGAAGAATATGGTAACTCAGCAGAGCAGTACTGCAGATGTAATGTACCGGTGTGGAATACCTTCTAGTGGCTTGCCTGAGTCCCTGTGCTGCACAGAATCCAGGCTGGAACCAACATTCATTAGTGCATAGCACTAACCTCAGGTGTTTTGATACATGAAGCATTAGTACAGATTGTCTGTGGTCTTGAAACTGATCTGCATGTTGTTCTGTGTTACCCAGGCATTAAATAGCCAACAGTGTCACTTGGGCAACCTATGGTGGCTAATTTAGCAAAAACACTCATTCAGTTTCAGCCTCAAGTTCCGGTGTCTTTGTACAATCTGAGGAGTCTGCAATCGATACTGTCGGGACATCCACAGTTCCTTCTTCATTTCACAGAATCTTGTCAAACCCTCTGTTTTTATCACAGCCGATGATATCTGGAGCATATTGGCAGTGTGCCCCAGATATTGTCATTTTAACGAGAGACTTGCAGGTTTGAATCTTGGCTGTGGGACTGTTGTTTGACCCTCAAGCAAGGTATTTAAATCTGAATTGTTTACGTATATTCTCAGCCATACAGATAGAAAATATGTGAAGTAAATATGTGTGGGCACCTGCTAAGCAAATATAATGATGAATCTGCTTAACATTTTATTGTAGAGAGTTGTGGTTGGTACTCTCCAAATGTTAGCCATTGTTAGCCATTAACGTCTCATATTTAGAGGTGGAAGTAAAAAGAAAATGAACAAAATTGGGTGTGGGCAATCATGAACCATGCTCGAAGCATTAGTACAGATTGTCTGTGGTCTAAAAACGGATCTGCATGTTGTTGTGTGTTACCCAGGCATTAAATAGCCAACAGTGTCACTTGGACAACCTATGGTGGCTAATTTAGCAAAAACACTCATTTGGTTTCAGCCTCAAGTTCCAGTGTGTTTGCACAGTCTGAGAAGTCTGCAATCAATACCGTCGGGACATCCAGACCTCCCTCTCTTTCACAGAATCTTGTCAAACCCTCTGTTTTTATCAGGTGTGCATTTTAACCAGAGGCTTGCAGGTTTAAATCTTGACTGTGGGATTGTTGTTTGACCCTCGAGCAAGGTATTTAAATCCAAATTGCTGTGGTTGGTACTCTCCTAATATTAGCCATTGTCATTAAAGTCCCAGCTAGTCTAAGTGCATGCATTTTCACCACCTCTCTCAAGAAGCTGCAGTTCCTTTCTGATCCTCAAGTCGCTCTAGGCACTCTATTTTCAATAATTAGTTAATTTTCAATCAAATGAACATAACCAATTATACAATTAAGTGCCAATCTGAGTGTTGGTGCAAGGGTGCAAGTCTACAAATTGATGTTGTTTTCAGAGAGGCGAGTTTCCTCTTATGGAGAATATTTTACACCTCTACAACAAGTCATGAAAGAGGAAACAACAAATGATTACATTCAACACCAAAATATAAAATAGTGTGCTCCCTTAACTGAATTAAAAAAATCAAGGCATCCCATCAATAATAATTTTGTTCTTTATATTTTCATTTTGCCTTTAGGCTGTCAAAAAACATTTTCCTTTTGCTTCCAAATTGTTTTTATAAGTTTGTGTGGTTTAAAAATATCCACCCACTCATTTCAGCATATCAGTTTCTTTGCTCCAGGATTGGCATTATATGTCCGACAGAACTGTCAACAGACATATTTTCACAACTGAAAGCAGTAGCCTACTCGGTAATAATAAATCGGTATGATTATGTGTGAGTGTATGCCAACTGCTGACTAGTCTACTACACTGCAATATGCACCTTATTTGTGGTAATTTAATGATTACTTGAGATCATAATGCATTGATTGCTTAGAAGTATCGACAGAAAATTCTCCATCGACCTCATGATGTTGGAGGACAGAGCTCTAGGTTCCTGACAGATGTGGTGAAAAACACATGCCCTTAGCTATGTCATATTTAGAGGTGGAAGTAAAAAGAAAATTAACAAAATTGGGTGTGAGCAATCATGGACCATGATCTGGGACTGATGGCACCACAATGTCAATTGTACGTTTGTTTATATTATTATTTTTTCATGTGTTCTAAAATAGACAACAGTCTATAGAAAAAAATGATGATCAGCCATGAATATCACCTATCAAAAGGGGGCATATATATTGTTGTATATATTGCATTCATATTTTATTACAAATACCTCAGCATACAATAGTCTGAACCCATACATTGCAAATGTTGTGTACTACTGACATGTGTAATGTCTAATAATATATTTTTGTAATGGTCTTAATAACCAGTCCTATTCTTGAAACAGAACTTCACCAGTATAAAAAAAAGCTTGATAATGTGATGGAGTTTAAATCAACTGCTGGAGGGCCAGTGTGTATGCAAGTTTTTGTTTCTACCAATTACCCTGGCTCAATTAGCTAATTCGTTGGATACACCAACGCTGGTTCACTTGTAAATTAGACCACAATAACATGTTTCATATGGGAGTCTTCAACTGTCATTCATGGGCTTATCAAGAAATTTTGCTAAAATGTCAGATCACGTAAATGATTGGGCTAATTAAATCATTAATATCAGACGTTGGCATGAAATCCAGAAACGGATACAGCCCTCCTTGCCCACCCCTGGCAAGCCTATTGGCTTTTGTGGGGAGACAGTTAGGGGTTCACAGGGATTGTAAAATTATGTTTTTAATCCCTATTTGTCTCCAATTCGGAATTGCAAATTGGGCCTACTGAAACGTGTGCACTCCTCCAATGTGCTTGCATGCAAGCCAGTGACTACCCTACAGGCCACACAATACTGTAGGATAGGTACAGCAGTTTACAGCAAGACATCTAAGCGAGTAATCAATGGGTAGTGTTCTTTTACTTTATGGGGAGCGACAGATGAGTGAAGTTAAGGATGTCCTGCTTATGCGCTAGGGCATGGAGCTACCAACAGGCCTCAGAAACAGGTAACATAGTATTGATAGAAACTGATTAGTTTCTATCCATAGCTTTTATAAAGCTCAGTCAATGCCCCTAGTTTAGAATTGGCCCCTGCACTTTAAGGTTAAATACGTGTTTTTGTTTCTGACAAATGCCTGTGCATTTCATTTAGTAATATAAACCAATATATAAAAATATAATATAGTATTTAGTAATATAATACTCATTATAGTAATGATTATATATTTTACAACTGATTTTTGTCATTTATTATAAGGTATCTCCAATACAAACATTATTCAAATATTTTAAAAAATGTGTCTCTTTTTTAGATTTTGATATGATATGCAAACCAGGAGCTATCAATCTAGGATTCAACAAGTAGGGCCAGTGCTCATCATAAGGACAAAATGTCTTATCAGTACACAAAAAAGGATGCATATCCAGGGAATAATATAACTAAATTAAATTAAGAATTTTGGAAGGCAAATCCTTTTGCAAATTTTCTGAACAAAAAGCAAAAAATGTTTTGGAGCTCAACTAGGATAGAGGATATAGGGTTCATACAGTATTGATTGCACAGCCACTCAAAGCAAGAGCGCTTGGAATATTTATTGATAATGAGGTACATGTTCGGTTTTAAATTAATTATACATTGTGTCCCAGTTGACACATAATCTTTCACTCAGTGTTGCTGTGACGTTGTTGAAACTTGATAACATTGCTACAGTGCTGTCTGAACAGTGCTGTAGACTACACATTAGATCAGAATCCATTCACCATAAAGTTCCAAAACTGAATTTGTCTCTGTGAAAACATTGTTCTTGCGCATTGGGCGCCTGTGGATGTGTGCCTATATTGCTGCAGTCACCTCAAATTTTGCTTCTCTAGCTGAGCTCTGGGGGTTTATAATGAAGGCTTTGCATCATCAATACTGTCCCTCACTATTCAGTAAAGATTTCAGGAGTACTTGAGTGATATCATAGTGGATCAAAGTGAGTGATGGATTAAGATCATTAGTCCCTCCCTGTAAGCAGTCCAGTTGGATGCGCTACCTGTCAGTATGATGGAGTATTTCTAAAAGCAAATTAAAGCAGAAATAGTTTCTGCTCCCACGTCCCACTTGATATTTTGGATTTTTGGATTTGTGATATAAATTTGTGTCTGGTCTAAGAAATTTGGATTTGAAATATGAAGTTTAATACAAAATGGGCATGTTGTTTTGCATTATTATGCAGAGAATCTGCCAGCAATCTGTCAGCAATCCAGCAAGTTGTTTCCAAATAGTATTGCACATGAAATTGCATAAACAGCAGTCTATGCTTGTCCAGTACACTTCAGATCATTGTGATAAATGCTCTCATATTGGCATACACAATAGCAGGGCATGGATTTGTATGGAACACATAAGCATATTTTGCTATTCAAATTAGAGTACAATAGGTTCTGTCTAATGCTTAATTTGAGATGATGTAATTTTATGTGTTGCGTTACAATTGCAAATGTTGCCTTTCAATGCACTAATCCAAAGGTCATTGGAGCTTTGCAAAGGCAGAATAGAAAATGTCACAAACTACTTTGGAAATGAATATGTATGATTGCTGACATTTAAAAATGTTAGAATTGCATATATTATGCATATATTATGATTGTCTCAGGAGTTTATTCATTGCATATTAAATTGAATGGTTATAAAAAATATTTATAAGCACAGTCAATAATTCAGATGTACATTTTACCCGTCAAGATAATTCTATCATAATGTAGAATAGCTTCAAGTATGCAAATGTATATTATGGCTAAGATTATAATGTTGGAATTCTGTGATAATTACCTCAGTAAATATAAGTCAAGACTGTTCTATGTAATATTCATTTTAGGTTTTCTCGATTCTTAACTCCAAGCACAATGATTTTTGATTGCAAATAATTGAATCTATACATTCTCCAGTATTGGACTATTAGTATTTGTATTTAGTATTAGTAGTATTTAGTCAGATTTAAATATCTAATATATTGTAATTTCAGCAAGTTCCACTCATTAGAAGTCATCACAGCTTGTAAATGTGGACATTTTGGACCATGCATCATGCATGAAATATAAAAGTGTCTAAAATGAAGAGGTATTAAGGGTGTATGTGAATTGTCTCTGCTACTCCTGAGATAACCTTCATATTAATTACACTTGGATTGTGATGCATGGATTACTTGTGATTTGAATGCAGTCAGGCCATTGTGCCAGGAACCTTGTTGTTACTGATATCCAGTTTATCAGTTCAGTCAGTCAATCTGTTCTCTCTTTTTTGTTGTCGTTCCACTACTGATGTGGAAAAAGGACCCACTGGTGTTATGTGTTTGAAGGGATACTATTAGCATGACAAGCATTCAGTTACAGGGTTAAGGGACAGAGACCAATGAATGTTTAAACAGGGAGAGGGTTCCCTTTGTAAACTCAAGTAGCTTCAAACTATAAATAGGACAGAAAACCTAGATGACCTGCTAGCAATATAGTGTACCCTTCACATTAATAATACTAGAAGCATAAAACTGACATACGCTAGTGGTCAAAAGTTTTATAACACCCCCATTTTCCATTTTTTACTGAAATTTAAGCAGTTCAAGTCCAGTGAATAACCTAAAATGGTGCAAACGTAAGCGGTAAACTGCCAGAGGTAAAAACTGTTTAGGTTACCAAAAACTGAAAAATAATGTACATTTCAGAAAATAGGCCCTTTTCAGGGAACAAGTAATGGATAAATGTGGGTTAACAGTCACTCTGTGCAAGTCGCCAACTCTGGATCCAGCAAAAGAGCCCCAGACCATCACGCTTCCTCCTCCATGTTTGACAGTTGGTGTTACATGCTGAGGAACCATCCTTTCGCCTACTCGACGGCATACAAAAACCCTGCGTGATGAACTGAAGATTTCAAATTTTGATTCATCAGTCCATAAGACCTTCTTCCAGTCTTCAGTAGTCCACTGGTGGTGCTTCATGGCCCAGGCAAGCCTCTTTATCTTAGCAATGGCTTTCTTAGTGCCACTCAACCTGTCAAACCTGCAGATCGAAGTCTTCTCTTCACAGTTGAAACGGAGACTTCCTTACTTTGACCAGTGTTAAGCTGTACTTGAAGCTGTTGTCCTGTGAGCCGCCTATCATACAAGCTGTTGACTCTCAGAAAATTGTCTTCTGATTTTGTTGTGGCTTTGGGTCTTCCAGACCTCTTCCTGTCAGAGTTTCTTCCAGTTTCCAAGTGCCTTTTGATGGTGTAGTAAAATACTCACTGACAAAAAAATTACATTATTTTTCAGTAACTAAAGTAAATAGACATTGGCTATATGGCTATATTGGCTCTGTAGTGGAATGTAAAATGATCAATTTATATGGAATGCACACATAACTGTACAAAGCTGAATTCTGCTGCTACTGCAAAATTCCATAACAGATGTTTAGATGTATCTGGTGCCCTGGCATCTTCAAGGCGGGCTGATATTTTCCCTTAATCATAACTTAACGCATTAATTACCAAAGAACTACTACACAAACCCCACCCACTGTTATAAAAGGTCCTGGTAAACATGTAGTGGATGAATATAATTATCTTGGGTTGGAGATAGATGGTAGTCTCTGCTGAGACAGATGTGTTGAGTGAGTTAAGCTACATTTACATGATGTTGCATCCCAAGGGGCAGGACGAGGAAATGGCGGCCTGTCTCTTTAATTCTTGGGAGCCACTTGAGAGGGAAAGCAGCCTGCAGTCCCACAGCTGAAGCCCGTAATGCCGGAGGACTACGGACAGCTGAAGGCAATTTCGAGGCCTATTTTTGAACTTGTTTGTGTTACACTGAGAGAAGGTGTAGGTTGGTGAGAGTGTGTTTTGGAGTGTGAAGAGAGAAGTGTTTTGGATTGCTTATTGCTTATTGCTGGATATTGTATTTGGAATTTGATTGTTTTGAGGACCCTGTTTGTGTATTTGAATTGGACTGTGGGAAAAAAATGAGTTAAAAATGCTGACCTGGATATTGACTTTTGTTCTCTAAGATTACATTTATGGAACATTTTTCCATCAAAAATGTCATTCAAAGATATTTTCTAGGATTGTGGACTTTATGTGTTGTGAATTCAAAATTGTATCACAATTAATATCAGAAGACCCAGGCCCACCCTTTTTGTGTTTTGTCAGTATTTGTTTATACATTATCATTTTGTTTGTAATACTGCCTCCTCCGGGTTATTTAACTTGCTTGTGCCCTCTGCAAGGTCCGTGAGTGTCACCCAACCCCTAGGGACACCACAGTGGATAGAACCATTTTGTCATGATAAATCATTTTCATTGTTTCAGTTGTTGATAGATTTTTTAGTTTGGAGTGCAAGTAAAACCAGTATTAATAGGCTGGGAAAATAAGTTGTAAAATCATTCGCAACTCAGCAACCCTCACAGCACTGCACAGGAAAAGGGCTTTAAGAAAAGCAGGTAAAATACTGATAGATGTGGATCATCCTTTCAACAGCAACTTCTCTCATCTTCCTGACTCATCTGTCATGTCCCATAGATCGAAAACAACTGATAAAGAAAGGATTGAAACCCCTCTGTGACATTTTCCAATGTCTCTGTTTATTAGTGCTCCCTCTCATAAATAAATTAATAAATTAATAATGACATTTCCCAACTGTCTACTATGATATAAATGACAGTAAGGGTTTATAAAGCAGGAGAATTCAATTTGGAGCAGCACAGCAAACTTACTTGATATATGTCATAACAATGTTTCCAACATGCACTTATTTTCAAAATGGACTTTACTGTATGTTATAACAATAAGAATAATACATTTTGTATGTATTATTTACTCAAGTGTATTTTTTACTCAAGTGTAAGTTGTAACTTTAAAACTAGGCAATGGATCATCATCAAACTTGGGAAAAAGATTATCCGCGGCACATGGAAAATATATGAAAATTCATCCCAATTTTCCCACAGACGGCTGAGAAATTCCATAATTTGGTGTTTTGTTGATTGTGATGATAAACGCTGCTTAGGTGCCACTCCAGAATCTCCCATAAGTGTTAAATTGGGTTGAGACTGAGACTGGTGACTGAGACGTCCATGGCACATGGTTAACATAATTTTCATGCTCATCAAACCATTCAGTGACAACTTGTGCCTTCTGAGAAGAGACCACTCCCATCAGGATAGAAATGCTTTGGGACCCCGGCATGTGCAACCGGTAATCTTTTTTTAAGTGCCCACTGTAGCTTGAGGTTGAAGCCCTGATTGTGCCAGAGTCATGTTCGGGGGCATCAGTTGAGTTACACAAAAGTGGGTGCACATTTATAAATATGCCTTTGTGGATATTATATTCACTAGAGAGACTGGGTCATTGTATTGCTGTATACATCAGACTGACCTGATCACAGCAGATACATACATACCACAGATAGAATATTCAGCTGTTGCAGTTAATGTTTGTTCCATTAAAAACATAAGTAGCCATTATTGTTCACAACTTTGACACACTCAATCACCACCCTTCATTTAGGGCCTGCAACATGTGTTCCCGGACCATTTGTTCCCATAAGAGGACTGTGTTGTGATTTATTATCCCCTGTCAATATCATATGTTCATTTAAGGCTGGGAGCACCAATAGGCTGTCAGCATTTTGTTCTTGATAGATTAATGGTGCTAGGTGCCTTCAGTTTGAGTATAACTGAATACTGTTTCTCCATCACACCAACTCCATACACAAATTATAAAGCCCTGACCACAAGGTAGAGGCAAAACAGTCACTCCAGGCCTGTCCAAAGGACTGACATAGAAATCCTGCGCCACTATTATTGAGATGATTTGACTATTACTGAGATGATCTGATGATTACATTTGCTGACATGTTTATTTTTCCCTTGCCTGTGTATTTCAATTAAAACGTCAAGTGATTCATTGCCCTGTAGAACGTAACAGAATATATAAACGACAACAAATTAAAAAGTTTACACAGCGAGTCAATGCAATGCATGAAATATTGCAAACTCAGTGCAAGGCTGAGTATCACACTGGTCAGATTATTACCTGGGTAATGTATAATGACTTTATACATTCCTGTAGTTTTACCATTTCTATAATTACATTAAAAAAACTGAAACACTTTCTTCTTTACAGTTTTTTTTCATTCAAAATATTGCAATAAAAAAACAAATTCAACGAAGAGGACTGACAGCATACAAAAATAAACTATACAATTAGAGTTGTGATGTTATGAAATGTTCACGGTATGATAATCATACTACTCAATATCACGGTTTTTGGTATATCACAGTATCAGTTTTAAAGCTAAAAAAAAGTATCACACAAAGTTTACAACTCGATCTGTTTATTGTATGTCTCTTTGCAGATTTCTATACAATTTTAATTGAAAAATAAAACAAAAAATACAACTGAATATAGTTTACTCCTTGTAATTGTATGTTTAAATCAATTTAAATCATTCACTTTGCAAATTAAGCAACATTTTGCTTCATCACGTTATCAGCTTTTCGGATCTAGTACTATATTTAGCAACTCACTTTTTCCATTGTGGCATAATGTGAAGGATGATACTCACACAGGTGGAATGCAAGGTTTGACGTGTTTCCTCCTCTGACCATTACATGGTTCCCACATTCTCTACAGCATAGTCCACACCGATGAATGAGTTAGCTTTTTGGGGGTATATAATTCGTCATTACAGACTGCCTCGGCATCGGAATCAGCATCGGACATCACAAATATTATAAGGGACTGCAAATGGAGATTTATGCTGTGTAGCTAGCGAGGTAATAATTGAAAGATTTTTTTCCCCACATGAAAATAACTTTTGCTACGTGATTTACTATCACGGTATTATGTTAAGTTTATGATAGTACTATTTCATACTTTAATATTATGGTATACTGTCACACCCCTATATACGATACATGTATACAGGAGGTATGCAAAATAATGGAAACACCAAATAAAAAAAGACTCTTGAAGTAATTAATTGCAATTAATAAGGAGTCTACACATGTATTTCATATTACTGTTACATATAATTACCAATCTGTTTCTGCTATAAAATACATTTTAAAATCAACACTGTAATATGTGAATTTCTAAAGAAACATGAGAGATCTAACAGATTCAAGTTCAAATAGTTAATGTGTAAAGGGAAAAGTGTCGCAAATCATGATGGCATACACCTAACACAGAAAAACTGCATCAGGAACAGTGGTCGCAAATCAAAGCTTACTGACAGGGTTAGACGAACACATAACAGCATAGTTGCTAAAAACCACAAAACAATGGCCTCAAAAACGACCACAGAACTGAATTTACATCTCCGTGACCCAGTGTCAACAAAAACTATACATTGTGAGCTGAACAAAGCTGATACTTATGGTCGGGCTGCCTTTTGGAAACCGCTTGTAACCAAGACCAATGCATAACCTGGTGTAATGAGCACAAAACCTGGACTTCTGAGCAGTGGAAGAAAGTGATATAGTCTGATGAGTCGTTTTTAGCCCTTTGTCCTACAGCTGGATGGGTTCATGTTTAGAGAAAGCCACAGGAAGCTTTCAACCCACGTTGCCTGTTCCTAACTGATAAACATGGTGGTGGATCTGTTATGGTATGGGCAGCTATCTTGTGGGAGTCCTTGGGTCTGATTATTACTCTGCATCATAGAATTACGAGGAAGATGAAGCGATAGTCAGTCTCATCCTCGTCTCATCGTGCACCAGTGACTCCTCTGATCAATTGGGGGCCTGCAGTCTGCTTGCAAGACCTTTGTAGGATGTGTACTCTGCTGGTGGACTGTGGAATAAACAGAAGTGGCAGCTAGCAAATGCAATAGGACATTCTAAATTGTTATGAAAAAGAAAATCTTGGAAAGAAATTGATTAAAAAAATAAAATGCATTTTTACTTGAACCACATCTCACAAAAGCACCAAATATTCCCACCTTATGTGACAGATTTGTTGTCTCATCGCAGCCATTTGACATACATTTTCTTCTCTTACTTGTCTGATGTTCATCTGTAAATGACAGATAATGAGAATATTGTCCAAAGTACCCCCAACATATTTTGATGAGCCAGTATTTATGTTATATGCTTTTAAAAAGCTACAGTGTCAGGCTGATAAAGTTTAATCACAGGTTACTGGGGCTGATTATAATCACACATTACTGGGGCTCATTATAATCTCTGATTACTGAGGCTGATTATATCCATCTGAAGTGGCCAATGGCTTCCCCACACTGCCAGGTCTTCAAGTTAAAAATGCATAGGTGCACTACTGTTTCTAATTGAAAGTGAGTTTGTCTTGTCGCTGAGTCTTTGTGTGACACGGTCAGCCTTACACCAACCTTACTCCATGAAGGCACCATATGTATTCATCTGGGTATGCTAAATACGGAATGTTGAGCGTAAGGCTCACATCATGCAATCTAACTGAAATTAGTATTAGGCTACATTAAGTAATTGATTTAATTATTCTTGCACATCAGCATTTACTGAAATGAACAATAAATGCAACCGTTGAGGACAATGGACACTGCAGTTAGAATGGATCTGCGTTGCATTACAAGACTAACTAGAAGAAACACTGTTTGCTTGCTTTAATCAAGATTAAATGTAAGGCTTGTTTGATTGAATTGTATATGTCCTTATAGGAACTATAAATTCGAAAGTATTAGAAAGTTTTAGGCGCAGCGGATAGCGTAGCGGTCTAACGCACCATCTTTTGGTCTGGTACGGTGTATGCTGCCTGTCTGGGACACGGTTCGAAACCCGTCTCTACCAGACTGGCCCTGGTCGTCAGCTCCGATTGGGGGTGGCATTTGGCTGTCCACCCCAGGGGGAGGGGGAGCTGGCTCGGGTAAAGCACGTAAGGGAGTCTCTGGAACGTGGGTGGGCTCTCAAAGTAAACTGCCCTCTGAGAATTAGCTTGCCTCATAGAGATAAGCGGCGGACTCGTGTGGGGAGGGTAAATCGAAATAAATAGAGGGTGTAATTGGCTATCAAATTGGGAGAAAAATGGGAAAAAATCTGAAACAAATGAAAAAAAAGAAAAAAAAAGTATTTGTAGTTGTAATTTATGTAGTTGTAATCTGTTAGCTGATTCTAATTTCATACACACTGTACTACAAAATATGCATAAACAACAAAAAAAACATTTTGAATACACTTGTCAAAATTTTACATTTCAGTTAAACTTAAATATTTTATGACAAGTTGAAAACAAGGCCTCAGTGGACTTCTCACTAAAATAATTACTACCATTCCGCATTTTGTACAGAAATGTTGACTAAGGTATCAATTTTATTTTCTCTATTTTCTTATTTATAACAAACAAATATCAAGCACAGCACAATCCTGAACCATGAGGGAAAGCAGATCTTTACAATGATATTCAGGAATAAAGCACAGGGCAGCACCCCGCCATCCCAAACCGTAGTGTGTTTTCTCTGTTTGTATATGTAATACTACATCAACAAACCCATACTGACACTACCAAAAAAAACAATAACTGCTACTACTACTACTACTACTACTACTACTACTACTACTATTAGCTTACTTCCACCAGGACAGCAACTACTGTTAGGAGTGGCACTGATCAGACCCAAATGCAGACACAGACACTGAGGATAAGGTAAAGTGAGGGTATTTATTATAAACAGGGATTGGGGTAGGGAAGCGATGGTGAGGGCAGACGAAGGAGGCAGGCAGGACAGGCGGGTAGGGGGCAGGCAGGCAGGCAGGCGGGTAAGCGGGCAGGCAGAGAAGCGGGCAGGTGGGTAAGCGGGCAGGCAGGTAGGCAAGCGGGCAGGCAGGCAGACCAGCGGGCAGGCAGGCAGACCAGCGGGCAGGCAGGCAGGCAGGGAGGCAGGCGAGTGAGCAAGCAGGCAAACAGGCAGGCGAGGAGTGAAGCTGGACACGGAGAAAATGAATACACATATAAACAGATGAAGAAAATAAACACGGAAGAAAAATGCGGTTTAGGGAGAAGTCTTGAAGCATGTAGCTACCACTGAAGTGGAGACAACGATCTGACGGAGAGTGAATGAGAAACCGGGGTTGATATACATTGCAGGGCTGATGATAATTGATGACAGGTGAGTAGGCAGCGCAGGTGTTACAGATCCATGTAATCAGGAGGGAGCTGGAGAATGCCGAGGAGGAAAGCCGCGCCCACATCACCCACGCACAAACACGAAACTGACAGGGAGAACAGGAACACAAGGAAAAGGGAAGGGAAAACACGAGGAAACATAAAAAATAAACAAAGTTGTGGCCGTGGCTGTAACACAACCGCTACTACTAACACTGCTATGGCTGCTACTTCAGCCACTACTAGGCTACTAAAAATATGATAATGATTATAACCCTAACCCTAATTACAAATACTACTATTATAAACTAGTACCTTCCAAAACTACTGCTACTATTACTACAGCTACTAATATGCTTGGCTTTTTTTTTCAAGCCAACTAAAGTTTGTCCTTAAACTATCTTTTATAGTTTTATAGATTTGATCTTCCAAATGCCACTGTTACAATTGAGAATTTAATTGAATGTATATGCAAAGCAGCAGCGCTCACATTCGTTTTCTATGACAGCATACAGTTCAAGACCAAGCATCAGCCTTCAGAAGGCAAACAAACTAGATATAAAGTTCCAGAAGAAACTTCTTGCTCGCTGGCAAGGCTAAAATTCTATATTTAAAATAGTATATTGCTATTTCCAGTAAGTATAGTAACTACTTTAATAATAGAATTGAAAGCAGTGCTGGCAGTGGCAGCAGTAGCCATATAAAATATGATATAATAAATGTTTGTTCAGAACCTTTTCTCCCTGTACACTACAATATTATACATGTACAGCACTGCAGTACTATACCTGTATAGCACTACATTATAATTATACTTGTCCACTACAATTCAGCTGTACAACACTACAGTATCTTTATACCTGTAGATTACAGTATTATTATACATGTGTAGTACTACAGTATCGTTATACATGTGCAATATATTGCTCTTATACCTGTACTGCACTACAGTGTCATTAAACCTGTACACTGCATTGTTATTACTATACCTGTACAGACAACACTACATGTATAGCTGTTAGGTAGTTAGCCAGCAAGCACGTACGTGTGTGCATAAAGGTTAATACTATTATTATGATTTGCTCTACACAATGCCATTGCCCTCTGGTGATGAGTTGGTGAATTACAATTGAGAATTGAATTGGAAATTGAATTTGGAAACAGTGCTCATGTTAGTAATCTAACAGCAATGCAGGAGCGAGACAGGCTTTCTATGACAGCACAGAGTTCAGGAGCAGAAACAAGGACAGTTGTTTAAGAACAAAATAATGGTTTATTCAGCTGGTTCAGCAATTAGTAAAAGTAAACAAACTATTTAAATGGAACAATTCCAGTCCAGGGGTTAGTTGGTATCCAGGGGTATGGGACCCAGGTAACACAGCAGGACTGCAGCGGAGATATTTCTGGCTCCCAGGAGGGTTGCTGGATCCGGCCGGTTGCCGCCTGAGGGCTCTCTTGCAGAGTTGCGACAAGGAAGCCAACTGAGCTGCCTTTGTGCGTAGCTGCCTCTTCTTTTATGCTGCGGCTGGTGATGAGTAAATGGTAGGTGGCTGAGTGAGTGAGTAACAAGCCTCAGCTGAGCACTGTACAGCTCTCATGCTTCTGCTGACGCTGTGGGAGGTGAGATATTAGCGAGAGCTGTCCAGGCCTGGCCACAGCAGCCTGCTACAGTACCATAGTTAGTTACATCAAACATTTTCTCATTATTGCTACGTCGTTATGAACTATGGCTTACAACATATAATATACATATTACTACATATTAATATACTTCTAAGGGGTTTTAAGGCTTTAAAATAAGGACAGTTTTCTAAAGGGGTTAGTGAGGCATAGTAACATTGACATTGGAAAAGCTAGTTCAAGTCTGAAAAGGTGAACTGCAATTGACTACTACTACTATTACTTACAGCAAGGTAATTTGTATTATCATAAATTGTGTTTGTTTGGCAAAAGCTCAAATGGCAGCTATATTTTTAGTATATTACAAACGTTGCTTCCAGTAAGTGCTTTAGAATTTAAAGTAGCAGCATTAAGGTTTAGGACTACAAAGTTGGTCTGCTAAAGTTAGTTTGCTAGCTAGATAGAAAGCAGCTATTCTGGCAATACAGTTGTCAAATTCAGACAGCAAAGTCGTTTGTCAGCTAGATATATTGATAGATATTACCTTTGTAACATTAATTAACATGCTATTGAGTTGGACACTTAAGAGTTATGTTACCATAGTAATTATGCTCCTAGTTTGTTTTTTAACTGCTACTTTGGAATTATGAAGCATGCTCAAATCGTTCCATCAATGTTATGTTAATGAAGACCGTCATTTAAATCTTTATAGTTTAAAAAGTGTAAGTCATATAGCTTAACAAAATGCAAGCAACCTCATAGGTGTTGGGAAGTTTATCATAGCGGAGTTTAGTATGTCTAGTTTAAAAACTAGGAGGAGATACACTACCGTTCAAAAGTTTGGGGTCACCTTCCATCTGGACTATGGCTAATCGGGCACTCCTTCATTCTTCAGCAAGATAACGACCCGAAACACACCTTGAAGTTGTGCAAGAACTATCTGGTGAAGGAGGAATGTGAACAACAACTCAAACTAAAGACCTGGCCTGCCCAGTGTCCAGACCTCAATCCCATAGAACTTGTATGGGACAAACTGGAAAGGAAGAGTCAAAGCAAAGCAACCCACAAGTTTCTCTGGGAATTGCTGCAGGATAGCTGGGAAAACATGTCGGGTGATTTCCTGCTAAAACTTATTAACCGAATGGCCACTGTTTGTGAGGCTATTCTCACGCCAAAGGGTGACTATTTTGAGGAATCCAAGATTCAATTTTCAATATAATTTTCTTGAACATTTCTTTGATGTTCATTTTGTTCATTCTTACATGTGTTTTTTGTCATTTTAAAGTATTTACAGAAATGTATACGGTGTAAAGCATTGTCAATTATGAGATAAAAATAGTTTCCAGCAGGTGACCCCAAACTTTTGGACGGTAGTGTAGGTCCGGAAGAACTGCAATAATAATAATAATAATAATAATAATAATAATAATAATAATAATAAATAAAGATTCTGTAGAAAAACTGTAGGTTGCAACTTTCGGAAAGCAAACAAATGATTGAGTGACTCCTGCAAGTGGTGCTTTTTAGAATGCCTATTGTTAATTTCAAATGAAAACAACATCAGTGAGTTTCAATATAGCAGCAGGAATGTCCTCAAAGTAATTGAAACCCACAAATTAAAAACATGTTTTACCCCATAGTATGTGGTGTACATATTTTCATAATGGCAGAGCTGATAGGATAGAGGGCTCTATATCAGTTCATGTATGGCTAACTGGAGAAGATTGCTTTCAGAGCTGCAGGACTTTCAGTCTTTGTGTCCACACGAAGTGCGCCCTCTGTTGTCCAAATAGAAGACAACGGAGGTGAGGTGCGCAGTTTCAGTAACCTATGGCATTTGTTAATGGAATTTGTTTTACATATAGCTGTATAACAATGTTATATAGGTCCTTGTGTGCTTCACTTTAAAAGTTCCACTGCATGAATATAAAGTATAAGGCACACATATGCAGATTATAGCATAATTTGCAAAGAAGAAATGAATTTCCTGAACGTGTAATGCTACTTGACAGAATAATCTTTGTTGAAACAACCATCAAGAACAAAGAGAGCAGATTGTGGTTAATAAATTGCAGTTAACATGTATGCATTTGAATATACAGGTAACTTCCAAAATAAAGGAAACACTAACATAAAGTGTCTTAATAGGGCATTGTGCCACCACAAGCCACCAGAACAACTTTAGTGTGCCTTGGCATAGATTCTACAAGTGTCTGGAACTCTATTGGAGGGATGCAACACCATTCCTGCATAAGAAAGTATTTTGTTGGTGGTGGTGGAAAATGCTGTCTGTGCCGGTCCATAATCTCCCATAACTGTACAATTTGGTGGAGATCTGGTGACTGAGATGTACTGAGATATGCTAGCCATGGCATATGGCTTAGATCATTTTCATAGTTATCAAACCATTCAGTGACCACTCGTGCCCTGTGGGTGGGAGCATTACCATCCTGGAAAAGACCACTCCCATCAGGATAGAAATGCTTCGCCATAGGATGAAGGTGATTACTCAGAATGGCCTTATATTTATTAGCATTTACCTTGGCCTGTAAGGAGTTGAGTGGACCTAAACAATGCCAGGAAAATGCACCGCACACCATAACAAAGCTGACAAAACCCTTCACCATGGGAAACAAGCATTTGGGCCTGTAGGTTTCTTTTGGCATGCACCACACATGCATTCATCTGCTAGTTAATAACAGGGTGAAGGATAACTCGTCTGACCATATGACTTTTTTCCATTACTCAGTAGACCACTGGCTGTGATTTTTGCACCACTTTACTCACAAATGTGCATTTTTACTTGTAATAAGGGGTTTAGGACCATAGTAACCCTCTCTGTGAAGAAAAATATTACCATACCAAGATATTACTCTATGGGCCAGATTTACTAAAGAATAATGACAGCGACGGTCGCAGATATCGACACATTAACGACCAATTTACTAAGAAATGTTCTAATTACGCAATCAAAGAAATGAAATGCACTCATTCGCAATTTTGTGGTAAGACACCCATATAAAAGGGTCCAAAACAATATGGTACACTTACACATCCAGATCACAATGTGCCAATAAATGGTAGCCTATACTAGGCATAAGTAGCAAAGGAAGCACAACAAAAACACAACTTAAATTTACAGATCAGGAAATAGAGGTAATGGTCAACCAGGTACAGTGACATCACAAAAAACGAATTAGGCATACCAAAACTAACAGTAGATGATGTCAAGAAAAGGAGGCATGACCTTAGGCAGCATCCAAAAAAACTTTCCTACATCATAATGCGGGAAAAAGACACAGGCGGTGGTTCAACTGAGGAAATAATATTTTAATACGAACAAAGAATAGACGTGGTTGAACCTGTGTTGGGAGAAAGCCATGGAGCGTCTGAAAGTAAAACTGTATTCACAGTTCATTCTATATCCTACTGACCGCATAGGTACAATAAGATTCAGAACTAGTAATAATAAAATTCAGAACTTCATTTTTATACTGACTGCTAGCTGATGACAAATTGGTCAATACAAACCCTGCATCCTTTCAACTGAACAAATATATGTAAAACATAGTATGTCTGAAAATAAATGAATAAATAAAAGTTCTAGTAAACAATATGTATGCTACATATGATATACAAGTTGGAATCATTCTTGAAAAACAATCATAATTTAAGGGAGAGCCAACATGGTTTTCTCAAGGGGAGGTCATGCTTAACTCCTGGATTTTTGAAGAGGCTAAAAAGTGTGTTGACCTGAACCAAGCTTATATTATATATTTTGACTTTCAAAAAGCATTTGACCAGGTACCACATGAGAGGCTCATTGTTAAAGGACTCTCTTGTGTCACATTGGGAGAGGAGTAGGTTGGAGTATTGGAGAGTGGTGAGTGAGAGAGAATAAGAGAGAATAAGAGAAAAAAGAGAAAAAGAGAATGAGAGAATGAGAGTGTTTTGATTGGATTGTTTTCAGGACCTTGTTTTGTATACCGATTTTGGACTGTTTGAGGAACTGAACTGGATTTGTGAATTGGATTACGGACAAAGACCACGAGAAAAGTATTATGGACTGTGTGTGTTGAATTCCTTGATTACCCATCCTTTTATGTGTTTGTCAAGAATCATTTAATAAAATAATTAGGTTTTTTTTAGTACTGCTTCCTCCCGGTTTTTCAACTGCCTACGCCCCCTGCACAGGTCCGTGAGTGTCCCCCAACCCCAAGGAACACCAGAATATATATAGATGTTTAAAAAAACTAAACACAAGACAAACAAACAAACAAAAACAAAAAATGTAACTTAAGTTTAAAAAATAATTATTATATTATATTATTATATATATATTATATTATTATTATTATAGGTTATTTCTGAGCCACCTCAGAGTTTCATGTCTATCAATTACTCTCTCCAACAGTTTTTTCTGTTTATGCCACCGACAACACTGTACTAGTTTCCGAGAACGAGAACTGCCATTTCCAGGATATCCAACATTTCCAGGAATATCCAGTCCCAAAGTGTGTTGTTTCCACCAGAACATCCATATTGCTTCAGGACTTTGGCCTCTGTCTGGGCCAGGCTCACCTCCATTTTAGCTTTGAGAAGCTTTGAGTCACTCTCCCTAAGAGCTTTTTTCACCTGTGTATGGATGCCTGCAAACACATTTGATTCGGGATCCAGGTAGGTATTGTCCCACGAGGCTAGGATGTTGAACTCACTGGCTCCAGGGGTAGGTAAATAAATGTTCCCCATTTGAACAGTGTAAGATGGTGCAAAACAGAAACCGGGGGTGATTTACACCTTATATGACCATACAGAAATTCTGTGAGGTGACTCAGAATGCACCAGTGGTACTGACCCACCTGTACAACCCTTTCCACCTCCTCTAATGGGTGGACGTCCATCTCAGTGGTCAGATTATTAATAGATACAATTGCATCACATTTACATACTACATGAGTACATAGCAGCACATTTTATGTATCATTCCACTTCAATTTCCCTTCTAAACTTTGCATGTGATCTTTTCCCATGTAATCACAATTTTATTATGCACTATCCCAATAGGCTGAGCTTTAACTGAAACTCAATAGGTATTGTCAGGTGTAGCATATGGTACCATCATATACAAACCAATATGTCTTGGGGCCTCTTTGCCATTTTCCCTGGGCCATATTCTAACTGCTCCCAATATATCAATTTCCTCCTGATTATGAAGTTGCAGCCTCCACTTCAACTCTTTTTGTGTTGCCCGAGGAACAGTACCTAATCTTATGTCTATAATTTCTTCCTTAGTCATTCCCAGAATATCATTAGCATTGTCACATTTCCTTTGTTCCTGTCTTGCCTTTTCCTTTGTCTTGGTTCTCCCTCGTGATTGTTTGTGTAAATTGTTTTATTATTTTCTATTATTCAATTATCAACGCTCGTTACTCCTCATCATGCTCACCTGCTGCTAATCCCGTCATCCGTTCCTGCACACCAGCCTCCCATCAAGATCATCAGCCTTGCAGTATATCTACCCCGGTTTAACAGTCATTCATCATCAGATCGTTGTTCTCTCTACCCCGGTTCATTCCTCGTCTGTTTGCCAGCCTGTTTGCCAGCCTGTTTGTCAGCCTGTTTGTCAGCCTGTTTGTCAGCCTGTTTGTCAGCCTGTTTGTCAGCCTGTTTGTCCTGCCAGCCCTGCCTGCCTGCACGCCTTGCTTGGCCTCCGGTTTCCCTAGCCTGCCTGCCCACTCATCTCGCCGACTCCACCTGGGCTCCCCTTCTGTTCCGTTCCCGTCACCAGTCCTCCAGCTCATCGATTCCATACCCCTGTTATTCAATAAATCATCTCTCTTTTCATCTAAACCCCCCTTGTCTGTGTCTGTGTTTGGGTTTGTTTCTGTCCAACATAACAAGCATACTGTCTGCAGCTCTGTTTTTTACTTAGATGATATAGTGCTTGTCCAATCCCTTCAGTTCATTCAGCTATTGCTATCCCTTGTATTGTTATGCTTTGGCTGGCATATGTTTGTCCATCTCTTAACATCTCTATTCCTATTCCTGCTAGATTGGCCATTTCCACTTGCGCTTGTGATAAGTGATACAAGTTCCAGCTGTTTACGAATGAGTTATCTGCCCCAACCCATCCTGCAATATCATCTATGAATCCTCTTTTTTGTCTTTTCACTACTTTAACTTGTTTAGCTATCCTCTTTTTGTAATCTTGGATAATATGATTCATCTGTTGTTTTTACCATTCTCTTTCCAGTTCAAACCTTTCACAATGCTGATCAGACATAACAATGACATTATTCAAATCATACATAGCATGTGTTAGCACCATATTTACATAATTTAAAACTATTTTCTGTTCTGGTCCAAAAATAATGCCATCTCTAGAAATAGGGTACAGTTGGGGACATTGTTTTGGTTATTCTATTTCACATGTGGTTACAGTTATGTTTTTAATAGATGTATGCATCAATTATGATTCCAGAGGGTAGCAATACACACCTCTGTCCCAGTCCAACTGTTTGATTCTTCCCATTCCTTTGGAGGTTGACACTGTCTATTCTCATACATACCTTCATATTGTTTTGACCATATCAATTTAGGTGCATCATTATTAGACATGGGCCCGTATTCACAAAGCATTTTATCTTACCACTAGGAGTACTTCTAAATCGCACTAAAACCTTTTAGTTAGGAGTCCCACCTTAAAACCTATTCACAAAGCTCCAAAGACAAACTCATACTAAGGAATTCCTAGCTAAGAGTGAGGGCGGGGTTGACGTTGTTGCTAGGGATGACGTTGTTTCTCATGAACGAGCTTACTCAGAATGCCCACAGTGATTGGCTGATATTGGGGATGGGTCATCATAGAGAAATAGTTTTTCTGCCGCTGTTTTTACAGTAACAATTCCCTAAATCTCGATGCAGAGTTACAGTGAAGAGATAGACAACCATGTATGTTTTGGTTTGCTTTGTTTTTCATACTAAATGCCTTTCTGGGAGGCATGTTTTTAGAAACGCAACCGAATTAAATTGAATTGAAACATTAGCGATCTTTTATTTTTTTATTAAATTAATTCAGGCATAAGACCACCCTAGTTACATCGCCTAAGGCGTACTGAATCTAAAAATGTATTTTGTGAAATTTTCGAATAAAGATTTAGTGAAATAACTTACATTGAAAAACTGAAATGATCATTCATTCGAAACGCTGATCCGATGCACCCCTATTATATTCTAATAAAGATTCTAAAATACAAATGTAGGCTACGTGTCACTGATTTAACATGAAACCAAGAATACTGACTAGTCAATTGGTTACATGTCTGCATCTCGTAAACAATCAGAGGGTATCTATATATAATATATATAATATTATATATATAATACCCTTGCGATTGAGGCGGTACCTTTTTATGAGCTCTGTATCATTCAATATCTCCAGTGTTGACGTGATTGCGACAACGATTGCCGGCCGCAGCAGATTTTTGGATCGCCGTTTAGCGACTTAGAAGTCCTCTTGGCTGCTTTTAACTTCTCCTGGACTTAGGAGCTGTTTTTAGCTCTCAAACCCTTTGTGAAATACTCTTATCCCAAAAATGTAGGACTCCTAAATTTATGAGTGACACGCCCATTATTTTTGGGACTTGCTCCTAAATCGCGCAGTTAGGACCAACTTTTACCCTTAAAATTCTTTGTGAATACGGGCCCAGGTCTCTATTCGGTGTTGTCCACACAATTCTCTCAACCACTCATCTTGTACCCCTCTTGTTTTTAACTTGTACATGTCCTGCCCATGTCCCTCCCATGATGTCATGCCTGTAATTAATCAAGGTTAGACTAGTTTTTTGGTTCAAGCCAAAGCTTTCCAGGATAATATGTTGATGCATTCTCTATAACCCATTTTCTCAATCCTGCCCCTTGCCCAACTAAATATTGCCCTATCATAATGTGTCCATTCACATGCACTTATTGTCAAAACATTTTTTTTTATTATTGGGCATTGCAGAGTCATTCTCCCACCCTCAATTATACATGGTGCATATGATGATTCACTTGCCACTTCCCATGTGATATCTGTTCCATATGCTTTACCATCTTTCCACCAGGTCTTAAGTCCAAGCGGCGAATAAAACTGCAACAGGACATATTGTCCTTGTTGGCACATTGTGTCTTGTTTTATGAAAATGACAGGAACATCCCATTTAATGCCGACTCCCAACCAGAATCTGCTCCAAAATAACAGGAGCATTGTCCTCATCCAGATTATTTCTGTAGGAGAGAGAAAGACCAAGTGTGAATGTATATTTGTATGCAGTTAATCATTATTCACATTGATATTGGTATAAAGCTCAGCTTTGTTGTACAATTTACATTGAACACCATGATACCAGAAATACTGTATTAGTCTACCTCGCTTTTGTATTGCTAATTTCACATTGGTTACTCCCAGTTTGTCCATAATCTCATATGGACCTTCCCAGTTTGCTTCCCAGCACTCCCCCCAACATTTTAATTTTTGTTTAAGCATCACTTGATCCCCAATTTGAAAATTCACTCTGTGTGTGGGGGCATAGGCTCTTGCTGAGTAATGATGTGCTGTTCTCATCTTGTTAGCAGCATCTATAAGATTACTCTGAAGGGCCTGCTGCACTTGGATAAGAAACTCATCATGTGTGGCCCTTGTGGTAATGGGAAGAGAAACACCTCAGGGATGTGAAATCTACATGGGCCTGCCCATCATAAGCTCGAAAGGGCTGTACCCAGTAGTACGTACGCATGTTGCCCTAATAGCCATCAGTACACCCGGGAGTGCCAAAATCCAATTTGAGGCAAGTTTATTCAATTTGTCTGCTGCCTCCATTACAGCCTTTTTAAGACCTTGTTTTATGGTGCGATTAAACCGTTCAACCATACCACTAGATTGCGGGCGATAGGGAATGTGGAAGTGTCGTTCCACCCCTAAGAAATTGCAAAGGTGCATCATTATTTCTGAAATAAATGGTGCCCCATTGTCACTTTCCAGTCGTTTTGGAAATCCCCATCGTGAGAACACCTGTTCCCACAAAACACGAGCTGTAGTAGCAGCAGCACCTGCTGGTAGGGAATACCTCTACCCAGCGAGTGAACATGACCACTACCACTAGGAGGAACCGATATCCTCCTTTTGCTGTAGAGTTTGAAGAGTTTGCCATGGGCCATCATTCAAGTGGGAGGTACCCATGGGAACCTTGCAATGTGTAGGTGTAGGATTCTTCGGAGCACATACAAGATAGAGTGCCAGGAGGTGAGCTAAATCTGCTTTTATACTGGGCTACCAGTAGCAATTCTGCGATAGATGCATTACCTTTTCAGTTTGTTTTGGGTTTTTCAAAATGGTGCCTATGGCAGCCGCACCTGGGTTTCGTGTCCGCGAGTCTTCAGTTTGTTTTGGGTTTTTCAAAATGTTTTAACTAACTTTTAGCCTCATCGTATTGTTGATTTTACTATTTATAACCTACCACACGTTTCGGTACATTACTGTTTGCATGATGACTTTCGTAAGCCATCGAAGCTACACTTCGCAGGATTTGAAACAACTACGGAAGAAGTCGGCTTTACTACTCGACCCAGACACCGCAAAGATTTTAAAGCGAGGCGGCATCCTACGACTCAGGAGCCGACCGTGGCGAACAAGGGCCGGGAGGTTTCTCCATCGACGGATTTCTACCATTGTTGGCTTTTGTCCGGCATATTTCCACACAACTGCGATGAACCAGGGCTGCGTCTCAACAAACCTCCGGATTATTTTTTTAAATGTTTTCTTATGGAATAAGCAGGGGTATATAGTGTTGAGAAAGTGGTGATGACAATTACCTAGCTAGATTACAATTAGCTAGATGTACAGAATTCAGTGGTAGTGGAGTCTGAAAAGGTGGGTTTTGAGTCTCTTGCGGAAGATCACAAGTGATTCCGCGGTCCTGACCGATTCCGGAAGGTCGTTCCACCAGCAAGGGGTCAGGACAGTGAAGAGACAAGACCGCGAATACCCGCAGTACTCCAACATTGCCACAAGGAAACATGCGTACGCTAAGTTGGAACCTGACATGGAGCAAAGTACTTTTCCACGTCAAAGAATGTTTTTATAAATCTGAACTTTGCCGTGGATTTGAGTGTACGCGCGTTCTAAGATGAAATCTGTGCGTAAGCATGTTTTATAAATGAGGCCCCTGGTCTTCCAAGAGAAACAGGAAAGAGAACCTTGTAGAATTCCATAAAATCTGCCTCGTGCCACGAACAGGTCACACTTTAAGTGTTTGGAGGGGGGGTTAGCTCATTCCCTTCTTAGCCCATAATTTATGTTTTGGGGAAAGGTCCATTTGGGTCACTTCCTACCACAAGATATCTTTTCAAGGTTTCCATTGATATGCTCCTCTCATGTTGAGAATCGTGGCGATATCAAACATCACTAGGGCCTGGTGAAGCCAGCTTCGTTTATACCGAGATGTTGGTTGAGCTGATATTTGGAGAGGCATAATATGCTCAAGAGCATTGCTACAAAGTGACGAGGCCAATCATACCATGTTGACCTCTGCTTTAATCTGGCAGGCCACAATTATTTTCTCCATGATCCATAATTTCCAGCTCATAGGTAGAACCCTGAAGTCGTAGGGTGTAGCACTGGATCACCACCGCTACATACCCAACTACCCTGGCTTCACTCACAGAGCCATAAACCCACCAAAGATGGCCCCACTCTGTCTGCCTGCCACCTTCCCGACATGACTATCCAGTCTACTCCCAATATCTGCTTTTTGCACTGATCAAATGATCTTTCAACAGGTGTAATTACCCACAGAAATTTGTGATGCAACATCCAATTCTAACAAATCATTCTTTCCCGGGTTGTCTTTTAAATGTTTATAGAGTAGAGCAGCCAATTCACTGCAAAACCTGACAATTCCCAGGAAAGAGCACAGTGCTGTGACAGTGTATGGGTATGGCAATGCTTGTACAAGTTGTACTTTGGCTGGATCAGGAATCCGTCCTCCTGTTTGAATTTTTACTCCTAGAAAACAAACAGACTGTTTTGTTAGTATTGCCTTTTTAAGGTTAAGTTTTAATCCTTCTTTTTCTAAGAGGGTTAGGACCTCGTCCAGCATCTCGTAATATTCTTCCAAGGTATCTGTTTTAAGCAAGATGTCATCAACATATTGAACAATGTTGTGTGGTTGTGAGCAGCCCTGTAAAATGTTAGCCATACATTGATGAAACAAAGTAGGTGAGTTTTGACAGTCGTGCGGCAAGCCTACCCATGTGTATTCGGTGTCCCTAAAAGAGAAAGCAAATTTGTATTAGCTATCCTTTTTTTGCTCCAACAACCATTCAATACATCGAGGGTAGAATATACTTTTTCGGAGCCCCACAATTGAGACATGTCAGGGTTGCTTGCTACCAATGGTGTAGCACAGGGCGTGCTTATTCAACTGCCTGTAATCAATAGTTAACCTCCATGAACTGTCTGGTTTCTTAACTGGCCACACAGGGGCGTTGTTGAGATGCATTCTCTTATCACACCTTGCTGCAAAAGAGATTCTACTGTTACTTGTACAGCTGTCTCTGCCTCCTTGGGATAGGGGTACTGTTTCTGTGGGGTCGGATCCATTCCTCTGATGGCAACCTGCATATTAGAAACTCGTCCACAGTCAAGCTTGTGTGTAGCCCACACACCTTTGTGTTTGTCTATGATATCAGCTAGTGTTGCATCTGGTGTTTGCAGTAACTGGACTACATCAAAACCGATAGGGTATTTAACCCCCTGAGGTCGACGGGAGCGGCGCCGCTCCCAGCAGCAATAAAAGTATATTACTATTTCTAATTTCGCGATATTTTATCATACACACGCGACAAAAACATTGACAGAAACCTTAGAATCGCGACTTTCCGATTTGAGCACTGGCAAATCAAATGGGATTTTTTAAATTAGGTTAATTAGACCAAAAGTAAACCTTGTTTTTTACTCTGTTTTTTACCTTTTAGTAACGTCCCCTTCTATTGACATGGTAACTAGGTGCGAGTTTCGGGAGGTGTGGGGAGGGGCGTGGGGCCATGTGTGAAACGCCGGCGTAAACAACACAAACTGTCCCGACAATTTGAAGCAAGATTTTATACAGACATACAATTTTATTCAAGATGGAAAGATTTTCTGCGCTGCAGTGTTTGAGAGCATCGATGGAAAGCGGCGAAGACAATAACTGACGAAGAGTAAGTAACTATATTTGATTTGCCATGTTATCAAATACTCGTATTCAATATATGAATTCCGTGTGTGAAATTGCAGCGTAAACAATGTCCCGACATTATATCGGATCTTGTCTGTGTTTACGGTTGCGAGCTGCCAGCAACAGACGGTGTATGCTGATATTTATTTGATTTACCATATTTTCAAATACTCGTGAAAATATATGAATTCCGCGTCTTGTGACGCTATACGAAAAAATCAGAATCATTGCGGACTGCTGCGAATAATTAACGGGAGGATATTTAACCAGCTGGCATTCTGTTTCGGCTTGGACATTATCTAGCTTAGCTTGATAATACCTATTGTGATTAATGTTTCTTGCCTCTCGAGAACTTGTTTGTGTGCTTATTGTGGTTTAGATTCCCAGCGTTTAGTTTATTCCGAGATTTTGGATACGTTTTGTTTGTTCCTGATCGTTGGTTATTTTGTTTTGTCTTGTTTATGTCTTTCCGTGTCTTCGTAGACACGGATTTTGCTTCGTTTTCCTACAGATGTTTAAAGATGAATATCTTAAACTTTTGATCATGTGCCTGTGCCCAATGCCAGACTTTGGATGTTGTCAAACTGGCTTCTGTTGGTCGGAAGAAATGCGTAGGCTACTCTGCAAGATGTCTTTGTCTGATGGCCTTTGACCATGATCTTTCAGGTGTGGATCATGAATATTCAGTAAATTAGCATATAGCCCTCCCACAGCCTGAAATAAATGTGACCAGTTCTGATAAAAACAGGTTTTTAGCTATTTAGATCTCATATGTGCTAAAACATTTTCACACCCTTACATAACCAAGACCTTGATGAACAAACGCACATTGGCAAAACAATTCGTCACTATAGTTTAGTGTGTGCTTTCACAACTTTTGTGACAGCAGAAAAATTAACTATTTTTAACTTGTGTGTTTGTAGATCTATTTACAAGCTGCATATGATACTGACCAAACTATTGATGGCATACAAATGTAGCTGTGATTGTCCTTCAAATAAAAATATTAAACACTTTGGAGTAAATGTGTGTTAAATTGATGAAATTGAGATAAATATCAGACCATGCCAAAATCAAAAAACATCGAAAAGCTTAGCACGGACCTCAGAGGGTTAACTGTATGAACGGAATGCGTATCAGTGATGACCATAGGTACCTTGGACCCCTGTGGATCTATTGAACTTAGCCAAAGAACTTAGATTTGTTAGCTAAATCTAAGTGTGCTTTTTCTATTGCATCTGAACCCAGAATACTGCCTTGTGTTTTTACCACACACAATGGTAAATCAAAAGATATATCAGCTATCTGCAATATCTTTGGAGTTGAAATTCTAGCTGGTAATGCATTACCTCCTACTCCCATTAATTGAACAGTTTTACCACTCTAGGGAAAATTAATTTGGTGAGTTATCTATTTGCAAATCACTCAGCGCTGTAACAGAGGCTTGACACCTTCATTGTGAGATTGGACTGTGAAAGGGATTGCCAGAGCTTTTCTGACTGTTTTGGCCCTTTCCGCAATTATACCAATTAAATGTAACCTGTCCCTCATCAGATGCTAGCAGAGCAATCCTTTACTTAGAGCGCTGCTTGGAGGAAGAATTGAGTTCAAACTCATTCCACGCTGTTAAACATTCCTGGATCTCCCTTCCTATATGTTGTCTGATGGGCTGTGCGTTCAATTCCCTATTGAGTAACAATAAATGATGGCAGGCTGGAGAGGCGCAATCTTTGTATTTATTAATTACCAAACTCCAGAAAATAGGATCGTCACTTGTCAGTAGTACCCTGGACCCTCCACCTCTGTTTCGAATATACACTGTCACACGCCACGTGACAATCCCTTGACTGGAGCAGAGCAGCCGATGGTAAGAACTGGCAGAGGAGTGTGGTTTGCCGGTCTACGGACCAGATCTTAATTTTTCTGTCTCTCCCCCCAGACGCGGGAGAGAGAAACAGCGGGAGAGCAGGTTAAATAAAATAAACAGTCTTCACCCTACTTGCCGAAAAGCTTTCGGGCAGAAACAATTAACTAAAATAACAAACTAAAATAAACAAAACTATGGTGAAAGCCCGCCTCCTCCAAGGGGGAATCCCTTTCCGGGGAAACACAACAAACAGACAATCAGCGGCTTTCCACACCGCTTCCATACATTCACATTTAACAGGCATCCACACTTAACGGGACAGGGTAGAACTCTACACACTGTCCCTACGTAAACTCATCACACCACTCAACAAGACACCACGCCTCTTCAGTCCGGAGTTCCACTATAATCTCACCAGGTACATACATATTCAGTGACTTTTCAAGTGCTTCCCAAACCCATGCACACAGACACTCAAACTTTTCAGTCTGAGTTCTCTTTTCCACTTGGACACTCAGAGACCACGCCACTCATGACAGTGAGGGTTCTCTGGCAACCAGCCCCGAGACTCTCTCCACTATTTCAGTGAGAGTTCTCGGGGCATCGTCCAAAAACACTCCACTACCCTACTGCGAGATCTCTTAACACAAACACGCAGCGGGAGAGGTGGACACTATTTCAGTGCGCCCTCTCTCCCCTCCCCCTTTCACAATCACACCGAGGGAGAGAGGCGGACACCCTCTCTCTCTCTCTTTTTCCCAGACACACGGGAAGCACTCTACTCAGTCACTCTAGACAAACGCACACAGAACTCAAGACTCCAGACTCCACGTTCTTTGACACGGAAACCCCCTTGCAGGGAAACTCCACACACAGTATGTCACTCACATTAAACTAACACTCCACGATACGATATGCACGCACACGTGAACAACAAGACCAGACTCAATTCCCACACATGACATGACAAGACTAACAACTTTACAATGCGCACACACATGAATGACAAGACTAGCACCTGCCAGCAATCTCGTCATCTGCGAGATTGCCAAACCTGGCCCCGGAAAGTACAACTGTTCCAAAGATCCAACACAGCAACACTCCCCTGCTGTAGAGAACGACACCCTCCACACACTCCTATAAATGTTCTGAGGAAATATGTAGGGTGTTGCCCTTCCAGAATCAAGAATTGTTTAAATGTCTGCCATAATGTGATAACCCACCGCCTCACTCATTAGCCTTAACCTGGTGTCATGGTTGGGGAAAACAGCAAGATTTCCATTACCGTGCACGAATTCCAATGGAATTGCTACTGATGTGGGAAGCACTGACTAATATTTTACAATAATCCTTGTCCGTTAGTGAGTACATTCACTGTAGCGCTTCCACCTTATCAGCAACTGCGGTTGGGTCACTAACCCCGTCCCATTCCGGAAGTTACCCCTAGTAGCATGCAATTCCTGCTCCTCATCTGAACTTTTGTCATCACTCCCATCCTCAACAGTGTCCAACAAAAGAGCCACTGTATTTGCTTGTCTGACTTCCCATTCATCATCATCAGAACTGTATTCTGACTCACTCTTGTCCTTTAACTGTCCTAAACCTAGCTCTGCCACTCGCCGTTTCATTACAATATTTTTAATTTTCTGCTTTGTCATTTTTTCCTTTACCTGTCTCAACTCCTGTACAATAGTCCTATCTTCATTTTCACCAGACACATTCCATAACTCTTTATATGCTACCTGTGCATTGCACAGTTGTTTCTGCATTTTGCACAATTCCGTAACCGTGGAACTCAATTAACCATGGAACTCAATTCTAAGCGAGTTGTAGCATGTACCATGCGCTCTGCTGCAGAGGCCCCAACTCCTTTGAATTTACCGCAAGTTTATTCTCCAAAATGTCAATGTCACATTTTATCTTCCACAACTTTCTCTTTTAGTAACCTTATTGTCTGGACCATAGCCATCACGCAATTATTATCTCCTTTTTAATTTTTCTCAGTTTTGTTACGGGCTTCACAAGCAGTTTGAAGGTATTCAAAAACAGCCGCTTTCTCTTCTACAGTAAAGGGACCATCCCTACAATGCTTAGCCAACCAGCTAGCGGCCCACAATTTCCAACCATTCACTGCCATTTTTAAACTCCTGTTACAATGGACAAACACACTTTTGGTTCTTAAAATATTGTCCAAGGTCTATGCAACTTTATACAAGCCCCTACTTAGAACACTGTACATTTGTACACTCAATTCTAGACACTTGTATTTTAAAACATTGCACAATCTTTGTAAGTATTCCTCTACGATATTACACACATTCATATTTTATACTTACAAATTTACGTGGTCTGTTTCTGTGCCTTCAAGTCTGTTTCTTCACTTCGGATTGGTAACTGCACCGGCCACCGGCTTCTGTTTCTTGTCCTTCTCGAACGCGCATCAGTGCTCAGAGTTCAAAAAGTTTGATTTCCCAGCTTGCAATATTCCAATTCGCAGCCTAGTATTCTGATTTCAACCTCCCCATTTTTTGTGAATAACGCAACAAGAACGACGGACATGGGCTGGCTCGCCAAATAATGTGGAATTTTTAAAAGAGTTAAAGTTATTCCTTCATACCTTTGTGAGTAGAACAATAAATGCAGGCTGAAGTCTTTGTTTCCGTGTTTCAAATATGTAGTCTTTTAATAAAGCAGAGGACCTACTGGGTTTGTCCCCCAAGTACAGAATGACAAAAAAACAAATATGGAAAGAGCATGGTGTCACGTTATACAATGTGGGCCTTCCACACCCTTCTTTAGCTCACAGAGCACACATGCTACTAATCACATTACTAAAAGTCATTGTTTTGAACAGGATGAGACATCAAATAGGGGGAAAATTGCACCTGGGGGAGACGAGAGGGGAACTGAACTTGGGGGGGTAGATGAAGTTATCACAAATGGTGCCAAATGGTCATTGTCTTCAACGTAGGGTGAGACACAACAGGGGGGTAATTGCATTGAAGACTCCCATGTATTCCAACATTAACTATGCATATTAAGTTAAGGCATAGTGACAAGTGACGGCATAACACCCGCAAATGACATCCCATTGCAACAATTTAGTAAATCTGAAGTAGATACACCGACCTTGTAGCGACTGCTTTTGTGTTCGAAAATCAGTCACAATCCTTTAGTAAATCTGGCCCTATATGTTTCGTCATGATGGGCTTGGAAGGCGCTGTGAATAAAAGCATCCACCAAATGGCAAAAAGACAGATGATTTTACTTGTAAAACTGCACATGTATGAGTGTGTGTGTGTATGTGTGTGTGTGTGTGTGTGTGCACATGTAAGTGCATGTGCACGTGCTTACCCTTCATGGCCAAGACGTTCCTCCTCGGCCACTATCAGCAATATTCCACTCCGTATGACTTAAGCCTTCTAGTATGGGCCTCTAAGTTCCCCCTGGTGGGAGGTTTTGTGTCTCAGGGATCATCCCGTTGTCTTCTTTGATCTGGGCTCCTAATTAGCTGGCACTGAAAAGCATGGGTGATAATTGTTGCATCTCATGGATAATTGGCTTCATCATCAATCTGAGGTCTTTGACAGTGACAAACAATGCCCCATGCAAGGTTGAAGCAGTTGAGCAGCATGTAGCCCTTTAAAGTGACCTCTGCAGCCCCCAACAACCAGCCAAACAGTCAGAGGGTGAGAGAAACTGATTAAAATGTGTGTGTATGCGTGTAAAGAGACCTTAGTGTATCAGAGTGAGAGCGACTGTATGTATGTGTGTTTAAATAAATGGCAGCACTGATTTGCTGGTGACCACTTTTGTAGGTCTTTTGTTAATGGTGAAGTGTAGATATGCAGCATGGTGACTGACAGCTATTGTCTTCAAGCCAATAGCCAAAACATTTATAAAAGTTTGATGACTGTATTGCTGTGGCGGCACGGTGGTGCAGTGGATAGCACTGTCGCCTCACAGCAAGAAGGTCTCGGGTTCGAATCCAGGCCGGGGGCCTTTCTGTGTGGAGTTTGCATGTTCTCCCCGTGTCCGCGTGGGTTTCCTCCGGGTACTCCGGTTTCCTCCCACAGTCCAAAGACATGCACGTTAGGCTAATTGGAGAGTCTAAATTGCCCGTAGGTATGAGTGTGTGGGTGAATGGTGTGTGTGCCCTGTGATGGATTGGCGACCTGTCCAGGGTGTATTCCTGCCTCTCGCCGGAACGCATGCTGGGATAGGCTCCAGCCCCCCCCCGCGACCCTGACCAGGAATAAGCGGCTTAGACAATGGATGGATGGATGGACTGTATTGCTGGTGTCAATGTATCATGATGATTACCATATGGCCAAACGCCCAGTTGAACCTCCATATGCTCACCCTGCCACTCTTTGATTAAGCAAACCCACCCACTTTTATATTAATGAAGAGGTCATGAAAGCAGCCACAGTAAAGTCTGGTGCATTATAGACTGTGTGTGCTTAAGACAATAGTAATGGCCCTGGTTTTCTCTGTGGCCCTTGAAGAGAAGGATTCTATGACTGGCTCTACCTACCTTTTCCATCATGTCTAGACTGCACCGCTAAGACACACTAATTCCCCATCTCAACCACAAATCTATACTTAGAATGTGCCCAAATAAAATGGCAATTGATACCCCCCCAGTTTTAATGGATAAAGACAAGACTGCAGAGGTCGTTGCCTTGGGAAGTCTCAACCTTAGCCCCTCTCATGTCCTTTTCCATAGGACAGAGCAAGAGCAAAGCCTAGCCATCTATCTTTACACATTTGGAGAGTTTGTGCACTTTTTTTGATAAAAGTAGTGGTCTTGTCAGTCTTACTCAATTGTTGAAGTCCCCGCAGATCCATCTACAGTAGGTGAAGGGCTGCTGATAAATTCATTATTTATGCTGTAATATTTTCAAGTCTTAGTCTGACACACCAGATAGATGATGTTTCCTCACCCTGATTAAAATAACTTGATATTGTGTAAAATGCATAAAAGAAAAGTTAAATATGATGCTACCGATGGCCACCGGAAAATACACTTTATCATTTTATGTTATCCTTTCTACAGCAAGCAGATGCTGGGCATCCAATCAAATGTAATAATGTGTTGCAATTTGTAGTGGGGGACAAGCTTGCATGATTATTAGGGGGTTAGTGTGTAGTGCCTTTTAGAAATCTTTTTTTATCTCAGTAGAAATAAATAGTTAATATCCCTCTGTATGCCACCTTTGTGTGTGTCAGGGGAAGTGGGATGGTGTTCTTGTGTTTTTACTTTGAGATCAAATCATGGCAAACCTCACAGCTCCAGTCCCTAGACATGACAAACAGTGCCTTAGTGGTTATGTATAAGAACAGCACACTGCTGGAGCAGCAAAGTGCATCTCAGTGGCTCTCACACTCTGTTCCTGGTACAGATTTTTTACATGTACTGTATGTGCACACTTACTCTTTCATCTGAGAATAATTTCCAGTAAGAACACAGAAGTCTATCAATAAATCAATAAATCTTTATAGCACTATGGGTGTGATGGTATACTGGTATGATGGTATACCATGATATTAAAATATGAAATAGTACTATCATAAACTTAACGTAATACCATGATAGTAAATCATGTGGCAAAAGCTATTTTTATGCAGGGAAAAAATATTTCAACCGTTGTCCTACTAAAATGTCTAAATAACCCATATTAAATAATATAATACTGGACCTGGGGTGCCTGTTAATGTGATTTAATCTAATCACAACACCTCTTTGGCTGTTCTTGCATTTTGTTTAGTTTACAATGCAATTGCACACGTGCATTTACATTTTAAGCATTTAGCAGACACTCTTATCCAGAGCAAATTACAAGATGTGCATTAATACATGGTATGATCAATCATTGTTCGTATAAGAGATCAGTGCAGTAATACAGCGATAGACATAGTTGTTGGCAGTGGCCAATACCATACCTGTCACACCGGTCTGTTTTAGGTTTTTTTTAGGAAGTTTTAAACGAGTGTACTTGTAGGCTGTGGTGATGACAATTGGCTAGATGTACAGAATTCAGTGGTAGTGGAGTCTGAAAAGGTGGGTTTTAGTCTCTTGCAGAAGATTGCAAGTGATTCTGTGGTCCTGACCGAGTGCAGAAGGTCATTCCACCACCGAGGGGTCAGGACAGAGAAGATGAGAGACCGCGAGGGGAAGCTGCCGGGTGCCTGGAGGGATGGCAGTTTGCCAGTGGAGGCGGAGTGGAGGGGTCTGGCTGGGGTGAAGTGTGATGGTGTGTCTGGAGATAAAGGGGAGCAGTTCCTCTAGCCGCTTGATAAGCTATCACCAGTGATTTGAATTTAATGCGTGCTACAATGGGGAGCCGTGCAGTGCAGAGAGGAGAGTAAAGGGGTGACATGCGTGAACTTGGGTTGATTGAACACCAGATGGGGCATTCTGACCAGTGCAGTAGAGACGTGAGATCATTGGCCTGGACCAGGAGTTGTGTGGCCTCCTTGAGTGAGGAACAGTAAGTTCCTCCAGATGTTATGGAGGGAGAATCATCAGGAAGCATGCAGACAGCTCCCTCACATTTCCCAACCCCTGGTAGGTAGCCGTTATTAGCTAGCTAGCTACACGGCATAAATCTCGGTTTGCAGTCCCTTATAAAACTTGCGATGTCCGATGCTGATTCTGAGTCAGTTTGTAATGACAAATTATATCCCCCCAAAAAGCGAACTCGTTCATCCGTGTGGACTCACTTTGGATTGAGAAAAAAGGTGTTGTTGAGAACAAATCTCCCATCTGTGGAGAATGTGGGAAACATGTAAAGGCTAGAGGAGGGAACATGGCAAACATGTCAAACCTTGCATTCCACCATTAGCATCATCCTTCACGTTATGCCACAATGGAAAAACATTCGCAAAGTGAATGATTTACATTTATTTAAACATACAATCACAAGGAGTGAACTATATTCAGTTGAATTTTGTGTTTTATTTTTCAATTAAAATAGTACATATCTGCAAAGAGCCATACAATAAACAGGTAAAGTTGTAAACTTTGTGTGATACTTTTTTCAGTTTAAAAACTGATACCGTGATATACCGAAAAGCGTGATATTGAGTAATACGATTATCATAATGTGAAAATGTAAGATTTAAGATTAAGATGAATCATGGTCAGTGCAAGAGATCAGTGTACTAACATTGCAATAGTACGTGTAACACAGGGAAAGAAAAGTTATTATTTTTTTTTTAATTATTATTATTACATTTTTAAACATGTAAACAGTGGTGATGGCAGTTAATTAATGTACAGAATCGGTGGTAGTGGAGTCTGAAGAGGTGGGTTTTTAGTGTCTTGCGGAAGATGGCCAGGGCGGAAGATCATTCCACAACCAGGGGTCAGGACAGAGAAGAGGCGAGACCACGAGGAACGGCTGCCGGACACCTGAAGGGATGGGACAGTCAGTTTGCCAGAGGAGGCAGAACAGAGGGGTCTGGCTGGGGTGTAGGGTGTGATGAGTGGAGTGAGTAGGAGTGAGTGGTTCCTCTAGTGGCCTGATATGCCCGTACCAGTGATTTAAATTTGATTGTGCCCTCTTGGGTGAGGAATGGGATAATTCTTAAGGTGATCAGGATGTCCACATTATCAATGATCTGTCATATTTTGGGACTTCACTGAAGGTAAGGAGCAGCCATTCTCCTACAGTATCCTGCCTTGAATCGAGACAGGATCCCAGTTCACGTGAATTGGTATGCGCTGCTGAAAAGACGAGATTCCACCCGATCTGCACATACAATACATGTTCATATTTTTGGTACATTTAACTGTGATATTTAACGAAGAATGTGCTATATGATGTAGACGGCCGCCGACAGGCTGGTGACAGTTAAGGGGTTTTAATATTCATATCCAGGTCCTCAGGTATATACAGTATATAATCAGGTATAAAAATAATCAAATATAATACATATTTTGCGTAACAATCATAATCAGATCTTCAAAGTCTGATAGTCATAATGGAGGAAAAATCAAGACTCACATACTGTCTTCCTGTAACTACAGAATAAAAGGCATGTAGGATGGCAGAATTATCTGTCAAAATCCCCCAAGCCTTTCTGTCTGTGTCCTTCATACACCGGGATCCTTACCTCATAAACATTGCAAAACCTTCTAAGGTTTAACCACAGAAACGTCTGTTTTACAAGGTCTCTCCTCTTTGTATCCCTAATGGATATTCTCCTGGAGGTCACTTTGACGTGCTCCTAAATAAGTGTGAAGATAAATTGCTCTGATCCTCTGAGACTGATTGACCTCACTGGCGACATTTGTGAAGTTCTACAGTCGCACCTCTGCAGCGTGATTGTTGAAATCCTGGGGCCGACCATGTGCTGTTCTTAATTAAAGCCTAATAAGCCTAATTACCCTAATCAGTTACTCAGTTTGACATTTATAAGTGGTAAATCATTGCTGAGGATAGAACTGTATATTCTCAAGAAATGTAAACTGTAAGTCGCTCTGGATAAGACCGTCTGCTAAATTCCTGTAATGTAATGTAAGAAATACATTTCTGAGAAATGCACTGGTGTAATCTTATCCACACAGGAGGTGAGCCAAGACATGGCTCGTATTCTCACAAACGCATTCTCTCACACTTATTTGCATACAGAGTGGAACAGTATTACATCCCTATGGTGCAGAAGAGTATCATGCCTTTTCTGTTTTCTGTTTTGGTTTCTGCTGTTGCACATACCATAAAAAGTGGGTGTGATTGAAAGAATGTATTATAACTTTTAGCTACTTTTTTATCTCCACTTTTCTTCATTACTCAGTTTTTGCAACATCCTCCATCAATTCAGCAGGGTGCACAGTCGCACCTCTGAAACCTTTGCAGCCAGCATTTCATAAACTGAATTGAATTCTAAGTAAAGAATCAGGGGACTGCAGCAGGCGGCGCAGAGGAGACACTGTTATGCCATGAGATGGGGAATACCCTACCAAATTCAAACCATCCCTCCCTGGGTGGCACTATGGCCAGTTATGAATTGCTGGTCACATCAGCATTGGCACACCAGTGATAAATTGAAATTCATGTTGAACCTCCTCCTGGGAACAGAGTTTGATTCCCTTCAGGCAAGAAAACACCACAAATTAAGGAACTGGTGTTTATATATGCTTCCGAAGGGGATCAGCACTGATTCCTTTGCGTAAGTCAACATATTGTATTTAATCACACTGATGACTTTGGTAAAGTCAATCTTTAACAATTTTAGCAGAGAGACATGGTAATTATGAAATGTATGATTGTTCAGTTTACTTTGAGTAACACCTTCAAATGAGTGCCATTTTCGTTATGTAGGGCAGTGGCTAGTCATCATACAGCACTGCGTACATGACATTTGTAGTAAGCATTTATTTCTACATCTAAATGTGATGGTGTGGTGATAATCATTTTATGATTTTGCATCTTTATTCAAACTACATTTGAAGTGTGATATCAATAATAATCCCTTTGTGTAACACTATATCTTGCTTTATTGTGTGCTACATTAGTTGTTTTAGTCATTTTTTTGGACGGTTCACAGCAGTATAAGGTTTCATGAGCAGAGCCTTAGATTGTATTTCCTGTGTTCATTTCCTTGCCAAAACTGCAGTGTCAATGGATCCTCATCACATTCAGCTGAGAGTGCCAAGGCATAACATTACAACCCTGTTGGCCTGTGCTCTAAACTGTATCCAATCTACTACTCAGTTCTGAAACAACATTGGGGTATAAATATGAAAATCGTGGATACTTTCTTGATACTTTGGAGCCTTTCTTATGTCGAGTGATTTCCTCAAATCAATTTGTAATGTGTGTTTTCAGCTATGTGAGATCATTGTCATCAAGGGTGATTATAGACAAAAGATCCAAGATCTTGGGCCCTATCTCAAAATTAGCAGGACAGTTACATTATGTTCAAATGTCCCTATTATTAGTCATGGTTTTCCTGTGATCATATAACATAAACGTGTTTTTTCTACCAGTGTATGCCTTTCCATTGGCAGTTTTTCATAACAACCAAGTTAGTGGTTTACATTTTTTCCCTCTAGGATATTAGAAATTCATAAGAGCAACAAACTATATGCAGTACCCTGTACAATTGCTAATAACCACCTTCCTAAAGTTTAACCTGCTGTGCTGATCATGAGATAACCAAGCCACCATAAATAACAACTGATAATTATCTTGTGATCTTTGTAATGTCCAAATTCTCAGTTATGTATCTTATAATCTTGAGATAACCATTGGTAATATCATACCCTGAGATAATTATCCTGTTATCTTGAGATAACAAATATGGATATATGTCAGAAGGGGGAACATTTTCCATAATGTAGCTTTCAGCAGCTGTTTTATTAGTGTGAATAAAATAGAATACACAGAATCTACCCTTGTATTACATGGTTTTAAAAAACATTTGCAACACATTTTTATTCTATTCTATTCTATTCTATTTTTATTCTGAATAGAAAAACAATGATAGATCAAACATTTTCTGCACACTGTTGAAAACTGAAAGCACCATATTTTTCAGAGTCAAGAGAATACATCTTTGTGAATGGACGCATTCAGGATAAAATCAGTGTGTGACTTGAAAATATGTAAAGTAAAATACATTTTATTGTAATGTATTGTTTACTGCATGTGTCTCATTCAGACACATGCAGGTTTTGTGTAGAGTTCGGGCACATGGCAGGGTGTGCTCCATTTCCCTCAGCTCCCGGCCTCCTGCTCACCCAGGATCCACGCACTTGTTTGAGGTCCTGTTGCCCCAGCAACCGATTGCCTTCAGCAAGCAGTGTGCAGAGCGTTATTGGCAAAGGAAGGGGAAAACACCTTTAGAGATTTGAGGCCGTCACACTCCCTGTGGGCCGAATTTGGTTCCCCATAATGCAGGGAGTCCTTCTGTCCTTCTAGGGGCTAAAGATAAGAAGCCGATTGATGCGCTAGAAGTAGGAAGGATCAGCTAGAGGTTGGAAGTTTATCACGCTGCCACCTCTGGCCTTTAGTGGTAAGGACATGATGTTCTCCCTCCCTCACTGTTTCCTTCCCCCCTCCCCACCTCTCTTGCTGTCTCTCTCTCTCTCTCTCTCTCTCTCTCTCTCTCTCTCTCTCTCTCTCTCTCTCTCTCTCTCTCTCTCTCTCTCTCTCTCTCTCTCTCTCTCGGTCAGCTTTCTCTTTGAGATGTTGCCTGTATTTATGTTAAGACAGCCGGTTCAAATAGCTATTCTCTCAACTGTAAGCAATATCATGACCTAACTCACCATGAACTTTGAGGGGCTTGAGATGATTGCTGTATTGGTGGTGGTCGCGGTCATGGTAAAGGTTCTGGAACAGTTTGGGTTCCTGGAAGGGATCACTGACGGTAAGGATGGGAGACTCCTTAACTTTAATGTTAATGTTACTACAGGCAATAGAACAAATCTGCTTGCTGTAAATTAAAAGTAAGGCATGATTTGTATTGTAAAACTGCAACATGCAGGACTTATGTACAGCAATGTAAGGTCAAGAATGAAAATGTTAGCCTCCATGTGTCAGCATTATAAAAGGAAAAAGTAGCTTGGGAAGGGAAATAAGCTATTTATCTCTTATTGTCTGTTCTGTATTTTTGAATGTAAAATGCTCAGAGGAAGGCTGTCACATTTCAAAGCTGAGTAATTGCTGTTTTCACATCTTCCATTTTCCACAATTTTAAGCAGCCTAAACTTTTCCACTGCTTTGTTTTTTATAATACAACTTTCCTCAAGTCTGTGATGAACATTAATTATGTTCACTTTTTATATCTCGCTTCACAAGTGTTTTATCATTCTATTATATTGAATGCTTTGGATTATTATATTGCATAAATGTGCTATGCAAACAGAAATAACAGATGCTGATATTTTATTTGCTGAGGAAATTAGAAGAGTCCCAGAATGTACCTTGTGATACTTTATATCAGTATATAAAGAAATCAATGCAATTTAACTGCTTTATGAAGACACGTTTTAAGATGATTTCTTGCAAGCTAAATAAACATTTTCAATAAAAATTAAAAATTAAACTAATCATGTGGTTAAACACACCTAGGGCATTGCAAATCCTGAATGTAGAATCAACAGGTTAGAATTTTATCCTATTCCCTGCACTTTGCTGATCACAGCTTTGGCTTATTATTTATGGAAACCATTGGCTTTTCTTGTTTGCTATCGAGCTTTTTTCCTTTTGCATGAAACAAAAATGTTTTGCAACCTTACCTCTGATACGAGGAATGCTGCTCATCCTGCAAGGTCTGTTGTATTTAATGCATACCTGAACTTCTGTTGATGGGGGATGGGTGTCATTAGATCACCATCCCCACACCATTAATGGATGTGTAAGAGTGACATTGCTTGTTTAGTCCTGACCTTTGCAACCTGGCACTTAAGTTGTTGTGCCACAGAGGTCAGCACTTGCACATATATCTAAAGATAGGTAGGAGAGGAGGGAGAGGTAAAAAAAAAGACTAGCTTAAGAGTGCTGCCTCAATAATAATGTACTTCTTCACTGGCTTTAGCTTTCTTCCATTCATTTCAGTTAAATATTATTTGCTTGTCGGGTTTAGTGTAATTTAAGGACTGGTTTACAGACATCAACATTACATTGCTTTTAAGCTATAGAAAGGACAGACACAGGTCCATAGGCATAATCATTGCTATTACTGCATTTAAAAATGTGGCACATTAACTGACACAGTATGATGGCTACGCTACAGAGCACTTTTTCTTAACAACCCTCACTCCTCTGTGATCTGTGAGTAATCTTCAGTCTTCATGCCAGACAATCTGTAAGATTTTTTTTTAAGCTTTGACATTTAACTTTTTGTAAAAAATGTATTGTATGATGTGTTTTATATTAATTGGGAGAAGAGGCTCTGTGTATGTATGTGTGTGTGTGTGTGTGTCTGTTTGTTGGGAGCTGCTCATTGTATTAGGTTACTGTAAGCATTGCTTAGCTTTGTTCATTTCAAGACCACACCAGTTATATACATGTACATAGAGCACATATTTCCTTTGTTTTCATGCTTTCAGTACTCTAGAAAATGGGCAAATTATCTTATTTATTTCGGAAACAGTTTATCTGTGATGGAAAAAATATGTTTCCTGTAGTTACTGTTAACACCATGTACAAAACAAATTAAAAATAAAACAATGATGAGATAGCTCTTCTGAAATCCAGGATAGATTCCTGGAAAGTCTGAGAATGTAAAATTAGACTGAAAGGCAGAAGGCGGACTAGGAAAGATGTAATTGTATCCGTCTGAATGGAAATTATTTTTTAAAGGATATCAAGGAAACTGGAGACACTGGGTTACGGCAGCTCTTAAAAAAAGGAAACTCCAGGGGTAAGCAGTTTCCCACAAACACAAATATTCATTGATTCAGTGGTGTCTAATCTCTGTAATGCTAGTCCAGTCATAGTCCCATGTATAGCATTCAGCATATTTTCAGGTAGAGTAGGGACTTAGAATATAAAGGTGGCAATGGATGGATGCTTAATTGCTCACGGTTTAAAACTAAGTGCCACTGACTGAGTGTGGCACTGTCTTGTTATATCAATGAGGTTTAGACAGTAGTTGCATACAGCAATTGTCCCATAGTCAATTATGAAGCAACACAATACAATTAGACAGTCAACAAGTCAAATAATATTTCAGGGTTTTTGTTTGTATTGAATATTCTGTCAAATCTGTAAAAGTTTATACAGTGCACTCCAACTACCCAGTTTGTTCAGTAAAGCCAATACTCCCCTCAAACAGCGAAACAAATAAAGCTGCCACATTCAAGCCTGACTTTAATTTACTATATAGATACATTAAAGTGGCAGTGTGCAAAATACCTTTATGACAATGGATGCAAAAAACTGTCCAAGTGAAGCCAAAAATCCACTATGGTGTTTCAAAATACATCATAATGCCCATAGAATTTGATAATACTATGCTGATGAATGCCGATACTCAAATATGTAGGCTACGCTTAGTCGTCTACTTGCATGAGAATCAAGATAGCAATGTACCTTTAATGAGATTATTTCAGGGGTCCAGTTAAAATTATAGTCTGACTGATATTTTCTACTGTTGAGTTGAGCAAATATGCAATAACTAAATAAAAATGGCAGTTATTACTGTATAAACTAATAATTGAACTATTTAGCAATGAAAAAATTGAAAATGGATGTAAAAGCCAGGTGAAAGAATCAATAAAGCTGCACACATCACTCAAGATGCCTGCTCGTCCTCATTCGTCATTCCAGTGGTGTCAACGCCAAGGACCAATCAGAGCCATGTTATGTTATGGCTCTGGGACCAATTATTAACACTCAGAATTATTGGCATTTGGACCAAATTCCTCAGACACCACAAAATTACAATGCAGAATTGGATGCCATAAACACGTTTAGGAGTGCTGAATTTCTCTCACAGAAACACTTTCTCCGATTCCTATGATTTATCATGTCCATTTAGCGATATTTTAATTAAAAAATGTTTATCAGCTTTAAAAAAACAATAAGCTAACCAAACATTTTTTTTCTTTTACCTTCCAATTTGGAATTTCCGATCATAATTGTAGGCCCATCCTATAGTTGCTCCATAAATCTCACACACTTAATCGTATGCCATGGTGTTTTTCACTCTGTAATCCACCAGCAGACTCTGTTAATTAAAATGTTGCATGTCTTCTAGAGAGAGAGAGAGAGAGAGAGATAGATTGTAGGTAAATTATGAGCTTATATGGGCTGAACAGCCTCATTATGAGACCTTTTGTATTTGTATCGTGTCTGCATCCTCTACCCCTATAGGAAGATACTTGGTTTTCTGCAGGCAATATAGGAGCACAGGACACGGGAAGTGCTGGGTCTATGTTTCTGAAGAGATACTGCTGTGTTGCTCTTTTCCCAGATGGTAGAGCAGATACAGGGATCTAACCAAAGATTCCAAAGCACAAACTGAGCTGATGTTCAGAAAAAACAGACATAATGGAGAGCAGAAACTTTGGAGACTATTGGCTCTTTGCCATTGCTTAAAGGATATGATGGAAAGATCTAAGAATTATGCATCCCAACGCATCTACTGAATTGCTTTCTTTCACAAATCAGCACTGTATATAGTAACAGTGTGACAGAAATTATGAAAGTTGTCTTTTCACTGTTGTTGGAGGGCACAGTTGGGCTTTTTTGAACACGGGGTGTTGAAATGAAGAGTACTGATTAGTTTATCTAGAACATTCGCTTGAAAACCAGGCTCTGATTTTGAATGATATTAAAACAATCAGCTTAGCAGGGAATCTCCCTCTTTAATGATGCAAAATGACAGGCATCATAGAAATGATTTGTCACAGTTCCCTAATTTTCTAAATCTACACAGGTGTGCTAAATTATGAGTTTTCCAAACATTTAAAAACTATCGTGAATTACTTTTAGACACATAGATCTCTCTATGTTAAAATAGTTAGTTAAAATGAGGTTCACTTATTTAATGAATTAGTATTAAAAATCATAGATCTATTTAAGGATAGACACAGGGTTGTAGATAATAATCTATCTCCAAGAGTATCATGTGTATTGTAGACCATACAGAAACAAGAAAGCAAAACCATAACACAAATTGTTTCATATTATACAGCAAACTGCAGTACATATACATAAATATAGCCTACAAGCTCCATGGAACATCAGTGTTTCAAATGTGTAAAAAGCCAAGTCAAGCCCAATTTAGAAATGCTGACTATTCAACTGTAATACTGGGGGCTGTAATCAACAAATTGGGAATCAATTAAGTTTGGGGGCTATATTATGCAAGATGCCATTGACCTAATGTCTGCAATTTTTGGCACTTATGGGGGGTTCAGGGTCAGTGTAACATGTTGACATTTTGTCAATTAAAGGCTATCATTTACTGGTGAGGTGACGGCACAGAGCGAGCAGACTGCCGAGGCAACAGCCAGTCTGACTGTTGGGCAGAATTATATTTCCACCAAAGCTCACACCATGAACAATGAACCTCTTTGTCATATGTCTGATGGCCTGACTGAGGATGAAGCAATAGCACTAAACAGTGCCCACTGAATCAATTTCCATTACTGCTTCAAGGGCATGCAAGCAAAGCATGTGGAAGGAGATGTAGAAGATATTGAGTGAGATACCACTTTCTCCCATGGCGAATTTAATAAAAACGCTTGTTCTAAGAATAAGTGCTTTTACACAGGGATGGGACAGAGAGTGATGCGAGGTGACACTGCTGTTATAATTCATTGCCATTGTGTGAGATTATCAGCTAGGGATCAGGCCCAGACGTGATCACACTTTGGAAATGGAGGTGAGGAAGACTGCAGTGAATCATTGTGCACCACATAGATTGAAAACCAAAGGTACCGGACGAGTGTTGATGGAAAAGACACAAAAAATGTATGTGTTTCTGATTTATTCTGAACCAATCTCTGTGCCATATATCTTGAAAAGGCTCACCCACTAGGGTGCAACTCTGAATAAGATCTTGAATTAAGAGGTGAAAGTTTTATCAATAGGCTGGAATACCTAGCAAGAAGGATAACATTACCAATGCTAGCAATCTTATTTGAGCAGCTCTTCAGTTTGTTATCTTTGGAGTTAGATGCAATGTTCAATTAGGTTTTTTATTTAGGTGGTATGTCTTTTAGACATTTGTTTGCCATTATGGCTTGTAAAACAACACAATAAAACCATTAAGATTAGCTGTTAACAGTGCTCTCATGAAACCACACCTTGAGTAACATTAAGCTCCTTTCCCTCTTGGAATCCGTAACATTGTCAGGTTCTGGGTAAGGTAGTGTTTTCATTGTTCTCATATAGGTCTCCTATATAGATCAATTCTGTGTAGTCTGTTCCCACATGATATGATTGTTCCGGATAGATTAGTCAATGCAGGATGTACTTATTTTAAGATTTTTGTAAGCAGACTTTTCATCTGGGCCTTCTGTCTCATTATACCTCTTTCGCATAGGATGTCTGTTATTTTGTCATAGACCACAGCATCTCTGATGGTGCCACAGAGCTGCTGGTTAACTTAGTGGTGTGCATGAATAGACAAAAGTTCCCTTGTCTCGGAGTCTGTCCAATTTCCAGACATGTTCAGTAGTTAAAACAAAGACGCTGTTAACTACTGTTAGGATATATTTGTTAAATTGATTTTGATGCTGAGGACACTGAACCCCCCTGGCCATATACAGTCAGGTCCATAAATATTATGTATAAAGTTATTGTTATTTTAGCTGTCTACCACAGCATATTGGAATGAATATGATCTCAAAGTGCAGACTTTCAGCTTTAATTTGAGGGTATTTACATCCAAATCGGGTGAACGGTATAGGAATTACAGCACTTTTTATATGTGGTACCCCCCTTTTTAAGGGACCAAATTGGACAATTGGCTGCTCAGCTGTTCCATGGCTAGGTGTGTGTTATTCCCTCATAATTACATTTACAAGTAAGCAGATAAAAGGTCTAGAGTTGATTAGAGTTGATTTAAAGTGTGGCATTTGCATTTAGAATCTGTTGCTGTTACCTTTCAATATGAAGTCCAAAGAGCTGTCACTGCCAGTGAAGCAAGCCATCATTAGGCTGAAAAATCTAAACAAGCCCAGCAAAAACATTAGGTGTGGCCAAATCGACTATTTGGTACATTATTAAAAATAAAGAACGCACTGTTGAGCTCAGGAACACCAAAAGGCCCAGAAGACCACGGAAGAAAACTATGGTGGATGACAGAATAATTATTTCCCTGGTGAAGAAAAACCCCTTCACAACAGTTGGCCAGATCAAGAACATCCTCCAGGAGGTAGGCTTTTCTGTGTCAAAGTCAACAATCAAGAGAAGACTTAAGTAAGAGTCAAGATGTAAAGAAGTAAATACCACAAGATGTAAACCATTGGTAAGCCTCAAAAACAGGAAGACTAGATTAGAGTCAACCCTGTACAGTTCTGGAACAACATCCTATGGACAGATGAGACAAAGATCAACTTGTACCAGAATGATGGTATATATTGATGATGTGACTGCTGACAAAAGCAGCAGGATGAATTCTGAAGTGTATAGGGCTATATTATCTGCTCAGATTCAGCCAAATGCTTAAAAACTCATTGGACAGCGATACACAGTGCAGATGGACAATGACCCGAAGCATACTGCGAAGGCAACCCAATACTTTTTTAAGGCAAATAAGTGGAATGTTCTGCAATGGCCTGACTTGAATCCAATTGAGCATGCATTTCACTTGCTGAAGGCAAAACACCCCAAGAAGAAGCAGGAACTGAAGGCAATGGCAGTAAAGGCCTGGCAGAGCATCACCAGGGAAGAAACCCAGCATCTGGTGATGTCTATGGGTTCCAGACTTAAGGCAGTCATTGACTGCAAAGGATTTGCAACCAAGTATTAAAAATGACAATTTAATTTATGATTATGTTTGTTTGTCCAATTACTTTGAGCCCCTAAAATTGGGGGGGCTATGCATAAAAATGGTTGTAATTCCTACACGGTTCATACAATATTTTTGACAAAACCCTTAAATTAAAGTTGAAAGTCTACACTTAAAGCATTTTTTTCATTTCAAATCCATTGTGCTGGCGTACAGAGCCCAAATTTGCATAATGTTATCAGATTTTTATAGCGCAGTTAATTGCTATCAGATAAATAGCCTCCATAAACTAGCATCAGTAGCTAGCTGGATGTGAAATGCTAGTTCGCTAAAATAAAATGTTAAAATAATAGTTTAAATGTTTGTTTGGTTTGATCATTTAACGAGCTAGCTAGCTAGTGCATTAACATAACTTATTATATCATATAATATTATAAACATCGAACAAAAAGTTTGGAAATTTGTGTTTGGTAGATTATTTCTCAGCTGTGCTGCTCATCCCACAAATGCATGTTCCTTACAAATGGGGCAGCATTTAAAAGGGAAATAAACAGGCTTTCCAACGGTATACAATTCATTGCCAAGAAGCATTGTTACAATAGAAAAATAATCTACCAAACACAAATTTCCAAACTTTTTGTTCGATGTACCTCCTCTTAGTTTAAATAAACATTTTTCAAAGCTTCCTAAAGATACTTCCTTTAATTAGTCATTAGTTCTGGTATAAACTTTTGGTAGAATTCTACCAAAATTATAGGTAAAAGGGCAAACAAGAAAGTGTGAACAGTGCTTTGAAACCAGTACACCCTTGCATATTTATATTAACCCAATAATGATTAATTACATTATTTGATATGGTTTTAGTAGTTTAGGACACAGACCCCTTTATAATCACTTTTCATTTTGATCATTCCTGGACAGGGGTTTTCCTCTTGTTTAATAACCATAGCACAGTCGTTATTTATTTGGCTATATTGCAGTATGTCATTTTCCCATTTTCCCCTCATGGCATAATAAAATTATATGATCCAATATTTTATAATTATTCTTAAAGGCCATCAGACATATGACAAAGAGGTCCATTGTTCATGGTGTGAGTTTTGGTGGAAATACAATTCTGCCCAACAGTCAGACTGGCTGTTGCCTCGGCAGTCTGCTCGCTCAGTGCCGTCACCTCACCAGTAAATGATAGCCTTTCATTTTATGTCCTGATTGAATCACTGTCAATGTAATCAAATACAGTTATGAAAATTGTCCTCAACAACCAGTTTTTTTATCACAATGAGGAAGACGAGAATGTGATGAAAATGTCCTTATGGGATGATGTCGATGACAAATGAATTTCGATGATGAAATTATCCTGAGAAATTGTGGTTGCAATGTTGAAAAGGTTTGCCAAAAAGGTTTTTCGGTATTCATATATCAGATACTGTTGATCCAATAATAAGAATGCATGAAGCTACAGAAAATGTACAGTGCATGCCTGTCATTGGCTCAATACTCTCCGTGAAGTTTGTGAACTCAATTGTCCATAGCTGTAATTATGTTATGGTTCATGTGATGGCGTGCTTGCTATCATAAGTTTAGTCATCACATTTGACTGAAAATGTTCGCTATGCTACATTTGAAGGAAAACTGAAATAATTGTACAAACTTGCCTCTTGTCGGTCTCTTGTCGGTTCTGGGAGAAAAAAAATGCCAGGTTTGCCAGAATTTGTAATATAATATTGCAAAGAAGACACTTTGCAAAATTCTCAAGTTTGCAAAGTTTATCAAGTTTGTCTGGATACCCTGCTCAGAATCAGAGGCGAATGCGGCAGTTTTGATATCCACGAGCACATGGCCAACACACCAGTTCTGCCATGCTTTCCTGTTGACAGTTGAATACCTCCAGCAAATGTTTTCCCCTCCATCTAAGAGAAATGCCCTTGCCTCGCCATTCGCTGCCGTGACGTGCCAAATCAAGAAATTAATATAGTGTGTATATATCCTGAAAACACATGGCTCAGAGTGGTTTATTCCATATACCATGGCTACTTGCCATAACCAATGTTCAAACTAAAATAAATAAAAATGATCATATTTTGGCATGTGTAAATCCACCAAGAAATGTTTGCCCAGGTGCAGGAATTGATGAAAGTGTCACAAATCTCACAATTCTAACACACTCTATATAATACTTTTCTAATAAAAGCAATAATCAAACTGAACCTGAAAAAAAAAACATGGCGGTTGTGTCTGAGCCATCGATTCTGTGACGATTGTGCTTGATCAATCAATGGTCTGCAGTATTGCTAGCTCCACCCTTAGGTCCCTGTTCGGCTCGCTAGGACCTAAACAGAGCAGTAGCTAAATTCATCACGGGTACTTAGGTTCGGTACAGTTCACTTGGCGATGGAAGTGTCAAAACGTGGGACCACGGATTGGTTACCGCACCATATCATGTCGTGGCGCATCGTACTGTGTGGTCCAAATGCGCCATTAGTTACTTCAAAATATGAATCATTTTCCATTATAATTTCCATTATTTTGTGTGCGTGTGCGTGTGCATCAGTAGGTAGAGCATGGCGTTGACAATGCTTAGGTTGTGGATTCAATTCCCATTGGGACCACATATACTGAAAAATGTATGAATTCATGACTGTAATTTGCCTTGGATAAAAGCGTTTGCTAAATGGCATATGTTGTTTGAGACTGTTGGCCACATAACAAACTGAAAACATATTCCCCTTTAGTTCAGTTTTAAGTGAAAACTGAATCTTCATTCCCTCAGTGCTGCGAGACAGAAACATATTAGTTTTTGTTTGTTTGTGTTCGTTTTTATGCTTTAGTGAGATTGGGAGGTTGGGACTGTGAAAGTAGACGCTGGTGGTATTGGCAATGTCTCTTTACTTACATTGTCTCATACTCACAATGTGAATAAAAAAATCATCATGATATTACTGTCTTTGTGCCTCATGTATAACTTGCCTTTAAACTTTAAGTACTAGTCATTTTTTGTTTTAAATGAAATTTCCACTGACATACAGAACAAATTTTTGCAATTATTACAGAAATCTCATGATCCCACACATGTAGACCTCACTGGATTTGAGTTAAACGTCAGGCAATAGAAAGCTTTCCTTTCTTTCCGGTTGAGAGGGTCGAGAGATAAGATATTTTTTATTTGTATTGATCAAATACATGAAGGTGGTCTGTGGTGCAATTGCCTCCTCTGGTAAACTGACTGTCCCATCCCTCTGGGCACCTGGCAGCCACTCCTCGCGGTCTCGTCTCTTCTCTGTGCTGACACCTCAATGGTGGAATGACCTTCCAGACTCCACTACAACTGAATTCTGTACATCTAGCTAATTGTCATCACCACTGGCAGGCAGTGTGGTATAATGGTTAGGGAACTGGGCTTGTAACGTTAAGGTTGCAGGTTCAATCCCCAGGTGGGACACTGCCATTGTACCCTTGAGCAAGGTACTTAACCTGAATTGCTTCAGTACATTTCCAGCTGTATAAATGGATTGTAAAGAAATGTCAACTGTAAGTCGCTCTGGATAAGAGCGTCTGCTAAATGCCTGTAATGTAATGTAATGTAATACCACTGCCTAGTTGCTCAACAATATGCATCGCTGCTTACTCAATAAAAAATAAAAAATTACTAACCTTTTCCTTCCCAGTGTTACCGGTATGTCTATCGCTGTATTACTGCACTGATCTCTTGCGCGAACTATGATTGTTACAACGTCTGGCGCTGGCCACGGAGACTGAGGTTCAATTCCCCATCTCGCCAGAGCCGGCTCTGGCTGGGAGTGCCACCAGAGGCGGCGATTGGCTGTCCACCCCAGGGAGGGGGGAGGGAAGCCGACATGACATTCGCTGCGCATAAGAGTGGCCCTGTAGTACTGGGTTATGGTCGACGGCTTGGCGAGTGCCGTCTCGGAAGAGGCGTTACTTCGCCTTCGTCACTACCAGTCGCAGGACTACGGTAGCGAACTCACATTACTAGGGGGGGATTGACATAAAATAGCGGGTCTAATTGGCTACCAAATTGGGAGAAAATGGGAGAAAATCAGAAAATTCAAGAAATGCTTAAAATGTAATGTAAATGTAAATGTAACTCCAAGCATTAAGAAAGTCACCATGAGCTGAATCCAAAACAAGTAAGCAAGTTAGTTCTGTTACAGCTAAATCTTGTCTAATCTGCCCACTAATTCACTATTCAACCATCAACATCTTTCTTATCAGTGCCTTCAAAACAGTAGATATGCTTACATATGCATGGCTAGCTTAAATTAGATTGTTTTTTTTAATGTTTGCAGTTTACAGAAAATGTGCTACTTTTTAAGCATTTGAGCAAGTTGTGGATGATCATTCATTTACATGCGTCCAGTCTTCTTAGTTTTGTCAGGTGAGTCCATCGGTGTTCATGTACACATTTTTCAAGATTACCCCATGTTTTGTAAGTATATTGACAGGATGTTCAGGACTGCAGCTCTGTGCAATGGCTGTTATCAGGTCAGTTCTAAACGATGGACTAAGCAAATATTAATTAGAGGGCAGTCTGTAAAAATGTGGTGCAGTCGCAGTGATGGTTGTCACGACTAAAGGCATTTTAGACACTATTTTAAAACTTGACTTCTTAAGTAGCCCTTGGCCAATTGTCCTTCAAGGTTAGATGCCCCTGCATTATTCAGGGTCATTTTGCTTTACTGTTCACTTATGTCTCTATATATCCACTTTCTAAGAGTAGTAAGCTGCAAGTGGGGATAAAGAGTTATGGCTGCTATATAAATGTCAGACGATGCTGTTTCCTAGCTATTTATAGGGCAATTTATTGATTTGCTCTAAGCGATAAGCTATTTTTTTAAACAATGAGTTCCTCTCATAAGTCTTCATTCTCCTTTATAGTGAAATGCTTGCAATGACTCTCCACAGCATACTGCTAACACAATTAAAATGGTTTAGAAGGACAAAATGTGAGAAAATATCAGACACCCCAGCAGGGCCAATACAGCATTCACGTGCTACTAGGAAGTATCTCCGAAGTACAGCTTGCACACACTGAGGTGCATCAAACTCAGACATAACAGCAAACATGGATGTCCACAAGAAATGGATTTGTATGTACAGATTAAGCTTTATAAATCGATATAATATTTAGGAAGAAAGAAAGCACACCAGGTGCATATATGAAAAACAGGCATGATTTCAGACATTTTTTCCTGAAAGTTCACAATTCAAAGGTTGAAGTTTCGTTGAAGAATTGTAACACAATTTTCCCACTCTTAAAAAAAATTTTTTGCTTTCTGATTCTTTACCCATTTGGTAGCCAATTGTACCCTATTTTTAATTAAAATATCCCTTCCCTTGTACTACGAGCTCACTGCTGCGACCCTGGGACCGGCAGTGACAAAGGCGCCAAACCGACTCCTATGAGACAGAACTCGACAAGCTGTTGACCATAACTCTGGTACACACAGAGCCACTCTTGTATGTGGCAAGCTCATGCTGAATTGTAGGTGAACAGAAATGACACAGACTTGTAACTGCAAGTGTTTTATTTTTCTGACCCACCACCCAGTGAAATACAAGGCAGAGAAGGCAGAGCATAGAAGACCATCATAATCAAATGATGAAATGACAGCTTATCTTGGAGGTTCATTGAAGATTCTTCAACTCGCTCTTTCTCAATTACTGGGGAAGCAGTTTAGCATTTGCTGCCCTTATAGTTTTTTCTCTCTCCCACTTTCTTTTTTCTCTGGCCAGGTGCTTGTAATGGTATATTGATCAAACTTACATTTTACTACTGTAGTGCTACCATAATCATTTTTCAGTGGATGTGACCTGTATTGAAAACAAAACAGGTTTACTTTCATTATTACACGTATGCTAATATATATGTATATATGTATATATTGTGACACCTGGAGGAGATGAGGAGGAGTGGAGAAGGCTACTCCTCCTCTGGCTGCTGTCCTGGTTCCTCCCACAGCCTGGGAAACCTGCAGGACTTCAAATAGTTTTGGGCTCAGCTACAGGCACACACAGCTGAGGTTGATTGATAATCAGCTAAGCTGCTGCTCATTGCCTTCGTCAGGCTCATTATAAAGGCACCATTTTCTGTGCCTTTAGGGAGAGGTGAATGTTGTGGCTAGCGGGGTACTGCTCTCAATTGGTTTTCTTGGTTTTCTTGGTTTTCTTGGTTTTCTTGGTTTTCTTGGTTTTCTTGGTTTTCTTGGTTTTCTTGGTTTTCTTGGTTTAGTTTTTTGTAATTTGTTTTGTTTGAGCTGGAAGTTTGGTATTGGCTATTTGGTTATTTTTGTACCTCGCACCAGAAGAATAAAACCGCCCTGGGCCAATCCACTACCTTTCTGTCCACTCACCACCGGGCTTGGTGGCCACACCTGGCACCGTGCTACAATATATATGTGTGTGTGTGTGTGTGTGTGTGTGTGTGTGCGTGCGTGGTAAAAAATCCATACTTGAGCAGATGCTAGGCTTCTTCAATAAGGGGAGAGTCACAGAAAATCTATTCACTTATTAAGTGGGTCTTGGGCTTAGAATGTTTGGGACCCCCTGCCACTACATTTCCTTCTTTTTCAAATTTCTTTATTTATTACTATTATTTCCTTCTTCTGTCTCTTTGGAGCAGGAGACAGTAAGAATGAATTCAATAAATAATTGCAGTAGGAATGGCACCCACCATAATGCAAACAGCATCAAAGCGTATACTTTTTTCTGGGATTCTTTGTGAAGAACAAAAATGGGTAGTATAGGCCTATGTCCCAATGAATTTGGTGCTTGTTTTCCAGGAAGCATGTTTTGTTAACCTTTATTGTCCAAATGTCATATTGTTATACACTCAGTGGTCCCTTTATTAGGTACACCTTTCCAGTACTGGGTAGGACCCCCCTTTGCCCCCAGAACAGCCTGATTTATTTGTGGCATGGATTAAACAAGGTGCTGGAAACATTCCTCAGAGATTCTGGTCCATGTTGACTTGACAGCATCATGCAGTTGCTGCAGATTTGTCGGCTGCACATTCATGTTGCAAATCTCCACATCCTAAAGGTGCTCTATTGGACTGAGATCTGGTGAATGTGGAGCCCATTTGACTACACTGAACTCATTGTCATGTTCGTGGAACCAGCTTGAGATGACTTGTGCTTTGTGACATGGCATATTATCCTGCTGGAAGTAGCCATTAGAAGATGGATAGACTGTGGCCTTAAAGGGATGCATATGGTCAGCAACAAGACTCAGGTAGGCTGTGGCATTTAAATTATGCTGAATTGGTATTAAGGGGCCTAATGTGTGCCAAAAAAACATTCCCCACACCATTACACCACCACCACCGACCTGAACCATTGACACAAGTTAGGATGGATGCATGGATTCATATTGTTTGCGTCAAATTCTGACCCTACCATCTGCATGTCGCAGCAGAAATCGAGATTCGTCAGACCAGGTTTTTCCAATCTTCAACTGTCCAGTTTTGGTGAGCCTGTGCCCACTGTAGCCTCACTTTCCTGTTCTTAGCTGACAGGAGTGGAACCCGTTATGGTCTTCTGCTGCTGTAGCCCATCCACTTCAGGTTTTACGTGTTGTGCGTTCAGAGATGCTCTTCTGCATACCACTGTTGTACCATGTGGTTATTTGAGTTACTGTCGCCTTCCTGTCAGCTTCAAGCAGTCTGACCATTCTCCTCTGACCTCTCTCATGAACAAGGCATTTTCGCCCACAGAACTGCCGCTCATTGGATTTTTTTGTTTTTCGATTTTCTCTGTAAACTCTATAGACTGTTTTGCGTGAAAATCGAATGAGATCAGCAGTTTTTTAGATACTCACACCACCCTGTCTGGCACCAACAATCATTCCACAGTCAAGGTCACTTAGATCACATTTCTTCCCCATTCAGATTTTTGGTCTGAACAACAACTAAACCTCTTGACCATGTCTGCATGCTTTTATGCATTGAGTTGCTGCCACATGATTGGCTGATTAGATAATTGCATTAACGAGCAGGTATATAAGTGTACCTAATAGAGTGGCCACTGAGGGTATATAGAGGACTGCAACATTCAAAGAGGAAGCATAGTAATGATCTTTGCAAATGGGGATATCTATGAGTACTGTACTATATATTAGACATCCGCTAATATATCTAGATAATATATACCTACACGCCAAGGGGCGTTTGTTTTTAACACAAAGAAAGAAAAACAGACCATAATGTGTGGCTAATACGACCATTATGCACCATGGTACAGAGTCAACCAGCATCTGGAATTATGCAGGAGGAATACGACAGCACTCTTTCAGAAAGTGACAGTCAATCAAATCACACTTAGTTGATGGAAGTGGAAAATGCTGTCTTGGGTGAATATCCTATTAATCCTATCCTTCGAATCTGGTTGCTGGGAAGGCCATGACATATGTCAGGGTCATGCCCCTCAAACCATTGGGCGACTACTTGTGCTATGTGAACAGGAACATTGTCATGTTGAAAGGTACCCTTCTCTGCAGGAAAGAAATGCTTTAACAGGGGGTGAAGATATAGTCCTATCAGTACCATTAATTAACTATTGACATTGCCTTCTAAGGATAGGCGTGTACTCAAACCATGCCAGTAAAATGCATCCCACTCCATTATGGAAAGACTAGAACCCTTCACTGGTGGAATGGTCTTGGGTGTCCTATTTTTTGTTCACTACCTGTAGCTTACATGTAATGGTGACGATGGTGGGGATGATCATGATGAATAATGCAGTTGATTACGATGATGGAGCAGTGGCAGTCGATATAGCTTGATTGAAACAGGACTTGCATGTGATACTTTTGCACTAGATGGTGCAATTTAACTAACACTATCCCTTAGTTTTTGTCAACCTGAATGCTATGCATTCTACCTCACTAAGTCCACTTGCAGGCTTATCATTTTGCCTCACCCACTCGGAGCACTACTGCTGGCTTTTCTTCTAGGTGTCACAGTTAAGGGTGTGATTTAATGCTGAAATGCTGCAACATACTGAATGGAATAGTACCAGGCGGGTGACGTAACCAAGCATCATCTCTGCACAGGGAGAGAGGGTGGGCTGGCATGGTGAACCATGGACATTAAAAACAGGAATCCGCTAATAACAAGAGTTTCCTGTACTGTCAGTAATAATGTTTTTATAATAATAATTATTATTATTATTATTATTATTGTTATTATTATTGTTATTATTATTAATATATCATGTTTCGTACTAGTTGATGCACACCGAATCTTATTGGGTTTTCATGTTTCATGTTGTTGTTGTTGTGGAGTTCCACATCACGATTACAGGCTTAACTGCTTTCCGCATTTTATATTTGTTACTACCTCTGTGGTGTCTTTACAACAGGTGGGTGCAGTCGGTAAGAGGATGGACTTCCCTTATCTCTGAAAAAGCAGGCCATGCTTGGAGTGGTTCAGATAATGTTAAGCCTGCACATTAATCACACATGAAGTTTGTGTTGGAAGAGTTACAAAAACATGCAGACTGATTTTTTACTTATTTACTTTGGTCCCGGTGTGGATATATTTGTCTTTATTTTATTTTTATATATTTATGGTAATTCTGGTTTAGCTCCAGCAGGAGGCTCTGCTCGCTGGCCTCCAATAAGTGTAAGTGCAGGGGAGGCAATAGCTTTCAGTGAATGATTCTGGTATAGCTCTGGTCAATGAGAAGAGAAGAATAGCTTACAGTATGAGCATTTGCAGATGGTATTCAGCCCCTGAGTACCATATCAGTCCAACTGCTTTAAATACTCAAAATGCATCCTACATCAAATTGTATTTCATCATACAGCTCTTAACTGAAACCGTTTGCATTTACTGGTTGGTGACAGGAGGGGCAACCAATAGAGATGTATGTTCAAGGTTGGAATATTTTGACTCATCATCACCACATAAAATGCTGTCACTCATGTGACCTCCTTTGTTGCAAAGCTCTTTAAATAAATAAATGTGCATACAGTGAAATGCATAAACGCACTACTTACCTGAACTTGCTCCATTGAATAATGAGCTTAAGCGTAATGAAAATGATTATTTGGTTACTGGTTAAGGACTGATGTGCTCGTATGTTTCAGGACTGATTTCTGGAAAATGGTTTAAGCAGTGCTTAATTTGTAAGATAAGAGATGCTGGAGCTCAACTCGCGGAGGAAAAAGGGTAAACTTTTCCTACCTCTGTCGCTGCATTTCTGTCCCTCCCTCTGGTCTAATGGTAACTTTCCAGTGGTGGAGCAACAAGGGTTAAAAACAGGAACGATGATATGGTTGCTGTTTTTAAAGACGCTGTTGTTGACGTGCAGATTAGATTAATTTGTGAGAAACCTCTCTTGCACTCTGCGCTGGAAATTGCTATGGTGTTACAAGTGGTTAAGAGATCCTTCAAGGACTGTGTAACTCATTCTCCCGACGTCTCTGTGAACACTCTGAAAGCACAAATTGTTTCTCGGCTGTTAAGTCTGTTAAAATACATGTTGTTGTCACACTTTAGATATTTATGAGCCCGGGGCTCTGATTCTGATTAAGACATTTGCCGGGCGCAAAATCAGATTCTTGCCATTTGCCGGGGCTGTGCCCCAGCTAGCCCCGGCACAAATTAAGCACTGGATGTAAGCCTGACTGTGTCAGTTGAATATAAATGGTCTAATTGTCATAGGAATCACTGAAAGACACATTCATTACACATAAAATGTGCCCTCTACCTCAAGGTTAGCGTATTTCTGACTACACTTGCCTTACATTTCCATAAATCATTTAGCCATTAATTTGTTCAGCCTTTCAAGTTTAATATGCCACTTCTGTGCCTTGAACTGCTACAGTGAAAGAGGGATGGGGGGTGATGAGAAGTTTGTTACAAGGCTTTATATTGCAGTGCATGTGCTACAGAAGGGGAAAGTTGTTTGAGACACATTGTGGGAATAGACATTGAAATACAGATTGTCAGTATGTGTACGCAAGTGTGTGTGACTGTGTTTTTTGGTTTTGGATGTCTGAGTGAGAGAGATCAAATTTGTGTGTCTATGTGTATGTGTGAGTGAGAGAGAAATTGTGTGTGTCAGGTGTGCACTGTATGTGAGGAAAGTGAATGTGTGTTCCATGTATGTTTGCATGTTTGAATCTGCGTGTGTGTGTGTGGAGGTGTGGGTGTGTGGAAGCAGCTAAAAACTCCTCTTTGGTTCCTCTCAGTCCCCCCCCCCCTTTCTCTTTTAGTGAAAGTGTGCGTGCTCTGCTAACAGACACAGGAAAGTCTCCCTCCCTGCAGCTCAAAATCGACATCGCCTCCTTAGCTCTGGCACCTCCTATCCTAGAGCAGAGGTAAAGTGCTGCCGACCCCTACCCACAGGAGCTGGGGTCTGTACCGGCTCATTTCGTCCTTGTTTGTCTCCGTGGGAACTGAGAGCTGAGTGCGGCCGTGGAGCAGGACAGCGGAAACCGGAGCGCTGGGTTGGGGGGCGGGAGAGGCGCACTGAATGGGGTGTTGGAGTCTGAGGGGCTGCAGACAGTGGGCATTGTGCTGATTGTGTGCGCCTCCCTTAAGCTCTTCCACTTCCTGGGGCTGATCACTTTCTCAGAAGGTAAGGGCCACCCGACACTCTGCACCTGGGAGCGTGGCAGGCTCAGTCAGTTTCATGATCACTGTGACCCTCGTTTGAGACTGGACAAATTTGCGCTATGGACAGCAGGAGGTTTGTCATGATTTAACTGGATAGGAGTCTTCACAGGCTTGTTCATAGGGTGTTGGTCAACCCAAGCTAGAGCCTCGGGAGTAAAAGTATGTTATAGCCAACCTCCAAATTATGTTGTATAGCCAGGCTGGTAAATGGTAAATGAGGGGTGATGAAACACTACAGACAATGCATATTCAGTAATCTCTATCGCTGTCATTTCATTGATGTAATTATATAATTGCATAATGATATAATTCTTTAATATATTTTCACAGACACTGCTGAAAATACTGTTTCTTTATGCTCCCTTTTTGGAATTACAATGTGACACTGTCATTTCCTTCTCTTTTTAAAATTACAGCAAGATAATTGTGCTTGTAGGGAGTTGTAGATTTATTACATAAAATGTTGATACTGGTTAGTAAAGCTGCCCCAAGTTGATGATCAATCATCTAATTGATCATTTATCTCATCCAGTAAGTTATGTGGACTCGACGAATGACTTTATTATTGATGCTCATGCCACATGCTAAAAAATAACATCACACAATAATAATCATATAACTTGCCACCTATTTGGGGGCAACAGTGACACATTCAAGGAGCACTTCAATGGATGCATGTGCGCACTCGTCTGCAAGCCAGTAACCAGTATTGTCCACGGTAGAGGCCACACAGTATTACTGGTGAGCTAGCACTGAATGAGGAGAAGCACATCTCTCACTTTTGATATCTGACAGACAGTAGGCACCTGGCATGATGTTGCAGTGGAACCTTGCCCAACTTAAACCCTCCCTACTCCTGGCAGGATGAAGCCAATTGTTTCCCTCTGCTGTAAATTCCTGGTAGTTTGTTAATTGAAATGTCGAAGCTATGGGGCCCTGACTCTTGTGGCAGGCATCGTTACTGACTTAGCTACCAGGAGCCTCCATTGTCTTGTGTATTTAATGAAGAGTTGTGTTATGTGACAGTAAAGGATATACAAACAAATGACATAATTGGCAATTCCCTAAAAATCTACATAATTGCAGCATTGTTACAAAATTGTGCAGGCTTGGTTCAGGTTGATATTCTTTACTGCCATTGTTGACAACTCTCATGACAAAACACTGCTGACTTCAACCAAGCTTTTACTGAAAGCTTTTAGGCAGCATTTTTAACAATCATTTGCATATAATTTGACATCAGTAGGCAAAAGGTTCCCTGAACTACTTGAATGCTGTCAAAATGTCTGACACATTTCACCAGCCCAATTGGATGATCCTATTACATTGGAATATCCCACCAACACATCTTCTTTTGGCTCACAAGCTGCACTAAAACAGTATAAAAATCTACACAAACCATAAATTGTTAATTCACAACATTATACCAGTCTTTTGTGAAAATTGCCATCTTTGTTGGGTAAACTTTCAGAAGTAAAGTATTTGAGAAGGATATATAAACTGCTTATGTATTGATCCCACCTTTATGAGGAAGGAGTGGCTTTGAAGATTATAGCCTGTGCGTTGCATATGAATCCTGTGTTTCTGTCATTGTGTTTTTCCCTGGGCAGAATTTCCACAGTGTATCTTTGATCAGTGTTTCACTGCAAAAGTTGGATCTATTATTGAAGATACAGCAAAACCTCTTTAAATTAGGTTGTTGACCACTGCATGTATTGTTTGAATTAGATTAACTATAATATTTTACACTGCAATTGATTTATTGATTGAATTAGGTTGATAACAGTAGTCTTTTTAGACTACAACATATATTATTTGAATTAGGTTAACAGTTCACTGTTTTGCCTACTATATATGATGATTTAGTTAGGTTGCAGTTAACACCTTTTAAATATAGTCAAACCTTTATCAAATTTGGCCTTTACAGTACAAAGAGAAAGAAGGCAATTACACAGGATATTTCTGTCTCAAACAGCTTAACCTTTGATGGGACTTTGAAAGGGACATGATTGGGCTGCCATCTGCCATAAAGTGTCCTGGCAGAAAAATCACTTTTCAGGAGTGTGGGTAATAACACAGGACAGAACATTACTTGATAGCAATCTTTGCCAGAAAGGCATCAGCAAGACAGAGGTTGTCAGATTTATTCTAATGTGTCTGTGGGACTAGAGCAGGAGAGCCTGGGGCAACACAAGGACAATCTCTGTTCACGCCCAAGGCTCTCCAGCCCCTCTCTGTTTTTATCACAGCCATTAAATTGCTGCCCCATGATCTGAAAGGATAAGCAAGAAGCATACTGACTATGGGGGCTTTTGAATTTAAGGCACCAGAACAAGCTGAGGTGTGCTTTGAATGCTTCTGAGGTCAACTAAGTTACCAAGAAAGTAAGAGAAATTGCGCACTAGAAATTAATTGTGAAGCAATATCTACAGTACAATGTAAGTTTGGCCTTAACATGCATAACATGCTAAGAGCAGAGGGAACAATATACTTTATACATTCACTACTGTAAGTCGCTTTGGATAAAAGTGTCTGCTAAATGGCGTATATTATTATTATTATACTTCTTATTTTGTATGCCTTGTTCTTCTGGTAATATAATGAATTAAAATTACAATTTCTTTTTTAAAACCAGTTTTAGTCTTTTCTAATTATTGAGTTTGTTATCTGCCTCAAATGTAGCCTGCTTGCAATTGTGGTTCATTCATAAGGAAAGTGTTACACCATAAAATGAAGTGGCAAAAAGTCAAGTAGCCCTTTTGCAATTTATACAAATGTTCAATTCAGTTGTTAAACATTTTTAATCATTAGTTTAAATCACTGTATGAGTTGAGGTTTGTACACTGCTATCAATGCCAGAGAAGGCATTTTTTTTATTTAAAGCACTCACAGGGGCCATCTGTTCTTAATCATTCTGTCACGATCATTAGACTGATGTCAGACTCAATATTTGGTCAGCAAAGCTTACTATAAATTCAGCTTTCTGGTGTCCTTACAGACTTTGTTCAATATGTGTCCCAATTACACATCTTGCAGTTTAATAGAGGCAACTGAAGGGCCCTCCCAACAGCATAGGACATCACCTTGCTTTTTAAAAGGCATTAGACTGTGTCCCAGTATTATTTTAATATAAATATGACTATATTTGCTGAGCAGACTATTTTTTCCCCCTTGATTTAATCAGGTAGGTCATATAAGAATTACATTCTCATTTGCATGATAACATGAATAAAGGTGTATAGGGAATGCAAAGAATTGTGTTGGCAATCAGTTTTACAGTAGGGGAAATGATTAGGTGGCTAAAGCCCTGTGCTGGGGCATTGGATTATGTTTGGTCCAGAGGGAAGAGTGCCCCCTATTGGTCCACCACCAACTTCCAGCAGCAACTTAGTTTTCCCATCTAAGTACTAATCAAGCCCAACCCTGCTTATCTTCAGTAGTTTGACATAAGAAGGCAACATGGTGGATATGACTGCTGGCACAGAGGGATATGACTGCTGATTTTCCAGGGCAATGCCCATTTTTACATTTTATCCACACAACTATACAGTATATCTACTCAACTAATTCACATTAAGTACTGTGTGTAAGGGTGTGACCCCAGTGTCACCTTTAGGACTGAAACCTACAAGCTGTATAATTGTAAGTATGGATTCCTAACCACTACACCACACTGTCCGTGGGGCTACATAGCCTGCCAACCTACCAGTAAAATAGAAACAAACACTGCAAAATGACTGTAAAACTGTAAGTTTTAATTTGATTATATAAATCACTGGACTACAAATATGTTGCATACATTAAATACCGTATATCAGGTAGATCTATTGAAAAGAACACTGGGGCACTTCAAGCCAAAGCACCACTTCGAAAATGATCATTCCCACAATGATTGTTCCACCTAGAATAATTTTGGAAAACACAAATCACAGATGTTCTCCAATTAAAAATGTATTTTTAAATATATATTTAATGGCCTCGGGCTCATTAGATCTCATAGATGCAGTTCTCCCTCTCTTTCTCTCTCTCTCTCTTTGAGTTCATATTGTGAGTGATTATTGGAGTGGATTGAGTCAAGTTGAGGTCTGCATTTCCATTAAAGCCTCAAAACTGTGGTTTTGAAACAGGCTCAGCTCTCACAACACAATTGACCTAAAAATATGAGAAAATATCTCAGTATAATAGCTCAGTCTGTCTCGGAAAGACAGCAGTAATACTTCACATCAGTCGCACATTTGCAACCCACCACATTCGGTCCATTTTCAGATTTCCAAAAGCGATAGCACTTGATAGATTTCCTCACCTTCTATTTGACACCCCCATGCATAAGCCTGATTCCCATGGAATGTTAAGTATGTGGTCCTGTTTCATCTTCAGGATAGAGACGACACCACTGCTCCCTCACAGTAACTCTCATAACGTGAGAGGGAATGCATTTGAACTTGTTTTGTACTACAAAAACAGTGACCTGTGTTTCTAAGCTGTGGAAGTGTATCATTCACATTAGCTATGGGTTGATGCGACACCAAGAAAATCATTTCTGTCTCCATATTTGGACAATGTGCTGTTATACAAGCTGGTTCCTTGTCCTACACTAACCGTGTGCCAGTGTTTCAACCTGAATCAAGGTTCAGCCTCAGTGCACCTTAATCTTTGATTAGGTGTTTTTTAATTTCTTAAAATATTTTAAAAATTGTAAAAAAACTTATCAGAATTGTCAATGCATGGAACAGCTTGCAAGGTCATATAGTAGAAAGGTCATATGATGCAGTGCTGGGTACTCTGTAGACTGTAGGTAAATGATGAACCTAGATGAGCAGAATGGACTCTTCTCATCATCCTATATTCTTATATTTTTATAAAAATTATGAGATCAGTGGTAACAGAAAAGATAACACACAAAAGTTGTGTAAGAAATAAACAAAGCAGAAAAACGCTTCAGTTTATTTCCCAAAGCTAAGGTGCAAGGCAATGCAGGTTACATAGAGGCTTAAGTCCAAAAGAGAGCAGATATCATCATGAGTCAGTGATAGCAATGACCGTAAACAATACATGTTTTTTCATTAGATGACACACTGTCTACACCCTCGTATGAATTACAGTGCATTGCATCAACCAGCGGCTCAATGATGAATACCAGTGGCAAGCTGGCAACCTACAAATAAGGGTAGCAAAAATCATACCTTTATTTTACAATTACACAGAACCAGATTTTGTTTTAACAAGCCTGCTAATTAAAAGGATCACCCATTAGTAGCAGAGGATTATTACCTGTTTGCACCTACAGTAATATTGAAGCTCTGCCTGTGTGTACCTCACCTAATTAAATAAGTACTGTATTTGTTTTAAATTGAAATTGAATCTCTGGGGCCGTATTCACAAAGCATTTTAAGGGTAAAAGTTGGTCCTAACTCCGCAATTTAGGAGCAACTCCGAAAAATAATGGGCATGCCACTCATAAATGTAGGACTCCTAAATTTTTTGGATAAGAGTATTTCACAAAGGGTTTGAGAGCTAAAAACAGCTCCTAAGTCCAGGAGAAGTTAGAAGCAGTCAAGAGGACTTCTAAGTCGCTAAAGACCTACTCACGGCGATCCGAAAATCTGCTGCTGCTGGCAATTGTTGTCGCAATCGCGTCAACTCCTAAATTGCACTAAAGCCTTTTAGTTAGGAGTCCCACCTTAAAGCCTATTCACAAAGCTGCAAAGACAAACTCATACTAAGGAAGTCCTAGAATTTTCAAGCTAAGAGTGAGGGCGGGGTTGACGTCGTTGCTATGGATGACGTTGTTTCTCATGAACGAGCTTACTCAGAATGCCCACAGCGATTGGCTGATATAGGGGATGGGTCTCTGCCCGCGATTTCAACCTAGAAAATAAATTATATGCTACTGTAAAAGTGTATGTAGGCCTACCTGTTCCTGTTATATTCTAGTGGTGTAACGAATCGCAGTTGATCCGTGATCCGTACGGATCAACCCCCACGGTTCGGCATGCATATGATCCGCGGATTAATAGCTACATTGAACCATCATAGAGAAATACAGTTTTTCTGCCGCTGTTACATTTTAAAGTAACAATTCCCTAAATCTCGATGCAGAGTTACAGCGAAGAGATAGACAACCATGTATGTTTTGGTTTGCTTTGTTTTTCATACTAAATGCCTTTCTGGGAGGCAGGTTTTTAGAAATGCGACTGAAGTGACCAGGTCCTGTGTGACTGTGAGATGTGACATCAGGTTGGAAAGTGGTACATTATTCATTGTCTTATGAGGGTCTGGACATAGCGCACTGTGTTGGGATCTGAGCTGTGTGCAAGCCCAGGGGTTTATCTTTATTCCTTTTATAATGGAGGCCTGTATGAAAATGTAAGGAGCTCGATAACCTGCCGTTAGCATGGAGACATTAAAGTAGTCACGTGACTAGTCCACCAAATCAGTATTCATGTTTTGCTGATGAGCACCAAAGGTTGTAAATCTTTGCTTTAAAAAATCTTCTATTTCAGATTAAAGAAAATTACATTCCCATAGAGCATGGCATGTGGCTGGCTAAAAATATGTAACCAAATTGGTCACTTTGGAGAAGTTTTGGGACACCAAAGGACGCCTGGATTCTGTTTTTAGAAATAACACTGTAGATTTTGATTGGTTTAAGATATTTCCATCCAATTTTGGGGGGGAAGTGTACAACCCCTTGGAGTAGCACACAAAATAATGATTTATCTGGAATCTGCTATGGAGTGAAGAATCATCATATTAGTAGAGTGTAAAACATTTTGTATATTTTATGTAGTTATAAAGTACATCATGAGTCTCATAGGTGACACATATGCTGACACTTGATTTGTCATGGTGCAACTGCCTACTTCACATCAAGCCCTCAATCATGTCTGTGCAATGTGTCCTTTTAGCGATGTCAGGCTTGGTGTGGTAGCGCAAAACAGGCGGAAAAAGCTATATTTAGGCCTTGACAGGAAGTGGTTAAACAAGGATCACCCATCTATCAACAGTATTTTGTTTTAGAGGTTGTGATTGACTGCCAACAGGGTTTTACAGCTTCATCGTGATACTGACTTTGCAGCCCTTTGAATTTGCGTCAGCCAATAAAACTTAGTTTGGACCTTTGTGCTGCCTTTGGAAAATGTTCTGTAAATGCTTTTGTCCTTTCATGAAAGGTATAGGAAATAAAGTGGGAAAAAAATAAAGTGTAGTGTAATGCCTTGTCACTGGTATATTAGCTTAAATCCAGTTTACCATGGTTGCTGGTAACGGAATTTAAAATGTCAAATCATTTCTAATGGCTCAAGGATGGATTTGTATTGGATTTGTTTAACTTTTTTGTACTTTGTACTGTAATTGCAATTTTATTTACAATTTTATTTGTTCTGTGTCGCTTAAGGATAGATATCTGGCTGTCTGATGTCAGTGTTTGTGCTTTGACTGCTTATTTGCTGCTTAAGTATTTTCTTTCCGTGTCTTCTGAGCTCTCTAAGTTGGCCTGGATAAAGGTGTCAAGGGATCTGTTTGTTTTTTCAAAGATTAAATATAAGAGGATGTAGAGGAGTAGTGTACCCTCCTTTGGGGTATTCATGTTCTTTTATGTTTCAGAAAAGCATAATGAGCATCCTTTGACCACTTGATATACATGCTTTTGAAAAATGCAATCTGTGTTAAATTGTGATGTTGTTTAAGTCAATGGTTCTCAAACTCTGTTATGGGAACCCACCGTGTATACTGGTTTTCGGTCCAACCATTATTGAAACCAGTGCATTTTAACTAGCTGTTACTTGTGTGTGATCACCTGGTTACTGAAACCAAACCGTTTGTGTAAAATCAATGACAGAGCAATTGGCAGCGAGTCAAACTTGCAAACCTTGACTCTCAGTGTTGTAATAAGTTTAAGGAAAAAATTATGGTAGAACTTAAGCACATGTTTTTGACAACCTTAATTGATCAAAAGATTGTCTGTAACAAAAACCAGCATACCCAGTGGTTCCCCAGGACTGAAGTTGAGAATCACTGGTTTAAGTGATGTAAATTTGAGATGATAACATGGCTACCACAGCTGACGTTTATGTTCCTCGGTAAGGGAGACTTCTTTTATGCCATTTCATTTACCACTTGCGTCTGCCACAAAATTGCCACACGCCATTATGGCATAACAAAGACTACTCTCACAAAGTATGGAAATTCAGCTGCAGAACAGGACTCAAAGCTTCTCCCCTCATATGCACTCATGGGAGAGAAGCACTTGCTTGTTTAATCTTACAAAACCACAGACTGAGCCCATTCCTCCTGCGGCCTCTATGTTGCTGTCGGTTGTGGGTTACAATAGCAGATTGTTGGTTCCGTGTTACTGTAGAAGTGCAAAGTTGAATTTAAGATGACTTACTATCTCAGTCAACTCGATTCATTGGCAATCAATCATCTTGTGAGCTTGTTGGGCTGGTGATTTACAGCCTCATGTACCAGTTACTCGCAAAAATATGGGGGCTGAAACAAGCCTTCCTCTCCAAATTCACCCCAGAGTAAAGTGGATACACAGAAAATGTTCTTCACAATCTTGTGTTTAACTAGCGTCTGTCTGCTAAATGGCCTAATTTTAAGAGCAAAAACAAACAAACAAACAAATAAAACACCATTGTGCCCAAATGTCAATGCCAATAAATGTTTGGTTCTTTGTTACAGACAGTGTGGATGATGAGCTGGAGCAGTCCATGGTACGCCATCGCCCTGAGGCTCTGGAACACTTGGAGGCAGAGACCAAGTTTACAAAGAAGGAGCTACAGATCCTCTACAGAGGCTTCAAAAATGTAAGTGCCACCTGCACAGGAAAAGTGAAACAGTCCTCTATTTATCCTTTAGGGGCTGTATGTTTACCCTTCTCCACCAGTATAAAACTGGTCTACAGTATTGGTAACATCAACGTACATTATCGTGTCATATTGGCTCTGTGTCCATGCTGACTGAGGCTATGAACTCTTGCTGTTGACTTGGTGATGGCTGAATTGAGGAGATGGTATGCGCCCATGTTTCAGGAGAGGAGTGACGTTCAAAATTAGATTAAAGATGATGTTCAAATCCATCATAGTGCAGAGCTGGTATAGATTAGATTAGAGATACTCATCTCATTAGATATTTTGATTTGAGGGTATTAAAGGTCCCAAACAGTCAAAATCAAATTTGTCCATGAAATAGGATGAATGTTTGGATGAAAACAGATGAAAGTGGGATGTTGAAAGCTTGAAAACTGACCGTTGTAGGTCAGGCTCCTCCTTTGTAAAAAAAATAAACCACTTCATAGAGGAGGCATGTTTGTGTTGTTTACTAGTAAGCAAATGTAGCTCCCAAATGGGTGTTAGCTAACGTGGTAAAACCTCCCTGTGTCATGCCTGGATCCTCACACATTTTACCAAAAAATTAAGAGTGAGAGACATGTCTGCAATTTATTATGGTTCTGCACACTCAAGTCTTCAATTTTAAGAACATGTGTGAACATTTTTAGGCGTGTCAAATAAGGCAAGCTCATGAATATTATCTCCCCACCCACTCAGCCTGCTTTACAGCCTTACTCATGGTCAAAGATGAGCAAGGCTGTAAGCCATATATCTCAAAATCTGAGCATTTTAATCAGATATTTTTGGCACAAATTGTTTTCTTTTATTTATACACTACCGGTCAAAAGTTTTAGAACACCCCCATTTTCCAGTTTTTACTGAAATTTAAGCAGTTCAAGTCCAGTGAATAACCTGAAGTGGTACAAAGGTAAGCGGTAAACTGAGGTTAAAAAAAATGTTTAGGTTACCAAAAACTGAAAAATAATGTAAATTTCAGAGTTATAAAAAAAGGCTCTTTTCAGGGAACAAGTAATGGGTTAACGTGGGTTAACAATCACTCACCAACTCTGAATCCAGCAAAAGAGCCCCAGACCATCACGCTTCCTCCTCCATGTTTGACAGTTGGTGTCAGACTGAGGATTCATCCTTTCGCCTACTCAAAGGCCTACAAAAACCTTTCAAAATTTCAAGATTTCAAATTTTGATTCTTCCAGTCTTCAGTAGTCCACTGCCAGTGCTTCATGGCCCAGGCAAGTCTCTTTTTCTTATTTTGCCATCTTAGCAATGGCTTTATTATTGCCACTTGACCTGTCAAACCTGCAGCTCGAAGTCTTCTCTTCACAGTTGAAACTGAGACTTCCTTACTTCGACCAGTGTTAAGCTGTGTTGTGTTGTGTACTTGAAGCTGTTGTCCTGTGAGCTGCCTATCACGCAAACTGTTGACTCTCAGAAACTTGTCTTCTGATTTTGTTGTGACTTTGGGTCTGCCAGACCTCCTCCTGTCAGAGTTTCCTCCAGTTTTTTAAGTGCCTTTTGATGGTGTAGGAAACTACTCACTGCCAAAAAAAATTACATTATTTTTCAGTTTTTGGTAACCTAAACTACCATTTCAGGTTATTCACTAGACTTGAACTGCTTAAATTTCAGTAAAAACTGAGGGGGTGAAAATGGGGGTGTTCTAAAACTTTTTACCGGTAGTGTATGTGAAATACAATGACTGTGCCAGACCTTTAACTTTGCAGGTCTAACTAAACTGCAAAGATCTCCCAACTCAAGATAATTTGAAACAGGAAATATTCTCCCTCTTCTGACAAATACACTCCTAAAATGTAACTAAAGGAGTATGAATGTTGTGAACCTTGAACTTCTTCTTATGCTCTAATTGCAAGTCAGAGCTTAATCTGTGGCTGTGTGGTGATGTCATCAGTCTGCATTTTTCATTTGCGGTGTGACAGAAACATTACAAAAAACATTGGAGGCTTGTATTAATAATATTTAGAAAAATATTACCATCAATTCCCACACAACAAACTCAGTTTGAGTTTTGAAACCCAAGCCATGGCATCGATTTGTTCTCTTTATGTACATGCTGATTCTGCTTTTGTCAATTAATCGTATTTTATGGAACAGAAAAGGTATTGTTATGCAATACCAGTGGTTAATGGACTCTCACTTGAAGGCACTTTGTATTGAGATTGAATTTGTTTAATACAATTGGAGCTCTTTTCGATGTGCTCAGTATGTAACACTGTTTTTTCTACAGGGCATTAAACAAGAAATGTTGTAGAGGTACCTTGCAGATTTACAGCCTCAATTCACTTTATTGTTCCACCAAGGTGAACATTAAAACAAATAAAAAGTAACAATACATTTTGCAACAAAAACGTAGTAGTGACTTTGAACGGTCACATCGAGAATTCTCTTTCCAATGTTAATAAATTATTTCCTCTGGAATGAACGATAAGATTGCTGCTTCAATCGTAACTTGAATGCTTAAAATGTGGAAGGGAGCCCTGATTCAAATGCACTGTTTTGTGTCTTCTGTTTCACAGGAATGTCCAAGTGGGGTTGTTAATGAAGACACCTTTAAGAGCATCTATGCTCAGTTCTTCCCCCAGGGAGGTACGTAGTATCAGAATACGCTTGTCTTATTGTGAGGTAAAGACACATTTCTAATTAGATCAAATAAACCAGTGTACACACCTGTTCAAATATTCTTTAGAGTTCTACCTCCCTTTAATGGGCTCCACTCACACTGTCCAAGTCTTTTCACGTTTATTATTTAAAATGTGTTTTGTCATTGGCAAATGAAGCTTTGAAGCATTAAGTCCTTTGCTACTGTATTGCAGTTGCACCCACAATATCCATGTTCTGATTTGTTTTGATTTGTCATTGTTTTTATCCAAACATTCCCCCCAACCTTATAAACCAACTTATATATATTTTCTATGCTTTTCCCTCTTTTTCTCACAATTTGGAATGCACAATAATATTCTAAGCCACACTCTCTGGAAGCCATAGGAGGAAACAACACCTATTGCCATTTCCGTCTCGCCTGGAGCTCTGGCTTTCAAACTGGTTCACAGCCCTCAGCCCCATGTCATCACCTCCCCGCTCCCTTCACCCCTCCCCTTCCCTGGATAAAGAAACCTCCATCAATGTAGTTGGGGATTTCATTGTTCGAGATGTGCCCCTGTCCCATCCTGCCTTCGGACCCACTGCGCACTGTGCACCGTTGTCCTGGTACCTGGGTTATGGATAACAATTGACTGTTGAGTCTGCTGAATGATTATCAGAACCTGAACATTGTCATTGCACACAGGATTTTAAAACTTTATTAAGGATTTTAAAACTTTTAAAACTTTATTAAACACTCTGCAGGGAAGGTTAGTGGTTTCTGGCCCTCTCCCATGTTACTAGCATGGCTTTGGGTAAATTTAGCAGACTCCTCTCCCTAAATACCTGGCTGCAGGACACCTGCAAAGCGAAGTGGGTTTCGTTCGTCAACAACTTTGACTTCTTCTGGGAGCACCCTGTGTTCTTTAAGTGGGGTGGACTGCACCCTAATCACGGAGGTGCACAGATGCTCTCCACTAATATGGAGAGTGGTGGTCCTGCCGTGAACTGACTGGCTGTCAGGACCTCTGGCATGGAAACGCCCCCAGCTGCTATAAAAACTGTTATGTCCAGATATTAAGATAATGTGAGTATCTTAATTTGAGTTCCATTAACTAACTGTAGAAGGCATTTTGAAGGACAGCGCAGGCCAGAGGAACTGCCAATGGCACTTTTGAATATGAAGTCCCTCTAAAATAAAACTGTATGTTTGTAACTGAAACCTGGTTCAATACTGAATACTCAATACTGAACACTACCCTTATTGAAGCATATCTTCCATTATTATTATAGCTTTTTCCATTCCATTAGACATGGAAAGAAGGGTGGGGGAACAGCTACCATATCCACTGATGCTCTGGATTGTAGGGGCATCTCTTTCTATAATTTTAGGTCTTTTGAATATAATGCTGTTTTACTGAAATGTCAGTCTCCCATGCTTGTGTATAGACCACCGAAATAATGTCCCAATTTTTTAACAGATTTCTAACAGCTTTTGTCTATTGTCAACACAAATGATGACAAGATTATCAATAATGGTGATTTAAATCTACACGTTAACAATACGACGGGCAAAAAGGAAGTCATTTTATTCATCTATTGAACACCTTGAATTTCACACAGCATGTTATTGGCCCAACCCATAACCATGGTCATATCTTAGACCTGGCTATTATGCGGGGGCTTACTGATAACAGATCAGCAGGTATGGATGTTGTTTTGACTGATCACTGCTGTATTGAATTTACTGTGTCTGTGCTCACACCTCAGTGTAATGTTACAAAATCTTGAAGTGAAGTGGCTGGTAGTTTCATCACCCCTGCCAACTCTACCCTCATCCGTTGATGATTTTAAATGAACTGAAGTACAAAATTACGGACAATCATTGATTCTGTTGCACCATTCTAAAAAGGTTTCTTCATAATGAAAGACTCCTTTTGAGAAATGCCACTGTTAATTAACTAAAAAGAAATTGACACAAAGCCAAAAGTAGATGGAGAAACACAAAACCATAGGTCCACTATGATATCCAACAAGAGCATCTAGCCGAGTATAAAAAAGCAATCAGAAATGCCAGATTTCTCCGGCTCATTTCTCCAAATTAATAATATTCTAAACAATCCGAGGGTGCTTTTCTCAACTGTCGACAGTCTGATAAATCCCGCTCCTACAAGCCCACGTAATTTTTTCTGAAATATTATGTGTAATGAAGTTTCAGCTTACTTAGAGAGATAAGATCAAAACAGTCATGCATGAATATCAGTAAAACAAGTGTCAGGGGTGTGGTAGGGGTGGAACCAAGTGTGGGTGAGAGAGAGAGACCCAGAATGCATAGATGCGTTAAGAACATTTAACTATCTTAACGCTGGCAGGAAACTAAAGCAAAACCGTGTCGCGAAAACACGTAATAGAACTAAGAAAACAAACCAAAATAACCAATGAACAGGAACAAACAAAACTAGCTAATTAGAAAATCCAAAGCGTATTCCAAAAACACGGAATAAACAAAACACTGAAAATCTACGAAAACAAACAAGCACATGAACAAACTAATTTGAGGAGGCAAGAATACTGAGTGAGTACGTCTAAGCTAAGCAAGACAATGTCCAAGCAACGAACAGAGAAATTCAGCCGGTTAAATGTCTTCCCGGTAAATCATTCATAGCTGTCATCAATGAGCTTGATTGCCTTTGTACATTCCTGGGGTGCCTTCCACTTCTCCTAATTGGCACTTGGGGGAAATGCCTGTTCGTTGACCGAGTCGTGACAACAAGGTCAGGTAATATTTTAGAATATACTGTTGCACACAGTGAATGCACTTTGCACTCTTTTACTCTGGTGGATGCAGAAGTGATTAAAAAAGTGCTATCTGAGTTGAAATTTTCCACATGTTCCCTTGACCCCATCCCCAACTGCTTTTTGAAAGAGCTATAGTAAATCACTCCTTGTTTACAGGCACATTTTCTGAAGCAATTAAAACTTCCATGGTTAAACCACTTCTCAAGCTATATGGATTGCTCTGTTCTTAATAATCATAGACCCATATCTAACCTCCCATTCTTTTGTAAGATTTTCGAAAAACTGTTTTTTAAACAGCTAAATGACTTCATCTGCAGCAACAATGTTTTTGAGACTTTCCAGTCCGGTTGTAGGGCAAACCACAGTACTGAGTCCAGGCAGTGAATGGCTCCATCTGGCAATGTCATCAGAAAGGCACAATATTTATTTTCATAGCTATGCAGATGACACCCAGTTGTACATTTCTGTTTCCCCCAACGTTTTTTTCACACCCTTGACACCCTATTGAAGCCCCATTGACACCCTATTGAAGTGTATTTATGATATAACTGTGTGGATGTCTGAAAACGTCCTCAGGCTGAATCAAGATAATACTGAGGTTCCAGGCATTGGAGCAAAGGCCCAGAGAGAGAAACTGTCTGCAAACCTACAGCCCCTTGCACTTACCACCAAGCACCAGGTCAGAAATCACAATATGATTATTGACTCTGACATTAATTTTGAGGCCCACATCAGACATGTGACTAAATTATCTTTTTATCATCTAAGATATATTGCTAGAGTTTGACCGTTTCTCTCACAGGCTGATACTGATAGACTAATGGATGCTTTTATTACTAGCAGGCTTGATTATTGTAATGGTCTCCTGTCTGATGTACAGAAAAAAATCTATTAGCCAGCTACAACTTGTTTTGTCAGCACTTGCACAGAGTGCTGGCAAAAATCTAATGGAGAGCACACATTACACCCATTCTAAAGTCCCTGCATTCGTTGCCTGTTTGTTTTAGAATAGATTTCAAGATCCTCTTACTAGTTTTTAAATCACTAATTCATCTGATTCTTCTCTCATCTTTATCACCAATACAATGGCACCATCTAGTGGCGCTCACTGTAAATACACAGAATTTTAATTCACACAATTTCACATGCCTGTTCGGGAATACGAATAGGCATGGTAACCTGTTTCAAGCAAATGGGGATTTTAGGGGCATATCCACTGATCTAAAGGATCAGTGGGCTTATATGAGCATAGATATAGAACAATATATATGTTATATATTGTGGTGTCCCTAGGGGTTGGGCGACACTCACGGACCTTGCAGAGGGCGTAGGCAGGTTAAATAACCCGGAGGAGGCAGTATTACAAACAAAACAATAATTTATTAACTTAATCTTGACAAACACAAAACAAAGGGCTGGGTATTCAGGGAATCCAAAAACACAAAGTCCACAATCTTTACTTGTCTTTGTTGTCCAGAATCCAATATCCAAGTCCAGTTCAGTTCCACAATCCAATCCAGTAGTCGTTACACAAAGGGGGGTCCTCAAATAATCCAAGTCAGACCACAATAAACAATCCAAAATACTTCTCAAAACTCTCTCTCGCACTCTCTCTTCACTACTCCAACACACCACCCTACTCCTTCCCAGTGTGATAGGAGCTGGTCCCGTAAATAGGCCTCCAAATGGCCTTCAGCTGTCTGTAGTCCCAATTGCTTGACCTTGTTCGGGTGCGGGATTACTACAGGTAATTGACGAAATAAAGGCAGCACTTTGGTAACCCGGGGGGGACACTCAAACGGCCCTGGCCCGGGCTAGGAGAGTCCTAACTGGGCAGAGGGTACTCGCGGTACTGCACACATTTAAAGGATCCCTCATTTATACATGTCGCTGGCATGACATGAAGTGCCCAAGCCTCAGACTATCAGCATGACGGAGTACCAATAATCGCCACAACACACATGATGTCATGTATTATTACTTTACACTAGCAAAGTCCATTTTGAGGACATGGACATTGAACTGAGATGACTGAATAAGATTTTAAAATGTTATTTCAATTGACAGCTTCCTATGTTTCATATCTAGGGTTTATGTTAGTGGAAGATGCAATGATATCAAATTAATTTGGTCATCGCGTGATGTTATCGCAAATAATGTTCATGGAAGAAGGCAAACTGATAGAAACAATAGAATAGAGACAATGGACTGGATCTATCCATTTTATATTACATTATATTCCGTTAAAAGTTTTCTGTTTAAAAATGGTCTTCCTTTACTTGTCCTACGAGTCTAAACAGTGATGTAAATGTGCTTACGTGCATCTGCACATGTTTTGATTTTTGTGACATTAAAGATAATGACAGTTGCATGTTGCGGGACCTTGTGTTGCTTGTCATTCACCCACTGTCATCCCCTTTAAAACACTTATCTGTTTTACCACACTGAGATGGACATACAATAGGCATTGTATTTAATGGATTGTATGTAAAGAAATTTAGACTCTGTAAGTCTCTCTGGATAAGAGCTAAATTCCTCAAATGTAAAATGTATTGTTTTCCTCTTGTTGTTTCTACTTACACTAATACACACACACACACACACACCTGTATTGAATACGGTTTTAAGAATATGCAAGAAACATGCAATATACAAGATTAAATAATTGTTGCCATGTGCTATGTAACCCAATAAAAGTATAGATGGGGAAATAGCCAGTGTTTTCATAGCTCTTTTGAGAAAATGTGATGTAAATGTGAGAAGTAGAAATGGTGGCAGTTTGTTTTTGTGAGCAAGAACCATAGCAGACCTTTGGGGGTAATCGTACTTGAAAGGGTAATGCTAGTTCAATCTACATCAAACAGAAGAAAAAAAACTTCTGTAAATTGCATCAAGTAAAGATATACTTTTTACAAGTGCATCGCTGTGCCTAAGTGTTTTCTATCAGGTTGAATTCACCCCTGAAGAGGAATAACAACACATTTGAATACTTGTTCATTTATTCTTTCAGATGCATCAAGGTATGCACATTTTTTGTTCAACGCATTTGACTCTGATCACAATGACTCTCTGAGTTTTGAGGTAAGCACATTTTGTTGTATGTTTGTATGTTTTTAAATTTAAAACTATATTGATGCGTGTGTTATTTGATAAGTACTACAGCTTGTCTACACATTTTATCTTACCAAGAAGGATTTACAGGATTTTGTTTTCTATGTGGTATCCCTAATGAATTTACCAGCAATGCTCATACCCTTGAATGGTTAAAGTGTATGACGAATATGACAACGTTATATTTGTATAACACATCACCGACATGGGAAGTTTCTATTTTTACGGTAACAATTAAGTTAAGAAATGTTGGCGAAATTCTAAACTGTTCCTGTCACGTCTCGTGTTCATGTTCCCCGTAATTAGGTGTTTGTAGTTTATTCCATTCGCTTACCTGTTTCCAGTCTCGTTATTGTATTATTGTTTTCACCTGTTTCTCGTTATGTCTGATGTAGTTAAGCTGTTCATTTCCAGATTGTCTCGTCATTGTATTATTGTTTTCACTTATTCCTGTCTGATTGCAGTCAGCTGCATTCATGTGAATTCATGATTGTTTCTTGTTATGTCTAAATGTATATAAGCTGTGCGTTTTCCCATGTTCATTGCCAGATTGTCTTGTGCTTTGCTTATGCCTACACAGCCAAACCCTGGCCCTGATATTGCTACATGTAACACCCCTACTGAGTTTAAGGATAGATCTGGGCTAGGTGTAATCCATCTGAATATTCGTAGCTTGCTCCCAAAGATTGATATGCTCCGCATTTGGGCCAAATCAACTGACGCAGACGTCATTGTCTTGTCTGAAACCTGGCTTAGTAAATCATGTTCTGACAAAGCCATCTCTATTAAGGGATACAACGTTTTCAGGACCGACCGTCCCAAAAAAGGGGGCGGGGTTGCAATTTATTGCAAATCAAAATTCACTGTGAATGTATTGCAGTCCAAATCAATCTGTAAACAGTTTGAGTTCCTGGCCATTAATCTTGAGGTGTCAACCAGGTTTTCTTTAATTGTGATGGGTTGTTATAGACCACCCTCAGCTGTTGCTGAGACGCTCACCTCTTTGACCCAGCTGTTAGCTGACCTAAACTATAGTGAAGTCATTTTGACTGGTGACTTAAATTGGGATTGGTTAAAACCTTCATCTGATGCTTTCAAAGATGTCTGTGTTTCAATGAACTATACACAGCTTATTGAGAGTCCCACACACCCCAACCTAAAATTTCCAGATAAATCCTCACTAATCGACTTGTTCTTGACCAATGCTCCACACAAGTACTCCATGGCAGGCATTTTTGCTAATGATATAAGTGACCACTGTGTGGTTGCTGCAGTCAGGAATGCAAAAGTTCCTAAAACTAAACCCCGATTTGTGACTAAACGTAACATGAAGGCATTTGTTGAACAGGGATTTTTTTCATGACTTGTATGACTTTGACTGGGAACGTATTGAATTATGTAATGATGTACAGACTGCATGGGAGTTCTTCCATGAAGGTTTCTCCTCTCTTGTTGATAAACATGCTCCCTTCAGGAGGTATAAAATAAAAGGGAGAGACAACCCTTGGTTCACACCTGAGCTATCTGACCTTCTGCAAAATAGAAATCTGGCTTGGGCCACAGCCAGAAACACCGGTCCGAGGCTGATTGGCTTACTTTCAGGCAACTCAGAAATCGCTTTACTTTTCTGATCAAAAAGCCAAATCCAACTTCTATCTCTCAGCAACAACGGAAAATTTAAATGACCCCAAAACATTTTGGAAGGTGATTAAATCCATTTCAGCACATGAGAATCATAGTGACCTCCCATCCAGCATTGTTTACAATGACATTACTATATCTGATAGGGCTTCCATGCTTGACTGCTTTAATAAGCATTTTATTGCCTCTGGCTCTCTGTTCTCTCGTTCTTCTCCCCAAATTGACTCACCAGCCGCAGGTGCAGTGCCTTCTGCTACAGGTGCTGGTCACATACCTGCTGGTCATTCTTTTTGTTTTACATTGTTCACAGTGGAAGAAGTCCATAGAGCTCTCCTTTCTTTGGATATTACGAAATCCGCAGGCCCAGATGGGTTAGAACCTCGTTTTTAAAGTTAGCTGCTGATTTCATTGCTAAACCTATCCAATGTATTTTCAACCTTACCATCACTAACAATTGCATTCCTGCGATTTGGAAGGTTGCTCATGTTCTTCCTCTTTTAAAAAGAGGGGATCCTACCTGTTTGAATAACTATCGGCCAATCTCGAAGTTGTGCATTCTGTCAAAGGTCCTTGAAAGGTTGATAAATGATCAGTTGAAGGACTTTCTCCAAACAAACAATATTCTCTCCCCATATCAATCTGGTTTCAGGAAGCAACACAGTACCATCACAGCCTCCTTAAAAGTCACAAACGACCTAATAGAGTCACTGGACAACAACAAATTCTGCACAGCCCTCTTTGTTGACCTCTCCAAGGCCTTTGACACTGTGGATCATTCCATCCTGAAACAAAGATTGTTGAATATTGGTCTGTCAAAACAAGCAGTTGGTTGGTTTGATAACTATCTGTCAGACAGAATGCAATGTACACATTTTAATGGTAGTTCTTCTACAATGTTAAATGTCTCCTCTGGTGTGCCCCAGGGCTCTGTTTTGGGTCCAATTTTGTTTACTATTTATGTGGATGTACTTGGCAGAAATGTCCCTGATGCCAATTTCCATTTCTATGCTGACGATACTGTCATTTACTGTTGTGGTTCCACCCTTGCTGAGGCCCTTGGCTACCTACAGACTGCTTTTAACTCTGTGGAACGTCAGCTTGTAGAACTGAAACTTGTTTAAACGTTTCCAAAACCAATTGCATGATCTTTTCAAATGGCAGGAAGATACCTGAGCCCCCTCCCAGTGTATTCTCCCTACAAGGAAATGTGATTGATTTTGTGCCTTGCTACAAGTATCTGGGTGTTTTAATTGATGATCGGATTTCTTTTAAATCTCATATAGAGAACCTGATCAAGAAATTAAAGCTTAAGCTGGGTTTCTTTTTATCGCCACAGAACATCCTTTACATTTGCTGCCAGGAAGAAGTTGGTTGGTGCCACCTTTCTTCCCCTACTGGATTATGGCGACCTTCTTTATATGCATGCCCCTGCCAAATGTCTGCAATCTCTGGACTCTGTGTATCACGGTGCCCTGAGGTTTGTTACAGGTTGTAAAGCCCTCACTCACCATTGTACCCTATATGGCAGAGTTGAGTGGCCCTCATTGGCTGCACGTCGTCTCTCACACTGGCACATTCTTGTGTATAAAGCCATTTTAGGTGTACTCCCCAATATTTGTGTGGTTATATTTCGAGAACCCAGAGCACTTACTCCCTACGTTCCAACGATTGTTATCTGTTAAGTGTCCCCAGGGTTCGCACTGAATTCGGCAAGCACTCTTTCATGTACTTCGCACCTTCTGCCTGGAATTCACTGCAGAGCACCCTGAACTTGAAGGATCTTATTTCTTTAGGAACATTCAAAAATGTTATGAGTAACATAGAATCGGCCTCATACCGTTCTTGTTCTTGTTCATGAAAGCCCCATTATCTAGCTCTATTGATTTGATCAGATTATATTTGGTTTATTTTTTTGTTGTTTGACTTGGTGTTTTATGTAATTTTGCACTGTTTGTTTTAACTGTTGAAACTCAATGTTTTAAAGCTGCTGTCTTGGCCAGGCTTCCCTTGGAAAAGAGATCATTGTGTCTCAATGGGACCGACCTGGTTAAATAAAGGCTAAATAAAAAAATAAAAAATAACAACTCTCCAGCGTTTGCGCTGGTTACCCGTGTTTTGTTTCATCGTGTTTTTGTTTGTGCTCCTGTGTTCATCTGTATCCCAGTCTCGTTCCTGACCCACCTGTTCGTGCTCCTTGTGGTTCCAGTCCCACTCCTCTCTGTTCCCTGGACTGATTTCCCGTTATCGACCTCCGCCTGCCCATTGACCACGTCTTGCCTGCCTCTGACACACCTGAAGCCTGGAACGAACTTTGCCTGTCCCCGACCACTCTGTGGATGCCTGTATTGTCCTGATTGCTCCTGTTTGACCATTGCCTGTTTTTTACTCAATAAAGGACATTATTGCATTTCTGGGTCCGCGCCTGGTTTTCCTACTCCATTCCTGACAGAAAGGGCTCCATTCCCGGATGTGTCCAGTCGTCCAGTCAATACTGGGATTGTGGGTCGCCAGCCAGGGTCCGCCAAGCACCACTGGAGCATGGGGAGACTCCATAAGATAGAAGGCCAGTCTCTCCCTGTGATTTCCGGAAACAGGCAGCTCCAGAGGCTGGATGATCTCCTCAATCACTGCTAGAGGCTTACCTGTCAGGGTCTTGGTTTGGAGAGGTGTTGCTAGCCGAGACACCGGAACTCCCATGCGACGAACCAGGGTAGGGCAGATGAGATTAGTGTTGGCCCCGAGTCAATCAGGGCCTGCACCGGAAACTGCTCTCCTTGCCAGGAGAGGACGACGTGGAGCATGGGACGTTGGGGTCAGAAGGTTGATCATTGCGAGGCGCCCGTCAGAACCTCCCTCTTCACTGACGGGCGTTGTCTTTTACCAGGCATGACGACTGGAAATATCCCCTGCCACCGCAGTAATGGCATGGTCCCCCCTCCCAGCAGTGCTGGCATTCGGCCTCGGATAGATGGGCCCAATTCAGCTGCATGGGCTCCGTGATCACAGTGGGTTGAGCAGGGGAGTTGGATTGTGTCGCAGGCCGGAAGCAAGGGGGAGCAGGGGATTCGTGACACCTCTTTCCTCTCTCCTGCAGACGCATGTCGATGCGGATGGCCAGGTCCACGAGTCTGTCCAGGTCCAGAGGTAGGTCGCACACTGTCAGTTGGTCCAGAACCCTCTCGGAGAGACCGTGCATGAAGGCATCGTAGATGGCTACGGCATTCCATCCTGCTGAGGCAGCCAGGGTCCGGAACTAGATGGAGTAGTCCGAGATGGATTGTTCTCTCTGGCAAAGCTGAAGCAGTTGACGGGCAGCCGCCCACCCAATTGAGGACCGGTCGAAAACCCTTCTCATCTCCTCCGCAAAGGATGAGAAGGTCGTGAGAGCAGGATGTCCGTTCTCCCAGAGGGAGGTCCCCCACAGTCAAGCTTTTCCCCCAAGGAGCTTGATAACATAAACGACCCTCGCTCTTTCCGTGGGAAACGAGGAGGGCTGTAGTTCAAACACCAGGGAGCACTGACTGAGGAGTTGGGGTCACCCAGGTAGCATTCTGGAGGAGGTAATTGAGGTTCAACTCCCTCTGATAACCATCTTGCGTCTGGAATCGGGTTGCTGCAGTCTGTGCAGAACGGGCAGCCGCTGCTGACTCCTGGGTGACTTGGGCCATGCTGGAAAACTGCTCCGCCAAAGCTTGGACGGTCTGCTGCAATGTCCGCAGCTCCATCTTGTGATGTCCCAGGCGAATCCCATGGTAACGGGCAACGTCGGCAGGATCGGGTCGGTCCGCTGGTTCCATCGTGGCCAGATTGTTCTGTCAGGAACGGAGTAGGAAAACCAGGTGCGGACCCAGAAATGCAATATTGTCCTTTATTGCATAAAAAACAGGCAATGGTCAAACAGGAGCAATCAGGGCAATACAGGCATCCAAAGAGTGGTCGGGGACAGGCAAAGTTTGTTCCAGGCTTCAGGTGTGTCAGAGGCAGGCAAGACGTGGTCAATGGGCGGGCGGAGGTCGATAACGGGAAATCAGTCCAGGGAACACAGAGACTGGACGGGAACACGGGACTGGAACCACAAGGAGCACGAACAGGTGGGTCGGGAACAAGACTGGGATACAGATGAACACGGGAGCACGAATGAAAACACGATGAAACAAAACACAGGTAAACAGAAAAAACGCTGGAGAGTTGTGTAGGCATAAGCAAAGCATAAGACAATCTGGCAACAAACATGGGAAAACGCACAGCTTATATACATTTAGACATAAGGAATAAGTGAAAACGATAATACAATGACGGGACAATCTGGAAATGAACAGCTTAACTACATCAGACATAACGAGAAACGGGTGAACACAATAATACAATGACGAGACTGGAAACAGGTAATCGAACGTAAAAACACGGACCGGACAACAAGGAAAACATGGAATAAACTACAAACACCTAACTACGGGGAACATGAACACGAGACATGACAGTTCCGGTCAGCAGGCCTTTGTCATGATGAAGGTCTGCTGATCGAAACGTTACCTTCTTTGTTCTAATAAAGTTTGGTGAATTTTGAAGAGACACAGTGTGTAGGAGTATTCTTCAACATATTCAATGTCCCCTCTCTAGGCACCTGTGGTTTACTGTACTTGGTGTGCGAGCATCTCCACTGATAAGGCCAAATTCAACATTGAAACATATAAAATGCAGCATCTTTGTTTTAACATATTGGTCATGTGCTGTATGGAATTGAGGCAGACATAAAAAATTGCATTACAAGCACCAACACTTTAGATCAAACGGGAGGAAATGTGACTCTCCATAGTTTAATGGACCCTCTGTAAGTCTTTAGCAGTCCTGGGGGCACAGTGACTATTCTTTGTTTTGGTCCAGACAAGCGCTTCATTAATTATGTTTCATCAGGGCCCCTTGAGTAAAAATGAATAATGCCTATTACAATACTCAAAGAACTTGGAGTACTCAAGGAACTTGGGGAAATTATATATAAACCATTGACAGATATTTTCATTCAATCCATAATCACTGTAGAAATACCGGATGACTGGAAGCAGGGTAGTATAATTCCAATATATAAAAAGGGGGACTGTACTGACCCAGGGAACTATAGGCCTGTCAGTTTAACTTGCATCGCATGTAAAATGCTGGAATGTATTATTAGGGATAAGTTGGAATCATTCTTGAAAAATAATAGTATTTTAAGAGAGAGCCAACATGGATTTCTCAAAGGGAGGTCATGCCTAATAAACCTCCTGGACTTTTTCAAAGCAGCTACAAAGTGTGTTGACCTGAACCAGGCTTATGATATTATATATTTGGACTTTCAGAAAGCATTTAACAAGGTACCACATGAGAGGCTCATTGCGAAAATGAATTCAGTAGGAATTGCAGGAGTAGTTTCAGAGTGGGTTAATAATTGGCTGCAAGGGCGAATACAAAGAGTAACAGTAGGTGGGGCCGTATCTGACCTCGGTGCTGTGGGCAGTGGTGTCCCGCAGGGATCGGTGCTGGGACCTCTGCTCTTCCTTTTTACATAAATGATCTTGACATGGACGTTAGTAGCAAAATAGTTAAATTTGCAGATGATACTAAACTTGGGGGTTTGGCAAACAGTTTGGAATCGACTAAAGTAATCCAAGATGACTTGCAGATACATGGCAGATGACATTCAATATTGCTAAATGTAAAGTTATGCATGTGGGAAATAAAAACATTAGACAGGAGTATTTTATGGGAGGAGAAAAGTTAGTAGGTGTTCAATTTGAAAAGGACTTAGGAATTGTAGTTGATCAATGTTATATAATGCCTTTGTTAGACCCCACTTAGAATACTGTGTGCAGTTCTGGGCACCGCACTACAAGAAAGATATAGAAGCTCTTGAAAAGTCAAAAGAAGGGCAACTAAACTGATACCTGGTATGAAAGGTAAAAGTTATGATGATAGACTTAAGGCACTTAAACTTAGCAAACGGAGACTTAGGGGGGATTTGATTGAGGTTTTTAAATTCCTAAAAGGGATTAACAAAGTAAAATACCAAAGATTTTTTAAGATAAGTGGGGTCAGCAGAACAAGAGGCCACAGGTGGAAATTAGTTAAAGGCAAATTCCACACAGATATTAGGAAGTTTTTCTTTACACAGAGTGTTGTCAATGCCTTGCCAGGTCGGGTAGTAGAGGCAGAAATGCTTGGGCTATTCAAGTCCAGGCTAGATGTAGTACTAGATACTCTTTAGTGTGATGACGGGATAAGGACCCAGACGCAGACCAGGATCAGGCAGAAAGGAACTTTTAATTCAGGCAAGGATCAAAAACCAATAGACAGAGTAGCGAAGACACAAAATCGAAATCTAAGAGAGTAGTCAAAAAATTGTCAAAAAAGTGAAAAACCAAGAAATCTGAAAAGGCAAACAAAACAGAATCGGCAGGCAAACTCGAAGTAAAACGGAAGGGGTGCCTCGGAATAATTAAACAGACTCTGGCTTACTAGTAATCGGCACAGTGAATGAGGATCAATGTTCTGACACAGAGTGAACGTAAACACGGAACTTAAATACAAGCAGGGAAGGGAAACATAATATGAATCAGGTGTGACTGGGAGAAGAGAAGGGCAGGAACACAAGTGAGAACGATAGGAATCACTAATACAATAATTAGGGGAAACGAAAGACACGGACTGGGAAGCACATAGACACATTGAAAATTTACGACCTGGAAGAGCAGGCAGACACGTGCACAGTTCGAAGGAGAGGAACGCATAGACAGAATCTGTGTGCAGATAAAGTGAAAAGTGAGAAGCGTACAGGGATAGGACAACAAGAGAGAGAATGATAGCGATAGATAGAAGCATGAGATAATTAGTAATTAGTAATGTTAGTAACTTAATCTAAATCCCTAATGTTAGTAGATTAGTAGGTTAGTACTATATACATCTAACTAATATATACAGAGTGTTTTAGAAAGAAAGAAGGGAGTAAATGAGATAAGAAACTAAGACAGAAAAAACGTAAAGTTGAAATCCCCGAAGTGCAATGACAAAGACAAGGAGTGGATCTCGAACAACAAGGAACACAGACAGAACGGGGAACAGAAAGTGAATGAAACGTGAATGATGAGATAAATATAACAAAGTACAAAAACAAACCGAACAGACATGGCAAAACATAACATTTAGATTAGGACATGATGAGCCTAGATGGGCCGAACGGCCCGTTCTCATCATTATGTATTCTTATGTTCTAATAGTATTTGACTTGATTAAGTTGAATTCATTGTTTAATCAACTGTTTTATGTTTTATATCAGAATAATGAATTTAACAAGCAATGAAGCTTTATTGAAACAACCACACCAACTGTGTCAAAGGGTCAGATATTAAAAAAAGGTTGCACAAACACTTGTAATTGTATCTCACTATTCACGGGAACACACCTCTGATAAAACTCAGATCAGTACTAAACAACTCAATCAAACCTGATTAATCAGGAGCTGTTGGAACAAAAACTCAGTATTGGGAATTGTGGCCTTACGACAATGTCATAACAGTGTTCTAACACTGTCGTGAACTCCATATTAGATTGTAATAACCATAACAGGCACGTTAGAGTTCTGCTTAGCGTTAAGTTAAAGGTATGCATCCAAGCTTGTCCTACCAGGATTGCAAATTATTTATTTAATCTGTTTAATTGTTTGTGGCAATGTCATGATGTGTGACAAGAAATGGCTTTCAAAAAGAATGCATTAGCTGACGGTTGTTGTTGTCATACTTGCAGGATTTTGTCATGGGACTCTCCATTCTATTACGGGGTTCAGTGCAAGAGAAGCTGAACTGGGCCTTCAATTTGTATGATATTAATAAAGATGGATATATAACTAAAGAGGTAAGGTGACATTTACAGTGCTTGTTTAAATGGTCTTTTAACAAAGGATCCATCTTTTTATTTATTTTAACATGAAATAACTCCTTTGTTCTTCATTTTTGGATAAATTGGATCAAAAATCTCTCAAATAAATATTTTTTTCAGGAAATGCTGGACATCATGAAAGCCATTTATGACATGATGGGGAGATGTACATACCCAATGTTGAAGGATGAGGCACCCAGACACCATGTTGAACTGTTCTTCCAAGTAATTGAACTGTTCTGCCTTAACCATTTGTTCTATGAAATAGCAAAAGCTGAGGTATAAATGTGATTTTTAGCAGTGGTCAGAGGAATGAAAGGGCTTTCAGTCTAAATTTGGTACACTTACCCACAAGGAGCAAATTGAATCAGAGCTGTGTTTTTATTTCTTATTCAAACTGTTTCTTTAATTTCAACTTAAAGCTGTGAATGAGGTAAAAAAGCAAAACCTCCAGTGCTACAACTGAAGGATATAATGCACTATGGTTCATATTTTGTTGTCTGGTAGTTCATAAAAGCTTTACCTCAGTACAACAGTGTATTAATTATTTCCCAAATGTTTTCCTAGAAAATGGACAAAAATAAAGATGGAGTGGTAACCATAGATGAATTTATTGAATGCTGTCAAAAAGTGAGTATTTCCTGTCATTTATTTTTCATTTGTAAATACAAATAATCTACAGCTATAACAGAAAATTACATATTCTGTTACCCTGGAACTGAATTGTGATAATATTGTCTTTCAGTGCATGACAGTGCAGTTTAAGTCTTGAAATTGTCCGTGACCAGCATTAGAGAGCTCACTTTGTGTAAATTAAAGGTGACGTCATTTAATGGCGGTGACACAGGCAATTTGGCTCATCTTTGGCTGTAAGAGACAATGAGATGAGTAAGTGATGTGCACATCAGGGAACTACAGTTGAGGGCCATTTGAAATCCTGGTTGAGGTTCCTGTCCTGTGCGTTTGGAAATTTCAGGTGATTTTGCAGGCTCAATTTGATGCATCGCTGGCCTTCTTTTGACAGTGATCTACTGTGCGAGTGTAACAGGGCCCTGCATGTTCGCTTGTCATACTTATTTACCTTCCTCCCCTGCAGGATGAAAATATAATGAGATCAATGCAGCTGTTTGAGAATGTCTTATAATTGGAGCCTATTCTGCTCTACAATGGCCACATCCTCATCCTTCAACTTTTACAGTACTTCACAGGACCTTCCACTCTGTACTAAATTATATCACTAATGTGTGGGGGCACATTTATATCAATAAAACTTACTGTTTTATGCAAACTATGCCTGTTTGACTGCTCCCATTTTACAGTATGCGATATATTTTTTGAACAGTAAGTTTAATTTCAGAAATTTTAGAGAAAGGTACAATTTGTATTAATCCTAGCATTTTTAAATATGAAGAAATAGTTTGTACATTTGTAACACCTATACATTTGCATCATTTTGTTCCTGTTCTCATTGTGATTGGCTTAAGCCTTCTCATATTGTTTTACCTTATATAAAATCCCATTCTGTTCATGTAATGCTCTCAATGTCATACTGTATTAGAGAATTCTGTCTTAGGAAGACTGTTCTCTAATTCCTCTAGGTAAGATTTGGGATTCATATTTAGTATTGAGGGAATTGTGAATATATCCTTCCAACTATTAATCCAGTAACTCTGTAACAGTAATTCTGTCCTTGCTTTCTGTTGAAAATCACCCACTGGCTGCATTGAACAGAAGCTTTGTTGTCAGACCTTTACTGCTAAGGCTAGATATTTGATTTAACTGAGTTAAAAACTGTCACCTCAGAACCTCTTATTGTCCTTCCTTAAGTCTACAAGACGGAGATGTTTCCACACCCTACAAGAACATTCTTCCCGTAGTCTGACTGAAAAATCACTGTATAATACAAACCTGTATATAACATTATATAAGCTATGTATGAATGAGATGTGTTAATGTCTATTTGCCAATTACAATATGGCACACTACACATGAAGTGTACCCTTCATAAGGCCTTCATAAAGCATAGCACATTCCTTCATTACATTCCGGCATAGTTTATTAAGAATTCATATACGAGGACAGTGCTTTACAATGACTTGTGATGTATGAAGAATCCAAATTGCATGCGAGAACATGTGTTATATGAATGCTTTATAATGCAGAACTGTCATACTCACAAGGGCACTAGATTTTCAGGTACAGGTTGTGTATGTGATGAAAGTGTGATCCAATGACATGCTATAGATGATATGTACTCCATATTTTATGTTATACCGGAATGTAGTTTCAAATAGAAGCACACAGATGAAGTAGTATTTACCATAAGTATGCAATTGTGACATGATATCCTATCATGCTACTCTAGGAGATGATAATGTTTAAAAGATGTTTTTTCCCAACTGGGCATATGTTCATATTTCCTTCCGTATGTTGCATTTTCATCCACCGCTTTCAGTGCTAATTGCATGGTAAGCAAAACTGGGCTTGTTTGTTTCATTTGAATTACTGATCAAAATAACATTGTACAGCAAAAATGTAAAAGTAAATGTACAGTATTCTGCGATATGACACGAGACAAGGTATGTTTTTTTTTTTATTGTTGTCATGTGAAGGAATCATTAAAGCTCTGAAAACATCAATTTGTGGTGTTGCGAAAGATACACATTCCTGCTCAAGGATTCCACACCTCCTCCTCATAGATTCCTACATGTCCATTTCCTTCAGATCACGGCCGTACCCACTTCAAAACCCAGTCTATTACGGCTCACCTATTTGCATTATGATCAATCTACCACAATCTCTTGCTGATGCATTGTGGGAAGTGTCCCTGAGAGCATAGAGATCAGCAGAGTGATACAATTATTATACAATAACTGCAGAGGTAGCAGTTGAGAGATATACTTCTGGGACATCTGGTTGAATGTCATGTTGGGTTACAGCACATGTGACAAAGAACTTTGTTCAGCTTGAAAGCTGTATTCCTGATCTGAAGGATGGACAGTTTAAATCAGAGTGCAAAGCACTTTTTTCATTAAGTTAGATTGAAGCATTTTAATGTTTTAATTTTTATTGTTGTTTATTGCTCAAAATTGATTCTGTTAGTCTCATATGTATGTGAAAATAAACAATATGAATGTTACTCAAAGTTAACGACACTGCGCATTGTTGTCACAATGGTTCTAACCAGGGGCGTCATCGTAGCATGGGGAAAAGGGGAATTGACTACCTAGGGCCCCAAGTGGGGGAGGGCCCTTGAAAAGCCTGGAATGGAAAAAAAAAAAAACCTTTGTCTGCAATTTTACATTTCTAAGTAATTAGTGTAATTACTACATTATATTGGCTGAATAAATAGGTTGAGAGACTGAACTTTGTATCCATAAAAATATTGGAGGCTCTCTGGGCCCCCTCCCCTCTCAAAAGTGCAAATGGTTTAGTCCGCCCCCATGCACTAAGTAGGTATGTTACAATTCCCGTGCGCAGCGGTCTAGATGTGCCTGTGTCCCTGTGCAAGCGATTACGAGAGACTATGGCCGTACCCCAAAAATGCAGCCTTTTCAAGGGCTGTCTGGGTTTTTTTCACCATATGTCTGCGATATAACGTAGTTGAAAACTCGATCCTCCATCTTGTTTCCAAAATTTGATTATACATTGCTCGGTTTGGTCATACGCTACACTTCAGAGTCAGACTCGTGTTTAGTGCTTTCAAAATGATATATCGCAAGTTCAGGACTAAATAAAAGGTATCCAAGACGTTCATTTAACATTTTATCTGGTGAAATTTCATTGAAATCTGTCGATGCGAAATGCGATATTTTTGACCCAGTATGTGAGATATCTTTGCCCAAATGCTTACTGCCTGCCGTGGTTTTTGCCGTGTCGCGGCGTGTGCGCAACATGTAATTATGTGATTAATTGATTATGTAATCTAATTTCAGATAATTCAAATTAAGATATATCATATCTTTTTTTAGAATGCTTCAATCTGTAATTACTGAATTTTTTTTTGCATTTATGTTATTGAATCACAGCTTTTGTTTCAAGATCATTGAAAAACAATAGGGGTAAATATGAAAATTTCCGTGTGTAAAAATGACCATAACTTAAGATATGAGAGTGAATAAGGCATCAAATTAAAGGTATTTTCATGATCTATCTGGTGGGATAAGTTTCAGACTAGATTTAAAACATCTCAAATTTTTGTAATATACCTACACTAAGATTCGTCGCCAAACACAGCTAATCACGCTGACTGGTGCTGATGCTGGAGCCTGCAAGTTTCAGTCAATCATGTCTTTCCAGAAGAAAGTGAAGTCGGGGTATCAAAAAAGAAAAGAAAGAGAAAAAAGGCAAACTGAGGGAAAACAACTGCTCACTAATTTCTTTCAAAAGAAAGGTAAGCAACTTGCTAACACTGTTTAAGAGTGGTTTAAGCTAATATCGGTACATTGTTTCGATTGAACTAGGGCTGTCAACGTTAACATGTTAACGCATGCGATTCATTTCAAATAGATTTTTTTAAATCGGGATTAATCTAATTTCAGTTTCACTCTCGCTACTGGCTGCAAGCAATCGCAAATGCGAGCAAACATACTACTGGTGATGGTGAAATGCATTGAAACTTTGTTTTTGAAGACTCATTTGATCCAGTTCAATAACAAGACAAGCTAACGTAGTGCAGTTATATTTTTGGGCAAGTTAAGACAGCCTCCTCTAACTCTCGAATTTTTAATTTTAGACGAGCTGACTTCAATAAAATGAGAGAGAATTTAAGTAATATAAATTGGGTAAAACTTCTAGATTGCAGAACTGTGAATGAAAAATGGACAATATTTAAAAGGGTTATTGTAGATGTACAGTGTAAATTCATCCCCAAAGTAAAGAAAAATAGGATGAAAAAACAGTCTCCGCAGTGGATGACTAAATCTTTACAGGTGATTTTGAGGCAAAAGAAACGACTGTACAGGGATCGGTGCTGGGACCTCTGCTCTTCCTTATTTACATAAATGATCTTGACATAATGATCTTGACATGGACGTTAGTAGCAAAATAGTTAAATTTGCAGATGATACTAAACTTGGGGGTTTGGCAAACAGTTTGGAATCGACTAAAGTAATCCAAGATGACTTAAACAAAATCCAAAAATGGGCAGATACATGGCAGATGACATTCAATATTGCTAAATGTAAAGTTATGCATGTGGGAAATAAAAACATTAGACAGGAGTATTTTATGGGAGGAGAAAAGTTAGTAGGTGTTCAATTTGAAAAGGACTTAGGAGTTGTAGTTGATCAAAGCCTATCTGCATCAAAACAGTGTGCTACAGCAGTGAAAAAACCCAACAGGATGCTGGGATACATAGCAAAAAGTATTGAGTATAAATCAAAGGAGGTTATATTAATGTTATATAATGCCTTTGTCAGACCCCACTTAGAATACTGTGTGCAGTTCTGGGCACGCACTACAAGAAAGATATAGAAGCTCTTGAAAAAGTCCAAAGAAGGGCAACTAAACTGATACCTGGTATGAAAGGTAAAAGTTATGAAACTTATATTTAAATTTAGCAAACGGAGACTTAGGGGGATTTGATTGAGGTTTGTAAATTCCTAAAAGGGATTAACAAAGTAAAATACCAAAGATTTTTTAAAGATAAGTGGGGTCAGCAGAACAAGAGGCCACAGGTGGAAATTAGTTAAAGGCAAATTCCGCACAGATATTAGGAAGTTTTTCTTTACACAGAGAGTTGTCAATGCCTGGAACAGCTTGCCAGGTCAGGTAGTAGTAGAGGCTTGGAACGCTCAAGTCCAGGCTATTCAAGTCCAGATTAGATGATGAGCCTAGATACTGGCCTTTCATCATTATGTATTCTTATGTTCTAATGATTTGACTTGATTAAGTTGATTGTTTAATCAATTAACTGTTTTATGTTTTATATCAGAATAATGAATTTATGTTCTTATGTTTATGTCCAAAAAAATCCAATATGTCTGCTTAATCTGCCCTTTTCACTAGGTTTTTTGGTTTGTGTAGCTGTTCTGTGTCAGGAAAATAAAACTATCAGTTTAAGACTAATCTGGCCTGGCCACTAATTACAAACTACAAAGGAAAATTAATCTAAGGGAAGGAAATCGGGTGCTCCAGGGGATGAACTCTGAGAGTCACAGCTAAGGGCGTCCATTACCACTTTGGACTCAAATGTCAGACCTCTCCGTTTGTCACAGGGCTGGTGGCTTCGGCTTCAGACAAATTAATTCCCGTTCATGATGGCTGTGGCTAGAGGCTGATGAAGTGTGTGATTTGTAAGTGCCGGGTATGTCGAAGGTTCTTTTCAGTCACGCAGATTTGCCATGATGCTCTGATGAGATAGTAGATAAACGTGAGCTGCTGCAGATGGGTGGGGTCAGAAATGGTGGAAGGTGTGTGGGAGGGTTCCCAAACGTCTTGGGTGCACGGTTGAGGAGAGGTGGAAAGCACTGGGTTCTGGCTGCTGCTGTTCCAGCAGGGTGGAGACGAGATTGGAGATTCCCCAGACGGTTTTGGGATGTGCCTGATCTTTGGGCCCCCTGCGGTGGAGAACACACCTTTTTTCCCCCTCATGAATCAGCGAGGCGTCCTGAGATCAGCTGAGCACGGGAGAGTGCGAATCACATCAGGCATGATTCAGGTCCTCCCAACATCAGGAATATTACCCAGTGCATCAGTTCATCACAGGAATCCTCAGTTGCTGCCATTCCCATCATCACATGCATATGAAGCCTGCATCTGTTTCTCAGAGGCTCTGCAACTTCTCAACATCTCATACTCTCTCAGGACACCTCACTGCTGGGTGTGTGTGGATCACTGTCACTGTGTGTGTGTGTGTGTGTGTGTGTGTGTGTGTGTGTGTGTGTGTGTGTGTGTGTGTGTGTGTGTATGCGTGTCTGTGCCAGGCATGTACTGTACAAGCAGACAGACAATGTAAGCATATTGCATAACAAATCTTTATTTCGTTTTTTCATTAAATACAGAATATTCTAAAGTAGACAATATCATCACAGTGTACAGAAACAGTTGTTAGTCAATTTATTACATTGAATTCACATTTTCAAAATAAATAACTTAAAACTACATTGGTAACATGAGATGGAACTCAAGCTGCCATTCAACTCCAGTAACACAGGGCCATTTTGCACGCGACAAGCTCCTGCCAGCTTCCCTCCCCCCCCCTCTGGTTTGCGGACAGCCAATGGTGCAGTCGCCCATTTCACCTTAACGTGGCTCCCAGCCAGAGCCGGGCTGGTGCAGCCGGAGAGTGAACCCCAGTTGCAGTGGGCAAGAAATTCTCATACAACATAAATGTGTTTAAAGCAGGATTTATCGACATATGGGACATAGAATATTAAGTGAGGTTGCATTTAGGAATTTAGTTCTTGGGCTTGGAGACAGGAGGCGGGATCGCCTCTGGCTGTCGAACGAGGTTGTTGATCCCAAGGACTGCCAACCAAGAAAATTCCCCCATTCACTTAAAATAGGAAAATGTATTGTATTGCCTAAAGTAATGAAAAACACATCAAATGTATTCCAAACGGTAATTTATTTTATTATTTTTTACATTTTGTTTCAGATTTCCCCCCCAATTAGGTAGCCAATTGTATCCTATTTCTAACTCACCTACCCATTCCCTCGTACTGCGAACTCGCCACTGCAACCCTGCATGCAACAAGCTCCTGCCGGCTTCCCTCCCCCCTCCCTCTGGGGCGGACAGTCAATTGCCATCCCCGAGCGGGGCTCCCGGCCAGAGCCGGGCTGGTGTAGCCGGAGAATGAACCCCAGCCGCAGTGGGCAACTTGCACTCCAGGTGAGTGCCTTTACTGTTACGCCACCCGGGAGACCTGTTCATTTATTTTTTAAGTTTGAATATTTCTCTCTCAACTTTAAACCTGTTGGGAAGATTAGTTTCAGCTGGTTGACTGAACCATAAACTCCACACTAAAAACTGTAGAACACATCATTATTTATCCCAAACAGCGAACATCTGTTGGGAAGATTAGTTTCAGCTGGTTGACTGAACCATAAACTCCACTAAAAAAACAGTAGAACACGTCATTGTTCAAACAGCGAACATCATTGTAAATGTACCTCTGCTCTACTGTTAAGACATGGTGCTTGTGCCCAGCCTAAGAAAGAGGAATTAAGTCTCCAACAGTTTAAAACCGCAGTGGCTGAAGTCCTCTGCAGGAAGGGACCGAAGGAAAATGTGGGTGACGTGGTGTACTGCCCATTTGTCACCATACTGTCCTTGCTTCTCCACATAGGAAGGCCGCTAGGCGATGTCATCTTTGGGGATGTCAGTGAGTGGCATTGCTGCTCTCTTTAATGCTTTCTCTTTTCAGGTTAAGGTGGAACCCATGTTTTGGTTGCCCACGTTTCCCTTGGGAGAGCAGAGGACTTCAGCCATTTTACCCCCCCCAACTATCAACTATCCTCCCTCATACTGCGAGCTCGCTGCTGTAGCTCTGGGACTGACGGTGACAAATGGCGCCTCCTCCGAGATGGAACTTGCCAAGCCTCCGAGATGGAACACACAGAAACACTCTTGTACACAGCGAGCTCATGCCGGCTTCCCTCCCCCCTCCCACGGGGCGGACAGCCAATTGCCGCCCCGAACGGGACTCCTGGCCAGAGCCGGGCTGGCGCAGCCGGGGGTCAAACCCCGACCGCAGTGGGTAACCTGCACTCTGGGCGAGTGCCTTTAGCATTGCTCCACTCAGGGGCCTACCACTGTGGTTTTAAGCTGCTGGAGACTTAATCCTTCTTTCTTGGGCTGGGCACAGGCCTCATGGTGTCTGCAGTACAGCAGCGGTACATTTACAATGATGTTCAGAATGAAAAATTTGTTCAACTGGATTTTGATGTTGATATTTGGGATAAACCATCAATTTGTTGCACTGTTTGGAGTTGAGAGAGAAAGCCTATTAAAACAGAACAAATAAATTAATATTTTGAATACATTATATGTGTTTTTGATTACTTTAGGCAATAAAATACATTTTCCTATTTTAAGTCAATGGGGGATTTGGGTGAAAAAATTATTTATATATGCCATTACCCTAAATTAAATGTCAAAGGTCAAACATGAAAAATTAATATGTGGAATTGATCAATTGGAAGAAGGAAAGTATAAGCAAATATATATATAAGCATATAAGTATAAAGCCTGTGGTGTACTCAAAACCTTTGAACATCTCCTGTTTGTCCAAAGTCAGGGAGTCAGAGTCAGAGGTCGGGGTCAGAGTGGGGCACTGCATCATTAATTCATCTTCTAAGTTACTCATGTCCTCACACCCCTGAATGGTTGGGACGAAGGGAGGCTGGATCTTCCTGGCCAGTAACGCGCTCCAGTCAATTTCCTGGGCGGAAGGGGGGGAGAGGGGAGTTTGATGAGCTGAGAACTGTGGAAGCTCTAATACCTCTACCAAGGCACTAAAATGGAGGGATGATTGACTTACTCTAAAGAAGAGCTGCTCTCTCAGTTCCTGCGCGTCCCGCTCTCCAGCCCCAAGGCGCAACTGTGGACTCCTGCACAGCAGCTGCAGACAACAGAGTGGCATTGACATCAGTCATTTTATTCAAATGAAAAAACAATGGTTCATAAAATAAAGGAAAAGGAATGGCACACTTAAATGCAATGTGCATAATGAAAACCGTGTATAAACCTAGGGCCTAGTCTACACAAGGAGGTTTATAAGAAGGAGAGCTTGGTATTTACCCTCTTGTTGTGTTCTACTGTTACCACTGTAGGGTATGAGTCTTGTAAAACTCCTTAGTCCATAATTGGTAATAATTTAAGCTCCTAATGCAAGCTGAATCTGTCATTCATTACAACAGATATTGCAGTCGTTGCAGTGTGGGAGTCATGAGGGGTGGACAGTGGATGGTACAGTCCCAGAGTAATCATGGGGGTGGACAGTGGATGGTACAGTCCCAGAGTAATCATGGGGGTGGACAGTGGATGGTACAGTCCCAGATTAATCATGGGAGTGGATAGTGGATGGTACAGTCACAGGATTCACCTTTTGAATGATCAGGACAGCCTCTTTGGACAGGAAGCTTGGGTACTGCACATCTTTGGTGAGGATCCTGTCACATATTTCCTCCTGATTGTTGCCATTGAACGGCGTCTATGAGCACACAGGGAAAAACGGTGTGCTTATTAAATATATTTCTTTGTTTTACCTTCACCACGTAGAGAGAACAGCAAAGGCCAAGCCTCATTGTGCAGGATAAATATAATTGTAGAGTTAAGCTGACAGCTAACAGCTTGTGCAGGCTTTATGAGCTGAATTAACAGCAGTTTGTGCAGGCTATATGAGCTGAATTAACAGCGATTTGTATGGGACGTGTATGATCTTAAGTAGGTGGTCGAATCTTAACACCTACATTCCCAACCAGCATCTCAAAGATGACAACGCCCAGCTCCCACCAGTCTGCTGCCCGCGTGTACGATTTGTCTGTTAGCATCTCCGGCGCCATGTAGTCTGTGGTACCGATTAGTGTGGAGGCATGGTCTTGGACTCCCATTCCTGTCAGGAAAGAACAAAAAACGATTTGATTAATTGAACAGGACTTTTGACTATGGTCAAAATAAAAGTGAAGAAACAGTAACAGCTAACGATAAGCTTAGACTACAGTACTATAGTACTACTTCTTCTGGACTAGTCATTTCCCCCACCTTCTTTGCAATAGCCAAAGTCAGCGATCTTCATATACCCCTCAGAGTCCAACAGCAGGTTAGCCAGTTTCAAATCTCTGTCAATAACAAACAGTAAAAATATATAACAATAAAAAGTGACTGTAAATAGAGTAACATGCATTGAATATGATTTGAGGGTGCAAGAGGTTACACTATGCATGTTCCAGAAGGACCATGGTGCAAAAGTCTGATCACTTAGATGTCAAAGAACGAATCCTTGGGAAGTACTGATACTTTTTAGCTTTTAACTTTTTAACGTGGCCTTTTCAGTGGCTCAGAATCGCACTGCAGCTTCTATAACACTTCTAAGCAATGCACAGCAACTCCAAAAAGCTCAATGTGCTGTGAAATATGTACAGTTCTTACCTGTGTGCAATGTTACGTTCATGTAGAAACTCTAGTCCAAGAACAGCACACCCTGAATAAAATCTGTGAATGGAGGAGAAGATTATTTTCTCAGACCTGCCTCGGAAGAAGTTGGGCATTTCTGAAGGCCATAGCATATGCATAAGCTTTGCCACACCGTTTGTAAAACCAAAATCGTACCACAGTTTAAAACCATTACTTCTGTAGTATGTCATGCCGTACAAGCCCCAATAATTGCTTCAGCAACCACCTTCTGAGCTGCTTGTTGACATGAAAGTTTGGAAAGTCTCCTGACTTTATGGGGTAGCATCTATCAAGTGGTGGGATAAACTCCCACCTTACAATGGAAAATTACCCTCCAGTGTGATTAAACACAATTAGTTAGTGGCTTTAAGTGTCATGGTTAAGTGCTTTAACTAGGCTTGTCAAGATTCTGTGTGACATCACCGCTCTGAGGGATTCACTCACATGGCCCGAGGCTCTGTGAAGGATCTTCCCTTGGAATGGGTCAAAAGGCCACCCCTGCCTGCATACTCCATCACGAAGCAGGCATGGAGCTGGGTCTGAAAGCTGGTAAACGTGTTGACGAGGAAGGGGTGGCATGCATTGGTCGACATCTCAATTATCGTCTGCTCGCACATCAGGCTGAGAGAGAGAGAGAGAGCACCAGGGCCCCTGGGTAAGTCATAAAGTGTCCCAGAGTGGAAGTGCTGATCTAGGATCAGCTTAGCCTTTTAGCTCATTATGGAGAAGGGTAGGATATGGACAGGGGAAACCTGATCCTAGATCAGCACTCCTACTCTGTGATGATTTCTGAATACAGGCCCAGAAAATAAACATCCACTCCTAACTAAAACAAAGGGTAAAAACGGTCTTACCGCTCCACAATTTCATAATGTACAGTGCCTCTTTTGTTGATGGCCTTGATGGCAAACATCTCTCTTGTCTCTCTTGTCTGTTCTGCAAGCAACACCTGTTCAATCAAGGAAAAGGGACTTTTGTTGTTGTTTGTAAGGACATAATGAAGCTTGAAATCAGCAGAACATTTGAAATCTGTCACAGAGGAAGCTCAGTTTGGTTCACCAGCTTTGTCAGTTCTCCTGTACATTTACCTTCTCGTACATCCAACGCCCTAGAAGTGAGATGCAGGCGAAGTCCTCCATTGTGCATCTAGCCTTGTTTTGCTGGTTCACTGTAACCTCCTGAATAACAGGACTCAACAGTTGCTATGACATCCTTACATACTTTCCAAAATAACCGGGCATTGTGAGAAAAGAAACCCCCACCCAAACACCGCACAGCTGTTACCACCCTCACTGACCCTTAAACCAGGCTGTAAGTGTTACCTGTAACTCCACATTAGGGGTATATTATCACATTTAATTAACCCCTGCCAGGAGTATGATGGATATCCAATGTACATTTGAAGTGCTTAGGGTTGAGTATCCTGGTAACTTGATCAAGATTTGAGGTATGTTTCAAAATGTTATGTCAATCAGCTTCTCTTTAAATGCAGAGGTGGTTACTTTCCTCGTGGTGGATTCACAAAAGAACTGTACCTGATCAACGATGATATGCAAGGCTCCAGAAACAGCCATCTTATCCAAGTCTGCAAAAACAAAAAGAGCTAGCTCAGGATCTGGGACTTGAATGAATAAACAATTAAAAATACATTATATAATTCAATAAAAATGTAATTGGATTTGGAATGATGGGTAGGAATAATAACAAAATAATTCATCTAATGGCACTGAGAAGGCCCATTTTGTATCATTTATACATGCCCCTGCTCATATATTTGGATGCTATAGCGTGACACCCCAAAAAATTGCGGAAATTGTGGTTTCCACATTGTAGCAATTATGGTTTCCAGTGATGGGCGCACCTGAGCAATGGCTTGTAAAATCAATACAGCAGCAAACCAATTGGCTATGGCACATAAATAAGGTCAAAAATAAGGAGAGGCTTACAGAGAAGCTAATGGAGAAGCTAGTGGAGAGACTAGTGAAGAGGGTAATGGAGAGGCTAGTGGAGAGGCTAGCAAAGAGGCTAATGGATAGGCTAACGGAGAGGCTAGCTCTCTCCATTAACCTTTCCATTTACTTCTCCCTTAAACTTGGTGAAATCACTTTTACTCTCCCTTAAACACTGTGAAATCACTTCTCGTATTTGGACATTGTCATATCACTTAGAACCGCATGGCATTTTGTATTTTCATTGGTTAACACAGTAATGACGCCAAAGCAAATGGCGACATAGAGGAAGAAGACAGAGAATTTTGGGAGCTGTATTCTCAATCAACAAAGGGGGGGGTGTTCACCAGGGTTCAGGTTTGCCAATAAGTTAAAGAACAAAATCATTTTAAACAGATCTTTTCTATGGTTGTATTCTAGCTCCACTGGCTTTCTCCATCATGGCCACTCAATTAGTGGTAACCAATGGCTTAATTCTTGACCTGAAGCGGGATTAGGTTATGCCTCATTCATTTGGATAAAATGGTCATAACATCATCGAGCAAATATAACACACTGAGAATTACTATAGACAACAATAAACTTTAAATTACTGAAATTAAGTATCCATTTCTCTAACTGCGGTAATTTTATTTGATCAGTTCACATTTATATTTCACATTTCATTACCTTGAGCAATGTCCTTCTTCCATTGTTTGTAATAATAAATTGATCCAGCAGCAACAACAGCAAATCCTGTAGCCCATACTATTGGCTTATTCAGCTCAGTCAAAAAACTCTGTATCCCCATATTGAAGCAATATTTGAAGTACCCGGTATATCTTCTGCAGTTTTTTAAAGGTGTTCTTCTGAAATAATGTCTCAAATACTGAACTGTGATTTATATACTAATATCTCTGAGAATTGTCTCTTCTGTGATGTTATAAAGCACATCCAAAGTTTAAATGTAAAGGCATCTAAAAGAATCTTCAAAGAAACATGATTCCATGACAACCATTCTCATAATTACACATAACCTATTATTATTATTCAAATTTATAAGACTGGAAATGCTATTTTCTTCTGAAATAATGTCTCAAACACTGACCTGTGATTTATATACTAATATATCTGAGAGTTGTTGTTTCTGTGATGCCATAAAGCATGTTCAAAGTTTAAATGTAAAGGCATCTAAAATAATCTTTAAAGAAACATGATTCCATGACAACCATTCTCATAATTACACGTAACCTGTTATTATTATCATTCAAATTTCTGACACTGGAAATACTATTTTCTTCTGAAATAATGTCTAGCCTCTCCATTTACTTCTCCCTTAAACTCACTTTGCATGTCCCTTAGACATTGTGAAATGACTTAGCCTCCTCTTTGGACATTGTCATATCACTTAGAACTGCATGGCATTTTGTATTTTCATTGGGTAACACAGTAATGACGCCAAAGCAAATGGCGACATAGAGGAAGAAGACAGAGAATTTTGGGAGCTGTATTCTCAATCAACAAAGGGGGGGTTGTTCACCAGGGTTCAGGTTTGCCAATAAGTTAAAGAACAAAATAATTTTAAACAGATCTTTTCTATGGTTGTATTCTAGCTCCACTGGCTTTCTCCATCATGGCCACTCAATTAGTGGTAACCAATGGCTTAATTCTTCACCTGAAGCGGGATTAGGTTATGCCTCATTCATTTGGATAAAATGGTCATAACATCATCGAGCAAATATAACACACTGAGAATTACTATAGACAAGAAAAAACTTTAAATTACTGAAATTAAGTATCCATTTCTCTAACTGCGGTAATTTTATTTGATCAGTTCACATTTATATTTCACATTTCATTACCTTGAGCAATGTCCTTCTTCCATTGTTTGTAATAATAAATTGATCCAGCAGCAACAACAGCAAATCCTGTAGCCCATACTATTGGCTTATTCAGCTCAGTCAAAAAACTCTGTATCCCCATATTGAAGCAATATTTGAAGTACCCGGTATATCTTCTGCAGTTTTTTAAAGGTGTTCTTCTGAAATAATGTCTCAAATACTGAACTGTGATTTATATACTAATATCTCTGAGAATTGTCTCTTCTGTGATGTCATAAAGCACATCCAAAGTTTAAATGTAAAGGCATCTAAAATAATCTTCAAAGGAACATGATTCCATGACAACCATTCTCATAATTACACGTAACCTGTTATTATTATCATTCAAATTTATAAGATTGGAAATGCTATTTTCTTCTGAAATAATGTCTAGCCTCTCCATTTACTTCTCCCTTAAACTCACTTTGCATGTCCCTTAGACATTGTGAAATCACTTAGCCTCCTCTTTGGACATTGTCATATCACTTAGAACCGCATGGCATTTTGTATTTTCATTGGGTAACACAGTAATGACACCAAAGCAAATGGCGACATAGAGGAAGAAGACAGAGAATTTTGGGAGCTGTATTCTCAATCAACAAAGGGGGGGTGTTCACCAGGGTTCAGGTTTGCCAATAAGTTAAAGAACAAAATCATTTTAAACAGATCTTTTCTATGGTTGTATTCTAGCTCCACTGGCTTTCTCCATCATGGCCACTCAATTAGTGGTAACCAATGGCTTAATTCTTCACCTGAAGCGGGATTAGTTTATGCCTCATTCATTTGGATAAAATGGTCATAACATCATCGAGCAAATATAACACACTGAGAATTACTATAGACAAGAATAAACTTTAAATTACTGAAATTAAGTATCCATTTCTCTAACTGCGGTAATTTTATTTGATCAGTTCACATTTATATTTCACATTTCATTACCTTGAGCAATGTCCTTCTTCCATTGTTTGTAATAATAAATTGATCCAGCAGCAACAACAGCAAATCCTGCAGCCCATACTATTGGCTTATTCAGCTCAGTCAAAAAACTCTGTATCCGCATATTGAAGCAATATTTGAAGTACCCGGTATATCTTCTGCAGTTTTCTAAAGGTGTTCTTCTGAAATAATGTCTCAAATACTGAACTGTGATTGATATACTAATATCTCTGAGAATTGTCTCTTCTGTGATGTCATAAAGCACATCCAAAGTTTAAATGTAAAGGCATCTAAAAGAATCTTCAAAGAAACATGATTCCATGACAACCATTCTCATAATTGACCGCGGCGGTCTAGATGTGCCTGTGTCCCTGTGCGAGCGATTATGAGAGACTATGGCCGTACCACAAAAATGCAGGCTTTTCAAGAGCTGTCTTTTTCTTTTTTTTCACCATTTGTCTCGATCCTCCATCTTGTTTCCGAAATTTGATTATACATTGCTCGGTTTGGTCACACGCTACACTTCAGAGTCAGACTCGTGTTTAGTCCTTTCAAAATGATATATCACAAGTTCCGGACTAAATAAAAGGTATCCAAGACGTTAATTTAACATTTTATCTGGTGAAATTTCATTGAAATCTGTCGATGCGGAATGCGATATCTTTGCCCAAATGCTCACTGCCTGCCGTGGTTTTTGCCGTGTCGCGGCGTGTGCGCAACATGTAATTATGTAATTAATTATGTAATCTACTTTCAGATAATTCAAATTAAGATATATCAGATCTTTTTTTAGAATGCTTCAATCTGTAATTACTGAAAATGTCATGCAATTATCTTTATTTTTAAGAAAGTTATGGCCATTTATGTTATTGAATCAGCTTTTGTTTCAAGATCATTGAAAAACAATAAGGGTCAATTCCTTAAAACTTAAGATATGAGAGTGAATAAGGTATCAAATTAAAGGTATTTTCATGATCTATCTGGTGGGATAAGTTTTAGGCTAGATTTATAACATCTAAAATTTTTGTAACATACCTACACTAAGATTCGTCGCCAAACACGGCTAATCACGCTGACTGGTGCTGATGCTGGAGCCCGCAAGTTTCAGTCAATCATGTCTTTCCAGAAGAAAGTGAAGTCGGGGTATCAAAAAAGAAAAGAAAGAGAAAAAAGGCAAACTGAGGGAAAACAACTGCTCACTAATTTCTTTAAAAAGAAATGTAAGCAATTTGCTAACACTGTTTAAGAGTGGTTTAAGCTAATATCGGTACGTTGTTTCGAGGAGGTCCGTTGTTTTAGGACCCAGGACCATGGCCAGAGAATCTTACTAATCTTACTAATTATTTGTTTAAATGTGGTATAAGCAGTTTATTAGCGATTACCCTAATAACCACTACAGATTCATGTGTGTAGTTGTTGATTTAATTAAAAAAAATTCTAAAGATGCGTGAGAGTCATGGATCAAGAGGGGAAGGGGGCCCACAAGACTGCATATGTATAGGGCCCAGAATTGTGTGCTACGCCCCTGGTTCTAACCATAAACTTGTTGGGAATACAGTTCAGATTAACACAACAAATGAGCCAATTAACAAGTGTGGACTGAAGTCAGCCCAATAATCCCCTCCCCACAAAGATATGTCTGTGTATCTTTATTCACTAGATTATTACTAAAAAAATACTTTAAAAGAATCTGTAGATTTCAAGAAACACCTGTTTAGAAATGGAAATAATTTTAGAATTTGGATTTTGAATCCTTTATCAGGTATGTATTGTAGGACGTACAATGGTATTCAATAGCTCATATTTATAGCCTTGTCTCTCTTTGACACTGATGTGTGTATAGCAGTGACGTGCCGTCAGGGGAGGCAGGGGAGGCCGTGCCTCACCTGTCATCATGGAAAGAAAAAAATGTAAAATGAAAAAATTAATTAAATGGCTATATTTATCCAGTGATTTGCACTATAAAGTTATTTTTATCTAACTTCACCAGTTTTAGATTATTATTTTTTAATTTTTAATTCAAAATCGCCGAATTTTCACATTTACTGTTCAAATACTGAGAAGAGACATGCTGTGAGGCAGCAGCTAGATGAGCCTCACCATGGATTGCGCAATGACTATGCAGTGAGACCGTATTGCTGTCTCTCTGTATGTCGCTATTAAAATGTTCAAACACTTTTGCTATATGAATTAAATTTCCATAGTTTAGCTGATGTATATAAAGTAGTGTTTTTTTTTGTCAACAACTGTATGTGTGTAACGTGTTTCTTGTGCTGAGCAATCATAAAACGGCTGCGAAGAGGCACTAAGTGAGGCACGCAGTTCTCCTGCCTCACGGTAGGGGGCACTCGCCGTGATCCCAGTGATTCTTCTTGCGACTCCTCGGCTGCAGAATAAGACAGCAAGCTACGATCTTCAGTTAGCAAGTAAAGTGCCGCCATCAGTTTATTTTTTCGTCGTGTCTGGCCTTACTTTCACAATGGAGGATTACATATATAAACTCAAACAATTTTCTAAAATGGACTTTCAATCGAAGCAGGAGGATCAGCGCACTTGGCCTGACAGAGAGTGGAGGCAGACAGTCGATTAGATATGAACGAAAACGACTGTTCTGTAACATTCTGGATAACATAAGCCATCAAATGAAGGCTAGGTTTGATCATTTTGGTGAGCTGGCTTTCCTTGGTTTGGTGGATTGCGCAAAAAATTCCGTGAAATGTCACAACATTTTGATGACACGAAACTGCAGAGCCTGTCAAAGTATGCCAAATTCTTTGACTTTGTGGAACTAAAGGCGAATCTCGTTGGACTGTATAGCTCACAAACGGTGAGGGATGAATGTAAGTCTCCTGGACAGCTTCTTAGCTTTTTGGCCCAGAAGGATCTCATTCAAACTGTTCCTGAGGCGACAAAGTTGCTCCAGCTAGTGCTCACTATTCCAGCTACTACAGCATCGGTGGAGCGGTCATTCTCAGCACTGAAAAGACTAAAAACATACAGTCGGAACAGGACTGATCAAGGGACGACTTTCTTCCCTGGCAGTGATCTCCATTGAGACAGAGAGAATTTTTAAACTGAAGGAAGACAAGGAAAACTTCTACAAACAAGTTATCGATGCTTTTGTTTTGAAGGAGCGGCGCATGGACTTCATTTATAAGTAACGGTAACACCATAATAACGTTTTTAATTAAATGTGCTTTTTTGTGTGCTACAGTTTGTAAGTGTAAAGAAAGCTGATATGAAATTTTAAACATAACCCGTTAACTGCTGCCAATCAAATGGTGAATAAGCTACTCTGTAGGGTTCATATGTTTGTAAATCTGATTGTGATGAAGTCAGTGCCTCACCAGCCATGAACCTCACGGCACGTCACTGGTGTATAGTATGACTTATCCACCATTTCTGCACTATGTGCAAGGTATCCATTCATGTAGACATATAATGTAACTGCAAAATGCTTTGCACTTTATTAAGTAACCTTATCAAGCATTCAATTGTTTTAGATTCTACCACAGACATCATCTTCCTGTTGTACTGCATGATAATTGAAAATGTATTATATTTATGCCGATTAATGGTAAGGACAAAGTGCCACAGTGATCATAATTATTATTCTATATTTGTTTGCTTAGCAGATACCCAATACCGGGATAAAATTAGATATACGCACTAAGCAATTTAGATGAAATACCTCCCTCAAGGAGGGTATCCTACACACACAGGATTACAGGACCAGTTCCCTGCCCACTATGTTCTGTGCTGCTACTACTGTGCTGCTCTGTGCTGTTCTGTTCCATAATAGGATGATGCCATCAAGCACTATCATTTTAGATCAGGAATGTAATAAAGTGAAATGCATGTGTTCCCCATCTCAGAACAACACAGGACATACAACTTTGCAGAGTGACTCCTCTCTACCTAGCCACTTTCATCACAATCATAATCGTCAATTGGACAGGCAAAGGAGCCTAAGACTGGATGGATTGAAATGTTCAATTTTAATCAAAATACAGTTCTATAAATGCTTTAATATACATACATTACACCATGCTTTCAGACATCTATTAAGATTTCTTCAAGGCCCCATCAAAAAGCTGTTCTGCATTGTATACTCCATATGTCTTTTGCAGAGAACAGTTTTACCCAATCACGACAATGGTTATACACATGTATTACCTGAGATGTATATGCATACAAACCATTTTTTATCAGTCAAATTAGTATAACAATTTAAAAAATATTTGGAAGTTACATCCTAAGGAGGAGGCAGGTGGCAGGTGGCAGGCAACAAACCACAAAACAAAACATACATGGTGTTTTGTATGTATCAAATTAAAATAAATGTACATGTGAAAAATGAATGCATGAATACTGACAGACTAGAATTATGAAATGTTAATATTTTTTTATAAATATGCCATGGGTACACAATAAAATGGTAAATAAAAAGTCACTTATAAGAGCATTTTCCTGCCTAAAACTACAAAGAGGTATTTCAGTATTTGCCTTTATATTTCTGAATTCGATTAGATCAATAGTGGAAAATTAGTGCACACTTGTGAATATAATTCTAGTCAGAATTAATAGAATGAAGAATGTATTATTTTGCTGTTCTCACAAGGGTGCAAAGTCAAACAAGCACTTGATAATTTCAGAGTAGCCAAAAGTGAAAAACTTTACACGGTAATACTTAGCCACTCTGTGTGGTTTATTATGTGTCTGTTTGTTGTAAAAGCAGAATACTGTCAGAAAACAGGAAACAGAAATGCTTAAATTACATGCTTAAAATGAAAACAAACAAGATCTATCAAAGTAAGGAATAAGAAAATGTTGGTGGAAATATTGAATTAATACCCATTTCATTAATAGATATTTTAAAATCGGAACCTACCCCCTCCAAAAAAAAAAAGTAAAATGCGTGGGCCTGCTGTTCTTTCCTTTTTTAAATATACTGTACGTTCTAACTGAACTAACTGTACAACTGGCATAACGATAAAGATTAAACTATATTCCACATGTGTTCAGTCTCTTGGTCACAATGATGTTGTGGCTATTAATTTAATATCCACGGCACCAGTTCTTATCTACAATTAAGGCTACTGAGAGGACAGAATAATCACATCCTCTTTCATTATAAAATAATTGGCCTGCAAAACCATTTCTACTGCAATAAATTCATGTATGTACCACTATTCTCTCAGCATAGAGGGATAATCAAGATGAAACCACTGTTTTGATTGAACGCTCTATTCAATTACAATCAGCCCTCCATTGGGTAATTACAATAATGCCACTATCAAATGGAACTTAATGTTACTGATGTATGATTGAAACATCAGTTGGGCCAAAGGCCAATGGTAAAGGGTCCATGGCCAAATTCGAATTACTCACCACAACTATTCTAATCTCTGATAAGGCCAAATTTCACTGCATCTCAAATATATCCTCACTGTCCTAGTGATGAACTCAATGATCACTGGACAGTGTTCAGTCAGTAAGCATGCCTTTGATAAGTATGATAAAGCGCATATAGTAATGCAAATATATCTGTTCCAGAAAAAAGGAGATAGTTAAAGTCAGAGAGGGGATTTGTCACTGCCACAGGCTGGTGCTTTACGCAGGTTTTGTGGTTTGTGAGATGACGTGTGGGCCGCTTAGTCCCTCTGGTTAGGTGAGCAGCTGCCGGATCTCACGGTGGACATTGCACAGGAAGTCCATGTAGGACGCCCCTCCGTGAAGGCCCTTGTCCTCGACCAGGTGCTGTCGAAACAGCGTCTCCAGCCTGTCTTTCTGCTTCACTATCAGGAGCTGGGGAAATCAAGAGAAAATCTCATTTCAGCAGAAGTACCACCGCGCTATGCATGAAGTGTTGCCAGATTTCAAGGGATTTCATTTCACCAAAATGTTCCTCAGAATCCCCCATCTTCAATTAACTCCCATACACATTTTCCAAGACTTTCCCCTTATACCTCCTTTTAAAATCCTCCATCTATCCAAATCCCCTAGTCTGGCAACCGGTATGTATGTATTAATTTGTGTACATGTAAGTGCGTATGTGCATATGTACTTCAGCTGCAGCGTCACTCTTTATTTTAATATATTTATGTATCTATTTATGTACTTGGCATATGCTCTTGTCCATAATGTCTGACGTGGCTAATATGACATGATAGATTAAATAAATATCAGTGGAACAACAAGCTACATAACAGCTACAGGCAGAGTACATAAAGCATACAGTATATATACAGTAAATAGGCATCCAAAACCACAGATTAAAAACAAAATGTATACCTGTACACCTGAGAAAGCATACTGCCAAGACCTTGTCTTTTAGAGTAACAAAATTACATGATACAGGTACATGTGTTTTAGGTATGCATTGTTATTATCTTGCTCTTAAGTGCATTACGAACAAGACCTGCTCAGTTCTTCATACTGTATTTTCCTGTCACAGTAATAGTAATATCACATGCCGATAAGCCCATATCAATATATATATATATATATATATATATATATATATACACACACTCAGTGGGCACTTTATTAGGACCCCCCTTTGCCCCCAGAACAGCCTGAATTATTTGTGGCATGAATTCAACAAGGTGTTGGAAACATTCCTCAGAGATTCTAGTCCATGTTGACATGATAGCATCACTCAGTTGCTGCAGATTTGTCGGCTGCACATTCATGTCGAAAATCTCCCGTTCCACCACATCCCAAAGGTGCTCTATTGTACTGAGATCTGGTGACTGTGGAGGCTACTGGAGTACACTGAACTCATTGTCATGTTCGTGGAACCACCTTGAGATGACGTGTGCTTTGTGATATGGTGCATTATCCTGCTGGAAGTAGCCATTAGAAGATGGGTAGACTGTGGCCATAAAGGGATGCATTTGGTCTGCATGTTGCAGCAGAAATTGAGATTTGTCAGATCAGGTGACATTTTTCCAATCTTCAACTGTCCAGTTTTGGTGAGCCTGTGTCCCCTGTAGCCTCACTTTCCTGTTCTTGGCTGACAGGAGTGGAACCTGGTGTGGTCTTCTGCTGCTGTAGCCGATCCACTTCAAGGTTTGACGTGCTGTGCGTTCAGAGATGCTCTTCTGCATACCACTGTTGTAATGCGTGGTTATTTTAGTTATTGTTACCTTCCTGTCAGCTTGAACCAGGCCATTGTCCTCTGACCTCTCTCATTAACAAGGCGTTTTTGCCCCCAGGACCACCGCTCACTGGATGTTTTTAGTTTTTTGCACCATTCTCTGTAAACCCTAGAGACTGTTGTGCATGAAAATCCCATGAGATCAGCAGTTTCTGAGATAGTGACAGCACCCCGTCTTGCACCAACAATCATTCCACAGTGAAAGTCACTTAGATCACATTTCTTCACCATTCAGATTTTTGGTCTGAACATTTCCTCTTGACTTTGTCTGCATGCGTTTATGCATTGAGTTGCTGCCACATGACTGGCTGATTAGATAATTGCATTAACAAGCAGGTGTACCTAATAAAGTGGCCACTGAGTGTATATAGGATACACAGCTGAATTTATATGAACAGAGAAAGACATTGCCTAAAATAAAATGTATGGTGTTTTTCACATTTTTACAAATATTTTCTCTGTACCTTCATAGAATGAGACCTCTGCTCTCTGACACGCTTGATGATGGACTGGAGCTTCTTAGACTGAGGACTGTCCAACTCGGGTAATGAGCTCTGTGGGATAGATGGACATGGTAACTGACTGATTCATTGCATGAGGATGATTCTCAGGCAACCCCGGGCCTGGAGAACCACAAGGTCTGCTGGTTTCCATTGTCACTCAGCACTTAATTGACCAATTGAAATAGTTGATAACACAGTTAACTCTCCCCACTTGGTTTCTATGGACTAAATTGTTTGCTTGGTTGTTTAAGGTGAAAACAAAAACAGCATACCCTGCGTCTCTCCAGGTATGGAGTTGGGGATCGCTATTCTACGAGAATGTGAAACTCAGTGAAAGGGTTTGTTTGGACACATCAATAATTCATACATAAGCCTGCTAAGAAGCTGTTTTATGTATTCCTGCCAGAGTTCATTTTAAAAGAATATATTTTTCCACAAATGTTTACAATGTTTCAAGCTCCAACTAAATATACATGTGAAATAATCAACACTGGATGTAAGCATAACAGGCAGCAAAGAAACCACAGCATCTGTAATTCCAAGTCACTTGCCAAGGGTACTTGCACATCTAGTTCATTTTGTTTGGAGAAATGTGGGAAACCTCAGTAATGTAATCACTCCAGTATGCAAATAAGATCAATCAACCAAGCTCATTACACAGGGACAGTCTCAGACCACTTGGAACAGAACTCGGTGCATTTTCAAATCACTGGGTATGAAAATGGCCAAAAGCTCTGGGAGATGCAATGCAAATGCAATGCCCCAAGGGGGTGCTGTCTTACCACTTCTGAGCCGATGTGGGCAAAGGAAGGCACGTTGAACAGGCTCTGGATGAGCTCGGGGGGGCATGCCTCGCCCAGCCACAGCAAAAGGAGGCGCCCATTTTCCAGCAGGAAGAGCCCCCCCTCAGAGAGACGCTCCTCAGAGCAGCGTACAGCCACTGGCAAGCCCTCACCCACAGCCTCAATGTTATGCTGTGGGGAGGGGGCGGGGCGAGGAAGGGGATACAAACACATACCATTTAAGCCAATGTGCTTAACTCAATGGTCACTGGACAGTGTTCAGCAATGTTCATGGGCATCAAGAGTTAACTATAATTTTCTTCTGTCATTGTGATAGGCAAAAATCTATAAAAATCTGTCTGTTCTTTTGAAACATTCATTAAAAAAGCTAACAGAATGTGGGCTTTAACTTATTCATAAAAAGATTCTTACTTTATTGCCCATTGAAAATAAGAAATCCCCCACCCATGCACCTCTGTGCCTCCGTTTCCTCACCAGCGGAATGAGCCGGGGGTAGAAGAGGACCTGGGTGTCCTCCACGCCCATAGTGGTGACCATCAGCCTGTGCAGGGCCCGGTCATCTGTGGAGAGCTCAACGCTGCCCACCAGGGCAGGGCTCTTCAGCAGGCTGTTCATGTATACCGGGAACACCTTCATGGCATCCGGCAGGATCAGCTAGACAGAGAGAGAGGGGGGGGGACGTTATCCATCTGCTACACACATTACACTTTACATAGGGTGTCTTGATGCACTTGTAACTTTACACTGTACATTTTTCAGCTTAACGTAACGAATAGAGGTAGCCCGCCTTGCACAACGGTGCAGCAGAACTGTGCTATTTTAATTTAGGACTCGAACCTACAACTTCAAGGATCAGAGTTTCCCAGAACACAGTGAGGATAGTAACTATAAATGTGAAGGGTCACTTCCTTTCCTGCAATTCCCAAGGCTGCTTCCAGGCTTTTGTTAGTCTAATTTAGTGGACTTGGCATTCCTCACACCGACGCAAAATAATATTGGCATGATGGCTAAGGCTTCTGGGCCCGTACAGTTGTCTCTGGGGACTTGGGGACTTGCCAAAAAGAAAGAAAATAGATAAAGGACCAACATATGCACATTAAAAAAAACTTTACTATAGGCAGAAAAGGAAACCTCCCTAAAAAGAGAATGGAGAAAAGGCCCGCATTCTCAAAGCACACCACAGAGTCAGATAACAAGATGGATGTTAACATTTTTTCTTAGTTTTTTATGTACATAACAAACTGAATGGAAAAATCTGCTTTATTGCAGCCAATCAACTGGGGAATACACAGGGGTTTCAAAACAACCAGGCACTCAGCCAACACCACACTTTCTCATAAAGCTGCAGTACCACAAAGGCACCAAGGGTGGGTTCTGTGAGACAACAAAATCCAGGGAAAGTATTTGGAAACATACAAACATTTGAATATCTATTACAATAACTATCATTGGGGTATCCACCTACAAACTTCCACTTTTTCACTTTCAAATTCTTTCAGCATTTGTCAAATTGACTTTAATGGATATACTTGGAAGGTCATTTTGAAGGTAATTTGAATATTGCTCTAGGTGCACAGCAGCAGGGCATATGGTCCTTTTCCCACGTAAGGAAACAGTAAGGGAGAAACACTGGTGTACAGAATTGGAGGTTATGGGTTTAAATCCTGACTGCAGTGTATTATGGAGTAGTGGTTAGGTAATTTGGCTTAAACTCAGATGGTCATGGGTTCAAATCCCATGTAGGACAGTGCTTAGACCCTTCAGCAAGATACTTAACCTTAACTGATTGAGGAAAAAAAAAGCACTACAGGAAAACAGTAATCCGCATAAACAAGAGCTGTTTATAACTAGAGCTACAGTATTTCATGTCATGAAATATGAGCTGTGTATGTCACAGTGGATTACAACACCTAATAAGCAAGCAGATATTAATAAACACTGTATTTATATTTCTCCAGCAAGGGCCCAGCAGAGTAGCTTTAATCCAGGATCAGTGATTATCCTTCTATTGCCTTTGGGGTCCTGCCCCTGCAAACTCGTAGGCCACTGCTGGAGTGTTGGCCCCTGGTCAGCGGAGGGTCAGCACTCACCTGGCTCACAGCTGAGGGGTTGGCACAGTTCTTCCTGTAGCAGGCCAGCATGTGGGCCGTCTGCTTGACCAGGATATCCCTCACGGTCTTCAGGGGCTGGTTGACCATGGCGCGGTACGCTGAAAGAGGGGAGACAAGCATGTTTGAGCGGGTAAATGATGCTCTAAAAAGCATCTCTAACTAAGCCAAGACCTGACAGTTTTGGTGTCTCTTTTTGGTGAGGAGACTGAGGGAAGAGACCACTGAAAGGACAACATGAACTCACTGGAGAAGGAACCACCCACTTCTGCTATAGAGCACACTTTAGATATCCGCAGTGTTCATTGTTAATTGTGTAAGTATAGCACCTGAGATGGGTACGCTTTTCTCCCACAAGATCTTTCGAATACATATTTTCTACAGAAGCTGGACATGTGTATTCAGACAGATGGAGCTTAACATAAACCATAATGCAGACAAACACAGTACAACAACATTCTCTATGAAAGGAAAGGGAAATAATTCTGAGAAAGGTCATCCATGGCCTGGTTACCGGATTTAGCAAGGAAGTTGATGAGGGCATCGGTCTCGCAGCTCTTGTAGAGGTCAGCTAGCTGGGAGCTGCAGTTCACGCCCAGGTTGTGGATGCGCAGACGCCTCTGCCCACCAACTGTAGTGTACAGCAAGGCACACTGCAGACACACACACACACACACACACACACACGAGTTTGCCATAATGCAGTTGGCAAAGTACGCCCCAGCCCCGGGTGGCTCATTTAAGATCATTGGTGGGGTATGAGATACAGATGGTATGGATAACAGATCAAACAATGAGTACATTTTGTGGAACACAGAGGTGCCTGGTCTTGGTGTGCTTAATAGTGCAATTGTGGAAGAAAGGTTTGGGATGCAGAGATTGGGACACACAAGTAAACAGTGGCTCTGTTCCACGTGCTGATTGACACTGGGTAGGGGCAGAGGGGGAGTTTCTCAGCTAATGCCCAGTTAAGCTAAGTCCATTAAGGAACAACCCAGCTGTGGGAAGGAGTAGCATCTACATTGCACCTGTATCAAGGCTCCAGTGTCTTCGGCCAACACGTCGTCATGCTTGAACTCCACGGTAACGGCTTTGTCGCTGTCCACTGCAGCCATCTCCACGTCGGTGGTGTTGTTCATGTGGATGGCCCCGAAGAAGTCTGTGGCTCTGAAGCCTGCAGAGGCAGGGAGGGCATAGTCAAAGGATAGTTTTAACAATTTCTGAAAAACCATAAAACTTACATTAAACAATGAGTCTCCAATAATCGCCAGTCTCTTACAATAGCTGGATATTGCTTCACATTTTAAGAAATAAGCAGCAGTCTCTAATAAACACTGGGTCGAAATGTAAGTGAGGGCCATCTGCACATCGAGGAAAGAGCTGCTGTCCCAGGCCAGTCAGCAAAGCCTTAAGTTGGAAATGAAGAGGAGCTTGAGAGAAACAAATCGGTTATTGATGATGATGATGATGATGGTGATGAAGAGAAGTAATTAATTACATTGGTCTCAATGGCACCACAGCCCCATTAGCTAAGTTGGAAAGCTACTGTACACAGTTTTCATAGTAATGTACTGGCAGCTTTGTTCTTACTGTGTACAGTAATGTTGTTACTGTTAATGCTATTTATTTCATATATACGACAGGTATGAGTTACTGTAATCAGCAGTGTCAACACAGTTAATCCTGCATCAATTTTGTATATGGTACCTTATGAAAACGTCAATAAATTATATTGTTTTGAATCTTCCTGTTTTGATTGTCTTATTGTCTTAATGCTGGTCTCTAACAGTAGCCTATCTCTAACAAACGCTAGGGATGGGGGGGGGGAAATCGATTCATTTGTGAATCACGATTGTTTTTTACGATTTTTATTTTGCTGGGCAGACTCAATATTTAGTCTGCATTTTAAGGCATACAAATATCTTTTTTATTCGAGGTGGAAAAAACCAGCGGGAAAAATAGTGACGTAACAACTTCGGCTCTCTATTACAAAGATGCTGTTTATAAGAGGAAAACATGGCGGATGATACTGTACCCATGGCGATTTTAAATCTACGTCCAAATCAAAGTCTGGAACAACTTTGGGTTTCACTATTTAAAAGGGAAAGTGGAGCTAGACATGAGTAAAGCTGTATGCAAAAGTATTGTGGTAATATGACCAACATGCGGGCCCATCTTGCTCGACACCATCCAGAGTTGAACGCGGTGGAGGAAGCCAAACAACCTGTAGTCTCAAACAGCCAACGAATGCTGGACACAAGTTTGAATAAACTCCCCAACAGTTCAGAGAAGGCAATATGGTTTTCACAACATGCTTTACCCTTTGTAGCCAAGGTACATAATACCATCAAGATGCTTTTTTTCCGACACAATCCTGTCCAAGATCTACAACGAGGTCAAGTCAGAAGTAAACCAGTCAACCATAATGCCTATCCCCAAAAAAGGCCAAAAAATGAACTATTTCCGACACATTGCTCTAACATCCATCCTGAGCAAATGTATGGAAAAAAAATGTATGCAAGCAACTTACTGCTATGCTGGGTGATCACATGGACCCTCTCCAGTTCACCTACACGACCAACCATGGAGTAGAGGATGCCTGACCCTCTTACACACAGTATCTCAACACCTGGACGCCAGTGAAACATACGCACAGAGTTTATTTATGGACTTCTCTTCAGCCTTAAACACTGTACAGCCACAGTTATTAGTCAAACGTCTTTTTGACCTGGAGGTCAACTCAACACTAATAACATGGATCAGAGAGTTCCTGCGTGACCGACCACAACACGTCAAAGTCCATGGCTGCACATCAGATCGTTTGGTCCTGAATACAGGCGTACCTCAGGGCTGCGTGCTATCCCCAGTACTTTTCTCCATCTATACGAACAAAATTATGTACAATGGTGACTTTTGAAATACGCTGATGTCATGGCCCTAGTGGCACTTCTGACCAATGAGCACTCCCTGTCCAGGTATGTTGGCTCTGTTAACACCATGTCTTCTTGGTTAGAGGAGAGCTCTCTCCAACTCAACATGACAAAGACAAAACAGTTGAGTTTAGGGAGCGGCAAAGCAGGCAGCACGCCCCACCCACTTTCGACCCCCCTCAGTATTATGGGACAGGAAGTCCATTGGCATTGTGGCATTGTGGGATGGCTCGAGTAATGACACTGCTCACGTAGCGACTCTGCACAGCTCCCTCCCATGTATATTTATAGCATTTTATTGTCTCTGCTGGGATAATAAAGTTGAAGTTGAACTTGAACTTGAGGAAGTGGAACAGGTTTTAAGTACATGGGCACAGAAATTGACCAGAACTTGTCCTTCTCTGACCATGCAGACTTTGTCTACAACAGAGACTATTTCTTTCTATGAAAGCTCAAGACTTTTAACATCCAAAGTGAGACACTTCCCCAAGTCTACAATGCACTTTGAGATTGTGCTTACTTTTATCATTGTCTCCTGGTTTAACAGTTTAAGTTTTTAACAGTTAAAAGCAACACAAAATTATCCAGGATAGTCAATGAGGCAAGCAAAATCACTGGGACCAGACAGACTCAACTCACAGACCTCTACCTCCAAGCAGTCAGATGGAACTCAAACAAAATTCTCAATGACCATAACCACCCACTCCACAGCTCCTTTGAACTCTTGCCACTAGGTCAGCGATATAGGGTCCCACGAGCAAGGAAAAAAAAAAAAAACCTACAAGGAGTCTTTTATTCCAATTGCAGTCTCAGTCTTAAACAAAAATAATTTAAGTGTGCACTAAACAGTCTTGTAATGGTCTAATGCAATGTGCCTTTTAATGGTATTATGCAATGTGTGCTTTTGCAATTCAAAGCTTTTTTTTATTTTAATTTGAATAAATGAATCGCTTATTTTACACTGTGCTGATTAAATCTAATTTGAGATACATTTTGATACACATTTGATCTACATTCTCTATTGGCTGCCCTGCTTATACTGATGCTGCTCAGTTTCTGTGTGGAGGCCTGAAATAAAACTGGGAAAGCTCTAAGTAAATTTGACTGACTGACTTATGATATGCATCATCTTTGGAAGTATGATCAACTGTTTTCCATGGTCCAGTGTTAAAAAAAAGTTTTACAAAAATCGCAAGAAATCATAATATGGAATTACAATACTTACAGAAATGCAACATATATCGAATCGGCACATAAGTATCGTGATAATATTGTATCAGGAGGTCCCTGCCGATTCCCGTCCCTAATAAACCCTGGTCGTTTTCTATGGTCAAAGCAAATAAATGCCCGGGCATCCATAGGACATTTTATGGTAAGCATAAACTGCAATCCAAAAAGCTTGATATCTTAGTGCTTCACATACATGTAAGAAGAAACACAAGAAAAGCCCTGACATTTTAGTTATTATAAGTGGAAGCATGTGTTAACTTTGGAGTCAGCATCTTCCAGCCTAGAAGTACAAAGAGCAATTTCAGCATTTATTTTGTAGTTTTTGTTTTGTTAATAATGCGGGGAAATAGCACAGTTGTCAATGTAAAAATGCAATCCCATTTAATTTCCATGTGAGGGATTTCCCATCACACAATGATCTGAGATGCAGTACGTGTGTGCCTGCTAATGCAATGGGCTCATTACCCGTGCTGGTCCGAACTCGCATAATGGAATCAAATCCTATTGGCTTCTCCACATCTCCCCTCAGGTCTCTGAGAAAATTGTCTCCATCGACTGGAACCTGAAACAGAACAAATAAAGTTCAATCTGTCCTCTAGGTGGCAGCACAGACCACACCATATTGAGTATTGAGCTTGTTCATGTCTGTTACAACAATCGAAGCAAAAGGGTCTTTGGATACCACTGCTAATGACAAACAACTTTTTTTTCCTAACTAAAACAAATGATGACTGATGACTTAACCTCTCAGCTCAAAAGTTAAGTGAGAGAAACATTTGTAAAAGAGTATCTGTAGCTTATTTATATCCTATTCTATCATTCATTTCAAATCCAGTTTAAAATGGGTGTTTTTCAGCTTGGGTGCACTGTATGTCTTATGCATAGGTAGAGAAAATCTCAAGCACGTGGCCATCTGGGCTGTCAAGCTGATTTTCAGCAGTTATCCTTCAGGTGTCCTTGTTGGCCTGAGTTCAGAAATCATTTGCCAATTAGTACAGTCATGTCTGAGGTTTAATGGAGGCATTGGAGAAACAGCTCTTTTTTGTTGCCCAACGTGGCAACGAGTCCATGAAACCTACAATAAACTTCAGCAGCTGTTGAATGCATATCGAAAATTTCCAGAACAGACAGAACAATAAACCGTCAATGTATTAGAACATTCAACTAAGAAAATCTCACAGGATATTATAACCCTGACGAGCACTGTCACTCTGAACTTCAAAATTACGAACAGCATATTAAGGAAAATGCCCAAATGTGTAAGTCAATTCTGCTGAAAGATAGATAGATAAAATACTTCTTGTCTGTTGTTATGAATCCTGTCAATGTCGAGAGAAGTGTACCTTCTTATAAGCAGGTTTTCACATGTTTGCTAAATGACGGACAATAACTGTCAAGAAACAAACATTATGCTGTACTTATTCCCATGCACCTAATTAAGTGCTAATTGAAGGATTAACTGAAATGATTGGCACAATGAATTGAATGATTGTTTGACACATGGCTGAAATACAGGCTCCATCGCCCCTTGGTGGTGGAGGATTGAAATACATGCAGCAACAATGTAACAACCCAAGATTTTCACCGGACACATAATCAAATACAGCACATTCCAACATAATTTAGTAAGAACTTCAGATGATATCACTTAAACAACTGAAATAGAATACTAGTACTTCGGCTTTGGTGAGAGGCAGATCGAAAAACACATTTAAAGTATCGTGTAAAGATGGTCTGCAGGTACCTGGAAGTTGCTGTACTTGTATACAGAGCCCCCGGTGTGCAGGGAGACAGAGCCCATGGTAGCTACGTCCACATACTGGCTGGGGAAGAGGAAGAGGTCCACACAGCAGCCGCTAGAGACACAGTCCTGAACCAGCTGCTCATAAACACCCTTCTGAGGCTGGAAGAGCGTCTGCAGACAAACAAAAAAAACAGCCTTACTGTATGTGGGTGATTGTATATGAAATCCTGAGGCTGCTGTATCTACCATCACTACAAAACTCGTCCTTACTGTATGTGTGTTTGCACATGAGATCCGGAGTTCATCTGCCACCATTATCCAGTTTGTTCAAGAAGTGTGTAGGAGTTCTTAACTGAACCAAAAATAGGGCTTCCATTTCCATAGAAACACTTTCCAGACAAAACTGGATGAAGAATGGCTTTTATGACTTAAATCCTCAAGGGGCCGACAATGGCTGATAATTATTTATTTTGTTTAACTGTTAACTGGCCTCTTGCATGTAGAGCATAATTTACAACTGCAAAATTGGCAGGGTAAAATCTGTTGCAATTTAAGTTTTTATGAGGTATTTGTTTGGATCACTTGTTTTTGTTTTTATTACTTATTTTGCTAGCATTTATTATTCATATCAAACAGTTTATTTCTGATGTATTTAACAAAATGTACAACAGGGTTCCTTTAATTTAATGGAAGTTAAAGTTACCTCATTGAAGTATTTAACATTTTTAATACTTATCAAAATATCAATGTTGGTTAAAAGAACATAATGGCCGGTTTATGAGTCATCAGTTGGCTTGTTTATCAAAAAAATCCTAATCTTTACAGCAACAAAATAACACTGGCTATTTGTTGAGCTATGCACAAGTTAATAAAAACTCAAAAAATACTATTTTGGTCAATGGGTGCTTTTATGGATTGAATTTTGCCCAGATTATAGTAACATAACATAAATATGCCATTTAGCAGATGCTTTTATCCAAAGCGACTTACAGTAGTGAATACTAGGACCATAGTTTTCTTTATATCCAAATAAAGATGCTAAAGATATGCAATATTCCAGGAATGGAACAGGAACCAACCCAAAAAGGAACCAGGCCTTCGTCCATGTTCACACGGACAACAAGGTATGTGTCAAAAATGCAGCTCCCCCATTATTTTCAATGAGAGTATTGCATTGACACATTACAAAAGCCAATGCAAGTTACAATGCTTCGTTATCCATTCAAACTTTTTTTTCACCAGTCAAACTTTTGACAGTGTGCTCCGATGTACTAATGCATCAACCAATAGGAGCATTCAAACAAGGTGAATGCCGCTGTGAACATTCAACGGAGCTGTTCGATATATTCTGAAAAATATAAATAAAGACAGCTCCTGGCAAGCATTGACCTGCCATGCCTGTCAATGTGTCCACAGTTCAGTTTAGTAACTAAATATGTGAATTTATTTACCTCACATAGAATATTAGGCTAGCTAACTATACGATATGACAGGTTTGCGAAAAATTTACCTCACTAAGCCTAGCTATGGCAGATTCAGCTTTATAGGATATTATCCTACAGGTTAGCAAAAATCATCAGTATTGTTCTATATCATTACTGTGTTAATTATATAATACAATCTCATTATATACATGTATTTTAAATTGTACAATATAAAGAAGTTGCGCCACTGGTTTTTTGAAACATGCTGAAGCTAGCTAGGTAGGTAATGTTAACTAGGCTACGTAGTGAACCACAAACAGTGTAAAATATTATAAGTTCAGGCTGGTGGACATTTTTTTTCAAACAAGCACCATTATCAGGCCTTTGAGATCCAGCTGCAGTGACAGATTTCACTGTGTGGGTAAATGCCATCTGCCTTCTTATTCGTATGTCTGTCTGTCTACACACCAAGGTGGTACCAAATACCACAACTAAATGCTATAGGAGGGGGCAGAACTTTGTACTCTTTGATTCCTCTTGTTCCCTCCATGGGGGGGGGGGGGGTTGCGGGGGACGCACCTTCTCTTTGTCGGTGTTCAGGAGCTTCTTGTCGTCCCGGTTCTTCAGTTTCCCAGGAGCCTCAACAGTGGGCATAGAGGAGTGGAAAATGAACAGCTTGCCACTGCACTCTGCGGCCTGCAGGAGAGAGACAGCAGGGAGCGCTCGTGAGGAGGAGCTGCTGGTATTGTGTGAGTGACTGTGCATACAGAATGAAGTGCTGTTTATTGCATGTTAATAAATAAACCTGGTGGCATGTTAACCAGTTACAGTTTTAGGTGTCTTGAAATATGCTTATTTTATTGGATTGTTTGAAAGGGGGTAAAATGACCACATCCCTCACCTTCAGGGCCTCCACACCTGCCTGGATGACCGGGGCGAGCACGGTCTCACTCTCGTTGGTATCAGCGAACATGTCAGGAATCTGGTCCAGCAGACTAGGGAGGCAAAGCCATGCACAATCAAGGCTTTTCCAAAGATCACAATCAGCAGAAATACTACAGAATGTAACACAAGTATGGGTTGCACACATACTACAGACAGTATGATTGAAATATGTGGAATGATTAACCCATATCTGCCTAATGCAATATTCTGTATAAACACGGTGTGCCTAGCCACATAACACACTCATTCACACTCAGCCAACCTTCAGTCTAACACTTCCCTCTTATTGGAAATGGAAAGAGAAACAAATTTATGTATCATTGGAAAGAACATGAAATGATCTTTATTTTGATGTATAAACTGATGTGTTATGTCCAATCCAATTGTAAAACATCATACAAATTATGAAAATGTGAAAATATGTATTTGTGCATAATTTATTATACATATTTTGTGGAGATATATGGTATTTCATATCAATTAAATGTTTTAACAAATTAGTGTTATTATATACAGTACAAAATATGTCTGTAAATTATGTACAGATAAATTCTTACAATCTTACATTTATTTGTCACATCTATATTTACATGGAATCATTTTGAAATTTGATGTGAAGTTATAACGCAAGTTGTATTTCAATGAATTTAGTTTGTATCATTCTCTGTAATGGCTCAAATTCATTTAATTCTTCATTTTGTTATTAGTTTAAATTTTTTGCATGCCTTTTGTTTGTTGTGTCTGTTGGGATCATCATAAGCAAGCTTCTGGTAATGGAAGCAGCCAAAACATGGATCAGGACACATATGCACTTCACATACCGAACAAGTGAAAATTGTGTCAACACGTTCATCGTGCACAAGTACTAGCAGTTTCCATTCACTTTGGTGTGTGGGGCAAATCCCGATTGGACCTTCTGCCATTGTCTAAAGCTGGAGTTCCTACTGCTTTCCTGTAGCTTATACCTATCAAGTTAATTGATAGAGACTCTCTGAAGTTGCACAATTTAATCTTTGTATTATGAGCTTTATTGTAAACAATGCAAGCATTTAGGATAGCAATGTCAAGCATGTACCAAATTATTTTATAGTACCACTTTAGTGACTGTTTGTCTCTTGTAACAGGCAATGTCAGTAAAGTCTACACCCCCCATGTGTTTGTTATATAATGATATAATATTTGGACTTTACAACTCAACACGCATTTCAATTTCATTGAATTTCTGCTACGGGATTTTCCGTAGATCGGTGAATGAAGGGTTTGCGCGGTCTACAGAAAATCCCGTAGTTTGGCGGATATGGGTTAAGAAACACTTTTGTGCAAACAATGTACACTTATTTAATTAAAATGTGTTTTATGATAAAGAGCACGTGTCTGTTTTCAGCTGAATGTTCAAAAGTAGAACTCTAGTGTTAGAGGTCTCTCGCAGCATTAATCCTGAGGGCAAGGCGCTGTAAAAAACACTTTTTTCCGCTATGGGAGTTACCACCCTGATGCAAACGTACTTATTGATGACAGATTGGGACTCCTGGAAGTTGACCAGCAAGCCGTCCAGTAGGGGCACGAACATCTCCACCACATCGGACACCACCATCATCTGGGGCTGGGCCAGGGCGCTCTTCACATTGTAGAAGTGCAAAATCTTGTTGTAGGTGACAAAGCCCACCTTGACTGATGAGCTCTCTGCCCCCTCCTCTCTAAACGGGAGGAAACAGAACAATGAACAACCTGCTAAGTCCCTTCAACCAGGACTCCACTGCTGAACTGATTAGATCGGGTCATCCGGGGCAGATTTTGCACCACTACGCATTACATCAAAATGTATCTATGGAACCCAAACATAATTTACTGTACAATCTCACAGATAATAATAATATTATTTTGTTCTGGACACTGTTGGTCCAGTGTAGAGGTATGTAAGTGATAGTGGAATTGCTAAATCCTTTCTTTCTACTCATTTAGCAATGCTTGTACTTCTATAACTATATTTTATACAAATTATATCATTGCTACTGTTTCTCTCGCTTTTTTCCATTTTTTGTTGTTGTTGTTTTCTTGCGTAAACTGCTGCCCCCTGCTAAAAAAAGAAGCAGGAAAACTGTTCTTCCACTAAAGTGGTTTTAATACCCTTTAACCTCCTTTGGGTGTTTGAGCTGTCAACTGTGGAAGCTGTCTGTTGTAGGAAAGTGAACTCGGGGCCCATTGTTTATATTCAGCAGCAAACCCAGCTAATTACAGTGAATGCATCATTCTGAAGTTGAAAGATGATGTCAACAATCGATGCGGTACGTTTCCGGAGAAAAAAAAGAAAAAAAACTTTCAGAGGAAACGTTTCCCCCTCGGGGCAGCAAGATTTTAGTCAGCATTTGTCAGCTTCATAGAAATTACCACAACAATTTCAGGCTCACGATAGTACCCAGGGAAGTGTAGACAAGCAGAAAACAGAGCCGCTTAATGGCACTTGCAAAGCCACAGAAGACACAGAAATCACTTCCACAAGCAGGAAGGTGAGGATTCTCCAGAGGACTGCCAGCGTGGCACAGTGCGGGGGGATTGAGAGGCCAGCACCAGGCCACGGTATATACAAGCTTTAACTAGGGAAACAATGCATCGAATGACTGGAACATTTATCTCACAATATCAAGAGAGCGCCTGGCTTCCACACAGCCAGCAGAAACAAGATCTACAGTACATCCCACAGCCCCAAGAACTTGTATGCAGTCCCCCAGGACCCCTATCTGGAACATTTCATCCTGGAGTCCTAATACTACATCCCTGTCAGACATACAATTGGTATTTGGCTGAAGCTCTGTTGAAGTTCTCTGAATATATAAATACAGTATTTTCTAGAGGTTTTTTTTTTTGTTTCGTGTCAAGCCGATTGATATTGGCCCGTTCCAGCCTCCACGGCCAGGACTGAATTCCAGACCAACATTTTCAAACAAAAAAATATAAATATTTACCCAAAAACATCAGCACTAGCTTGTGCCAAGAACTCATTAGAAAACTTTACTATTCACCTCTTTTTTTCCCAAGGAAGAATGATTCAGGCTGCAATGTTAGCATAATGGTTAAGGAACTGGGCTTGTAATGCCAAGGTTGCAGGTTCGATCCCAGGTTGGGCACTGCCATTGTACCCTTGAGCAAGGTACTTAGCCTGGATTGCTTCAGTAAATATCCAGCTGTATAAATGGGTTGTATGTAAAGAAATGTGAAACTGTAAGTCGCTCTATATAACAGCGTCTGCTAAATGCCTGTAATGTGATTCAGCAACAGCACATCTATCAGGCCTATAGGTAGCCTGTATCCTTTAAATGAATATTTGTCTAAAATTTAGATTTAACATTACGTATAACTGGAACTTAGTAAAATAGTCAATAAAAATAAATAAATAAATCTCCTAGAAAGTGTTATTTGGAGGTACCCAACACAAGCTCAGAGTCAATGGTAGTGTCTTTTCGTGGCTGTTTTTTTTTTTTTCTTGGCCTGATCAAACACTTTCCTCAGGGGTTATAGGAAAACCCTAAGTGCCTTTTAAGATTATGGAGACCAAAATAAAGGATGTGCATGGAGGTTTGTCTACTGCAGCATCTAAACATTCAAGATTCCACAAACAACATAAACCTTTACTCCAAATAGTCCTTGTCATTTCATCTTCTGACAAATATGTTTTATGTAAAAATAGAGAGTATGTCCAACAAACACCATCTACTGTACAATACAAATTTCCCTAAAGACATCTGGAATTGTTCTCTCCCTAAGCCTTATAAACCCAGTCAACCTGTAACATATTGAAATATTCAACTGGTTCAGTTACGTAATATAACTTATAATGCATTTTTGTGACTACACTGCTGACATGCAAGACAGAAACCAGATTTACACTCCCATATCAGACTCAGAGAAAGTAAAAAGAGAGGCTTTGTTTCTGTTTTAGTCAATACCCTCAAACTTGAGCAATGAGGAAATATTGGCCATTCATAATGAACAAAATGGTACATCCATACACGATGGATTACAAGTGCCCTTGGATAGGATGCATAGGCTAACCCGTGAAAACCTTAAGAAAACACGGTGAACCCAATGTGTTTTACATTAGTTCAGGTACTTAATAACAAAGGCTTTCAAAACTCAACACCAGAAAACAAATCTAATTTAGCACAGTGACTTCCTGGTTATTTAATCTTTTCATTCATATGTACAGTTTTCCTTAGAAAGCATCAGGTTTAATACGTTTATTAGTCTGTGTTAATCACAACTTCATCTCCCACCAAAAAGTCACAATAATACGAAATATATCAATCAAGGTTATTTTGGATGTTTGCAATGACCAGAGGAGTGAAGTTACAATAATATAGTTAATTTTAACCCCTACTTCTGTGAATCTTCGGGCAGAGATTTTAAAATGATGAGATGGGCTGACTTGATGCATGGTAGGTATGGGATGTCCTTATATGGGGCTGGATCTGGCGTTGGTCGCGTTCCAACGTGATCCCTTATCAGGTTGGTAACAGCTGTTTTCAGAGGCCATATTAGAACCCAACCACCCCCAGAAACAGGGAGAGACGTCACCCCTTTAATACTCAGATGCACTATCCCGAGTTCTGGGGACCTACACTGTATGCAGGCTTCCATTCTAGCTGAGCTCTCAAGTAACTAAAGCGTGTTTTTCCAAAACTCACTCAGTCCACTTATTAACAATAATTTGTGTTTATTCTAAATTGGTGGAGTTTGTTTACATTAAAAATCACGTTTTAATATGTAAATACCTAAGAACAGTGTAAAACTAAAACTGCAAATGTCTAACCATTTATCAGAAAAATAATACCTTGAAAATAAATAAATAAAAACTTGAAAAATATGGTTTATCAAAACTCACTCAGTCCACTGAGTTTTTGAAAAACAGTCTTCAATTAGGTTTGATTGAACATTTGTGGTCTAGACCTGGTATGAAGCCTGTAGCATGGATGCCTCTATATTACTCCCCAAATAATCTTGTTTAATGACCCAGGAGGCTGAGGGGACTACAGCTCTGTCATAACCATCAACCTCATGGAACACACTACAGCCTATGGAGTAAACTATTAACCATTGCTTCAGGGAATTGTGAAAACGTTCCCTTTATATTTCAGATTGATGAGATGTTTCCCTTTACACTCCTAGTATTCTGTCTCCTAGTATTCAGCCCTACAGCACTGGTGTTAAGAGCATGCCTGACAGACATGGGACCAAGTCCCTCTTATACAAGTCACAAGTCTCAAGTCATTTGGTCCAAGTCTCAAGCAAGTCCCAAGTCATTTTTTCTTGGGCAAGTCAAGTCAAGTCAAGTCACAGGTTATGTCAAGTCAAGTCGAGTCCTTAGTTAAGGCAAGTCAAGTCCCAAGTCAAGTCACTCCCCCAAGATACTGCAGTCTTACCTGCAGTATCTGGTCTTTATAAAGAGAAAAGACAAGGTATTAGCACCTGTCTAATAATGATATTATTGGCCAATCTATCTATCTATTATTGATATTCAGTGAAAAGGAACTTTGGTTTACAAATTCTGCACAGATATTAGGAAGGTTTTTTTTGTTTTTTTTACACAGAGTTGTCAATGCCTGGAACAGCTTGCCAGGTCGGGTAGTAGAGGCAGAAACAGTTGGGCTATTCAAGTCCAGGCTAGATGTATTCTATTGTGTCATTATGTATTTTTATGTCCTTATGTTCTTATGAAATAAATGTAATCAAACAAAAAACTAATAACCTTATAAAAGCTTATTTCTTCTGAATCAAAAAATATTCCCTCTCCAATTTGTTTTATCAAAAGCAACATTGCAGCCAGTAGACCTACATAGAATCAGATTTTTTTAAACAAACTGAAAATAATGTATAAAATAACCCAACGTTCTTGTGCCAGGAACTGTCAGGTAACAGAACAATAACAGATTTAACCCAAATTTAGCTCAAATTGGAACTTTTATAAATTACGTAATTAAAGGAGTGTTTCAGCGATTTAGTGAAACACTCCTAATGATTTCCTTACCTCACAAATCATTCTGAGGTTTTTTTTGTGTTTCTCATATAAGCTCGTGAAGGCAGATAAAAGGGTACAAGAGTGACAAAAGTGACGTATGCGTGGTACTGGCCCACACTGCGCATGTGTGCCAGACTATTCCCCTAGTCTGGCACACATGCGCAGTGCGGGCCAGTACTGCGCATACATCACACAAAAAAAAACCTCCTAATGATTTATGAGGTAAGGAAATCATTAGGAGGGTTTCACTAAATCGCCGAAACACCCCTTTAATGCAACCTGGCGTGATCGGATAACTGAGATCACATTGAAATGACAGGTGTAACCATGGCCAAATTCATAAACATTTCCTTTTTACAAGTTGTTGCAAAATATGAGATTTGAAAGGGTCTTGTCTCTGAGCCGAGCTAACCTGCTCCATGACAAACTCGTGCGGACCACACTCCCCCCCTCCCTCGGGAGCTAACGACCAGGGTGTCAGTCTGGTAAAGATGGGTTTCAAACCGCATCCCTGACAGGCCGCGCACATCGTATAGGACAAGCCAAGATGCGGTGTGTTAGACCCAGTGCTTAATTTGTGCCGGGGCAAGCAACTGCCAAGAATCTGATTTTGCGCCCCAGCAAATGTCTTACTCAGAATCAGAGCCCCGGGCACATAAATATCTAAAGTACAACAACAACGCGTATTTTAACAGACTTAACAGCCGAGAAACAAATCGTGCTTTCAGAGTGTTCACAGAGACATCAAGAGAACAAGTTACACAGCCCTTGAAGGATATCTTAACCGCTGTTAACACTGTAGCAATTTCTAGCGCAGAGTGCGAGATAGGTTTCTCACAAATGAATCTAATCTGCACGTCAACAAGAGCATCTTTAAAAACAGCAACCATATCACCGCTTCTGTTTTTAACCCTTGTTGCTCCACCACTGGAAAGTTACCATTAGACCAGAGGCAGGGACAGAAATGCAGCGACTCAGAGGTAGGAAAAGTTTACCCTTTGCTGTGCCCCTGGCTAGCTACGTAGACATTCTGCGCAGACTTAGCTAACATGATGAAATCTTTGATGAGCAGGTCTTGCATTCAGCAGTTCGCCTTTTTCCTTCACATGTGAAATGTTTGAAGCCGAAAGTGATGACTCTTGGCACAGTCACGGCCGCCATGATGATCTGATCTGATCATACTGTGTGTGTGTAACCAGATAGTCCAGAGCGGGATGGTTGAATAGCCACTGCGATAACAAGCCAATTCAGCAGTATACAGTACTGTACCTGGGCAATTGGTTGAGCAGCGTTTTCAGTTCCTCACACACCAGTTTGACCAGCCCACTCTTGATGTTGGTGTAAGACACATCAATCATGAAGATGAAGGCAGGTGGATTTGGGGGCTTTTTGTTCTGAGTAGGTGATAAAAAAAATTATTAAATGAACAAAAAAGTTAATAAGTGCAACCTCTTCCTGTAAATGTTTAAATACAAACACAATTTTCATTTTATTTTTAGAATTACCATCGATGACTGTTAAACAGCCATCTATTAAAAGTAAGCCTTTCATAGTGTGAAAAGAATCATTGCAGATATTTTGCACAACAACCAGTTATTAAAGAGACATTACCATTGCCTCGGCTATGAGATTAAGCATGGGCTGTCGTGGTGACTGTATGACCGCGTATCTGACAGTTATACATGTTGACCGGAGACAATTTAAATAATCATCGGCTGCAGCAGTTGTTTTATTTTTCTCCAATAAATGTATTCAAAAGCAGAAGTGTGCTATTGCAGTCGCAGTTTGAAACCCGACTGCGTCAGACCGGCCCTGGCAGCCCCAATTGGGGGTGGCATTTGGCTGTCCGCCCTAGGGGGAGGGGGGAGGGTGAGCCGGCATGAGCTCGTCAAGAAGAGCGAAGTGTCTCCAGAAAGTAGGTGGGCAAGTTCATCACTGGCCTTGGAGAATAGCTTGTCCCGTAGAGACGGGCGGCGAGTTTGTGGGGAAGGGCGAATAAAAATAAATAGAGGGTATAATTGGCTTCTAAATTTGGAGGAAAACAGGAAAAAATATGAAACAAACAAAATCAAAAAAAGCAGAAGTGTGTTTGTACATTGATTGGAATGTACATTTTACTGTTTGGGTTCTTTGGGTCTACATAGTTTTAGATCAGTCTACAACTGTTCTCAATCTCGAACAATGCTTCTCTTCTGCCTCCTTTTGCTGTACAGAGTGTGCACTCTTAGAAGTTTATCGGAACTCACCGCTGGAGAAGGGTGAGGGTGGGGAGGGCGAGGGAAAGCTCATACCAGGCTAGGGGGTGAACTTATGCTTTCTGCAATATTTACATCTCATGTATTTAGATGCTATATGATTTTTATGAGCACATTTGTAGAAAAAGCAGCATAACAATATTTATACTAGCTACTTGCCTCCTAATCACAGTATAAACGTAGGCTATTTTGTCATTTGGAGTCCGGTAACAATTGTAGGCTAACAGATTATCACACTTCTCATGTCTGATCTGAAGGTGACAAACACGGGGGGTGATAGGGATGGAGTGACCGTAGCTTTTGTCAGACCATATCTGTAGGATAGATCAGATGAGAAAAACAATGACAACAAAATAGATCTTGTTGCAAAGTCTAACACATCTTTGGCAATCTGGGAACAATTTGGATTTGCACCGAATGAAAATGGAGAGTCCAAGAATTTGGATGAGGGCATTTGTTGTTTATGCAGGGAAAAAATAGGCCAACACTACGAATCTGAGAAACCATCTATGAATCAATTATGAGAATTCCCAGCTGGTGTGTTTGTAGCATGTAGCAACAAAAAAAATGTTTTTCTTCAGGTAGAATATGCAAACTAAATGAATAGGTTTAGTATGAATGTAAAGAAGAACTATAATAGCACCATAGACAAATGTGACTTCTTATCTGAATATGTACAAACAGTGCAAGATAAAACTATATGCGGGAATGCTTAAGAGTACCATTTTTTTTTGGACGATTTGATTGTCAACCACGGTTATTTGCGTGACAAAAGACCATCAAAGACAATTTCCTTAGAAAATGTTCTATCTGGGGTTTTGAGGTACGTAAATGGGAAATATTTATTTCCTTTGTAAACCACAAACAGAACACCTTATAACACAGAAACAGATGCCAAATAATCTATGACTACCAGATACTGAAACAAGAGCTGAACAGGCACTGTCTAATGGCTGAGACAACTCTTCTTGCATTTCTCTCGTGGTAAGAAAAGAAGGTACTGCCGTTCACCGCCAAAGGAGCCACTTACTAAGTGGGTGAGTCAGTCACTGTGAATAAAATACAATACTGCTCCTCAGGCTGTTTCCTTCAGTCACAGCCAAAGAATGTAACAAGGCTGCCAAGAATGAACCCTCCTACATCTGCACACTCTGACCCCCTGAGGGGAAATTTGATCCTTCTACATAAAACTGCTTTGAAATGTGTTCCACTCCAAGAAGAAACCTTTACTACTACTACTGAAAAAAAATGACATCTCCTGTCTGTCCAATACCTCACAAATTAACAGTAAATCTTGATGACAAAACCATAAACCTTATGCTGGCCCTGATTCAATCTGATTCAAACAGCGTGGCACTTGGTCCTTGCCTTTGAGAATGAAATTGTGTCATCATGTGGTACATCATTTCTTTCCCCTTTCTCATTAAACCTTTTTTTCTTCACTTTTCAAGTTATAGTGATGGCAGAAAGCTTAGACTGAATCCTGGATGCAACCAGCACTTCATACAGGAAAAAAAAACAACTCTGATTTCACTTGAAGGCATTTAAGTGAAATGATCGACCTTCCATTAAAATTGCATTGCAATATTCAGTACAGTGGAATTTCTTTCAATATATATCCATAGTTATTGTGCAACGTGACTCCATTAAGCAGGTATTATTCAGTTATCATGAAGCAACGCTGACCTTGCAGTACTCCACCGTGGCAGTGAATTCATAGGATCCTAGTGACAACTCTGGTCTCTCATAGAAGTCCACCCGTCTTCCGATGTGATCCAGGTGTTGGAAATAGAAAGCCGGCACTGTGTGTACAGAAAATGACCTCATGAATGTGACACCATGACAAATATAAGACAGGGGAAGAAATAACTTGGAACGGATAAAGTTCTCACTCCTATTCCACACTCTACGTGCCAGAATTTCCCATAACGGTCCAATGATGTTTACATCTGGTGATTGGGGAGGCTATGGAAGGTGTTTGACTTCATCCTGGTGTTCATGAAACCACTCTTGAATGCATTTAGCGGTGTGTATGGGGGCATTATTGTCTTGGAATATGAACATCTTGAGGAAACAATATTTACACCATAGGGTGCACCTGGTCGCCTAAAATGGGCAGTTATTCCTTGCCCTTTATCTTACCATGCAGAGCCATTGACTCCCAAGAGATGGTTGCACATACCATAACAGATCCACCACCATGGATAAAAGCGTCTGCTAAATGGCATATATTATGTTTACCAGTTGGGAACTGGCAATGTGGGTTGAAGACCTTCCTTTGGCTTTATACAAACATAAGCCCATCCAGATGTAGGAAAAGGAGTAAAAGACAACTCATCAGACCATATTACTTTCTTCCACTGTTCAGAAGTCCAGATTTTGTACTCATTACACCAGGTTATGCATTGTCGCGTATTGGCCTTGGTTACAAGCAGTTTCTGAATGGCAGCCATACCATAATTATCAGCCATACAGTTTTTGTTGAGAATTATCAGTTCTGTTCATTTTTGAAGCCCATCACCATATGCAGTTTTTTGTTTGTTCATGATTTTCGACTTAAATAATTTTGGGTTTTTCTGTGACACCTGCAATCCAGGCACCAACTGACCTCATTCAAAATCTGAATTCAGTTCTTGTTGATTTTAAAACGTCATTTTTTGAATTAGTATTGACATTAATATGAAACACGTGTAGACTTTTTAATATTGATTTACTCCTTTTTCATTGAGTTTTGTTTCTATTAATTTGAACTTTTAGTAGCCTAGGTGGATCGGATGAAAGTACAGGACGTGCCTGCATTGTTCAACTGAGATCGGGAACCTTTTTTATGTGTGGAACTTTTGAGGTGGATCGGATGAAAGTAACATGCCTGCATTGTTCAACTGAGATGATTACTCATTTCAGATTACTCATTTCATCATCACCGAATGTGAATATCACTGGTACAAGGAAAAAACTGAGTGGAGTGCAAACTCCACATTTTGCACGTTTTGCATTGCATTTATGCAGCCTCTCGCTGATAATTCAGACCGGGCCAAAGCAATAACAAACGCTGTAGGAGTTTTTATAGCAGCAGATCTGTGACCATACTCTGTTGTCGAGAACACAGATTTTAAACATATGTTGAAAGTGATTGAGCCCCGCCACGAAGTTCCCTCTCGTCCGCATTTTAGTACTTTGTTCAGTAAATTATGGCCAATTAGCCACTGTTTACAAAGTTTATAATAAATGAAAAGCAATTTTATGTTTTGCACTTTTTCACCCGTACCAAACCGTGATTTTAGATTTTTGTGCACGGTATGATTTCCTCCTGAAACTTATTAACCAAATGGCCCATGTTTATGAGGCTGTTATCATGGCAAAGGGTGGCTATATTGAGCAATCCAAGATTCAATTTTCAATTCAATTTTCTTGAAAATTGCTTTGATGTTCCTTTTGTTTATTGTTACATGCATTTTTTGTCCTTTTCAAGTATTTACAGAAACCTATATGGTGTAAAACATTGTAAATTATGAGATAAACCTAGTTTCCAGCAGGTGTGCTCAAACTTTTGACTGGTACTGTATGTATATATATATATATATATATATATATACAGTAGGCTCCATTTATATTCATACCCTTGATGATAAAAAGAGGTCATATAAAATAAACTATATAAGTAATTAGATATATTTTGGCATACATACACCATTGGCACGAACCACAATCAAATGGTTCACAAATCTTCACAAATCACAATAAAAAATCAAGAATCACAAATATTCATGCCCCTGTTATCAGTACTTTGTGGTTCCTCCCTTGGCCATTATAACTGCAAGTAGTCACCTTCTGTAGTGTCATATGAGGTTATGGAACTTCTTATGGGGGGGATCATCAACCATCCCTCCATGCAGAATTGTTCTAGTTCCTTCAGATTCTTGGGTTGACATTTGTGGACTGCTTTTTTGAGTTCAAACCACAAATGTTCAATTGAATTCAGGTCTGAGTCAACCATTTCATAGTTTCTTTGGACGTATGTTTGGGATCGTTTTCTTGTTGGAAGGTCCATCTGCGGCTAAGGTGTTGCTTCCTGGCAGAGAGAACAAGTTTTTTGGACAAAATGTCTTGGTACATGCCGGAGTTCATGGTTCCTTCTATTTTAATAAGGACCCCAGGGCCTGTGGATGCAAAACAACCCCAAGACATTAAAGATCCACCACAATGTTTCACCGTAGGCATGAGGTTCTTTACAACATGACTTGCATTATTTGGACGCCAAACATAACGCTGATGTGCATGTCCAAAAAACTGAATTCGGCCACAAGTTACGGTTCCAATTGTAGTTCAGATGTAGTTTGATGAATTCAAGACGCCTTTTTCTGTGAATTGTCTTCAAAAGAGGCTTCTTCTTGCAACCCTGCCATAAGGCCATTGTCATGTAGGTGCCATCGAATGGTAGCTTTAGACACCTTGTAACCCCAAGATGCCAGGTTGTTTTGGAGATCTTGAACTGTGTCCCCTTTGACTTATTTTTGCCTCTCGGACCATCCGTCTCACTACACATGGGGGCAAGATAGACTTGCGTCCTCTACCTAGCAGGTTAGCCACTGGCCTTAAACTTCTTAATAATTGACACAAGAGTGGAAATTAGTATCTTGAACTTTAGTGATTTTCTTGTAGCCATCTCCTGATCTGTAGAGGTCAATAACCTTTTGTCTGATGCTTTCAGGGAGTTCTTTGCCTTTCACCATGATGATGGCTGAATAGTTAGGGTATCAATAATTGTAATCCAGATGTTTTCAAAAACAATATTAATAAAAGAAAATATTTTTTCAAAATTGTATTTGTAATGTAGGTTTGGAATTTTTGAGCGTTTATTTTATACTATCTCTTTTGTTCATCTTTAATCCTACTGTATATATATATATACGAAAAAAAAAGTCACTTTTAAACGTTTGGTGAAATCAAGAACTATTAAAACCTGGAAGGATAAAAATCTTTGAGGAAGAAATCAAAAAATCAATGTAGAACTCAAAAAATCAACAGGCTATGTTTAATAGTGAAAGTAAGAGCATTTCCACACACACAATGCAAAGGGAACTCAAGGGATTGGGACTAAACAGCTGTGTAGCCTTAAGAAAACCACTTGTCAGTCAGGCTAATCAGAAAAAAAGGCTTCAATTTGCTAGGGAGGATAAAGATTGGACTCTGGAGCAATGGAAGAAGGTCATGTGGTCTGATGAGTCCAGATTTACCCTGTTCCAGAGTGATGGGCACATCAGGGTAAGAAGAGAGGCGGATGAAGTGATGCACCCATCATGCCTAGTGCCTTCCGTACAAGCCTGTGGGGGCAGTGTTATGATCTGGGGTTGCTACAGTTGGTCAGGTCTAGGTTCAGTTATGTGCCCAAAGAATCAGGACTACCTGAATATACTGAATGACCTGGTTTTTCCATCAATGGATTTTTCTTCCCTGAAGAACATATTAAGATGACAATGCCATGATTCATCGGAAATTGTGAAATGGTTCAGGGAGCATGAGACATCATTTTCAGACATGGATTGGCCACCACAGAGTCCAGACCTTAACCCCATTGAGAATCTTTGGGATGTGCTGGAGAAGACTTTGCGCAGTGGTCCGTCTCCCATCATCAATACAAGATCTTGAAGAACAATTAATGCAACTCTGGACAAAATAAATGTTGTGACATTGCAGAGTGTGATGCCACTTTTTTCAAAGCTAAAGGGTCCAACTAAATATTAGAGTGTGTGACTTTTTTGGGGGACGGGCAGTGTATATATATATACTGCATATATATATATTATATCTAAATAAAAGTTTTCAATGGAAAAAAGCCAGGTTACTCACATATACACATCATGTATTATATATAGGCTATATAAAAACATAATTCCAAAAATCTGTGTACCAGATTATTGATATAAAAATGATGCCAAGTTACAACTAAGATTTTAGCACAACATTTCACAGAAACTAAACAAGCACTGTTCCCAAGCAAGGCTATCCATATTTTCCTACATTAATTCAAGTAACTTGGCCCTTTGTTTGTCATCATATGTTAAAGCAATATGTTGTATTTATATTCCGTATGACATTCATTCAAAGAAGCATGCAGGTTTGAAGTGAACATTGCTCTTTTTAACTGTTTTAGGAAGCCATCCTACTGTAGGTTTATATATGTAGTTTACTACATGTAGCAATGCATTCTGCAACCGAGCTAACTTCCATGGGTGGGGAGGGGAAACAGCTAGCAGTACAGCTAGGTAACTGTAAATGTAGCTAGTTATTTCAGTGGAAAGCTAGCTAGTGTGCTGTTGTTAATGTTAATGAAAACACTTTAATTGTAATTAGCTAGCTAGTAAACCAAGCCGCTAGATAGCCATGCAGGGAACGTTAATGCTGGCATATGTCACTGGCTAGACAGTTGTTTAATGAAGCGGTACGTATCCAAGTAGTTTGGTATGAATTCACAAATTTAGTCTGGGGTTTTACAGCCTCCCTTGTAGTGATGCAAGCTATCCAAATCTCGAAACAATATTATGCATGGCGTACCTGTTAAATGATATTTTTGCAATATAAATTTTTTTTTGTTGCATAGTTACCAAGAAAGCTAGCTCCAACAGCAAAACAGTTAGTTATTGGCTGAAATAGCATTGGCAAATAGCATCTATTGGCTGAAATAGCATCACATGTGTACATCCTTACATTTTTTGCATGTTTGTTCTGCAATTGGGTACTATGAACAGATGTTGCTATGCTAAAGAAGAAATTAGCCAATGGGGAGAATTAATCATTTGAGCACATGAAGAATTTCTGATGATGCACTCGGGAGGAAAATACAGAAGAAGAAGCAGCAGAAGATAAAGAAGAAGATATGGTAGGAGTAAAGACAAAATGACCCAAGTTTGGGGCTTTACTGTGTGGCTGTGTGTATAAATTGAGTGTTTACATGAGGTCAGAATGTACAGAATTTACTGTTTATAAGGAATGAGAGTCTGTGGGTATTGTAGTTATTCCTGGAGGAACCCTGAAAAGTGGCAGGTACATCTGTGCTGTATAGGTTTTTGGTTTCCCCAGCCAACCCGTGATTTGGCAATGCATCACCATAGCTCACAATAGGTTTGAAGAAATATGGTGTACCTTATCTAAAAATGTGTGTACCTCTAACCCAAACACGGTCTGATTACACCGTCAAGTCGAACGTAGATGTTACTGAATTGCCCACGACTGCAATTTTGGCAAACAAACTGACTGAGAGGTGCAGCAGCAGGCCTCCCTCTATGGGGGTCAATTGCCTCCGCCCACCTTCGTTGACGCAGCTGCAGAATCCACACTGGTATCGCCGCCCTCCCTCTATGAACTGCATGAAGGGACACATGTAGGCCTTGCAGCGGTTGCAGCGGATTGGTCCAGTCTCGCCATGGTTCACCAGGTAAAGCGGAGTCTGGGAGAGGAGGAACACAAATACAGAAGCAACGGTGAGAGGGACAGGGCAGTTAGCTGCAGAAACCATATCTCCCTCTTTACCTCAGAATTCTGGCACAAAATGAATAATTAATCATAAAGCTTTCAGTTAGCAGGATATCGCATTGACCCAGGTGGGTGCTACACATTGGTGGTTGTTGAGGTGAGTTTCCCCCTTCACTATACAGTGCTTTGAGATCATAAGATGAAAGGAGCTATATAAATACAATCAATTATTATTATCAGGGCAGAATAATTAATCATAAAGCCACCTAGAGAGGGAGGGTTTGATTTCATCATATTTTGTGCACAATGAATACGTACCACTATTACTAAGTAAATAGTACATATGATGGTTTGTATCTCATGCTGCTTAAAATAGTTTTTTATTCAATTTGGACTATACTATTGACTATTCAAGTGTGGACATAAACACAGAATCCTTGGGCTAAAACAAATACCCAGTAAGGAAACTTCTCCACAGTTTAAAATAACAAACAGAACACTTCTATATCAGCCACTATTATGACAGCCAATTGTATTTGAAAGTAAGAATGAATTATTCTTGTTGAACATTTTCCCAATACCAGTGTCATTTACTGTGGCTATGTGTCAGTTATTTCATACTGTATTGATGAGAGAACTTTAATATTTATGCACTATTAGTTTTGGCAAACAGTGTGGTTGACAAGACAAGATGTGCTCCCCCTTCCATAGAGAGCCCCCTTGATTACACAGAGACCCCCCTCCAACTTCCACAAAGACCCCGCTCCAAATTCCACAGAGACCCCCTCCACCTTCCATAGAGGTCCGCTCCACCTTCCATAGCGGCCCGCTCCACCTTTCACAGAGATCTTGTGCCACCTTCCAAAGAACCCGCTCCACCTTCCACAGAGAACCCCCTCCACCCTCTACACAGCACCCCTCCCTTCCATAGAGACTCAAATCACTTCCACAGAGACCCCACTTCCCCATAGCAACACCCCCTTCCAGAGAGAACCCCCTCTACCTTCCACAGAGAACCCCATCCACCTTCCACAGAGAAACCCCTCCACCTTCCACAGGAAACCCCTCCACCTTCCACAGGGAAACTCCTCCACACTCTACAGGGAACCCCCTCCATTCCATAGAGACTCAAATAATTTCCACAGAGACCCCCCTCCACTTTTCATAGCAGCACCCCCTTCCAGAGATCCCGCTTCCTTCAATAGAGATGGAACTTCCTAAAGAGTAAGGGGACCCCCACCCTCACTCCCTAGTTTTCCTGTAAAAGAAACTACAGAGCATCCATCAATGTCTGTTACAAAGACACAGGGTCAGCAAAGTCCAGCTGTTAAGAGCAAATAATTGTTGGAAAAAAAGGGACTGCTAAGAGCTAGAAGAATCCAACCATTTATCTTCATGTTTCTGATGAAGATCCTTTACATACTGTATAAACAAGAAGAGGCTGTTTCACAGCTGTAAAGCTCTCCATGTGTATTCCACAGATGGCCTGCTTTTTTGTTAGTTTTTTCTCCCTGCTGTCAACCCTGGTCCAAAAAGTTCATGTACTCAAGAGAGTTTATAATTGGATTTGTTTACTCAAGGGGGGGATCTCTAGTTATACAGCGAAGCTGTTTAAAAAAAAAAAGATGTACAAAAACAGCTCTAAATGTCAGCCTTAAGTGGGGAGCATGCGTGATGACAATTGTGATTGAAAGTAAATTACATTTCCATTGTAAATAACTAAAAACATGTAAATGCCATTTGTAAGGTCTGACTGTGAAAATTAATTGGGGATTTTTCTTAACAAAAGCATAATGGGAGTTGTTTTGTTTTTTTGAAATAGCCATCTATTCAGAAACTAACTTCCACAAAAGGATTAACAAGAAAAAAAGCTGTATATTCAGATGTACTTTTGGCTGAGCTCTGGCTGACACAATGTTTTAATCCCTACCCTACCCTAAGTCATCTACCCTGTTGTGTTCAGATTTGACACTTTGCTAATTTACTTTCTGAGGGGAGGCACACTGACATTTCCATAAAAGGCCTTGTACTCATCTCATCTTTTACAAGAAGATGGAAACTTTGTGGGAACATTCAAAGGCCACGGAAGGTTAATGCAATGTATTGTATCTTACTGCCCAGTCTTTCTAAGTGAAAATGCATATTCAAATGCACATTTATACTGGTAAAAACATTAATATCAGTTCAAAAAAATTAAATTTTAAATGTTTTAAAATAAAGATGACAATTATGTTGTGTTTTGTTTCTGGTTAAATTGAGTACCATTAGCTTTGGCATTTGGTATCAGCTACAGTGCCATAACACTGTGTTTTGCAGACCGTAATGCATTGCTCATTTGGGGATCGGTTTAGGGGAAACTGAAAGCACTGAAATGAGGCTCACCTCATTTTTGGGGATGGTGGCAAAGGGTTTGATAATGGTGGCCAGGGGCACTTGGCACTGCTTGGCCTGGTCAGCTGTGCAGGGGAAAGAGTACGTTGTGCAGCGCATATAGCGGGGACTGGCATTGCCTGAAAGAATGATACAGGAAGTTAGAAGTGGACCTAAAGGTTTTAAAATCAAGTGTAAGAAACTAACATAATTTTAATGTTCACAACCAGAGAATTCTGAAATATTAAGAAACAGTTTGTGTCTTTCTTTTTGTTAAAGATGTTTTTATGGCTGAGAGAGCATTATTCTACACTTCTGTTAGAAAAAAACAGATACACATTTTGGTGATGCATGAATTTCCTGTGTTTCCTGTGAGTACTGCAACATTTAGCCATCAAAATATTATGTATCCCAATCAAAGAAGTTTAACTAATTTTTAACAACAATATTATACAAAGGCTTAAAATCACTGGAAATTTTGAATAGAAATGGTAATTTATTTCTGGGTGATCCTTGTATATTTAAAAAAACATAATATTTGTGTATTGAAATAATATTTATTGCAAAAGTATTGTTATTTGTTGATGGATACCAGTTTTTTGTAATTCATTTTTAACTTAAATCAGAGAAGCTGTTGGTGGCTTCGGTCACCTTGATCCTGAACCACAAAGTCTGTGGTGACCAAAGGGGGCACCTGGCCCCTCAGGTTGGTGGTGTAGACCTGGCCTCCTCGTTTGGTTTGGTCATCCTCAATTACCTGAGTCTGGGAAAAAAAGAAAGAACTCTCAACATGCTTATTATGTGTGTGACCTTATCAAAGTGGACACCTACACTGTCAATAAGGTAGACATTAATGACTTTTCACAGTTTTCACAGCACCTAAGATAGGTGCCCCTTTGCATTTCCTCTCAAAGGTACTTATAATATCCCTGTTGTCAGTAAAGAAGTATAACAATTTACTTCCAGACACATTCCATCCACTAGTCACTCATCATAAGATAACATGTTTTCTCTTATTTTGAACAGACTAAGATACATGGAAGCTTCACACTCCACTTAAACTGGTATGCACAGTGCAAAGAACACGTCATCTGTTAATGTGTCTGAAGCACAGAATGTACTTAAAACCACATAAAATAAAGTCCTAAAGCACCACGTGTAAATTTAGAACTAGACAATGTTATTTTTCTTGGTGGTGAATACTGTAACCTCTGAATCTATATACAGCAAATACATAATTGATCTTATACATAACCAAGTAGACTGTTAAAAATGTCAAACAGCAGAACAAATTAATTTTGGCTCAACTGACTAAAACAGTACTGAAAAAGAACCTCATACCAGAATGTTAAGGAAGGTATATACAGTATATATATATATATATATATATATATATATATATATATGTAAACATAGTAGGGCTGACCCCATTTAGTTGACTGGTCGATTGTTTGGTCGACCAAGATTTGTTTTGGTCGAGCAGTCGCGCGCAATTCGGCACACTTGTCAGTAACATAGCTAGGCCTATACATGTTCTCTTTAAATGATATTAGGCAGTTAAGGTAAGAGTAATGTTGTGAATAATTCTGCAAAACTAATAAAAGTAACATTTTATAATAAATGTGTTTTGCTAATTGTATGGTTTATATATTTATAACTAATATGCGTAACACCCCCTTTCATGTAGCCTACATTGTATCCTTGTTTTAGGCACGCGAATGTGCATTTTAATTGTAGCCTAAGATTTGCCTACAGTTAAGATTACTGATATAGGCATACTTTAATTACTCACTTCGGTATAACCTAAGAACATAATGTCAAAGAAAAAATCTGGAGTATGGCAGCATTTCATTTTCGTCGTGGATGATCCAAACACGTTTTCCAAGGCAGGGTTTATCGTTAATAAAACGAGGAGCAGCCTTTTGCCAAAAAATGTGAACAAGCTAGTGTTCCTGTGCCATAACATGAAACGACTGGGGAAGTAGGCCATCGGATAGAAGTTATTTTCGATAGGCTATAGCCACTTTATGTTCAGCTTTAGGCTACAATTTAAGACATTAGGCTATGTGTGATCATTCGTTTGTTAGCCTAATTTTTTGCAAAAGAGATTTTAAATCCCAATGAGACCAACCTGGTTAATTAAATAAAACATAGCCTACGCATTAGAATGTGTTATGGTTGTGGTCAAATAAAAGCATCAGCCTATTATGTGGCCATACCGCAACTTCACAAGCGCAACGTCAGAATCTGCAAATCCTGTCAAATCCAGCTTCCGTTCCAGACAGAGCACAGAAATTGCTCTACTAAAAGTCACAAATGACATTCTCCTCTCTTCCGACTCTGGTCTCCTTCCCATCCACATCTTCCTTGACCTCAGCACCGCCTTCGACACCATAAACCACTCCATCCTCATCACACGCCTCCAGTCCTCCCTTGGCATAACCGGCACTGCCCTCTCCTGGTTGAAATCATATCTCTCAGACAGACATCAATTCATCTCCATCAACAACTGCAAATCCTCCACTGCCCCAGTCACCCACGGTGTCCCCCAGGGCTCAGTGCTTGGTCTCCTCCTTTTCATTCTGTACATCCTAACACTTGGACAGATCCTCCGCCGCCATGGCCTCCGGTTTCACTGCTACGCAGACAATACACAACTCTACCTCTCCACCAAGACCATCACTGCAGTCACCCATTCCACCCTTACCACCTGCCTCACAGACGTAAAAATATGGATGCAAAAGAACTTTCTCAAACTCAACTGCAATAAATCAGAAATCCTCACCATCGGCCCAAACTCCCTCACCTGCCCCACCCAAGATTTTTCACTTAACATCAATGGCTCTATTGTCACCCCCTCGTGAAACATCAGCAAGTTGGGAAATCTTCATCACTGAAGCTCCTGCTAAACATGCCAGAACATTCACCCCTCTTTCAAAGCCATCTTCTAGCCATGCTAGCCATGGTTATAGGCAACATTTTTGTATACAACCCTGAGCCTGCTGGGTTGTTAGTTTCTTAATTCACTCAGGAACAACACCTGTGTGGAATCATACCATTTACTAATTTATCCAAGTGTTTACACCTTTTAGGACACTATATGTATGTATGTATGTATGTGTTATATACACCGATCAGCCACAACATTAAAACCACCTGCCTAATATTGTGTAGGTCCCCCTCGTGCCACCAAAACAGCTCTGACCCGTCGAGGCATGGACTCCACAAGACCTCTGAAGGTGTCCTGTGGTATCTGCCACCAAGACGTTAGCAGCAGATCCTGTAAGTAAGTCCTGTAAGTTGCGAGGTGATGCCTCCATGGATCGGGCTTGTTGGTCCAGCACATCTCACACATGCTTGATCGGATTGAGATCTGGGGAATTTTGAGGCCAAGTCAACACCTTGAGCTCTTTGTCATGTTCCTCAAACCATTCCTGGACAATTTTTGTAGTGTGGCAGGGCGCATTATCCTGCTGAAAGAGGCCACTGCCATCAGAGAATACCGTTAAAATGTAAATGTACATTATTTTTCAGTTTTTGGTAACCTAAACCTTGGGGGTGTTCTAAAACTTTTGAACTATAGTGTATATATATGTAATTAATATCTAAATATATGTAATTATAGATGTGGAAATAATGTATATATGAGAGGTTTGGGGGTTGGCCCTAGGCTTACTGTGCTGGGAATGGAGTCAGGGTCCAGTTTCTTCTGCGGAGGCCCTGCCATTTGTGATGCCCCACCTGGGAAGGTTCCAGGGAAACCAGGCTGGGGTCCTGCCATCTGTCCACCATATGCGCCTGTACCGGACCATACACAGGCCACATTCACATTACATTTACACTTATTCATTTAGCAGATGCTCTTATCCACAGCTGTTTATAGATTTGTGCATACAATAAGGCAGAAAGAACATTGGTATGGATACAAAAAGTGTTAAATTCAGTCAAAATAGAGTGTTTGTATTTTTAAACAATGCTTAAATATACATATTGTAACACCATAGTGAAGGGCATGACCTAAGACAATAGTGGAAAAAGTGCTGACATCAATCACAAAGTGCACCAGTAATCTGGACTGGCTGAAGTTCAGTAAATAACAGATAGTGCTAAGAAAGGGAGGAATTCCTGCTCCAACGTGGGTGAGCAGACACATGCAACCAGAGACAGAGCCCAGCAATGACCTCTGCTCTAAGATACTGGTCCTACAACCAGAGAACAAGCCTTGCAAGTCTTGGTTAAAGAGTTGGGCTAATAACCAGCAGGCAGCAGGTTCAAACCCCAGGTGGGGTACTGCTATACCATTGTATCCCTCAAAGTACTGGATCTGTTTGACAACAGTCATCATTCATCAGTCATCACCTTGTTGTGTCGGGAACCCCTGGGGCCCTGCAGGTCCAGGAGGCTGTGGAAATCCACCACCTCCGAGATGGGGTTGGCCAGGAAATGGCCCAGGCGCTCCCATTGGAGGAGCTGTCGTCATGGCACCCATGTTGGGGCCAGCCCCCATGGGTGATGAAGCCCCTGGTGACATAAGTGGAGGATGTCCCATGGCTGGTGGAGGAGGATGAAAGGCTGGGGGTACAGCAGAACTGGAAGGTGACTGAGGGCCCTGCAGTGGGGTGTGACCTGGAGAGACAGAGGGAAGGAGCGAAGAAGACACCTTCAACATACAGTACACATTTACAGTTCAGAGCCTAGCAGCAAGTCAATACAACTCTATTCTTCAACACTACTTTGACTATCAGACAGACCTGTTCTGCTATTGACAGTCACAGGAAATGCATTCCTGGTGGTCTCCAAGGGCCACACAGTGATTATGGTTGGCACACTCACATGCGGTACCATTGTTTCCTCCGTTATAATTTAAATAACTGAGAAACTAATCTATATAGCTTGTGGTTCTGTGTAGCTCAGTTGGTAGAGCATGGCGTTGGCAATGCTTAGGTTGTGGGTTCAATTCCAAAAATATCAGCTGGGACCACATTTGGGTACCCTGGGCTTCCCATTTGACAAAAAATGTATGAAAAAATAGTATTACATTTTGACATCAAGGTACTGTAAGTCTGTAACATCTTAACGGATAAAATAACAAAGCTAACATTTAGTCTAACGCTAAATGCCATATATTATATTTATTTTATTATTAACCTAACAAGTGTCACTGTTACCTTTACTAATCAAAAATGAGTCTGCTTGAATGGAAGGCTACTAAGCTACCTATTGTCATCTATGGGACGATTTTTCACTACTGTAAGTCAAAAAGCATATTTTCTTTACTATCAATGAGTCTGCTTTCTAGCTATAGTACTGCAACATCTTGCTAGCTATAGTACTGCTCTAGCTAGCTAGCTAGTGACAGCTTGTTCTGAAAAATGTGCAGCAGTTAAGATATATAATTCACCCTGGCTGTAATTTGTGGAATTATTGTGAACCAGTTAAATGCAGCTAGCTACTGCAAGCTAGGTAATAAAAAGTTGGGGACACCCTTATTCTTTTCCGCTGTGTTTTTCTCATGAGTACCGTATTTAAATGATAATGAAATTTGTTCGATTTGAAACTTTTTCCTATTTTTATCCGTCTAACCTATTTAATTGTGCTTGTTTGGCGTCTGGGTTAGATATATATTAGGACACCAGATGTGGCAGATGTGCTTCAAAAGTCATGTGAGTGAAACCTATAGCAACCCATTTACAGTTCTCACAACATTTCAAAATGTTTTATTCTCATAAAGATGATGGAATATACCGTATCCGCTAATCTGCATGCCGCTCAGTTGGTTGGTGAGCTGCTGTGTAGGGTGTGGGGCCTGGGCTGGGGAGGCAGAGGTAGGAAACATGGCTGGGGGAGGCTGTCCATATTGAGACACAGAGGGAGTGGAGATGGGAGGAGGGAACCTGGAGGTAATAAAAAGGGGAAAAAAATTCATAGTTCAAAGTACACAATATCTAACAGCAACAAAACATTTGGCTGTCAAACCATTTTATTATTGTTTCTGTTGGAAGAAGTATAAACTACCTCCCCACAGCTACCGTGTGCACATCATCATGTTTGTCTTCTGACAGTTTTATTAAATTATTATTTTGTGTTTTTACAACTTGTCCAGCATCTGCAGATGAAACTTGCTGTTAGCTATATAGCAACTGAAATCTACAGTAACACTAAATCCTGCACATCCAGTGCACATCCACTGGATCTGAAAAAAAACAAAAATCTTATTATCATTAATACATACAGAACATAAATGGGACCTCCTCAGTCTTGATCTATTACCTCTGGGAGTGAGCTCCATTCTGAAGACCATTGGGGCTGAACTGCGCTGGGCTGGGGGATGGAGGGAGGGCAGAGGCCGAGGAAGCAGGTGATTTGAGTGCACCTGAAAAAATCTCGGTTACATGAAGCATAAAAGCAACTCAAGCTTTGATTATTGATTATCCTGTTCACAGATGGGCATAAACTCCACTGAACTTGTTGGTGGCTATGAGGTAAAAACACTCTGTGAGCAAACACCCTTACCCAGTTGTCCAGAGGGGTAAGACTGAGGGGGGGGGCCATAGTGCCCATACAGGGGCTGAGAAGGTGGGGCTCCAAAGCCAGATGGATACCCCCCCATGCCAGCCTGGGCCTGGGAATAAGGGGGCGTAGCCACGTAACCCTGTTGACTCATTGTGCTTGTTTGTTAGGCTTTTCTCATTCCAAACAGGTGGGATTCATACAGCCTGCAGAACAGCAAAGAACAGGTATGTTAATTTAGAAGGCACCATCTCACTCTACAGCAATAGATACAAAAGTTATAAGCAGTAAACATCAAAAATGCAACTAATCAGTTGGGGTCAAATGTATGCTGAGCCAACAGAGTGGTAAAGTGGTTAGAGGACCAAACTTGTTCAAAATGCTATGTTGTAAATCTAAATCTACAATGTGGCTCTGAAATTTTACCCTGGAGTAAGGCATGTAACCTCAATTTTCTGTATACATTCAGCTGTTTAAATGTATAACACGTCACAAAGTAAAATATGGAAAAGGATGTAAGGGAAGCAAATAATTTATGTTATGTAGTAATCCAAATGTTAAAAATCCTGAGTTTGACAAGACTCTGTGGACTAGTTTGCATCATGAAAAAAATAATATTTCATAACTTGCTGTAATTACATGTCTGTCTATAATAAAATACAGTGCACATATTCAGGTTCCAGGTGAAGATACATCTGGCAGACAACATAATGATAAGGCTGCACTGAGCATAATGAGTATTCAGCAATAAATATAGAGGTTTGCATGTTGTTTGCTTAAACCTCCATAGTAATCACCTCTGCATGGCTCGCGTCTGACAAGGAAACATATAGATGGGTATGAAATCTAACGTGACAGTTCTGATAACGTGAGCTGGCGTGAGCTGGCTGACTTACCTTCATGGAAACATAATTTTGGGGCCTGCTTGAACAGATATGCTCTGTGTATTGTGAATGGTTCAGTGAAGTCTACTAGATGCCAGAAACAGGTTTAAGTACGCTCTTAAATCTCTAATATTACCACCATGGACCAAGAGTTCCAGATCCACATTTTGAACTATTTACATTATTATTAATGTCAATGTAGCCGCATCAAATATAATGTAGCCTACCCCTGTCAGATAAATTTCACTTTTCGTATCTCTGTTAACGTAGTGATAAACAAGTGTTAACTGCAGCTACCCCTAAATAAACCCACCAGAAAAGCTATAGGCTATATATAGCCTATGAGTATAACTTTGTTTTGTTTGGTTGTTAATCCAAACATCATGTAGGCTATTTTTTGTGTATAGGCTACGGCACTTGTCCTTACGTGCACTGTCAGTAAACTTGTAGCAAGCCGCGCTACAAAGTTTATCTTGCTTCCAGATGCTTCTTTCAATGTACCCTACACCCATTGCCGTCTGAATTAAAGTCTCAGTCACACTCCGTGTGCACAATTACATAAAATATTGAATCATCAAAAATCAGGCAATGATTCCGTTACCATGTTCAACTAATGAACTCCACCGCATTGACTCAGTTAAGGGATGTGGCAGCAAGAATCATTTGCCACGTCAAAGATAACAGACAAAACATTCCTGTCAAGATGACAACACTAGATGCATAAGAATATGGAAAAAATGTTAAACACTACATGCAAAAGTAATGTAGACTAAGCGATTCGGAGCTAAGACCAAGTGTGTCTGTCGTTTTACAGCGGCGATGCAGCTAGCATGCTAGCTAACTGTTCGCACAGATAGGGGACGCAAATATTGAAACAAAGTTTTAAATATTACCGGAAAAATTTAACATAAAAGCATTCCTGCTCAAACATGACTTCACTCGATCTCGTAAGCTCAGTGTTTAGTGATTAGTTGAGCCCTGTTTCTTACCTGTGTGCCATAAAAGGGTACGCTGGAGCACCTTACGCGTACTGTAAAGCGCTGTGTAAATGTAAGCAGAGTGCCACGTCAAAACTCCAACACCACACCGGTTCCCATGTCCATAGTGCAATTCACTGTCGGTTTTGCGCAAGCGCACATGACTTGGAGTGCCTAACACGTCAGCAACGTCAACGCAGCGTCCAATACGAGGCCTCCTCGAAGCGGAAAAAAAGTACAAGAAACAGATTTTTTTCAAAATACTGTAGACATAGAAATTAGGTCGTTGTAAGTGTGTAATGATATATTACACTTGTATATATATTATTGCTGAAATATGCACTCATAAATAGGCATCTGTATAAATGTCTTGTTTCTGGCTCCCTCGTGCAATGTGTAAGGGGTGTCAAACTCATTCCAAGCAAGGTTTCTGTTGTAAAATATCTACACCAGGTGATTTCAAAAGTTGAAGAAAGCTAATTAGTGAAATCACCTGGTGTAGTGCATAAACAACAAAACCTGCACACACACACAGTTTGACACCTGTGGTGTAAATGTTAAAATGTCCACTCAAAAGAAAGAGGAAAGGATAAACACACACACACAAATGTAGACAAATATGCATATACCAAAACACATGCACAAAAGCTGTCTCTAACTCTGTCTCTCTCTCTCTCTCTCTCTCTCTCTCTCTCTCTCTCTCTCTCTCTCTCTCTCTCTCTCTCTCTCTCTCTCTCTCTCTCTCTCTCTCTCTCTCACACACACACACACACACACACACACACACAGGGCATAGGCATAGGCAAACTAGGCACATGCCTAGTGTCTAATTTCCACAGTGGGGCCCAGACAGAGGGATTCAAAAATACATATATTTATAAAATATTGTTTAACATTTAAATATTTTTAAATATTTTCGGATAAAAACTCCAATCTAAAACTTTATTTCAATGTATTATTTTGGGAAGTCATACACAATGTAAGCACCTTGCAACATGAGCAAAAAGTCATTCAGATTCAGTGCAGATCATGCTTGCTATGTTCGCAGTGTCCTTTCAGTAATGCTTTCAGGTGCAGCAAAACGCAAAAAAAAAGGTTTGCCAGTTCAACTCAATGGTAACGGGTGAAGAATCTGCGATAGGCATGTATAAGAAGCTCAGAGAGTTAGGCCTGGGCGATGCATTCCCCAACGTGAAAATACACCTTTGCATGCATCTGGCATTACCGATTGCAAATCACTCCAGAGAAAGCTTGTTTTCTTTATTGAAACGCCTTAAAACATACCTGAGATCAATAATGAAGGAAAAGAAACTGAATGCGTTTGAGTTGTTGGCGATTGAGAACGAATTTACCACCTCCCTGGATTATGATGACATCATTGAGGACTTCACTTTATCGAAAGTCAGGAGAAAGCATTTGTAAATGTGAGTACACTTTACATTTAAATACATAACTATGAATAAGTAAAGAAAAATAATAAAATCAAATGTAAAATGCAACTAAATAAATTAAACGTTATGGCCTATAAGTATGAGTATCAAATTGCTTATAAATACCAAAATATAAATAAACCAAAATAAAAATATATATACCTACCTAAACTAATATTATTATTATTATTATGTGGCAGTTAAAAGGTCATTGGGTTTGTTGACAATCTATGACAATGTGCGTGTGTTTGTCTGGGAGATGGGGGCGGGCTGAGTGGGGATGGGTTGGGGGTGTCTAAAAAATGGTTTGCCTAGTGTAGTCTATTAATTTAATCCAGCGCACCACACACACACACACACACACACACACACACACTCATGCACATTCTAATGTAAAATAAATTACTTCAAAGCTCACAAACCAGACTGGCTCTGTGTGTTTTTATTTGCCCCACTTCGTTGATTTTTTTAAATAAGAGATCAAAAAATACTTTTGTTTATAATATTTAGTAGCCTATGAGGGGCCATGTAGGACATAAATGTTTTTGAGATGCCATGTTTTCTCCAGACTGAATAGCCGTCTCTGTGTATTGTTGTATGTACCGTTGACTGTTGTATTGTCTGTAACTATTGTGTAGGCCTACTGCTGCTACCTTGGCCAGGTCTCTGTTGAAAAATAGATTTTAATCTCAATGAGACTTCCTGGTCAAATTAAAAATTTAAAAATTTAAAAAAATTAACCAAATTTGACTCGTATAACTACAAGTGAAATGCTCACACATACATACATACTCTGTAAATCGATGCACACTCATATACAAAACATTTACACATACTTGTCTGAAACACTTGCACATACATATGAGAAACGCTCAAGCATAAATATATGCTAAATTCATAACTGAATCTGTTGCATATGATTACAAATATATAAAAAGTTTAGATACATGTGCAAATGTTTCACATATGTTTGTATAAATGTTTGAAATGTGTAGGCCTATGTATACATTTTTCAGTTATATGTATGTACACATGTAGATGTGTGAGCATTTCACATGTATTAATAAAAGTAATTGCAGTAGTATGTATACATAATTTCAGTAGTATGTATACAAAATTTCAGTAGCATACGGAAGGAATTCTCAGTTAGACCGGATTTTCACTTGTAGTTTTCACACGGCCCCTTATAATAGCCACATGGGTTTTGTGGAGTTATTTACCTGGCAGTATTCTGTGTATTCTAGTTGTATACCTATTTCTCTTAAACAGACATAAAGCTGAAGCACTTTGCACTTACAGTCAAGCCGGAAAGTCTGCACACCCCTTTCACCCTCTCCACGTTTCATTGCGTTACAGACTTATTCTACAATAGATTAAGTTCATTTTTTGTCTACAAATTCTACACAAAATATCCCATAATGACAAAGTGAAAACAGAATTTTTAGACATTTGTGCTAATTTATTAAAAATCTAAATGTAAAATATCATATGTACACAAGTGTGCACACCCTTTGATATGACACCCAAAAGTGAGCTGAGGTGCATTTTGTTTCCACTGATACTGCTTGAGATGTTTCTACAACTTGATTCTAGTCCACCTGTGGTAAATTCAATTGATTGGACATGATTTGGAAAGGCACACACCTGTCTATATAAGGTCCCACAGTTGACAGTGCATGTCAGAGAAAAGCCATGAAGTCCTAGGAACTCTCCACAGACCTCCGAGATAGAATTGTGTTGAGGCATAGATCTGGGAAAGGGTATAAAAACATTGCTAAAGCATTGAAAGCAAATGTCTTTATCGAAGACCATGATTAGTTGATTAGTTGAATCACATGTTGTAGCACTGGGCTAGAGCAAAAGCTGCATCCACAGAGCTGCTCCTCCTCCCAGCAAAGGGCTGGACGACCAGCTGTGCTTCTCAGGCCACATCGCAGTGGTCACCTGGACCTGCTGATTCTCCCCCCATAACATCCGGAGGATCCGACCATTCCTCACCTAAGAGGCCACACAACTCCTGGTCCAGGCCCTGGTGATCTCACATCTGGACTACTGCAATTCCTTGCTGGCAGGTCTATCAGCCTGTGCCATCAAGCCACTGCAACTAGTCCAGAATGCTACCACACGTCTGGTGTTCAATCAACCAATCAACCACACGTCTGGTGTTCACCCATGTCACCCCTCTACTCTCCTCTCTGCACTGGCTCCCCATCGCAGCACGCATCAGATTCAAATCACTGGTGCTAGCTTATCAAGCAGCTAGATGCAGGGGTGGGCAATCTTACCCTGTGTGGGCCGGTGTGGGTGCAGGCTTTTGTTCCAGCCGAGCAGTAGCTCACCTGATTTGACTAATCAGCTAATCAAAGTCTTCAATCAGGGCTTTGATTAGTGGAATCAGGTGTGTCACTGTTCAGTTGGAACAAAAGCCTGCACCCACACCGGCCCACACAGGGTAAGATTGCCCACCCCTGAGCTAGAGGAACTGCTCCCACTTAAGGCCTGTACATGCTCGCGCGACTGCAATGCAACATGCAGAGGTTGCGTTGATGTTGCAGAGGGTGTTGCAGAGGATGTTGCGTACCTAACACAAAAATCTAACTCGCAACATGTCCCATAGATGTTGCACAGCATTGATTGGTTGGTTAGCGAATGGAGGCGGAGCTGTCATGGTCATATTTCATCGAGCTAGTACATCATTTTTTTACATTTTACATTTTAAGCATTTAGCAGATGCTTTTATCCAGAGCAACATCCAGATTAGGGGAGAAAGATAAAAGCAGAGACTCAAAACCCACCTTTTCAGACTCTACTACCAATAAATTCTGTACATCTAGCTAATTGTCATCACCACTGCCTACTTGTTTAATACTTTTATAAATGTTTTTTTATAAAAATAAATGTACTAACCTTTTCCTTCCCAGTGTTACAGGTATGGTATGCAGCTGCTAACAATGATGTCTATCGCTATATTACTGCACTGACCTCTTGCATGAACAATGATTGTTCTTATCATGTATTAATGCACATTTTGTAAGTCGCTCTGGATAAGAGCATCTGCAAATGCTTAAAATGTTAAATGTCCACACCAGCCCTTCTCACATAAAATTGGACACCCCTGATCTAGGTCAATGTGAACTTGTACCATGAATTAGTAGTACAGGAATGATTTGTAGCACAACTAGACTTCAACATGTGTTCCTACCACCACACTTCCCTACATAGGGAGTTATGTTTGTCCTAAGGTGGAAGGTGTATGACTGCTACCCATACCAGACAGCCATACTCATCCAGGCCATGGATGAGGCACGTGAAGACATTACTGTGCATCAGTGCCAGGGGTGGATGAAGAACTCCAAGATATTTTTCCAACAGTTCCTTGCTCATGAGAACATAAGGTGTAATATAGATTTACATATGTTGCCTAATGCTGTACAGCTTGATGACTGATGAAATGGGGCAGAATACTAAATGCATATGTCTAATCCATCCATTGTCTAAGCCGCTTATTCCTGGTCAGGGTCGCGGGGGGGGTGCTGGAGCCTATCCCAGCATTTCTCTGTTGAAAAATAGATTTTAATCTCAATGAGACTTCCTGGTCAAATGTAAAAATTTAAAAATTTAAAAAAATTAACCAAATTTGACTCGTATAACTACAAGTGAAATGCTCACACATACATACATACTCTGTAAATCGATGCACACTCATATACAAAACATTTACACATACTTGTCTGAAACACTTGCACATACATATGAGAAACGCTCAAGCATAAATATATGCTAAATTCATAACTGAATCTGTTGCATATGATTACAAATATATAAAAAGTTTAGATACATGTGCAAATGTTTCACATATGTTTGAAATGTGTAGGCCTATGTATACGTTTTTCAGTTATATGTATGTACACATGTAGATGTGTGAGCGTTTCACATGTATTAATAAAAGTAATTTCAGTAGTATGTATACATAATTTCAGTAGTATGTATACAAAATTTCAGTAGCATACGGAAGGAATTCTCAGTTAGACCGGATTTTCACTTGTAGTTTTCACACGGCCCCTTATAATAGCCACATGGGTTTTGTGGAGTTATTTACCTGGCAGTATTCTGTGTATTCTAGTTGTATACCTATTTCTCTTAAACAGACATAAAGCTGAAGCACTTTGCACTTACAGTCAAGCCGGAAAGTCTGCACACCCCTTTCACCCTCTCCACGTTTCATTGCGTTACAGACTTATTCTACAATAGATTAAGTTCATTTTTTGTCTACAAATTCTCCACAAAATATCCCATAATGACAAAGTGAAAACAGAATTTTTAGACATTTGTGCTAATTTATTAAAAATCTAAATGTAAAATATCATATGTACACAAGTGTGCACACCCTTTGATATGACACCCAAAAGTGAGCTGAGGTGCATTTTGTTTCCACTGATACTGCTTGAGATGTTTCTACAACTTGATTCTAGTCCACCTGTGGTAAATTCAATTGATTGGACATGATTTGGAAAGGCACACACCTGTCTATATAAGGTCCCACAGTTGACAGTGCATGTCAGAGAAAAGCCATGAAGTCCTAGGAACTCTCCACAGACCTCCGAGATAGAATTGTGTTGAGGCATAGATCTGGGAAAGGGTATAAAAACATTGCTAAAGCATTGAAAGCAAATGTCTTTATCGAAGACCATGATTAGTTGATTAGTTGAATCACATGTTGTAGCACTGGGCTAGAGCAAAAGCTGCATCCACAGAGCTGCTCCTCCTCCCAGCAAAGGGCTGGACGACCAGCTGTGCTTCTCAGGCCACATCGCAGTGGTCACCTGGACCTGCTGATTCTCCCCCCCATAACATCCGGAGGATCCGACCATTCCTCACCTAAGAGGCCACACAACTCCTGGTCCAGGCCCTGGTGATCTCACATCTGGACTACTGCAATTCCTTGCTGGCAGGTCTATCAGCCTGTGCCATCAAGCCACTGCAACTAGTCCAGAATGCTACCACACGTCTGGTGTTCAATCAACCAATCAACCACACGTCTGGTGTTCACCCATGTCACCCCTCTACTCTCCTCTCTGCACTGGCTCCCCATCGCAGCACGCATCAGATTCAAATCACTGGTGCTAGCTTATCAAGCAGCTAGATGCAGGGGTGGGCAATCTTACCCTGTGTGGGCGGTGTGGGTGCAGGCTTTTGTTCCAGCCGAGCAGTAGCTCACCTGATTTGACTAATCAGCTAATCAAAGTCTTCAATCAGGGCTTTGATTAGTGGAATCAGGTGTGTCACTGTTCAGTTGGAACAAAAGCCTGCACCCACACCGGCCCACACAGGGTAAGATTGCCCACCCCTGAGCTAGAGGAACTGCTCCCACTTAAGGCCTGTACATGCTCCATAGATGTTGCACAACATTGACTGCAATGCAACATGCAGAGGTTGCGTTGATGTTGCAGAGGGTGTTGCAGAGGATGCTTGCGTACCTAACACAAAAATCTAACTCGCAACATGTCCCATAGATGTTGCACAGCATTGATTGGTTGGTTAGCGAATGGAGGCGGAGCTGTCATGGTCATATTTCATCGAGCTAGTACATCATTTTTTTACATTTTACATTTTAAGCATTTAGCAGATGCTTTTATCCAGAGCAACATCCAGATTAGGGGAGAAAGATAAAAGCAGAGACTCAAAACCCACCTTTTCAGACTCTACTACCAATAAATTCTGTACATCTAGCTAATTGTCATCACCACTGCCTACTTGTTTAATACTTTTATAAATGTTTTTTTATAAAAATAAATGTACTAACCTTTTCCTTCCCAGTGTTACAGGTATGGTATGCAGCTGCTAACAATGATGTCTATCGCTATATTACTGCACTGACCTCTTGCATGAACAATGATTGTTCTTATCATGTATTAATGCACATTTTGTAAGTCGCTCTGGATAAGAGCATCTGCAAATGCTTAAAATGTTAAATGTCCACACCAGCCCTTCTCACATAAAATTGGACACCCCTGATCTAGGTCAATGTGAACTTGTACCATGAATTAGTAGTACAGGAATGATTTGTAGCACAACTAGACTTCAACATGTGTTCCTACCACCACACTTCCCTACATAGGGAGTTATGTTTGTCCTAAGGTGGAAGGTGTATGACTGCTACCCATACCAGACAGCCATACTCATCCAGGCCATGGATGAGGCACGTGAAGACATTACTGTGCATCAGTGCCAGGGGTGGATGAAGAACTCCAAGATATTTTTCCAACAGTTCCTTGCTAATGAGAACATAAGGTGTAATATAGATTTACATATGTTGCCTAATGCTGTACAGCTTGATGACTGATGAAATGGGGCAGAATACTAAATGCATATGTCTAATCCATCCATTGTCTAAGCCGCTTATTCCTGGTCAGGGTCGCGGGGGGGGTGCTGGAGCCTATCCCAGCATGCGTTCCGGGCGAGAGGCAGGAATACACCCTGGACAGGTCGCCAATCCATCGCAGGGCACACACACCATTCACTCACACACTCATACCTACGGGCAATTTAGACTCTCCAATTAGCCTAAGTGCATGTCTTTGGACTGTGGGAGGAAACCGGAGTACCCGGAGGAAACCCACGCGGACACGGGAGAACATGCAAACTCCACACAGAAAGGCCCCGGCCTGGATTCGAACCCGAGACCTTCTTGCTGTGAGGCGACAGTGCTATCCACTGCACCACCGTGCCGCCTAAATGCATATGTGGCTTTTATTAATAATCACATAAAATGTTGCTAAATTACTGTTTTGTTGGATTCAAAAAATATATACCTCTATGCTTAATTTCGAATTGCTTTATTAGTGCTCAATGCATAGTTGAAAAAATATGTTATCATATCATACTTCAATGATTAAAAATATTTCAGCCAATTTTATTGTTTTTTTGGTATGAATTGCTCAAGGATATTCATTTTGCACTGTTTGCAGAGTGTTGATACATAAGTGAGTAGTTTGCAAATGTAGCTATATTATGGGTGCACATTGGACATTTTGAGTCAAAACAATTGTAAAAAAACTGTAAGCCTTTCATATTAGACAATGCATTTAAAGGTAACGAGTGCTAGATAATTTTAATTTAAACAACGTAAAACTCTTTTTTTTACTTTTTATAAGACATGTAACCGCTGGGGATTGGTCCAGTGATGTGACGTGACGTGACGTGCCTGTGCTGTTGCCATTAGATGTGTGTGTGGCGCTGCGATCCGACAACCCGAGCCGCGCTGCTTACGCTGATCTAGAGCAGCGCAGATCTCACTGCAACTAACTTGATGACAGAGTAACTGGTGGGCGCCCGTTGTGAAATCCGCCAGCATGGGCACCGGGGATTACCTCTGCATTACTGTACGTGGAGGAGCGCCCTGGGGTTTCAGTCTACTACAGGGCAATGAGTTACACCATCCTCTGCTGGTCTCTCAGGTAGGATTGGAATACTGAAAACAGAAGTGATAGTGCTGGTAACGGAACGATACATTTCTATTATTATTATTATTATTATTATGGTTATTAGGCTACTATTGTATTATTACTGATAATATTACTTTTATTATTATTATTATTATGGTTATTGCTATTGTATTATTACTGATAATACTACTACTACTACTACTACTACTACTAATAATAATAATAATAATGATGTTGTTAATTATACCAACGATGTTTGAAAGGCTACGCGCACTCTCGAAAGAAACTGAAAAGAAATTAAATAACTTTTACATTGGCACCTGTACCTTACTGAAAATATGCTGTGTTTAAAGTTAAGTAAATATGTCCGTCCGTGATTTGATTAGTGTGTTACCAGCTTGTAGCTAGCTAACGCTATAATATTTTATTTCATTTTGTTGTGTCCGTGGGATGGGGGTTGGGGGGAGTTGTCAGCAGCCGATATATCGTAATGACTCCTCTTGGCATTTACCTCATTGTAGAAGTGTAATTGAATTAATTTATAGTCCTTTGACTTTGCCAACGATTTCTTAAGACCACCCCCTATAACTGCTACTACGCGATTTAGTTCCGACACAGCGGGTTGTAGTTTGTTTCTAAAACTAAAAAAACCTTTCCCGCTTTATAGTAGTAAACTATCGTTACCCGTTTATTTACGAATATCCCCACATTGGGATGCTATACTTGGCTTTGACTGTATTTGGAGATTTTCTTGAATTAGTCGGTGTAAAGCAGCGAGTAATGTTGAAACAGCACTGAAAGGTTACCCTATACCCTCTGTGTGAAATTGTCCCTTAACATAGTAAAACGGTTTTGAGTAGAATTGTAAAAGCTGAAAAAGGCAAGCCCTTACAAGGTAAAGGCAGCTCAGTGCGAGGCCAACCGCTACTGAAGATCTGTTATCGTTCACGCTAATCTCAGCAACAACATAAACACTCTGCGGGACAGCTGTGAGCAAGGACCAGCTGTCTTTATTAATTCGTACCTGGCATTCTGGTGTGTGGGGAAAAGTGCTGTATTCTTAGTGTTAAGATTTGTTTGTATGGTTCATGTTTTGTTCTGGACTTAAGTCAGATTTGATTTTAAAAGTGGGTTGTTTTTTTTACTTGGTGTGAACTTTGGTACTGATACACACCTCAAGTGTGTCACAGCAGGAGTGTCTCGCAGGTAAACAAATTAGTAAGATATAACACACACAAGGATAAGTTGGCTCATATTGTTAGAACCAACTTGGATCAGATGTAGGCTACCCATATGTTAATATGTATGGACTGTGTTTTACCTGGCCTTATGCTGCTGCTCTAGTGTCTGCTCTAGTGTATCTGTCTATTTAATGTGTGGTTCCAACCTAATACAAAGCAGGTGATGAGGGGAGAGTGATATTGAGATGAGGGTGTTATATCAGCAAAACTAAGTTGTAATGGTGGAATACCAGTAAGTAAGTAACTTTCTTACAATGCTAGAAAGAGAGGAGATAAGTGAGGAATCCCTGTCCTTCACACCTAAGCGTTCGCCAGAAAGACATACAGTAAGGGTTAAAAAAATATTAAAAACATATATTTTTTAACAGGCTTGGGGAAAGGGGATACCCATGTTTATTCGTAAATGTGTGAAGCAATGGCAGGTTAGATGCATGCACTACAGATAAGTCAACTATAGTTTAATTTATTTTTTATACATTTCCTCAGGTATCATTTTATTGTATGCCATTTGTATGAATGACATCAAGGTAACGCAAAGGTAAGCAATAAATAATTCTGTTTTTCTTTATGCTATTGTAACATTCATGCTTATAATGCATTAAAAACTTCAAAGGATTGTCCAAATCCTCCCAGTTTTCTTTTTTTCCCAAATTCCCAGAAAGATTACTGAGTTCTCATTAAGGAGCAAATGGCACAGACAGGAGATGAGGTAATTGGCTGGAGGGGCAGTGGAAAATGGTAATCCCCTGGCTTTGGCCATGACCTTGGTCATGCAGCTGATTAAGAAAGCACCTCGAGGTTACAGATGCTGATTGGTGCTGGCCAGGGTGGTGGGGACTTCTGCAGACAAGAGAGGAATTGCCTTACTTGGATCTGGAATTACTCTTGACCGGGTATAAAAGAAAGGCCAAAAAAGGAACACTGGAATATTTCCCCTGTGTGACATACTGTATAATTGTGAGCAAGTTTAAACAATGTGAAGGATTTAATTTCCCCCCCATCTCCTGTGCTATGGTTGTTAGTCACCCCAGTGAGATTACTGTTTGTCCTGTGATCTGGGTTCAACATCTCACCTGCTGGGTTATAGATGGTCTCAGGGCTGTCTGCAGTCTTAATGTTTCTCACCTCTGACATTGACAGACACTGGGCTTCACAGGTTGGTGAGGGATGCTGTGTTAGCACATTCCAAAAATTGTAGTTGCACTGGGTCAAGCAGTGAAGAAAATGAAGAGACTTTTCTATGATTGCTCCACATTGGTGCCAGATTAATTCATTGCAGAAGCATATCTCATATGTGACTGGATCAAACTCTGCTTGGGAAATTGAAAGTGGGTGGATCCACCGGTGCATGTCAACTTCAGTGCACAGAACAGTGTGCAAAGATATCCATGGGTGACCCTAAATCAGTTGACATTAATCAGCTTGGCTCCTGGTCACAAATCACAGTTCCTGAATTCTAGGTTAAAATTGTCCAGGCGTTCAACTTTGCATTGAAATCCAGTGGGCAGTTTTTTCCAGATATGCAATTCAATGGAAAGATGAAAAGACTGGATGGATGAGAGGGATTTCTTAAATCAGTTTGCTAACTGTGCATTCACTGTGATTTCTCCGGTGCATCTGCTTTACTGGCACTGCTGTACAGGTATTCCCCAGTTTGTTGGTGTTTGTGCATGTGTGGTTTGGGGGTTGGTATTCCCACTGTTGACTGGGTGTGGCATTGTGCATTTTGACTAAAAACCCATAAACTTTTGAACCCATTAATTCGCTTTTTTGTTAAAGGTCCTGCACAGTCATTGTATTTCACATGAAAACTACCTTAGAATGTGCTAAAATATAATCCTTAATACTTTTATAATGCTAAGAATTGGAGATATATGCCTTTTCTCTCATTTCTGATTATGAGCAAGGCTGTAAGGCAGGTTGAGTGGGCAGGGATCTAATATTCACAAATGCCTTATTTGACACACCCATTGACTTACAGCAGTAACGAGTCTTGTTTTATTCAAATAGAAATTGTGAGAGTGCACTAACCATAATAAATTGCAGCCATTTCTCTCATTCCTCTTCTTTTTTTTGGTAAAATGTGTCCATCACATTTGAATTATTGTAGGTACAGGCAGTCCCCGGGTTACGAACGAGATCCGTTCTTAAGTCTGTCTTTAAGTCGAATTTGTATGTAAGTCGGAACAGGTACATACAGTTCTTATTAATCGTCACTTAGTCAAATGTTTGTCTTAGTATAGTATTTATTTTACCTTTCTGTGCATATAAAACACTTTTAAAAACTTCCAAATACAATAAGACATCTTAAACATAACATTCAGTACATAATAATACTGTAATAATAATAATAACAATACTGTAATATTAATAATAATAATAGTAATACAGTAATAATAAAAGTAACTATGTACATACAGTACTGTACTGTAAAAAAACCATTAAAGAAACTGTTCTTAAAACAGTTTAGATAGAAAAAAAGAAAAAGGATCATGATTAAAGGTTAACACTCATTTGTGAGGTAACAATATGATAACATTAATAACTGGATGATGCAGAAGATGATGGACTTGGAGATGGACTTTCGCAGCACTTACATCTGCACTCGCTGCTTCACCTTGAACTTTCATATTATGTAAATTTGCTCTCAATTTAAAGCGATTGAACCAACCCCTACCCGCAACAAATTCTTTGTCGCAATCGCCTTCACTTGCTGTACGAGCAGCTTTTAAGTCATTGAAAAAGTTTCAAGCCTTTTCTTGCACAAAAGGCTAATAGGCATAATACGCAGATTTTTGTCTTCTATCCAAATTATCAATAGCCTTTCCATCTCAGTAATTAAACCACTGCGTTGCTTGGTAATAATCGTGGCATGGCCTATCACATGCTCCATTATTCTCCTTTTGTCTTTTAAAATTGTTCCAATCGTTGACCGGCTGTAGCCTAATGCTTTCCCAATGGCTGATGGCGTTTCACCTCTCTCCGATCTCTTTATTATTTCAACTTTACTTTCCATGGTGATTGTTTTCCTTTTCTTTGATGCATCACCAGCACTTTCATCGGATTTACGCTTTGGAGGCATCATTGTAAGGGTAAGAGAAAGAGAAAAACAGAACCATGATCTGACTTAAAATAACGGACGGTGATCTCTGTTCCTTGCGCCGACGAACCGCTGAAACCACGCAATGTTTTCATGAGCATCACAAAGTAGTGCGTGTGTTCGTTTGTTATTATGAACCATTGTATTTAACTACAAAATTATAATAGGCCTTATGGCAGTCCGTTCGTAAGTACGAGTTGTCCGTAAGCCGGACGTTCGTAATCCGGGGACTGCCTGTAGTTACGTTTGCTTGCTAGTAAACAACACAAATGCAAACGCATTCTCTATGAAGTGATGAGGTTTACAGGCAGTGATACTCCTATGGTAGCCAATAGAATTGGAACGCCAGAATTGTAAGGTTTTTTTACACAAAGAAGGAGCCTGACCTAGCTGGGTTTTCTGATATCACAAATATTCCTATGTCAGCCAATAGGGTTGGGATGCCAGAGTTAATTTTGTTACACAAATGAGGAGCCTGGCAAAATGTGATTTTAAATCAAAAAGTGAATGTTACTCTTGGGTGTCTGAAAAAGGCTACACCCATTTCTGAAGTGTGTTTGTGTGCATGTGTGTGTTTAGCATTCATGTGTGTGTGTGTGTGTGTGTGTGTGTGTGTGTGTGTATCCAATCTGATTTATAGCACCAAAATTTGACATTTATGACCTTTCCTTTCCTTGAAATCTTATTTTTCATCTTTAATCACTTGTAATGCTAGTCACACGTGGAGTGATTTGCTGTCTGTTTTGCAAAGCATCAGATTTGAGGTAGCCAACATAGGGTAGCAGATTAACTCTAAAATAGTGTTTATACAGTACCACCTAGAGGTAATCTGGCCTCATGCACTGCAGATTCATAAAATTAAATAGATGCTTCTTTTCTTCTGGAAGAATGATTACTTGGTGTATAATGGAGTGAAAAGCTATGATAAGTCATTAAAATGTTTTTTTCTCTGTAATTGTTTCTTTTTAAACAGTTTAAAGCTTTTTACAATTTTACTTAATTGCACCAACATTATATCCACAGGTTCATGTGTTGCTTTGTTTTATCAATTACAACCAGCACTGGAGGTGTCTTTTATTACAGCTTTGCAGGCACCCACCTCTCTTAGTTATTTAGCTAAATGTATTTTATTGCAGTATTGATTAATGGTATTCATGATGAGTATGTTTATTGATCCCAGCAGGGAAATTGGTGTACCATCAGCAACAAGGGAGGTAGGCTACTGCAAGCTTTTAGGATACATTATATATACAATAATTATTAAATAATAAATACAATAAGTGGGCTTCCAGTAGATTCATACACTTGTATCATGATATTTTATTGATATGTACATTTTTCATTTTATTGATTTTGTAATATTACCATGAAAAGTACTGAATGCTTCCATTTGACACCATTTGAGAGCATTGGACTCAATGGACTGGACTGGAACATTACTAAGTAGAGACCTTCATTAATATTTTTTATTAGGTGGAGTAAGCAGGGGTATACAGTGTAGAGCAAGTAGGCAGTGGTGATGACAATTGGCTAGATGTACAGAGTTCAGTGGTAGTGGAGTCTGAAAAGGTGGGTTTTGAGTCTCTTGCAGAAGATCGCAAGTGATTCCGCGGTCCTGACTGATTGCGGAAGGTCGTTCCACCAGCGAGGGGTCAGGACAGAGAAGAGACAAGACCGCGAGGAGCGGCTGCCGGGTGCCCGGAGGGATGGGGCAGTCAGTTTCTAATAGATTTTATTACTATTGAATAGGATTATTGCTACCACCAGCAGCAATCACTAAAAATGGGCCATGCCAGCATGCCATGACATGACAGATGAATTGTAGTTGTTTAAGTAGTAAAGTTAGAGTAAGATACTAAATGTAAAGACAGTTACTCATATGCTGAGGATTACAAGGAGAAATGTTACCACTTTACCATCAATCAACTCACACAGTACACCCTTTTCATGTTTTTTACTTCCGGAAGGTACAATATGTGTAAGAATATATGCTGACCCTGTGCACAACTAGTATACACAAGAAACAAATTGAATTAAGATGGATTTAATCTGCGAGGGATGTAAACCTTATTTTACAGCTCACGAGTGCATATGAATTCTTTATTATAGTATAGCTATTCATCCCACAGGCTTTCCAAGTCCAAGGATCCAGTGATACCTGGCTATTTTATTTATGTACAGTGCAATGTTGTGAGTTATTTTATTCATCTGATCTGTCAAATGTTTGCCTATGCCACTGCTGTGTACCAAAAAAACCTGACTTGTGAAGCAAGACCAGTTTTTTGTGTATGACGTCTCTCCAAAGCGAACATTGTAATCGCATGACGTAGCAGAGTCATCTGGAAGGAATAACTTCAGGTTACCTCTGGTACCTTGGCAAAAATACAGAACATAGCACTGTCAGAGCAAAACGTTTAAACCCAATATACCAGGGATAGACAAGATGTTGTACTGGCAGGGGAATATTTCTAGGTCACATGGTATAGCTGCTAACTTGCATGTGTGTGAAATTTTCCTTTTCAGGAGAAAGTGTTCATTTGGAGAAAAAAATGGAAAGAGGGGGGACAGTGGAGGTTTGCTGCATGCAGGAGGCCGTTTCCCTTAAAAGGAAGTTGTTTTTTATTATGGCTCTTGAAAGCCCTGGCTCAGGAGATGAGATTGTGAAGCTATGACTCACTTTTAAAGGGATGGGAGACTTTTTTATGACAATTCCCAAAACACGGAAATAACATAACAATTGTGCTGCCATATAGTGTAGCAAATAGGGAACCTAAGAGGGAGGTCCTCGGATGGAATGTGGCCAAAAAATAAACATTATATTCTGAAAAGATAATAGGTTCACATGTTAATGGTAGGACAGGTAACTGCCAAAATAAAGGAAACACTAACATAAAGTGTCTTAGTAGGGCGTTGGGCTATCATGAGCCTCCAGAACAGCTTCAGTGCACTTTGGCATAGATTCTACAAGTGCCTGGAAATATATTGGAGGGATGCAACAATATTCTTCTTCCACAATTCCATCATTTGGTGTTTTGTTGATGGTGGTAGAAAACACTGTCTGAAAGGTCCACTTCAGAATCTCCCAAGTGTTCAAATGGGTTGAGCTCTGGTGACTGAGATGGCCATGGCATATGGTTTATATAATTTTCATGCTCATCAAACCTTTCAGTGACCACTCGTGCCCTGAATGGGGCATCATCATCCTGGAAGTGACCACTCCCATCAGGATAGAAATGCTTCATCCTGTGATCACTCAGAATGGCTTTGTATTTATTTGTGTTTACCTTGGGGTTGAGTGGACCTAAACCATGCCAGGAAAATGCACCCCACACCATACGAGAGCCACCAGAACCCTTCATTTACTGAAGTATTGCCTTTATTTTGGCAGTTACCTGTATGTTCCCTTTGAGTTGTTTGAAGATATTTGTGCCCATTGATTGATTGGCTGATAAACTATTCCCATTGATTGCACCCAATACAGTTACATCTTTTGTTTTCAGTTTTGACTGTATTAATGCTAAGAATAGTAATTAAGGGAAATCAAGGAAATAGATTTGACATTTTTACATTCTCATTTTCAAGCCTCAGTGCTTTTCTACTAGTCAGCCACTGAGAGAGAAAGGGTTATTTAGCCAGTGATACAAAGAGCTACATCAGGAAGTAAGAAGAATCCATCATATGCAGCCAAGCAGTTGTGGTGTAGAAGGAATAATATGCTGCCTATCAACAAAGGACATGAGGTCCAGTCAGTAATAAGTAATAGGTACCGATTGGCCCATCAAGTATTGAGAGCAAAAAGGATGCTGCTATAAAAGTTATCTGTTGGTTTGTGCAATCACAGGCGGATGAAGATTTTGCCTGAGATGTGCGAATGTCTCCGTTTATTCTGTGTGTGTGGGGGTGTGCATGCTCATATATTCGACCAATCAGTGTGGCCCTGTCTATGTCCTCTTAATGAGGGCTGAATGTGGATTTATGTGCAAATGATTTATGGGCATGTCCCCAGCCCTGGCATGGGACATGCCCAGTCAGGCAACCACACAGCTACCGCCAACTGTTCTACTGTGCTCTTTCTATGAGGGTGCCGTTTTGGATATTCTGACAATGTATGTTATATCAGATATCAATCAGATAATCAATGACTCCATTCTCACCTTTATGCAGATATGCACTGTAACAACCTGCTTGTAAGCATATCGGGTATAAGAATAACCCTGATGTAGTGATAAAAAACCATATGTAGGAATCGTTCCTATTAAAATACTGTTTAAAAACACTGCATGTAATGATAAATCATCCTATTTCCAATGGTGATAACAATTGGAATAAATTCTAATCAATTTTAGTTTGAAATCTGTATATCCTCTTGCGTATCCAATATCACTAACATGAAAAAAGTGCCTGTTCTTCAACATGGGAAAGAAAGTTTATTTCTGCTGTTAAGAAAATGCCACCTGCTAGAATCATATGACAGTCTTAAAATGGACCAAAGTAAAAGTAAGGCTCTGAATATCTAAATCTACATTCTAGAAACTTCTTAAAGGCAGGAACAAAGTCATGCAAAACCAGGGAGACAGAAAACGTATGTGAACTGGCAAGGCGCCAATGGTTGATGTGGCTCTTGTTAATTGGATAACAAAATGATGTGAGTAAAATTATTAATTTATGTTTCAAAAGTTCAGTTGGCAGCAGAGGCATTTTTGGCCATACATTTAGAATAGGCAGGCAATGTACTGTACAGGATAACTTTCATTCTTAAAAACAATTGAGGTTGAAATAAGATGAGTTAATTTTATGTTTCAGTTGAGTAGACTGTACTGCCATGTGGCCGATACATTTAACTTAAGTACGGATGCAACATTGCATTCTGGTTTGTGCACTAGAAATTAGTTAGAGAATGAGTTAGATAATTGTTTCGCTGTAAAATACTGTCACTACTGTATTTCATTAAAAGCTGTGTTAAAAAAAGCATGGCTTTGTTCACTGATATTATGTTAATAAATAAGCCTGTAACGTCTTGACACAAATTCACTCATTCCATAAATTTTAATGCAGTCTGATTCTTGTAAAAATACATTTGTCCAGACGAATTGTAATTTATTGTACTTAAGCAATATTTAATTTCACTTAATTGCAACTGTGTTACAGTACCTAATTGACAGCTGGAAATGGTTTCCACAGCATTAGAAAACATGGTAGTTTACATGACCAAAGTAATTGGTGTTCAGTGAAAGTAATTCAATAGGATAAAGGAGGTCACATGAAGGTAGATATTGTTTTACATTACAGTTTTAAAATCAAGTCACGTGCCTTCTGAGGGGTGAGTAATGTTCACAGACTTTGGATTTGTTTAATGGCTTGCCTAATGCAATATTTTATGAGTAGGGCCAATGCAAAATTCCTTGGTTCTCTCATTAACCTGCAGTTCCATCCTCCAACACCAAGAGGTCAATGGAGGGCTTTCTGAAGCTGCATGTTAAGCAATCAACATATTACAATTTTTATCATCCAGTTATCACAAATTAGTTGTGTGTTGCCGTCAAGTAGGCTAGTCAGCAGATGGAGAGACCCACCACCATATGTAGACATGCTGATTGATTTGTAAGTACTGCCTTCTAATGTAAAAATATGTTTGTTGACCCTTCTGTAGGATATAAAATAAAAATATGTTTAGTTTTTTAATTGAATTATTGTCAGATCATTTGCTGTTTCTTCTGTCATGGACTGTAACATCGGTGTAGAAACCTGTCAATAGGAGGAAACACTCCTCTCTGCATCAACATAATTGTATAATTATATAAACTTATAAATATCGCTTTGCCATTCATGATAGTTTTGTAAGTAATTGGCCTATTTCAGTGAACTGTTCCAGAATTCAAGTAAAGAAATTACGCATCTGCCACTTTTTGCATGGCATACAGTATGTAGTCTTTCACTCTGATTTAAAGTCATCGGCAAAGCCAGGAATAGATTCCAAGGGAAGTGTCTCCATATTCAGGCTGCACACTTCTGAAGTTCTGAGGCACGCTGTAACTGAGGTTAGAAAAGTCCACCCATATTCCCATAGGTGGAGGGTGAACCAACTGCAGGATAAAGCTATGAAGTCTAGGCACATGCCTGGTTGCAAGTGTGCAGAAATTATGACACAAGTCATGTATCACAGAAGAAGAGACTCGAAACCATTGTTGCTATTGTGGCATCCCAAGGGGCAGGACCAGGAAATGGCGGTCTGCCTCTTTAATTCTTGGGAGCCACTGGAGAGGAAACAACTTCCTTTCCCAGCAGCCCGCAGTCCCACAGCTGAACGAAGTCAAGCGATTGGGACTACGGACAGCTGAAGGCTATTCGGAGGCCTATTTAAGGGACCGACTCCTATCACACTGGGAAGGAGTGGGTTGGTGGATGTGGAGAGTGTGTCACAGATTGTTTTTCGGAGAGTGTTTTTGGGATTGCTTTTTGTGTTTGAATTTGATTGTTTGAGGACCCCGCTTTGTGTACCAACTGTTGGACTGGATTAAGGAACTGGATTGGATTTTGACTACGGATTACGGATAACAACGACGAGTATGGATTGTGGCCTTTGTGTTTTGGATTCCCCCGAATACCCCGCCCTTTGTTTTGTATTTTGTCAAGATTTTGTTTAATAGTGTTGTTTTGTTGGTAATACTGCCACCTCTGGGTTATTTAACTGCCTACGCCCTCTGCGTGTGTGTTGCCCAACCCCAAGGGACAGCACACTATCTGACAAAATCTCTGAAAGTCTGCTTAATGAAGGAAATATAAATACTAAAAGTGACTTGAATATCTACAGTACATAACGTCACGTTTGCCTTGTGCTGCCGAATGCCACTGGTTGAAGTTATTTATTTAGTTGTCAGTTTTGTCAGAGTTTTGTGCCTGTGCTAATCTTCAGTAAAATAAAATAATTAACTTTCTCTAACGTTACACCAGTGTACTTATTCATTTTGTTGCCAGGAGTAATATAAGGCTTGCTTATTAATTCTCACACACATAATTTATAACACTTTTTATTGATGTTTATTGACAGAGAGTGTGTGTCTAGAATGGCTCTGTGAGTCTGTGATGAATCCTTCAGCTAATAGGGTAACATAGGCTAGCTTGTTGACTGCCGCTTCACTGACAGGACAGCGTGTTGTTGGATGAGACTGGAGCACTGAACTAGCTAGCTAACTAACATTAGTAGCCTAATAACCATGGCAGCTGGCCAGTTTAGTAACCTCCTCTGCAGTAGGCAGTGGATTGAGTAAGCTGACTCCACCTCAAATCCTATTTCGCTACCATTTGTATTTAATTGTATATATATTTGTATTTAATTGTATTCATATATATAAATCGGCATGCCCGTGGCCAGGGGAAGGTGAAGCTTTCCCCAGCCTTACACACCCTCCGCCTATGCATATTCCCATAAACTATTGCTTGCGAGGGCTAAGATGTGGACATTGCATGTCAAATGAGCGTAATTAGCAAATAAGCCTTGCAGAATGTCACTGCATGTCTTTACCATGTAGCTTGCATTTGTCTGATACAAACCCTATCACATAGTTTAAATCCACATTTAACAAAGCCATTGCTCTTTCACATCTGTCGATTCTTCTGCAACAACAGATACTCTCTTTTTTTACCTTTTTAACAAACGTTTTTATTTAGCATTTGTGCACATTTGCGGTACGTGGTGTCTATTCCTTTCTCAAAGGTCCAGCAGTTGGAATTGCCCCACCCCACCACTGCATGATTGGAAAACTTTTACATGGCCCTAAGAAGAAGTATCATTTTTACAGTAATATTGCTCAGCAATATGTACAGCACACTTTAATCTCTTTTCAAAAATACAACAGCAAAAGTATTATTCTTGAATTATTTGAGGATATCTCAGTTTATAACTATTTTCTAAGGGTCAAGTACATTTTTCATGCCTTCACATTTACACTTTGATATGATATGATTACTTGACTTACGTGACACCCTGCATTCAACCCTGATTTATACTGCACATGCATGCATACATAAATTGAAGTTACCAAATCCAAGGGGAAACACCTTCCGCTGGCTGATTATTATAAGGACAATATTACAAAGATGGACACATTAAATAGTGTTTTCATGATTTTCCCCCTTTTTCTCCCAATTTGGAATGCCCAATTGTATTGTAAGCTGTCAATCTGCAGAGCCTAAACAAGAACTTGCTCTCCCCCAAAACACATGATGTCAACCCTGCTGCTTTTCACACTGCAGTCTACAAGTTAAGTTTGCACAGACATGAGTTGGAGGAAGACACTTCATGTGCAGCTTTGTACCAGCAAGACTGAGCGTCTGATTTACCAGTGAGGGTTGCTGGTGTGCAACGAGACACGGACAATACGGCCAATTGTATCCCTCCCTCATTGGGTGATGCTACCGCCAATTGTGCGTCGCCCCACAGGGCTGCTGGCCACAGTCGATACCAGAACATGGTGCTCATCCACACACTAGAACAGTGCCTTAACAGGATGAGCCACCCGGCAGCCCATTAAATAGTATTTTAATAAAGGAATTGTCACTGAGTCCATTGCCAGATTTCATTAATTCATCCTCATTCATTATCTAACCTGCTTATTCCTGGTCAGGGTCATGGGGGGGGGCACATACACCATTCACTCACACACTCATACCTACAGGCAAGTTTAGACTCTCCAATTAGCCTAACGTTCATGTCTTTGGATTGTGGGAGGAAACAGGAGTACCTGGATGAAACCCACACGGACACAGGGAGAACATGCAAACTCCACACAGAAAGGCCCCAGCTGGGATTCGAACCCGGGGCCTTCTTGCTGTGCGGTGACAGTGCTATCCACTACCCCACCGTGCTGCCCCATTTCCAGATTTCTGTGTAAGAAATCTAGAAAATTGTTATATTTAATTTAAAATAAAAAACTGAAATGTTTTATTTGAATATATAAGTATTTAACCCTTTTGTGTGACACTCCAAACTGAGCTCAGGTGCTTCCAATTCCCTACTGAGATCACTCTAACACTTGAATGGAGTCCATCTGTTGTCAGTTCAATTGGTTTACATGAGTTTAGAGGAAATGCACAGTTCTATATAAGGTCCCACAGTTCACAGTGTATGTCAGAGCACAAACTCAACCATGAATACCAAGGTGCTGTCCATAGAATTGTAAGCAGGCATAGATCTGGGGAATTTTTAGCATGTTGAAAATTGCTAGGAGCACAGTTAATCCTTAATTCCATCAAAAAAGAAATGGAAAATATATGGTACCACCCAGGCACTACCTCAAGCAGGCCACCCTCCAATACTGAGCAACCAGGCAAGAAGGACCTTGGTCAGGGAAGTGACCAAGAGCCCAATAACCACCCTTACAAGACTGCAAACCTCCATGTCTGATATGGGAGAACCTGCCCAGAAGACAAAAACCAAATCAGAGATACACTGACTTGATCTGGTTCTCAAGGCTGGTTATCAAAGATCTCAAGGCTGATCTGGAGAGGTCTGGGGTAATGGTTTCAGCCAGTACCATATGCCGGACACTGAACCAAGAAGAGCTTTATGGCCGGAGGCCAAGGAAGACCCCACTGCTGAAAGAGAAACACAAGAAGGTCCGATTAATCTTTGCCAAGGCCCACCTAAGCAAGCCTAAATCCTTCTGGAAAAATGTTCTGTGGACCAATTAAACCAAATTAGATCTCTTTGGCAATGCTGATCAGTGCTTTGTTTACAGAAGATGAAATGAAGCTTTTAAAGAAAAGAATGCCCTACCTACACTCAAATATGGTGGAGGTCCCATAATGCTGTGGGGCTGCTTTGCTGCCTCTGGTACTGGATGCCTTGAATGTATTAAGGGCATCATGAAATCAGAGGATTACCAATACATTTTGGAGCAAAATATGCTCCCAGTGTCAGAAAACTGGGTGTCAGTTGAAGGTCATGGGTCCTCCAGCAGGACAATGACCCAAAATACACATCCAAAAGCACCCAGCAATGGTTCAAGAGAAAACGTTGGACTGTTCTGGAGTGACCAGCAATGAGTCCTGATCTCAATCCCATTGAACACCTGTGGAGAGATCTGAAATCAAATCTCGGGTGTCAATAATTTTGTCAATGCCATTTCTGTTTATGTTATGATTTAAAAGGATATGTTAAGTTCTGAATCAAAAACTACATTTCTGTACTATTAACAGTGAAATAATGAATTTTGGAGACAAAATACTAATTGGGTGCCAATATTTTTGGTCAGGACTGTATCTGAGTTGTTGCTTTGTAAATGGGTGTAAATATTTGCCCTACTATATGGTTAGTAGGAGTGGATCTGAGTCAGTCTTCTGGCACAGCCTCTCAGAGTTGCACCAGAGTTGCCTACTCCCATACCTGGAAAAGCAAATGCCTAACTGCTACAGGTTTGCCTTGCATGTATATCATTTTAAGATAACAAACACTATTCTATCCCACAATGTACTTTGCCCAGGATCTTATCAGCTATTTGTTCCAATTCATACACATTTTTCCATTAATATTCAATACGTCAGCACTCACGTTCAAATCTTGTGGGGTGAGGGGCACTACTTTTCTACTCTAAGGTCATGTCCACACTAATGCGGATACATTTTAAAACACCATTTTCCGTACACACTAGCATTTTCAAAAGTTGGCCGTCCACACTGAAATGCCCAAAACACTTACATTTCTTTAATGGGCATGCACAGGAAACCTGAGGCAGCAACGGAGCAGGTTCTACAGCCTGAATCACATGAAAATCATATGTCAGCATTTTCAAAACCCTTTATCTTCTCCGTCTATACTACAATGCGAGACTGCTTTTTAATTTATCCACTTGGGAGAGTGTCTTCGAAAAGGTCCATTTTCGGTTGGCGAAAACACCGTCTTAGTGTGGACGGAAGGCCAAAGCAGAGAAAAAAAGATGTGTTTTCAAATGTATCCGCATTAGTGTGGACATGGCATGTGATTTATTGGATCCCTTTCTATAAATTAAAACGTGAATGAATCAAGCAATCTATTAAAGTTTATTTTGCTTTAACTTGAGCTCATTTAACTTGAGCTTAGAATGTTAGGGTTCTATCTGACATATTTTATTAAAAATTACTTGTCTTTTTTCATACAACAGGTAAAACACTGAAAAGTATTCAAATTAATTTAAACGTGTTAAACTAACATAGACAAGAAAACAAAAATACACACAGGAGCAGGGCAAAACTATAGAATAAGCTAAATAAACACACACTATTTAAATGCTCCCACAAAGTGTTTTATTGTAACATTTTGACCACAGGAAGAAGAACCTGGGGAAGACGAAGATGTGGTTGAAACATTCTAATAAACAAAATTATGAGAGCATTTAAACAGTGTGTGGACATTTAGCTCATTCTATAAAACTAACATAGGTGCAATACAAAACAATGCTTTGATATGGGACTTTAGACAATTCTAAATCTAAAATATCTGTCTGTCTGCCAATATAACCCTATAATTCGGATTGTGCATTTTGTTACAATCAGATTTTCAGAATGTGCTGGAGAAATAATGTGCATTACAAAGGGAATGGGAAAACCCAGAAGACTAGAGCCAGCTAGGGAAAACTAGAAAATGATTCCGTGACCCCAGAAAATGGCGGTTTTGAGAAATTCTGGTAAAACAGTGGATTACAAACAGCAGTAAAATATAAAAACAGGATAAATATGTAAATATAGATAAATATAAAATAGCAGTGGCGATAACAGAATTGACTACAATAAATTCCACAGTAGGACAGAATAAGTTAGTCAGTTAATAAGGGAAACAGTAAATTGATTAGGAGTCTTGATGGACAGTCCTTGATCAAGACAGCTCTTGCATTGTTGAAACAGTGGCTGCCACCAATTAAGCTGGTTTGCTTCTCTCCATCTACTACATCTCAGGCAAGAGGAACTTCAGTTTTATAGGCCGTGAGAAAACAGCTTACACTTTGACCACAAAATGTAATTCTCACAGAAAAACCCCTCAAAATAGTCTCAGGACAGATGTTGCCCAAGAAATAAAAAATTATAAATGCTGTTAAGTTTAAATGAGTCCCTTTGCTCTCAGAGCTTAAGAAAATCATTCCATGCGGCAGTACCGTTTGTGTCACTGGCTTTTTTAGTCCAATCATCACTAATGCCACCTAGTGGTGAGTCTTGACACAGTAAATCTGTAGACACAGTAGATCCCACTAATCTTTCATATTACAGCATGCGTATTATACATTTTGTGCATTAGACAGAATTTTCTTTCATTGATTATCTTTTTATAAAATCAGAACATTTCAGTGTTTATAATATTAGCGGTGAAATGGCTGTCTCCTTTTACTTTTTCAGATGTTCTTTCTTTCATTTTGGGGTCTTTTCACTGGAAGACTCATTGAATATATCATGTTACTATTTCAACAATACCCAGTACTTGAGCATTCAGTGGAAAGTTTTTAGTGGGTAAATAGATAAATAACTAAAAGATGGAATGAGTAGGTATAGTTTTTTTAAATTGCTGGAAGGTAAATGAGTCATGTTTTTAATGTGTGATCAGTGGTAGTTTTATGACTTATGACTTATGAAGATTTTTTGATTTTACCATCCTGTTTTTCAACCATTAAACCAGTTCCTCAATTAAATATATTTACAGAAGTCGCATACTGTGTATCTTGATACAATCAGTCTATTTTAAATCTTGATAATGCCACATTTCAGTGAATATTTCATATAAATGCTTGGGATAATAGTTTACTGTACAGAAGACAGGCTTTGTTTGCATTCATATATATATATATATGTTTGCCCTTTAATCACATGTGGACAATATTTATGAAATATGAACCTTCCACAAAATTAGGTTAGGTGAGGCAGTGTAATGTGTTATTTACAGTTAATATTAAACAGCTGTGCACTAGATGGCTTTGAATTAGACCAGAGCTATCAGCAAGGGTATTTCATGTAATTGCCTGTGTATAAATGGAATAATAGGATGCTTCAAAGGTCACCAATAGATGACTTGAGTAGTTCCATGAGATCAAATGGCATTACGAACATTGAATCTATAAATATTTCTGATGGTAAGGCTAAGGATAACCATTTTATTTTAATAATAGCGTTGCCATAGCAAACACTTTGTATCCCCCACATTTTGAATGTGACAGCTAGGGGGCAGCAGAGGGAAGGACAGAGAGGGACACACAATGATAAGGATGCAGACATAAAGGACTGCTCATGTTCCATAAGAACTTAACTGTCCACACACTGCTCTTCAATATATCTTCCCTTGACTTCAAATAAATGAATTCCAGTGATGATTCAGCATCAAAATCCTTTCCCCCTAACTGCATCTGAAGTGCACAAATCCCTTTATTATAATTGATATTCCTTGTAAGTGATTTCTTCAGAAAGAGCTTTGAGTTATATTTCAAAAGTAAGGCAGTTGTTTTGCAGTTGTTTCGTGTTCTCCATTTCACAAGTGAAGCCTCATTTCCTAAGTCAGCTTTAATCAGTTTAATCCACCCGTGTGTGTTTGTGTGTGTATATACAGTGTATGTCATACAACAGTGATAATACAACAATATTTTATATATGTAACATGATTTTAGTCAGGTATATATTTTAAATGGTATGGATAATCAATAGTTATTTTAGTTAGTAGTTATCAATAGTTTCTCCTTTTAACAGAGTAACTTTGATTCAATGGCATTCCCTGCCAATATTTCCATGCTGACCATTCTGAATGTAGACTATAAGAATGTTTGGCATGGTCCTATCTGCTAGTTTAATATTACTTCTGGCAACAAACCTGTACTTTGCCCTGAGATGCCATATAACTTCTCCAGCCTTTAGTGGACAGTTTCTAAAACCGTGCTGCTTAATTGCGCATTAATAGTTAAAAAAAAAATTAAACCTGAATTAAACTTTCATGAATTACACTTTCATCAACTTCTTTGTTGATTGCATCTTGACATACACTCAATGGATCGTCATGTTTTATGGATTCATCAGTTCTATGAAATTAAATGTAATCCCTCGCAACATACAGATATTCTTGTGACCTAATTCTGCGACTCTAAAACTGGCCAGATTAGGCTGGTGTGTTGGTTATTTCTTACCAATTAACTTTCCTCCCATATAATCTAGTTTGACTGATTGGTGAGTGTGGTGTATTGGTTCACACTGAACTGTCCAGGAAAAACAAAAATGTTGTTTAAAAGGTATGTATCTTCACTGTGTAGACACGGGATAGCCACAGCAATGTTGACTGTAACAAATATTACCACTTCTGTATTTTCCATTTTAATATGTACATTGTTTGCTGAAGGTATAAATGACTATGAACAGTGGTCAGGGAAAATACATTGATATAGCATATCCAGAAGTGGATGTTTTTGGAACGTATTTATCTTGGTACAGTGGTCTGCTGAAAGGATCACCACCAAAATCTATAATTTGATCCAATATGTTATTTATCAGCGGTCAGATACACAGTAACAACCTTTTATGAGTGCGTCTTGCTCAGATTCGAAACCTCATTAAAAGTCGGCTGCTCCCTGTGGCGATGCCACTAAATCATGTCACTAATGTGCCATGCTACTCAGTGGGGGTTTGGACTTAAATATCAAAGCGAGGTTGCGGAACAAGTGGTTGTGAAGAGATACTGTAGATGTTTTAACTAAACCCGCTGGAGAGACGAATTGCAGCTTGAGACTTAAATAGAGATTGGCACGGAGGCTTCGTATCCCCACTACTTTGCTTCAAGGTCAAATATCCACAGTAAGTGAAACTGCTGGATGCACAAGCGATTCAGGAAGCACTTATGTTATTTATTTAGTCAAGATAATGGTTGAAATAAACTTTTGCTGAAACTGGAGTACACACACCACTATTTTGTATGACAAAAAATAGGAAATCCAAAAAAGAGGAAAGTAACTTGATAATAACAGAACAAATGAAAATGCTTCTTTACAAGTCTATGCAAGTAATTTCAAAACACATGAATGGAATATAGCATGTTTAATATTGTAGTGGTGGACACCACGGAGTCATGCAACTTTGCTTTTCCATTTCGGTACTACTTCTTTATTAGAATAAAGCGTGTAGCACATGGGAAGTACATAATGATGGTTGGTCGGCACGTATACACATTCACACATCATTCTCAACAGGGTAAAAGGGGCTTTCATTCCAGACATGTAACACCAGTGAACGTGTACACATTTATTAACATAGCTAGCTAGTAATCTTATGCTTAGCTGGCCGCAAGGGCCTCTGGGACATGCTACAGTTCCCTAGGTTACTATTAGCCACCTAGTATGCTATTCCCTACATACAATGGAGGTCAGATAGCATTTCTGTGGCTAGGCTAGCTGCCCACTGCTACAATATGATTGTGCGATATATACGTAAATACATTGTAAATATGATCATCCCACACCAAATCTTTTAAAACATCCAGATTTTAAAATAAATAATCTTTGGACCCCCTCAGATAAATCTTATCAATTTGTCTATTCCCATCAATGATCATTATTTGTTACTAATTAATTTTCCTCCCATATGATTGGTGAGTTTGTTTGAATTGCCAGCTTCCACTCAGAAACAATGCCATTCATTCAGGAATAAACCCTTTTCAGGCATGCTGTCACCATAAGTATGCTGGAACTTGAGGTAGCTGACAGGCTGTTTCTGTACCACTATCTTTGACTTCAGGGTTATTGTTGGCTTAAGTGACAACTACCTATTACAATACTAAACAGATACAGTGACAGTGATGTAAGCATAAAGGGTAGGCCTACATGTCAGAAATCAATGCCATCAATGCAATGGTATTATTTGGATGGATACAATCTTGTGTACTATTCAACTGTATACAACATTTAGAGAGGCAGATGCATTTTTTATTAATTGTTGGAAATGTAAGCCCTTTTCCCACATGCACCTTAACCCTTACATGTTTTGGTAATTTTTTCGGTGTTGGCGTAATGTGGGAACAGGAGCCGGAGTTGCTTTTCCTGCTCAGGACCTAGTAAGATTTACAGAAATCTTCCACCATGGCTCTAGTGGGAACAAAAGCAACAACATTCCCGGATAAAACATGCAAACAGTTACGAAGTTCTTATGCATGACGCGTTTATGTTGCCAGATAACGGTATGTTCATAATATAATATAATATATATAACAATATAATATACAATAATAATTTATGCTAATGTACTAGCTAATTAGCTAGTTAAATGATCAAACAAAACATTTAAACTATTATTCTAATGATTTAAATCGCGAGTTAGCTAAATAACATTTCACATCCAGCTAGCTACTGACGCTAGTTAATGGAGGCTATTTTCATAACATTTCACATCTGTCTATCTCGGGGGTATTCAAATCCAGGCCTCGAGGTCCGCAGTGTCTGCAGGTATTTGCTCCAACCACGCACTAAACCACCTGATTTCTAATAATTTGTTTACCTCCTTGGTCCAGGAAGCGAGCTAATTAGTGAAAGTTAGTGCGTGGTTGTAGCAAATACCTGAAGATACTGCGGACCTCGAGGCCTGGATTTGAATACCCCTGATCTATCTGATATCAATGAAATGCGATATAAAAACCAGGAATAGAAGCATTTTATTAACTAATCATATTGCTAAATAAATGTCAAATAGTGAACATTAGCTAGCTAGCCTATTTAACGCCAGTAGTTTTGTCTTCTACGTGCATAGTTAAGAAATGTGTAACCTTTGTCAGTTGACTCTTGAAAGGTCATAAAATGTGATAAATATATGGCCAGGGGGGTTCAGTGTCCTCAGCCTCCAAATCCATTGTAACTCCTAAGTTAGTTAGCAGCATCCTTGTTTTAGCTACTGAATATGTCTGGAAATTGGACCGACTCCGAGACAAGTGAACTTTTGTCTATCCGTGCAGACCACAAAATGAACCGACAGCTCTGTGGCACTGTAAGAGATGCCGTGGTCTACAACAAAATAACATGAGACAGAAGGCCCAGATCATTAGCAAACTGAAAAGTCTGTAAAATAATTCTTTAAATAAATACATCCTGCATTGACTAATATATCCAGAACGATCATGTCATGTGGGAACAGACTATACACTGGATTTTTCCGTATAGGAGACCTATATGGGAATGATGAAAAACACTACCTCACCCGGATAATTGAACCCGGCAGTGTTGCGGATTCCATGTGGGAAAGGGGTTATAGATATAGATTAGACTCCACCAGCACAGAGGAGCGGCAAATTTATATTCGGGTGCCAGACGTTCCTGCTCTCTTTCAGACTCAGGCTATTTAGAACAAGTCCACGTCTGAACCAACACAATCAGACAGTGGAAAATGACTGAGTCAAGTCCACAAACCAATTTGTTATTTTCATGATTTGAGTTTATATTTTGAGACCTACATTGTTAAAAGAAAGTATTTAATATCTCTTTTTTTCCTTATTTGTAGGCTTTCCAACTTAAAAAACAAAGTTTATTTTCTTCTAACTTCATGTAGTTGTTAAATGGAAAGAATAAAACCCTTTCACGTAAGAAAAACAATGTGCATACAAACATATATTTATTTAACAGGTGTATCTTACTGAACGGTAGAGATGGATGGCCTGCTGGCTTCAGTCTTTCATGTCCGTGCATTGAATAACCACAAGCTGTGGTGAAATAGTTTTTAGTTTAATTGATTACGTTTGCAAGTTACCCATGGATTGGACGATTTGCCTCAACGTGGGGGGAAATTAACAATATTCACCAAACATTCTCATGTGATTTCAGATAACCTTATGTTCATATGTGCGCATCAATAAAGTCACCAAATTGCACAGAGCGCCAGCATTTGCGCTAAGAGGTGGTCTAGTTGGACGTTAATGCAAACTCATTATTTGACACCAAACTTGCATAGCGCCAACTGTTTTCACTATTGCGCTGCCCAACCCATAGTCGCGCAAATGCCTTCATTGCGCACCACAAAATTGCCAAACTCGACGGAGACGGGAAATATTCCATTTGCGACAGATGAAACTGGCAATTCGCCAGCGCTAGGGCATAACGCCCTAGGGCCCTAAGTTTGAAAGAGAGCAGAAACGTCTGGCACCTGAATATAAGTTTGAGGACTCTGTGCTAGTGGAGTCTAATGCAGCTCCTCCCGCAGTGCTTAAATGGAAACGTGAAGACAAGGAATCTGTTTCTCCGTGTGAGCCGAGTGCAAAGAAGCCCTGATATGTAAATCATAATGTGGAAAACCTCTTCCCTGTTGTTTTGCTGGTGTTCTTGGACTTGTCTTGTGCAATCCCAAACAGCACTTGAATACCATTCCATTTAAGACTATATTCACAGCGGACCTAATACATTCAGTCAAGCTTTGTACTGCTTCCAGTCCAAAATACAGGGTTAAATTAAATATGTAATGGTAGATAATCTTTTATTTGATTTGCTGTAATAATAATATATTTGATTAGTATATGCCTTTAACTATGGCGCCTTGCATAGCTTACCTTTTAAATAGTATCAACGTTTAAAACTGGATATTTACCGAAGCAATTCAGGATAACTACCTTTCACAGCAGCAGTGCCCCCGTCTAGGATTCAATCCCATAATCTTCTGGTTGCAAGTCTTGTTCCCAAACTGCTGCCACTTTTGTGTGTAGAGTGACACTTCTCCCTTCTGTTGTACCTGCAGGTGGCCAGTGGGGGACGTGGCGCCCTGGCAGGACTGTGTGAGGGGGACGAGGTGGTGTCCCTGAACGGGGAACCCTGCGCGGACCTCACCCTCCCAGAGAGCATTGACCTCATGGAGGCCTCCACCGACAGTCTGCAGCTGCTCGTCAAACGGTAAAGACCTCAGACAGTTTGATATCGCGACATTCTACAGCTCCCAGGATAATCAAGAATCCGCTTAACATATACCTCCATCGAATAATTATCTACATTATCATTTTAGTGTAAATAATGATTTGCTGACTTCAGGCAGGAAATCAATCATGCATTTGAATGAACGTAACTGATATGTTATTAATGCTATAATTTCAGGCATGTTTCCTAGGCTCTCCTTTCTGGTCATCATTGATATTGATGAGAAAGATATCATATTTTCTTCCTTTGTGTTCATTAACAACCGTTGGGATACTGAACTGAATAACCAGTAGAGTGTTCAAAAATCTAATACTTGTCAATTAAATCGAGTGCGTCAATCAGCTATAACCAGGGAGTGCTTAGTGGTGGTGGTGGGGGCGGGTGGAGCAGTATTTCTAGGACTAATACAAGCAGAGATCTGGTGCATGAAGGGAAAATCATAGTAGTCAAGCCAGTGAAGAGAGATGTTTCCTATATATGGACACCATTCATTGACAGCACACGTTATCATTAGATTGAATAAACAATCTGATCCACCCTGCCTCTTTTGGCATGCTATATATTTTGTGTTGCTCTTACTGCTGTGTGTCTGTGTCACCACTCTCCTTCCTTCAGCAGCAACCAAACTGTGAAACTGCAAACACTATACATGGTGCTGCGTAATGCACTGCAGTGTATTGCATTTTATGATCTGGTTCATTCATTAGATTCTTTGAAATGCTTCCTCTACAGAAAACATTAATTTGTGGTATTCAGGTGTGGTTATGGATCTGGACTAATAATCTGGAGGTTGCAGGTTCAACACTGGAGGAGTTCTAGTGTTGAATAAAGTTCTTATTACTGATTTGTTGTGTAAATGTAAAATATATAAGTTTAATGCAGAAAAATCAACCTGGAAAAAGGGTGCTTGAGCCTGTAAGGTTAAGGTCATGACATTACTGATCTTAGCATAAACACATGCGTTATTTCTGATTTCTGATTTCATTTTGTTTATGATCTCCAACCCCTGCTATCTATGAGTCTAACCCCTGATGTCTCAGACAATACAAGGAACCATGTTTAATTTGCATGTAAGTGGCAGGCTTTATGGCTTGAGGCTGTCCGCAGCTACAGTAGCAGTGTTGAACATGGCTAATGGGATAAGACATGGTTCATTTGCAGTGTTAGGTGACCTTTGCCTACCCCCACCCCCGGTTTACAGGGAAACAGCTGTTGCAAATCTGTGCTATGTTCAACGTGCAGCTGCCTTGCTGTCATTCAGTTGCTGTTAATCTGATAACACCTCAGGCTTTATGCTTTTTGTCACTTATTTACCTCCCCTGCCCTGGAAAGAAAGCCCCTCAGGAAATGTTCAAAACATACATCTACGCAAGGCATCCATTAAAAAATTGGATGAAAAAAAGATAGATGAAAAACAAAAAAAATTCCTTCCACCCTGGAAGGAAAGCCCGTCAGGAAATGTTCAATACATACATCTATGCAAGGCATCCAGGAAAAAAATTGGTCATATAATAATATTGGAATTAAAAAGCACAGCATAGAAATCCCATGGCTGTTTAACCTTGTCTATCTAGCAGTATCACTACCAAACATAGCTACTGTATATCTTAAACAAATTTGAAACAAACAAATGTGAATAGGGGTTGTGAGATATTTCTGTAAACGCAGAAAGGGATATCTATCCTGTTGTACCTGTTTGATACTCTTGCTGGATACTACAGAAAGTAAGAGCAAACAAACCCCGTACATCTGTCTCATCTCCATAATACCTGTGTGGGTCACTATGTCTCTAGCTGGCTTAGGGCTGTGACGGTATATCGGTGTGACGGTATGCCACGATATTAAAATATTAAATAGTACTATCATAAACTTAGCGTAATACGGTGATAGTAAATCACGTGGCAAAAGCTATTTTCATGCGGGAAAATAATACTACTAAACCTAAAAACAATTCCCTAAGTAACTAAAGTTACCCTACTAAAATGTTTAAATAACCCATATTAAATAATATAATACTGGACCTGGGGTGTCTGCTAATGTCATTTAATCCCACCACCTCTTTGGCTTTTCTTGCATTTTGTTTTGTTTACAACACGATTGGGCACGTGCAGACAGCTCCCGCGCATTTCCCAAATCTGGTATGTAGCTGTTATTAGCTTGCTAACTACACGTAATAAATCTCAGTTTGCAGTCCCTTATAAAACTTGCGATGTCTGATGCTGATTCCGATGATGAGGCGGTCTGTAATGACTAATTACATCCCCCCAAAAAGCGAACTTGTTCATCCGTGTGGACTCACTTTCGATTCTGAAAAAATTGTGTTGTTGTTGAGAATGGATCTCCCATCTGGCTCTGGCTCTGATGTCAACAGAGCAGGCTCTGTTGACATCTTTAAACGGCATTTAAAAACATATCTCTTTAACCTAGCCTTTTTCTAGCACCACGTCTTATGATATGCGTGCTTCACATGGAGTCCCATTTGCTGTTTTTCAATGTCCTTTTATGCCCTTAAATGTCTTTTTTCTATCAGTAAATTGACTAATCGGGGAGGGGAAGTGTCCCCTATTTTATTGTTTTGTTGTTTTAATTCATTATTTTATTTTCCTTGACATGCATTGCTTTCATTGATGTTTTATTGTTTTATTGGCTTACTCTTAACACTCTTGTTTTATATCTTGTTTTACTTTGTCTGTGAAGCACTTTGCGCTGCATTTCAATGTATGAAAGGTGCTATATAAATAAAGCTTATTATTATTATTATTATTATTATTATTATCTGTAGAGAATGTGGGAAACATGTAATGACCAGAGGGAACAAGTCAAACCTTGCATTCTACCTGTGTGAGTATCATCTTTTACATTATGCCACAATGGAAAAAGTGAGTAGGTAAATATAGTACTAGATCCGAAAAAGATCAAGAAAAATTTTGCTTAATTCGCAAAGTGAATGATTCAAATTGATTTAAACATACAATTACAAGGAGTGAACTATATTAAGTTGCATTTTTTGTTTTATTTTTCAAAATGTTATATAAAACTGCAAAGAGCCATACAATAAACAGATTGAGTTGTAAACTTTTGTAGTTTAAAAACTGATACCGTGATATACCGAAAACCGTGATACTGAGTAGCATATTTATCATACTCTGAAAACATATCTTTCACAAATTCATACTGTCACAGCCCTAAGCTGGCTCCTCGGTTCCTCTGCAAAGCGAGGACAGTGACTGTCTCAAAATAAACACGGCCGGCAAGTATAAACATTTCCATTTCTGCTCCAACCTCTCTTCGATTCGTGTGCCAGGTTTACATATTTTTGTCCTGCGCTTGCCACTTTCGTCCCTCTTGGACACTGTCAGAAATATTTCCTTTGTACCCATACATTTCTTTTTCTTGTCCCCAAGCAACTGAGAATCATTAGACAGATTTAGGAAATGATTGTCTGTTTCTGTCCTCTGTCTACTCAGTTTCTGTATCGTTTTAATCCCTACTGTTTTCACTACAGCATCCTTATTAACTGCTGAATTTTACAGCCAGAACTGAGATCATGGCTAAATCTCTTGAAAGACTTTCCTTTCTGTCTATGTCTAAATACACAAATAATCAATTTTTAATAATATACTTTTAAATAGCTTAAAATAATCAGAAATGTATTCATATTATACATGTTCCTGTCTGCATTGTGAGTGAATAAAAGGCTATTTAAGCTGAGGCATTATTTACAGAATAAGCTGCAGTTATACTGTGTCAAATATTTGAAAATGAAATTAATCAAAATCCCTACTTCGCTACCATTTTTTTTAATTTTAAGAATTTGTTTATGATTTTATCCAATTTTCTCCCAATTTAGTAGCCAATTACACCCTCTATTTTTCATGTCAATCCCCCTCTCGTATTGTGAGTTTGCTGCCATAGCCCTATGACCGGTAGTGACAAAGGCGAAGTATCGTCTCCTCCGAGACGACACTCGCCAGGCTGCCGACCGTAACTCTGGTGTTACAGAGCCACTTCTGTGTGCAGCAAACTTCCTGTCAGCTTCCCTCCCCCCTCCCTGGGGCAGACAGCCAATCGCCGCCCCCGGTGGCACTCCCAGCCAGAGCCGACTCTGGCACGGCTGGTGGAAACGAACTCCTCCATTTTTTATTTTAAAATACATTTTCATGTCAAGTACCAAGGAGCCAACAGTTCTTGGCCAACAGAGATACATTAATGTATGCATGAATAAAGTTCCCATGGGATCAGAAATATTCAGAAAATACATAGATTTTAAAGCATGTAGATGCCAGACCCTGCCACTTACAGTCCATGAATATGACTTAATACTCAATCACTAAAAGAGCTTACACATAGTTTATGATTATGATTAAGATATGAGGATTACAATGCTCTGAAAAAAACTGAATCAAAAAATGAATTGTAAGACACTAAAGTAGACTAAGGCTATGTGTAAGTAACCCAGTGTTTAAGTGGGTTCTCCTTCGCGTTTTCCATGTGTTCCTTGTTTCCTTCTGGTGCAGGTGCGGTGTTCCCCAACCCCTTTGCCCAGACTCAGAGAGGGCATATTTTGGAGAGGCAGAGTCTGTTGAGGAGGGCCTGGAGAGCACCACCCTGGAAATCTGGCCCTCAGGCGGGTCACCAGCCCAGGGGGAGCTGTACATCTTAGAGTCACAGAACGAGGCCTGCTATGGCGAGACAGAGAGCGACACCGACCTCACGAGGGGTGCCCGGACCACCCTGGAGACCCCATGCCGGGGTCACACTTTAGGTAGCTTCGCACCCAGAACTGTGGTGGAACTCCAGGTGTCCCTCTCTGACCACAGCCTCGAGGAGACGAGCACCAGCGGTGGTGGCGGAGCTGCCGTTGTCACAGTCGCCCCGCGGAGGGACAACAGCCAGGACCAGGACTTTGGGGGCTCTAAAGCCGAGCTCGCCAAATCCCTGTACATTGCGGGGGCTGGCAGGGAGCCCCACAACCAGTGGGGTGACCTAGTGACCTCCTCCTTCTCCTCTCTGGGCCAGGTGGAGGTGACCCTACAGTGCCCTCAGACGGGCTGGCAGAAGGAAGAGGAGGAGGAGGGGGGGGCGAGTGGGAGTGTCGATTCCCAGGAGGAAGGAGGGCCCACAGAGGCACCTCCTGCCTGCGTCTCCTTTGGAATTTCAGCAGAGGGGGCCGAGCCGGCAGAAGAGTCAGACTCAGAGACCGAGAGGGACCTCGGCAGACCCAACAAGCACAGGGCGAGGCACGCGAGTAAGTAAAGCCACCCCCCCACCGTACCTCTGCTCCTCCTCCCTTGCCGCATTTCCCGCTCTATCTTTCGCCTACCTCTCTGATGATCTCTTTTTATTACTGCCGTCGGCTCTTTAACGCTACCAGCGCTTAGAGGTGTGCATCTGTCGGCTCCTCAGAGCAAGTGTGCATTCCGTATTTACTAGCCTTTCACACAAAGAGGTGCACTCTCAGTTGGAGTAACTTCTTGCGGGCAGAGATGGGAATGGGAGTTGTGGTGACAAGATTAGAAATGGCAGACTATTGTTATACATTTATTAATAATCAATGTATTATTCCATGAGTTTTACATGTATTCATACTTTTAATGATAGGGTGCTTCTGAAGACAAACAAACATTTATGGGTGGACTCAGGAGGAGGAAGTGTTACTGAGTGATGGTCTTTTTTTTAGTCTGTTCCTCTCAGCGTGAGGGGTTTAAAAAGTGGGCGCGTGGGGTGCCCAGCCCCAGTTACTTTGAACGGTAGCTGCGGATAAGTCTAAAACGAGCTCGCCGCCGATGATGATGATGCCTGCAGAAGTGCGTTTGACAGACACCAGCATGTGCGATCCTGGCCCCCGTCACCCGATCCTTTAAAAACTGCATGTCTTGCCTGCAGTGCAAAGTGACCTCCTCACTTCGCTGGCCTTCTAAACCCTGAGGTTAGTTGGGGGGAAAAAATAGGAAAAATATCAGAAAACTTTAAAGGGCTAATTCTTAAAATGATTACCTGTTTACGGATCACCGTCAGATGTGGTTTTAGGGAGGCTAAGGGCAATACAGATGCAATGGACTTCTTTTGGCTCAAGGCTCTTTAAGTTTAGACCCAGGACACTTACAGATAAGGGCTTGGTTCAAACCTATTCTGAATTCCACAGCTATTTTTAATTGTTTGTACCTCTATATATTGCTCTTGACCAATGTCATGATTGCTTTTTTTAAAATTATTTCTGTTTGTTTCAGAGGGGCATGTGAGAAGAATAGTGAATTTCTGTTAAATAGTCAAGTAATTTATATTCCTGACTCCTTGTGTTGGGGGGTTATATATGTATATATATATGTGTGTGTGTATGTGTGTGTGTGTTTGTGTCTGTGTGTCTGTCTGAGAATATATATATATACATGTATATATATATACATACATACACAACTGTCATCTGGATGTTTCATATGCAAGAATGTTTTCTACTGTTATCAGGCAATGAATAAATGTCATCTATGCCAGTTGTTTTTGAGGATCATAGTTGACAGAATAGGAAGACATTTTAAAGTGTCATTAATTTAATGTAATGTATTTGTGTCATGTGTTGCACAGAGTTATGCCTATTTTTGCTTTCAACAAAATATTTAAATATGTGCCTCAGTGCTACTGCACCCAGTGCCATTCATGGGGGGGCTGCAAGTGGTGCAGAGGTATGATTTATGGACACTTGGGAGTAAACAATAAATAGATAACACCGCCATGTTATTTCATTATACAGTGAAATAAAGATCTACATATTAGGAGAAGGAATTGGAATAATGATCAGAATGCATGATCATTTTTAATGTCATTCTCACTGTATCATTATTATTGTTATTATTATTGTTGTTGTTGTTGTTGTTGTTGTTGTTGTTGTTGTTGTTGTTGTTGTTGTTATTATTATTATTACTTTTATAGCAACCAAATAAAAACTAATACTATTAGTAGTAATACTAATAATAATTGATGTTTTAATAATGTTTTTCTTAACAAATCAATAATAGTAATTCGCTTATAGTTATTTACTATTAGTAATTTTTTTATTTTTAAACAATGGAAATTGCTTTTACAAGACTGACTTTACTTCCCCCTGTTTTGTGGATAACATGGTCATTTATTTTACAAGATTACCCAATATTTTAATTTAGAAGAACATTATTATTAGTCAGATATTCAAACTAATGAATATTCGTGCAAATTCTAGAGTATGAAATGTACTTTTAGCTGTTTGTTAACTCATTTTAAGATTATCGGTTGAATAATATCTGACTAATAATAGTTTACTTCTACATTAAAATATTGGGTAATCTTGTCAAATAAATGACCATGTTATCCACAAAACAGGGGGAAGTAAAGTCAGTTGGATTCCAAAGGAACCAACTATATTCTATGCAGTAAAACAGAGTATGCAATTCAAGGGTGTTGAGTGTATTACTTTCCAAAGCATCCATGTCCAATCTATGTGTTTCCTTAGCCTCTCAGATTTTGCAGTGCTATTAATAATCATTATTTAATATGCAGTAATAAGCTTAGCCACAAGGTGTAACTGTTCAAAATGTTGTCTCTCTTCCCACAACCCCCCCTCCCCTCCCCCAACCCAGGGCTCAGGCGCAGTGATAGCCAATCGGAGAAGCAGGTGAAGGAGGCTAAGTCTAAATGTAAGCGAATCGCTCTACTTCTGACTGCTGCTCCCAACTCCAACAACAAAGGGGTGCTTATGTTCAAGAGGCACCGGCAAAGGGCCAAGAAGTACACGCTTATCAGCTACGGGACCGGCGAGAACAAGCCTGAGGACGAGGAAGAGGAGTACGAGGAAGGTGAGGAGGACCAAGCGGTTGAGTTCACCTTACTGGCCACCAGCAAGTCAGAGCTTGACGAAGATTTCTTTGTGAATGCCCAAGGCCGTGGCGACATTGTGACTTACGACTGGGACACTGGGCTGCTTGAGATAGAGAAAAAACTTGACAGCCAGGAAGAGATGGAGCGTTTGCCCGAGACAAAGGGCAAGGGGGTCCTGATGTTTGCCCAGCGCCGGCAGAGGATTGACGAAATCACAGCCGAGCATGAGGAGATGAGGCGGAAGGGGCTACCCGTTGAAGGGCTGCCAGAGACCGAAAATGTCCCAGTCACAAAGTCCCACCAAGTTGAGGAAGGCTTCTGCATGCAGTCCACTGTGAAGCATGCTGGCCAGGCCTACATGGATGTGAACATGCAGCAACATCAACAGCAACAACATACACAGCAGCAACAGTACCTCCAGCAACAGCAGCAGTTCCAACAATCCCCTCATAGTATGAATGGCACAGCCCACCCCCAAGCTAATGACATGCAGAGGTCCCTTGTCCCCAATAGAACAGCTAAGCCCTTCTTAGGAGTTAAAAACAGAGTGCCTGCACCCTTTTCCCCTACAAGAAGTGTCAGCAACTCAGTGTCACCTGGCTACTCAGAAAATAAGTACCGGGTTGTCCCACCGCCAGTTCCTGTGAACACATGCTCCCAGGTCTGGTCACCAACAGGGGAGCAGATAGCCTCCCGAGATGAGCGCATCTCTGTGCCTGCGATAAAGGCTGGGATACTACAGGACAAAAGAAAGAGAGGCACAGCTAAGTCCACTTTGCCTTCGAATGTATCACCGAATCAGCAGCTCCCGAAAAGGGGAGACAAGAGGTCTGGCTTCGAGTCAGGCCCAGAAGAGGACTACCTTAGTCTTGGTGCCGAGGCTTGCAACTTCTTGCAAACCCCAACTGTCAAGTCCAAGAACCCTCCACCAGTTGCTCCGAAGCCTACTATCAATCCAGCCTGTCCACCGTGGGCCACCGAGAACACAACTAAAGTTCACTTGCATCTTGCGCAAAGTCAAGTCCCTGCACTTGCTCCTGGTCCTCCGATAATTCCAACTCAGTCCTGCTCTCCGCAACAACACGCAGCAGTAAGCCCCTGGACTCCTCCTCAGGCACATCCTCAGTCACCTATGAATGCTTGGACTCCATCTCAGCCTCAGGTACATCATCAGCCACCTATGAATGCCTATGCCCCAGCTCAGCCTCAGGCACATCCTCAGGCACCTATGAACGTTTGGAGCCCACAACCCCAGCAAGCTCCTGTGAGTACTGCAGCCCCGACTAAAACCCACACAGCACCTTGTAAGCCTGTGAAATCATGGAATCAGTCACGAGGTGCCGCTAATTCCATGGTCTCTCGGCAAATGAACTCCTACACCCATGCACCGAAGACTCCACCCATTGCAATGGGCGAGGTCTCCTCAGCCGGAGGCTCTGAGAAACCAGCCTTAAGAGGAAGAGGTGCTGAGCTGTTCGCCAGGAGGCAGGCTCGCATGGAGAAATATGTGGTGGACTCCGAGACGGTGCAGGCTAACAAGGTCAAATCCTCATCTCCCACCCCTTCCTTGCCAGTTTCGTGGAAATATTCACCCAATGTCCGTGCTCCCCCTCCCCTGTCATACAACCCCATCCTGTCTCCCTTCTACCCCCCTGCAGCAATGAAGCAGCCCCCTCAGGTTAACCCTACAGCAAAGGCTAAGAGCAAGGCCAAAGCCACACCAGCCCCCAAACACCTTAATGTCCTGGATGTCATGAAGCACCAGCCCTATCAACTTGATCCCTCCCTCTTTACCTACGGGTCGACCATAGAAGCAAAAAGCCCTTCACCTAAACCTGCTCCTACCCCTGATTCTGGCCTTGCCTACAGCCCTTCCCCTGTCCCTGCCCCCACCCCCACCTATGCCCCCACACTTGCTCATGGTATTTCCAAAGTCAAGCCAACAGAACCGGTAAGTGTTCCATACCCTTTTGCCCGCCAGCAGCCTCTATCACCTGCTGTGCATGATGGCCCCTTTCGCCAAGCACTTGCCAACCCTCACCCGCAACCCCCCAGTACCTATGCTATCCCCACCTTCCCGCTGCCACCAAAGGCTGAATCAGTCACTGGAGTGCCGTCAGCCCCGCGTCCCAAGTTCTCAGCAAAAAAGCCTGCAATGGCATCCAAGGCATGGAAGCCAGTTGTCATGGGGCAGTAATGACTTCTGCTAGATGGGCACTGCACACTTTGCTTAATGTCACAGGCACTAAAGTTATGTGCGCTCTGTATACATATATGCTGTCCAGGAATTGGTCTTTAAGTTTTGCATCCTTAGCCCCAGCCCTTGATTTAAACTGGAAAGATAATATTATATGAAGAGTAGAATAAAACATTCTCGATAACTGAGAATCTGTGTAAATGCTGAGCTACAAGCTAATTGAAACTCTTGTCATTTTCTGTGTGGGGATAAGTATAGTCTAATTAATTGAACTCTGTAAAAGCTAGATCACAAGTAATTTGAGGTCAGTCATCTAGAAATATCCGAATGATCTTTAGTTTTAGCAGTTCGCTTTCTGCATACTTCTGCAGTCCTCCCAGAAATGCAAAGGTGACTGTAGCATTATCAAATTTATTTGTAAAGTTATTGCTTTTAAACTGTAGAGGATTTGGTCTTTCTCTGAAATATTGTTGCCTAACAGCTGAAATACTCCTTGTCTTAATTTTGTATATTGAATACAAAAGCTAAACTTGTAGTTGCTTAACTATTTACCAAAGACTGAAGCATTGAACACTTTACGGCAAGCATGAGAGTGTACTTTCATGCACTTTAATTCAGCTCAGCATTAGCATACATGACACATGAGCTTAATGTGTTCATCTATATTGATTCATTAGAAGTCATCTCTATGTGACGTAACAGAGAGTGTACTATTGTGAAGGTCTGAGAAAAATCTGCAAGTTAAGGCTGGCAAGGGAAAGTTAACTTTGGCCAATTAAAGTGTAAGGAAAAGGTTTTTACAAAACAATATGATATGGACCCTTTCATATATTTAATTAATTGAATTTGGAGGCTACCTAGATATCTTACTTGTCTTTCTGTCTTAAGGTTGGATTGACTATATTAATGACATGGCACACAGAAACTGGATGAAAGGACATATCACCCCAGTAACAAAAAAACCCAAAACATTACATGATACAATACTCTGTGTGGAAACAGAGACCTTAATGCTAATATATAACTCTTTAGGTATGTTAATGGGTAAGATATGCTCCGTTTGGTATTGGTATCAAAATATTTTCTATTGGTATGGAAAGCATATGCCCATAGTACTCAGATTATATACTCAGCTTCAGACAGCAAAGAGAATGTGTGGCAATTTTACTTTTTCTTTTTTAATTTTACTACACACACACACACACACACACACACACACACACACACACACACACACACACACACACACAGAAAAATGAAATAATAATCAAGACTTGCGTTTTAAAGAGTAAGTAATTGAGGTTAGGGACATCATTACAGGAATTACAGGAGAAAACCAGAGAAAGGTCACTCTCCCTTTTTGTATGTAGATCTTGTGGAACTTGGTAGGCTTAATGTAGAACCTTTTTTCTAGCTGTAGACTCCTGGGGCCGTATTCACAAAGAATTTTATCTTACCACTAGGAGTACTTCTAAATCGCACTAAACCCTTTTAGTTAGGAGTCCCACCTTAAAACGTATTCACAAAGCTGCAAAGACAAACTCATACTAAGGAATTCCTAGAATTTTCAAGCTAAGAGTGAGGGCGGGGTTGACGTCGTTGCTATGGATGACGTTGTTTCTCATGAACGAGCTTACTCAGAATGCCCACAGCGATTGGCTGATATAGGGGATGGGTCTCTGCCTGCGATTTCAACCTAGCAAATAAATTATATGCTACTGTAAAGGGGTAGGCTATGTAGGACTAACTGTTCCTGTTATATTCTAGTGGTGTAACGGATCGCAGTTGTATTGATCCGCGGATTAATAGCTAAATTGAACCATCATAGAGAAATACAGTTTTTCTGCCGCTGTTACGTTTTAAAGTAACAATTCCCTAAATCTCGATGCAGAGTTACAGCGAAGAGATAGACAACCATGTATGTTTTGGTTTGCTTTGTTTTTCATACTAAATGCCTTTCTGGGAGGCAGGTTTTTAGAAACGCGACCGAATTAAATAGAATTTAAACATTAGCGATCTTTACATTTTTTATTAAATTAATTCAGGCATAAGACCACCCTAGTTAAATCGCCTAAGGCGTACTGAATCTAAAAATGTATTTTGTGAAATTTTCGAATAAAGATTTAGTGAAATAACTTAAATTGAAAAACTGAAACTATCATTCATTTAATTCCTTGAGAATAGTTCCTTGTAATTTTTGGTGGAAACGCGCCTTTGGCCCCCGTTATTTTATTTTTTTGCTGATCCGAAAAATGATCCGATGCACCCCTATTAGGCTATATTCTAATAAAGATTCTAAAATACAAATGTAGGCTACGTGTCACTGATTTAACATGAAACCAAGAATACTAACTAGTCAATTGGTTACATGTCTGCATCTCGTAAACAATCAGCGGGTATCTATATATAATATATATAATATTATATATATAATAACCTCGCGATTGAGGTGGTACCTTTTTATGAGCTCTGTATCATTCAATATCTCCAGTGTTGACGTGATTGTGACAACGATTGCCGGCAGCAGCAGATTTTCGGATCGCTGTGAGTAGGTCTTTAGCGACTTAGAAGTCCTCTTGACTGCTTCTAACTTCTCCTGGACTTAGGAGCTGTCAAACCCTTTGTGAAATACTCTTATCCCAAAAATGTAAGAGTCCTAAATGTATGAGTGACACGCCCCTTATTTTTCGGAGTTGCTCCTAAATTGCGGAGTTAGGACCAACTTTTACCCTTAAAATGCTTTGTGAATACCGGCCCTGATAAGTCCAGTCCCCAAAATGCCACTCAGCACTGTCATCCCTATCATAATAGTCTAGTCATAATATGGATAATATACACATAGTGAACTTGGCTGCAGCCATTGTGGTTTTTTCCTTTTATGTGTTTCTTTCCTTAGTGTACTCTCTGTATCCTTCATCACTGTACTATTAAAGATCTCTTTATCTCTTTATCTGTTAAGTTGTTTTTTGTTTGTTTGTTCTGTTTTTGTGTCATTTGCACATCGTTTTTCGTCCCTTTTGTTCATTTTTGCTTTATGCTTTTCAGGCACAAGCACACAACATTCCTTTTCATTTCATTTCTGTCACGTTTCCCGTCACAGCATCACCTGTATATTTTCTGTGCAGCCTATATCCACAGCTATCAACATGTTTGTACCATGAAAAGAACACGATTTCCCCATTAAGTAACTTAAAAAAAACATCGAATTAGACTCCATTGTAAGGACACACACACATTGTAGTAGGCTACTGATGCTGAATTGCCTTCACAGCAGCTATGCATAATTTGAGAGCATAGAATTATTAGGGTTGCATTTGGAAATGACCCCCCCACCCGAAAAAAAAAAAAATCGTTGTTGACATAATACTTATCTTTGTTATGTGCTTTTTCTATAGGACAGGTTAAACACCTGCATTTACTTAAAAAGACAGCATAATAGCGTACATACACAAAAATAATGCTGTTAAAGGGGGTTGACATCTCAAAAATGCTCAGCAGTTAATGATCCTATATTCTCTCTAAACAGCTGGTAAGAAAGCACATGTGAATGGGAACGTGATAAATAAAGAGATACAATATAGTTAGATATAATATACAGTTTTGCATTAACTAATAATCTATTCAAAATATATCATTAGATTACAGGTAAAACATCATACAAACAACTCAAATAGTATTGGTGTATTTTCACCTCAAGTGATATCTTGAAGAACCGATACATAGGCGTTCTATGAGTTTGAAGGCATTTAACATTACGCAGTGGACCCTGGTAAGTAAGCATTTCATCGCACACTGTATGAAAGCGGTATTCATACTCTCTCCCAACCAAAACTGCTCAATTTTTACCGCCTGTATAAACGCAGCTACAGAGCGACTCCAATCGTTTCTAAGAATAGCTTGCAGTCACCATGTTGAACACACTCGATCCTAATTAAAACGCTCCCTCTGCTTAGCAACCTGATAGGATCAACACCTGCCAAAATCAAGTGCCCTAGAATGACGGTAAGTGCCGAAACGAACCTTCCCCCTCATATTCATTTGCAACTGTCGAGTCAGTGGTGACTGGTGTATTTCTAGAGAAACTACCTCATTGAATCGGCGGGGTTATGATTGAAACATTACCACAGTCCCAAATGCGTTGCATCATACAGTTTGTAGTTCTATTTTAAAGAGGTGCACCTTGTTCCATATGAGTTTGATATGAATTGGAGCCAGTGTTGCTAGATTGGGGGGTTTCACCTCAAGGTTTGTGAAAAAAACAAAGGGGGAAGTTTCTGTGCAAATATGTATGGGAGAAAATGGTACATGGAGGATGTTAAAAGAAGGTATGGAGGGAAAGGCCTGCAAATGTGTATGGGAGTCAATTTGTATTGGAGCGCTGAAGCCATTTGCAATATTTAGATAATTTAATCGTTAGCCCAGTATACGAGCCAGAACAGATGGTTACTTTCCGTTTCAAAGGTAATCTACTTTCCGGTCTCGACGTGATATGACTGTGCTGTGATGTGTTGTAACTTTTCATTGTACCTGCAAAGCGCCTTGCCCTCCTTGTCACCTACTTTTAATATCGAATATAAGCATGTGTCAATAGTTTTTTAGGAGTAGCCTATTTTATTTGTTCTAAGGATTTTTAGTTTAGCCTACTTCGATTACCAAAATCACGGTGCTATGTGAGCATCAAATAATGGATCACACCTGCAGAAATTCGGTCCTCGAAGTTGATGAAAAAGCGCATTGTGTCAAGATTGATTGGAGACCAAAGCAGCATTTGAACAAGAGATTTTGACTATTTTACTTAAATAAATGTCTCTTAGTGAAACCGGAAACGAATGCATTTCTCCAGAATGACATAAGGGTTTATAGAATAGGAGATGTAACCTAATGTGTTCATCAAAGTTAAATATCTCGTATTATTTCTTGTTGATAAAATACGGATAGGCATATTATTGAGCCACTAATATTTCGTTACGTCGAAGTGAGAGCTATCACCAAAGGTCGTATGACCAGCAGCCACATTTAAAAAGACGGGCAATTGCCAACACGGTGGATTTGATATGTATATGGCAGAACTTTATGAGCTTGCCGTGTGAGTGTGAGACTTGAGTATTCTGCAATGAATGTTTCTGAGCAAAACGGGTTTATTTTAGTCTCCAAGTAGGCTATATATGGATTAAGACCTATTCCTCCACATATTAGTGAATATATATTATTTCTGTGTGCATAAGCCTCCGGTCAAAGACTTAATCTAAGATGTCACAAGTGTGACATTCAAGAGGTGTGTAATGTTTGGGGAACAATTGGGGAATTGCTTTGCATAGGGCGTGTGTAGGGTTTCCAAGTTGACCAGTCTCTCACAATGTGGTGGACATTAGAATATAAAGCACAGAGTAAAATTATATTGAGATGCGTGTCAATGACAAGAAACCTACTGGATGGGAAAATTGGTTGGTCTTTCTGAAGATGATTTTTCGTGATATCTCTGGCAAGTGCCTTCCCGTGAAGTAAGATGAGATCGCCTGGCTGTTTTTACAACATTGCTCCACAGGGGGGCAGCAAGCTCACACTATCCAACTGCTTGCTACGCTCATAAACCAACAGATAAGACGTCAATGTACCACAGGATGTACATATCAATTGCACTTCCACTGTGGCTATGAGCGTCTTAGTACCAGCGCTAAATAACTAGTGCAGTAGAGTTGAGCAGAAATAAATGGCATGTAAGAGTTTCATACAAGGGAAAGATCTACTGTCTCATTCTGCTAAACTTGCAAATGTGTAATCCACAAAGCCAAGCAGATCCAATTTAAAAGGGCTAAATTTGGTGAGACTTGATTTCTATTGTCAGACGTCATTTTTTGAGTGAAGAAAAATATTTTTAGCCTCTGTGTGGGCTGATTGTGTGAGATTTTAGATTTATATTTGCTGCCATTTTCATTGTTTTTTGTGTGCTGGTGGGGATGGGGGCATCAATTAGGGTGACATATCACACACTCTGAACACCTATTAAATCCATAAGAAAATAAATATAACAACATCCATCTTAGTCGCACATGTTACAATGCAGATGTTTTATTTCATTTGTAATGTACTAGCATCTTTCAGTTTTATCTAAAGTTAGTGTAAGTACTTCACATGTTCAGTCCATTTTCACACGTCCTGAGTGATGGTCTTGTGCCAGCTGTCATTGCCTGCAGCTTACCTTTGCTCAAGCTGGCATGTCTCAGCTGACTTTTATAAGCTCTTGGCTGAAAATGAAGCATGTGCTGTCCTCATTTTAAGCACACAAAGACACTGTGTACATCATACCATTGAAAATGCATAGCATTAACATTTAGTACTGTATTTTATATTACATATTATAAGCAGATTAGTTGACCTTGTGAGAGAAGTCAAACTGTGGCTCTCTGAAAATGATAATAATGCTATTTCTGACAAATGCACTACTATAGGAAACTGATGGAAGCAGGTAAATGTTGGATGATAATAGAGCTACCAATGTTGTGCAAGCCATTTTTAAGTGAATCTTAAGAGCTAAAAGGTGGAAATACATTATTTACTGATGAATTATCTGATTTCCTTTGTTTCCTCAATTCTTAAAACAGCAAGTCCCTCCCAAGTACAGTATATAAGCGCTACATACAGTACATGCCCTATGCATGCAGGTTGCATGTGCATTACCAAGAAATTAATTTCTCAAACCCTTTTTTTCAGGGGCTGGGCAGGAGTTTCTCTCTGTCTCTACCAAGGAGGCTGCCGTCCATGTCCTCAAGATCAGACTACGCGTCCCCGGGGACAACACCTGTGTTCCTGCCATCTTGTGGGCCACTAGAGAGGCAGGACTCCTGGCTGGAGAGGGCCTACAAGCCCCCAAGCCCCTGGGAAGCAGCATCCAGGAATCCCCTGGGCCTGGTGGATGAGGCCTTCACCTACCAGAACCTCCAGCAATCCATTGCCTCCAACGTGAGGTCCGCTGCGCAGCGCAAGTCCCTGCCGGAGCCCCCTGCTGAATGGAGGGCCAGGGTGGCCTACGAGCCCTCTGGGAGAGGAAACGCCCACCACCTTGGGGCTCCGGCCTTCATGTCCCAGGCCAAGAGCACTCCTGCTCAGTATGGCCCTCCTTTCAGACAGTACCAGCCTCAGAGGTCTGTGACAGAGATCAACACTGCCTACACAGGGCCAAGCTCTGATTACAGGAGACCCATAAGTCAGCCAGGCTACAGACCCATGTATAATGCAGCCTGGAGACGGTAATTACACACAGCAATCACATTTTTATGACTAGAAGTGGCAGAATTATTTGTTTTGTAGTACTGGCAGATTGAGACTCCATAAACCTCACATAAGGCAGGAGCAACCATGTGTTAATGAAGGGATCACTGATTTAAACCAATTCTAGTGTTTTGATATGTGATCAGTCAGTGATCGATGGCACATGGTAACTCCACCGACCTTGTGCTTCCTGAAGCCTCATTCTCCCATTATTAGCAGTTTAATATGTTTTAAAATACATGTTTGCCATCATAAAAGGTCAAATAGTTATTTCAAAATGTATTGACCTTCAGTACTGCTGCTGAACACATTCAGTAGTAAAAAGGAAAAGGAAACCTGAACCACAGAGATGTAGATGGTTTTGGATGGTGTCTATTCTAGAGGGAGCCCATTAGATAGCAGGTCTTGATATTTCAGTTTTCTTTCTTTTTTAAGATTTCAGTGACATGGTCAGAGGGGAGGAAATCTTAGCTGCTTTCTTAAGCTCAGGAATAACTCCAGGTCAATCGTTTTTTTTCTAATCTGTTGTAAAACCAGAATTCAAACACCAGAGGTGCCACAATAACATTTTTTCAGATTTTGGAATAATGGTTTAAAGAAAGTTTTAAATTGCATAATTGTGTGCACATTTTCTTTCTTTAATTTCTTGCAAACTTTGGTAAGAAAAGAGGAAAAAATAAAGTTAGACAAAATCTTTTGTCATTAGTTTGAATCGAGGTCAGCATTGGACCTTTCGAATATTACATACAAATCATTTCTAATGCTGACTGGAAGGTGCAATGTTGTCTCCTAGGGAAATGAATGAAGGGAAACAAGTAGCACAATGTAAGTGAGGTGGAAAGAAAAGCAAGTTCTAGTTACAGTGACAGGAATGAGCTCATAACATGGGTCAGATATGAAACAGATTTAGATTGTTTAGTCATGGTTAATTTTAGAAGAAAAAGAGTAAAGCCAAGGATAGCTATTATTTTTGAATGACTTACAGCAGCTGAGTACTCTGGTAAGGAGAAGGTCAGTATTCTCGCATTTTGGTTTGTAATTAATTTTCACTGGTGTTACTGTTTTTTGTCAAGAACTTTGTGGGAAGTTGTGGACAACTTGTGAAGGGAATTAATATTCTCCCTAGTAGTATTAGCCATATGTGAGCCCTTTCATGGGTCATGACAATTTGCAAAATGTATAAAATCATTACTTGATGGAGTAATGTAAAAGTTACTTTGTGGAGTTAACAAGGATATAAACAGGGAGCCTTGTATATAAATGACAAGATTTAATGTTTCAACAATAATATCAGGGACAGAGAGGATAAAGGGCATTCTTTTTAACATGATGACATCAGACCTGAAGATATGAATAAGCACAGATGAAGTCAGGTTATTTAATATCCCTAGGAAGACAATACATATTGGTGCTGAGTTTTGGGCAGATAGTGATTGCTGTAGAGAATACAGAACGGCGCATTTAAAGAAAGGTGATCAACGTTACTTTGTTTTATGTCTTTTTAATTTTTAGCATATACATTTTAGGATACCTAATGCTGAATTTCTAACAGGATTTTTTAAAGTCACCAGCTTTTAAGAAAGAAATCAACACTAGAAAAATATATATAAACGTTCCTGAGACAGTACCTAGCAGAACAACTCAATGTGCATTCTTCATTTTTAATTAAAATTGGTTTTAGATTTTTTCCAGTTTTTCTCCCAATTCAGTGGCCTATTATACCCTCTATTTATTTCGATTTGCCCTCCCCACAAGAGTACTCCGCTCGTCTCTACGAGGTAAGCTAATTCTTAGATGGCAGGGAACAGCCAGATGCCAACCCCATTCGGGGCTAATGGCCAAGGCCGGTCTGGCAGAGACGGGTTTCGAACCACATCCCTGATAGGCAGCTCACACTCATATTGGACCAGCCAAGATACCAGTGCGTTAGACTGCTACCCTATCCGCCGCCCACTTATTCTTCATTTTTATAAATCTACATGTTATTTGGTCTTATGTATGATGCCAAATGTCTGGAGGGGGAAAATATTTATTTAAAACATAGTGGATTGTTTTAGGCTGTCAAACAAAGTTGAACAGCCTCTTTACTCCTAAACATTAACATTAAAAATTAAATGTACTCTAAATGGGAAAATTCAACAGGATATCAAGTAATCAATCAATGAATTAAGAAAATAACACACAACAGTATTGGTACTACATAGCATTTTGTGCAGCACAAAAATTATTATAAAAATATTAATATTAAAAAGCTAAGAAATTGGTTGTATCTGGTATAAAAATAAGATAGGATCACTGGTAAAATGAAGGTGCAATAATAATAATAATACTGCACAAGATAACTTTCCCCTTAAATGAAATTAAACAGGCTTTAGAACAGGGATGGGCAATCTTACCCTGTGTGGGCCAGTGTGGGTGCAGGCTTTTGTTCCAACTGAACAGTGACACACCTGATTCCACTAATCAAAGCCCTGATTGAAGAGTTTGATTAGCTGATTAGTCAAATCAGGTGAGCTAGTGCTCGGCTGGAACAAAAGCTTGCACCCACACCGGCCCACACAGGGTAAGATTGCCCACCCCTGCTTTAGAAAGTACATACCACTGTATCAAGTTTGTATATCACTCTGCTTTATATTGTTGTAAAGAAATCTAAGAAGGTTGTTAACAACGTTTTGAGGCCCTTCTCTGTTTAATTACCGTCTCCAGCTTATCAAATTTGTAAGCAATGAAGAAAGATTAAGACAATCTCCTCAGTTTCAGAAAAAGGAGCCAAGGGGAATTTCAGTGAGGTTGTTAACAGTGTAATTTGTGAGGTAATTTTCCTATGCAATTTTGAGCTTGTACATAGATTCCTATTGTTTTCGGTCATCAATGCCAACAAGGTAGATGTTGATGGATTCTCTATTTCTGCAGCAAATTAGTTTGAAACCTTTTTTGGATGCATAGTAAGTACATCATATTGAAAGAGTGAAAAATATATATATGTACATCGATTAGGGTGAACTATCACATTAAGAGTATTCAGGCCTGACACATTTTTTTAATGGAATGAAATAAATATGTTTTTTTCAGCCCGTTTGAGGGTGCAATTTTTGTTCAGGATTAGACTCCTGTAAACTTTTTGATGCTAATATAGCTTATGTGCAACAGGTATTTACATACCTGTTGCACATAAACTGAGTCTTGAGTGGGAATGAATAACAACCAGGTCAGTAAGATTGAATCAATGCTAGTGATGTCTGATGTCTTAACATAGCATAGAATTAAACACATTAGGTTAGGTTAGGCTGTTACATAAATCCATTCAAACAGATTAAATTCAATTTTTTCCCAGAGGTTTTTATTTACTATGTGGTTGGACACAGCCTGAAAGATTGATGGAATTGAAGATTGATAATGAATTTTATAATTAATAATAACTGCAAATTCCCCAAAAGGACATACTTTTCACTCGTCTAACATTTTCACATGACTGTAAACATTGACATCTGGTAACTAAACTTAGTTATGTAAGTCAATCTGTACAGTGTGTTCTTGATGCATTGCAGAAAGCATAGTATTGCACCATGTTAGAGAGAGAGAGCGAGAGAGAGAATCCTAGTAATGTATATATAGCTGCATGGTTGGGTACCTTTAAAATATTGCTTCAATTTAAACTTAAAATGCTCAAAATTATTGTCACTTGAGTGAGGTAATGAATTCTGAATGTTAACTTCATTTATTGAAAAGGCATTTTACACTTTCACCATGTTACTGAGAGATAGAAGAGCCAGGTTGTTTAAGCATTTAAAATTAGTTTGGCATGAGCAAACTTCATCAGACCTCAAATGTTCAGGGGTTTTTCTGCTTTTTTTTTCCAGTGCTTGTATTTCACGGCTGTATAACATTTCTAATGGTTTAATTGCTCGAGGACTTGCTTGAGACCATGAAGTAACACAATAACTAAGATGCTAAAAAAAAAAATCAAGTGCAAATATTTTCTGTATTGAATGGTTGACAGTTTCTAATTAGTCACATTTTCAAGCCATGTTGCTATTGTGTTACATATTCTGTCAACTGTATAGTGACGGAATGTGGTTGTGATGTGGTTGTCTTACCTGTCACATATATGACAGTATCGTCCACATATATCTGAAGACCAGCATAATGACAAGAATCTGGGAGGTTGTTTATGTAAAAACTGAAGAGAAGTGATCTGAGTACGGATTCCTGTAGGATTACCATTTTATTTTCCAGGAATGGGGATTTTGTGCTGTTATTTATAACACATTGTTCACGGTTCCGGAGAACCTTGTGCTCAAATGCTTTTTTGAGGTCCAAGAAAACTGCCCCCACCAGATTACCTTTGTCTCTGGAGTATGTTATTTATTCCAGGAGGAAACAGTTTGCATTCTCAGTGGAATATTTAGGACAAATCCAAATTATAGATTAATCACTTGATAATTAATCAGTTGCATTACTAAAACCTGTTCCAAGATTTTCAATTAACAGGAAGAATGCTGATCAGTCTATAATTGCTTCTTGATCAGCTGCTCCATATTTAAAAACAGGTGTCACTCATGCTTGTTTCCATTCTTCAGGGAACTTCCTATTGTCCAATTGTCCTATTTTTTTAATGCAATGTCCACATTATAAAGATCTTTTCAATGGGTGGTGGCAAATTTGTATTTGAGGTTGTATCAATACCAGGTTGTTTAAAATTGTTGCCATACTCTTCAACTGACCAATTTGTCCACTATCTGAGATAAACTGATCCCCATCTTTAAGTTCCTGTACTATTCTCCTTAATGCACCCTTTGGTTTAATCAGGCTGTTTATTCATTTACAAATTAAGGAACTATTTCCTTTGGCTTCTGTTATATCTGAGATATAATAGCTAGCTTTTTCATTTCTGAATTATTTGATAACTCAATTACTAAGCCCCCCGATTCCTAATCAAATTGTTAATATGAATAACTGCAATGCAATTTGCCATACTATTTATAATTTAATATGGTTTTATGTGTTGATATCAAAAAGCAGTATGCATATCATGGCAAAGGCATTTGTAATGTGGAATACTGTGGAATGTTTCTAAATGTGGCTGCTGTCACATAACTACTGTTTAGTACTTAATACCCAAAAGTTTAATATTCTTGAAGCATATTTACTTTTATTTTTGTTGCACAGTATCATATACAAAGCATCTTATCTTATTACATTTTACTCAACAAATGTTTTGTATGCTATTTACTGTATCTTGCATTATGATCACACAGGGTTTACTTAATAAAATTGTTTGCTTCATTTAAATCAGGAATACATTTTATACACAGCTTTTATTTTCCATTATTTTCTCATTTGCATCAAATGCATATGAATCCACTTTCATTTTAGTATGTAGAAAAATCTATTGAGGTTATTTCACAGATTATGTCTGAATTATGAATGAAAAACATGAATTATGATGAATGGCAAAAAGGCAAGTTAAACAGAATGACTGTCTCCAGTGTTGTCTCCATGATTTTACATGAAATGTTTTTCTGCTATTAATGTTTTGATGTGTTTTATTTCCACTCCTTTTGGACACTTCTGTTTAAGTTCATTTTTTGGCTAGGATATCTTGGTTTCAGTTGCACCCTGTTTCAGATTTAAACATACAGTAGGTTTCAGTAGCTTGTTTGAAAACTTCAGTCCATCATGTTATTTTTGTGAAAGCATGCAACATACACAAATTGAATTTATTTGAATTTCAACTGTGCATTTTGTAAAAAAAAAAAAAAAAAAGTCAAAGAATGACACATTTGGACACTGTTTGTCACTGTATTTGATATAAACAGTGTTGGAGGGACACAAATGTGAAAAAAAGAAATTCACTCCCTGAGATTAATTTTGTCATTAAACACTTTTTCAACGTTGCACTGATAAATGAGTGGATCTGCAGTTTTATTTATAAAAACTATGTGCTCTGAATGAACGAAAGGCATATGAAACCCTGGGGAAAACCAACATAACCGTTGAGAAACTGAACAGTGCATTTATTTGCTTACAGTATGGAATCAGAACAGTATTGCCACATATTCACTATGACCAAGTGCATGGATGAAAAGAATAAAACTAAGCTGACTGATGATTTTGGTACTGAGTACTGTTAGACACAAACATATTTCCAAATGAATTAACATATAAAAATATGCTAAATATGTAATACATATACAGTACTGTGCAAAAGTTTTAGGCAGGTGTGAAAAATGCTGTAAAGTAAGAATGCTTTCAAAAATAGAAGTGTTAATAGTTTATTTTTATCAATTAACAAAATGCAAAGTGAATGAACAGAAGAGAAATTTAAATCAAATCAATATTTGGTGTGACCACCCTTTGCCTTCAAACAGCATCAATTCTTCTAGGTACACTTGCACACAGTTTTTGAAGGAACTCAGCAGGTAGGTTGTTCCAAACATCTTGGAGAACTAACCACAGATCTTCTGTGGATGTAGGCTACCTCAAATCCTTCTGTCTCTTCATGTAATCCCAGACAGACTCGATGATGTTGAGATCAGGGCTCTGTGGGGGCCAAACCATCACTTCCAGGACTCCTTGTTCTTTATGCTGAAGATAGTTTTATGGCTGTATGGTTGGGGTCGTTGTCCTGCTGCAGAATAAATTTGGGGCCAATCAGACACCTCCCTGATGGTATTTCATGATGGATAAGTATCTGCCTGTATTTCTCAGCATTAAGGACACCATTAATCCTGACCAAATCCCCAACTCCATTTGCAGAAATGCAGCCCCAAACTTGCAAGGAACCTCCACCATGCTTCACTGTTGCCTGCAGACACTCATTGTACCGCTCCCCAGCCCTTCAGTGAACAAACTGCCTTCTGCTACAGCCAAATATTTAACATTTTGACTCATCAGTCCAGAACACCTGCTGCCATTTTTCTGCACCCCAGTTCCTATGTTTTTGTGCATAGTTCAGTCGCTTAGCCTTGTTTCCATGTCGGAGGTATGGCTTTTTGGCCTCAATTCTTCCATGAAGACCACTTCTGGACAGACTTCTCTGGACAGTAGATGGGTGTACCTGGGTCCCACTGGTTTCTGCCAGTTCTGAGCTGATGGCACTGCTGGACATCTTCCGATTTCGAAGGGAAGTAAGCATGATGTGTCTTTCATCTGCTGCATTAAGTTTCCTTGGCCGACCACTGCGTCTACGGTCCTCAACGTTGCCCATTTCTTTGTGCTTCTTCAAAAGAGCTTGAACAGAACATCTTGAAACCCCAGTCTGCTTTGAAATCTTTGCCTGGAAGAGACCTTAAATATTAAATATTTAAATATAAATTAAAATGTACTTTTACTTTACAGCATTTCTTCACACCTGCCTACAACTTTTGCACAGTACTGTATATGTATATGTATTTCATCACAACTCACACTTATGTACAGGGACCAATCAATGGCATTGAAATAACTATGTGTGTGGTATTTACACTCGTGGTGACATCAAATACATCTTTTGACTTGACAGCACAAAGTATTATAAATAATTTAGATCAGATCTGGGAATAGTGAATATATACAAATAGGATCAATTTAATTTGTAACCGCTTTCAATAGATTTAATAACTAATTATATAACAAGCATATTTGTTTTACCTATTGAAATCATTTATGGGACATAAGGCATTACCATGCACACAGGTGAGTGAATTTACAACATGCTCATTAGTATCTGAATTTCACCAGTGTAGGCTAAATCTCAACTATTAATAGTAAAGAATGCCTCTGACATCTTATAGCATGAAGTCACCGTTTTTGTCAGCTATTCCCCAACATTCAAATGTGTGGGAATTGCAGTTATACACTGCTCAAAGAAATTAAGGGAACACTTAAATCACACATCGCGGATCTCGATGAACAAAATATTCAAGTTGAAAATCTTTATTGATTACATTGTGTACTTCGTCGAGAACAAAATGACGCAAGAACGGTCAATGGAAACCAAAATCATTAACCCATTGAGGGCTGGATTCAAAATCACACCGAAAATCAAAGTGAAAAATTTAGATCACAGGCTGATCCAACTTGTGTGAATTTCATCATGACAACTCACAATGTGGCTCAGTAGTGTGTATGGCCCCCACGTGCCTGTATGCACTCCTGACAACGTCTGGGCATGCTCCTGATGAGACGGTGGATGGTGTCCTGGGGGATCTCCTCCCAGACCTGGATCAGGGCATCAGTGAGCTCCTGGACAGTCTGTGGCACTACTTGGTGGCGGTGGATGCACCGATACATAACGTCCCAGACGTGCTCAATTGGATTCAGGTCTGGGGAATGTGAGGGCCAGTCAATGGCATCAATGCCTTCATCATCCAGGAACTACCTACACACTCTGGCCACATGAGGCTGGGCATTATCCTGCACCAGGAGTAACCCAAGGCCCACTGCAACAGCGTAAGGTCTGAGGATTTCATCCCAGTACCTAACAGCAGTCAGGGTACCGTTGGCTAGCACGTGGAGGTTTGTGCGGCCCTCCAACGATATGACTCCCCAGACCATCACTGACCCACTGCCAAACCGGTCATGCTGGATGATGTTGCAGGCAGCATAACGCTCGCCACGGTGTCTCCAGACTCTTTCACGTTTGTCACGTGTGCTCAGTGTGAACCTGCTCTCATCTGTGAAGAGAACGGGGCACCAATGGTGAACCTGCCAATTCTGGTGTTCTCTGGCAAATGCCAATCGAGCTGCACGGTGCTGGGCTGTGAGCACAAGTCCCACTACAGGACGTCGGGCCCTCATGCCACCCTCATGGAGTCTGTTTCTGTTCATGGAGACAGTTTGGTCAGAAACATGCACACGAGTAGCCCGCTGGAGGTCATTTTGTAGGGCTCTGGCAGTGCTCCTCCTGTTCCTCCTCGCACAAAGGAGCAGATACCGGTCCTGCCGCTGGGTTGTTGCCCTTCTACGGCCCTGTCCATCTCTCCTCGTGTAATGGCCCATCTCCCGGTATCTCCTCCACATTCTTGAGACTGTGCTGGGAGACACAGCAAACCTTCTTGCGACAGCACGTATGGATGTGCCATCCTGGAGGAGCTGGACTACCTGTGCAACCTGAATGGGCTGCAGGTAGCGCCTCATGCTACCAGTAGTGACAAGGGCACTAGCAAAATGTAAAACTAGAGAAAAATCAGTCAGGAAGGATAAGGAGAGAGAAATGGTCTGTGGCCACCACCTGCAAAACCATTTACTTTTTGGGGGTTGCCTTGCTGTTGCCTCTCCTGTCCACCTGTTGTCGCTTTCATTTGCACCAAAGCAGGTGAAATTGATTCATAATCGTTTACGCTTCCTAACTGGACAGATCGATATCCCAGAAGTTTAATTGACTTGGTGTTATACTGTGATGAATAAGTGTTCCCTTAATTTCTTTGAGCAGTGTATATTGGCACAGGTCATCTAACTTTAATGCATTGATTGTATTAATATTACATGTGGTGATCTTTACTTACTGAGAAAATAACGTTACAGAAGGTTACCTTTACCTACGGAGAATGAAGCTGGCAATTCTGTCAACATCAATGTGACAAATACATGTAAATTAATTCCATATTGTTAATTCATGCCACATGTGTAAAGATTGCATGTAATTGTTTATAGAGTGTTTATATAACTGTGTAGGGTCACAAAAATTATGTGCATTTGTCTTTTACAGGGAAGGGCCCATAGACTCGCATTGTAATTTGTAAATTGTTTTCCACGAAAGGCTCCTACTGAAAGCGACAGAAAGGAGCTATTGACAAAATAAGCAGCCAAATTGATCGACAAGACCCAAAGGAAGTCGATAACCAAAGTAAGTGTGTAATAACTCCTTCAACAAGATGGCTATATGGGAACAAAAGGTTTTGGCAACATTCAGATTTTGGAATTTTAAACAAAGGTTAGAGGGGAGAAATTTTCAGATGATCCCTTACGCAATTACCATAACCTCCTTTTAACCACCTGTTTTCCCTACAGGTGTAAATTGCCACGTACCTCTTCTCCCTCGTACCTGCTGTTTCCGGCATCCCTCCCTATCTCCAACTTTAGTCTATGTTTTTAATTGATCTTCTCTCCCTTTGTCATTGATGTCCTACTGGGGAGGGGGTCAACAACATCATCCGATGGCCAGGTCTGTCTCCAGATTCCAAGGTCAAGATTAAATGCATCAAATGTTCCTATGCAAATTACAGCATGTTGTGGCAGCCCAAGGGGCTGCACCAGAAAATGGCTGCCTGGCCTCCAACACATGGCAGCCCAAAAACACTACATTTCCCAGCAGGCCACAGAAACACCTGAGCAGAGTCAAGCAACGGAGCTAACGAACAGCTGAAAGCCATTTTGAGGCCTATTTAAAGGGCTGATTCCCATTGCACTGGGAGAGGAGTAGGAAAGTGTTTGTAAGAGAGAAAACTGTGAAGTCGATTGACCAGCCAGTATTTGGAGAGGAGAGAGAGAGAGAGAGAGAGAGAGAGAGAGAGAGAGAGAGAGAGAGAGAGAGAGAGAGAGAGAGAGAGAGAGAGAGAGAGAGAGAGAGAGAGAGAGAGAGAGAGAGAGAGAGAGAGAGAGAGAGAGAGAGAGAGAGAGAGTTAGAGTTAGAGTTAGAGTTAGTGTTTGTGTATGAAACTTGGATTGTTTGAGGACCCCCCTTTGGATTTTGACGACGGACTGGATTACGGAACTGAACTGGATTACGGAATTGGATTGGACATTGACGACGAGAAAGGATTTGTGGACTTTGTGTTTGTATTCCCCTGAAGACCCCACCCTGTGTTTTGTGTTGTCAAGAGATTAGTAGTTTAATAAATTCTCATTTTGTTTATATTACTGCCTCCTCTGTGTTCTTGCACTTGCCTACGCCCTCTGCAAGGTCCGTGAGTGTCGCCCAACCCCTGGGGACACCACATATGGTGGAGAATGCGGGCAAAGCATCCCTGGGAGATGAAGTGAGGCAGGTAGAGGCCCACAACCTGGTGCTTGAAGAGAAGGTGAGAAACCTAACCAGGATGTTGGAGGACGAGCATCTGCAGGGTCTGAACATTCAGAAAGCCCAGGAACAGGCTAAAGAGGAGTATGCCAGGGCCTTGGGGGATGCACAGACCAGACTCGCCCAGAAGGAGGCGGAGCGAAGGAGAGCAGCGGAGAACCATGCGTCCGAGGCGGAGCAACTCCGGAGCCAAATGGAGCAGGAGAGCGAGGGAAGGCGGGAGCTGGAGGCTCAGTTGGAAGAGGTGAAGTTTCATCTAAAAGAACAAGAAGCGAAGATTTTTGTTTTGCAGGAACTGCACCAAACCACCTCTGCAGCCCTCCTGACTGAACAAAAGGAAAATGAAGAGCTCCCTGTTTTGAAAGAGCAACTGCGTGACTTAAAGCAGAGGCTGGACCAAAAAGAAGCCCAGCAGCGGGCCACGGAGAACTATTTTTGTGAAGTCCTGAAAGTAAAAACTGAGACTGTGCTGGACCTACAAGACCGACTGGAAGGGGTGAGTGAAGAGCTGGACTTTGCAAAGTGTGTTCCTGTCACCCAAGACGCTAGGACGCAGGTGGAGGTCTCGCAGCCAGCGGAGCTGGGAGGAGATGATGACCAGACGTTGGAGTCAGAGCGGGATAGATGGTCCTCAGTCCCACTCGACCTGCAGGACCTTGGAAGGGGACTGGAGGAGCAGTATGCTGACAAGGAGCTATGGTTGGACCATGGTGTGGAGGAAAACCTCTTGGCCATGGCTGAGGCCGGGTGGAACACCCAACCATCTCCTGACCTGGTGAGTCCATCCCCTTCCATAAAGTTAAAAAGACAGAAGAGAGTAATGGAGTTAAGAAGTTCTCATCTGAAGAAAAGTAAAGGAAAACGGAACAGAATGATGATGAAATGGAATGACCCTAGGAAATGTCTATGGAAAGGTGATTTGAAGGAAAATGTGGAAAAGAAATCAAAGGAGAAAGCTAATTATCTGTTGAAGAGTGTATTTTCCCCAATTACCCCACTTGACCCTCTGAAAGCAAAAGGAACGTGGAAGAAAAGGCCAAAGAATGGACTACGGAGTGAAATGCTGCACAGGGTTCACTGGAGCAGCCATGGAAGGCTGGTGAGGACCAGAGCAAGAGTGGTAACCGTTCTGTCCATGGAGCCCAGAGCCAGTACCCACATGTGGCCAGTTGGGGGCAGACAAGGTGAGCAACTTGTTCCATTCCCTAACGGTGTGCAGATGCTTTTTCAGGCAGGGAATGGAGATGGAGTCTGGACATTTGATCCCGGTGGAGCATTGCCTGAGTGGACCTGGAGGGGGGGGCCTCCTGGTGGCTGCTGGACATAGGCCGCTCAGCCCTCCCGAGGTCAGAGCTGAGGAGGAGGGTGTGTGGCAGCCCAAGGGGCTGCACCAGAAAATGGCTGCCTGGCCTCCAACACATGGCAGCCCAAAAACACTACATTTCCCAGCAGGCCACAGAAACACCTGAGCAGAGTCAAGCAACGGAGCTAACGAACAGCTGAAAGCCATTTTGAGGCCTATTTAAAGGGCTGATTCCCATTGCACTGGGAGAGGAGTAGGAAAGTGTTTGTAAGAGAGAAAACTGTGAAGTCGATTGACCAGCCAGTATTTGGAGAGAGAGAGAGAGAGAGAGTTAGAGTTAGAGTTAGAGTTAGAGTTAGAGTTAGTGTTTGTGTATGAAACTTGGATTGTTTGAGGACCCCCCTTTGGATTTTGACGACGGACTGGATTACGGAATTGGATTGGACATTGACGACGAGAAAGGATTTGTGGACTTTGTGTTTGTATTCCCCTGAAGACCCCACCCTGTGTTTTGTGTTGTCAAGAGATTAGTAGTTTAATAAATTCTCATTTTGTTTATATTACTGCCTCCTCTGTGTTCTTGCACTTGCCTACGCCCTCTGCAAGGTCCGTGAGTGTCGCCCAACCCCTGGGGACACCACAATGTCTTAATAAAACCCCTTTCAAATGCATATCTGTTGTATGGAAATGTGTTGTGTATGGAAATGTGTTGTATTGAATCAAAATATGACATTATTATGATATGATTCAGTTGGAAATAAATCTAATGTCTCATTTATAAAAAATTAAAATAATTAAAAATTAAAAATGACTAACCTTTTCCTTCCCAGTGTTACAGGTATGGTACACAGCTGCCTACAATGATGTACACTATGTGGCCAAAAGTCAGTGGACACCTGACCATCACACCTATATGAGTTTGTTGGACATCCCATTCTAAAACCATGGGCATTCATATGGAGTTGGACCCCCCTTTGTGGCTATGACAGCTGGGGAGGCTTCCACAAGATTTTGGAGTGTGTCTGTGGGAATTTGTGCCCATTCAGCCAAAAGAGCATCTGTGAAGTCAGGCACTGATGTTGGACGAGAAGGCCTGGCTCGCAATCTGCGTTCTAATTCCTCCCAAAGGTGTTCAATGGGGTTGAAGTCAGGGCTCTGTGCAGGCCAATCAAGTTCCTCCACACCAAACTCGTCTAACCATGTCTTTATGGACCTCGCTTTGTGCACAGGGGCACAGTCATGCTGGAACAGCAAAGGGCCTTCCCCAAACTGTTGCCACAAAGTTGAAAGCGCCCAATTGGCTAAGATCTCTTCATACCCTTCACTGGAACTAAGGGGAAATCCCAAACCGCCCCAGACCATTATCCCTCCTCCACCAAACTTTACAGTAGGCACTATGCATTCCGGAAGGTAGCTTTCTCCTGGCATCCGCTAAACCCAGATTCGTCCATCAGACTGCCAGATAGTGAAGCGTGATTCATCACTCCAAAGAACACGTTTCCACTGCTCCAGAGTCCAGTTGCGGCATGCTTTACACCACTCCAGCCGATGCTTGGCATTGCGCATGGTGATGTGTGAGGCTTGTGTGCAGCTGCTTGGCCATGGAAACCCATTCCATGAACCTCTCGATGCACAGTTCTTGTGCTGATGGTGCCTCCAGAGGCAGTTTCGTACTCTGTAGTGAGTGATGCAGCAGATGATATGTGATTTTTACGTGCTATGCACTTCAGTACTCGTCAGCCACGCTCTGTGAGTTTGCGTGGTCTACCACTTCGTGGCTGAGCTGTTGTTGCTCCTAGGCACTTCCACTTCACAATAATAGCACTTACAGTTGACCGGGGCACATCTAGTAGGGCCGAAATTTCACGAACTGACTTGTGGCAAAGGTGGCATCCTCTGACAGTGCCACGTTTAAAGCCACTGAGCACTTTACGAACCATTCTGAATTCTAAATGTTTGTCTGTGGAGATTGCATGGCTATGTGCTGTATCTTATGCACCTGCTGGCAATGGGTGTGGCTGAAACACCTGAACTAGTAGGGGTGTCCACTGACTTTTGGCCATATAGTGTATATCGCTGTATTACTGCACTGATCTGATTAATGCACATCTTGTAAGTCGCTCTGGATAAATGCTTAAAATGTAAATGTAATGTAAATGTCTACATTCCAAATTGTGAAAGCTTCTACATATACGGATGTATGGATGTATTTCTTTAAGGGATGATTAATTGTAATATATTTTTTAATTGTTTTGATGACAGATAGCCAATGTGCTGCAGGTTTTAATGGTGTGGACAAATCCTATTCAAATAACGGCTCAAATTAAACAAATAGCCACAGCCTTCAGTGATAGAAGCTGTCAATCAACCATTAGTGGAAGATCAGTAAAAAAAGGGGTGGGTCAGGTCTGGGTTGTACTTAGCCTTATTCATTTTGGATAGGGATTAACAAAGAGCAACCTGGCAGTCAATATGGCCATAGGGAATTAGTTGTCCCGCCACTCAGACCCCACGAACGAGTTCACATATATATTTTTATTTATTTATCCCCCAGTTTGGAATGCCTGTCCACCAGCTGACAACTCTGCAGTCCACCAGCTTAGCTATGCAGTCATCAAACCAGAAGACTGCATAACTTACCCAATGTATAATTACCCAGGCAAAACCATAGCCAGGATTCAGTTTAGATCACACAGTGCATCACTAGAGCTAGTGCTTTAGCTGCATATATACCACCTGGGAGCTCTTATCAATTACCTTTGAAAACCATTTAGTGGAGGTCGTTTTTTTAAATGTAATCATTTGGATCTTGCACCATTCAGAACCCACATTCAAAGAAAAGGTTTTGTATAAGATCTAGACCCTCTCAAATCCATTTTTTTAGTTGACACTGTGATCATAGTGTGCACTGTACCTTTAAGAAACATGCTGCATTTGCAGCAACAAATAAAAGGTACAACCAAAGAAACAAGTGAAACAAGTCTCTGAAGGGGAGGAATTACCAAGAGAAATGGAGTAGTTCTTACTTCAAATGGAGTAGTTCTTACTTCAAATTTTCCAGTTGAAATATTTTTGCACAGAACTCCATCCCGTGCAACCACTGGAACCCCCCCACACACCAAAACTGATTTAGGGTGAAAACAATTATTACTGAAAAAGAAAATATTTGGGGAAATTGCATATTTAAAAAATAATTCATCAAATGACATTTAATTCAGTAGCTCACAGGAAATTGAGGCATGGTTAGAATGCCAGGGTTCTTTTAAGTTGTTTCACCACCCTTCCTTTCAAGCAGTTTGTTTTACTCACTCTACATCACTGTTCAGGCAGGCTGTCTCATAGGATATCCAGTACAATGTGCAGGGGACTAGTTACCAAGGAGACAGTTACATAATCATAGAGGGACAGCTCTGTAGCGAGGAGACTGGTAGCTAATAATAACCTGTTGTAAACTGCATTTATTTTGTCTCAAACTCAATGATTGTCTTTCCTTTAAATACACATGCTCAGCAAAATTTACCTGAAATTATACAGACTAATTTAACCAATTTCCTATTAAATGTAAAGGTTTTTTAGTGAGTATGATGATTTTCTTAAAAAAGCATTGTATATCTATTGTAATGCAAAAAGGACCAACAGTTCAATAATAAATACAGGCTTTTACTGCATGCTATAAAGGTTAATCCATTGTGAAAAACTATATCCTTCCATTTTATTTGCTTGACATATATGCCTTTGGAAAAGATGCCACATTATAACTATGAAAAAAATCTACTGTAGTGAGAAATGTATCGTTTTACTGCACCTCCTGCTTTTTGCTGTGAAAGAGGCCAGCATCTCTGTAGAGCCTATCATACTAGCCCTTTACACAGGAGAATGTTCACATACTATTAATAGCACTTCTTCTCCAGTTGTTTCACATGTTGCTACAGCTGTTGTTTTTTGTGCTGCTACGGCTGAGTGTTTTCTATGTTCTGATAAAGAAAACTCTAAATTTTAAAGGGAGCTCCAGGACCTGAGATAAAACTTATGTGCGCAATGTAACTTTAGCCTGACTGATTTGTAACAGAGTGATGCATTTCAGGTAATTAATGAAAAATATGATGTTTGATTCAACATTTTAACTTGGACGATGCACTCAAAACACAGCTTGCTTTTTATAAAAGATTTTAATAACAACTCTAATAATAAATCACTGTGAGTTCTGATTATTTGGACATTAATTTTGCCTATAAATGGTGAGTAATTTTGTTCCTCTTCAATGTTTGTTCCTGGCGTCAGCATGATGCATTGTTGACTGAAGAGGCTTTGTCTCATCTCTGCTTTGCATATTAACCATCCTCACTATCTCCCAACACAGAGCCTAATCTGTTGTTGCATTTTGTTATTAATTTTGTCATTATATTACATAAACACATAGAAATTAAAATGATTGCCATTCCAAGTTCCAGTAGAATTTTCTGATCTCCTCCCTCGGATTTAAGAATAAACTCTCAAACACATAGCTGACCATGGTGCAAGCTGGTTGTCTGTGGTGAGAAGTGTTACGCAAGAGAGACATTTGTTCCATACGCATGTGCTGAGAGGTGACCTTGGGACTCCATGGAGTACTGTGCAAAAAGTCCTGTCATCGTCAGTCAGGGGACCGCCTCCCATTTAAACTCCAAATAAACCCTGCCGTCTGACCTTTGGGGGCCTCTCACTTTAAATGCCGGATTTGCAGCATTACCTGTCATCTAAGGGGATGTTCGGGGTTGAGGGGGCGCTGCGTAATCTTCTGGCCCCACCCATCTGCGGACTTCTCACGGCTGGCATGGGAGCAGGGCACCCCACTGGGAGCATCTTGATCACTCACACGAGTCGACCAAAGACATTCCTGGGGGTCCTGGAAACTCACATTCCTGGCTGCCGCGGATGTGATCTAGCAGTCCTGACCCTCCCCACACGTCAGAGCCACTCGCTCATGTCCACCCCATGTGCCGAGGCTGCGTGAGTGGCTGGGGTGTGTGTGTGTGCATGCGTGTGGTAGTGGGATGGTGGGTGCTATATTTAGCCTCTTGATGTAAGCTGCATACCGGTGACAACAGACACACTGACACCCCCCCCCCTCCCGCTTAGCCTCAGTGCTGGGGAGTGTGGAGACCCAGGCAGATCGAAGTACCCAGGTTGACCCCTGAGCTCCTCCTCGCTTCCTTCAAGGATACCCACAGAAGCTGAGGGAGACAGGACGTCTGTGCAGGTAAGGGACCTGCCCCTGCAGGTGTGCCTGATTCTGGCTCTTTTTCTCCTGCTATGCAGCGGCAGACTCATAGTAACTCACTGGCTTTAACCATACCTCAGACAAGCTTTTTAACGCTCATGCCACTGCTCAATGTTAAGTGTCCGCTGGTGTATGACACACGTTACCTACTGTACGCTTGCAGTCCCTGCACATGCAGTTGCGCTTGAAATGAGCCACACAACACACTCAAAAATGTGTTGTCATGTTCACTTTCCCCATTTGGAAACATAACATTTTTTACGGTCTTTTCTTTAGTTTTAGGGTTTATAATTGCTTAGTTATTTTCATCAAACACATTAACCAATTTGAAAAGCAAGAGGAAATTCTCAATGTCTGTTTCTTTATTTTCTTCAAATTGAGTCATTTATTGATGCTTTACAAAATACGTTTTTAGTGTTAATATTGTCAATCAGTCCTGGTACAAGTACATTTCTGTACTGCCTTCTTTCTGCTAATTGGTGTTTGGCTAGAAGGTTAAGTCCCAATAGATGTAAAGACTGCAGTGACTGGATGTGGAATTGACCCAGGCTGAACTGCTGTAGTGAATATCTGCAGGATTTGTCCATTGGGAATGTTAAACGAGAGAGGGCAAACTCTGAATCCTATGCAGCACAGGGGACAAAGAGAAGGGCAGATTAGAGGTTAACTGCTGTAGTTGCAGATGCAGCTTTGTGCTCCATACAGTGACTAGCTGGTCAACCAAAAGCATTATGCCTTTTTAAGATGCCCCACATCAAAATTTCAGATTGATATACGGTATCTAATGCTACCTCGTTTTCACACCTGTTTTCACAGGTCCCCATATCCCAGGAATACCAAGCCAAATATTCAAGCATTTTTTGACATGAGCATAATTAATTTAGAATGGATTTTTGATGAGCAACCATTGGAAATCCCTACATAGCCTATCTTTTAAATAGAAGTATAACATAACCCTAACCCTAACCCTACATAATTTTTATGGATATTCTACTGGAGGTTTTCGCTGATATAAATAACGCAACACCATGTAAGCCGGTAGGCTTGGAGACACAGGTGGGTTGGGACAATGTGGTTTCGGGTGGCGTGGGTGAGGCTAAATGGATATAGTCCATGTTGAGTGTTACCACTCACGTTACTTTAACCCTTACACTCCTGATCGTTGAGACAACAATTGCATATAAACTGAGTTGGGTTTGAAACATCTGTCAGAGTGAGATACATCTTTCATAATGTGCAAGTCCAAGAATATCTAAAGAAATATCCAATGAACAAATGTGGATATAAGGCACCTGAGTGCAAGAAATACTGTAGATCCAGGAGCACTGAAGCAAGCAGAGACATTGTGTCGAAATCCAAATTGTGATCCAAATTGCGCAAGTGTTTCAAATGGAAAGAATTACTTCAGTCCACTGTCAAACATATAATTCAGGATGCTTTATAGCCTGTGACATCTCAATTCACACAACTGGAATTCACCATGGGGACATTTAAAGGGAAACTCTGACATTGCCCTTTAAGAATACCAATGAATCACCCTTCCATCAGGAGCCGTTAACGTGCGGACAATCGATAGCGCTCCAACAATCTTCCCAAAATAATTTGCAGCATGCCTTCTCTATTTTTGAGTACATTCTATGTCCTTTGTGTGTTCCAATCTCGCAGGTTTAGCTTCGCCACCAATCTTTAACCGGCATGTCGCAATTCAGCACCATGTCAACCAAAGAGCGGAAGATGCAGGCGGCGGCTATCTGTCGCGAGGTCCAGGGTTCCAATGGTATGATGTAGCCGAATGTTGGCAGCAATGTGGCGTGCACACACATACACACACACACACCTCCGTTTGAGGGACACATGCTAATCGGCTGTGCAGGCGTGCAGAATATCATTGCAGCTTTCTTGCTTGCCATAAATAAGTTAATGGGATGCTTCACTGCTGATGGTGACTAATCCTTTTGTAGTTGTCCTTTTGAAGCATCTATTTCGGGGGGGGAACAACTGCATGGCCATTGGGGAGGGATGAAGATCCAAAACAGCTGAGGAACATTCCGCCTGGATATCCTTTCAGCTTTTGATTGGACATTGACATCTCCATAAGCACCATCTTATTGAAACCTGCAATAAAGGCAGAAAGGAGATACAAGATTTAGAGGTGAAAATATTCTATATTATATCCACTCTCTTTACTATATGTAAAGGCAAAGTGCCAAGCAAACAAATCTGACTTCATTAAGAATATGCATGTGTAATGACCCTGGTCTTCAGACCATTTGTAGATTATGCAAAAATCATTACAGTCCAGACAATTTGTCTGCTTAATAACCTGGTAATGACTGATAGCTGGAACGTTCATGACCCAACTCCTTATATGGTGTAATGCACAGAATTTCAGAGGTGATTTGAACAAGCTTGCTATGGTTACTAATACTCCTCCATGTGTTTAAAAACATTTTGATGTTAAAAAATAAAAATGTGAAAATAAATGTAAATTCTGTGTTAATACAAATATGATAATACAAGTCCATGGGTAGTGTAGCTCATTTCTATGCACTAGCTTAAGTTAATGTAAATTTTGGAAAGCGTCCTCTGCTGTTTTTTTTTGAGGAGGGAGCACTACCGCAGTTGGAATCGGGTTCCCTTTCAAAGGAAATAAGATACTTACGCTACTTAAAGCTTTCTCATGGGGAGTCAGAGGGTGTTTTGAATACTGCAACACCATGCAGCACAGATAAGGTCAGGGTATCCACCACATGCTGTTTCACACAAACAGCAAGCATCAACAAGCCAGGGTCTTTTACTTTTTTTCCAACTGAGTAACGAGGGGGACTGCTTTCTCTTCTCCAGGCGATACCATGGATCTTGGAAAGAAGCTGTGCACTCCTAAAGACATCATGCTGGAAGAGCTTTCACTGCTCTCCAACAGGGGGTCCCGACTCTTCAAGATGCGTCAGAGAAGGTCGGAGAAATACACCTTTGAGAGCATACAGAATGTGACCAACATGCAGCTGACCGTAAGTGAAGTCTCAAATTTGTAACAGTGAATGGCAGTGCCAAAGAATTCTGGGAAATGCAGTTTAATGTGGTGGCATGAGAGAGGTATCAAAGGAGGTCCAGATCCAATGTCCTGTCTTTTCTTTGTTGGGTGGCCTATAGAAAGCCTGGAGTGCTGGTCCAACATCAGTTTGATATTTTAAACTTGTGGCTAGGGTTAGGATTGTGGGTGGTTAAGCTGTTCTTAGACCAGTGCTTATCCCTGCTGCTCTTCAGGTCCTATAAGCAGATGCCAAGCCTCTTTGGTCAAGGGTTGCTTCTTTGTTTATCAGTGTCTGCTGACATGCCTTTGCTCTGATTGGCTCACTGAACAATGTTAACTTGGAAAAGATTGCAGGGTGACAGTAGCAAACAGCAGAGACTTTAATAGCTGAATATTGAACAAATTACATTTCCACTGACTCTCATGACAAGCCTGACACTTTTAACAATTACATTCAATTTAAGTTAAAATATTTCCAGTTTGTTCTGGACAACTAGCTTTGTTTCATCTTCCACTACATTGTCTGTGTGAAAATTCACCATTCAAGTTCATTTATTGATTTTGTGTGACCACCAGTTCAATTATATTTTACCATTGTATATTAAGAAACAAACCTAAATTGTAACTTCACTCGAACATACTTGCCAACATTGAGACTTGAAAATAAGGGAGATTTTCTCTTTAATGTGGGAGGCCAGTTGGTCCTCTCCCAGAAAATGTTTTGTTTGTGAGAGCTCATTTCCTGTGACTTCTGAGATGTAAACTAACTATCCAAAATTGTATTTATAATAATTATAATATTTAACATTAGAATGAATGAAATTTAAACTACATGCAATTAAAATACTATTCAAAATATACTACTGCATACTATTAAATTCATTCAATTTATTATGACTACCTAATTTCCTTCTTTCGTGAATGATGTCCATCTCCTTTAAGATTTTATTCCCAATGAAATGCTCTGATCAACCAGCATCGGATAGAAAGTAGAAGATTTACATAAGCAAGCTATCATTGCTAAAAATCCTCAAGCAGTCGTATGCTACTTCGCTAGTAGTTCGCTACGGACAAAATGTCTTTTTATTTTGGGCTGTTGGTTTTCTAACTATCTAGATATTTATGGGTACTATTTAGCTGGTGCTAAGTCCTGTATTTTCGTTTTCTTGAGTTTCATGGCTTCTTTGGTGTTTTTGTGAGTGAAAAAATATGACCTTCGCCTAACGCTCTCACCGTTGTGACTAAATAAAAATACGGGGGAAAAAAGTGCCCGGGATACTTCCGGGAGATGGGCACGTAAAACGGGATTGTTCAAAAGTGCTCAACATCTGGAATGTCAAATGCCAGTTCTGGCTTTGCAGCTAAACAGGAACAGTATGCAAATAGACAAGCAAGGAACTTTCCTCCCACAAGAATGCCACATTGTGACATCAGTGCAGCGTTTTTTTCATGTCCCAGTATGGCCCTTAAATAGTTATAGGTGGCTAAACCATTTATTGAAATCGTAATGTTTTGCTGAAAGTGAGTGTAAACCCTTTGTTTAATTTGCTCCTCTGTCCATCCCCCAGAAAGAAGTGTGAAGCTGTGAAGTTGTGCCTACCTGTTGGTACAGTACAAGGCTAGCGTATTGGTAAAATATAGATGAATTCAAATTTGATACAATATAACCAAATTAGTTTAAAAAGAGCAGGCTAAGTGTTTATATGATCCAAAAATGCTTTTTTTAAACAAGGCATAACTACAGCATGATTTGAGTACTGGATTATGTACTTTCTGTGGGGGTTAGCATCCTTAAGCAAGTTCGGAAAGCAGAAAAAAAAATGTTCATATCAGCTCATGTTCCCTGTCATTAAAAAAAATGAAGCATGAAGCATTTTCAGCATGGACATCTGCTAATGTAAAGGCCAGCAAGGAAATATTAAATGTGACATGTTTTGCAATGATCACAGTCTGAAACCTCTAATCAAAGAAACATAGGTTAAAACCAACAAGGCAGAGATTGGATAGGGGGTCTGAGAGTCAAAGTTTGGTTGTGTTTCACGCTCTGAATAGTAAGTGTTTGGATGGGCAACTAGCCCTGAGCTGATCTCATTACCTCATGCCCTTTAAGCCAAATAAACATGGGGGACTTTGGGTAGATCAGATTATGAATCACTCTCATCTAGGCTTTCAGTCTAATTATCTATGTGGGGATACATTTAATTGCAAGGCTTGCTTCTTCCCTTTGCAAGTCTGTAGTTATTTGATGTCTCTGGCCCACAAGTTACTTGGGGTGCAGGTTACTTGGGCAAATGTTCTACAAAACCGCACTAGACTTACTTATCGTACTCATGTGTATAAGATGAATCAGACCACAGACTTGGAAGATGTTCAAGACATTCAATGTCATGAATAGGAAATATTAGGTTTTAATTCTAGTTACCATTCAAATAGAAACTGATTTATACAAGCTATTGTAAATCAGGTGGCTAGGCCTCCAGGCCAAATACTAACTTGTATTATTAAGAGCTGCAATGGCATTAAAATCACACAAATAGAGGTGATTCCAGACTAGGATTTTCCATAGTTTTTTTCTCTCCAAATGAACTAACACTCTTGTGGGGGTAAATCTGTTTCCATTAACAATGAAAATCATATATTTCGCCACAGAATGATGTTCAAGCTCAGAACAATGGAACCACAGACAAAGAAGAGGGAAACGGTGTGGATGCAAAAACGCCCCCCAACACACCAGATCCAAGGAACCCTGCGAATCCGGACTCCATTGCCCCAGGTAGGAACATGTCATTCCTTAAAACAACAGACTTGGAGGTGGGACTGCACAAGGTTTACTGGTCCCCTTTACAGCCCTGAGCTCTCCTGATCACAAGTGCACAGCCATCGGATCTCATGCTCTGAACTTTTGTCACTACTGCAACATGAAAAAGTGGTAGCTATGAAGTGGCTGACTGAATTTCATTGTTGTTATAGTTTGCTTAGATCGTCCAGTGATCTTACTGTAACTTATATTTCCTAGCAGGCATTACTCATTACTAAGTCCAAAATTACTTGAAAGGTAATGCAATACACAGAAATAATTCTGTGAAAATCATTCATTTTTGAAAATCGAACATTGAGGCTTTAAGCCCAAGCATGGCTGTCCGTGCTTACCGGCAGTGGGCCTGATGGTGTGACACTCGTCCCCACAGTCTGCTGCCCTCAGTGAAATCAAGCGGAGATCTCAGCCTGGGGATTCGTTAAGCATGATACGCTGCAGCTCCGTGTCATCCTCTGTCAACAAGGATGGCCCTCTCCTCACACTTCAGAAGATAAACATGGCCTTTATGTAAATGCTATTTTGGGGCATATCCCCACAAGAGATGCTGTACTGTAATTATGGAGCACTCTAAAACACAGAGTGCATTAGGTATTACTTACTTATTACACTTCCACAAGCTCATGTTGCATTTGAATTCATTTCAAACCATCACCACAAGATCAAGCTTTGTTTCTAAGGTACTGATAAGACAACACATCTCTTGTTCTCTTCCTCATTATTTATCTGTCAGAATTACTTATCCTAATGGGATGCACCTGTGTGAGGGAAAATTTGATAATATTTCTCTATTAAGGTGGTCCAAATAGAATGTCTTGAATGTGAAGGGGCCACCTGAATTCACAGATGGCAGCTATATCCCCATAATCCCTTAAATGCCCTCCATCACTTCAATGGAATACTCTTATTGTCTCATTAAACCCCAGCATTTCCTAGGCACAGCAGTCATAACACATTCCATAATATGAGGCCATAAATATAAATAAGAAGTATAGCGTGCATCTTAAGTAAATTCCTTATGGCACATTGAGTGTTAGTGCGGAAAACAAAAACTGTGATACACTCATTTAACAGACATGCCATGCACTAGGTTAGACCTTTAGGAATGAAATATAGTCTTTAAAAAAAGACAAATTAAGACGATAGTCAAAATTGCAATATGATTTACCTTAACTTGTGTATATTATTCATTTATTTTTCTTATTTTAGGTGGGTTCAGACTTTGAAGACTTTGAAAAAAATGTATATACTAAATATTTAATTGACTTAGAGCAGAAACCCTCCACAGAGCTTATTTGATATGTTATCCATTCATACAGGCTGAATATTAACTGAAGCTACTCTGGTTAAGTACTTTGCTTAAGGGTACAACAGCAAGGACTCAAACCTACAACTCTCTGATTATAAGCCTGTCCCCATAAAAACTAGACTGCACTCCTGCCCAAAATACAATATTTGTGAGGGTTGGGCAGTCATTGCAGAACGGTGTGTTTCAGGCTATGGAGGACCCTTGAAGGATGTCCCCCCTGAGAAGTTTAACAACACAGCTGTCCCCAAATCCTACCACTCTCCCTGGGAACAGGCCATCATCCATGACCCTGCTCTGGCAGAAACACTCAACATGAGGATGCCAGTCCCTGAACCTAAGGGTGAGGGCCCGGACTACAAGAGCTTTAACAGGTAGGAAACACCCTGGACTTTGAAAAGAGAAACCAGCAGTTTTGCTTATACTTGTACAGGAAACACTCAAAAATAAACGCAACATTTTGGTAACCTGGGGGGGTTACCACCCCCCGACGGACACTCACGGTACTGCACCCATTTAAAGGAACCTTAATTTATTCAACTGTTGCCTTTATTTTGAACAACACAGGGAACACATTTAGCTGGATGCTTTTGACACAAATTAAGTAAATATCCTTTCCTAGGTGGATTTATAAATGCTTGGCACATCCAAATGTTTTCTCTAGGTTTGTCTTTCTCATAGAACAAGCCTTAGGTGCCTTTAAAATCTTTGATCTGCCAGGATGGTTAAACAATGAAACCTGCAATGTTGAAAGACTTAAACAATGAAACACTCAAAGAGCCATTTGGACCCGATTTGGAAAAGAAAACACTGGGAAATTTTCTGGCTAAAAGACTCGCAGGCTAAAATAGCCTTGGTTCATTTTATTTCTGTGGGGTAACGGGAAAATAATTCATTTTAATTCAAAATAATCCCAATTTTGCGCCCGATTCAATTGGATACTTATTATTTATTTTCCCAAACGAAACATAAGGCTGAAAGAAAATACCCTGGACTAGGCTAATAAATGGCAATTTATCTGAAGATCAAAGAAACCCAAAATAGGGAATAAATAAATAAACTGACCCAGGGATGGGCCATGCCCTACTTAGTGAATATAGGGCCATGTTCAACATGCCATCACTCTAAAGCAAGTACATATCCATACATCAGTGGTTGTCATTCCCAGCTAGAAAGCATAGAGTGGCCCACTAGCGGCCCACAGCTGTCGGTCCACCATTTGCGTTTTGCAAATCGGCACTACACTCAATGCGAGGCAGTTGAGATGAGGATCAGAGAAGGCAAAATAGTTGGTGAATGGTCCTGCCACAAGGTGACCACTGTAGTACCAATTTGAAAATGCTGGCAGGCTGACAACTGTCACGACAGCAGTCTGCTAGGTGCCTGCTCTGCAGGTTATTAGTGGAGGCTGAAAAAAAGACATGCTCAGAACAGCATCTGTAATCCTCAGGGTTGCCACTCCGTTCGGTGGCTTCGAGAAGTCCCCCAGGGGGATCACATTCAAGCTCCCCGAGGTGGATCTGAACCCCCCCAGGTACCCAGAACTCCAGGAGCCCACGGCCAAGCGGCCCACTTTCAACAGGACGGCCCAGGGTTGGATATCAGACGGTGCCCCTCTCGTCCTCCCAAACGTGGACCTGGAGCCAGCAGAGATCCCAGAGTCCGATGACCTCTGAGCCCACCATCGCTGACCTGATGGGGTGTGATTTATTCGACCAGACAGATGGCTCATGTGACATGTGTCACCTCACACCATACGCTGTGACGCAGAGCAGAAGCACGTCATTGTTGATATGCACAAGAATGGACAGACGGCTCCCATAGGTGGAGGGCTGCTGCACTTTCCACTTTAACTTCTGCCGTCACCTTGTCAAAACTGTACCGCAACTTCTAAATTACACACATCCAATAACAAAAATAGGGCCTTGATTCAGCTGAACCGCATTGCAGTTTATCCTTGACATATTTAAAGCCTTACTTTTTTCTGTTACTTTGAACTATTGAACCAAACCAAAACGTATTGTGCAAGTACAGAGAAAGAGAAAAAACAAATTTACATTTCTTACTCAAAGTTATATTTATAAACTTACTCAAAGGATAAACCGCAATGCAGTAGTACCAAATAGCCCCTGATAACTTCTTGTAAATAACAGTACAAAAGTGCCTGAATCCTGCTAATATGTGAGGCTAATGCATTATTTTATTGATTTATTTTTAATGTATAAAAACAAAAATGGAATGGTTCTTTAATTTCTGAAGAATTTGTGTGAATTTCTTGATGCTGTAGATTTTTCCTTTTTTTTGCTTTATGTCAGATGTAACTAAGGTACATATATGTGTCTTTAATGTGCTTCCACTGATGTATATTGAACAGTTACAATTGGAAGTTTATTGTGCCATAAAAATAGATATTTCATATTATACTGTACCTGGGAATTGAGTGAGATCATTAAAGTTGGTTGAAATATATTATTATTAGAATATACAACATCCCAAATATTGACCATTTAAAATCCACAACCATTTAATATGCATTTGTTTTGTAGTATTAACTTGTATTTGGTGAGGGAAAATGGCATGAGATTTTATCTTTGCTGGTTGGCATGACAGTATCCATGTGTATCTGGCAACAGTTACCAAAGTGCCTTTTGAATCCTGTGTTAATCTACTGCTATTGGCAATAAATAGTTTCATGGCACACCAGTGGATGCAATCTCGACTATTTCAGACCTCAGGGTTACACTCGTCAGACTGACAATTTATTTTACTACCGCACCAGAAATACATGTAGCCAGATGACAGACGCATCTCCTACAAGAAGCCTGTGGTTACAACTGGCAGATCATATTACTGCTCCTAGATCACCCACGCCTATAAGTTTGACTGTATTTTCCATTCTCCCCACTGAGTTTGGAAACTATCCGCACATGGAATTTTATAGGCCAGCCAGAAAGAAATTAATGTGACGGAAATCACCACATGGCCCCAATCAAGTATTGTCGGGGGTGTGCAGTGAGACGCAGCAGATAATGTGGGCTACCTAATCCTGTTCATGAAGTGACAGGCATAATGTTACAAAGCGACCTTCCACAGCTGCAGACCTGGCATTCTGAGGTACTGTACCTGATAGCAGTTCCACATATACCACTACAGGAGGCAGGAGCAAGAAAGCTCAGTACATAAGCATTGACCAAGGCGTTCTTTTGAACAGTATGGCCTAGCTGAAGCTGACCGAGCAAATAAACTTGGTAGCTTTTTCTTTTTTCCAAATCCGGATCCGCACATGCCCCTGCGCCACCTGATACACCCAAGTCAACTGCCATGGACTAAATTAACATCAGGAGCGGACAGCTCAGTGGTAGACATGGACTGCTCAGTGGCTATTTAAGATGGTGGCAGATGTCAAGAGGTCTAAGACAGGACGTTTTTTTGTTCCCATATCCTGTGTTCCTTTTCATCAGTAATATGTGCAAAATTCATATCCACACAACCACAAGAGATTGCATTATTTCATATATATTTTTATCCCAGGGTAGTTCAAAGCAGTGTTTCTAATGCTTCCCCCAATGGATTGCCGTGTTAATAGTAACATAAATGACTTGTAAACAGCTAATTTTAGAAAAAATATATAGATTGAACACACCTTTAAATCAACAGCAGGTCAGCGATGCTGACTCTTGGATGGCTGTTGGGGTGAAGTGAATCCCTGAAAATTCACAGTATTCACAGTCTTGGCAGCCATAGCAAGATCAATAATTGAGCTTTAAGTCTAAACTGAGACCATTTCTCTTTTAGCGGGTCACAAAACTCCAAGCCTACCTGTGTTCTTGATTATTTGAAGACTACCCTCCATGCCCATGGGTAACTAATGATCAAAGCCATATTCTTTTGAGACTATTGAGAGGACACGGATTTGTCATTAAACTTGTAATCAACAACAGCGATGTTCAGCGAACACCCAGGCAATGAACTGGGTCTGTCTCAAGGTGAGTACTCAACGGCAACAGCACAGAACCTCATGAGACCACTACAAAGAGCGGCGTTTTAGTGCCTTCACATTTACATAATTAATCGTTCATTAACAATGCACTTTGCAAGGGAAAGGAATTAGACGGATCAGCAGTTTGCTAATGCTGTTCGTTCCCCATATGATGAAAGGAACAGTGTGATGCAGATGACTTGAGAAAAAAATGCCCTATATCATTGGATGAAGGTATCATTTATAAATTAAACTGCAGTGGGTTCCAAGAAGTCACTGAAATCCCTGCTGACTTGGACCACAATGGGGAGCGGGGATTCAAGCTAACATATATATATATATTAATTACAATTAAATATATAATTGCAATTAAATATGTCTACATATGTGTTTCATATTCATGTCAATACTAATTATCAGTATGTTTCTCCTACAAAATACATTTTAAAAGCAACACTTTACTATGTAAGTCTCTAAAGGCAGCATAGTTGGTACCCAAATTTCAGGTCCGTCAGTCATAGAAACGGCTAAATTATTTAATGTGTCAAGGAGAACAGTGTTGAAAATCATGACGGCAAAAACAACATGGTCGTAAGTCGAAGCTCACAGAAAGGTATACATGGACACTTGATAAAAAACACAAAAATACATGTATAATATGTAGTTTACTGTGAGTAAACAATTTAAGCAAAAATGGTGTCTGTGTTCCTGCACACTATTTTTCATCCATGTCAATAACCATTAAGCTGGTATACGTAATAAATGTAATACTTGCCTCTGTTCTGGATAAAGTTAAGAGAGTTAATATCCTTTTGAACTATACGAATTCCATCCATCCATCCATTATCTAAGCCGCTTATTCCTGGTCAGGTTGGAGCCTCCCAGCATGCGTTCTCACCCTGGACAGTGTAAAACAGACTGACTCTCCAAAGCCTAATGTGCATGTCTTTGGACTGTGGGAATCCAGGAAACCCACGCGGGAGAACATCTTGATTCTTGCTGTGAAACATCACTGCACCACCGTGCCGCCGCCAGTTCTCAGTTCTCAAGTGTAAAACAGACTGTAAAATAGTCCTGCAATCCATGGGATCTTGATGCAAACATCATGTTATTTGCATTTCAAAACCAGGTCTTCTCACAAACCTTTGGTGGAACTGTGTCCAATTCCCCCAGGAATGTAGACTACAGTAGGTAATCAGCTTTGGGTTCTTTCTCTAAACAGGTCAGTATGATGCCAGTATTTCACTTTGAGGCAAAGAGCAAGGTAGAACACAAAGTGTGTGACCCACTGCAAGAGGAACATAAAGAACATAAAGAATCATTCTAACACAATACATAGTATTTTAAATAATCTATGGTTAGTAGCCAGATATGTTTATATTTCTTATGAATTTAACAGAAATGTATATATTGTAAGCCTATTACAAAGTATCCATGTACACAGATATACAGCTTGATATTTACTGCAACACTTCAGATCAGGCTACATAGTTCAAAGGCACAAGAACTTGAACTAACAACCTTGTGATTACAAGGTCCAGAACCATAACAACTAGTGGGCAGAGAAAACTCTTGGTAATTGCATTTTGGTGGTTATGACAGGGTTAACATAATCAATGCATTACAACATGTGACTATGATTGATTCTCTTTCATATGGAGAACTTCTGCTGCACTGCAACCATAGGCAATTATCCAGTCTGTCCATCAACAGAGCATATGCTGTGTTCATTGTGCTACTGTAGTGATTTGCGTTGCCCTGGAGGTTGGCTTGTCTTTAAATACAATAAAAAGGCAGGCCTTTCATTCTATCAATCAAATAAAAAAGATTACTTAAAACCAGTTTCATCTCTGTAGTCTTCATCTAAAAAAATGCTGAAAAAAACTTTAAAAGGATACATACTGTGCATATATTATATAGTTACTCTACAAAATATTATGAGTACACATTTTAAGGCGGAATATATGCTTAAAATATAGGCTAGTTACAACTATGAATAAATACATTTATACAAATAAATACGAATGTATCATGGGTTATCATGGATTCTGCAAATGAAATCGATGTAGAAACCCTAATATATTCGACTAATAGAGATCCATTGTGATTTAAAAAAAAAACGTTTTGTCGTTTATTTGAAGATATTTGAATAAGCGGTCGTGGTCCACGGGCGTAAACGTTCAGAGAAAAACAAATAATGTTTTCCTTCAGGGAGTATTACGGATTGGGCAGATGGTGTTTCAAAAGCACACGTGTTACTCTTGCATCATACACTTTTTGTAGGGTTGCTTTGATTCATCATTTGCACTCCTTCCAGAATTTAAAGTGAACGTAAGAACATAAACTATAATGTTAAAGCTAAACATGGCTCGTGGTCAGGACATATTTTGCTTCAATACGTTTTTATTTTGTAATTTATTCACCTGAAACATAGGCGACTGAATCAACCGTTAAAGGATGGAATGCGCAACCTGTGCGAAAGATGAAATATTAACAACACTTAATGGCACGGCCGAACTGAGCGACAAGCCCCTTTACCCTACGACAGTATGACAGCACCGTGTGGGAGCATTTGTTGAGATACTGCAGTAAATACTGTACACTAGGGGCGGCATTTGACCTCGCAGCTCTCTCTAAACATCACTAATCCTGGACTGACACTCAGGTGGAGAGTGGTTGACGGCTCACTGCCGCCGATCATAAACAAACACGAGATACACAGACGAAAAGGAAAAAACTACGAGGGAACAAGTCACTGCATAAACTGGAAATACTGATGGAGAATGGCACGACAAGAATGACTGGATTGTTTTACTTTTAACTAGAGCTTCTTTTGGACCAGATTCCAAGATGTTGTAGCCTGCCAGTTCTAAGCAGCGACAGCGAGACTTGAAACCGCCGTGAAACCACTTCATCTTCTCCTGAACTCCCACGTTTCTGGGTAAAAAAGAAATACAAAAAGAAAAGTATTGCAACAGATTATATGCAAATGTCCCTAGAGTTGGACGCAGACGAAACAAATTTGAACTGCCAATTATTTTCGCTTTGATAAGGTGAGTTCTGTTATCCACCGGGTGTTTGGTTCATTAACTTTTTCATTCGCCATTTGCCTATTCCCCTGTATACGCGTGTGGCTAAGGTTTACCTGCGTAAAGGTAGGCTACATGCTGTTTGTTTCCTACTTGCAGTTAGAAGCATGCGGTTTATTACACGTGTAAAACGAAAACATGTCTTGTAGATGCCGCTTCAGTAATCGCAGGAGCTAGCGGTTTACAGTATGATTATGTTTCTTTCTCTTGTCAGTTTTTCTCGCTCGAAAGCAAGCTGGAATATCTCGTTTATTACGGGCTACTAATAACTAAGCGTGGCATTCCATTCAAAAACTGAAACTGCTAGGGTTACATTATTAAAATACACGTGTTCTTCTGAACGTGTCGCATGATGCAGAGCTTCCAAATCCCCGAATCTCACACTATAAATCTGAAAACATCACATGCTATCGACCTACCGTAGCTGTATTGATATATTTTGTATGGCATTTTATTATAAATTCAGACACGATCCTCATAGTTTTGCTAAAAATAGCTAGGGCAGTACATTTTTAAGATAAAAACACAAATGCGCTTATGTGACACAGGTTATCTTTTCGATACATAGCCTACTGTACATCTGTATTGTTTTTTTTAACCTTGCGCGTGTACACAAGTATGCTTTCATTTTTAATATATCGTAGTATTAGTAATAAGTAGACTCCCTTCATAACAAATAAGATACAGTTACAAAGTTGCTGAAGCATCCAACTAGCTAAGCATCAATGAATCATATTAATTCGAATAATTTATGACAATGACGAATACCAGTAAATTAATGGCTTTGCTTTTTACGCTTTACCTGTACTCTTCAATATGTGCACTCGACCAACAACTGCTTATGTTTTATTGAATTCCATCAGAACGGTGTTGTTTTTCTATTGCAATGCCTTGGTCTGCATAATTGTATAACTGCATAAAACAGACTAAATTATGGCAATTTTTTCTACTTGTACGTTGCACGCACGCGCGCGTGTTGTGTGTATACAACAGCAAGTGTTATCCAGTGTTGTACTTAATATGACTAGGAATGGTTAAGTGTGATATTCACCATGTCTTTTTCAATATGTGAATATAAATTCAGTGCAAGTAAATACTAGTCCCCTCAAATGTATTTATTAAAATTTTAACTTTAAATCATTACTGGATATAGGCTACACATAGAGATAAAACCATGTAGCATATATTCACAAATTTACAGTGAACATTTTTTTATTGGAACATTTTCAACCCTGTTGTGCTGCTTTTGAATTTACATGCATCATGATATGGTTATCCTAATTTACTTTTTGAAACATTGCATGTAGTTAGCTAAATTTGTAGTTTCTGGTGGAACTCCCTAAAAGGAAAATTGTGTCTGAAACGGGTGCCATTCGATATATTCCCATCGCCTAACTGGAATCTTTTAAAGATGTAAGATTTATGTCATGTCTTTGCGGACAAAAGAAGACCATGCTGGTGAGAGCCAATCAAAAACTGAAAGTGTGATTAAGTGTTTAAAATAAACTTTCAGTCTTGAATTATTTTGTGTTCATAGCATGTGTGTTCATATTCCAAAAAGACTGCCTCAATAAGAATGGCTTTTCTTTGGATTTTGAAATGCATGCACATCTTTAACATCTTTCACTCACTCTTTATTTGTTGGAAAAGTGAAATGGCAAATGGCATCCTCAAATCTGCATGTCATTTTTATAGTCATTTGTAGATCAAATTATTTGATTGATTTATGCTTATCAAGCTACATAGCAAAATTGGTCACAATTCTCTTGTGACCAAGTGTTCTATCAGAAAATCACCTATTACCAAATGACTATAATATTAGCTGTAATTTGGTGATTTTGCTATATATCATTCAAATATCAGTATGGGCAATATCATACTCCAGTGTTTGAAAACACCTTTTAGACATGCTCTCAGAATATCTTTAGAATAGCTGTCTTTCCAGGACTCAAAAAATTAAGAAAATGTGTATTTATCTCTTCAGTTAAGCCTTTTGCACGAGTGCAAGACATCTAACTCTGTTCCAAACCTTATAAGGAGGAGGGCTACAAGAGCACAAGCACTACACTGAATGGGTTGAATTGCAGCAGCACACCCTTCAATGAAGGATTGATTACCATTGATGCAATAACTTGCCCAACGCAGGATTTAATTTCACCCTCGGTTTCATCTGTTTTTGAAACCAGTGGCCAGATATGTCAGACAGCGATTGAGAAGTGGTATCACAATCTCTCCAGCTGTAGCCTCTGTTGTTGCCTGGTTCAGAACCTCCAGACAGGAGGATATGCAAGGCATGGTATTCACAACTGGCTTCTGTATGTTCTCACTTTAATTTAAAAAGTTACAATTCATTAAAGTTATACACGACAACATGTTCAGTGATAAATCAAGTAGGAAGGAGTACATCTAACTAGTGCATTTGATACATTCTGAACTCATAGAAACTCGTAGAGTTGAATTACTGTATGTCTATTATAGTTGATTTAACACTGTAGAATTTGCTGTGTGTGCAAAACCATTTGACTGCTTGGCTGGCATAGAATGCGGCAAGCCAGATATGTCAGCATTAAATACAATTATTTCCTGGGACAAGTGGTACCTCAGCTTGCCTACAATGCTTTGTAACCAGCATCGGTTACCTCAGTAATCTCTGGTATATTTCTGCTCAATTTTGAGTCAGTACCTGGAACCTGGAACACTTTTCCGTTTACCTTGACATTAGTTTAGAATTCAGCTTAACATAGTAACAGTGAAGTCTACACAGTGCTAAAACAGTCGCTGGCAAAAATAGGGGAGAAAAAAATATATATATACAGTATACTCAGTTTTTATTCATACCCTTGATAAAGAAGAACAAAATAGATTGTATAAAATAAACTATATAAGTAATGAGCTTTATTTTATGCTCACAAAATTAAGAAAATTCTATTTTTTAATAATAATGCACTAATTCACAAATTATAATTTTTTTCCCAGAAAAAATCAAGAATCACAAATATTCACACCCCTGTTATCCGTACTATGTGGTTCCTCCCTTGGCCATTATAACAGCAAGTAGTCGTCTTCTGTAATGGTGTATGAGGTTATGGAGCTTCTTGGGGGGGATCCTCAACCATTCCTCCATGCAGAATTGTTTTAGTTCCTTCAGATTCTTGGGTTGATGTTTGTGGACTGCTTTTTTTAGTTCAAACCACAAATGTTCAATTGGATTCAGGTCTGGAGACTGAGATGGCCACGTCAGGACATTGTGCTCTGTCAACCACTTTTTTGTTTCTTTGGACATATGTTTGGGATCATTGTCTTGTTGGAAGGTCCATCTGTGGCCAAGGTATAGCTTTCTGGCAGAGGGAACAAGGTTTTTGGACAAAATGTCTTGGTACATGCTGGAGCTCATAGTTCCATCTATTTTGATAAGGGCTCCAGGGCCTGTGGATGCAAATCAACCCCAAAGCATTAAAGATCCACCACCATGTTTCACCGTAAGCATGAGGTGCTTTACAACCTTACTTGCATTATTTGGATGCCAAACATAACGCTGAGGTGCATGTCCAAAAAGCTCAATCTTTGATTCATCTGACAACAAGACATGGTTCCAATTGTAGTTCAGATGTAGTTTGATTAATTCTAGATGCCTTTTCAGTGAATTGTCTTCAAAAGAGCCTTCTTTCTTGCAACTCTGCCATAAGGCCATTGTCATGTAGACGTCGTCGAATGGTAGCTTTAGACACCTTGTAACCCCAAGATGCCAGGTTGTTTTGGAGATCTTGAACTGTGCCCCTTGGACTTATTTTTGCCTCTGGAACCATCCGTCTCACTACACGTGAGGGTAAGATAGACTTGCATCCTCTACCTGGCGGGTTAGCCACTGTTCCAGTGGCCTTACACTTCCTAATAATTCACACAACAGTGGATAGTGGTATCTTAAACTTATAATAGAATAATCCGGAGGAGGCAGTATTTCAAATAAAACGATAATTACTAATTTTATTACTAATAAAAACTAATTTCTTACACAAAAACACATACAGTCCATTATCCTTTACTCGCTGTCTTAATCCATAATCCACAGTCAAAATCCAATACAGTTCCTCAAACACTCCCAAGTCGATACACAAAACAGGGTCCTCAAAACAATCCAAGTTAAATCCAAAAAGCAATTCAACACAAGTCTCTCTCCAAAACACTCTGTCACGCACCACTCCCCAATACACCAACCCACTCCCTCCCTCCCTCATGTGATACAAACCAGTCCTTTATACATTTCCAAATTGACTTCAGCTGCCTGCAGTCCTCGTTTCTTCACTTGGTTTAGGTGTGGGACTGCAGGCTGCTGGGAACTGTAGTCTTTTGGGGTTTAGTGGCTCCCAAGAGTTAAAGAGGTAGGCAGCCATTTCTTCATACTGCCCCTTGGGATGCAACAATATATATACATTTTGATAAAACAACTGCCACCTGGTTGTCTCAACTTCAAGAAGAAAGGTCTGGTTTCCATATCTTTGTGTGAGAGCAAAAGAGAATACCTCAATGTCGCACAATGTTCAGTGGCTTTGACTGTGTTGTATTGCAGTGTGTAATTTATAATTCTGGAGAGCTCTCTGGATAAACAATGTTTTTTTTTTTTTTTTTCTGTATTCTTCCATTGACATTAATCTCAGAGTCAGATATAAGTCTGATAACAGAAGAAGAACCCCAAATAAAAACTTGTCATTTCTCTTCTGTTGCATAATTTAGCAGAAGCTTTGTCATTTATGACAAAATTATCCAGTGGATTTTTAAAATTAAATATCAGTTTTGCTTGCTAGCTACCCATTTCAAACCCACAGTATATATCTGGCAGTGTATCCAATTTTATACGAATATGACTTATATGATCTGAGTTTGTACACTTTTTCCCAATTTCATAAATGTAATTTGGATGTAATCTGACAGTTACGATTCCCTTTTTTAATATATCCTTTGTGTAGGTTTGTGAGGTATAGCTTGAGCAGAGAATATGACAGTGTTTTTTATATTGCTGAGGGGGAAGGTCATTGTTGAAAAATGACAGATAAAGTTGAAGCTGAAGTTTTTTAAAACTTCTGTATTTCACCTAGTTCCAATCGGTGTTCCAATGCTGAACTCCGATTGGAACTGGATGTTATGGTCAGATGAGACCAAAAGTTTGCTTTTTGGCCATGCACACCAGCGGTGGGTTTTTGCATCAGAAGAAGGATGCTTATGAGCAAATAATTATGTATAAAATAGACAATACAGGTAATGAGCTATATTGTATGCTCAAAAAATTGGAAATTATATTATTTTATACTAATACACCCATTTTCAGTACTTTAGGCACCATCACAATAACAATACTGTGCCCTCTCTGAACATATTAAAGGGGATCTTTGAATATTCCTCCATACAGAATCTTCTAAGATCCTTTGATCTATGCGTCTGGACTGCCCTCTACAATTCAAACCACAAATATTTGATCAGGATCAAGTCTGGCGACTCAGACGGCCATTTCAAACCAGTCATTTTGTGATCAGTTAACTATTTCTTGGTGGATTTTGAGGTATGCTTGGAATCATTGTCTTGCGAAAACATCCATCTGCGGCCATGTTTCAGCTTCCTGTCAGAGGGAACTGGGATTTTGGCCAAAATATCTTGCTACTTACTGGAGTCCCTGATTCAATTGACCTTAACAAGAGCCCTAGGACGAGTAGATGCAAAACAATCCCATAGCATCAAAGATCAACTAGCATATGTCACCGTAGGTATGACGTTCTTGTATTCCGATGCCAAGCCCAGCACTGGTATACTTTTCTTCTTTGTTCTCTTTGCCTCCCAAACCATCTTAGTGAGGGCAAGATGCACTTGCATCAGGGTTACAAGGTCCAGCTCATATTCTCAGCCCAAAGACCATCCAAAACCCACACACAAGGGCCTAGAGCTAGCCAAAAAATCAGGGTCATCCAGGCTGGCTGCAATCAAACCAATTGAAGTTGCAACCAATAAAAATGTTTATAATTGTTTCTAGATCTTTAGCCTAGATAAATCCTTCACATTTCCAATTATAACATAGTAAAATAACAACAGTCCTTATAATGGCAGATAAAAGCTACATTAGCTCACTACGACAATGTACTGTACTTTGCTAGTTTACAAGCTTGTTAAGTAAATCGCTCTGGATAAAAGTGTCTGCTAAATGCTTACAATGTCAATGTAAAAATGTTAAGTTAGGTCATTAATGACCTAACTTACGTTAGCATCTTTTGAGAATGTAAGTATGTGACTGGAATACATTTTATTTTCCAACACAGTTTTACAAATATGTCTAATTTATTTAGATATCTGGCTAGTCTTTTTTGGCCCATTGCTGAAATATACTAATTAATGAATGCTTTCATCTCTTTCTGAACCTGGGCAAATGAGGAACTATATTTCTTGGTGGATTTACACATGCCAAAATATGATCATTTTTACTTGAATGGTTACTTGAATACTTTGACATTTTAAAATTTTTTTGTGGCAAGTAGTCGCGGGAATTAGTGGAATAAACCACTCTAAGCCATTCATTCTCAGGATATGCAGTATATGTATTTCTTGGGTGGAAACGGCACTTAGATTTCAGCCTCATGCCACATCAACACCCCAGGTGTGTGGATATTTCCTGAGAGCGCATGGCTTGTTGTGGTTTATTCCTTACATATTTATACATATATATATATATATATATATATATATATATATATATATATATATATATATATATACATATATACATAATAGGGGTGTAACAGTACACAAAAATTACGGTTCGGTACGTAACTTGGTTTTGAAGTCATGGTTCGGTACATTTTCGGTACAGCAGGGAAAAAAAGGAATGTAAAACATAAAATTGCTTTTCATTTATTATGAAATTAGTAAACAGTGGATAATTGGACATCATTTTGTGCTGAAATGTGGACGAGAGGGAACTTCGTAGTGTTCGCATCAATCACTTTCAACATATGTTTAAAACCTGTGTTCTCAACAACGGAGTATGTTCACAGATCCGCTGCTATAAAAACACAGACGGAATTTGTCATTGCTTTGGCCCGATCTGAATTATCAGCGAGAGGCTGCTTAAATGCCATGGCGAGCTCGATTGGCACATTCAGGTGATGCTGTCTCAGTGACATACCCGATCTCAGTTGAACAATACCGGCATGTTGCTGTCTTCCCGGGGGGCAGGGAACTCAGAGTTCCAAAGAGTTGTTCAACTTTGAATTCATTTTTAAGTCTTTTTGGGCTTTTTATCAAAACCTGTAAGTTTTCACTTTAGCATAGTTTATAACATAATATAGTTTTGGGGATTTAATATACATTGATAATGTCTGGACTTGCAAGTTTATCTGGACAAGGGCATCTGGCAGAAAAATGAATGAGTGAATGAATGTATGCATAAATAAATGTATACTGCTCACAACAAAGTGAAAAGACGGCTGCTTGGACTGTGTTTAGTTTGTAGATACTGACACTACAAAAGATTGATTGAGATGTCAGACAGATCCCATTTACCTGATCACTCACACGGCTCTTAGTTCCATACAACAATTGCCATTATTGAAACTGACACATATTGGAATGTTGGCAGGTTGCATGCGCCTTGCCAACTCAAAAAGCAAACTCATTCATCCGTGTGGACTCATTTTTGATTCTGAAAAAATGGTGCTGTTGTTCAGAATCTCCCATCTGTAGAGAATGTGGGAAACATGTAATGGCCAGAGGACGGAACAAGTCTAACCTTGCATTCCACCTGTGTGAGTATAATCTTTTACATTATGCCACAATGGAAAAAGTGAGTAGCTAAATATAGTACTTGATCCAAAAAGCTGAGAACACGATAAAGCAAAATGTTGCATAATTTGCAAAGTGAATGATTTAAATTGATTTAAACATACAATCACAAGTAGTGAACTATATTCAGTTGCATTTTTTGTTTTATTTTTCAATTAAAGTTGTATATAAATCTGCAAAGAGCCATACGATAAACAGGTCGAGTTGTAAATGTTCTGTGGCACTTTTTTTAGCTTAAAAACTGATACCATGATATACCGAAAACCGTGATATTGAGTAGTACGATTAACATACCATGAATTTCATACTGTCACAGCCCCAATTGGCACCCTTGGTGAAGATGAGCAAAAAAGGTTATGAAAAAATGTATTTGTTGTTCATCAGCTTGATCTTACACTCAAAATATGAGAGAAATATAACCTTTAATTGAAGTAAAAAGAATTTAAGAAAATAATCCTTATCAAAAAATTCTCAAAAACATGTGTCACAATTATTGGCACCCCTGCATTTAGTACTTTGTGCTCCCTCCCCTTGCCAAGATAACAGCACTGAGTCTTCTCCTATACTACTTGATGAGGTGGGAGAACACATAGCAAGGGATCTGAGACTCCTCCATACAGAATCTCTCCAGATCCTTCAGAGTCCTTGGTCCTCACTGGTGGACTCTCCTCTTCTGCTCACCCCACATGTTTTCAATGGGGTTTAAGTCAGGGGACTGGGATGGCCATTGCAAAAGCTTGATTATGTGGTCAGTGAACCTTTTTTTGTGGTTTTGGAGGTATGCTTTGGATCATTGTCCTACTGGAAGATCCAACCACAACCAAGTTTTAGCCTTCTTACAGAGGCAGCCAGAGTTTTATCTAAAATCTCCTGGTACTTGATGGAGTAGATGATGCCATGTATCCTAATAAGGTTCCCAGGGCCTCTGGACGTAAAACGGCCCCACAATATTACAGATCAACCACCATACTTCACAGTGGGCGTTAGATTATTTTCTGCATGACAATCTCTCTTTTTACGCCAAACCCACCTCTGGTGTTTGTTGCCAAAAAGCTCTATTTTTGTGTCATCTGACCAAAGAACCCGGTTCCACTCAAAGTTCCAGTGACGTGTAGCAAACGCCAGACGCTTATGTTTGTGCTTTGATGACAGCAGAGGCTTTCTTCTGGCAAGCCTTCCAAATAGCTTGTTGGCATTGAGGTGGTGTCTAATTGTAGTTTTGGAGACTTAGTGACCCCAAGATGCAATTAACTTCTGCAATTCTCCAACTGTGGGCAAAATACACTTGTGTCCTCTTCCAGGTAGGTTAATCACAGCTCCAGTTGTTTTAAACCTCTTAGTTATTGCCCTAATATTGGAGATGGGTATTTTTTATAGCCATTGCCTGGTTTATGAAGGTCAGCAACCTTTTGTCTAATTTCATTTGTGTATTCTCTGATCTTACCCATGTTGATGGATGACTAAAGGATGGCCAATTAAGAGTTCCTAAAGACTCTACTTCAATTAACGGTAGATTTCTCTCATATTTTGAGTGTAAGATCAAGCTGATGAACAAATACATTTTTTCATAGCCTTTTTTGCTCATCTTCACCAAGGGTGCCAATAATTCTGGAGGGCACTGTAAGTGGAAGTTTCATAGAACAGTACTGTGTGTGTGTGTATGGGGGTAATCTTATATAGTATTGTTGTCCCTGATTAATAAATCCACGGACATGGCTCTTACATGACTGTTACAATGAGGTAATTTATCAGTCTTCCCTGCCAATGGTGCCCTTGTGGGCAGGATGCCAATCATGGAAACTGCAGCCCTCTGTTTCCTCTCAGTGTCCATGGCAACTAGATGACTTTCTGTGGAAATCCGACGACTCTGCTAGCCTGAGGGTTTTCCTGGAAGCACCCTGCCACCCATGTCTATAACCATGAAACTGATCACGGATCAGTGCTTAACTGGGCACACATTTTATCCTCAGTGTCCCACTCAGGCACTCAGGTCCTGTTATGGTTCCTTAACCCAGGGTATAACCAGCACCAAGTTTGATAGTCAAGCCTACAGAGATGAGAGGTTTGAAAGATGAGCGGTTTAGCAAGATACATCCTATTAGCCCAGTTATGGTCCAGTTATGGTCTTTTCTGAGAAAGATAGCTCTCCAGCAGTGGGATTACTCTGATTGTAAGCAAAGCATCACCTGCTTACCTATCGTATATTATACTGTAGTCGAGAAAATAACATGTATGCTCTGTAATATCTTAGTATTGTACAGTAACAAGTTACTGTATGGACACTTTCACTTAGAATTTTACAGTATATAGTACTGGATGCATTTTTATTGTGCTGCAATTTGTGTATTGCATTACATATATGTATTTTTTTAATTTAGCAAATAGTGCCTCTCGAGTCTCCTCTGTGCCACTAACACCCGCATAAGGAGTACTGCAACTGAAGAACCTGTAATTGCACAATTACTACACATGTCTACAGTAGAAGTAGCACCAAATAGATGAGATGCACATCTCTCACTGATGAGAGCTGAGTATGCAATTGCTACATCAGCATTCATTAGGTAGAAGCTACGCAGGTTTTTTTGAGAGTATAAATTAGGCTCCATTCCTTTCAATCCCCTAAACAAGATGTTTTATTCTGGCAAATTTGATACATTTTATGAAATTATAATTAGGAAATGGTTGATTTGTTCTATTGCTGATTCTAAATGGTTTATCAACTATATAGGCCACTGCTGAAAAACAGGACTGGGGATGGCACCTTGGCCGGGAAAAGTAGCAGGATATTGAAAGTGAAATTGTATATATTTTTTAGGTTGTGGAAGGTTATGGATTTGGTTATGATTTTGTTGGGTTACATAGACGTCTTTACGTTTTCCTGCAAAACAAAAAGTATAATGGGATGTGGATCTATTTACAACAGTTGGAAAAAATATGGTTTGAGGGTGGTAAAACAGAAACATTGTGAAAATGTTCCTACAACATAATTCTCCCCAAACTTATGCAACATTGTGAAACTTGTAACTTGTGCTAGCTGGTATGTTATCTCAGTATCTGTGTCTTGTTAAAGAGGGTTCCTTACAATGGTGCTCTTTTACCTCATCTGTTCATAAAAACCTCCAGTAACTTGCATGAAGGGTGTTTGGTCCACAACCTCTCTTTAACATAACACATCTCTGTAAGTATAGGATGGTTTCTGAATGAGGTTTGTAGGGACACCACAGGTTGGAATTTCCTTTCCTTTGAATAGTTGGCTAATTATAGTTTGTTTAATACCTGTTCAGGTCTATTTTCAATACACACCTAGATGACCTTCAAAGGCAATCAGAAACAGAAAGGGGTTCAATAATGAATGAAGGAATAAAAAATAACAAAACAAATTTAGGCCAGCCCAAAGAAAGCATGGATAATATATTCTTCACAATGCTAACCGTTAATTGAGCCTCCTTGGGATACACGATGGAGGGTATTTATAGACCAGCTCAGGTTAGAGCATCAAAACATATTGGTTGTGAAGCACAGTATATCTCTGGGTGAGTTGGTGCCTGGTCACCCACTCAGGAACAAGTGTGTGCGATCAGACACAGCGATCTTGTGGTCACACGCCGGCGAGGGATTAGCCCGGGCTTGCTGCGCATATTGCGAACAGTCACACCAGAACGGAACCGCAGCAGCACTTTAGACTGATGGTGTAAGACCGAGCCAGGAAAGGCCAGTGCGAGCCAGCAGAGCAGTGATATTATTATTGGCGTGGTTCCCAATCTCATTTAACCTTCAACTCAGCAGTTTGGCGAAAAGCATGACGCAATGTTTAGGCCTCAAGCTGCTTCAAAAGCCAGTCCTAGTGAAGAAAATGTATTTGCATTTATTTTGTGCCTTGTTTGTTTTTTGATAAAGCTGTCTTGGTGGGGCTATTTTTGCAGAGGAGCAGGGAAGCTACAGCATAACAAAATGAACAATTAACATTCCCTCCTATGGCTGGTGATCAGCTGGTTATTTTATGTTTTTGACTTCTGCATTTGCACCTGATTGGTCAGCTGAAGTAAGACTAGGAAAATGTTGAGTATTACACTTTGGCATTGCAATTGAATCTCTTTTTTTTACATTTATTTTGAGAACTGTTTACTTTGATGAAGATTACATTTTGATGAGGATTGTTAATTTAAAATGAATTTTTAATGTTATTTTTTACCTTCACAGAACCAATTCAGGTTTAGCACAACAGATATCCCCCACCTGGAAATCATCAGACTACCTCCTGGCTCCTACACCACTATTCCACACTGACTGTGTACATATTCATTGATTTTCTTAATTCACTGATATTCACTGAAGTGCTCTTTATGGTCAGCAAAACATCCCATTACACCCTCCCATTAGTATAACTGAATTCCTCTCACACACAATTGCTGAGCAAGTAATGCTGCCAAACACAAATGTGTGGAACGATATTTTGTGATGCAGAGTTACATTTTTCTAGCTTGTTCTGGACTGTGGAACATCTGGGACTGATGCACACTGATTTCTGTTTCCTGTTTATGATTTCTGTTTTCTGATGTGGGCTGATTTTGTCCTTTGACCATCCCCCCCCCTCCCCCACCAGATTTAGCCCTGCCGCTGTCCAATGCTCCGAGTTGTAGCTCCACAGCTGCCCTATGGTTGAGCCTGGCACCGGCTCCTAAGACTCTGTAAGATGAAGCTCAGCGGGGCCCCAGATGGCCTGCAGCCTCCTGCCAGCATGCCTGGGTACAAGAACATCCCCCCAAACACCGGATGGGGAGAGTGACCACCAGCATGCAGGCTACAGGAATAACAACTGCAGTTTCAAGCCCCTGCATTTCTGCCGAGCACGCCATCGTTTTTGCGTTTGGGTGCAAAAGACATCTCTGCCAGTGAACCTTTTTTTAATTCAAAGTGCTTCCACGAAGGTTGCTGGAATCGCTTTCTCGGAAAATGGGTTTGGCGTGAGGGACCTCACTGAGACTAATGAACGCCCAGACAACTGGGAGACTGAGCATGCCCCAGATGTTTCTGACAACTCCCCATTTGGCCTCCTTGCTTCGCTGAGTGACTCCTCTCCCACAAGGCCCCCTTCCCCCCCCACCCAATGGCATGGGTCAAGCTCTTCAAGAGGCCTGGGGGTGGTCTGGGGAAGTCCTACCAGCCGGGAAGTATGATGTCTCTGGCTCTTACCAAAGGCCTGCTAAACGAGCCTGGCCAGAACAGTTGCTTCCTCAACAGTGCTGTTCAGGTGAGTCAACCTTGTTTAGAACATGGTCAACTTTAAATGGTTAGTCATTCTTGCTGGACCTAGCCACGATACAACAAATTTCACATCAAACAATATGCATGCTGTCAAAGTTAACTTGTCATTTCTGCTAGTCAAAGTTTTGTCCAACCTTGTCCCGTTTACACTTGACATTAAAAGCAGATGCTGCCATACTACTATACAGATTTTTTCTTTGACATTATGTTCTTAGGTTATATCAGCTGCCAAAATGAGTAATTCAAAAATGCAAAAGGAGACAAGACTGATGCTGATGGGAAGGGGAATTGCTGATCAAAAAATAGCTGAAGTTGGATTAACTTAAACTGTTGGAGGCAAATCTTAGGCTACAATTAAAAATGATATGGGGTTTTATAACACACAAATGAGTAACAATAATGACACAAAAAAAGAATAATAATAATAATAATTTTTATTTGACAAACCTTTTCCTTCCCTCATTGTTTAAAATATCTTTTGCAAAAAATAGGCTAACAAATGAATGATCACACATAGCCTAATGTCTTAAATTGTAGCCTTAAGCTGAACATAAAGTGGCTTCCTGCAATGATGTCTTTCATGTTATCACAAGAGCACTAGCTGGTCCACATTCTTTGGCACTGCACTGCAAAACCCTGCTGCTTGCAAAGTTTACATTCCACTTTTTTTTTGGGATTGTCTAAAACAAAATGATACTGTTTTTCTTTGACATTATGTTCCATGTAATTAATGCACATCTTGTAAAATCTTAGTCGAGGGGGCTCTAAATAATAATAATAATTTTACAAACCTTTTCCTTCCCAGTGTTATAAGAATGATGTCTATCGCTGCTAAATGATTGTTCTTTAAATGCAAACATTTAAAAATGGAGGAGCATCTGCTAAATGCCTAAAATTTAAAAAGTAGGCACATTTAGGCTAAAACAAAGAAGGATACAATATTAGGCCATACATACAACCATACAATTAGCAAAACACATTTATTATAAAATGTTACTTTTATTAGTTTTGCTGAATTATTCACAACATTACTATTACCTTAATTGCCTAATATAATTTAAAGAGAACATAGGCCTAGCTATGTTAAGAGTGAAGGACTGTCACTGCCATACCCGCAGCGTCCAGAATGGATTATTCTACTGACAACTGCGCCGAACTGTGGTGCGAATCTAGGTGTCTCATGCTGCGTGGAGAATTTTTTTTTTTTTATTTTTTTTTATTTCGTGCGACTGCTCTACCAAAACAAATCTCGGTCGACCAACAGCCCATCGACCAAACAATCAACCAGTCGACTAAATGGGGTAGGCAGCATTTCAAACTGCAAAATAAACTTGGTGTTCATCTAAACAGACATCTGCAACATGTCTTCATTACAATATTTTTTCATTCCCAACAAATAAAACCTTCACCTAATGTATCAAATTTAACACATACAATCTAGCACAAAACATGCCAACTTCATTTATACAGCCTCTTCCTTTAGTAGTTGTTGCCATGTCACAGGTGTAGTGCTTTTTAAACATACAGTCAAAAGAATAACGACAAAAACATGGGAAGAGACAACATAAAAACAGCCACGAACAATGCAAGACTAGGGTTGTATTTAGAACCACATACTATTAATACTGCCCATTAGGGGTGTAACGTTTCATGGTTCGGTACATACCTTGGTTTGGTCGCGGTTTGGTACGTTTTCAGTACAGTAGGGAAAAAAATAAATGCAAAACATAAAATTGCTTTTCATTTATTATGAACTTTGTAAACAGTGGATAATTGTCCATCATTTTCTGAACAAAGTAAGGCACATATGTTTCTTTCTTAAATACATTTTTTAAAGTCTGTCAATACTGCTGCAACTGCACACAAAAGTCCTGCACACTGCACAACCGAACCAAAAGTCCTGTACCGAATGGTTTGGTACAAATACGTGTACCATTATACCCCTACTGCCCATACTAAATTTGACCTAAAGGTTGTATGTAGTATGCTGTATGTGCATCTCCAGTACATCAAAGATGCCCGATGACTTACTACATTTTTGAGTGCACAACCAGAGGTACCTTCCTGGGGTGCTGTGCCATCTTAAACATTCCATTTCATGAAAAAAAGTCTATTTTCAGGAACTGCGACGGCGGCAAGAGCGCCAGTGATTATAAATGTACTGCTAGTATAGTAGTGGTGTGTTGTGTACAGATTTTTTTGATCCAAATATTATTGAAAAGTGAAAAAGTAAAACTTGATTTACAAGATTTTATAAGATTTGTAACCTGTTTGAACTAATGTAAACAATTTGAACTCCATGCCTAGTAAGCTCGCTAGGCAACAGATATCGATTTCACTCAAGGTAGGCTAGCTTAGCTAGCTAAAAAGATAAATGTTACCCATTATAATGGTCTTAAATTATAGCTAGCTAACTAGTTTGCCACTCTGGGTTGTCGCAGTAGTAGTCTCCCTCGCACAAACTTTAGTTCCTCCCTGAGGTAAACTTCTAACAGTCTAGTGAGGTCATGTGACAATTCATAAGTATACTACAATTTGAATAATTAATGGTTGTGTTGCTACACCTAATGATGATAATTTGCATTGTGTTCTGATGAATTTTGTATAGACCAGGCAGGAGGCAGTTCTGAGTCTCTTGTCTCTTTACTGGTGATCTAGTATGACATGAAAAAGATACACAAAAAGGTCAGCTGTGTGTGACATAGGCTGGCTCCCTGTTTCTTCAGTTAGAAAAAGCTTTGACTCACAAAAAAAAGCTTTTGCACATGCACGTTCCTATGTAGCTGCGTCAGAATACGTCCACACACTCACACACAAGCCCAAATGTACATACCAGTAGGAGATGCAGACTCAAAAGAAAAAATAATGATTTAGTGAAGTTATATTAATCTGTCACAGTTGCACAGTGGGTACTGTGCTCTATACTACTATGAAAAATAGCATAACAGTATACAGTGCCCTCCAGAATTATTGGCACCCTTGGTGAAGATGAGCAAAAAAGGCTATGAAAAAATGTCTTCATTGTTCATCAGCTTGATCTTACAATCAAAATTGCCAAGATAAAAGCAGAGTCTTCTATAATACTTGATGAGGTGGGAGAACACATAGCAAGGGATCTGAGACCATTCCTCCATACAGAATCTCTCCAGATCCTTCAGAGTCCTTGGTCCTTGCTTGTGGACTCTCCTCTTCAGCTCACCCCATAGGATTTCAATGTGGTTTAGGTCAGGGGACTGGGATGGCCAATGCAAAAACTTGATTATGTGATTAGTGAACCATTTTTGTGTGGATGTTCCGGAGTTATGCTTTGGATAATTGTCCTGCAGGAAGGTTCAACCACGACCCACTTTTAGCCTCCTGCAAGAGGCAGCCAGATTCTGATCTAATATCTCCTGGTACTTGATGGAGTCGATGATGCCATGTATCCTAACAAGGTTTTCAGGGTCTTTGGAACAGCCCCACACCATCACAGATCCACCACTATATTTCACAGTGGGTATTAGATTATTTTCTGCATGACCATTCCTCTTTTCACGACAAACCCACCTCTAGTGTTTGTTGCCAATAAGCTCTATTTTTGTCTAATCTGACCAAAGAACCTGGTTCCACTCAAGGTTCCAGCGATGTTTAGCAAACTCCAGGCGCTTGCATTTGTTGTTTGATGACAGCAGAGGCTTTCTTCTGGCAAGCCTTCCAAATAGCTTGTTGGCATGGAGGCGGTGTCTAATTGTAGTTTTGGAGACTTGGTGACCTCAAGATGCAACCAACTTCTGCAATTCTCCAGCTGTGATTCTTGGATAATGTTTTTCCTTCCTCACTGTGCATCGGGGCAAAATACACTTGCGTCCTCTTCCAGGCAGGTTCATCACAGCTCTAGTTGTTTTAAACTTCTTAATTATTGCCCTAGTAGTGGAGAAGGGGTATTTTCAGACATGTAGTTATTTTTTATAGCCATTGCCTGATTTATGAAGGTCAACAACCTTTTTTCTCCTTTCATTTGTGTTTTCTCTGATCTTCCGCATCTTGATGGATGACTAAGGGAGTTTGGCCTGTGTGTCACCTCTTATTTATACCCCAGTGACAGGAAGTCATGACTGACTAAAGAGTTCATAAAAACTCAGGTGAACTTAAAAAAAATATATACATAAATGGGAGTATACTTCATTTACATTTTTTTCATAAGAAATTCTAAGGATGCCAATAATTGTGACAGGTGTTTTTGAGAAAAATGTTTATTTTAATTTCTCTCATATTTTGAGTGTACGATCAAGCTGATGAACAACAAATATATTTTTTCATAGCCTTTTTTGCTCATCTTCACCAACCGTGGCAGTAATTCTGGAGAGCACTGTATACTTATATGCAGTATGTAGTAAGAAGTATTTAAGTAGGCGGTCCCGAACACTGCCAAGCTTGTTGCAACAGGCCAATTAGCGTATAGCAACTGAAGGGAATCATATTATTGAGCAAATTATATTAAATAACAAAATTAAAAATGAACAATTCACTTATTTTGAATATTTAGGAATATTTGTAGCAGTGTAAAATTGTTATTTAGATGAGTGAGACCTTGATTTGCATATGTGCATGACGTTTTGCTGTGGAACTAAACATCTGGTTACCGCAGACACAAATCTTTTTACTTTGTAAAACAAGGATGTGACAGTTGAGTAATGCTTTATTTATAGCCTACTCCAGCATCATTGCGAACTGTTTGTATGCTGTTGTGGTGGAAATATTTTATTTGGCAAAAGACTGAATAAGTCTAGATTTAGTCTACATTGATTTCACTACATCAATATTAGGGTGTCATCAATACTGCGTGAGCTCCCTGCCTGGACCGTTCTGCTGCGAAAAAAGTTATTTTGTGGAAAATCAAAATCAAAATGCTGTGTATGCATATATTTGCTCATAACAGAGGGTTATTGGGAGTAAACCATTACGCATTGATGTTTCACCATGGGAAATATATTGGGGTCTGAGAAAAGTTTTACTTTCATCTAACAATTTTTTCCTTTCTTTCTGTTTTCTCATCTTAATGTTGAATAGATACTCAAAAAAGAAAGTACACCTTCTTAGCTACTTTTTGATATATAGTTTGTTGGATTTGGTTTAGGATTTGTGAGTCACCAGGTGATATCATGATGCTAGCTAGTGAGTGACAAGCAGATTAACTGGCACCTCCGGCTGATGTGGTGCTTGGGGCGGGAAACGTACTGCATGTTATCGTGTCGTTTAGGGAGTGAAGGTTTCTTTTCATTACGGTTATTTCAAATGACACAACCATCGTATTTCAGTGGTTTTATTATGTTACGTATCATAAAACAAAAGGACCCACTGACAAAATTATAGTAGTAATTTTCCTCAGGCCTTGCCGGCTTGCTAGCATGGGCATGACAGCTGTCACTCAGGTAGCTAGCTCGCTGGTTATGTTCTAGTGAAACAAGCATAGGAGTTCAGACAGTGAACATATTAATTCATATGACACTCTCTTACTCAAATAGATAGCTGGCTAGCTTAGCAGGTATGACAGCTACTGTAGTGAGTAGCTTGACACTTGCAAGTAACCTCGCTCCCATGTGATTGCTTGATGCTGCGACGTTAACGCGTTTGAGGAATGGATGGTAATTTTAATATTAAAGGTGCACAGCAATTCCTGCATACTTTGTTTACATTTTTATTGACAATAAATATTCATTAATTACTGAAAAATATGACTTACCCTATCATAACCTAACATACAAGGGTGTTTCACTCCATTGTTTTTGTTTCATTTGGATACATTTGCATACTCAAATTGTATAATTCTTTATCATATTGTGATAAGGTCTCAATTTTCCTCAAAAGTCCTGAAAAACTCCTGACAGTATAACCACCCCATTTTAAGTTATTGGACATAGTATTGGAATTCTGCTTAAAATATTGCTTATTTATTCATTATTGCTTAACTAGTGTTATATTTAGCTTATTATATATGTAATTTGCATAATGTTTTGCTCTAATTTCTTAATGCATGTCATAATATTTAAAAAAGGATATTTAAGTAGACTATCGTTGACTATGGGAATTTGTGTAACGAGTAGTAATATACACACAAATCAATGGCATTATTTACATAACAAAATTAAATAAATTATACTTCAATTGAATAAACTTGAATCATATTATAACAACCCAATCAGTTCTAAATAAGTCCTGAACAATTCTTAACAATATGACCACCCAATGTTAAAATATTGGACTATACATATTGGAAATACACATAGGACATCCATTTGTGCATACATTATGACAGTAATTTGCATAATAGAAACCTAATTTGCATATATAGTTGATAATATTATGTTTTTATAATATTATGACAGGCTATCTGTCATACACCATCCCTGAAAATCCTGAAGCAACATGACTAAACATTTTAGGGCCTCTTTGTGCTATATTTTAAATAGAGGCTGCCATTGACCGAATGCATTTAGTCCACAACCTTTTTCAGAGAACTAGAAATGTGATATCTCAGGAATGGTAAGTCTTATTCTCATGAAATAAACTGTTTGGGAACATGGAAGCCTGTTATATAACAATTTACCCCCTAACACCCTATCAATATAACTAGGCTTGATAAATCAAACTTTTATCATAGTCAGTCGGTAGACAAGTTAGTAGCTATATTTCAGCTTGAAACTAGCGTTTTGAAACACATTTCTTGCATAGCTTTCATTAATGGAATGGAATGTTGTATACCTCCGAAAGGATAGACTCAGACAAATCTTCGACAATAGTGGGACAATAAGTAGTTTTCTCTAGGGCATTTCTTGTAAATTGATCTGTCCAATCAGATTACAGATGCTCAATTTATCCATGTTTCTATTTATCCACAGATGTTGAGTTGTACAGTCGTACAGAGACTACTATGTATGTTGATATACCTTATCACCTTATATTATATACCTTATCACCCCCACTCTCATCCGACTCCACTGGCTTCCGGTCAAGTCTCGCATTTCATACAAACTCCTCCTCCTCACCTACAAATCCCTCCATGCCCTCGCCCCCCAGTACCTGTCTGACCTTCTCCACCATCAAACTCCTTCTCGGAGATTGCGGTCCTCGGACACGGGTCTGCTTTCCACCCCCCGCACCAGACGACGAACCTTTGGGGACAGAGCCTACAGTGTGGCAGCACCCACCCTCTGGAACTCTCTCCCCATAGAGATTCGCCAAGCCCCAACCCTGGACAGTTTCAAAGCCGCCCTCAAAACTCATCTGTTTTCTAAAACCTTTGTTTAGTTTCTGTGGTTCCTGTGTTGTCTCCGTTCTGTTGTGCTTGTATCTGCTTAAATGTATGTTTTATGTAACTTTTATCTACTCCTCCCACTGTACTGCGACCTTGGGTTTCTTGAAAGGCGCATAACAAATAAAATGTATTATTATTATTATTACTATGTTGATGGCACTGCATTTTCATGGCATATTGGCAAGGGGGTTGACCTTTCAGGATGACGTAAGTCTTCATAAACAGTTTTACTTGCTCGAGGCATTTCTTACTTGACCACAATGCGTCACTGTCCACTTCTGGAGGTGGTTTTGCTGATCCAATATAAATTGTCAGGAACGGTGTCGGAAAACCAGGCGCGGACCAGGAAATGCAAAACTTCTTTTATTTTGAAAACAGGCAATGGTCAGGCAGGAGTAATCAGGGCAATGCAGGGATCCAAAGAATGGTCGGGGACAGGCAGAGTTCGTTCCGGGCTTCAGGGGTATCAGGGGCAGGCAAGGCGTAGTCAGGGGCAGGCGAAGGTCGATACCGTGAAAACAGTCAGGGAACACAGGGAACAACGGGAGGACGAACACTGGAGCACAAGCACGAACGAGAAACAATTAGAAAGTGCAAAAATCAGACACATGAGACCAGACAAGACCAGGAAAAAGTGAAAACATGGAAGAAACCAGGAAAACATGGAATAAATGAAAACACCTAATTACGGGGAACACGAACACGAACACGAGACGTGACAATAAATGCTTCTTTTGTGCGTTTACACCTGCCCAACAACATGGGATATCAATAGATGTGGCCACAGATCCAATCAAAGATGCATTTTAGTGCCAGGTGTAAATGGAGCCTTTGTCTAACATACGCATGACTGTTTGTAAGAAATAAATAGGGTTTGTTTATTAAAGGTTTGAATTTGCAGTTCTTCCCAATTCAGATTGAATGATCTAAGGTATTAGAACCCTCTTTTGAAGGATTGTTGTTCACTGCACCGTGTACTTAAAAAACAGTATGTATGCAATACATGCCCAGCCTGATAATAAGCCAATACTAAATGTAAAATATAATGGCATCAGTATTAGTAAAAGGGCTAGGTCCTCATTCATAAATCTAAGTTATTAATTGCATATGAAGCATTTGCATTCCACAAATCATATGATTATATTTAGATGACCACCAAGCCTGAATTATTTTATTGGCTGAATTGGTGAGTCGTCTCTCCAGATTCTCAGAGCAGCACATTTACCATTCACAATCCAAAAATGAAGGAAGGAAATGTGTATTCTGAAAGTTAATTGAAGCACATGTACAGGACCTATGTAGTACATACACATAATAACCTTGTAAGTGATCTCCATTGTGGGAGTAAAATAAAAAGAAGTGAATGCATGCATGTAGACAGCATGCTAAACTTGGTCTGCACTTCAGATCAAATCTGATAAGCAGTCTTCCATGGGAAGTAACAAGATTAATTTCAGCAGGATTGTGATGTCTGTGCATTAGTTTGAGGTGCAAGGCTGAACAGGCAAGAAACTCTCAAATAAATTCACTGCAAATTTCTATCTAGGATGTGAGCAAGCATTCATACAACAAATGATGAAACTGAATATTTTTTCATGGTGACATTTTACATTATCTTTACACAATGAAAAAGCGAATTGAACAGATTACCTTCCAGCCTTAGTATTCAGGGGCAACCACCCTTGGTCTGGGTTATGTTATTACTTGTCCCATTGTGTCCTGTATTCCACTGCCTCACACCTCCCTCCCAGGTCTACCCTTTGTCCGTAGGGATAAGTAGTTGTAGAAAGCCTTTATGTGTTTGTCAATGCACATTCAAGCTTGTTTTCCACATTTTAAATAGATGGGGTGCTTCTAGATGTGGCAATAACACCCACCCACCCATTGTTCTGTGTGAGGTGGCCAGAGGTGCCATACCCTGTGCCAGATTCTGGAGTCGAGGCACTACTGTGCACTTCTGGAGCCTTGGGGCTAGGAGTGTTCACATAACAGAACAGAACAGAACACCCCCCAAGTTTGTGTACCACCACTGGAGGTTAGCTGCCTCTCAACCCTACTGTCCTAAGAACAATTAGTAATTATTCTGGCAGTGCTTCCCTGCCTTATGCGGACGATGTAAAACACATCGCATTAATCTGATGTTTCGAGTTACACACAAGATACATTTCCCTCAAATGCTGGGCCCAGTCAGCACTGTCGTGGAACCCAAGTTAAAGTCAGTATCAGTTATGCACAGATGACAATTTTTAAAATCTGCTTCTAAGTCTGTCGTTGTGCTAAAAGGAGGAGAGGCCTAGACAAACTTTGATGTTTTACCCCACACAGGTCCTGTGGCAGCTGGACATCTTTAGGCGGAGCCTGAGACAACTACCAGGCCACTTCTGCCTGGGGGACGCCTGCATCTTTTGCGCTTTGAAGGTTTGCTTGATTCCACTTTTCAGTCATTTTTACCTCCTGCAGTCGTCTTTACGTGTACTGCAGCATAGCTGTGTTTGCCGTTGGCTCCCCACAGAGCATCTTCACACAGTTCCAGCACAGCCGGGAGCGGGCCCTGCCGTCCGACAACCTGCGCCACGCCCTGGCCGAGACCTTCAAAGATGAGCAGCGCTTTCAGCTGGGCCTCATGGATGATGCGGCAGAGTGCTTCGTGAGTTAAACTCGCCACCCCTCCCAACCAATCCACCCCCCTCCGCGTCATCGCGGCGACCTTGACCATAGCAACAGTCCAGATGCCTGGCCACCAGGCAACAGGCCAGCAGGCTTAGGGGCAGGGTTGCGGCGGGTCAGAGAGGGGACGTGTTGTGACAGTCTGATCGGCAAGGTCACGGCGGGGTGGCATGGCATGACATGACAATGTGACTGTGGTACGTTATGCAATGTCACATGTTCCATCCTGCACCCAACCCTGACTAACCGTTAAGATTACCAGGACACAATTTAATGGACAGTGCCTTTGAGATGCACTCATTGAATTACATCAGGCATTTTTTGTCACGTAACGTTCTTGGGGTGGGTGGGTTGGTAAATCTGTCAACATTTAACCAATACTATTATCTTTTAAAATAGTAATTATAAAAAACACGACAATTATTGTCTTGTCTTTTAATTATTTTATTGTCTGTGTGGACATTCAGCAACAATTGGCAGGAATGGGCCATCGAAATGTGTATAGCCAACAAATAATTTGTGTTTTTAGAGAGCTATTCTCTGCACTTTTAATCTTCTGGGATAATATTGGTCTTCATCCATGTACTGTCCATCTTCTTATTCTGATTGCAGAGACATTAACCTCCTTTTCTATGTTTATTCATTTTTTTGACAGAATGCCTGCTGTTTTACATATTAGTACTAACATTTTGCCAAATAGGGATACACAAGCGTTTTTCTTAATGTGATATTATTACTTAGTCATGCAAAATGTCTTGTAATGACTATGTACTTAGATTTGCTTTTACTCTGTTACATAAGCACTTAATAGCATTTTGACATCACGTTGTTTGATGGCACCATAAGATGTTATGATTAAGGTGTAAATGAAGAAGAAGGATTAAGGTCGGAGATTATATTATATATATAATAATATAATTTTTGCTACAGAAGTGCTATACTCAGCATTTTGGTATCTACACTACAGATAACAGAATAATTAAAACCACATTATACCGACAAACCATTATTTCATGTACAGCCCAGCAGGCCTTTGTTGGTTAACTGATCTGCATTGAATAAATCATCGCTGGATTTAAGCTTAAAAGCATGGTAATTGGTGGGGAATGGATAAATGGAGTATGCCCAGTGTGGACTATTGTTCTGGACAATACTGTTGGCAGATAACATAATTATATATACTATATCTAATCCTCATTTCCCCAGCCTCCAATTAAATAGGCATTCCTTTGAATAAATACAGTAGTGAGAAAAAGTAACGAATGGCCAATTAAATAGAAAATTAACAGCGATGTCAGATGCCAGCAAAGCAAAACCAAAGTGCAGCCTAGACATTTCTTTGTCATGTTAATGATGTGAGCCAGATTCTCAAAAACTATTTTTCCCTTCTGTGACACAAAGCCATACAGTGATATCTTGCTCCACTTAATCTATGTTCAAGCTGCTTGCCTAAATTCTCTACCAGAGAGACAGAAATCCTGCAATGGGTTGGTTGTTTGTGGTGGTTTGATAAGAGTGTGTTGTGCGGCTGCCAGGAATAGAAATCTGAATAATTTTAGCCAGATTTAGCTCAGTGGTAACACAACTAACTGAACTAGATAATGGTAATTTGCTGACAAACGGATACAAAATGTAAACCAGTTAAAGTTTTGTGACCTATTAAATTCAGTTCAATTTGCTGCAAAGCACTTTGTTTGTCCTTACCTATATATATATATATATATATATATATATATATATATATATTATGGGGGGTCAAACAGGCAATAAAAATAGAAATCCTGTATATATAATCCTGACTGACAGCTGCTTAGGTCTCTGCAATTTATTATGATGGAAAAATTCCTTCAAGTAGGCGCATTTTATTTGTAATTATCATTATTCACACATTCAGAGTACAATCAAAAATACATTATTTCACATTTTAACATTCATTTTGAATGGCAATAGTTTGGACTACATAAAGGGGTCCTTCCCATTTCCTGGTTCATTGTGCCAGCAAGGGTAATTGTATGTTGTGTTGCACAAACAAGGCAGCCTGTTATAGTAGATACATCTACTGTACTTGCTGAACATGTCAGATTTACATGGCCAATTGTTGCATCAAAATAAATTGTAAAGAGACCATAGCAGCTGCCTTTTGATATGCCTAAACATAAAGTTACATATTCAGATTTACATGCTAAGGAGAAAGTGTTTTTTTCAGCAAATTTAACTGAATTTAATAGGTCACAGAATTTTACCTGGTTTTTGTATTAGTTTCTCAGCAAATGACCATTTATCTATCTAGACTTCTCATTTGTCTTTCTGTGCTTTTATGTTTGGACGTAGGCCCCACTCACTAGAATACCAATGCAAAATTCCCCTGCTAAAACCAAGCCAATCTTTGTAATTCATTAACACCACAAGGTGAATAAGCCTAGAGTAAATACACATTGAACAGATCTGGCATTGAGCTTGCCTAATTTGCATGTTAATTTCCTGTAACCATTAATTTATTTATTTATGGTGTGCTGTTGGGAGCTCCACTCCACTGTGCAGAGACTGGAAAGGACTGCTTTTTTATTTATTAATAATGCAACAAAAAGTGTAAGACAATGTGCAGGGTCTGTGTTTGTCCCTTTGGATAACAGGAGAACATCTTGGAGCGAATCCATCTTCATGTTGTATCTGATGCAGAGGCAGAAGTCTGCACCTCCAAGTCCTGCATCACCCACCAGAAGTTTGCTATGGCACTTTATGAGCAGGTAGTGGTATTCTGGATTCTTTTTTGTCTTTTGTATCCCAAACTCTCTTTAAATTAGCCCATGGCATCTATTCAGACTGCAATGCACAATGCACAAACTACAATACATTTCCATCTCTTTTTTTCAACATTTTTTGTCCATTTCACTAAACAGAAAATTCATAATTGTGTGAAAAACAAAGAGGAAAACTTACTCAAATTCATTGCACAAAGATAAGTACAAAGTAATCTGTAGTAATCCGCTGAATGAATGGAAAAATCAGGTGCAAATGACTTCCATAATGAGCTGTTTACAGTCACCGATATTGCAACTGGGCACAGAAAAATGAAAGCAAAGGGCAGATAGATAACTGCAGTGCTAAATAAGCATCACTTCCATATGAGAATCAAGCAGCAATCAGGGGTAAGATTCACAAATTCAGATACCTGTAAGAAGTTAATGAGATCAGAGCTTGCCGATCAGTTGCAGAACTCAGCATTTTATGATAAGACCCCAGAATTTGCATGAGTTCTACACTAACATTTTGAACGGAGTACCAAAATTAAATTGAGCACAGGGAAATTTAAAGTCAGATGAAGATGGACTTTCCCTCACAGCAGTTTGGAGTAATCAGGTGATGACTTGCTAATGCCTGCGTTTGCTCTCCTTTCTTTCAGTCTGTGTGCCGCAGCTGTGGCGCATCATCCGACCCCCTGCCTTTCACACAGTTAGTGCATTATGTCTCCACCACTGCCCTCTGGTAAGCACCCCTTAGCACGGCTTGGTAAGCCCCCCCCCATCTCTGATCAGAGCATTAATGGACCTGTCCCCTCTCTCTGTTTCCCAGCCAACAGGCTGACCGCGTGCAGGAAAAGAGTGAGAGACACAGGTCTGACATGTTTGGGGAGTTGCTGCAGGCGGCAAGCACCATCGGGGACCTCCGAAACTGCCCGGTAGGTGGCTATTTCCCTGCCCAATCCACACCTCTTAACTGCCTCCCGCTGTCTTCCACGACAACGTCATGAACCATTCTCTGTTTCCTTTTTTGGAAACACGTGTTTTGATGCAGTTGAAGGCTTGTAAACAGATGTTGTGAGTCATATGATCTTTGTGCTTGAGCGCAGAAAATTTTACCTCTTTTCTTTTTCAGGCACATCAGTTTTTATCATTTGTGCTTAAGGAAGTGTAAAAATCAAGTTTGCATTGTTTTTGTACTTGGTGCTAGGTTTGTGGGGTAGTTTAAACAAATAACAAAGGAGTTCTCGTGCAATGGCCTTTGGAATACAGTAACATCAGTGTGGTTTGGCTGATGTTCATCGTAATCTGTGAATGTGACATGGTTACAAAATACTTTTAACATTCTCACTGCACATTCCGGCACTACCATACTTTTAAAACATAAAAAAGGGATTTGTGGTGAGTTTTGCAGATTAGCCAGTCTTAATTCATGCACGATGTTGAGCTCTCTCCCTGAACCCAGCTGTGATATTGTGTCTGAGCAGACTGGAAGGAGAAGCAACCAATCCTGTACTGTGATATAAATAGCAGCCCCAGCTTATCCAGAGTCTTACTGGCATCTCCATTGGCAACTGCAGAACAGCGCTCCACCTCTAGATGAGTTCTTTATTTGATGCACCTGCAGACGATCCAGCGATGCATCTGTCACAAAATCCCTGCCGCAGTGTTCAAAACAGCTTTGACAGTCACATTTCACGTGATCGTGCTTCATTGAGGAAACGTTGCTCAAAGCTGCTCGTTATTTTTGCAGACGTCGGCACACATACAGCATGTTGTCCCGTTCATTCAGCACACAAAATATGTGGGTGGGACGCAGCTTGGGTCATAGCATCACTAGTATCATAGAAAATCCATGTTATAAGGTTATCTGTTCACTGACATAAATGTGAAACACTCCCTGAGTATACTCTAGGATAGGTTTATAACTAGGGCCATGCAAAATTCCTTGGTTCTCTCTTTAACCTGCAGTTCCGTCCTCCAACACCAAGAGGGCTATGGAGAACTTTCTGAAGCTACTTATTAAGCAATCGTCATATTACAATCTAAAATAATCATTTAATTATCACGAATGAGCTGCGTGTTGCAGTTAAGTACGCTTAAGTAAAGAGACACACCCCCATACGTAAGCACGCTGATTGATTTGTACTGCCTTCAAATGTGAAAATATTGTCTGTTGACCCTTCTGTAGCATATATCTTGCCTGTTCTGGAGCATTAATTAAACTAAAATGTGGAATTGAGTCATATTTTTAAACTCCATTAACTTATAAAAACAATTTAAAGCGAAATGGAAACCTTTATTTTAGGCTAAGATACAATGCTTCTTCTAAATCAAGCCATATCATTTGCTTTTGCTGTGAATGCACAGTGGTGTCAGGAATGTTTATTCTGGTTGCTAACAGTACAAAATCAAAATGGAAGAAAGTTTGGTAAGATTTGTTTCCTCTTCATTGTAGCTAACTAATATACAGAAGAAACAGTGAGAACACATTAACACATTTATTTGTGCGAATTTCAGTGTTTTGCCACTATTTCAGTGTAGAGACATTTGAATGATACTTCAAAATCAATTACAAATTTGTTTGGAGTTGCCTGAAACAATTTGCTGCAAATATTTTATCCAACATTGTATCATTCTTGCTTATAGCTGCTTCTTGTTCACTGTATTTCTCAGTTGATATTCAGTAGAGTTATGTTTACTTTCTTACTTTGTGTCTAAAAACAAGGACCTGTATTGTGTTGCCTTTGGCACTACATTTGAATTTCACATTGGATATTTTTTCACATTCATTAATTCTGAAAACTACATTTAATTATGTGTGAAATTATGTGTTTGTCACATCTGACTTTAAGATTATGTTGATGTTTGATGAGGGTATAATGGATAGTTTCAGCAGGTAATCTGTGGGGATGCAGAAAATAATATTTATATATTCATGTAGTTTGCATGGTGTCACATTTAAGTGAGATTAGTTTTTATCCAGTTAAAAATGTTTTATCCAATTTGTCCAGTTCTTGTGCTTGATTCATCAGTTTTATGGACACTCTCCTCTGAAACTGTCACCTGTAAAGACTTGCCCTGCCCTAATACTCAAATTAGCACTTATTTGTATAATTGGTACTGCAACTGCCGTTTAATGAGAGAACCAAGGAATTTAGCATGGCCCTATTTATAACAAATACTGTCCGAAGAGGTGCTACAAGGCAAGTTGACACATGTCAGTGGCTGTTTGCTTCTTTCATTTTAGATGTGATATTTGTGTATGGTAGAGGTGACCTTTGAGATTAATTGAGTGGTGCATCTCACTGTCGTGCCGATTGGAGCGCTGACATGTCCCATGCCCCTTTATGCAGAGTAATTGCGGGGAGAGCATTAAGATCCGGCGGGTGCTGATGAACTGCCCAGAGATCCTCACCATTGGCTTTGTGTGGGACGCCGAGCAGTCCGACCTCACCGAGGACGTTATTCGCTCTCTGGGCCCCAACCTCAACCTCTCTGGGGTAAGAACGCTGGTGCAGCATTGTTTGTCGCAAAGGTGTACGTTCTCAAACAGCGCAGTCACCAGAGCTCCAAATTATGTTAAAATGTTCTATACAGTATTAAATATACAGCTGTGCGCGATACAGTATTAAATATGACATTTTTGTGCTGATAATTATTACATTGAAGTTTGGTTGTGTTTTGGTATGGCAACAAAATTTGATGAGGCCAACCCCCCTATACATTACATTACAGGCATTTAGCAGACGCTCTTATCCAGAGCCACTTACAGTTTACATTTCTTTACAATCCATTCATACAGCTGGATATTAACTGAATCAATTCAGGTTAAGTACCTTGCTCAAGGGTACAACAGCAGTGTCCCACCTGGGGATTGAACCTGCAACCTTAACGTTACAAACCCAGTTCCCTAACCATTATACCACACTGCCGCCTATGCTTATTCTCTGTGGCCTCTGCATTGATTTGTGTGGTCTTCAAGGATACACCACTTGTACACAGGTTCCAACCCAGCACAGAAAGCAAGGGCTGATCCTGTTTGGGGCTGCACAAGATGCAGTTCTATTTACATCTGCCTTTTTTCATTTCAAGTTCGTATATAGGTAGGAGAAAGGAGACAATGAGGTAGATAGCTGTGAAAGTGTCTTAGTGGGTCAGCCTTATTTTCGGGGTGGAGAATGAAGAAAGGCTGAAACACAGAAAAAACACAAGTGGGATTAATGCATGTTTATTGAACAAATAGGAATAATCTTTTCCTCTGAGATTTTACTGGTAGACTACCCAACTAGTCTTTCTTATTGTTCTTATTGCTTGTCTCTGCTTTATCTGGGATGTTTGCTTATTGCATTTTTTTGTGGTTGTTGTCTTGATTTTATGCGCTTCAGCTGCGGCTCATGTGTGTGAGCAGCTCGTGAGTTCGCTATTTCGTTTCGCCTGTGTGTCCCAGGGCCTCTCAATGAGGTGCGTGTAGCGCCACAGAGCACAGAGTCCCAGAAAGAGATGCAGAACTAGCTCACCGCGCTAAACACCCAGGTCCTTCTCATTGGGAGACTGTTCCAGCTCTTTCTTTTAGCCCAGGGGGTAATGTCATCCGTCGCAGACTCAGGAACACATTGAACTCCAGACAGAAATGTAGCCTCCCTGCTTAGTCTACTGAATACAATGAGCTTTGATAGTGGTCAGAGGTCAGAGAGGCCTAACAAAGTACTGAAGCTCCTGTAGATGGCTAGAGCTGCTCATTTAGGCCCCTCTGGATGCTTCTTGGTAGCAATTTATTGGAATTTGTGTATATTCCAATCCTACGCCAAATGGCTCTTATGCAGGGGCATGTGATATTTCTGTGGGGGTTTAACTGTTTGCTTAACTGGAATATTTTTTCCTGCTGTCTAAACCAGCCTTGTCAGTGGGATTCCTTGCTAAATAAGGTTAGCGATGAAGCTGTTTTGGCATTCAGATAGAACTGGGCTGCTAATTATGGAATCGGTTGTGCACGCTTAAACGCCCACCACACACCAGTAAGTAAGTGATAAGGAGGGAGGGGGGGCACCCCATTGTGAATTCAGTCCTTCTGTGATATTTTGTAATGTGCTCCAGCTGTTAAAAAATGAATGAATAAAAATAAAGTCCCTTGCATTAAGCAAATGGATTTTTTTAATGAAAAATAAAAGCAATAAATGTTTTTGAATGGTGGCCTCATATTCACATCATGCAGAACACATTACAAAGCTAACATATAAGAGTCTGACAACTAAATAAAATACAAAATACAACTTTTTATTTTTTTATTTTGTTACCCCTGGGCACTGCAACTGAAGCATAAGGTCTCTCTGATTCACTGGCCCACTAGCCAGTGATTCTTTTAGACACTAAATGCCACATGATACTACAGGAGAGCTATTGCACATGGGAGGGGAGGAATATCTCTCACTGACTGTGGGCACCTGCCACGTGGTTGGGAGCAACCAATGCAGTAACCCAGTAACCATGGCTGACTTAATCCCACTTTAGGGTGAGTTTAGCTAAGTATGAGGGTATATAGGGCCCACCCAAAGCTGTGCTGTTCCACGCCTGGCCAGGGTTCTCCTTAAGTGAAGATCAGAAAGGATGCACACACTCTCTGCTCGCACTGGCATTTATTAAGTGCAAAGTTTTGGTCCAATGACCATCCTCAGGCATATAGACAATATGTGTAATGAGGTCATACACTACCAGTCAAAAGTTTTAGAACACCCCCATTTTCTAGTTTTTACTGAAATTTAAGCATTTCAAGTCCAGTGGATAACCTGAAATGGTACAAAGGTAAGCAGTAAACTGACAGAGATTTTTTTTTTAAGTTTAGGTTACCAAAAACTGAAAAATTATGTACATTTTTTGGCAGTGAGTAGTTTCCTACGCCATCAAAAGGCACTGGAGAAAACTCTGACAGGAAGAGGTCTAGCAGACCCAAAGCCACAACAAAATCAGAAGACAAGTTTCTGAGAGTCAACAGCTTGCCTGATAGGCGGCTCACAGGACAACAGCTTCAAGCACAGCTTAACACTGGTCGAAGTAAGGAAGTCTCAGTTTCAACTGTGAAGAGAAGACATTGAGCTGCAGGTTTGACAGGTCGAGTGGCAGTAAGAAAGCCATTGCTAAGATGGCAAAATAAGAAAAAGAGGTTTGCCTGGGCCATGAAGCACTGCCAGTGGACTACTGAAGACTGGAAGAAGGTCTTCTGGACCGATTAATCAAAATTTGAAATCTTGAAATTTTGAAAGGTTTATGTAGGCTGTTGAGTAGGCGAAAGGATGGTTCCTCAGTGTGTGACACCAACCGTCAAACATGGAGGAGGAAGCATGATGGTCTGGGGCTCCTTTGCTGGATCCAGAGTCGGCAACTTGCACAGAGTGACTGTTAACCCACGTTAACCCAACTTGTTCCCTGAAAGGGGCCTTTTTTATAACTCTGAAATGTATATTATTTTTCAGTTTTTGGTAACCTAAACTTTTTTTTTTAACCTCTGGCAGTTTACCGCTTACCTTTGTACCATTTCAGGTTATTCACTGGACTTGAACTGCTTAAATTTCAGTAAAAACTGGAAAATGGGGGTGTTCTAAAACTTTTGACCAGTAGTGTGTATATATATATATATATATATATAAGATCACATGACCAGTCAGGTGGTAACAATTGCCATACCCCTATAATCATCACATGACATCAAAGACAAAAAAGGAATAAGCAGATGAAAAACATCTTTATTGTCAAACAAACTACTTGCAAAAGAAAAGGCTGTAGAAAACCACCCACTTCCTCCCTGAATCAGTGTAGGTGTAACGTCTCCAACATTAGAAGATCTATGTTTATATGTGTATGTAATGCACATTAAGGATACTGGGTGTTTTTTTGCAGTGGATGCAAATTAGAAGCAATGCAACCACATCCACCAAGTTTTCAAAGCTCTCAGTTGGTGTGAATTAAGGCTACGGGTGGTGATTACTGTGTCGTATGTAACAAACCAAACTGTCCCAGCGGGATGATCCGGGTTGCCTGTGTCCTGTAGCTCTTTTACCGGGTCACGGACGAGAGTGCCAAACGCAGCGAGTTGATCCTGGTTGGGATGATCTGTTTCTCCAGCCGACACTACTGCACGTTCGCCTACCACACAAAGTCGGCCAAGTGGGTCCTGTTTGACGATGCCACTGTCAAAGAGGTGAGTTTCCAATGGAAGGGCAGGCGATTGTTGTTCCACAACTGTTGCTCTGCTTTGGATGGATCATTATTATTATTATGTGTTACTAATACTGCTACTATTGCTACACTACTTCTACTACTACTAATACATTTTGGGAGTGGGGCTAATTAGATTTCAGAATGCTAGTGGAACTGGCTGTAAACCCACAGATATCCAACATATGCTCAACATTGCAACTTTACCTTGGCTGTATGTGATGGGCAAGCCTGGGTGTATGGGCTCTTAACAAGTTCACACCATAATTGAAGGTGAAATAATTATTTGCTGTACATGTTTGTATGTAGTTTTGATTTTAGCAATACCAACATATACCAGTGGCGGGCCGTGCATTTCACACCTAGGCCTTCAGTAGTGCTCCGTCTGAATCAATCCACCCCTCAATAACTATTTTATGGCTATAAAAGCCATCTTATTGTTATGTTTTGAGTGTCTGTTCGGTTTGTTTTTGCACTTTGTTTATTTATCTTTCTTCAGTCATGTTTCATTCTCGTTCTGTCATGCACTTCGGGAAATTCTATGTTTCGGTTTTTCCGTCTTCGTTTCTAATCTCGTTTTACTTCCTTCTTACTTTCTAATTACACTTTGTATATATTAGTTAGATGTATATAGTACTAACCAACTAATCTACTAACATTAGGGATTTAGATTAAGTTACTAACACTACTAATCACTAATTATCTCACGCTTCTAACTATCGCTGTCATTCTCTCTCGTCTCTATCGCTGTCATTCTCTCTCATGAAACATGACTGAAGAAAGATAAATAAAGAAAGTGCAAAAACAAACCGAACAGACACCCGTTGCCGTTGCATCGCAGATAGATAACTCGTGTATCCAGAATAAATGCCTTTACTGAAGAAACAAACCCGCTGTGCTACAGCTGCGACACACATAAAAAAGCATCAATAATAATAACCTCATAAAATTGGAATATTATTTAGGAAAATAGCAACATTTTACTCACCAAAAATCCTTATTATTTGTACACAAAATCCATCCTCCTTTCTTTCCTCAAAAATAGTTCAATTACTCTGTCGTACAGATTATCCGTGTGTTTCAGTTCCATCAAGAAATCCTTTTCTATCGCCATCGAAGCTAATGCTGAAAGTCGAGCCTGCCCTGTCGTATTTCTGGCATACATTTTAATTCGCTTTTGGGCTGAAAATGTCCGCTCAAATGTCTGAATCACAGACTGATGTTAATTATATTTTGTCCATGAATAATCCCAAATGGTCTGTTCGCTTCCTTTCATAGCTGTTCCCCTGGTTGCGCTGCATCCAGACATGTATTTTCATATTAAAGCATTTAACCAATCACATTACATCATAGTCAGACACTCTCTGACTATCCAATCAAAAAGGGTGTGAATACGCTGACGTTACCTAGGCCTTCTAGAAGGCCTTCGTGTCCCCAACTCAAAATCTGATTGGTTGAAGCAACAGTTTGATCAACACTTATTTTATGCTACAGGGCCTGCAGAACTGATTGTGAAGGCCTCCAGGCAGATTTCTTCGACCCTGGCAACAAATGATGGCTGAAATGTGATTGGTTAAATGCTTTAATATGAAAATACACGTCTGGATGCAGCGCAACCAGGGGAACAGCTATGAAAGGAAGCGAACAGACCATTTGGAATTATTTAATAAGTATTCATGGACAAAATATAATTAACATCAGTCTGTGATTCAGATATTTTTTAGGCCAGCAGAGAAGGCCTTGCAGGCCCTGACGGCCCACCACTGACATATACATATACCAGGGAGTTCCATAGAGCAATTTAGACATTTTAGTGATGACAAGACAGACCAAGCTCTTTGGTTAAAATTTATTGGAAGGTTGAAATGGCCAAATGTTCCAGTTACTAGATGCCTCCAGTGACTGATCCAGGTTTATCTTACACAACCCTGATCCTGACCTCAACCATTATGTGAAAATAATGTAACCTGATCCAGGGTCAGTATTTTAATCTATGTAAAATACAACTATCCTTGCCCTGTGCTCTAATTTCCCATGTTGTGTAGTATAAGAGCCATGTGGGACAGGAAACCATTGATGCTTTCTTTTGAGTATTTTTCTAGATTCCTTAAAATGCTACCTTGAGAGAAAGGTTAAAAAAAAAGGCTAATTGTGGAGTTGGCCTTAGCCCAGCATTTACTTTGTACATCTGTGTTCTAAATGTTGTTGGCTGGATTATGGAGTTATCTTTGAAGCCCTTAAGCCCTCATCATGGGAGTTGGAATTGACACAAACCCAATGTTATGAGATGGCCGAGTCCTTGGTTAGTGAGTTGAAGTTGCTCAGAACCAGCCCTCAGATAAGCCTTAGATGGAGGGAAGGAAATCATGATTTTGGAGAAGAGATCTTTGGAACAACATCCCACAAACTACCAAGGAGTCACTTGTTTCAGATCAGCCCCACAAAGGAGGTGGTACTTCTATTTTAATCTTGGTGTACACTAGTGGAATTAATGCTAAGCAACAGTACTGAGAATATTATACACACAATTACACTCATAATTAGTTCAGTTCAATGTAAGTTATTATTAGAATTTATATTGACTGGACTTCGTCAACGAATTCATGGCAATATCAGTGAGCACACAGAAATAAAATACATTTATAAATAAATATCTCATCTTCATTATCATCATTGTCAATCACCATCATTATTTATTGTTAGAATGATCATAATCATCATTATCATTATCATCCTCATCAGCCGCTTTGGGATGAAGGCGTCTTTTGGGTGTTTCCCTCTCTGACCTGAAGGTTGTTAATGTGTTCCATCCCAACCCAGTAGTTCTCATCCTTGCATCTGGATCTCTGTCTACCTTTCGGTCTATCTCCATCCCTGGGCTCTCACCCTTGTGTTCTGGTTGTCCATTTCTTGTCTGTTCTGCAATACACATGGTCTTCTCCATTTGTAATTGTAGTTAGCATATGTGTGACAATCTACAGACAGAATCTGCACGCATATGCTGATGAATCAGAAGTCAATGGTACTAATTTTTAGGCATGGTTAATGTACACTAAAAGTTTAAACATTTTTAATCCATTCTATTGCCCTTATTTTGTTCAGTGCAGATGCAGCTAAGAATTCTATAATTGTTTTATGGTGGAAGGAATTAACAGTGCTGAAATGGGGGATGTTGATAACAGCTAGATGAGTCTTACAGTAGATGAGCTGATCTTGAAACAGCTAATAAATGATTATTTTATTGCATATATTTTATGGATGGGGACAGTGACTAATTTAGGGACACAGACATAAACAATGGAAGTGACAGTGATGATAATGAAGGCTGCTGGTGCGTGAAGGGACAATTCTGGAAGTGGGAAAGTGCATGCTGCACTCAAACATCAAATGTTAAAACAAATTAATTTTTACCATGTGAAGGGTTTTTTCCCTCCAGGATGCCATGTTTATCTTTGAATTTTGTGTGTTCCCTAATCCAGGATGTTCCATCCTTGGAACTGCTCCCATGATCCTCATTTCACATTTCAAGGGCTTTTGTTAGACTGTGGAAGATTAAAAAATGTGGACCTTTATCTTTAAGGAGTGGGGTAAAGTGCTTTTCCTGAGCTTTCTCTCTTTATTAAAATCCCTCTATCCCATTCCTTTCCTTTTTGTTTGGTATTTTGCTTTTACAGTCTGCAGGTATATGTACTCCTCAGGTTTTCCTTTATTTTTGTACTTTTTATTCTCGGAAACTGCATCTTGAGTTACTCTTCAGCTATTTTCAAGCACACCACTTCCATTCTTAACTTTAAGGTGCAGGGCCAGGCCATTTTACATAACTCTCTCTTTTTAGCCCCTCAGTCATTTGCATGAAGGCCCTCTCCTCACTAATAAGAATGATATCATTAACAAAGATTGTTTAAAACAATAGCACCCAGACATCTTGCAGAAAAGGCAGTGTTGTCTTGTCTTTGGTAAAGCCGGGTATAACGGCTCTGACCAGTGATACGTTACAAAATGTCCACTTTTTCGGCTCCTTCACCCCTCTCTCGGGCGCAGGAATGATTACTTTGTGATACCACATCACGTCACTCTGAGTAATCACTCACTGAAGGCTTAAGAGCTTAAAGGATAACTTTGGAATCCAGCCATTTTCTTAATGTATGTTTGGGATATCCAACTGAATGGTTTCTGTGGGGTTTATAGTCAAATATTTATTGATACATTATTTATTTATTGATATTTATTTTTTGAAATGTTAAGTTATTTCAAGTTCCAATTATGTATACATGCTAAATTATTATTGTATGGTTAAATGCTGATCTTTCAACACATGCTTTTAAGTGAAATCCATTTGCAACATTGACATTTTAAACAACATAAGCCCAACCATTGTGGTGGAATAAGCTTGCATTTTGTCTGTTAATATGTTTTATAATAAGCCACCCTCATGTTTACTGATTGCCTTGCTTCGTTTCTCCTGGTGTTGTAGGTTGGTTCCAAGTGGAAAGACGTGGCCTCAAAATGCATCCGGGGTCACTTTCAGCCGCTCCTCTTGTTCTATTCGAACCCTGATGGAAGTGCGGTCTCCACCGAGGACGCCCCCAGACAAACCACCATATGGCCCCACTACAAGTCCCCGGTCAACGGAGAGGTCACAGGTGAGACACTGCTTCTTACTGTTTTCGATGTGTGTAATTATAAACAATCAAATATCATCTCACATTATCGTCCTCAGCCTTCCTCACTGATGATTTTAGTGACTCGTTAACCTGAAGTGCCTCAGTCGATATCTAAGTGTAAATATATGGAAAAATATTTGAAGAAATACACAATGTGTGAATTGCTCTGGACAAAGGCTAAGCAAGCACATTACCAATAATAACTCAAATAAAGTTAAACAATTAAATGAATACACATAAACAGATAGTTTAAGGAGGTTTTAGACTTGAACCTATTCACCCTAAATATATTTAGCTGGGGCATCTGCCTGAATGTTTATTACACCAGTGAAATATTATGGATATTGGTTGTGTAACATATCATTTTCCTATACAAAAAATGTAAGGCTGTGAGAAGTCCAGGGTGAATTGTAAATGTATGCTGTCAGACTTCTCTGAGGATTCTGCTTTGAGCTTAATTAATACATCTAATTGAATTTCCAAATACATGCTTTTCTTGTCTACTTCAATTTTTATTCTCATGCATTATTTATTTGCTTAGCAGGCAACGCTTGCTTTGCTTATCCAAGACAGCTTACATATTTATATCATTTGCATTTTTAAAGCTGTATATGTACTGGAGCAAGTGTCTTGCTCAAAGATGCAGAGGGCAACAGGGATTGGAACCTGAACTCTGTTGGTTGAGTTAAGTTTCCTAACCACATTGCCCTTCATGGCTGATTCAGGTTTATATATATGTAACTGACAAAATAAACGAAACACTTGATTAAATGAAGTGTTCTGGTGGCTCTGTTATGGTGTGGGGTGCATTTTTCTTGCATGGTTTACGTCCACTCAGTCCCATGGATGGCAAGGTAAACACCAATAAATACAATGCCATTCAGGTGACGATCACCTTCATCTTTTGGTAAAGCATTTCTATCCTGATGGGAGTGGTCTCTTCCAGGATGATAATGCCCCCATCCACAGGGCATGAGTGATAGAACAAATTGAACACTATGGGAGATTCTGGAGCAGCACTTAAAATAGGGATTTCCATTACCATAAACAATACACCAATTATGAAAATTCTCATGCAAGAATGGTGTTGCATTCTTGCATTCTTCCAATAGAGTTCCAGACACTTGTAGAGTCTATGTCAAGGTGCACCAAACTGTTCTAGCAGCTTGTGGTGGCCCAACTCCCTATTAAGACACTTAATAGGGAGTTGGGCCACATGGGTATGTTGGTGTTTCCTTTATTTTGGAAACAGGTATGTATATATATTTATATAAAGGTATATACAGGTTAATGGAATGGGATTTTTGTTTTTGTTTCTCCACAAATATCTTAAAATGATCTGCACTATTACACGTTGGTCATGTTTTACTGCATTACTATTGTGGGTGATCTTTATTTGCCTGGACTGCTACTCCCCAGTTGTCTCTCAAAGTAATTTAAATTGCAGAAAGATTTGCATGTTCCTAAGGTTTTTTGTACACTGGCCTGGTTGATCAGAGTATCTGCCAAAGGGAACAGAATCATTTAGAAGTCTGTTTCATATGCCAGTCCTTTGTTGAAGTTTAAACTCCTCCGGTGTCCTCAGACGCACCCGGAGCGGACTGTCCTGCTGTAGCATGGAGCATGGCGTGTGAGGCCCGGCTTTTGTGGTGGACAGTTTCCTCCTCCGGACCTGGAGTTTGTAAATACAAAACAAATGACAGTCTTAGGGCCAGGCTGGGCCATATTTGTGTGAATCTAGATGAAATGTTTTCCCAGCATCTGTCCTGTCACTTGAAGACCCTGTGGAAGAGTTGGGACTGGAATGGATTTTTTTGTTACTTTGTTCTGTAGCACATGCCAAGTATCACACACACACACACACACACACACACACACACACACACACACACACACACACACACACACACACACACACACACACACACACACACACACACACACACACACACACACACATATGCCCACGCATACAAATCCACACTATCTTTGGCAAAGTTAGCAGTTATTCATGACAACAGATAAACATTTTTCCCCAGTGGATTAAAATACTGGATTCATTTGTGCTTTCATCTCTTGCAATAATCTTCCTTAAAATCTGGCAGCCCTCGAACTCCTCTGCTGGGCATCTTTGGCAGACCAGAGGAGGGCATTCTCATACACTGTTAATGTGCATGGCTTACCTTCTGACGACAATTAATAACCAAAGAGCTTACTCACGGATATGACTAGCTAACTATTTGTTCATTACAGCAAGCTGTTCAGGTGGTAATTTTTGGAGAGAGTCAATCAAAGTGTGGCACATTTGACCATTTCCTATGGATTGAAGCCAGTACCTCCTCAGACTTTAATCTTGTCATCATTGCCATCGCCAATTGCAATCCTACAGCTGTTTTTTTTTTAAAGGGACTTCTCTGACAAATAGCACCGGTTTACCTTTTAACAATATTTTAGCCAGTGTATCTGTTTGGATCATCGCATTAATTTGAGCTTTTCAATGAAGAATTTGAAAAGCATTGCAACATGTACCCCAGGGAAAGCGCTGGGGTGCGTGCAACCCAAAAAATATTCCCTCACATCACGGTTCTGTGTTCCAGCAGAGAGCGCTGGACCCTCAGCAGCACCTGTGAGGATGAAAGACCACGGAGCATTTCAAGTCTTTGTTTTATCCCTCCTCTGCGGCACAGGGCCCGACGTTCCGCTGTCCAGTTCAAAGAAGCTGGACGTGTCCAGAGAGACCGCGAGTGGCCTGCTTTGCGGCCAGGGTGGCTTCAAACAGAAAATGCAAGGCCCCTCTGCCCAGAGCTTTGGCCGAGGGAGTGGGCAGACCAGTGCTGGACGTGGGCCAGGTACTGCCAGGCGATATCAGACGTTGCCTGTTTGTTATTCTCTTTAAAAGCCAACAGCTGAACCCTTTTTTTATCATTTATATGTTATGAAAAATGTTTTTGAATTTTTTCAAAGTTTTTTTTATGTATTAATGGTCCGTACAAGAAAATGTTACCTGTGGCCTTAGGCAAATGCTGCACTTTGCACATGGGATATTTGGAGTATTTTAACAAAAATGTTTGGAAAATAAGCAGTCATATTTAAATTTGTGCAATACTTTTCTGGCCTACTAATTATGCCCACATTAAACATAATATGCCATTACACATGAGCAATGAGAATGCAATTATAATAAATTGTTGTGCAACGTATAAAGAAGTAAAACCATCATTCAAATTCTGTTCACAACTCAAATAGATTCCATTCTGTATGTTTTAGCCAATTTTATTTTGAAATTTCAGAAAGTTTCTGTTTTCATAAAGGTTTTTTTTCGGATTTGTAAAATGGGGACAACATTTGAATGCATATAGGGAGAGAGAAGGGTTCAATTCCCCCGATAGTTTCCTCCCACACAGGAAGAATTAAACTAGACATCCATAACTGACTCCCTTGTGTTGATCCCTTTGAGGAGAGAGCTACAGTACAGTAACAGCCTTGGGTCTACCAACCCATAAGGAACCCGCCGTCTCTCTCCCCTGGATCTTGCAGTGAAAGGCAGCCCTGGCGACTCTAAAGGCAAGCTCAGGGAGTCCTCCAGAGAGTGCACTCAAAGGCTGGGAGAGGCGCGGACACCCCACCTTCCAAAAAAGGAGATGGAGAGGGGGCAACGGAAGCAAGAGTCCCTTAGACACCGAGGTAGGAGACCTTAACCCCCAAGATGCCAGCAAGCGTGTTAGGGCAGGATTCAAACCCTTTCCAAATGATAACATACAAAAAGACTCCTTACCCTGGTAACTTCAGAGGACCAACCCACAGGAAATGGAGAGCTAGAGTACACATAGTTTTGTGTGTCTGGAGTACACAAGTTGTTAATTGAATAGGACCAGACAAGACCAAAGTTTTGGTCTCTCCTCCTCAGAGTCAAAACCTGGGTAAGGAGTCTTTCTGCACTGGCTGTCAAGCACCATATCTATTCCCCTTTTTCAATAGCATGTCTGGCATAATGTTTTAGGCACACCTTTCCTAATGATGTTTCAGTCAGCAGCGTGATGTAAATGGATCCTCCTCTTTTGGTTTAGATACTTTCTGAAGCGCTAACACAAAGTGCCAATACCGTACGCCATGAGGTCTTATGCAACCTGAGATTAGGAAAAGTGTGTCGGAAGGAGATTACTTGTGACATGCCCGGGTTTTCCCGGGTTCCAATTGAGTGCACGGCCTGTCTTCTCCCTTGATCACAGAGAGTTTAAGTTGAAGAGTCATCTGCCACTCTGTCCCCAAGCATCATAGAAGCTGCTCCATGGCAACGCATGTAATACTGAGTAATACTGATATTCCCAACCTGAAAACTATAAATGTAACATCAAAATGTTATATTTGTCTGCACCAGTTCTAAAAGATTGGCTAGCAAAATGCAAGCTATAGGGGAAATGCATTAGTACAAAATCTTTCAAAGAGGGGCACCATCCGCCTTTTCAAATGATAGTAGGTTGAAGGAACACAGAGTGATGCAAGGGGAAATTGAACGGTTACATCACTGTTATTATTGTATGAATTTTTTTGGAGTAAAGCCACTGCATAGTTCCACTGTGTTTTTCTGTGACAGTGTTGTCAGAGCAGTAATGTTTTCTAATGCTAAGGTGTTTTCTTCTGTGAATCTTTTGGAGACTATGCGACTGTCTTAGTCAATGCTTGGCTTCTCGATGTAGCATTCTGTAGTTTTGTTTTTGTTTTAGGCTTACAAAAGAAAGCTTACTTTGTGGAATGCCGCTTTTACACAATTTTATTGTTTTTCTTTTCTTTTATTAATATGAATTGAGAATGAATGCCCCCCTACGCAGGAATACATTGACTTTCCAAGATGTGTACATTAAATTCATACAGTATTTCAGATGCTGATGTCAGTACCTGTACATCAGGGTAAAAGCATTAAACCTCCCCCTTATAATTAATCTGAGTAGGATGCAAGTGCGCCAACCAGGCAGCATGCCATTCGCTCACCTCTCTTTAATCAATTGTGTATGTAGGGATGACATCATCCACAGAAGGCCTAATCCATACCTGGCAGCCACGCAAGCCTCTGCAGATCGCCACCTCCTGTCCCCGCCCACCTTAGACTCCAGCAATGCACTCAGTACCAAAAGTGTAGTGATATGAGGTAACTCATGTTGATGCAAAGATTATACAGTATGGTGTACCTCTGTGCACTGCAGGCTTGCCTTTGCGCTGTACAGTAAGGTTGGCCTCGTTCTGTTTGCATTAAATTGTTATTTGTTTTGTAAGTGGCCAGTGTGATTCATGGCGTCCTTGAAAGATTCCTGCACTGCCGCAGGGCACCCCGACATGGGAAGGCAGGCGCTGTTCTCCCCTCGGCCTCCTCCGGTAACATTGATAGAGCTGTCACCACTTGAGGACCGGGGCAAAATTCACACTCAGCACAGAGTCGGCCTGTGATGCTGGCTGCTTGTAACGTATCAGGACACAAGGGGATGCCAGTGCCAGCTGCCCAGCAGCACATTCCTGCAGGATGTGATTCAGGGACATTGTGTGCCCGGAACATTTGACTTGGCAGGGCTGCCAGGTACAGCCAGGCTTGGCATCTGTGCCAAGGCAGAGATATGATATTATCCCGTTCTTATATCAGCAGCGCTAATGTCAGCAGCACATCAACCATAAAGGGCGACATTCCTTTGTGGCGGATGTCTTTGGAAATATCGCTTCTTTTTTGGGTGGGAGCATGGATTAGACTCGTTTTGGAGGCACTGCTGTTTTTGGTCTGCTGGGCTCGGTGAAATTGGATCACCTCCCGTCAATTTGGATGCTTTCTGAATCCCAGAAACAAAGCAGAGCACCGGTGCTGCCCGCCATGGGACCTTACATAATCTAAGATTAGGAGAAAGGTTTAAAAGAGGATTACTTGTGACGTGCACTACTGGAGTCGCGTGGTCTTTGATGGATCATTCAGGGACAGGCCTAATGCCAAACAAAAGCACAATGATAATATCCGCATAATTCACACGTATTGTCCCAGGAGGTCGCGGCCGGGAAGAGTTATTAAAGATTATTATTTGACGTCACAATTTTATTTTTTACATTGGGGCACGCAATGCATCGTGTGTGTGGACCTATTATGGGTGATAAGCGTCAAGAGGCTAGTCCTCAGATAACATGCGTTTGGTGGGTGAGTACCATGAAGAGATGCAGAGGTACCTGTATTAACGGTTGCATGTGGGACTTCCCTTCAGATGTCTTCTCTGAGAAGACCTGCTCCCGGTCTGCCTCGCCTCCAGAGTTCAGGCAGCACGCCGACCCAAGGGCACACAGCAGTCCAGGGAAGGGCCAGCCCTGGACTGAGAGGATGCCCCACCAGAGCCGAACATCCCACGAGTCCCGCCTACCATCCAGCCCACCCGGAGGCCATAGCCGGAGGCAGGAAGCTCCATTGAGCTCCGACGTGGATGGCAGCCAGGACACCCGAGAGAAGGGCAGCGGCCGCAGCAGGAGCAGGTCATGGAAGCCAGTGCGGGAGGTGCTGAATGTGGACAGCGTGCTGAGTGAGCTGGAGCGCCGGCAGCACAGCCCCCGTCACAGGTCCTCCGGCCAGGAGAGGGCGCCACACCACGAGAAGGAGCGGCCCCGGGTCAGAGAGGAGCGCATGCAGAAGAGCCTCATGACCATCTACGAGGATGACCAGAGGTTGGAGAGTGGGAGCCGCAGCTCTCTGGACTCTGAGAGCAGGGATGGCAAGGAGCCGGAGAAGGGGCGGGGCAAGGGCGGGGTTGGCCTCAAGTTGCGCAGCGACAACTGGACCATCCAGCGGACGGAGTCTGGGTATGAGAGCAGCGATAGGCTCAGCAACGGTTCCACAAACCCTGACTCGCCCATCGTAGAGAACTTTGCAGCCAAGGAGTTGAGGCCCACATCTGAGGCACAGCTGCCAAGGTAAGATGGCTCTTTTAGCTCCTAGTACAGCATCTCCTTTATGTAAGTAATGCACTTTGTAACCTTGGCTGCACCACTTTGAATTGAGCTAATGAGGGTTAATTGAAAGTGATATTCATGCCTCTACAAGGGTATATAGAATTAACCCTATGTCGACGCCCCCCCTCCCCCCCTAAAAGAAAAAATCATCATAATGATACTGCTGTAGATTTTATGCTCTACATTTCTGTCCATTACATGAAGACGATTCTGTTCTGCTCTTATAAAAGACTGCTTTTGTACCATCCTACTTTTCAGACCAATGCCTCTAAATATACCACCTTCTTATGCTTTGACATATTCAACACGACCTACAGCCATGAATAATTTAACTGCACACAAACATCAGGCGCATGTTCTATGAATAGAAGCGAGACACAGTTGTGTACTGAACACACCTGCCTGGTTTCTTTGCTGGCTGCTGCAGTTTGCCCGCGTGACAATATGGGACTCAGGAAGAAGTGGAGAGCACAACTCCCACGAGAAGAATCCAGCCATTCATGGGGGCCAAATGGAATAATATATATATATATGTCATTTAGCAGATGCTTTTATCCAAAGCGACTTACAGTAGTGAATGCATACATTTTTAAGTATATGTGGTCCCAGTGGGAATTGAACCCACAACCTAAGCATTCCCAATGCCATGCTCTACCTACTGAACCACACAGAACCACAGGCTCAGTAATGTGGTCAAATGTCTGCCTGCCCCTGCAGACAAATGCTAGCTTTTTCTCAAAACCAGCTCTACGACAACATTAGTAGCAATTGCGTGTTTCCAGGGAAACCAGCATCCTGGAAACATTTTTCTTCGAAATGTAAATTAAATGTACATTTCAAAATCTGTTACTCCAGAGGCTTTTTTTGCGTAATGTGAATGACAGTTAAAGGATGCAATGCAGTTTGGTTGATGATTATCATTATTAGTATACATTTGCATATCATACACCCACTATATAGGGAGACTTAAAGAGAAAACATTTTACATGTCATCGGTTTATCCACTGATATTTACTGATGTAATTTAGGTAAAGTATACCTTGCCTGAGGGGTACAACAACCCACCTTGGAATAAAACTTCCAACGTTATGGTTACAAGCCCAGTTCCTTAACCACTACACCAGTGGTTCTCAACCTCGGTCCTGCGGACTCAACTGAGTTTCTCGTTTTTTGTTCCAACCATAATTGAAACCTTTGAATTGTAACTAGCTGTTAATTGTTCTAAATTAGACTCCTTTGATTTCAATTAAAACATGACTTATTCTTTGAAGGCCATATTATGTCAGCAATAGCTGTGCATGCCATGAACAATAAATGTCCCATATTCACATCCCAGGACTTTAAATCAGTCAGATCAACTAATGCTCTCATTTCACATGATTCATTTAGAAAGCTGTTACCTTATTTCATTGATTCAATTATAGACTGGCAGGTGAAATCAGTGGGGGGTTGAACGTGTGGACACCTGGACACTGAAAGTAAAACATTTGTGGAAAATGAAGCGTTCAATGACAGAGCAATTGGTAATGAGCCAAACTTGCAAGTTTAAGGAAAAGATTATGGTAGAACTTACACACGTTGTAAACAGCCTTAATTTATCAAGAGATCTAAATGCATGTTCAATTCACTTGAACAGTTTTGAGTGAACCCTCCTCCTTCAAACGATGAAGCAAGCCAACCTTACTACTAGCTAGAGCTTCTCCAGATAAATACCAAACTGTGTCAAGAAAAATTGGATCTTAAATCTTGCTTGTTCTCTCAAAATGAATAGTTTGACATTGTTTAAAAATGATAAAGTGCCATAATAGGGTGTTGTGCTACCACAAGCCACCAGAACAGCTTCAGTGCACCTTGGCATAGATTATACAAGTGTATGGAACTCTATTGGAGGGATGCGACACCATTATTTCATGAGAAATTCTATCATTTTGTGTTTTGTTGATGGTAGTGGAAAACGCTGTCTCAGGTGCCGCTCCAGAATCTCCCATAAGTGTTACGCTGGGTTGAGATCAGGTGACTGACACGGCCTTGGCATATGGTTTACATTGCTTCCATGCACATCAAACCATTCAGTGACCACTCATGCCCTGTGGATGGAGCATTGTCATCTTGGAAGAGACCACTCCCATCAGGATATAGATGTTATAGATACCATAGGATGAAGGTGATCACTCAGAATTGCTTTGTATTTATTGGTGTTTACCTTGCCCTCTAAGGGGTTGAGTGGACCAAAATTATGCCAGGAAAATACACCCAGCACCATAACAGAGCTGCCAGAATCCTTCAAGGGTTTCCTTTATTTTGGAAGTTATATATATATATATTGTGGCATCCCAAGGGGCTGCCCAAGGAAATGGCTGCCTGGCCCTTTAAATAATTTGAGCCACTGGAGCCGGAAAAGACTGCCTTTCCCAGCAGCCTGCAGTTCCACAGCTGAGTGAGTGAGTGAGTGAGTGAATATCAGAGAAGTGTTTATGGATTGCTGTTTGTGTTGAAATTGGATTGTTTTGAGGACCCTGCTTTGTGTACCGATTTTTGGACTGTTTGAGGAACTGAACTGGATTCAGGATTGTGGACTTTGTGTTTTGGATTCGCCTGAAGACCCCACCCTTTTTGTGTGTTTGTCAAGATCCCTTTAATAAAGTCATAATTCTGTTGCCTCTTCTGGGTTATTTAACTGCCTAAGCCCTCTGCAAAGGTCTGTGAGTGTCGCTCAACCCCAAGGGACACCACAATATATATATATATACTTATACACATATTTATACACACCTACATAGACAGTAACACATTATGCCAAAATGAACATAATTCATTGACATACAGAATAATGTGCATGGTGCACGTATCTGTGGGTAAGCAACATATCAGATGACATCCAGATGAGTCCTCCACATTACATGTCATATGGGAACCACGCCAGGGTTTAGTCTGAAAATAATCTCTTAAAAGGGTGGTTAATAGAACTAAATGCGTTCTGATCTACTGCACTGCAGTAGACCTCCCCCAAGCTCCAAGCCCTCATTAAGCTTATTTCCTGTGTCACCACCTTACCCTAAAAACTGTTTCTCTCCAGGAGCCCACTGCGTCAGACCCGATGTGTGGATTCGAAGGCCGATGTCCCATGCCCCTCGTACATCTATGGTAAGAGCTCTTGCAGTTAAGTTGAGGTGTCACCCAGTCCTCGTTATTGCGCAATACCTGTTGTGGGAAGTTGGTGAGCTGGTTAATGTGGTCCATTCGGAGTGATAAAATTATTTTGAATTTTTAAGCACAGCCATAGTTCAAACTTCTTCTCTAACGTGGCCGCTGTCTGCATCACAGAAGACAGGATTGAGTAAATATCCCACTCCTTTTCTGTAATGAGCAGCAACAATGTCGCATCAAGCAACCACATTTGGCATTAATACGACATCATAATGCATGGGTTCTCACTGGTCTTGAGAACTAAAACCAGACCGGTTTATACCGCCATGCCAATATCTGCCCATTCTGTTACATTCTGATCAAGTCGAAGCGATTTCAATCAACGAATGAAATCATGACCTAGAATTTATTGGCTAAGGGAAGCAGTATAATGTTTAATGTTTTTAATTGGCTTGGTTGTAAACACAGAAAATAGATGTTGTGCAGTGCTAATACAGTTATCAGTCAGTTCCTCCTTTGCTTTTGAAGGAAAATGGTCCAAGTACACACCAATCAGGTGGCCCTCAGCCCTCAAATCGGTTGATACATGCTTGCTGTGTCCAACCAAGCACTTTCCTTGGGTTTGAAGTTCTTCTGATTGTAGCTCTTTGTGCTCTGTAACTGTGGTTGTATACACATACTCTGCAGCGTTAGTTTGTGCACAAACAGGAATATTGCTGCTATGTTGTCCTTGTGTGTTCTCCTTGGCTGCTCTGTTTAAAGAGGTGTTGTTCTCAGTGGGAGGGTGTTGGCACATGGAGAAGGTTCATTCATCCTGCCAGCACATGTACAAGTTATTCCTTTGTTTTGCCCGATGAATTCCAACACCTGTCTAGCAATTTAATTATTTTAATTCTTCTTCTTTTTCCTCTTCATCTTCATCATCATCATTTTTCTTCTGTTTTTCTTCTTGTGATTAAAACTCATGGATTCAAAGTTATGCATACAGAGATGTCTTGTAAAATTGACGTCGGGAACACATTGAGTTAATGAGTTTTCATTCATGTCAAGTGCTTTTTATATACCGCCTCCCTGTGAGCTGTATTTGTATTCTCCAATGCATAGCCCAGATATGGCAATGAAACAGGGGCATTTTGGGCTGTGCTGACCATGGCTGTTCATAATATAATGTGTTATAGCACAGGCCATATAATGAGCAGTCTATCAATTTCGCCATGCATTTAGAACTAAAAAGCAATCTACTAAAACTGCAGAAGTGCTTAGTGCAGCACATATAGTAATATTGTTTCATTCTTCCTAATGCACATTTTTGGTAAGGGTCCAAAAAAGCAATTGTGCAGAGGAGAGCATCATAACGGTAGAGCACTGGAAAACAAAGCATGTACCCTAGAGCAGTGTTTCTCAATCCATTCCTACAGGGCACAATGCCCTGGAAATTTTCATTCCAACCTTTGCTCCCTACCTATCATCTGCATCGGTCTCCCAACCTATCGTCTGCATCGGTCGTCTGTTAATGATCACTTGAGCATGATTAAGTGGTGATTGGAATGAAAACATGCAGGGCAGTGTGCCCTGTAGGAATGGATTGAGAAACACTGCCCTAGAGGTGCTGAGGTTTAGCTCTAGTGCCCACCTAATTATCTTTCTTCTGTTCCACTGGTTGTGAAAACAAAGTAAAGGAAACAGGCTTTTAAAAAAACCCGAAGAGCTGCTTAAAGCTGTGGTATAAATGTAGGCGTAATGCCTTGTCCCAGTGGCTGGAGTAGAGACAGATTACATTAAATGAATGGAAGAGAGAGGCTATAGGGCCAGCAGGACCCATGTCAGGCTCCGACTGTCAGTGCACATGATTAAACTGCCTGGTCAGTCACCCTTGCGGAAATACCATCTAACAGTCTCTGAGTTCTAATCTGCATTTACTGTTTAAAATTAAGCACAAATTCCCAGAAATAAATTCCATGCTACAGAGAGACAGACATAAACACATAAACACGTGTACGCATACACACGTGCACACACACACACACAAACACACACACACACACACCTTTTTCTTTGTTGCATGAGGACTTTTTCAGTTCTGCACATTGTCATAAAGTGGGCAGGGTGAGTGAGGGGTATACTTAAGCCTTATGCATCAAGTTTTTGTCATTTGTTAGTCAATAGTACATGACATGTTTAACCCAGTGTTATTGCAGTTCATTTATGTTAGTTCATGAGCTATGAACTAACAGAAATAGTTACATTTAGTTAGATTTGATAGGTGCATATCATGTAGAAGTACTCTTTGCTCATAAAGCCAAATTAGTTCAAATTAGTTTTTTTGTTTCCTGGAGTTACCAGACACATTTTTTTGTTATATTGATTATTTCAGAAATATTTGACTAAATAACAAAAATGATAACTGTATTTAAGAAAAAGAATAACCTCTTGTAACTATCTGGAAGATACTGCACAAAATGTGATTGTTGTTGAGAAATATTCTATAAAATGATATCAATTATATTTATATATGGTAATATAAATGAAAAGTGTCCATATTCACATTCAATTGTGTATTTGTTCTATATTTTAGCAGAACATTGCATTAAGCAGCAGAATTATAGTGTTTTGTGAGGTAGCAACTGACCTTTTGAGCTTAGAAATTTGACATTTGTCATTATCTCCCATTTGTATACTGAATTGCCGAGCTCTGGCAAACACCTCTTACGTCAATTTGGCGGGAGGCCACATCCACCTCTCTGGAATGGCCGGTTCATCAGACAAGGCTTATCATTTTGATGCCCATTAAAAGCTGAGGCCATTTTATAAAGCAATGGGAAAAGATAAATTGCACAAAACAATGGGGGGGGGGGCATCAAAGTTGTTTTCATTACACAACTGATGCTGAATGTTTCTGTGTGCAGTTTTGGGTAAACTAGACATGAAGTGAACACGTTTATGAAAATAAGATTAATTTAATTCTATCCCTTGACCCCTTTTTGAGTCCTGGCAGAGACTAGTGCTGCCTAATTTTTTGCTTATTTCCCAGATTTTAGAACTGTAGCCATATACATATATATATATATATATATGCATTTCATATAATTGAATATGTTATCTGTGGAATATAATTCTGACTATGACTTACCATATTAGCAAATAGAAACAATGAGTTTGCATTCATGGCAACCAGGTACGTGCTGGTTCCCTGTGTAAGCATGGAAAATAAAAAAATATAAAATAATTTGACAGCACAAATATATAGGTACCATGAAAAAATGCTATGGCAGGGCAGACAGGGGATAGAGGAATTTCCATAGCCTTTGTTTGAGCATTGTGCCATTGCGACAGTATTGTGACAGCTTCTCCTGCATCTAGATTGGTGCTCGACGCAGGCACCCTTAAATCAAAGTGTACGAGGCACGTGGCATAATTCACAAGACAGTTAAAGGTCAAGGCTTTTAATGCTGCCACTGTGATCCGGGAGAAGGCTAGCACAATCTGGCTTCCTCAGGCCTTAATTCCCACGATCGCTCGTTTGATTGACACTGATCTGTTCCTCCGGATAGCCCCCCCCACCGCAACACTCGTTGAGAGATCTCCGCTGTGCTGAAACATTTATTTCGTTGTTGAGAAAACGTGTTGGCACCCTTTTTCTTACACTAAGGCAGCATGGCCCCTCCGCCTTCCCGTCAGAAAGGAATGCCAGGCTCGACCATATTTAGGGCGCTGTGAACCCCTGAGCCAAAATTCCCAGATCAGCTCCTGCGGATTTTATCCTTGCATGGACCTCTGGGTCAGCAGGAAAGAAAAAAATAACACGTCTATTTATAAAGCGGAGGAATCCGGCGTGCAGCCCAAGTGCGAGAGCGTGTGCCCGCTGGCCTTGACATCAGGCCTTGTCTCCCAGCCCATGAGCCTCTGCTGCCGCCACACGTCCGCACGGTGATATGCCTCTCAGCTCTCTTTCTCTCTCTCTCCCTCTGGATTATGTGATTTCAAACAGTAGTTCTCCTTTGTTGAAGGCATTTCAGAAAATAAATATTTAAAGAAATCCCCTCCCTCAATTCCCTCACCTCCCTCTTCCAACTAAATCAAAATGTATAAAAGACAAATGAATACAAGGTAAAAACATTATATGAAAGTGAAAAATGTAAATAGGAACCGATAGAAATAAAACAATGAAGCCCTTTCCCTCTCCAAAAATACATTTACAAACAGACAGCTCTCTGTCTATCTTTCCCTAGCTTCCCTAAATTCTTACCTCCCTGTACCCCTCACATGTTATGAAGTGGAGCTGTGTCTCTCTTTATCTTATACCGTCCTTCTTTGTTTATTTCTCTTTCTCTCTCTGCCTGTCTCTTTCACTCTACCGCTCTCCCTCCTTTCCTCTTAATCACTTCCTACCAGCCTCTATTATCTTGCTTCCTGCAACATTCTTTTTTCTGTAACTCTTCTGCTGTCTCTGAATTGCTCAAACTCCTTTTCATTCTCACTCTCTTTCTCTGTATCGGAGGAGCTAGTACCCATAAGGACAAATTCAGGACTGTGCAGTGTGTTCTGTCTAGACTCCACAGCTAAGCTTCTCTTAAATTTACTTAAGCTAGGGGGGTAATGATTTGCTTGAGAGGGGAAATGAGGGAAATTAAGATGAGCACGGAGAGAGAAATCTGTTATTAACCTGCATGAAAATTGATTACTTTATATCATGTTGTTATGGAGTGAGGTTTTTTACGTTTTACCGTTATGTTCTGTGGCTTTTCCAGTATATTTGAAATATGTCAAAATGTTATATATCAAAAAATAAGAGGATAATTAATTTGCAACATAATAATGCGTAAATTTGTTGACTGATTGAATTGTTGTTAATATTTAGTTCATATTGCGGGAGTCATGTACAATGCCCTCCAGAATTATTGGCACCCTTGGTAAAGATGAGCAAAAAAGGCTATGAAGAAATGTCTTTGTTGTTCATGAGCTTGATCTAACACTCAAAATATGAGAGAAATCTAACCTTTAATTGAAGTAAAGTTTATTCAAAGAAAAGAAAATCCTTATATTATATTATTATATTATATTATAAATATTTTTCTCAAGAACATGTGTCACAATTATTGGCACCCTTAGAAATTCTTACGAACAAAACCTAAATCCAGCATATTCCCATTTATATATATTTTTTTTAAGTTCACCTGAGTCTTTAGAAACTCTTAAGTGGTCATCCATGACTTGCTGTTTCACTGGGGTATAAATATGAGGTGACACACTGGCCAAACTCCCTTAGTCATCCATCAACATGGGGAAGATTAAATAAAAACGTTATGAAATAAAATGACAAAAGACAAATGAAATGAGACAAAAGGTTGTTGACCTTCATAAATCAGGCAATGGCTTTAAAAAATAGCTACATGCCTGCAAATACCCATCTCCACTATTAGGGTAATAATTAAGAAGATTAAAATAACTGGAGCCTGCCTGGAATACGACACAAGTGTATTTTGTCCCCACACACAGTGAGGAGGATGGTTCGAGAGGCAAAGATTTCTCCAAGGACCACAGATGGAGAATTGCAGAAGTTGGTTGCATCTTGGGGTCACCAACTCTCCAAAACTACAATTAGACACCACCTCCATGCAGAAAATAGCCTAATCACCACTGTGAAGTATGGTGGTGGATCTGTGATGTTGTGGGGCTGTTTTACTTCCAAAGGCCCTGGAAACCTTGTTAGGATACATGGCATCATCAACTCGATCAAGTACCAGGAGATTTTAGATCAAAATCTGGCTGCCTCTGTCAGGAGGTTTAAACTGGGTCGTGGTTGAATCTTCCAACAGGACAATGATCCAAAGCATACCTCCAAATCCACACAAAAATGTTTCACTGACCACAGAATCAAGCTTTTGCAATAGCCATCCCAGTCCCCTGACCTAAACCCCATTGGAAACCTGTGGGGTGAGCTGAAGAAGAGAGTCCACAAGCAAGGACCATGGACCATGGAAGGATCTGGAGAGATTCTGTATGGAGGAGTGGTCTCAGATCCCATGCTATGTGTTGTCTCACCTCATGTTTTTGAGGAAAATGTTATTTTTTTGATAAGCTTTTTTTTTTTGTCTTTGAATACTTTGTGAAGTAAACTTCAATTAAAGGTTCAATTCCTCTTATATTTTGAGTATAAGATCAAGTTGATGAACAACAGACATTTTTTCATAGCCTGTTTTGCTCATCTTCACCAAGGGTGCCAATAATTCTGGAGGGCACTGTATATGTTCAGTCTCTTGAATTCTAGCCTATTTATCAAATATAATTAATTAAAGTTGAAATTAAGTATTTTTAATATTTATTGTGAGTGTATTTTATTTTGTTTAGAAATCTTTCTTAATGTTGTTCTCCCAAAATATCCATCAGTACTTCATAACCAATGCAGTTATAGTTCAGATTGTGTCATACAAATGAGATGGATTTAGAAAAATAGAGACATTATTTTAGCCCTATAAAACACACAGTAAAGGCCATTTTTACATTCATGAAAGATTTATTTGTCATTATTTGCCGCACCAGATAGCATTGCTTCTATAATGCCATGACCATGTGCCCACAGATGTGCTCACTCTCACCCACATACACACACAAGCACAAACAGAATATTACATCTGTCATAAGCTGGAAAAAGGTTATTTTTAGATGCAAATAAATACATTTAACAGCTTTGGGATCCTCTTATATAACACAAATGTGCAGAGCACATCTGCAGCTTTTATCAAGTTGCAAGGAATGACTCATGTAAATTATATACATACAAATGGGATTACTATTGCGGATTCTGCAGAATGTGTTGTAAATATAATGCTGAAAATAGGCACAAAAATAGGGCACAAGATCCACATACTGTGTTAATAATAGAGTGCCTCCACACCAGATTTCAAGTCACCCATTTGAAAAACATCATTGAAGTTGTAGGGTCAGGCTTATTTTTACCAGTAACCTTTTTCTTTGTGCATACGAAACTTGCAACGACCTTTATGACATTACAATTACATCTGTCACGGACCTTTCTAAATGGCCCCTTTGGTTGCTCTACATCAGGGGTGGCCAACCCGCGGCTCCCGAGCCGCATGCGGCTCTTTGCCTGGTTTCATGCGGCTCTTACGTTCATATCGAAGTTTGTGTTTTTGTTTTTTTTAATGTGCGTGTTCGCTTCGCTTGAGTTCAATACGGTATTTTCGTCAAACGCGCACCGCTCGCAAAATTTCAGAAGACGAAAAAAAACACAGTTAGGGCAGCGGTCCCCAACCTTTTTTGCACCACGGACTGGTTTCATGCACCGGGTTTAAAATTAGGAGGGGCGCAATTTTTTTTATTCCTCTTACCACCCCCTTCGCGTGTAGCACCCCCCGGTGATGTGGCTCTTTGCGGTAACACAGTAAAAAATGTGGCTCGTAGCCTCTGACTGGTTGGCCACCCCTGCTCTACATCATTCACTGAGGAAAAAAGTATCTGAATGATCATATACTAATGTATGTCTGATTAAAGCTTTATACATTTCTTAATAACAGGAAGAAGTCATTATGAAAATATACATTTAAAAATGAACCCCATGAAAAGCTTAGCAGGTTTTTAGTTGGATCTGCCAAGCTTACACCAGATAAATTGGACTTAGACTGATTCACAAATAAGTGGCACATCAGAGCAATCACTTTTTTTCCTCAGAGGAGAACAACCCTAAATGCCTGCATGAGAAATGAATACAATGTGTGTATGAAGTACCTCCCATCGGGCTCCTTTTCAGACTTTTCAGACTGTTAAAATGTAGTTCCACCTTGGGAATGCAACACTTAGGAAATACTGCATTTAATCTTGGGGGAGATTTCTTTTTCTGGCCATGAACAGGTCTGACCAGGTGTTTCGCCCTCGGCAGTTGTGACCTCACCGCTTGGCCCCCTCGCTGTCCCGTTATCTGATCCACAGCAACAAGGGCATGTGTTGTGATTCGTTTGAATATTATTTGAATATGCGTGTTGCCAACATTGGCAAATAGTTTTGAGTACCACTCGTGGAAACATTGTTGAGTGAGGGGGTGGGGGTGGGATGGGTGGGGGTGGGATTCCTTTTGTTAGTTAAAAACCTCGTCAATATTTCCAGAAAAGTCACCTCGCTTTCCCTGCGTTTTAACTGGAGCCTCTTCTTTTCTTTATTTTTACATTTTTGTTTGTAATTCCCAATTTAGTAGCCAATTCTTTTTTTTTTTTTTTTTAAATTTATTTCTAATTTTTCCTGTTTTTCTCCCAATTTGGTTGCCAATTATACCCTCTATTTATTTCAATTCCCCACCTCCATGAGTCCGAGACACACAATAGGCAGCTCACACTCGCAAAGCACCAGTCAATGCGAGTGTGTTAGACCACTACACTATCTGAGGCCTCCTGAAGCCTCATTTTTGTGTAGTTTAAAGTGTTCTTTCCCATGGTAAAATTCATTTGTGCAAAGTGCAAAATATGAGGACAAACATATTACCGTCATAAACGTAACTTCTTAGCAGAGAATAGGGTAGGCTACTCTTGCGTTGTTGGTCATTTTAATCAACACTTGGTTAGCTTATGGGCATGCCATTTTATTATTAAAAAGGTTTTTTTTTAATATTGAATCTCCCCATTCATCTTTTAAACTGGTGATGGAATGGAGATTTGATAGTTGAATATAATATGACAGCCCTACTGCTGGGGCCTCCAGTGTTTCCCTGGCCTTCTTACCCATAACAGGGATCTCCCTGAGAGTTCCACTTTATCAAGTCAAGTATATCACTTGATATATAGATATATATCATTTATTATTTCCAAAAGGGAAATTAGATAAATATCTGATTCATGGTTTGGTATATTCCCATTCCTTGTCTGACTTCTGTTTTTAACATATTTAATTTTTAACCAGCTGCTCAGTATGTATGAAATGGCTTTACCACTGCGAAAAATACCCCTATGATCAGGTGTCCAGTACGATTTTTTTATTACTGTAAATAAACTGGTTCTGTGTAGCTCAGTTGGTAGAGCATGGCGTTGGCAACGCTTAGGTTGTGGGTTAAATTCCCACTGGGACCACATATACTGAAAAATGTATGCATTCACTACTGTAAATTGCTTTGGATAAAAGCGTCTGCTAAATGTCATATATATTAATATTTTTAAACAGTATTTTCTGTATATAAATTCAGTATATCTTCTACATTTAAATAAATAAACAAAATAGTTGTTTAAAATTAGTCTTAGTCTATGTTATGTTGTGATTGTTTTTTCCCAGTTTCCGTTGATTTGTGGCTGCTTTCCCCTCCCGTTAAATCGTTAGGCAAGGTAGGATTACTGTGAGAGAAACTATGATTCCTGCACATTGGTCTGAAGGTCTCGAGTGACTTAATTAAAGAGGTACATTTCCTTTTCAAAAACAAATGTGAAAAGGGAAGCTCTCACTTGTTAATATCATTGGAGTTTTTAAATGATTGTTTACATTATTTTGATTCTCACCTTTATTAGCGTGTGTCAGCATTTAATTTTCATACACGTGCATTTCTTGCTTGCCTGGCACCTGTGTGAGTTAATAGATTAGCACATTGGACATGTGGTTGTTGTAAGTAGCCTAACCATGGAGCGTGGATATTAGACAGCAGCTTGGTGTGGCAGTTAAAGAACGGCTTAAGACCAATAGATTTTCAGGTATGGCACCATTCCCAGATGGAGCACTGTTGTTGTTCCACAGAATGGTATTTAACATTAATTCACTAAATGTGTGTGCCAAGCAAATAAGTAGTGCAACACAGTAAAGCGCTATGTTCCCCTGACTCGTTTGGGAAGTAATGTAGCACACACAGATCCAATTTTTTAATTGTATTATTACCGCAGCTTGCTGACTTTGCAAGCGTATCTCTGGTTTGGAATGTGAATTCATGTAATCCAATTGGCTGGATAGATGAGCAAAAGGGTCCTGAGATCAAATTCCTATTTTGAACAGGACAAGGGATTTGATTATATTGTTTATGCTCATCAAAATGTGGAGTTGATGGGGACACTGAAATTTGGCCCTTGAAAAACCGCCTACTGATGGTTTGTACTTTATGTCAATTGACTTGCATTTCTATTTGGGGTTTGAGTATAATTATATGTACACTGGAAAAGAATGGGTTGCCCATATTTACTCTTGAAAAATAACCCCAAGGAAAATATTTATTTGGATGCATCAATAAACCAAGGCTTATTTGAAATAATAATAATTTGGATTTCTCAATGGGAGGTCTGCGCACTTGAAGGCATGTGTTGACGGCACACTTCATATCCATGCACCTTTGAAAGGGCTCAAATGCCAGTTGACCTTTTTAAATATGGTTTTTATTTGGAGATTATAACACGTGAAATGGGGTTTAAGTCCGTGTGTGATTTATAGCCACTGAGCCCATGAGCAAGGATTTGTGCTGAACCTTATGAAGAAATAAACCAATGTGAAACTGGCCCTTGTGGGCCTTTAGCATAATTTTCTGCACAAACTTGTGTGATAAAGAATTCCAGTGTACATGCTCTCCGGTTTACAAACCAGCCTGAGCATTGCTGCATGTGTGCCAACCTGCTCAGACAGCACTCCCTAGTGATTCTGTTCTAATCTTGTATGCTCTAGGGGCAATATGTCCTTCTGTGAGGAACTGAATACTGACCCAGGCTTAGCAAAAGTGTTCTAAAGAATCCTTTCCAAAGAATTACAGACAAAAATAAGAGACATAGATTTAATATGATATAGTGTTACAGGAATAATTTTTAGCAGATGTTCTATTTGCTGGTCTGATTTTAGAACAGTGATTACTGTGGTTCAGGCAGTCTTATTTAGTGATAGGGTGTATACTATTGTGTGGTTGTTACTTTGGCAACTACTTGCATGTACTACACAATACTGCTTACCAAAATGTGAATGTTGTGGGAACGGGCTGTGGCAGATGTAGTCATATGAGTCAAGGTGTATGTGGTGGTTCCTGTTAGCAGCAGTCCACTTCCACCACTTTTGTTTCTTATGCTAGTGATCTATGGGTTTGAATCCCACAAACCATTCCATGGGAGAATCTCTTCTTCCTTTGAGCTGCAGTGCTCTTATGGCCCAGCAGGGTTTGAGGCTGAACCGCAACCTTTGTTTTGTGCGGCTGCCTGTGACAGATCAGAGCAGAAACGGCATTGTGGTCACATTTAACCAACCGTAGGAATGGTGCCACTTGCTTCGTTCTCATTCGAAAGGAGAGGGGTTTGAGCTCCTGATTGGAGTAACGGTGTTGGTGGTTTGACTTTGGTACCGGGGACTGTTGGCCTGATATGAACAGGCTTATATTTTGGCCCCAGGCTCGGAGGATACACTTGGCTGTGAGGACACAAGTTGAAATCAGATTTTTCAGGCCCCAGGCCTTAAATCCAATTGCCTGACCCTGCTTAAATACTGTGAATTTCTACATAGGTCACATGTCTCTGAAATAATTTCAAATAGATGTGCTGTCATGCCCAACTTTTAAGTTACCTTCACAATGTTCCTCATAACATTTTCAATGTGCCATAACATTTCCTAACATAGTGCTTCTTTCAATGAGTTTTCATTAAATAGCTTTTCTAAACCATTATAAATACTGCATTCTCAATAAATAGGTATTTGTTCTGCTCTTATCTTGAACACATAAGACCTACACTAGCATTTAATTACTTCATTTATCTAGTGTAACTGTACACTTACATTTTCCAGTTAAATATTTTAACCAGTCTTAAGCTCATGGTTAAAGATAAATTAAGCAGAATTCTGTGCAGTGGCCCTGAATGAAACACTAACGTAAAGCAAGTTTAAAACCCAACATGTGTTTGTTTTGCAGGGGAACATTATGTAAAAACCAAAGGCAATGATGGCAACAACCATCAAGATGCCCATCTCCTCAAATCCAGCCCAGGTGTAAGGTAAAAAAAGACTGCGCTTTTACGAATACGTTCCTTTTCTTTGCTGAAAGAGCCGGGACTGAGTAGTGTTTAATATTGAATATAGGACCAGGACATACTATTTTATTTTGGATTCCAGGCCAATTGTAATCAGTTTATAACCTTTGGGTTACCTTTCAAGAGTTGTCCTTTTTTCTGAAAATGGTCATTCCAATGGTCATAAATAAGGGCATGTGTTTTTTCACCACCTCTGCAAGGAACCTGCAGTTCTGTCCTCCAACACCAAGAGGTCGATGGAGGACTTTATGAAGTTACTTGTTAAGCAACTACGCATTACGATCTCAAGTAATCATTAAATTACCACAGATGAGGTGCATATTGCAGTGTAGTAGACTAGTCTGCAGTTGGTGCTGCACACACAAAATCAAACTGATAGATTTTTAAGCAACTGCTTTTAATTGTGAAAATATATCTGTTGACACTTCTGTAGGACATATGTCCATCCTAGAGCAATGTAACCGATATGTTGAAATTTATGGGTGGATATTTTTAAACTTTTCAAATGTCCATCCCATCCGAGATCCTCACCTCTGGGGAGGTGTGAGAATTGTGGGCCGTGCTCTGCAGTGACAACGCTTCCTGATTTGGGCCAATCACAAGCTGTGTGTCCCTTCCTCTTGCAGGAGGCGGTTCAGACATCCCCACGGGAGTTCGGACAGACGGTATGGTGCAGACAGAGATCCCCTGCCCCTGGTGAGTGACAGGGGCTGCCAAACTGGGAGCCCAGCCCTGCAGAACCTGGGTAAGACCAGCAGCTCAGAGTGGAACAGCTCAGACGACCTGATGGGCCCCTTCTCCGAACAGGAAGACAGTGCCTACCGCTCCAGCAACAGCGAGACAGCCCTGCCCGAGTCCCCCGCCCCACCCGAATCCCCAACCCTGCTCCGGCACCCCCAGAATGAGCCCCCCCAGCCCTGCCTGAACACGACAGCGTCCCTGCTTCCCGCCAAATACACGCACAGACACACGACCGAGAGCAGGGCGAGCTTTCGGCCGAGACTGCTCCAAGAGCCCTCCCAAACTAGCCCTCGCCCTTCCCCGAAAACCGCCCTCTCCCATGCTACCCGCCCCCACGTGGCCCCGCACAAGCGGTTGGACTGCTCAGCAGGACATGCCCTCTCCCTCGACCCCGGAGACAGGTCCGGCCCCTCCCACCAGGGGCGGAGTGATTCATCCGCCAGCGAATCAAGCGACAGGTTCCCCAGCAGCCCCAGGCCCAGCCCCGCCCCGGCAGAACCAGGAGACGGGGTCTCCCTGACCACATACTTCACCGTGGACAACTGCATGACCGACACGTACCGGCTGAAGTACCACCACCAGCGGGTGGCGCCGGACCCCAGGGGAGGGGACCGGGGTGAGCTTGGGGACGCCAGCCACACAGCCCCCGTGGAGTCACTTCCATCCTCAGAGCCGCCGAAACCCAGGCCCGAATCAGGTAACCTCCCACCTCCCCCTCCAAACGCAGGACGGTAAATTATTTAACAGCACTCAATTGTTATTTGCAGTAAATGTTTTGGTAAGAAATGCATGTTTTTATATTATTGGCTTGTCTGTTTCACTGTTTCAGGCTTGCACTTATTTCATTTACATTTGGCAGAGAAAAGTAATGCTGTTATTCACCTTCAACATTGAATAACTACTACTAATAATACAACTACTTTTCCTTCCTTTTTCCCTGTCATGCTAATGTATGTGATGGTTATGTTTTAGGCTACTCCACCAGTAAACCCACTGCAAAATGGAATCCAGTGACTCCCAGAGGGTTGGATGAACATGGATTTTTGTGATGAAAGCTGCAGTGTGGAAGTCATGTGAGTATTAATTGAAATGCATGTGTAGCCTTCAATTATTTTTCTTACAATAATATATTTATTGCCTAGTGTGTTTATTCCACATACCCACTTTTTTCATTTCTGAAATGACCACAGGAAAAGGGAGTTAACTGGAAGCCAGCGGGGATTGTCCTTTACAATGGATTGATTCCTCACCTGTTAAAAAAAAATAAGACAACCAATCTCAAATTGCAGATTTAATATTTACCTTGAGACTGTGAAGTACCTCCAACTTCCATTTCAGTTTGAGGACAGACTGTTAAGTACCTCCAACTTCCATTTCAGTTTGAGGACATTTTAGGTTTTGCCACCAGGGGACAGGCTTTCTTTGTTTTTGCATAATGGTGAACCAAAAAAAAGCCATTGTTTGTTGTTTACTTTTTATTTTTCTGGAATGCTATGTAAACCAATAACTATGGATCCTGGAGGTTACCTGTAGAATTTACCCTTTTAACTGCACCTTTTTCTTTTTTTAAGCTGGTATTTATAAAACATGGTTTACCCATACACTTTGTAGCATTATCACTCATGGACATGCTTTTCTTAGATACCAAAACTACATTTGGGTAAAAAGTCAGGGATTTTCTCCCACCCAAAGATGGGCTTCATAATTTGTTTCAACCCTAGTTGAAATAATTGTAGCATGTATTGTTGAAGTCCAGTTGGTGTAGACAAGCAGTTATTTTGTTCCATTTTGGACTGTCTGACAGACCTTTTAAAAATGGCATGAGGGAAGTCGACGTGTCTTTGAAGCAGCTCCAATATGGCTTTAATCATGTTATGTTATACAGTATTTATTGGTGATGTGACAAGTGACATTACAAAGTTTACCATGCATTGGGGTAAAGATTGCATAAGCGCATTAGCACATTTTCTGACAGGAGCAACAGAGGATAGATAATGGTCAAGTTTGAAGATAACCTCAATCATCTTCGGAGTCACTTGGCGTTACTCCAGCTTTCTACTGCAGGAATTAATTTACCCTTTTGTGCTGTGCAAGACAGCTGTTTTTCAACAAGATCTTGCTTGCTTTCTTTGCCTTTCATGGATGCAAAATTTGTATTATTTCAGTTCCCAGGGACCTGTGTAACAGGGAGGATAACTGCATTTTTACCATTTCTTACTAACTTTTTTAGATTTCCCATTAAAATCGCCAACTAAGCATGATTTATTTATCACAAATTATGTTATACGCATGCGTCAGTACGTTTGCCATGTCATATGTGTGCCCAGCAGGAACAACTGAACTGTTGCAGGAGAATACTAAAAACCAGGGGTGACATCAAATATGTCTTAAATGCTGAAAGGAACTGTATTCCGTAAAAGGGATTACATTTGCCTGCTTTCTTTCATTAACTCTCCAATCCTATGTCACCTCCAGTTATTTGCACCATGGGAGATAATATTGGGGATTTTTTTCCATTATCAATTGTAATGTATTTTTGTTGCATGGACATATGTGTATATATTGCTCAGCAGGTGCTGCTGTGGTGCCTTCTTGTAAAATACAATGTCATGATTTGTCTAATGGGAAATATGTAAACAAAAATACATATGTATATATTTTGCAGATACTTTTGTAAAATTTATTTTGTTTAATAAACTTCATTATTCAAACATTTAATCATTTTTTGTTTCTCCTTCTGTATTAAAAAATAGCCCTTTTTGGTCACATGAAAAACAAAATTCTGGTGATTCACACAATTCCTCTTTACTATTCCGCATTACTAAAAACTTGTTACAGATACATCATCTGTGATTATTTTCAACTGCATGCCCTATTCTTTCAGCAATATTCAATATAACATTCTAGAAGCCTTTGGAATTATGGAAATGCACGCTTCCCCATTACACTCCACATTCAAATACACATTAACATGGTACACATAATAGATTTGAATCAATCCTAGATGTTTATGTAATAATGGAGGTTCAAATTATCTACATCTTATAGCAGGAATCTGTTTTTTTATGAATACATTTGCTCGGCTTATTCAATACCATTTGTAACGTATTGTAGTGTATGCACTGAGGCATTGATTATGTTGGCAATGTCTACCATTTGTTAGAAAGCAATCTACTATCGGCACAAAGCAACATACATTAGACACAGAACAGTCTTTAGTGTAACTGCACTGATTCCCAGCCAATCTCTTGATCAATTAAGGTTGTTTAAAAGTGTCAAATGAGTTGCCAACCTTAGTCCTGGCGAGTTTTTTTTTTGTTACCCAAACTCTTGAAACTTTAACACAATGCAGGGTTGGCTCATTGCTAATTGCTGTCATTGAACACTTAATTTCCCACGAATGGTTTGGTTTCAGTGACTAGGTGTCCACTCTTTCAACAATTAGGCCCCCACTGATTTCACCTACCAGTATATAATTTAATCAATTAAACAAAATAACCCCACTTTCTTAAGGAATTGTGCACTATATAGCATGTTACAGAAAATGAGAGCATTGGTTGATCTGACTGATTTATGTGGGATGGGAATATGGGACATTTACTGATCATGGCATGCATAGCTATTTCTGAAATAATATGGCCTTAAGAGTACATTGTGTCTAATTAAGAGAAATTAACAGCTACTTACAATTCAAAGGTTGCAATTACGGTTGAAAACTAGCATAGTGGGTCCCCAGGACCGAGGTTGGGGACTACTGCTCTACAGAACACAGAGCAGGGTTCCTCAAATTATGGCTCTTGTGGGCCAAGCACTGCTGTTTTTCCACCTTTCCTATACCTGATAGTCAGGTGTGAAGACCCTCTGGCCAATTCATTGCATTAATTCCAATTAATTACCTGAGAGTAACCCTGCCCTACACTGTAGCATTGCACTGAATGTGTGAGAATGTACAGGGCTACAGTCCGTATGTTGTTGTTTTTTAGCCAAGCACAAAAGCATGGGGGTCCATGACTGTCACACCCTGAGCCCATTCTGTTTCTGTCCCCAGTTGAGCATTAGTTATAAGAGGTGCAAAGAGAGCTTTAAAAAATTTTATTTTTATGCAGGAATGCAACCCTTCATATCTGGAACAGGGTAGTCTTGATATAGGCAAATAAACAAGTCACACTTGTTTCAGCATCACGCCAGTTCAACTGCAGTGTTTTATTGTTTCATCCCATTTCATGCCAGTTTAGAACACTGGCGTGAAATTAACAGGAGCCATTCAAAATGTGCAAAAATAACACAGGTAAGGTAGTTCTTGGGCATTTTATACATTTTCACTTTAATATGCATTGACATTAGCTAACTAGTTTCGTCCCAAAATGTTCATTCATTACATAAGACAATGTTGCGTTGAAGGCACATACGGAATTTAATAAATCAAACTGAACAAATATTAAAATGAAGTCAGCTGGATACAGTTGGCTGTTAGAGCGAACTCCAGGGAAGAACACTGAAAGAAAATATAACAGGGTTAGCTAGATAAATGGTTTTGGAAGTCCAATAAACACTGCGTATGAATACAATTTGTAATACTGGTAAAAATTTGGAGGATGTAAATTATTAAATTACCGCAACATAGTGAAAGTTGGCCAGGACTGGCCGGCGTTTCCCCAACTAATCGCCACAGGACTCGGTCTCTCGTGTGTAGTCATCTAGCTCACGTTGGCTGTTAAATGAGAGAGGAACAGTAAGTACAACAATATAAAAAAGTCAAAAGCGATCATGACATATCTAATAGACACATACAACATGTTGCTTCTGTTCATTTATTCAACCGTACAGTACAGTTACTACAAGGGTATTGTCACGTACGCACTGTAACAGGAAGAATACGGAAGATGCATCGCTACTTACTGAAGGCTTAGTGACGTTAACGAGCAGTAGAAAACAGGACCAACACTTAGGGGACTACAAAATACATTACAAAAAAAAACCGATGTCAAAGACGACAAACACCCAGAAGTCAAACCAGTACGAATGCTTCGGTAAATTAATCAATGCGCCTTTCTTTTCCTCTTTTTCTGATTCCATGTTGGATCCAAAATGACGGAAGACAGACACTTCCTGCCTCTCGAAATCAGATTCCTGTTCTTGTAGGTAATGGCAGACTACAACGCTGTTAGGCGTATTGCTGCCACCCACAGGTCAGATGGAATAACGCTGAAAAGAGAGGTTGACCATGTAGCCTACGCATGTACAGTACAGTATGTAGCCTATATATATCCAAACTACGTTTTTAGCTGCTAGCTGTAGCTATGTTGGTCTATTGTACTTCAAACAACATTTAGGCTACTCACCACTGGGGTCGGGCACATTTCTTTCTTATTCATTTTTGCGTTCGAAAAGTAGTTGCAATCACTTAGTAAATCTGGCCCGAAAGACTGAGCAACTACTGGCACTCGGTGATCAAAGTGCGCGCACTTGAAAATATTATTGTGATATTGAGGTAGTCATGCTATACATCACATACAGCCTCCTATGAGATTACTGTCACAAATGACTGGATACTAATTTGGGAAAAACAACAATGGTGCCTAGTGCCCTTCATAGAGTTCCATTGATATTGAATTGAGGACCTGTAGAAGGCACACCGTACCAGATACAAACAGGATCTTTACGTTTTGAGATAAGGTAAGAACGATTTGCCACTTTCTAAGCAAGAAAACTATTTTAAAAGTTTAATCTTTGGGGTGGAGTACAGGGCCGTGCACAGACATTTTGGGGGGCAGGGGATCAAGCAAAAAAAGGGGCACGCACTGTTCCCACCCCGATGTTGCCACACCGCCGCTATCCATAATCACACACTATGTTCATAACATGGGACCTGTTTAAATTCTACTGAAACACATTATTTCACGAAGAAACCACAGATTTGATGTAGTAATGCAAGTCAGTCAGTGTAAGTAATGCAGTCAGCCAGTGTTCAGTTGTTTAGACCCATTCAGTCACATTAGATCAGTGGTTTCTTTGAGAAAGAACCTGGGACCTGTTTTACCTTTCATTATAAGTAATGATAAGATTCTAGATCAGCAGTCCTACTCTGACATGTTTGATACATAAACCCTCTGAATTTGGGGTTTCAAAACGTCCTTCTGTTTTCATTTTCTGTATCACTGCATATATTTTATAAATGAGACATATGGTACAACTACTAAACTACAGTTTGATTTTAGTAACATGTTTTTGAGCATCACACAGAGGAAAAGAAACCACAGTATTATATTATATTCCAAAACGCACGTGCGCACACACACTGTCTCTCTCTCTCTCTCTCTCTCTCTCTCTCTCTCTCTCCCTCTCTCTCTCTCTCTCTCTCTCTCTCTCTCTCTCCCTCTCTCCTCTCTCTCTCTCTCTCTCTCTCTCTCTCTCTCTATCTCTATCTCTCTTATATATTTGTTACATCTATGCATATGGCTGAAAAACTGATCCAGGGTCAGGGAGGTGAGAAGTATTTTGCCTTTCATTGGAGACAGGTGTATTTGCCTCTTCTAGCAGCGTTTATGCTGCTTCTTATTTCCCAATCAAAATGGATTGATTGATTGATTGAAACTTTAATTTTAACAGGGAAACACACTGCTACATGCCCAAACAATAATACTTTTAAACATCACGTTTTTAGAAAACTGGCTATAAAGAAAAGGGGGTGACTACACTAAAGTAGCAGAACTATGCAAAACGTAACTATCTGCTTCAGAAATTAATTGCATATTTGTAAGTTGTCCTGCATGACGGAGATAATGTCGTTTTAATGATAATTACACTAGCTTATTTGCTCGCGGGTACCGAGGCTAGTAATGACGAAATTACAGCGTGAAAGTGACAAGTCCTACTGACCTACTTCATTTTTTAACGGATATATAACATAAAAAGTAAGTAAGTCTTGTTTAATCGTGGTTTCATCATTAAAACAGAGCATACCTGAGTGATATCATTCACCGTAACCGAACTGGGGCTGGGAATGCGGTGCTTTTCATGACAAGTTGTGGAATGTCGGAAGATGCGTCGTTGATTGATTGATTGAGACAAAACCATTTGGAAGGGGGGTTGGAGAGCGGAGTACTTTTTAAATTGATAAGGTGTATTTTTTCGTGGATACTACTATACATTTCCCTCTTTATATTTGATATAATTTCAATAACAATTTTTTATTTTATTTTATGCAATTAACACCAGCCAAATAAAATGGGTTTCAGGGTCAAACAGTTGCTCAAAAATAATTACAAATGCAAACTGTTTCCCTTTTTATGGCCCCTATCTGTGCATGTGCCTGGTGGAGTATGACTATAACATGGTATTAAATGTTTCAACTATTGTTTCTAAAATACTGTAGTCAAACAGTTGCAGTGATTGATCATTAAAATAATTACACATGCAAACTGTTTCAATATGCATTTATTTTTTCAGACTTCTTTTATGTCGTGCTTTGTTTATTGCAATGGTGATTAAATTGGATGAACATCATCATCAAATATTTTATTATTTGTTGAACAATCTAGTCTAAACTTTGCTGCTGGCGAATGGAGATACTTGGCATGAATGCACATATTGTAAGTCGCTCTGGACAAGAGCGTCTGCTAAATGCTTAAAATGTAAATGAAAATGTAATATTGAAATATATGAGGTTTGTTCGCCTGTCAAATGAATGTTGAATGTTGTTATAATTAGGTTTAATGGTCTTAAAATGTTGAAATCTGTTTTACCTATTATTTTATGTTTGGTCTGGCTTACAAGAGGGTATGCACAACTGACCGTGCGACAGAGAGCTGGTGGACATCTGCTTGCATTATAGCCTTCCATGCCTTAACTTTCTATACATTTACCAAGGAATTTATAGATTCCCCATCGCATGTGTGAATCTAAAGATTACCTGGGGAATCTACAGATTTCCTGATTTCACACACTCACAATAACATACACATGCACACTGTCAATATGCTAGGAAAGCAGAAACTGAAGTTGCATAAATTCTGTGATGAAACTCAATTTTAAAGCCATTATTTTTAAATGGGATGCAACATTTGAGATTACAATTTAGTGCAGACATATTTGTCACAATTTTACCTTGCTCAGCCGCTGGAGGGCGCTTGACCATGTGATGACCTGTTTTCTTTGGTTTTGTGTGAGGAATCATTGTTATAGCCACCTTCCTTATATGGTCTTTCGTCGGTGTGTTTTCCGATCACGTCCAGCTGTGGATTATCAGTGTTTATTCCGCCTCCTATTTAAGTTCTGCGTTTTCCTCATACAAACGCGTCTGTGTAAACCATTATTACGCTCTAGCCGGTACTTCTAACTAAGGGTTAGTTTTCCACTCTGTGGTCTCTCAGTTAAAGAGAGAAGGTACTTTGTATTATTCCAAACAAAGGGTTAGCTTACCACTCTGTGGTTCTCTCAGTTAAAGAGAGAAGGGTCTTATTTAGTTATCTCTACTCTTTGTTTGTCGGGGCTATTGTTCCGCAGAGCTAACGTCTATAGCTATTTGTTTTCGCCCTATTAGGGTTGTTTCTGTTGGGTTTATTCCCGTGGAGTTTGTCCCGGGGTTTTATTTTGTTTCCCCGCTCCCTAGTCTGTTTTCAGATTTAGTGGCTGGTCGCTTGCATCCAGCTTTTAGATACCCGTGAAATCTGTGTGTGGCTCTTCCACCTTCGATCCACACTACAATATTTTTGTTGGATTTTATAAAAAATAATTATTTGGGGTGTGAATAATTGTGACATTGTGACAATTCTTTTGGGGTAAAAAACATTTTTCCCTGAGCAATTGTATTAGTATAAAACAATATAATTTCCCCCTTTTTTGAGCATAAAATTTGCCAGTTTTTGAATGTCATCTACATAACTATGACATTATATAACCATTGTATTCAATTCCGGAGAACAAACCAAACACAGAATGTCACTGGAAGTGTCTTTATTTTTCATTAATATCAAAACTTGTAGTGCAAAGTAGTACCTGTATAGCTGAACTATAAACAGTACATAATACATAATAGTACAGGAAGTGATGATTCTTTTAAAACAGAGGTGTTATTCATGCAGGTGTGCAGTGAGGAAGAGGAAGTGTGTCCAACATCCTGCTCAGAGCTTCAGACTGGAGTAGCACTGCACTGTTTCAAGTAATCTCAAGTCTGTTAATGTTTGTTTTTGTCATCTTGCGGTTAATAATTACCAAATCCATAACTGGTAGTCTTCTAACTCCGCTTGAAAATCCTCGTGGCATCGACTCCCTCATAACTGTAGCTCTGAAGTAAAAAGAAACACCTCTTATAGAAAAAAACTCATAGCTTTTCTAGACTTCTTGCAGTCTACTAGGTCTAAGGTGCATGACTCATGGATTGTATATGGCACATATAAACACTCATAATATTTCTAATTCTAATTTTAAAATTATATTGTTGTAATCAGGATTTTCTGATATTTTGAAATTGATCAATTTTGATGATTCTATATTTTTGAAATTGATAACATTTTAGGAGAGGGGCCTTTACGGGGTCAAATATCAGGAATAACATTCTAGCAACCGCTGTTTAAATTCCATCAGATGAGCTCTTTGTCTAAATTAAATGCTCATAACACTGATTCCTTGTCTGAAAATGGAGACCCACCTGCACCAGCTCATTGGCAGTAATGACCCTAGTAGTGACCAGTTCCTTTCCGTTGTCCTTCCGGTTAAATGTCCCTTTGAGCGTGTCACCTTCCATGACCCAGGAACCCTGTTGTTGAACATGTTTATGGACAGTTTAGCCCACTACTACGCTGTCCCTTACACAAACACACACACACACATTTATATATATATATAAGGGACAGCATATACCTAGGATGCATCAATTTGATCTGCTGATCCACAATAAATATTTGATTTATTAAAGAATTGCAGCCTCTATTCAAACTAACTTCAATGTAATTCATCCTTAATTTGTTATGTTTTTTCCCCCTCAGTGACCACCTCATAAAATTGTGTATGAAATAGTGTAAACTATAGTCATAGGTAAGGACAAATGCATTGCATTTGTGTGAATATATTTGTATATATATTCATGATCATAATATAATTAGTTGAACAATAAAAGTTGTTATTGCACAGTGGCAGTCACTCATAAATCAATAAATATGGTGATTTCTCCCACCACAAAACACAGATGCAATGATGGCTTTGTGCTGTTTTTATGTGATAAACCACATGATAGAATGCAAGCTGTAAAAAGTGTGACCATGAGAAAATCCCTCTGGAGTTAATTAAATGGCACCTAGGGTTCTCTGGTTCACCTAAACCTAGAGAAAGTGTGTGGTTGGACAGCCTTCAGAGGAGCGTCTCCTTGGTGTCTAATAGATACATCCAACCAAAATACAAAAGGTTTAAGTGTTAAACATTTTTTTTTAGAAATTTTAAATTAAATTGCACGTCAATATCTGCATGAAATATCAACATCAAAATTGAGTATTGGTGCTTTTTCCATAGGACGACCCAGGGAGCTTTTTAAGTGAGTCTGTACAGTTTAAAAGAGGATTTGCTCACAGTAAGATCAGTTCCGTCTGCCATGGTGTAATCGAAGGTGACTCCCAGGGTGAAGTTGATCTCCAGCGTGCGGAACGCGCTGGCCTCTTTCACAGAAAACGTGTTTTCGGTTTGTTCAAAGGTGACTTTCAGGTTATCGTGAGATGCCAGTTTCCTCTTCACTATATTGATGCCTGTTGAAAAGGAGTTGCAGAACAAAGTCATTTCAGAGGCTTACCATCACATTTGCCGTGATGCCATTCAAAGACGAGCTGAGTGCAGCATCAGTAAAGCAGATCGCTGTGAAAGTGTCTTTCACGTAAACATGCTTCATGTTGTATTCATGTTATAGTAATATTCTTTTTGCATTAAAGCATCATGGTTGAAATATTAATATTTTTGCAGCAGTGCAAAAAAATGTGTGTAATATCAGCTTGCTGTTTTCATAGTCTTGGCTTGAAAAGAGCAGTCGGTTTCAGTGTTTTGGAAAGGGAGCTACAGAGGTACTGCTCTGCCATTTCCCTCTAGTCCTGGTCAGAAATGTCCCCTTACCCATCTTCTCCATGAATTTGTCATAGTTGTCATTGCGGTCCACTTTCCAGGTGCCATTGAATGTCATGGTTGTCTGTCTTTGAGAGCTGTGCCGTTCTGTGGAATGCCCTCTCTGGACCCAAGCCTGTCCTTTTAAACTGTGGCCAAGATCTCTTATCTCACTGAATATATATGTGCTGATGTGGCTGTGTAAAGCTCACAAAGAATAAATGTACTCTTCAAGGCTGCAGGGATGTGTGCCAAAAGAACACTGTCCGTTTCGCTGTAATACTGTGTATTTGTTTTTTGTCAGTACCTGATCCATGCAGATTGGCTCTGTATGACAACTTGCATTGTCATTCAACTGATCTCTTGCTTTATAACTCCGCTTAATGTTTCCTAGTGTAGCACAGAATGCCTTGGGCACTTACGTATCTGTTTACTTAGGGCAGGTTTGTGATAGGACATGGACATGGTATAACAGGTTACACTACATTATAATGAACCATACTGCAGTGCAAACAGAGGTTCCATTACTGAGCAGGCTGTTGGTGGGAAAGGCACTGTCAGTGATACTTTGAATGGAATGATAAGGGACTCATAAATAGGGGCCATGTACACTGCATGCAATAGTCAATACGGTATTTTATTATGAAGTGCATACATAAGAATTAAGTGACTGCTGTTAAAGAAAGGAAATTCCTTCCCTCTCATTTGTTTTCATTTGATTGCATTGGAACTTGTACTTGTATGAGGTATAGTATGTGTATGACTCAATGTACTATATATCAATGAATGAATGTAGATTTGAGAAAACAATGAAAGCATTTCTAGCATTTATCTCAATTTTAGCCCCGATTTGAAATAAATTAGTTATTCGCCCTCACCTAATGTCAAATAAATTACAATTGAAATAAAATGTTAGTAAATTTGAATGACACAGTTGCAGTTGGAAATGCAGTTGGAACATGATGTCATGGGTTTAAACTAACATATATATTTTTTTGTGCACATTAGATCCACAATTAAACAGCAATATATACCAACTCACCTCATAAACGCCCATGATGTGGCTGGGAGTTTAAAAAAAATTATGATTATGATTATGTACTTTGAACTTTAATCATTCCACTACATTACATCAGTTAAGATGTTGATATCAGTGAATGTTGAAATACAATTAAAGGAGGCCACTTTGAACCACATTTAAACCACAAATACCAACATATATTTATGTTCACTTGAATGTTGTGCCATTATGTTGTACATATGTTTCTTAAAGTGCATACTGTATGCCTAGGAACAATCTTAAAACACATTATGCAACAAACAGTAGACATACCATCATTTCATAACCAAAAGCATCAGTGGGGCAATCTGAGATAGCACAGATCATTTAATAAGGGGAAAAGCAAATATGACCTTAAACTAAAAACAAAAGAAGGTTGCGAATTTTACTGACTCTACAAGTACATGATGTCTCACCCAGTGGCAATAATGTAATGGCTAATAAATGTAAAGACCTTGAAGCAGAGGAGACGCTGATAGACAATCATTAACATGGCTACAGTCTGGAAGGAATGGGGTATTTGAGAGATGAGAGATGTATATATTAAATGCATAGGTTTAATGTAGCCATTTGTAAACATAATCACAAGTGCTTACAATAAGTGATTGAATTTTAATTTCATTTGCATTCAACGCATAGTTGAATTTTGCATAGTATTTACAAGAAGGACAGGGTATATGGCAATACTAACTTTTTTGGGCCATTTTTGTTAAGTATTTGGTGTAAGGGCAGGTTATTTGCTCTTGCATTTACTTTATAACAAGCATAACGTATTTGCATTTGCAATTACAAGCATTTGACTTGTCTGCAGAGAAATCTGCACAGAAAATGACACACGTCACTTTTATTGTAAATATATCATTCAATTAGATATAACCTCGTGCCTTGTTTTTAAATGTAAAAACAGATGATAAATTGGTATTGGTTCATGGTTCATCATTTATTGATCAAAGACCATAATACATTTAGATATAAACTACACCAAGTACATTATAAAAGGCATTGTGTATTGTTTGATGGGAAAATAAAGCTATTGAAAATCTTTTATTAGTTGGGCTTAGAAAGCATTTATAAACCTGCCAGTTGAGGACCATTCTTAATTTGTACTTAATTTGGGATTCATAATAATTAAACTTTCCCTTGGGATTCATCATCAAATACATGTGGACCTTTCATGGAAAACTGAAGATAATTAACATGCTTAAATCGATAAATGATAAAGTTGCTAATTGCTGGGCTAACTACCATTGGTTTTTAGGGAGCAGCCACTGGTACCCTTTAAGCATAACAAAACAGCCCCCAGACTTCTCTGCAACAAGAGGGCTGACAATGTAGAAAGAGCAGATTGGATTATTGTTTTACAACTGCTGAACTGAACTGGTTACAACTGACACGTAGAAAACCCCATGCCATAATTCTTGAAAGGCACATCATTCAACTCTGGAACATGTGACATATATTTCACTACTTTCTTTTTTTAGACTGAGTGACAGATAGAGGCTGTTGAGAAATCATATCAATGGACCTCATAGTTTAGCCAAGATAAACAGTTCAGTTAAGTTCAAATTTCAAAAGTCATCGAGTGAGATGGCCTATCTTTCCTCAATAACTGTTTTACTGCATGCAGTAAAGTCTGCCGCTGTCCATTTTGTTTATCTTGGATTCTCGTCTGATCTGCATAGTGGGGTATATCTATGCACATTGGACTACATACACATCAACCATTTTCCCAGTAAATTTATTTCCAATGAGGCCATTCAAGTGAAATTTGCACCAGACTTTGGTATTAACTCAAGAAATCCAGACAAAAATCTAAATCATTAAAATCCATATGTAAATAAAGTTAAACTTGTCTGGATTTTTTGAGTTAATACCAAAGTCTGGTGCAAATTTCACTTGAATAGGCTCATTGGAAATACATTTACTGGACAAAATGTTGATGTGTTCAATACTTATTGTCCCCATTGTATGTAGTATAAAACAGATTTGTTTGGCCTTTTTGGATTATTTCAAGTGAAGTACAATCATTGTGACTTGTGATTATCTGAGCCAAATCAGATAATGACCATGATAATAAAATGTTCTGAGAGCAGTCTAAACCACACAAATTGATGTCCACAATAACTACACATGCTGTCTGCTCTATCAATGAGTCAATCAAATGAACAAGATGTCATTTGCCGTTTGGGGTGAGAGAGAGCGATAACAACATCAAGCCAGCAAATGAAGAAATTGCATTGCAGGTAAAATGTAGCCAGTCAGAAAGGCAGATTTAATAATGATAAAGGTGTATTCTACAGTAATTTATTAATGGGATTAAAAAAATGTCCACAGTGAAAAAGAACACAAAGCATAAAACAAACCCATCTCCCACTGGAAACTCATTAAATGTACCTTTCTGCACTCAGTACCTTTCAGACTGCTTGCACTTTGACTCTGTCAAAATAATCAGTCAACAATCTCACAATCAAGCCAGGTCTTCACACATAAATCTGCCATACACCCTCAGGCTCTCTAGTACAATCTGGGTTGGTTACAGCACACACGAAGACAGCAGCAAACTCCTTGATAAACACCTTTCACACCATCCCTACATATACTGTAGGTGCACATCTCTGATGGTTCTGTGTAGGCTTCACATGCCTGTCGTTTGTGTAACAACGCAGATATTTGATGTATCATGAAAATAATTATTCAACATACAGTATATCTTGAAATATTTATATAATGAACATTTTACTCCAATGAACATTCAAGCATCATTGCTCACAGTAGCAAAGTATCAAACATTCGTGGAACCAGTATTCAAAGAAACTGAAATTAATACTTCAATTAGTGCTTTTTTAAATATCTGAATTCAGGCCTTAATATCTGAATGTGCACTTCACCCTCATGTGTGTGTGTGTGTGTGTGTGTGTGTGTGTGTGTGTGTGTGTGTGTGTGTGTGTGTGTGTGTGTGTGTGTGTGTGTGTGTGTGTGTGTGTGTGTGTGTGTATTCATATCACATATACTTCTATGGATAATAAATAATATATTGTTTCCTTTTTCATGTTTTCCCAAAGATTGGATGCAAAATATTGTATGCACCCCATCATGCACCTTTACCCATAGGGAAAAATACTACTTGTGTGGGAGGAAACCACAGATGTTTGGCTAAGTGATGTGACCATGCAAGGAAAGGATGGAAACATTAAACATACAGACTCTGATCAGCTCTCTGATCAGGCGCAAATTCATAATCCAAGTGTGAGTGTGCCTTTACTGGATTGTCACTTTTATTCTTCATATAGTTGAAAAATCACACATTCAATAAACAACAGTAGGATAAAATAGGCTATTACAAATGCAGTAGACAGTTGCTTTACACTTTAAAAATAGGAAGTTTCACACATTTTCACATAGTACTGGTACATCACTTCCATGCTGCATCTTGCTATTTTAAGTCTGCTATTAATGAATAATAAGTATAAGTCAAAAATGGTCTTGTCCTTGATTTTCCTGAAATAATAGACTAATAGGCTAATAGAATAATGGCCTGACCAATTACAAAGTGCATTGCAAGTGGATAGATAATAAAACTGTGGCTGCACTTACCGTTTGATGGTCTTTTTGTTGGGAGATCATTGCTGCATGTGTCTCAGGTCTGCAGGTGTTGGCCAGGTTCTCAGGTGGAAGCTTTGTGATTAGATAGAAGCAGCATCAATTGCATCTGCGTTATTTTGTTTTTCCTGAGTAACCCAGATCACGTTTGGAAACTGAACTTTGAATTTGGGGCATTTGAAAAACGGAACTTGAATTTCAGAGATTTGAATTTTGGGAACCAGATTTTTTAAGATTTGAATTTTGGGAAGCTACATTTTTGAGATTGTGAATTCTCAGAACCTGTATGTTCACAATATGTTATTTAGACATTTGAATTCACACCCAACAAATTCAGAACTATAAAATGCAAAGTTAGTACATTCAAATGCATCGATTTCAGAGTTAATACATTTAAAACTGTTGAATCCAATGTGTTACTAAAGATCCTTTTGGCACTCATTTTCTTCCATACATAAGCCTTCTCAGCCAACTGCAATTTATTAATCTACAGAGCTGTGAATTTGGCTTTAATATATTTTTCTTCAAGCTTTTGAAAGCCTTATACCGTATGCAGGGGCATCACTTTGTGTTGAACATTGGTTGGGACAATCGCCCAAAAAATGGGAGGGTCTGGGGTTTCTCCCCTAGAAAAAATGTACATGACAGGACTTAAATATACCACATCCTTGTGATTTCTGAGCGGTGAATCAGAAAAAATAAAATCTAATTTTATTGGCGAAAGTTAGCTTATCCTTTTAAATAAGTGCACGATTTAATTAATATAAATCTCGAGAACGTAGTTTGTTGTGGCAATTGCAGAGTCATGCACTGCTCTGTTGGAAGAGTGCTAATTGTTAAAAATGATTAGCTGTTATTGTCAACAGAGTTCATATTAGGCAAATAGTGTAACAGAACCTGCCACATTATCATATGGAATACATTACAGATATCATATAAGATGTAAATACATAATTTTTATTTAGTACACACTATTTCATTTCACCTATTAATGTGGCATCACAGCCTCAATAAGGGTTTGCGACACAGTAAGGGTTTTGCATAAGTCCATCATTATTACCCTGTGGAGCAGCTAAATACCAACAAGAAGGAGCCAGTGGAAACGGTCCTGCCCCTAAATCTGCATTGAGCTTTGCTGGTACCTTATCTTCCTACATTTATGAAAATTACCTGCATTTATTTATAAATATCACAGAATTGGGTGATCATTACCATACTTCTCAAACTTGTGTTTACTGTGAACATGGACACAAACTGTAAAGCAGTTCCTATCATATTTCAAGTCATACTGCTGCTTGGAAAATACAATTTGAGGTTAGGACTAAATATATATGGTTTAGAGTTCATTGTCTGTACCTGGCGTGAATATTATTATTATTATTATTATTTTTTTTTTTTACATTTGTTTCTGATTTTATCCCATTTTCTCCCAATTTGGTAGCCAATTAGACCCGCTATTTTTACGTCAATCCCCCCCTAGTAATGTGAGTTCGCTACCGTAGCCCTGTGACCGGTAGTGACGAAGCGTAGTGACGCCTCTTCCGAGACGGCACTCGCCGTCCGTCGACCGTAACCCCGGTGCTACAGGGCCACTCTACACAGCGAACGTCACGTCGGCTGCCCTCCCCCCTCCCTGGGGCGGACAGCCAATCGCCGCCCCCTGGTGGCACTCCCGGCCAGAGCCGACACTTGGCGAGACGGGGAATTGAACCCCGGTCTCCGTGGCCAGCGTCGGACGTTGTAACCACTGGACCACGCGGGAGGCCCTGGCGTGAATATTTAAACTTTTATTTTTCTGCCCCTGACTTTTGAAGAAGGATCTTATGCCAGCTTTTCTTTTCATGTTCACTAGCCCAACCGAAATAAATGGTGTTAGTTTAGCTAGCTAGTTACTGACTACTAGCTACCATGACCTTACTGAACATGTACTATGGATGAGTAATTCTCATTCTGATAACTGCTCTAACGCAATGGAAAGATAGTACTTGGCAAGCAATATTAGCTATTGTTTCCGTGTGTACAGCCCAGGCTAATTAAAAACTAATGTATTTATTGGGGGGAACGGATAAAAAGTTGTCCGACTTTGGGGAGGGGGTGAACTACACTACACTACACTACCGGTCAAGAGTTTTAGAACACCCCCATTTTCCAGTTTTTACTGAAATGTAAGCAGTTCAAGTCCAGTGAATAACCTGAAATGGTACAAAGGTAAACTGCCAGAGGTTAAAAAAAGGTTTAGGTTACCAAAAACGGAAAAAGAATGTACATTTCAGAGTTATAAAAAAAGGCCCTTTTCAGGGAAAACGTAATGGGATAATGTGGGTTAACAGTCACTCTGTGCAAGTCGCCAATGCTGGATCCAGCAAAAGAGCCCCAGTCCATCACACTTCCTCCTCTATGTTTGACATTTGGTGTTACACTGAGGAACCATCCTTTTGCCTACTCGATGGCCTACAAAAACCTTTCAAAATTTCAAAATTTCAAATTTTCACATTTTGATTAATCGGTCCATAAGACCTTCTTCCAGTCTTCAGTAGTCCACTGGCAGTGCTTCATGGCCCAGGCAAGTCTCTTTTTCTTATTTTGCCATCTTAGCAATGGCTTTCTTACTGCCACTTGACCTGTCAAACCTGCAGTTCGAAGTCTTCTCTTCACAGTTGAAACTGAGACCTCCTTACTTCGACCAGTGTTAAGCTGTGCTTGACGCTGTTGTCCTGTGAGCCACCTATCATGCAAGCTGTTGACCCTCAGAAACTTTTCTTCTGATTTTGTTGTGGCTTTGGGTCTGCCAGACCTCTTCCTCTGGCAGTTTACCGCTTACCTTTGCACCATTTCGGGTTATTCACTGGACTTGAACTGCTTAAATTTCAGTAAAAACTGGAAAATGGTGGTGTTCTAAAACTTTTGACCGGTAGTGTATGTTTATATGTATAAAGCTTATATGTCTTTCTTATCAGGGCTAGGCAGCGAGGTGTGGACTCAAATGCAGAGAGGAGGCGGAGATGTAGAGATTGGGTGGCAAAAAACAAGACTTTACTGGGAAACAGGCAATAAACAAAAGTGAAATACAAAACTGGTAAAGACTATAAACATAAACAAAAGCTAGAGGACAAAGGACAAAGCGTAACATGGACGAAGCTCCAAGCAGGTTCTATTCGATAGACTATACAGGGTAGCAAACAAAACAGAACTGAGCAAATACTGAAACAAAAGGCAGGTCTAAAGTAAGACCTAATAACATAATGGGACACAGGTGAGAGTAATCAATAAAGTCAATGAGGCACAGGTGAAAACAATAATCCAATGAAAGGTGAATCAGTGAGTCACGGTGGTCCTCTGGTGGCCACTCAAGGAGGTGGCAGGCAAGGCAGACCTGACATTCCTAGCTTTAAATATTATGTTATGTGTGTGTACAAAACATATCAGCACACTTGATATGTAGAAATGTACTGATTTACTTGATATGTAGAAAATCACTTCTTGTGCACTCAATCAGCCAACAGCTCATGTATGACCCCAAGCTATGGCAGAAGTTTTCCTGGTTTGCAACCCTCTAGACAAAGATCAGCCACAAAAAATATTTTTTGTTCATTAAAGATAAACCCAACATTAGTCACTGAACATTAAATATTGGGACCATACTCAGTTAATTCATCCTTTTTAAATCAGTTTTTGTGCCAAACAAAGGCTGTGTGCCTTCACACCAACTTGAAATCTGCCTGGCAACCATCTCTCAGATTGAGATTTACCTGTCAGATTCCATTCCCAGTTTTAAAGGAGCACGACTCCACACATCTTCACAGCTTAGGTTAGTTCCAAGGCCCACAAAATTGCTGACAGTATCATATTTATATTCAACATTTACTTTTCACATTTACGGTCAACTTTTTCTTCATTTTAAACATTCATAAAGTCCTGGCTCTTGACTAAAGCAACATATGGATCTCAGTCTCTCAGCACAAACCACAAGCCAGGTGCCAAGCATGGTTGAGTATGATGACGAACCAGCCGCACTCTGAGGAGTAGAAATAAAGGAAAAGCTATAAACTTATAAATTCTCTGGTAGAATGAAGGGTTTTCCCATTCTAAAAAAATAACATTTCCAACATACTGATACATTTCTTAAAAGAAAATGCAATTATATTTTATTTTATCAATTGTATCGCATAATATATCTTTATTATTGACAATATATGTGACATACATAAAAATCATAAATAATAAACTTATAATACAATATAATTACCATACATTTGCCATATACTTTCCAATCCCTTTTTGAAAACGCACCAGTTCTTGCCTATTATACATTATTCATACATTAAATATAAGGATTATGTACTTTTTCCACATATTCCTCATACACGCCTAACACATTTTTATCTGAGTAATACATTTTACAATATATTTTATTCATTTCTTTTGGTATGCGTTATTTCAAATTAATTCAAATATTATTGGGAAATTGCTTTTGAAAGGAATTTATAACAAGAACAATTTAGAACAATCCTGTTTGAGGTTTGGGTTCCTTTTGAAATCGAGCAAACCTGCTTGAGTGGCTAAGTTCTCTTTCCTGTAGTTGCACAGCTTAGCTAGGGAGTTGCAAAAAGGAGTTTAAAAGATTAGTTGCTTATTCCTCTGATGAAAATAAGGGAGGATATTGCAGGGCCAACACAGATGTGATTGGGCATTCCAAATTGGGGGAAAAATGGGCAAAAACAAAAAGTTAATAATAATAATCACTGAACTTTCAGACCATTATTCATAGATTCTTTATTATTATGATATACTGTATTTTCCAAGATTATTATGATTGCTTGTTGGGGTAAATACATTGCAAACATATTGCAGCATAGAAGCCAAAACCATGATGTGGCATGGCCAAAATAAAAGCCAGTATCTTCAACTGTATTTATTTTACAATAAGCTCCCAAAAAAACAAACAAAAAACCAATTAGCTTCTTTAAACAAATTATGAACTAAGGAAACACAAATATTTATATTTGCCATATGAACTAACATTTTTAAAGTTGACATGATTTTAGGAAAAAGCCAAAGTGGCAAATGTTGGCTTTTCAATTCTGCAAGCCCATGCACAATTAATGTCAACACTGGAAGGAATGCCAGTGTTGACATTGGGACATTGGGACATCCCACTGGGACCACATATACTAAAAAATGTATGCATTCACTACTGTAAGTCGCTTTGGATAAAAGTGTCTGCTAAATGGCATATATTATATTATTATATTATATTATATTATAAATGCCTGCCTTCATTCACACCAGGCTTCAGTATAGCATAGAGTACCTAAAAATTCATACAAATTCATATGTGTACCCATCAGTAATCAGACAAAATGTTAAAGTTCAATCGCACGATGCATATGCTGACAATTGATACAACTTTTAAAATCAAACCTTTTCACATAAATTATTTTGTCAGAGTTACCATGCATCAAGACGCATGCAAAGTCCCATCAAGATGACTTAAGGTATGTTCCAAATCACTTTTTCTTTCTACTCCTTTTCCCCTCCTTCCCTTGGCCCCAGGAATGATTGCTTGAAGATAGCTGGGGACAATGTGAGAGCCCTTACCAATGCAGTGAGTGTTTGCCTCAAAGCAGGTAATGTGAAAAAGGTGAAAAGCTTTACTCAGATGACTGTCTGAAGATGATGGCCTAATGCGGTGCATTAAATCTCATATAATCTGTGCATCATTACTGTAAGCCCCAAATGGCCTTGTCAAATACAGCAGGCTTGTAGAATGGGTTTCTTTTTTTCACATTAAGTGGTAGTAAAGCTTTAGTGCTCAGTTTAATGATAAGTAGGCTACAGAAGTATTAAAGAGATTCAAATAACACACTGTACACTTTAGGTCTTTGTGTACACTGTGAACTGTGTGCTGAAAATAATATTTTCCTGTTCTGAACCAACACTGCCACCTTGGGTTACTCTGTGGAGCTATAAGCAATAGTGCCTGGTGTATACAGTATACTTTCATTTATTCTGAATAATTAATTACACAACAAAAATGGATGTAGATATATATATATATATATATATATATATAGATATATATATATATATAGAGAGAGAGAGAGAGCGATAAATGAAAGGGATTCATTTACAAAATTTAAATTAATTGTTGGCTAAAATGAGCTAACATTTCTTCAAAGGTGGATCCCATTATCAAACACTACCTTTGGAACAAAATAAAAGCATCCTTAAAAGTAGAGGATTTGCATAATTTGATTGTAATCATTTAATTCATTTGGAAACGATACAGACAAGTTCGTCTGTGGACATTAACCTAATACGGATGATAAATGTCATGTGTGGAATTCAATTAAATGACAGGATAAAAATATTTAAATGTGACCTTTGATCAACTGGATGAAAAGTATCCTTGCTTGGTATACAGCCACATGGAGTAGGTATCCACTGAAAGTAGATGAACAATTCAGGTAAAAAAAACAACAACAAAAAAACGAGAATGGGTCAAAGGGTACTCCACTGAGGTCACCGGAAATTACGTTTTCAAATGGACATACTTTCAATTCATCAACTGGTGCAAAGAGCTTATTGGGCTCTAGTGGTTACCCGAATATATGAAGTATGTGATATTACTGGTTGTAGAAATCCTTATATGACTGTTTGTTTTATTTCCAATTGTTATTTTTTCACTCATCAGACGTTCCTCTCCAGAATGACTTCACTATCTTGTAAATTTTTATTTATTTATACAGATGAAGATATATTTAGTGCAGTTATTTGGGCTAAGGGTACAATAGCAGTGCTCCGCCTGGGATTTGAACCAGCAACCTCCTTTGAACCATAAACCTCCAACAAAATTATAAGCCACAAACCATTATTTCAGACTGCCACCTTGTTCATTATTTGGCTTTAGCAATGCTTGCATATTACTAGCGTTTCCAGTGGAGATTAAAAAATGTCTACTTTACGTTATTGCAGAGGGTTGTGTATGGGGGCAGCATTTGGTGAGAGATTTGGCCTCAGTGTCTGGTTTTGCAGTGACATTTCATTTTCTGAGGATGTGTCTGCACTCTCAGTGACTGTTAGTGACTGCTGGAGATCAACGCAACCACTCTGGAGGGGGTAGCAGAACCATGTTCTGCCCGCAGCGTCTGTGTTGCCACAGTTATACACCTCTGGAGAGACAGAGCTACACACATGGCAGTGACAGTAAGTTAATAATGAAGTCATGATGCTGCAAATATACATGAAGGAAGCTGGGCTGCATATTAATAGTGAAATCCTGCACAATATATTATATATTATTAGTTTGACACTTCACTCATAATATTCTGGCAGATAATCATTCAAATACAACCAGTCAATATTTAAGTAGGAGCGTGATTGCTCGATATTGTAATTACCATTATAGGATGTTTTGATCCTAGCAAAATATTTTGCGTTAATGCCTGTGAATGTTTTTCTATGAAATGCATACAGCTATAGATATTTTTTTAACTTTACAATCTGAACCTGATGCAGCACGCACAACCACTAGGGGTCACTTTTTCACTTGTCCATACTATTTCATATTTTTTGTATTTTTTTCACTATTCCAAGGAAAGGATTTGGTCTTCAAGCAATCAGTCATTGAATAAGTAAATCAGTCATTTCAATAAGCAACCCAAGTTTAGCACCCTACTCAATGGGATTGTAACAGAGTGCTGCGCCAAAGGACAACACAAAGCTAATTTGTTATACTCATACATTTTGTGGCATTTCAATCATGGCCTCAATAAAGCTGCTTAAAATACAAAATACAATTCTCATCACAGAATACATGCAGTACTTTCGAGAACAAGGGCAAACTATCCAACGTAAACTTTAGGTCTCCCCCATGAAACAAATTTATGGTCTTCATCTGGCTTGCCCCTATCCCCCAAGGAGGCATACAGGTTGGACCCTTTTATTACCCAACAGGATTTATGTGTGCTTGGTGCACCCCACATCAATTTTTTTCACCATCATTTATGCTGACTTAAGCCTGGGCTCTGTTTCCCAAAAGGCACGTAACCCAACAAGCATCGTAACATCACTGCACTGTCAAAAGGGTTGTCAAAAGGCAATTGTTTGGTGTACCCCCTCTATCAGCACAGAGCAGAGCAGATGGAGCATGTTATTGTTTTCTGACCTGTGAAAGTGAAGATCTCATGATATAAAGCGTGATGGAACCTTTTTATGACTTGGGTATCTATGCTACTGTGATTGCTATGAATGCTCCAAGGGATCAATGTGAAGCCGCCTTTTTAGAGGGTCCAGTGTTCTTAGCCTATTGCTTTCTGTCATCCAAAGTATCATCCAAATACTGTACATTCAGGATGTAACACCCTTTATTGTTATTACTATTGTTGTAGTTGTCGTTATTTAATATCAGAATTATACATGATTGTTGGATACGTAATGTACAAGAGCATAAGAATATGTATTGGTGAGATTGACTGATTCAGCCCATTTAGGCTCGTCATCTACCTACTGTCTAGACTCTAGAGTATCCAGCACTACATCAAGCTTCAACTTGAACATCCCAAGGGTTTCTGCCTCTACCTTATGGCCTAGCAAGCTGGAGCTGTATGGAAGCTAAGAAGCTACAGTCACAAACTCCAGCAAGTGTCAGCGTAGTCAACCACTGGAACCCATTATATCCTCATATGTAAATTTGTAAGAAACAACATAAAAACGAAAAACAACATCTGATGGGTGATTAATCTGACAATATGAGGCTGCTGTGCATTTCTCAATATCAAATGTATAGCACAGGTTTAATGAATTGAATTCATATTGTGATAAGTGTTATTATTATGAAATGGGAAATCATAAAAATCTAATAGAGCCAGGATCAAAGCAGTATTATCTGAAAAATATGATCTGCCATTTAAAATATGTTTTAAACAGACAGGGTCACCACTTCATCTGAATATGAGAAATTAGGGAGTTTAAAATGTGAGGCCTATATATTACGGCAAACATATTAATGAAATATTAATATAATGTTGTGCATATTATGCATTTAGGAACAAGGGGGAATTCTTGAACCCTTTCCTGGGTAGAACAAATTGAAGAACAAATTAAATACATCAATGCTGTGTAAGTTCTTGTTTCCAAGTATGGTGGGTATCCTGCACGATAGGTGAAACTTGATTTACACATTTTAATTGCATAAAGACATCTCTTAAATGTAACCATTTATGGGACTAAATTCTCAGCTAAATAGTGTGAGCCCATTATGTTTTGGAAGCAAAGTAGCCGATTGCCTTCAGGAAGACTCCATTATTCGATAGCGCAGTTATTCACATCCCCCCTTCTATTTAATGGATTAAGAGTCTTCCTCTGCAAGACATGAAACTGCCTGCAAATAACAAGATTGCCAGAAATTTCCCTGCACAGATCAGTAAAGGCAGATCGTATCTTTTAAATATCTAGGTCAGAATGAGAATGGACGTGAAGAATCAGATTAGGACTGTGAGTGCGGGGCTCTGCTTGATTCAGCAACTAAATCAGGTACTTTGCTATCACACGGTAGACAATGGCATCAGTTCCTTCTCGGAGTGTTCAACAAATTAATGGCTTTTTAACAAGAGGTATCATCTCATTTGAGTTTTTATTTATTTTTCCAACACTCCGTCCTAAACAATTTCGCCATTTTCATGATTCATATATCAACAGGTATATAAAGTTTCCAGGATCGTACTTTGAACTATCGAGGGTTTAGTGCATAAGGGCCGTAAGTGACATTTTGGCCAAACATGAGTTATATATTAATGGAAAGCTCTTGATGAGCTCCATCTAGTGGTAAATGGACACATGCACCATGCTTTACTGCAGTGAAATAAAGCTCAACACCATAAAGACACATCTCAAAACCTTGTGTTAAGTTTGGTGTGAAAAGGGCAAAAACCTACACAGTTTGGTGCGAAAAGGGCATAAGTGTGCACTTGCGTAGATACTGGCTAGCTGACCCCATTCGTTTCCACTAGCATTGCTACAAAATGCTAACAAGCTAATTAGCCCTTTAAGAATGTTTTGCCCCTTTAGGTCAAAGTACAGACTGTAGTGAAGTAGTGACATGCCATTATAAATGTAATGCAAATGTGCCAGAAACAGAGAGCATGGCCATATCCACCATTGAGGACACAGGTTATGACCTCTGTTTTTTCTGAGTCTGAGTTGTATTTTTACATACTGATTCAGTGTAATACTGGATAAAAGTGGTGAACTACTGTACATAAAATGACTTCACCTTGGTATAGAAAATATTTTGTACAAAACCAAGATTACTGCTTGCTCACCTAATCACTGTCACCGTCATTACTTCTGTGTGTGTGTGTGGTGCTGAAGTGGACCCATTCCGAGCAGGCAGATCTCATTGTTACTACAAAATCTTTGCTCAGAAAAGATGACGCAGTGACGCTTGGGACGACTTCGCTGCACAGCTGGAGTTATAACTCTGACTGCTGATCTGAAGCCAAGCAAATTATGATGTAGATCTCTCACATTATAAAAATGTTGACTGCTTGTATTATAACCAGACTAATGCTATTCATCTCCAGAGATCATCTATTGATATCTACTTTGTGTGTAGTTTTGTGTGGTCACTGGGCAAATGTAGCTGTCTCTGTCTAGCTGACTGTTACACAAACCACTTTTTAGGCCATGTCCACACTAGTGTTTTCACAACGTTTTAGTTGGCCGTCCACACTGAAATGCCAAAAACGCTTACATTTCTTTAATGGGCGTGCACAGGAAACCCGAGGCAACAATGGAGCAGGTTTACACCATAAATGCAAAATGTATTATTATGCTTGTTTCTCATACCAGTGTTTCTTTGTGGACTGGAGTTTAAGGTCATTCATGTTTGCAATGAGTACAATTTGACTTACTATTTTTTTGTGAAAATTCATTGAGTGAAAATACATCACAGCATAATGACAGGTGGTAACATTTCACCAGTTTCATTCTACATTCACATTATTCTTGTTAAACAACAGTTTGCACAAAAATTGTCCCAGACTTTGTCGTCATTCAAGGTAAAAAAGAACACTACCTCTTTAACATTGTAGTGGGGTTCGAAGGTGGAAGAACCACAGGCAGATCTCACGAGTATCTAAAAGCTGAACGCAAGCGATCAGCCACTAAATCTGAGAACAGACTAGGGAGTGGGGAAAACAGATAGAAAAGAAAAGGAATAAGGAAACCCCAGGACAAAACTGTCATGGTTTGAGTGCCTGTTTAGCCCTGTGTGGGCGTACTCCTTTCCTATCCTCGTGAGTACGTGCTGCTCATCTCCATACCTAATCAGCGGATTATTTTCAGGTGTTCACTGCCTACTTCAGTTCGCTGCTTTCACTACTCCGTGCTTCAGTGTCTATTCATTTGGCGTTGAAGCCGGTACGGTGTCAGTCCTAAAGAGAAAGTATTTAGAAAAGTATTTCACTTTAGCTTTCTCGCCACTTCTACGGAAGTCTAGCTTTTCTTATTTCGTTTGGTCTGTGTTCGGGGTTACTTATCGGCAGACCCAGGGCACTTATTTTCGCTGTTCGTTTTCCTAAACTGTGTTTTAGGCATCTGAGTTCTATTCCAGCTTTGTTTTTTTGTTTGTGTTGCAACTCAAATAATTTTCTTTATTTTTTCCTCTGTGTGGGTCGTTGGCTGGTTTTCTCCTCCTGTTTGATGTGATCGGTTATGGGAGCTAAACACGTAGCACTCTGAGATCATCTTTTTAGGAGGTAGACTATCAGTCTCTGTTCCCCGTAGCGGTCCTTTTATTTTGCCGGCAGCTCTACACTTATTTAGGTAAACTGTCCGGTTCCTTGGAGTCGTCCTAGTTACTGAGTCGTGTGGTGTTGGGCTACACGCTAGATTTTTCTGTTTTGTTTTACTATTGTTCGGGACTGTTCGCGGACCGCGTTTATTCGCCCTTTTTGTGGGTAGTTATTATTTCGTCATACGCTGGGAGTTTTGTTTTATTTATTTTCTGTTGTGATTCTCGCGGGTTAACGCCCCTTGCTCCCTATTGTGTTTTAGTGATATCCTGATTGATCAGGAGTTATCCTGATCCTTATTCCCCATTGGTCGCACTTGGGCCTCACCCCTACAAGCCCTCACAAAAACTCCATGGGAATAAACCCAACAGAAACAACCTAAATAGGGCGAACCACTCCTCACCGAGGAGCTAAGGCAAAAGAAAACAAATTACTACTGAGACTTTCGCTCTGGGGGACATTAGCCCCAACAAACAAAAAATAACTTCTTAAAGGAAACCACCGAAGTGGTGAGCTTAAAACCCTTTACCTGGAGACGATTAATCTCCCTAAAGGGCCACCACAGAGTGGTGAAGCTAAACCTTTATTTTAAGATAAATAAGTTTGTTCTTTTTCTTTTTAATAAGATAAACCACAGAGTGGTCAAGCTAAACCTTTTTTCAGAATACCAGCTAGAGCATAACAATTAGTTTACACAGAAGCGTTTGAGTGAGGGAAGAAGAGACCTTCAGTAGGAGACGGGATTAATACTGATTGCTCTCAGCTGAGAACCCACTGACACAAGACCATATAAGGGTGGCAGAAATGACAACGATTCCTTTCAGAAGAAAGAGGAAAAGACCATCACATGACCACGCTCCCTCCAGAGGCCAAACCGTGACAAACATAACTATAAATTCAACGATTGAAAGTAAACAACAACATAAGAAAAGATGCCGTTGTCTTGTCATTTTTAATAAATAAAGTTTTTTGCGAGTACATTTCTCACTCTTCTCCCGTTTGTATCGCCATTGTCCTCGTGGAGATCCGTTGCACATGTGATGGTGTTGGTTCTGCCCGCAGCAACAAGAGCCCATCCGCTACACACAGCAGCTGTGAATATTAAGCATTTTGTCTCTTACGTAGGAATTCTGCTTGTACATTATACAAAGCTAATGTGTTGTAGTGTCGTCTATGTTTAAAACGTCTATGTTTTACGTCAACGTTTTCTAAACCCTCCATCTTCCCAGTCTACACTACAACATGAAACCAGCTTTTTCAAATTTATCCACTTTGGGTAGCATCTTTGAAAAGGTCCGTTTTCGGTGACAAAAATACCGTAGTGTGGACGGAAGGCCAAAGCGGAGATAAAAAGATGCGTTTTCAAATATCCACATTAGTGTGGACATGGCCTTAGTCATGACTACAGTGGTGCTAGGCTAATTTAGGCTAACGTAGCATGTTGACAGTGGTGATAGCTGATAGGCACAAAGCTAGCTACATTTTAGTGTACATGTTCAGTGGTCATTCATAAAATAATGACAGTCTACTACAGAGATGTGGACTCAAGTTATTGTGACTTGGACTCAAGTTGACTCGAGTCACTGTTTTGATGACTTGCGACTTGACTTGACAGAAAATAAATGATTTGAGACTCGACTTGGACTTGGAAGTTAAAGACTTGACTTGACTTGAGACATGATGACTTGAATGACTTGTTTGTGCCCATTTTATATTTTCAGTTTAAATATTATATTAAATATTAAAATGTTCAACCTTGTCAATGTTCACATTACAAGTGTCAAGCTAAAGAAGTCGACAGAAAAATAGGCACCAAAAATGCGACGCGAGTAGGACAAGTAATTTTTAGGAAGGACAAGTATCTTTTCTAAGATACTTGCCCTTTGTCAAGTATGATTTTACCCGAATCTGGGCCCCTGCTAGCTAACGAGGAAACTTACTTTTTTATTTACCAGCCACAGCACTGGATTACCTGCCACTTGTACTGCTTTACCAGCCAAAGCTAAAGATTTACCAGCATTTGGCTGGTGGCTGGCTGCAAAACAATTAATTTCCTCTCCGCTGGTTGTGGGTTCTATAGCAAAACAATTGATATCACTAATGTAAAACTAAATTTAAGCCATAATGAACTAATATTTAACCATAATGTTACTTTTATTTTTGCTGGTTATATCTCAACAAAGTGTAAGTCTAAATGTTCTAACTGTTAATGTAAAACTACATTTAAGCCATAATTAACTCATATTTAACCATACTTTTATTTTTGCTTCTGTTTCACAGATTTGCGGAGTATCAAAAGACGAGACTGGTCTGCCCTGATTCTATGCAGCCAGTCATTTCTCAGTTCACCCAGGCTCACCCTCAGGAAGCTTATTCTGCTAACCATCCAAAACAGAAGGCTATAACAAATGCCATTGTAACAGACCTGGTGGTAGGATGCAACATGCCTCTTTCAATCACAGAGAACCAGCATTTCCGACACTTCCTGTCTGTGGCTGACTCCAAGTACTTGCCTGTCTGTCGCAGGACAATGACCTCAAAGGTAGAATCCCTTGTTGCAGAGAGTTGAGAGAAAATAAAATTGCTTCTTGCTAGTGCAGACCATGTATCAGTTACAGTGGATATTTGGTCAGAGAGGAGAATGCGTGGCTTTTTGGGAGTCACTGTCCATGTATTGACAACAACTGAGGGAATTGAGCTGAATTCGTACTTGCTGGCCTGCAATAGATTAGGAACACACACAGGAGAAAGAATATCAGAAGCCTTTGAATCCATATGTGACGAATATGACATCAGACAAAAACTCGACTTTGTCATTTGTGACAATGCCGCAAACATGAAGCGAGTATTTACTGTGTGCTTTCCACAAGAGGAAGATGACGAAGTCAATGATGACGAAAATCTGGACGATGCGGAGCTGTGTGAAGACCTATCCAGGGGCGAACAGGAAACTGTGGACCAGGTGCCAGCATCAAGCGCCCCAGTTGAGAGGGTCTTTAGCCATGGTGGTACTGGCCCACACTGCGCATGTTTGCCAGACTAGGGGAATAGTCTGGCACACATGCACACAAAAAAAGCTAAAGTGTGGGTTACCAGTTCCTGGCACAAGAAAGTTGGGTGATTTTATATATTATTTTCAGTTTGTTTAAAAAAATCTGATTCTACATCACTTTTTGTAAAACCCTTTTATCTGCCTTCATGAGCATATATGAGACACACACAAAAAAGCTAAAGTTGGGTTAAATCTGTTATTGTTACCTGACAGTTCCTGGCACAAGAAAGTTGGGTGATTTTATATATTATTTTCAGTTTGTTTAAAAAAATCTGATTCTATGTAGGTCTACTGGCTGCAATGTTGCTTTTGATAAAACAAATTGGGGAGGGAGTATTTTTTTGATTCAGAAGAAATAAAGAAATATACTGTATAAAGCTTTTATAAAGTTATTCGTTTTTTGTTTGATTACATTTATTTCACTGAATATCAATAATTATAATACAAATTAAATTCATTGTCATACTTTTTGAACAGGTTAGATAGATTGGCCAATAATATAATTATTAGACAGGTACTAATGCCTTGTCTTTTCTCTTTATAAAGACCGGATACTGCAGGTAAGACTGCAGTATCTTGGGGGAGGAGGGGGGGGAAGTGACTTGGGACCTGACTTGCCTTAACTAAGGACTCGACTTGACTTGACTTGACATAACCTGTGACTTGACTTGACTTGACTTGCCCAAGAAAAAATGACTTGGGACTTGCTTGAGACTTGAACCAAATGACTTGAGACTTACTTGTGACTTGGATAAGAGGGGCTTGGTCCCATGTCTGGTCTCCTACTCTTGTAGTGAATTAGCTACAAGGGTAGACTGATTACATAAAATATTTCTTAGTGACATTTGTGACAAACCCCCCTAGAGGGGCTAGATCTCATGACCTCGGTAATTCTCAACTCCTGGATACGGCCATGACAGAGAGACAGAACATTGTTGATCATTTCTGGGCAATGGGAGACAAGGCAAGGCAGAGAGACTTTGTGATACACCATGTTGAAAAACAGGAAAACAGGTCAAAAACAAAGGCTGATGTTAGGAAATATTCACTTACATACAACCTGTCTGTGCAGGGTACGAGAGTGAGGGTTTGTAAATACTTTTTTTCTAAAAACCCTTGACATCTCAGAAAGGTTTGCCAGGTCTGCCTATACACACACCAGTGGAGACAGAATTTGTAATGCTGAAAACAGGAAAAATTGCCCCCCGTGGAACGAAATTCCACAACACAATAAAGACAAAATTAAGGCACATATAAAGTATTTCCCTACAGTCACACTACTGTCACACTACAAGATACAACAAAACTTTACCTTGAGGGAACACTAAATCTTAGGAGGATGCATGAGCTCTACAGGGAGAAGTGCACTAATGAATGGGGAATTACCCCAGCGAAAGAGTGTACCTACAGGCATGTGTTTGACACAGAATTTAATATGGCATTCCATACCCCAAAAAAGGATGCATGCAAACAATGCGAATGGTTTCAGAACCTTAGTAGAGAATGAAAAAGACATTAACAGAGAAGAATATGATGCACACAATATAAGAAAAAGAGATAAAGCAACATCTCAGGCCACCCCATTGTTGAAGGCAGTCACATTTGATCACAAACAGGTGCTTGCTACCCCATGGAGCGATGTCAGTAACTTTACTCACCCAAGCTCAGCACATACAATCTAACTGTTTATGAACTTGACAGTAAGGATGCACTGTTTCATGTGGCATGAGGGAGAAGGTGGGAGAGGATCCTCAGAGATCAGCACCGGTGTTCTCAAGCATCTGTGCAACCTCAGCCCGGAGGTGACACGTGTGATTTTGTACTTTGATACATGTGGGGGTCAAAACAGGAATGCAGCATTCAGCACCATGTGCCTTCGGGCAGTGAAAGGCCTTCCTCTCACAGTGATTGGCCACAAGTTTCTGGAGTCTGGACATAGCCAGATGGAATATGACAGCATTCATGCTGCAGTGGAAACAGCTAGGAAGAGAGTACCAGTGTACTCACCTGATGGGTATTACACCCTGGTCAGGACTGCCAGAAAGAAAACCAACCCCTGTCAAGTCCATGAGTTGAGCCATGGAGACTTCCGTGACTTTTAAACAGTTTCAAACAGCAAACAGCTAAATTAAGAATAGCAACAAGAGCGAGGATCGACAGAAGGTGAGGTGGCTGAAGATTAAGTGAAATATGTGAAAGAACTGGGCACAATATTTTTCAAGTATGATCTTGATGAGCCATTCCGAAGAATGAAGGTTGCCACGGACAGCCGGTCACCCACAACCGCAACTGCTCTGCCTGCACTATATGAGCCTCCACCCCCCCCGGGATCAGTGTAGAAAAAATAAGGACTTGTTTGCTCTCTGCACAAAAGGAAGCATACCAAGTATGAGCTCATGGTATGAAAAAAAAAAAATTATTATAATTTTTAGCAATTGCAAAAAGCTGGATAACAAAGTTGCAGATTGCAATGAAAAAATTAATGTTCATGATACTGTACTTAAAGCACTGTATACTCGACTAACTTCAAAACATTACCTTTCAATGCCTGTAATGTTGAAAATATGAAATTAATATGAATTTGAATGTTATTTTTGTTCTATAAATATTTCTGATGGTTAGAATGAAATTACTTCACTCCACGTGTGTAAAACTGTTTTGCTGTTGCATTCTGATAGGTGCACGCTGCATACTAGGACTATCAAAATATTTTTTTACTATTTTTTATTAAATAGTACGTTGATTAACTAAGAATAAACAAAAAAGATAAAGTTCTTGAATTTAGTTGCTAAAATGATTTTGGGGTGTTTAGAAGTAAAGTAAACATGCCTCTGTTCAAGCTACACTGTTCACCTTTTTCATGAAGAAAAGAGTGTGAAATGTCACGAAAAAGCCATAGGAGATTTTTTACATAACTTAATGTTATAATATTTTTTGGACATTTACAATTTTTTTTTTTTTAACATTGAAATAATAAAAGCTAATCTTAAAAAAAAACATGGTTTTTATATGTTATAAATGCAATAAATACAATCATGCAAAGTTTTGTTTTTACTCTCCTGTAAAATTATGAAAATGGGAAAATGGCACTTACGCCATTTACGCACTAAACCCTCGCTATGTAGAAACAATATGGAGTTGTGAAAATGACCATCATCCGATAACAAAACTGTAAAAGCTGTTTTGATATGCGCATCCAATCAAGTGTGTTCAGGACAGGTCTGTAGTTTAAAAAAAGAGGGTTCACTAGAAGGGTAATTGGATATATCGACATAGGTACGGTCAGTGACCACTTTAATGGGGAGTTTCTACTGTTAAATTCTAGTTAATTGTTTATGAACATGTTCACAATGTTGCTACAGGAATGCGAGATGAAATCTGGCATAAAATGAATAAAAAATGATTAGGAAAATCAATTCCTTTCAAAGTGTAACCAATTGGTGCTGCTCATATTCCTCATGAGACTAACCTTGCTGGAGAGAAATGAGGTCTTCAAGAGAATGCTACTGAATTAAACCATTTGCTAATACATATAGTTGTGTCGCATATATGAACCTAAGAATACATAATGATGATAATGACAAACAGGCCACCTAGGGTCATCATTTACCTAGTCTAGAGAATATTCAGCACTGCATCAAACCTGGACTTGAATACCCAAGTCTCTGCTACATGATCTGGCAAGCTGTTGCACTTATTGATAAGTCTATGTAAAAGCATATTTCCTGATATCAGTATGGAATTTATCTTTAACTAATATCTACCTATGCCCTCTTGTTCTGCTTACTCAACCTGAAAAATCTTTGGTAGTTCAGTTTGGTAATCCCTATCATCAATTTAAGAACCACAATCAAATCCCCCTTAGTCTCTGTCACACGCCACGTGACAATCCCTGGACAGGAACAGAGCAGTTGGAGACGGAGTGGATTTCTCTGGTCCACGGACCGGGTTTTTATTTAATTTAATTCGGTTCTCTTTTCCCAGACACGGGCAGAGAACGAGACCGGGAGGGTAAACTAAAACAGAACTAATTTGTCTGTCGCCCTCACGGGTTCGGGACACAAACAATAAACTGGGAATAACAAAGCAAATTATAAGTAAGTGTAACCCCTGCCACCATGCTATACTTTTTTCCCCTAATATAAAATTCAATCTGGGCGGTTGGATAGTAGTACACATCCCCATGTACGCACCTTATCGCCACCTCTGTGAGCCTGTCCAATGCCTCTGGTTGAACCAGACGCTGATGCACGAGGGTGTGGGAGCAACCCATGTCCAAGAGCGCCTGGATTGTTTCCCCTTTGATACTTACGGGTATCAAAAACGACTCTGCTGGTTCGGGGGAGTAGTGCTGGACAGCGGGACGTCCGGCGATGTTCACATCCATCAAGGCGCAGTCTCGACGGATGTGGCCAGGACGCCCACACTGCCAACGGTTCTGCCCTGCCATTCGTGCCAACCCTGGGTGACCTGGAACAGACAGGTTAGAACAATTAAAGACGTGTTCTCGGGGGAGGGGTATGGGTTCGGGATGGGGTTCAGAGAGGGGGGTGTGGGCGTTGGCTCTCTCTCCTCGGTCTCTCACGCCTCCTCTTTCGTGGTTCCAGCCACATACTGAAGAGAGCAGAGCAGTTTTAAGCACATAGGTATAATTGTCAAACCCTGGACTGGTGTGTGCGCTGGCTGCTCTGCCAGTAGGCGTGGCCGCTAATCGCCCTGATTAGCTGCCGAGATCGACGCCTTCCACAGTCTCCTTTTGCTAAAGTTGAATAGATTAAGTGTCTTCAGTCTTTCCTTGTAACTTTTACCTTTCATGGCAATAATCAATTTAGTTGACTTTTCTTTGTCTTTCTTTTTTTATTTTTTTAAATAAATGTATTTCAGATTTTTTCCCCGTTTTTCTCCCAATTTGGTTGCCAATTAAACCCTCTATTTACTTCAATTCCCCACCCTCACGAGTCCGTTGCCCATCCTCCGGGATCAAGACACACATTCCTGGTTGAGTGTTCCCGCCTCTTTCGAGATGGGAAATCTTCCACGGACTCCTTAACCTTCTCCTCGACGAACTCGTGTCGGCTCTCCCTCCCCGGAGGCGGACGGCCGGTCTGGTAGAGACGCGGGTTTCGATCCGCGTCCCTGACGGGCAACGCACACCACTCCGAAGCGTGGTGCGTTAGACCACTGCGCCATCCGCCAGGCCCCTTCTTTGTCTTTCTTTTTCTAAAACTTCTTCATCTTTTTTATAGTGTGTTTCCCAGAACTGTACACAATTCTCTAAATTAAGTCTGACAAAGGCATTATACAGTGCTGCTTGAAAGTTTGTGAACCCTCCAGACATGGTCATTGTTTTTGTAAAAAAAACAAAAAAAACCTTATTAAATGTATATCCAAACACCAATTTGTAAAGCAGACTTTCCAAATAATGGACACAAACAAAAAAAAAGATGTATTTTCATTATTTATTCAACAAAAGTGGTTTATCTCACAAAAACTGAAAATTTGACATGTGCAAAAGTATGTGAACCCTTTTAGTTAGTAGCTTGTGGCACCTCCTTTTGCAGCCATTACTTCAACCAAACGTCTTCTGTCTCAGCCAGTTGAGAGAGGTTGGAGGGACATCTGGCATGTACCGCCCGCTTCAGGTCTAGCCACAACATTTCTATAGGATTGAGGTCTGGACTTTGACTAGGCCATTCCAGAGTACGAATCCTCTTTCTGTTAAGCCATTCCTTGGTAGTTTTGCTGGTATGCTTTGGGTCATTGTCTTGTTGCAGAACCCATTTTCGGCCCAGCTTCAACTCCCTGACTGATGGCAGGAGATTCTGATCAAGAATTTGTTGATAGGCATGAGAATTCATGTTTCCCTGGATAATATGGAGTCGTCCAGGTCCGGAGGCAGAAAAGCTGCCCCAGACTTTCACATTTCCACCACCATGCTTCACTGTTGGGAGGAGGTTCTTTTCTTGGTATGCAGTGTTGGCTTTTCTCCAAACATAGCGGTTTTGATTGTGACCAAATAATTCTATCTTGGACTCATCTGTCCAGAGAATGGACTTCCAATAGGCCTCTGGTTTGTCCAAGTGTTCTCCAAAAGTTGAAACGGGCAGCTTTGTTCTTTCTTGAGAGCAGAGGCTTCTTTCTAGCAACCCTCCCATGAATGTCATGTCTATTCAATTTTCGTCTGATTGTAGACGCATGTACATTTACCCCAGATGCTGCCAGAGAGGTCTGCAACTCTCTAGAGGTGATGTGGGTTGGCCTTTACCTGATTTATTATTCTTCTGGTGCTTCTTGGTGATAGTTTTGATGGGCGTCCACTTCTAGGCAGAGTTGCAGTCATGTTGAATGCCCTCCATTTGTAAATGATTTGTCTTACAGTGGATGGATGGAACTGGAATCTTTTGGAGATGGTCTTATAGCTTTCCCCAGACTGATGGGCTGTCAGTACCTTCTTCCTGATGTCCTCGGATATCTCCTTTCCTCTCGGCATTGTTGATCTGTTTAGGTACACCTTGGCACTACAGTGGTTTGGTTGGTTTCCTCTCTCTTTTAATCTGTGTTGCCCAACCCTTTTCCTAAGGATGTCTCATTTGATTGGTCTGCTTCAAGCAGCACTGTATATGTATATGTGTTGATTACATTTGCCGATATATTTACTGGTTTCCGTTTGATGGGCAGATCCCACCTTTACATTGATAGTTTTCCAGTTTGGCACAAATGTATCAGTATGTACCTTAACAGGGGGGGTTTACATGTAAAAAAAGAAAATCCTCTATTTTATTTTATTTAGGTTCCCCCTCCACTCCCATGATGTAAACTCTCAACAGAAAATTAAAGGGAAAATTATCCACAGTATGTAACCAAACAATGCTGCAGGCATAATGCTTACCCCAGTCTGAAGTAACTTCAAAACACATTATGATCTTTATGCTATTACAGCACATTATTATTGTGAAATATGTTGATATCAGCACATCAACACATTTCCTATTGACCCAACGGTCAATATTGGCTGATGCAAGAACTCTTATGTTTTATAAATGAAAAGAAAAAAACCTTCCAGTGCAGATTCTGCTGAGTATTACATTATTCTAATGCTTTCACACTGTAAAGTGAAGTCAGGAAGTTAAAGCGACAAAATCAAATAGGATGAGGAAGAACAAGTGTTGTTATAAAATGAAAATAGCACTGTGCTTCAAGCTATGCTATGTAACTCAGCCAAAGCCTTTACTGAAGCCTAGTAGTATAGTGTATGTACTTCAATACTGTAGTATACAGTGAGTTACACATTTTGTACTACTCTAACAGATTTTCTTACATTGAGTAATACATTAAATGAAATACATTTCGTATTACTGTCACAAGATGGGAAAATAGCTTGAAGTTGATATTGCTGTTAAATGTAACTGAAGCCATCATTATACTTTTCCAACATTTCCTGTCATTCACTTGTCATGAACTTGCCAACAGCTATGGAACATATTGTTTGGACCAAACAAATTAAGACACTGCCTTCCCAGTATGTATTTGTTTTCTGTGATGATGTTTGTGTTTGTTCTAGATGGACAGGCTATTTGGAGGTGGAGACGCTGTCTTTCAAAAGTCCAAATTCTCCCATTTCCTTGAAAAATAAGTTTGTACCTTAGCCCCATTGTCTGTTTTGGGGGCTCTGTTGTATGTATCATCTGTCATATCAGTGTGAGAGGTAATGTGTAACTACATGTGTTTATTTCTGCTCATTTTTTATATGCTCTATTTTCTTCACGGAAGTACATTTTTCTGATATGTTAATTTCACAAACCTGCACACTAAAGTGTGCTTTTTGTGGTTGAGCTAGCAGTGGGCTCATCTACATAAATATGCACAATATAATGAAAATTAATAAAGTTATAAAGTTCAATCAAAAAGACTACTTTATTTTGTAAACATTTTCTATCCCCATATTTCTACACTAGCACAAGCATACTCTGAAATGCATGCAACCAGCAACTTCCTTTCTTTCTGCAGTGGAGTAGCTGAGCTGCAGTTATTGTGCTGGAGACTACACAATTTATGCAGACGGCACAGGAAAACCACAAGCACCCGATTGACCAGAGGAGTCACTATTGAGTTATTGGGGGGGCTCTCAGCCACAGGCAGCACTGGCATGGTCACCTGATCCTCATCTACTGTATTATTTCATATTGAAGTTAGATGGTCTTCACATTAATGACACACTGACTCCAGAGCATATTTTTACCTTCAGACAGGCAACATTGACATATTTATGTGTTTGTTTATTCAAGTCAGTTGAAACTGTATGACGATGAAACAGAGACAGCACCCCTGTTTAAAGTCATTATCATGCCATGGTTCATCTCACAGGTCACATTTGAATTGGCAAGGGCTTGAATTGGTAAGGGCTTCTCGGAGTCATCATCAAAATGATTAGGCAGCTGCCTGGATTTTTGCAAGGGAAAAAAAGGAAACAAAAGGAAGTCGTACTCCATTTTTTGTGCATTAAAAGGTTAGGTCCCTTTTTCAAACGGGACAAAGATCACTAAAATCAAATATGAAGTGATTGAAGTGTCTTGTGTAATGAGCTCTGCCCCCTCTATTCAATGCCTGTGTTATTAGCGGTAAGTGCCACAAAGCTGCTTTTAAAGCTCATTGTAATGCTCCTCGGTGAATAGAAATCACAAGTGACATGATGATGCTGGTGTCACTACAGGGTAGTTTATACAATCACTTTGATTGTTCCTCCCTGGGCCTTTTCTGCTCAGATGGGGCTGCTCTTATTATTACGATCACTTCTCTGGATATAGAGTGGAGATGACTAAAGTGGTGCTTTTTTGCAGTTATTTATTTATTTATTTTTTAAATCAGCTTCATCCATAACTGCATGCATCACAGTGTCTTAAAGTGTACCATTGACCTTTGACCTACTCTATCATTGGGGCTTCATTCTATCATTCATATATGGAAAATTATCCATCCACACAATACGCAAGACCTGGTTTTCAGGAAAGGATACAGAGGGAATATGTATAAGAGTAATTCTGTCATGCTTCTATTGGTCTACATCTGGAATGGCTATAAAAATATGATTTTAAATGGTTTATCAGTCATTAATGAGGTTAAATTTTTCTGGGACTTTTCTACTTAGTCTACCATAGTCTAATCTAATTATAGTCATAACTCATTGTAGAGAGAAGCCAGGTGTGTGGTTATTCTTTTTGCCATTCTCTTTCCTTGTTTCTTCCCTTATTTTTTCATAGCTTTCCTCCAGAAGTCCCAAGTCTTTAAATTGCAATCTCCATGTTGGATTTAACATCATATTCTGGTTTCCTATACTCTAAGCACTCAATCTTAAGGAGCCCAGGAAAAAATACTTCCAGCATCCTCCATTCTACATCTATAGATCCAAAGTGAAAACACTTCACTCTGTGACTCACTTCCCATAATTTCCAAATATGATGGGAACTGCATCTCAAACAGAACAAGGCCCAGCACTGGCAACTGGCTCTTAAAAATATGAGTGAGGGAGAGTGGCTTTATTATGGCTGTTAATCAAGACCACATTATTAGTGCCACAAAGCAACTGTATGCAGGAACAACAAAATGGCAGTGGAGAAATACGGTGGACTAATGCATAAAATTGGAAAGTAAATGGTTAACTTCAAGGCTATCGCATAAATGGGTATAATTAGCTTAATCTTGCACAGAGGTGAAATAAGTGTAGATGTGTAAATTATCATGATGTGAAAATGTTATTTAATTTATTCTACAGGTAATCATATTGTCCTTTAGATGGGTGTATTTAGTAATGTGTGTAGTGCAGGGTCAAAAAGAGGTCCCTCGGCATTCTGAGGATGGATGTGTCTACATAGCTATCAAGAGGGATTTTAAAAAAAGAAGAGAAGATATCATCAAAGTGGAGATTATATGTCAAAGTTAACCTGTTTTTTGTTTGTTTACTGCTGAACTACAGCAACACTTTCAGGATTGAGTAGAATCAGAGCAAAGCAAAGTGATACAGCCTTTACAGATGGAGGTCATGTTTTATTTTAAGCAACTGTTTATACTGGGTGAAAAAACATGTAATACATGTAACATAGTAAGCTTACTTTCCCTAGATTGTGTTTAATCTGATCAATAATATGATGGGTATTTAAGAAGATCAACTCAAAGAATTTCAAAACTAAAAACAAACAATGCATTCTTATAGGATTACCAATAGACAGAGTAATAGCAGTGAAATCAATGGAGTGAAAGTGGACAGTCCCTACACTACAACATCACACAAAGATGATGGTAAGTAAGAATGACATACTGAAAAACACAAGAGGAGAAATTAAGGCAATCCCAACCACAATATTTTCTACAGAAACCCCCCTCCACACAGTAACATAACAATTAAGTGAAAGTGCATTGAGACTTCTGGGAAGTCCATAACTCAGACAGTGGGAGGAAGGCAGGCACACAAGACACTACAATATTACTTATTAAGTACAAACATTCTTAAACCACTATTAAACAGATAGTGAGTTTTATGTAAGTGGGTATAGTAATATTTTTGTGTCTTGTAAAGCCTTCAAACCCATACAAAAATAATATGGACAGTCAATAGCTAGATTGTTTATGTTAGCTAGCGTGCTATCATTAGTTACAGCAGGAATAGCTATAGCCAAATAACATAGCTGCGTACAGGTATTGTTAGCTACCGAACAATGTTGGTTTAGCTAGGATGACTCACCACTTAACCCTAACAAACTATTATTGCATTTGACTTCATAGTTAACAGTTGTGTTATCTAAGGTTGTTCAGGAGCAATTTGCTAACATTGTGTTGCAAATGTGACAGAAGCCCACCTTGAGAAATAAAAACAGGCAGCACAGGAACTGCAATAAATTTAGGCATGTAAACGTAGAAATTAAGCGGCGTTATGACCTAGCACTGGCGAATTGCCAGTTTCATCTGTCGCAAACTGAATATTTCCCGCCTCCACTGAGTTTGGCAATTTCGTGGTGCGCAATGAAGGCGTTTGCACGACTATGGGTTGGGCAGCGCAATAGGGGGTGTGACAATGAAAACAGTCAGCGCTATGCAAGTTTGGTGTCAAATAATGAGTTTGCGTTAACGTCCAGCTAGACCACCTCTTAATGCAAATGCTGGCGCTCTGTGCAATTTGGTGACTTTATTGATGCACACATAAAAACATAAGGTTATCTGAAATCACATGAGAATGTTTTGGGAGTATTGTGAATTTCCCCCCATTTCAATTAATCAATGCACGGACATGAAAGACTGAAGCCAGCAGGCCATCCATTGCTACCGTTCAGTAAGATACACCTGTTAAATAAATATATGTTTGTTGCACATTGTTCTTTCCATTTGCACTACAGAAAATGGAGTACATAATTGGACGCCAAAGGCGATACCGTGAGCGATACCCTGGGTTTGGTAGCCGGTATTGACCAGATGGCTATCAGTTTGGTTGTAAATGCAGTTTCTTACAGTCTTGTCCAACATGCAAATTAGTTTATTACTTTTCCTACACCCGACAGCCAGCAGAGAACTAAACAGGATTTTTATACGAAATATGGATTCCCTGGGGTCTTGGGTGCCATTGACTGCACACATATGCAGTTGCGCGCACCATCTGATCACGATATCATTTATGTGAATCGGAAGGGGGTCCACTCCATTAATATCCAGGTGGTTTGTGATGCACACTCCAGGGTGACGCATGTAGGCCTACTACATTACATTACATTACAGGCATTTAGCAGACGCTCTTATCCAGAGCGACTTAGTTTTTACATTTCTTTACAATCCATTTATACAGCTGGATATTAACTGAAGCAATTCAGGTTAAGTACCTTGCTCAAGGGTACAACGGCAGTGTCCCACCCGGGGATTGAACCTGCAACCTTAACGTTACAAGCCCAGCTCCCTAACCATTATACCACACTGCCTGCCTTATATTGCCTACTACATGACGAACATAAATTAAACAGGCCTAGTTGCAGTTGTTTTTATTTATTGCTTTCCAATTACATTAAATTAGAAGAAAAGAAACTTTGTTTTTTAAGTTGGAAAGCCTACAAATAAGGAAAAAAAGAGATGGTACAGTAGGTCTCAAAATATAAACTCAAATCATGAAAATAACAAATTAATGTGCGCCTTGTTTTCCCCCTCTGATTTGCGCGCCAACTTTTCCGCACCTCCCACACAAGCAAATCGCTCTCCTCTTTTGAGAAGCGCTCCTGGCGCAGCCGCGTAAAATTGTCATACATGTCAGGAAATTGCCAATTTGCTATAGCGTTGGCGCACTGGTATTTAAAGGGATAGAAAATAGGTGTTCTGATTGGCCATTATGAAACCAAACCCACACCACACCCAGTTAATCCAACCTCTTTTACAACTGCGGCAGAGGTGCGCTATTGTCCTAAGTCACAAAATGACCGAAATTGCGTTAGACACGCCCTAAAGCGCCACCGTCCTCACTTTGCGTCGGAGTTACCGACTACCGTTACCCTGAACGAGGCCCTGGAAAAAGCAGAAGAGCTTAAGGTTATCCTAGACGAGGAAACACCAGTGTATCGGGCGTTCCATGGGACAAGCGAGGACGAGACCGTGCCAGCTAGGGCAGCAGTGACCCACTCCAACACCTCCTGCTACTACTGTGGGAAGCAAGGCCACTTCGCCAGACACTGCCGTGAGAGAAAATGACAAGAGTAGACCGCCTAGGAAGCAGCAGTCGTAGCCTGTTCGTGGAGTGCTGCATCGAGGGGAAGCTGGTCAACGCACTTGTCAACACTGGCTCCACCATTAGCCTGGTGTGACATGACCTGAGGTCATGAACTGGTCCCACACCACCACCAGGGTGGAAACGGTGACCGGGTAAACAGCAGACATGCTGGGCTGTAAAAAGCAGTTTTTACAGCTGAGCGAGAAAACCATCTCGCAGAACTTTTTCTGGGCCCATATCTCCAAACCCTGCATCCTGGGTCTCAACGCTCTCGCTACTGTGGGAGCCGTAATCGACACAGCCGCACATCAAATCCTGGTCAACAGGCGACCACTACGACAGTCAGCGAAGAGTCACAGCCAGCAAAAGGTGAGGCGAGTGCTCCCACAGACAAGCACACCGCCAGCTAAAGACAAGGACTGCATCTGCACAGCCATTGTCCAGCATCGCCTCAAAACCGTTGCAGCAGCCTCCATCCAACAGCAAGCGCGACGCCTTCCCCTGGAAAAAGCCCCAGCTGGGCGGTCACTGCTCCCCAGCAACGCCCCACCTGCTGCGGAGCTACCTCTGCTCCCCAGGAACTCACCACCAGCAGCATGGATCCCGGTTTGTCACCGCCGCCCTGCTGGATATCCACGCCCTGCAACAATTCTCAGCCTGCTGACCTACCTCCGCTCCCCAAAACTCACCGCCAGCAGCTTGGGCCCCGGTTTGCCACCGCCGCCCTGCCGCCGGGTCCCGACCACCGACATTGCCATCACCTGCAGACATCGCTGCCGGCGCCCCAACGTCAGGGAGAGAAGTCGGAGACCGCCAGCATGGTTTGGTGACTTTGTCCCAGTGGATTGGGCTAGATGCAGCGAGGACGCTGCAATTTTTTTTTAAACAGGGGGTAGTGTAACAAGGGGGCAGCTAGCCTAGCCACAGAAATGCTAGCTGCCCTCCATTGTACTTCCCATGTGCTACACACTTTATTATTATAAAGAAGTAGTACTGAAATGGAAAAGCAAAGTCTCTCGACTCTTGATTCCGTCACGTCCAATATGTATTCATTTAAATAATTTATGCATAATTTAGAAACATGTCCAAGGCCTACGTATATCCAATCGTTGTGGCTGTTTTTGAGAAAAAGTGTTTACAATGTTAATGTTACTGCATGCAGTTCTAAATTATGCCTCAGGACATATTACAAAGCAAATACACATTTTTAAATGCAACATTTAAAAATGTAAGGTTTTCAAGGTTTATTGCATCATCAGCTATACAGCTGTTCTAGATCAGTGGATCCACCCCTTCTTTACCAATCTCCAACACCGTCAAAGCCGTTTTGGATTGGTAGAGGCTAGATGTCACCCATGCACGGGACGAGATGCAATTCGAGATGTGATTGGCATTTTTTTAACAGTGTGCGTGACCGAACCCTAAACCTAACCGTAACCCTAACCCAAACCTAACCATAACCCAAACTGTAAGTTATGATGGTCAATTTCACGCATTTGACGTCAGGCTTATTTCGCATCTCTGTCCTCTGCTTGAGGGGAATCTAGCCTCTACCGTTTTGGATTTGAGAGAGGAAAATGCAATCACTTTCTGTGTCTGCTGCGTCCTAATGCTCATTATTTCACACAATTAATCAGATAGGAAAATGCTTGATGTAATGTTAATTTGCTTTTATAATAATAATAGAATAGTTTTCACATCCCTGCTCCCTGGTTGCACGCCTGGATATATTGCATTAGAAAATATTCATAATTAGCAGTAGCTGGCTAGATTACTGTTGTAGATGTTATGCTTTATAAATACATTTAAAATACATGATGGCAAGAATAGCATTATATCTTAAACTATTTTTTTGTAGACTTATTTATTTTTGTAATGCTATATGTTACATAATTGAGAAACTGAAGGTTGATAGCTATCGTAGCCTACAACTACTACTGTGACATCAACTGTGGCAGATGGCCGGGGAGGTGCGGAGAATAGTGATAGAGGGGAGATATATGGGGATGCGCTGGCCCCACCCCCAAGTCTTATATGGAGGTCTGGAGGAAATGAGACGCACCAGGAAACCCTTTACAGCTGACTTCTCGGGAACAGAAGAAGGGGTGTTGCCCATAGCTAGTTGCTAAGTACAGTATGGGAAATGCGAGGAGGGTGGATTTGTGATAAAAGAGTTTTGCTTATTGGATTGGATTTGTGTATGACCTAGACTGTTTTTGACTTACTGAATTGTTATCGACTGGAGTGCCTGAGTATTACGTATTGGATAAAGACCTGGGAAACGAACAACGACTACAGAAATGGATTACGAATTTGGACTGTTTGCTTTATTTGCCCCATCCCCTGATTGTGAGTTTACCCCCCAATAAACGTTGTTATACTTCCATTGACTATCTTGTGTGGTGTTTCGTTATCTAACTTGGTTGAGTGGAAACCCCACACCCCTGTTCTCGCTACAATACCTAACATAAAATGTTGAATATTAGGCTTTTGGTTTTCACAGTAACCATGTTAGTGACCTGTGACTAGTGCCTCTGATGACATGCAAAAATGTTACTCTGGTTACAGCCCTGGTTGTAAGTGTTATTAGTTAACTGTTGAGAACTGGTTCTGCACCTGTAAGAACAACCTTTCAAACTTGAGAAATTCTCAAAACATTTGCCTTTGTAAATACTTTATATGTCTAAAGCCAGAAACTGCTCTATGCTTTTGAGGTTGTACAACATTTATCACAATTTATTAAACAATGTGTTATTTTGGGGGAAAACAAGAACAAATGTTACTTTTGGACATAGTAAAATGTTAATGGCAGATGGAAAATGTGTTAATTACATAACTCATGCTGACAGCAGTGATACCCAACAGCAACATTAGGGTTTATGGCTACCTATATAAGAAACCATAAATGTTGAGAATTGTCTTTTGAAGACATTCCCTCATGGCAAAGACTTTAATTTTCTCCATAACGACATTGGAAGTTTAGGCGCTCATCTTTGTTGCTTTGTACGCTTCAAACGCTGTCAGCTTCACACTTTTTTTTATTAGTTTTCTCTTTGACGAGGCTTCAGGTGTTGCAGGGAGATTAATTTCCGCATCAGTTGGCTTGATGATACAAGACCAAAACACACCTCAGTGAAACAATTTGATGATCAAAGGAAGAAAAAAACAAAACCTCTGACTTCTACTCATTTGGGATAAAAAAGTAAAAGCTTTATCTTCATACTTCAAGACTCTCATCCCCCTGGGAATTGGACAGCATGTGGTTGCCTGCTGCTCAAAACGACACTCTCCACTGCGCACAGAAAACAAAATGATAATAATAACAACTTGCAGAAAGTTTTTTTTTTTTCATTTGTTACTAAGTTTTTGAAGGTTATTTCTGGTCGAGCATCAGTTGAGGAGAAATGGCTTTAAACTGAAAGAACGCATTCTCCACATGAGTCATGTGACCTGCCATGTTTTGTGTGATTTATGAAAAGGGGGTAATATTTTGAATCTCAATGTTTGAAGCTTACACAAGCATCAGATTAAGCAGATTGTCCAAAAGTCATGTAAAATGCATAAAAAACAGAGTAAAAAACAAGCTTTTGAATTAACCTAATTTAAAAATCCCATTTGTTTGCCAGTGCTCAAATCGTGTTCTAAGAAAAACAGATCGCTGCTGGGAGGCACCACTGACTGTGATTCCTTCACAATTTTTGTGTGATTTATGAAAAGGGGGTAATATTTTGAATCCGTATATGTGTCCTCAAAGCACACATAGTTTCAAGTTCCTGTAAGGTGTGCCATGGGAGGCTTACATGTACCAGCGAGGACGTATGGAAAAATGTACAAGAAGTATAAAAGTCCTGAAAATTGAACTTTTGGATAGAGAGGATCACAAAATAATCAAGGGAAAGTTGATTATTTAGGTGTGACCTGCAAAGCGTATGTGATAATGATAATATACCTTAGCAATTCCAGTACCCCACTATCTAAGGACTATGTGTGATGCAATTACAATACTGAGATGATGCGGGAGGCTTGTGTTTTTAAACAAAGGCGAAAAAACACAATTTGGAGCATGTTGTAAGCAAAATGGTGAACAAAATGGGGCATGGCATGGAAACCGCACAAGATATGATCTAATGCTTTGAAATTAATATAAGCCCAGTCTAGTATAAGCCAGCAAAAAAACCCTGCAATTTATGATGTAGGAGGCTTACACGTAAAGCGAGGCATGCAAAATCTTACATTTTGGGTGGTGCTCAAACATTAAGGCCACTGGAACTTATACATGTGCGATTGCTTGTTTCTTTGCAATTTAGATACTACCCTTGCTAAGGAATAATCATAACATAATTATAATGTTCTGTAAAGTTTGCCCCAGGAGATTTATTTCACCTGAAAAAGTACAAAAAAGGTGTGGTTTGCAAACATAGTGGGCGTGGTTTTTCGACAAATGCTTCAAAAACATTTCATGCATGAATTCAGACCAATGTGTGTCAAGTTTCGTTCTGAAAGAGTGAAGTGGTGATATACAAGTCCACTTCCTTCTGTCTTGGAAGCTTAAATACTGGCAAGAACAATAGGCTTCAGGCTTGAAAGCCTAAATAGAAACTGATGTGATTTGGCACCTTGGAGGATTGGAGTGAAAGAAAACAGCACTAAATTCACAACCCGTCTCATTGCTGGGAGACATTTAGGAGCCGAAGACCCCGAGTGCGGGCCCCAAGTTTCTCGCTCTGAAAGCAGCATGATACTGAGCACGAAGCCTGAGGAGACAGTCTCCCGTCTGGAAGAACAGAAAAAATGTGAAAGCGCTTCTCCACTTCTGCATTCACTTCAAATTCCGAGCAAAGAGTCTCACTGTGCATGCACTGACAGGGCTGTCAGGATTGTCACACTAACATGGCACACTACCCTGGTGCTCTGATGATTTTTTTACAATAACCTTTCCTGTGACTGTGACTTCTCTGCTTGATATGACACACAGGACAAATTCTCCACCATCGGTTTATTATTTTTATTTTTTTTTGGGGGGGACTGTATTTTATAATGGTATTTCTGAACTTCCTTAGAAAATACATTCCTTAGAAATATATGTATATCTACTGTATATATTTCTATCAAGGCTGGCAATCGATAAAAAATTTTTGTTGACTTTTTGCATTTAATTAATCGATCAGATGTGCTTTTAAAAAATACTATTTCTCTGGTATCTGTCATGTTTTTTGATGTACAATATTATGACTACAATAACTACAATGATCAGTAAATCAACCACTATTGACCCACAATATCATAGCTAACTAATGGATAATTATCGTATTCAATCATCTTCCATGCCAGTACACTAACAGTGTCTTCATTTGTAAGACAGCAGCAAACAAACAACAATAACATAACGTTGCTCACTTACTTTTTAATACATCTCACAGTAGCATACAATGACTATTTTAATAAGTTTGCAATTCAAACCTGGGACCTGTCTCACGAAGCAGGATTAGTGGGTTAGTGAGCTAACTTTGAGTTTAACCCTGGGTTTTCGGTCTCATGACTGTGGCTCACCGGGTTGCATTGCCATGGTAACTTATGCTGCAAACCTAACCTGCTCCGGAGTAGGTTAAGTTCAGGCTAACGGATCAAATCCTATAAAAAGCCCGCCCCCTCACCAATCAGCTATCTGGAAAATGGCCTCACCAATCCTAGACAATTGCGTAATCTGATTTTTATATCAGAGATACAAATTCTCCACAGAGGGAATATTGTATTTTTGCAAGCTTCTAGAGACGCATGTCATAAATGCTACTCATCGAAGCCATGCGATCACTGTTGGCTTCACAAGACGTTGGCTGTGCACAAGAGTGTCTCTGGGGTGCTGGAGTTACGGCCGTTGGCTTGGTGAGTGGCGTCTCGGAGGAGATGATAATTCACCTTTGTTGCCACCGGTCACAGGGCTACGGCAGCGAACTATGAGGGAGGGATTGACCTGAAAATAGCGGGTGTAACTGGTTACCAAATTGGGATAAAATCAGAAAACAAAATAAAAAAAGAAATGCCACCACATTTGTGTGCATGTGCTTATAACTCGATTGGAAAACCCAGGATTGACAGAACGAGTTGATGACCACCGTCAGGAGACAGGTCTATGGTTACCATGGCCTAGTAATTACTTAAACAAAACGTTATTTCACTGTGGAAAAAACAGTGGCAAAAGTATAGAGCTCAGGTACTGAATGAGATACTGATTAGGAATTGTAGAATATTGACTTAACCAGTTAAAGAACACGGTTCATTTTTTTAACTGCTCCAGACCCCAAGTGACTCGTCCTCATCATTTAGTCCCATACATTTTATTTTGAAAAATACTAACAACACACAAGCATAGCTTGCAATTGATGGCTAGCTAACTTGAGCAACAAAATGGCACTATATAAAGTACCCCACTTGACAGTAACTAAATTAGAATATTTAAGCTGTTAGCCAGTGCCCATAATTAAGGTAAATAGGGGGAACTCTTAACTGGAACTATGAAGCCATAAACTAATAAACTGACAAGGGGCATTGATTATTTTGTCATTAATTAATGACCTTTTTTGCAGAGATTCTTCTTATATTACTGTTGAATGGTGCAACTTTTCCCACAATACATTAAAATATATTGTTATTTGTTATTTTTTGTGGCTGCACATTTTGTAATTTTATGGATATTTTAAAATTAGATTGAAATGCGCAAAAATTGATTGTCAGTTAATGCTTTATGCAACTGATTAATGAAATGCAAGTAATGAATTCATCGTTAAAGTCCTAATATGATGTTATTAATAAATGTATGACAAAAAGATTTATTCTGATCAGCAACGAATGAAACTTTACTCAATTAAACAGAAGGTGGCAGCAGGTACCTAGCTCTTCTACATTAATATGAATCCTATTTGTGAACATATGATGGTTTCATCATTTTACTCTATGGGAGTATGGTGCTGAGAAAGAGAGCTACCAACTCCTTCTGCCAGAAGAGAGGAGAAAATGGAAAGTGTTGCCATGACACCATTGACTGGCAAAGTGTCTGAAGAATAAATATAACAAAATAAACTGTCAAATTGAATTAATATACAGTGCCCTTTGTCCTTAACTCTGTAGCATGAGCAAGATCCTCTGTTTTATTCCCTCATTTGCAAAAGTCTCAATAACTGCAGTCAAAATATGATCTGTCATTTAACCTGTGTTTGATGAATGGTTGAAGTGCAGGCCCATATTAGCCATAACTACTCATAATGTACATTGTGATGTACATCACCACCTACAGTGAGCACCATAATTAATTGGACAGTGACACATTCTTTGTTATTTTGGTTCTGTATTATTTGAGATGAAACAATGAGGTTACAATGACTTACAGCTTTAATTTGAGGGTATTTTCATCCATATCGGATGAACCGTTTAGAAATTATATAACCTTTTGTACATAGTCCCCCCCATTTTCAGGCACCATAATTCATTGGACAGTTTAACATAATGTAGAATAAAGTAATCATTTTTAATATTTGGTTGTATATCCTTTGCATGCAATGACTGCTTGCGACGCATAGACATCACCAGACGCTGGGTATCTTCCCTGGTGATGCTCTGCCAGGCCTGTACTTCAGCCATCTTCGGTTCCTGCTTTGTTCTGGGACTTTTTTTGCCTTGTCTGCTCTTCAGCATGTAGCATGCATGTTCAATTGGATTCAGATCCAGTGATTGACTCAGCCGGTCAAGAATTTTCCACTTTTGGGCCGTCAAAACCCCTTTGTTGCTCTATCAGTATGTTTCGGGTCATTGTCTGTATGGCTGCCATTCCACTGGCAGCCATACAGGCCCAAGCCATAACCCCCGCTCCACCGTGTTTCACGGATGAGGTGGTATGCTTTAGATCATGGGCATTTCCTTTTTTTCTCCACACTTTCCTCCTTCCATCACTCTGGAACATATTCATCTTTGTCTCATCTGTCCACAAGACTTTGTTCCAGAACTCTTGGAGCTCTTTTAGGTGCTTTTTAGCAAACTGTAATCTCGCCGTTCTGTTCTTCAGGTTTATCAGTGGTTTGCATCTTGTAGTGTACCCTCTGTAGTCCTGCTGGTGTAGTCTTTTACGTACGGTAGACACATCTGCACCTGCATCCAGGAGAGTGTTTTTGTTCTGTTGGACCGTTGTCAGGGGGGTTTTCTTCACCATACAGAGTATTCTCCGGTTATCCACTACAGTGGTCTTCCTCAGTCTACCAGGTCTTTTGATATAATTGAGTTCACCAGTTGTTTTTTTCTTGTTAATGATGAACCAAACTATTGACTTGGGCATGCCCAGGGTTTTTGCAATGTTCCTGATTGATTGATTTTCATTTCTGAGCCTTATGACGGCCAGATTAATTTGCATCGACACTGCTGTCTTCCTCATGTTGTCACACCCCAACAACAATCTCCAAAGGCTATGCAAAGTCTAGAATCAAGACTAGACATCAACAGCTCTCTTCTGCATTCACTAATGACACAAATGAATACACCTGCCTAACGAAACACATCTGTGAAGCCAATTCAACAAATATGTGTAGAACCTTAAAATGGGGGGACTCAAAGTGCTAGAGTACAGAACCAAAATAACAAAAAATGTGTCACTGTCCAACTATGGTGCTCACTGTACATAAGGAAATGCAATTATTTGTAAAAAAATTTATTTATTTATTATTGTTTCAGATTTTTTCACAATTTTCTCCCAATTTGGTAGCTAATTATACCCTCTATTTATTTTTTGATTTACCCTCCCCCATGAACTCGCCGTCTGCCTCCACAGGATGAGTTAATACCTTGAGGCAACGTTGGCCTCCTCCGAGACGGGACTCGCCCAGCCCTGTTTACGAGGTTGCCCTACCGCTCCTCGGTAAGCTCATGCCAGCTCCTCCTCCCCCTTCCCCTGGGGCGGACAGCCAAACGCTGACCCCAATCAGTGCTCCCCACTAGGGCTGGTCTGTTACAGTTGGGTTTCAAACCACGACCGTGATAGGCAGCTCACACTGTGCGTTAGACCGCTACACTACCTTTTTTTTTGTAAAGCTAGCTCAATGTTCAATATTTGCTTGATAAAGGCACATGGTTGAAGTAAATTAATCTGTGTGTCCGTTCCTACCAGTAGATGCTAGCGCAAGCAATCGAATACTCATTGAATGAATTGAATATTGCATATAAGGGGCACCATTTGAGGTGACAAGGATAGGCTCTTAAAATAAAATGCACAGTACCTTACTAATACAGTATGCTGGGTTGGTCCACACCGGGGAAACCTTTCAATCCTGGCAGTCAAGGTTATTTATGGACATTTCTTTCAAGTTGCATCACAATGCCATCACTTAATGCCTGGCCAGAACTAAGGCAGATATTTTAGTCTTTGAATTCTGAGACTCAATCTGTACTACTTTATTAATGTACTACTTTATAAATGTTGTAATTTTTATTAAAATTACAACATTTACAGCTCAACTGGTTGACAGGAGTGGAATCACCAGATGAGAGCTTTTTGTTTGTAAAATTACATTTGACATTTTAGGCATTTAGCAGACGCTGTTATCCAGAGCGACTTACAGTTTTACATTTCTTTACAATCCATTTATATAGCTGGATATTTTACTGAAGCAATTCAGGTTAAGTAACTTGCTCAAGGGTACAACGGCAGTGTCCTGTCCCAAATGGGGATTGAACCAGCAACCTTAACCTGCAGCATCTCACATCACACAGTTTATATATAATAATACATTTATAATAATATATAAATGACATTGTGTATTTTGTAAATGGCATTGTGTAAGAACTAAAAACAAATAAGTCCTAATTGAAATAGAGGAATATAACTTGTTTACATTTGTTAGTCAAAGTTAAGGCCAACCTTCCCACTGAAAGTACTGAATTACTCCCTGGCTTCTTATAATCTATATACATACAACAGTTTAACATGTCCTCCTTCAACCATATATGAACAAATAAAGCACTGCTGGATGTTTTAGACTTCTGCAGCTTTAGGCTTTGCTAAAATGTTAAGACTAAGATCACAGCAGATACTTTCATCAATGTATGTTTTGCCAAAATAACAGCTGATGAGAACATGAGCATTTCTAAAACATATTGGCTTGAATATGCTTCCTGTGTTGTAGTTAATGAAGGAGCACCCCAAGCAATTCCTCAGACTGGGCAACCTTTATGTCCATCTTTTTTATTTATGCAAGTGACATTTACTAGTTCCAGTGTAGCAAGGAAACAGTGCTCCAGGGTTGAGAGAAGAAGACAGATGGCATTATCCCAAAGTCTGCCTGCACACACTCTTTTCTCGCCTGCTCTCTCTCTATGCAGTGTTGATTACTGTTGTGTAGAGGTAATTTGCGGAGCATGATAGGAAACAGAAATATATATACCATTCAGTGCAGTGACCATGTGCTGGTGTTCAAGGCTACAGCTATGACCTTTACTTTTAGTCTTATAGCACTTACCATTTTTTACAAATATTTCCTTTGGAGATAATGGATTAGCATATTTCATTTGTGACCTTTCCTTCATTTTGTTTCTTGGTAACTGAAAAGAGACTGTGCATCATGCACTTTAATATCACTATATATAATGCACAATAGTGATGAGAATGTAAGTGCTACAGTAGGTTGATTGGCCAGATAGCCGCTGGCAACCGAGAATGTCTCATTACTGAACGGCTGTCTTGTGAAATGCCTCTTGTGAAGTGCTGTCAAACCTAAAACACCCTATTTGTAGAACATACGACCCTCTGGTGAGAATATTACCCACAGGTCAGGCTGCATGGATATGTTAGGAAATTGAGATAAGGCTGAGGATTTCAGACTCAGGATCACTAAGTGCATCAGAGCATTATTGAATGCGCAGAACATGTTAATCAACTGCACCGAGGCCATTGGTGGAAAACTATAGCATTCCAATCACAAGGTCTTCCTCCATGACATCACAATCTCAGCTGGTCTGCAGTCTTCTTCTGAACTGAACGAAAACTGTGGAAGTGTACAACCAGTTTAACCCATATGGGTTAACATGTTCATTGCGCTGTAAAGAGAAGAAAAACCTTACATAGGCTGTGTGTATAAATATGTAGTGATAGATTTTAAACACTACTATAAGAGCCAAATAAAGGTGTTGATTACCTTTGGTGACCTTCCAGAGTTTCATTTAATTGGTTTTCTGAGGTATACTAAACATATTTATTGGTGATGCCATAATTACATTATTTTATTGATGCTGTGCTCACTAATGAAAAAAGCTTTGAACAAACCCTTGTTGGAAGCATTCACTAAGTCTCAGAGTTTTCACTGTTTGGTTCTCTTCTCTTGAATTGCATTGAAATGATTTCCATCTTTCCTTCTATGGCCCATATTATGAATTGGGCTCTGTTTCAGGTTTTCGTTTTCCCTGGGCCACTGCAGACAACCACCCCGTTAGGTGAGAGAGTTAACACCTGGTCTTAATTAACACCTGGGGGTAAATAAGCCCTGCCCAGTTGGGATAAATAGGGTCTGACTGCAGTAACTCAAGGTAGCTCATTTCTTGTGCTGGTGAAGGAGAGGCAACAACGTCAGTTGTGCCCTCCTTAAATCTGTATTAATTTGTCTTTTCTTGCCTTTCTGTTTGTTTGGTGCTGGGGAGACAACACCATCAGTTGCCCTCCCCATTGATTTGTTTGAATTCCTTCCTTCCTTTTTCACTCCATCTTTACCTTTTTGTTTTGGGTCTTTTCTTTTTGCCTATTGTTTTGATAGGATTAGTGGGTGGCCATGGTTATAAATTTGGCCATCTTATAAACCCCGAAAGACCCTATTTTTTGGTTGCCCTTCAGTTATTTTGTCGATTTCTCCAAAGCAACCATTTTGTTTTATTTAGAAAAGGGGAAACATAACATTTGGGGGCTTTTCCGGGAGCGATTGAATAAACCTTTTTGTATACAGGATTTTGTATGTGGTCGGCCTTTCCCAGTAAGGAACACTTGTGTAGACACTTTTGTTGCTAAACCTACTTAGACAACCATAAACTCCTGTACCAAAGCAAATCTGATTCAGATTGCAGAAAACTACTGTAGTGGCACTTCTGTCTTCAACAAACAGTTACCACTTCGGCTTTTAAGGAACCCTTTTGCATTGTAATTGACGCGTATCCAAATTGTTCTTACATCGTCTGTTTCACTGAGCTTGAGAGCAGCATCCATTGATATTGTTATTCACAGGATCCAGTACACAGCAGGTGAAGGCATCTTTCTTTAGTTGAGTAGATTTATTAACGAAGTACAATGAGCAAGAAAAAATAAATAAAATATGCTGGTAATACTGACTTGCTGTTCTTTTACTTTTGTTCACTTTTGCTTTTACGATGTTACCATTACGTTCATGTTTACGTTTACGGTCAAAAACTGTAGTGCTCCCAGGCTCCTAAAGCTTCCATGTTCTTCTTCCTTACTAGCTTGAATGTAATGTCACTATAAAATAATAGTGCATTATGGGTGCTACCTAGCTTAAAAGACCACCAGCAGCAATACAATTTAAAGTAATATTCCACTATTTCAAAACGTAAATAATATGTAAATACATAACTATGAACTTATTTCATAAAACATATACATTTATATCCTTTTAAACACAACCTATTTCTGGCTCCTACAATTACAATATTTTAGGTGCTAAAAAAGACGCCATCAAAGTGGCAATCCCACTCAGAAAAATAACAGCAAAAAGTTTGTCAAAAGCTTTGGTAAAATGTCTCTGTGTTTACGATTCCACAAGTGGTCCAATGGGACCAGTGGTCAGATTTCATGTCAAAGGTGTTCACGCAAGTGCTACAACAGATAGGAAGCACACATTGTCCATCCAGTGCTTATTATCCAGAGTGTCGAGGTGCTTTGTTACATTTCCATGCAACTTTGAATTCAATGCTACAAGCATATTGCTTTGAGTTCAAGAGAGACTGGGATGAGGGAGTTCCTTTAGTTTTGTTCACAACCCGTGAGGTTGTTCAGGAGTCCCTTGGTTTCAACCCTAATGAACTAGTTTTTGGGCACCACATTAGAGTTCCTTTAGCTTTGCTGAAGGAGATGCTCTTGGAAGACAATTCTGATTCTAAAACGAGTTTGTTGGAGCATATGTATACATTTCGCTGCTGGTTGCGCCGTGCCTGTGAAGTCGCTGTTATGAGGGGAATGATGGTGAAGGGGGGGGGGAGGAGGGTGAGGACCCAATCGCAGAGATGGCATGAGGAGAGGGTTTGAAAACAGGGAGAGAACCAAAAATACACAGGACTAACTAAACTAGGAGGGACAAACCACGAGAGATAAAAAACAACTAACAAAATAACAAACACAATTGGAGAAACCAGGGGTAGCATGAAACAAACACAAAACACTAAATGAACCATGAAAACTTAATGGGACGGAGAAAGGCTTGGAAATGTGAAAACGGCAGGTAAAAAAACACAGCACGTTAACTCAAAACTGAGCACAGGAGAATGGGAGAGACTGGTTTATATATGTGTGATAAGGTCAATTAGAAACAGGTGTGAGTGGAAAATCACAGGGGAAGACTTGAAACTGTTATAATGGAATGCTGGGGCGATTGGGGAAAAAGAAACAAAAAAAAGGAAAAAACAAAAGGGAGCTATGTCGCCCTCCTGCGACCAGGATGAGGAGGTATCACTGGACCCCTGACAGTCGCTAGCGAGAATTTGGAAAGGGCTCAGACTAAAATGAAAGTTTGGTATGATAGGAAGGCTCATTCTCATTTGTTTGAGGTTGGAGACAAAGTTTTAATTCTGGTCATTTAGATAACTCTGAGATCTTGAGGAATTGAGGTCCCCATTTATGCCCAGCCATTGCATCTCTGCTTTTGAAGGTATATGTTCTGGACCATGATATAGACATTGTGGAAATTCAGAAGGTTTACTCAAACATGAAGTTGCTACATGCTGGCAACGTAGGAAAAAGCTAAGATTGTGTCACATCAACATGATGAAACCATACTATTCCAAGAGTGGTACAGATGAGAAACATGATGAACCATAAAATGCCGTTTTGTTGTGTTTCTGTGTTACTGTAGGAGGCTAGGCCATTTTGTTGTGCTAACTAGCTAACTAGATAATAAAAACAAGCTAATGCTAGCTAGATAATGCGATGCTAAGAGCTACTGCTAGACTCATACAGATTGAAGGATGAATGCATGCTGATGCTGAGTTACCCTCACGTTTTGGCTTGAAGCTTATTAGTACCCACCTGTAGTTATTATCAAAACTAGGCTACTACACCTGAATTGCAGAGTTGCAAAACCCTCATGCTTGCCTTGAGTCTCAAGTTTTATTATTAGGCTACCAAAATTAGTAGTAGGCTACAACATTATATCAGTGATAATAATGTGGCTAGCTATCCATAAAAATGATTTAAGTTGTTTGTCCTACAACTGCTTTTGCTTGTAATGGGCTAATAACTGTACCTGTCTGTACAGACACACTCAGCAAATTTTTGCAAAAGCCCCCAGACTTTGTTAACAATTGTGTTAAAAGTGAGTTTTCTTACCATTTTCTCCCTCCCTGTTTAAATGAAACTTTGGTAAGTGATTTGTTTGAGAAGTGATTTTATTTGAAAAAGAAAAACAACAAAACATTTTTTGTCTTGAATCCATGGTGATGTCTGATTGATGTTTGTTTGGGGGGGGGGCACAATGCCAAATGCCAGTCTCGCCTAGGGCACCAAAATGTGTAGAGCCAGCCCTGATAAGACACCACGGTTTTGTTCAGACTTTTGAAAGGTTAATGCCGATACTAAGCCGGATTCTTACCCGCTGCCCCGGGACAATGATTAGCAAGTTCAATTTGCTCAAAGGATATTGGGAAGTACCCTTAACTGAGCGTACAAAGGAACTGTCTGAATTTGTCACTGATTGTTTTCCTATCGTCGGCTGCCATTTAGCCTACGAAATGCAGGGGCTACTTTCCAAAGACTCATGCATACCGCATCATGTGGTCTGGAAAATGTGGAGGCTTAGCTCGTTAATGTGGTTGTGTTTAGCGACATTTAGCCAGAACATCTGAAGCATGTCAGGGCTGTGTTTGAACATCTCAAAGACGCTAATCTGACAATGAACTTGGTGAAGACCGAAATTGCTCAGGCTACAGTTATGTACCTTGAAAAAGTGGTTAGCCAGGGTGAAGTATGGCCGGTCAGAGCAAAGGTTGAGGCTATAGTCAAGCTGCCTGTCCCAAGTACCCACTGGGAAGTCAAAAGGTTCTTGGGTATGGCTGGGTACTACAGAGCATTTTGCAGAAACTTTGCACAAGTGGTTGCACCACTTACCGATTTGACAAGCCCTAAGGTACCATTTCGCTGGACTCCAGAGTGCCAGTTAGCATTTGATAAGGCTAAGGCACTGCTAGTATCTGCTCCCATGCTTTCTGCACCAGACTTCATGCATTTGTTTGTTCTGTATACATCCAGTGGCATTCTTCTCTAAGAAGCTCAGCCCATGCCAGATGCATTACTCTTGAGAAAGAAACACTTGCTTTGATTCTGGCCCTCAGCACATTGAGATCTACACTACTGGTCAAAAGTTTTAGAACACCCCCATTTTTCAGTTTTTACTGAAATTTAAGCAGTTGAAGTCCAGTGAATAACCTGAAATGGTACAAAGGTAAGCGGTAAACTGGCAGAGGTTAAAAAAAAAAGTTTAAGTTAACAAAAACTGAAAAATTATGTCATTTTTTTGGCAGTAAGTAGTTTACTACAGCATCAAAAGGCACTTGGAAACTGGACGAAGCTCTGACAGGAAGAGGTCTGGCAGACCCAAAGCCACAACAAAATCAGAAGACACGTTTCTGAGAGTCAACAGCTTGTGTGATAGGCGGCTCACAGGACAACAGCTTCAAGCACAGCTTAACACTGGTCGAAGTAAGGAAGTCTCAGTTTCAACTGTGAAGAGAAGACTTTGAGCTGCAGGTTTGACAGGTCGAATGGCAGTAAGAAAGCCATTGCTAAGATGGCAAAATAAGAAAAAGAGGCTTGCCTGGGCCATGAAGCACCGCCAGTGGACTACTGAAGACCGGAAGAAGGTCTTATGAATTATGAATACAAATTTTACATCTTCGGTTCATCATGCAGGGTTTTTGTAGGCCGTCGAGTAGGCGAAATGATGGTTCCTCAGTGTCTGACACCATCTGTCAAACATGGAGGAAGCGTGATGGTCTGGGTCTCTTTTGCTGGATCCAGAGTCGGCGACTTGCACAGAGTGACTGTTAACCCATTACTTGTTCCCTGAAAAGGGCCTTTTTTTAAACTTCTAAAACTTACATTATTTTTCATTTTTTCATTTTTCGCTTCCTTTTTCACTCCCTCTTTACCTTTTTTGGGGGTATTTTGTTTTTGCCTATTCTTTTGATCGGATAGACCCCGAAAGACCCAGTTTTTTGCCCGTCAGTTATTTTGTTGGTTTCCCCAAAGCGACCATTTTGTTTTATTTAGAAAAGCGGAAATGTAACACCCAGTAAATATTCCCTTTTTATATCCCCTAGCATACCACAAGTATGTAACCAGAGTTTATATTTCTTATTTTAATGGAAACACATTTCCATTCATAACAATCTCTTGTTTGGAGTTAATCACCATTGATTGAAAAATGTCCCTTGCATTTAGTATTATAGTGAATGAAGATGTAAACGGACATGAGACACTTAACATGTTTTGAGGGGGCTGTAGATTAATATGCATCTTATTTTGATGGCCCTTAAAAACATTCTGCACATGGTCAGATGGGTACTAAATCAGCCAGTCAACATGACTGGGCCATGGATCCGTACATTGGATTTGGAAATCACTATTTCCTATTGGAAATCACTGGTTTTGTGTGGCTCTGTAGGTAGAGCATGGCGTTGGCAACGCTTAGGTTGAGGGTTCAATTCCCACTGGGATCGCATATGCTGAAAAATGTATGCATTCACTACTGTAAGTCATTTTGGATAAAAGTGTCTGCTAAATGACATATATACTATTTGATGATGCTACTGCACCTCTTGTATGATGCTAAGAAAGGTAGGGTGCAATTTGTTTGTCAGGCATTAACCACGGCCAGTATTCAAAGGTTAAATCATCTATCTGGCAGAGCTACCGGGATCGTCCAGCTGGGTGCAGTTAGTGCACAGCCAGCTGCCACAGGGCGCATTTAAATGAATAAAAATAGTAACTGTAGTTGCCTGCACCGACCTTTCTTTGATCGTACCAATACATTTTTTACACAATATCTTTTTAAGAAGGCAGACGAGATACCATCTACCAACCTTCCTGAACAAGTAAAATGGAAATATTTTTTGGCTTACACTCTTGTGAGAAATATGCAAATTAATATAAAAGTATCTTGACATTGAATCTTCATAATCATTTCTTCCTCGAAGATGATGGTTCACCACTATCCTTCCAGGTTTTAATGCGTTGGACAGTTCTTAACCCAATTTTAGTAGTTTCAGCAATCTTAGTTGTTTTCTTTGCTTGATGCCGGCCAATAATTTGACCCTTCTGAAACAGATTAACATCTTTTCCATGACCACAGGATATGTCTTCCAACATGGTTGTTTAAGAAATGAGAAGCTACTCACTGCATCAGTTAGGGTTAATTAACTTGTTGCCAGCTAAAACATATTAATCACTGCAGTAATTATCCAATGGAAGGCTCTTACCTATTTGCTAAGTTAAATCCAGGTGGTGACTTTTTTTTTTTTTGGCCAGGCAGTGTATTTTTCATAGTAAAGCCCTGTACATGTACATTTTGAATCCAATGTTAGCATTTTTTCTGCATAAATATTTTATACGTGCACATTATCTAGAGGAGGCAAAACACATGATAACAACAATTGCTGCTATACTTATCTGCTGAATACATAAAAAGGACATTCTTGCATATACCTGTATGTATATACTGTATATCTGAATTGTATTCAAAATGCAATCATATAATTCAACATTTCTACAATTCTAAGAGCACAACACTGGTGGAACCATGTTAGAATTTGATTTATTCAACTTAAATGCAGTAATATTTATGTTTCCATTGCTCCTGTTTAATTTACGCCACCATCACTGCTCCTACTTATGTAGAACCTTTTATAATTTACAAATTAAAGTCCAGTCATAACTGCAAGGTAAACTACCAATCATGTTTCAGAGAACCGCCAAATTTCAGAATGGTGGACAATTCCGGTCTGCTGTCTCAGGGAACTGAGGGGTGATTCCAAGAAGAAATAACCCTGGGAAAGTTTGGTTGGGCTCACCATTACCATTACTATTACAGTCCTATAAGGGCTATGTGTGACTGACATAAACAAATAAGGCTTTTCCCTGTTGTTCACTGTGAAATGATTACCAGCACTTGAAGAACTTATGGAAGAAGCAGAAGCCAATTATATATTTATATATATAATATATTTATGGGTACCTGTGACATTAACAGTTTAGTACTTTAAGGCATTCCCACAGTGATTCCATCTTGTCCCCAGACCACTTGACCTGTAATTGAAACTGTTTGGTGAGACTTTCAGCTCCATGGACAGCTCCAGCCTGATGTCCCACATCAGGAGGGCGCTTGGGGGCAGTACATGGACAGCACCTCTGTTGCAGTGACTGTGCTGCAGGATCCTGAAAGATAAGACTGGGTTATGGATGGAGGCGGGTGAACAGGACACCTGTTACAGAACATTCCATTGTCCATTGGAGACAGCCTCAGGAAAAACAAACAGTTACAGAGAAAGTGTGATCTCCGCTTTAATCATAGAATCAATCAAGCAGCAACTCAGACTGCAGCCAATCGGAGAGGCCTGGGAACATCCAGTTAAATAAAGAATCGGGGAACTTCAACAAAACAGAGACTTTTGCCTTCTTACATGGTAGTGAATAAATGAGACATGACATCCTTACAAAACAACTATTACCATTCCTCCTGCCAGTGACAGACCAAGGCAGTCCTGTACAGAATTGAATATGAATTAGTAATTCACTTACAGGAAGGTCTTGGTTAATCTTTGTGAAGGTTCTAGTTTCAATATCCATCAAAGGATGGATTTATATGCATGTAGAAAAACAGTGAACAGACCCTGCAACTCTTAATGATTCTGTAAATATTGCAAAGAGATTGAGACAAGTATTCTTGCCAAGTCTTACTAAATAATGAGAGACATTGTGAGGTAATACCATTGGTCATAACTGAGAGCAGGAGATGTTTAGAATTCCCATTAGGTAATGATTTTGTTATTTGGCATGGATAAGGGTAGCTTTTTCAAATGGTCTTAAAGTGAGAGAGGTACATTTAAGATAGCAGCCTTTTTAAGTGCAGGGATTTGGTATCACATTGCGTTTAATGCTTAAAAAAGCCATTCAACCTCAACATATTATAACCTTTTGTGGAATTTTCTCAGTCTAGCCATCCTGGCCTCCTCAGTAATGCATGCACTAAAATATATTAATGTGAACTAACCATCAACAATTAATTTGTGAATCACGTGTAAGACAGGTATTAATAGTTTATTAAGCATTATAAATAATGACACCATAATGCAAAGTGTGGCTTAGGAGGGAGGTTCAATGCTGATTCAAACTGAATAACACTCCACCAGGCTGGGTTATGTCCTCAACTGTACAGATTTCTGTGGAATGTGGTAATGGCTTTATATCTGCATAATTCTATCTTCTGGTAACACTTATGAGGGATGACAGGTGTGATGATTTCTCTATAGTTTTGGAGCTGTTTTGCAGGTAATAATCCTGCTTTCAAAATACATTTCTCTCATTCTCAACATGGTAAACTGTTTTCTTTTTTCATGTGCTTTCATGTGGTATTCTGTGAAAATTCATTTGATTTATTTCCCGTTGTGGATGGAAATCATTGTTCCTCTTGATACTAGTTAGTGGTATTCTGTCGTTTTCAGTTATATAAATCACTTTGAAACATTCCGTTTCAGTCTGTGCGCAAGTACAGCCTGCGTCTTCATCAGTCTGTCTCTGCCCCTGGCCCTGCCCGGATAATGTTGCCAGGCAGGTTCCCCTTGGTTTCCGGAAGATGCAGTGGGAGAGTAATGAGGACATAGGTGTGAGTTCATTGTTTTCATCCCCGTTCGTCATCTCCTACGGGCCTCGTCTCCACGGCCCCAATGCGGCCTTCATACATACATCATGGCTTGACCTTAAGGCCTTCCCCTTGTTCACTTGTAAAATGCACATGTCAAACAGAAAAAGTGCAATATAAAAAAGTCCATGAGGTTTATTTTCCCTATGGCTCAAGTCCTGCATGTTTTTCTGCTTGGTGGAGGAAATTTTTACTGAGAGAATATCCCAAGTGTTTTCATGCATTGATTAGAGAACATGTGGCAAATGCTTACCCTTTCTTTCTATCTCTCCCTGCATATGTGAAAATGTACATGGACAGACCAATAGATATATAGAAACATAGACAGCTAGAGATACGCAAACATACAGATGCACAGTTCGGAAGATGGATGGAAAAGAGTACAGAGAGCTTGATATATACACATTCTGTGCATACTCCATGAGCTTATCGCTCAAGAACAGAACATGATGAGGTGAATGTCAATGTCAGGAGAAAGTGGGGAAAAGGATGGCTTGCTTGGTAAGCTGGAGGGGCATTGGGGAGGGGAGTAGGGGGCGTCTGGCTGATTCACAGCCCTGCTCAGCACACTCGGCCATGCGTACCCTGGATCGGGCCCAGCTGTGGTGGCAGTGCCACATGCACTGGCTTAATTGCGCTCTTCCGCCAAGGCTGGCAGGTCTCTCGGCGTTGGATAATAAACACAACCCGCCAAGAGAGCACGGGGAGAGGGGTGGCTGTGGGGGTAGCGGTTGAGATAAATAATATTCGGTGCGCTGAATAAAGCACTTCTGGCGAGAGAACAGAGGCACGGCTGATTCGAGTTCACTCCCTGCCTGATGTATCAGGCCACCATGCCGAAGGTTTACTAGTCACCACATGTGGGAGGTGTGAGACTCTTTAGCTTTGAATTAGAAGATTAAGGAACTGTTACATGTTTGGTGATGCAATACAGTAAAATTAAAAACCTTCCTTATTCTTAATTGGTAAGGTGATTACGGTATTAAAGTAACACCCATGGATTTGGCCTAAGAGCAGAAATCAGGTCTCCATTGAAGCTCCTAATCACAATGATTAAATTAATTTAATCAAGAGCTACTTTTTTCTTTTGCAACATTGCCAGCTTGGTGGTCTTTGAAACAAATTACAGCTGTGGTGAAAGACACAAAAACAAAACAAAAAATCTCCCGCTTGTTCAAATTGGTTGACAATGATCCATTTAACATTACTCAGTGTGCAAATTTCCCCTTCCTGGTTATTTCACATTCTGGGACCTGTACCCCTGGCTAAATACTATCCCATTAATAGTTTCGCATTTCAACACTCAATTCTAAACATGTGTGCAAGTTTCCCTTTCTGGTTAATCCATATTCTGTGATCTGTGTCCCCAGCTTCAGAAGGGACAACCCCTCCACATAAATAAATACTATCCCATTACTAGTGTTCTAACGCACCACACTTTGATGTGGTGTGCGCTGCCTGTCAGGGACGTGGTTCATAACCCACGTCTCTACCAGACCGGCCCTGGTCGTCAGCCCTGATCGGAGACGGCATTTGGCTGTCCGCCTCCGGGGGAGGGAAGAGGGTGAGCCGGCACGAGTCCGTCGAGGAGAAGGTAAAAGGCGTCCGTGGAAGAAATTCCGTCTTGGAAGAGGCGGGAACAATCGGCCAGGAATGTGTGTCTCGCTCCCGGAGGATGGGCAGCGGACCCGTGGGGGTGGGGAATTGAAATAAATAGAGGGTATAATTGGCAACCAAATTGGGAGAAAAACGGGAAAGAATTTGAAATAAATGTATAGAAAAAAAAAAGTATCTAAAATATGACTTTTTTCTACAAATAGTTGTATAATAAGTAATATTATGTTTTGTCATCTGTATCTAACAGCATTTTAATGAACACATGTCCTCTGTATTGATTGCAACGCCTTTCTCAGTTGTTGGATTTTGAATTAGTTTGTGAAGATATATAAGCTATATGCATGTGGCTTTTGCAGACAGTTTACCACAAACATTGCACCTAACATTGAACAACTGAAAAATCTGTCCAAAATGTCTATGGACAGAGCTGTGGCTAACAACTTCTAATCAGGTCATTCTCTCAATCTGTGACCCTATATTAAGTGGTCAAGCTTTTGCAATACTTTTTAAGCTGCCAATTGACCCCTATGGTATATGAATGGAGACTGTTCTTTAACAAACCAACAGCTCTGGGCTAGATAAATCAGTGGCCTACTTCTCCAAAAAGGTCAGTAATCATCAGAAATCCTATTCACTGTATAAAAATCTATGGCACAAAACATTCAACAGTTCGGAGTTGGCGTGTCTAACAGCTAATGTGGGCCTATATATGGATCACAACTAGTTTTTTCCTGAGAAGCTGAGGACAAATAATCAATGACTATTTTGTTTAGGTTTAATCTTGCCGCCCTATAATTTGAACACACATCATAGCTGACACTCATTAATTGGCTATTTTAGTGAGCCAGGGGTTAGCTGGAAAGGCTTGTGTGGGAGTGGGGGTTGGTCCGTAACACTGCTCTAATGTTGTTACCGAAGGAGCTGATAATAACTCTTTCCCCACTGTGTACCGCCTCTTACATAACGCACATTGTTCTTCATGCAGTTTCTTTCTAAAAGTAAACACACACAACGGCACGTGGCACACGAGTGTTCCCATTAAAACATAATTATCACCCAATTTTACTTGACTGGCCCAGTTGCAGTCATCAGAACATCAAACTGGTTCAGGATGTTTCAGTCTTAGCTGGTTACGTAACCTGAAGGTACACGTTTAACCTCTCCCCCAAAAAAGCATCCACACATGTTATGTACCACCCTGTATCTGTACTTGTATCCTATATTTAACTACTTGAAAATAATACATGGATACATATGCTGGGGCACCCCACCCTTTCTGAAGGATGGGGTCCCCTAGTATTTGATGCTTAACAGCCCATATTTTTTTAATTTATTTATCCTTTATTTATACAGGAAGGTCCCATTGAGATACAAGATCTCTTCTTCCAGGGAGTATGAGTTGTTGATCTATTTTCAGGAAAGATGTTCAGTAAGGATACAATTAACAACTTCTATGCTTTATTCTCTTGAACAACATGAACATAATAATAAACTACAATGTTATATTTTTTCTCCCTCTTCATATTTCGTAGAGATCATGAAATCAGTCAGAGGCTTCATGTGTCCCTGTCATAATAAAAGTCCTGGATGTGGTCATAAACATTTTTCTCAAAAACATGTGTCATAATTACTGGCACCCCTGCATTTAGTAATTTGTGCACCCTCCCCTTGTCAAGATAACAGCACTGAGTCTTCTCCTATAATACTTGATGAGGTGGGAGAACACATAGCAAGGGATCTGAGACCATTCCTCCATACAAAATCTCTCCAGATTCTTCAGAATCCTTGGTCCTCGCTTGTGGACTCTACTCTTCAGCTCACCCCACAGGGGATTTTTTTGCCTCTTGAACCATCCTCCTCACTGTGCATGGGGGCAAAATACACTCTTCCAGCTCCAGTTGTTTTAAACTTCTTAATTATTGTCCTAATAGTGGAGATGGGTATTTTCATGCGTGTAGCTATTTTTTATAGCCATTGCCTGATTTATGAAACAACCTTTTGTCTCATTTTATTTGTGTATTCTCTGATCTTTCGCATGTTGATGGATGACTAAGGGAGTTTGGGCTGTGTATCACCTCATATTTATACCCCAGTGAAACATTAAGTCATGGATGACCACTTAAGAGTTCCTAAAGACTCAGATGAGCTTTAAAAAAGGGAATATACTTTTAGATTTTGTTCATAAGAATTTCTAAGGGTGCCATTAATTGTGATATGTGTTTTTGAGAAAAATGTATATTTTTTGATACAGATTTTTTTTTCTTTGAATAATTCAATTAAATGTTCGATTTCTGTCAAGCAAGATCAAGCTGATGAACAACAATGACATTTTTTCATATTTCTTTGCTCATCTTTACCAAAGGTGCCAATCATTCTAGAGGGCACTGTATGTGTAAACTCATTACTAAACCCCTAGATGTGTTCCACACAGATATTACAAAATAATATTGATACATTAGCTTACTTGCATAATTTCCATTGCAAGTGCCAAGTGCCAATCTTCACTGGCTGTATTTTTTAGCCACACAATGGCAATATTTTCAAGTTGGATAATCTATTCAGCCTATCCATTAAGCTAACTAACAAGATAGATGGCTAGCATAACTTCATAAATCCCCCACCATCAATGCAGGCTGAGAAACAGCTCTGGAGGATAATCCCTCCTGTGTAATGCAAATGAGACTACTCGAGTCAGAAATCTCTAGTTAATGTAGCTAGCTAGTACAGAGATATCTCTTGAATGTTATTATATAGCACTACATAGTGAAATTGATTTTAGGGACACATCGGGATGTGTTTCAGATGAATATTCGGAATCAAATGTTCATAATGACAGTTCAGAAAGTAGTTCTGGTTCTTACTCTCAGTTTTTGGTTGACATCCAATCCAATTCAACTACTTCTCAGTCAGTCACATCACTCAGAGTGCGTAGGCAAACTGGGGGGTGCCAAAAAACACTAGGATGTATCATTTACTTTTTTCCAAACATTTTGATTTGTGTTCATCCCTTCATGCAGCTGATAATGTAATTAAAGTCCTATTACTGCAAGGTTATGATTATCTGAATACAATACTTTACAAGCCATACATTGTAAATCTATACACATGTATAACCAAAAAGCTACATCAGCCCTTTCTCTTTCTATTGATCCATCCAGCATGGCTATCATATTGATAACCACTAGGATAACTTACAACATTCTATCTCTTTGTCCATCCATCTATTCCTTCATCCCTCCATCCAAGCTAATTATGCAGGCTGATGATTTATAACAATCCAAAATACAGGGAAAGGCCCAGAACCAGGAGCTTACCTTACCAAACCAAATACTCTATAACTCTATACACAAGTATAACCACTAGGATAACTTACAACATTCTATCTCTTTGTCCATCCATCTATTCCTTCATCCCTCCATCCAAGCTAATTATGCAATTTATAACATACTACTGCAAGGCCATTGTAATTGTCTCAATTACAATACTTTACCAAGCTGTATACTGTAAATCTCTTTGCAACTGTATAAATAAAAATCTAGTCCTCATTTGTCCATTCATTCCTCCCTTCATCCCTCCATCCAGGCTGATGATTTATAACAATCCAAAATACAGTACGCTTACCAAACCAAATACTGTAAATCGCTATACACATAAAATTAGTAATTATATAATATATATACATATAATTATCAGTCCTTTCTCTCTGTCCATCCATCTATCCATTCATCCCTCCATCCAAGCAGATGATGTCATTTATAACATGCTACTAGAAGGATGTTATAATTGTATTCTATTATACAAAGTACATACTTACTCAAAACCATTTTTAAGTTTTGGAAATTCACTAGAGGCAAGCTAACTAAAGTTGTTTTTTCAAGCTTTCTAATCTAGCTTTACCACTGCAAGCCTCAATGTTCCAGATAGGTTGTAAATAGACCTTTCTGCTGGAAAGCATTTTAAGGACTTGTTTGTGACCTGAAAAAATCAAGAGAACACAACATTCCCCTAACTTGTGAGTTCTGTGCAACCCAATTCATTTCTCTGTATTTAATGACACGTAACACAAGGTGGCTCTTGTACACGTTTCAGATTTCTATGCAAATTGCCCATTGGTTTAAAACACACAGCAAAGGATTTTTTTTTCAAGCCACCAAACGTAGAGGACAAGACAAGTAGTCAATAGGTTAGGATTACATGGCTCAGCTTTAAGCAGTCATGACCAATCATTCATAGTGTCTATCATTCCCTGAATTTTCCTAGAGGAAATTTATATTTATTGATCGTCATTGATGTTTTATGCACCAGACCCATAAAAAAATCCAATAAAAACAAGGAACAATGAGCTCTAGATGAAAAAGGGGGCCGTCCTAGGGAATGGCCCCACAGGATCCAGACCCACTTTTCCACAAGGCCCCTAATTGACCAAATATCCTCTTTTAATAAGTATAACAAAAATATATTAATAATGAAAGATCAGAGAGGATTTTAAATGCAACATCTTTGCAAGAAACTGACATGAGCATCAGTAGACACCCCCTCACCCACCCCCCAAAAAAAAGGAAACATATCAAGAAAATTTACATAACCCTGACTTGCTAAGTCTTTTTAAGGAAACTGTAGTGCTCTAGGCAAGTTAGGTAAATAATGTATGTGGCACATTTCCCTACGTTTCACTTTCCGGGCTCTGTTCAAGGCACGCAATGTGTCCGGATGGACGAATGGAGACGGATGAGGACACCACGCACCAGCCTGCCCACACTTACTCAACCGCAAGCTCTGAGGCCGCTGTGCCGCGGGTTGCCCGCTAGCCCTTGTCAAGGCCTGTAAGCGATAGAGGCATCCCTTCTGAGATCTGTGTGGGCTGAAGTGGAGAGAAATTACACAGCGGGCGTGAAGGACCTAGCCTCACAGAGATCTTTGGCAAGATAATGTACTGGCAGCAGCTGCTATATCACAGACTTAGTCTTTATGGTAACACTGCACTACCGTTTGCTAAATTATTCATAATGGCTTTGCGTAACATTATAAAATACATTGTTGACAGTTAGTTGACATTAATAGTTGATATTGACATTCATATTTGTTCATGTGGTTGCCAGATAAATTCCAAACAAGATTATAATATGAAATGGGATTATCATATATATATATATATATATATATATATATATACTGTGTACATGTATGTCCTGTATGTGTATTGTACGTCCTGTCCTGTATCTGTCCTTCTTGGAATGAGATTGTACATGTTTTGAACTGTTTCTAGTGGGATATTGAAACATTTCTCAAGCCTATAGTTCTTTTTTTTATTTAACCAGGTAAAAGTTATTGAGAACAGTTTCTCCCTTTGAGAGATTAAGGCTATATAAATCTCTTCTGTATGGTGAAGGCCATGGAAGGTGTCCTTTGCAGTGTGCATGGGGGTGTTATCACACTATAGAATGCACGTCGACTAAAATGGCTTCATATTCCTTGGCCATAATTCCACCATGCAGAGAAATAATTGGACCCAATGACACAAGATGGCTGCCCGTACCATAGCAGATCCTCCAATATTTCACAGTTGGGAACAGGCAATGTGGGTTGCTTCCATTGGCTTTCTCCAAACATACGACTCATCGGATCATGTTACTTTCTTACACTGCTCAGAAATCCAAGTTTTGGGCACATTACACCAGGTTATGCATTATTGCGCATTAGCCTTGGTTACAAGAAGGTTTTGAATGACAGCCCTACCATAAATCTCAACTTTGCGAAGCTTGTGACAGGGTCTGAATCCTGCCAAATGCAGGGTAAATTTCCCTTTCGAGGGTAAATCACGCAGAGTCACCTGACAGTCTGGCAGATGGATTTTCAGCAGTCAAATTCTAGGTTGGACCAAAGATTATTGGTTCTGCCCTTCCCGCTGATGTGACAAGAGTCCAAACTTACTAAGTTAATAAACTTAGTAAGTTCATTAATTAGCACTTTAGTAATTGACTTTATTATTCAGCATCAATTGACATTAAATTGATTAATAAATGTCACAATATTCCGAAAGTTGTTGTTTGTCTGTTATTTGCGCTGAAAAATTGGGTTCTGCTGGCTACCCCCTCACTAAATAAATACTGAATAAGTGTACATTGATGCGACCCATGGGAAATTATTGTTTTTACTGCGGAGTGACTTTAAGAGCCTTCAGACAGCATTAAAGGACAATCTTTTGGGCTGGTACCCAATTACAACAAGCAGGGGAAACAACCTGCAAGAGGCAGCTGAACCCATCCGCATGAACAATCTTCATCTGGTCTGTATGCATGTAGTATTCTACAAGCATCATACTATGTGGTATGAAAGAAATGTACATATTTGCAAGCCATAGCTAATTAGTTAAAGATGTGCCCTAAATTAAAACGTAGCAATTGGTAGTATAATGGGGATTAATGATACCTCAAAATATTGCTACAGCTCATTTTATCCAACTTCACTAAGCATTAGTTTTGCATATGATAAATGTTTGTCAGTAATCATTGGTTTTTATGAATTGCTTTGCCTGTTTATGGCTACAATTCGAGCACTAAATAGCTAAACACACTCAATGATTTTTTTTTTCCTTTCTTAACTATTCATTTGTCATTTGAATTGAGTGGCTCAGCTCATATAATCATTTTAAACCAGAGTTCCAGAGGTTGGACTTATTTTGCTACCAAGCATAGTTTACCACATGGTCCGTATGAAAACAGTGAGGCTAGCTAGCTAGTTCCCTATCTTTCCCCTAAAGCTGTGTGTTGAGCTAGGTGGTCAGAAGCCACCTGCTCATTGGCTGACAAATCAACAATCCCTCACTGATGCTGTGTTTTTCTGACAGAGCAAGAACCATCCCTCCTCACTAGCACTAGGAGTTATGGAGGGGGGACATGCAATATTATGGAGGGGACATAATATTTACATATTACATTTGGACATAAAAAAATGTTTTTGTCTTCCCTCAGTTTCCCTAAGCAATCGGATTTTCACATTTACCATCCATGCGTTTTCCCTGAGAACGCATTATGCAAGCTTGAAGGGTGTCTTTTAGGTAATCGGAAGATACACTTGACATTGTCCCTGACATTTCCATTTCATGGAGAAACAGGAACAAATGGCTTATGACTGTGCTTTATGGTTTGTCTGCAGAGTATGAGAATGATAGCTTTGTGTTTGTTACTGGGATGCTCTGGCAATTTATGGGAAACTGAATTGATCTGATGTGCTTCACAGAAGCTGCTTTACATATGAGACAGTGCTTGTGTTTGGGCATTTATAGGGTGAATTTGTGTAATTGTAGGCTTTAACATAAATTAGTTTTAAAATTGTATATTACATTCATGATTAAATGTAGTGTACACCATAGGCATAACCAGTGAGAGGTACGGTTTTCCCCAATAATTTGTAGATTTAAAACATTCCCTTTCATTATGTCTCCCCAATATTTAATATGTGGTTACACCCTTGGTGTACACTATACAGTAATCTGGGAGTATCTGAACATGGTAACGCCAGCAATTGCTTATCACTATGGGAGTCAGGTAGGCTTTGATTACTATTTCAGTTTAAATAAGGGGTTCTGGTTCTTATTTAGCCTTGGTTCTATACAATACAGGAATGGAATATTCTATGCAAATTATGGAGTCAATCATCATGGTCGAGTACAGTATCTTTGGAAAAGCATGATGCTAATATTCACCAATGAATTCCTCTTGATAAACATATGATATCCGTTGAATATCTAAAGGGATTCAGTCATTTTTGAGCATAAGTAATCCTGTAAAATGAATTATGAATCCATTTCACCCATCTGATTGAACATGAAATTGTACTCTTTAATACTCCTGGGGAAACAAAAAAGAACATTAATCACAATTAAAAGATGTACACAGATCTTGTAAATCATAATTCTGCTTTGATGAGTTTCCTCATCCATCTGCCTTTTTATGACAGCTCACTCTGAAATGTAAGCATCATGCATTGCAAGCGTCAGATACGCTTAATTTTTTCTTCTTGCAAAATATGATGTAACGTTTTGCAAATGTATAGGGATATTCACTTAGGATTTGGAAAAACACTCTTAAGAGTTTCATCTGAAGTTATTAGTTAAGCTCAGTGGATCAGGAAAATCCCTAAAAATACAAAAATGTTTCTGTGAGAAAACAACATTTCATTTTCCATTCCCTGGTCATTGTTTGCACCAGAGAGTCAGTACAGTAACTACAGAGGGCAAAGGTCAGATCACTAGTTTCTGGACCCAAAGACTGAGGAGTCGAACACTGCTCTTACTTATACAAGAATACAGCACCTTTTACATTTGTGGCTAGTAACTTAGTTTTGTACCCACCAGTGGTTTAATATAGTCAATTATCTATATTTTTAGGGATGAACACCAAAAATACAGTATTGGCCATTCTAGAATCAATGCTTTCACAGCTTTCATATACACATATACATACTGTGGCAGCCGGGAGGGAGTAGTGAGGGGAATGGTCATAGAGGGGCAGCGTGTGGCTCTACCCCATGCCCATATTAGGGCTTCCTGCTCAACGAGCTGCACCTGGGGAGAATCACAGCGCACCTGGAAGTAATCACGGGGCTGAGTGGCTGTGCTACAAAGAGAGGCGTGGCACTCAGCCCAGATAGAGTACTGCAAGGGAAATCAACCAGAGAGAGTGAGTAGGGAAAGAAGAGTGAAATACAATGCTGTGTGCAATAATTGTTTTGATCATTGTTTGGATAGGAGAACCCGCTTTGTGTTACGAACCTTGAACCGTCTGACTACCCCGCTGGAAAACCCACCCTGGACCGTGAGAGAATCTGCTTCTGTGTACCGACCCCAGCTATCAGCCCCAATGATTCTCAAGGATTACGGATTTCCTGCAAACCACCATTGACTCTCTCTCCCCCTTCCCCTTTCCCCTGGAAATTAAATACAATTCCAGTGATTATTTCATTCTTTTGGTTGTGAATCTCATTGATTATCTGGCTTGGTTTCGTGGCAACTCCACACTCCCCGGGGTTTGTCACATTTGGTGGAGAATGCGGGCAGCGTATTCAAACTAAAGCCAAAATATAAACGCACAACCAAAGTAATGGAATCTCGCGGAAATTTCGAGGGCCTCATAGCACAGCTCATAGCGAGCAACCAAGCGCAACAGGTGAGGCACAAACAACAAATGGAGGGGCAGCGGGTGAGGCATGACCAGCTAATGGCTGAACAGCAGCAGCACACCGCCGTCATGCGTGCCGAACTCCAACAGCTCATTACCGCACAAGAAGCACAAGCGGCAGCCAACTTAGTACAGCAGGCTGACCCCAGCAGATATTTAGTGAAGCAAACCGAAGCGGATGATGTGGAAACCTACCTCCTCACTTTCGAGCGCACCGCGCAGCTGGAGAAACGGACGGATTTCGCTGATTGCGCTGTTCCTATCCGATGTCGCCCAGAGCACCTACCAGGACTTGACCTGCGGCCAGACGACCACGTATAGCGAACTGAAGGAGGAAATCCTGAAAAAGTACGGCTACACGTTGATCATCTGGGCCCAGAGGTTCCAGGACTGGCTCGATGACCCCGCCGCGTCCCCCAGGGCTCAAATGCATGACCTCATTCGGCTGATGAAGGGCTGGCTGATCTCTGAGCCAAACACGCTGGGACCCCTCGAGCGGGTGGTCATCGACAGGTTCATGCGCGCCCTCCCCTTCGACGCCAAGAAGCTGGCATGCCAGGCCAACCCCCAGAGCGCAGACCAGCTTGCGGAGCTGGTACGGGGACATCAAGCGGCCGAAGGAGTGCTCCGCAGCAGGCGCCCGACAAAGGTAGAAACCTCAATGCGTCCAAAAGAACGTCAAGGGACCGAGGACCCCACCTGGGGCCCAGCCAGAGAACCCCTGAAGCTCACTGGCGGCTCTCCGGGAAGACGCCCGGTCATGATGCCAGACCGTCGGCAGTGTTATGAATGTGGTGAGTCAGGACACATAGCGTGGAACTGTCCCCAGCACGAAGACGTGGACTACTGGACGTCGCCAAGGAGGCCTGGGAGCACCAGCCATCCTCACATCGGACTATGGTGGTGCATGTGGAGGAGGTGAGAGAACGGATGGCGACCCTGTGGCCCCTGGTGAGGGAACACATGGCAGAGGCCCAGACCACACAGGCACATGTCTAGAACCGGGGGGCGCAGCAGAGGGAGTTTGCGCCAAGGGATAAAGTGCTGGTTCTGGTGCTTTAAGTGAGTGTAAATTCCTGGCCTGATGGAACGGGCCCTACGAGGTGATGGAAAAGGTCGGTGAGGTTAATTACCGAGTGAGACAGCCGGGACGAAGACACCAGACGAAAATATACCACATTAACCTGCTGAAGAAATGGATTGAATGGGAGGCTCTCTTTTACTCTCTCCGACACAGGTGGCAGAAAAAATTGAGCCGATGAGGGTGCCAATGGGGGAGCAGCTGGACCCGACCCAGAGACAAGACATGCTCGAGCTGGTCGGCAGGAACCGAGACGTGTTTTTGGAGGAGCCAGGGCACACGGAGCTGGCACGGCACCCGATAATCACGGAGCCCGGGAAAAGGTGTAACAGCAGCCCTAACGCATTCCCAAGGCGAGGAGGGAGGCCGTCCGAATGGAGGTAAGGGCCATGCTGAAGGCGGGGATCATCAAAGAGTCGCGCATTGAATGGTGTAGCCCCATTGTGCTAGTCCCCAAACCAGACGGAACTATCCGGTTCTGTAATGACTTCCACCAGCTCAACGCCATTTCTAAATTCAACGCTTACATTTACATTTTTACATTTTAAGCATTTAGCAGACGCTCTTATCCAGAGCGACTTACAAGATGTGCATTAATACAAGGTAAGAACAATCATAGTTAGCGCACAAGATCAGTGCAGTAATACAGCAATAGACATCATTGCAGGCGTCTGCGTATCATACATGTAACACTGGAAAAGTTTAGTGTTTTTATTTTAATTTTATTTTTTTATAGTGTAGAACAAGTAAACAGTGGTGACGACAGATTGACTAGATGGACAGTGTTCAGTGGTAGTGGAGTCTGAAGAGGTGGGTTTTCAGTCTCTTGCGGAAGATTGCAAGTGATTCCGCGGTCCTGACTGATTGCGGGAGGTCGTTCCACCAGCGAGGGATCAGGACAGAGAAGAGACGAGACCGCAAGGAGTGGCTGCCAGGCGCCCGGAGGGATGGGGCAGTCAGTTTTCCAGAGTAGGGAGTGATGAGTGACTGGAGGTATGGGGAAGCAGTACCTCTGGTCGCTTGAAAAGCAAGCACCAGTGATTTGAATCTGATGCGTGCTGCGATGGGGAGCCAGTGCAGAGAGGAGAGTAGAGGGGTGATGTGGGTGAACTTTGGCTGGTTGAACATCAGCGTTCTGGACTAGTTGCAGTGGCTTGATGGCACAGGCCGGGAGGCCTGCCAGCAAGGAATTGCAGTAGTCCAGACGTGAGATCACCAGGGCCTGGACCAGGAGTTGAGTGGCCTCTTGGGTGAGGAACGGTCGGATCCTCCGGATGTTGTGGAGGGAGAAACGGCAGGTCTGAGTGATCGCTGCAATATGGCTCAAGAAGCACAGCTGGTTGTCCAGGGTCACTCCAAGGCTCCTGGCAGACTGAGACGGAGACACTATGGAGCCTTCCACGGTGATTGACGCATCAATCGTCGGGGAGCCCTTTGCAGGGAGGAAGAGCAGCTCTGTCTTCCCCAGGTTCAGCTTCAGGTGGTGGGTGGACATCCATGCCGAGATGTAATTCATTTATTTTACCTCATACTTAAATCTATTCATTAGCTTTTTTAATATTTTGGTATTGTTAGAGGAGCATGGTAGGACCACGGCATCTGATTACACTTAAAGTGTCTTAAAAGACACCAGGGGCCCTATTTTCGTGCCGATGCAAAGCGGCGTTATGCCCTAGCGCAGGCGAATTGCCAGTTTCGTCTGTCGCAAACTGAATATTTCCCGTCTCCACCGAGTTTGGCAATTTTGTGGTGCGCAATGAAGGCGTTTGCGCGACTATGGGCTGGGCAGCACATTAGGGGGTGTGACTATGAAAACAGTCAGCGCTATGCAAGTTTGGTGTCAAATAATGCGTTTGCGTTAACGTCCAACTAGACCACCTCTTAGCGCAAAGGCTGGCGCTTTGTGCAATTTGGTGACTTTATTGATGTGCACAAGGTTATCTGAAATCACATGAGACTGTTTTGTGAATATTGTGAATTTCCCCCCACGTTGAGGCAAATCGTCCAATCCATGGGTAACTTGCAAGCATAATCAATTAAGCTAAAAACTATTTCACTAACAGCTTGTGGTTATTCAATGCACGGACATGAAAGACTAAAGCCAGCAGCCCATCCATCGCTACCGTTCAGTAAGATACACCTGTTAAATAAATATATGTTTGTATGCACATTGTTTTTCTTATGTGAAAGGGTTTTATTCTTTCCATTTGCACTACAGAAAATGCGATAGGCGATATACAAAGGTGATACCGTGAGCGATACCCTGGGTTTGGTAGCTGGTGTTTACCAGATGGCTATCAGTTCGGCTGTACATGCAGTTTCTTCCAGTCTTGTCCAACATGCAAATTTGTTTATTACTTAAACGTAAATCAAACAGGCCTAGTTGCAGTTGTGAGTTTTTTTATTTATTGCTTTCCATTTAACAATTACATTAAGTTAGAAGAAAAGAAACGTTGTTTTTTAAATTGGAAAGCCTACAAATAAGGAAAAAAGAGATGGTAAAATAAAACACTTTCTTTTAACAATGTAGGTCTCAAAATATAAACTCAAATCATGAAAATAACAAATTAATGTGCGCCTTGTTTTCCCCCTCTGATTCTCCGCACCAACTTTTCCGCACCTCCTCGCTCTCCTCTTTTGAGAAGCACTCCTGGCGCAGCTGCGCAAAACTGTCATCCATGTGAGGAAATTGCCAATTTGCTATAGCGTTAGCGCACTGGTATTTAAAGGGATAGAAAATAGGTGTTCTGATTGGCCATTATGAAACCAAACCCCCACCACACCCACAAGTATTTTTTAAAAGTTAATCTAACCTCTTTTACAACTGTGCCGGAGGTGTGCCATCGTCCTAAATGATGAAATTACCGAAATTGCGTTAGACACGCCCTAAAGCGGCACCATCTTCTCTTTGCGTCTGTGTTACCGACACCATCCTAATTCACCAAAATAGGGCCCCAGAAGTGGTTCTCTGAAAACTGCAGGGAAATAGTTTTATTCAATGAAGCAGGGAATTCATAATTCTGTTTGATAATTCTGTCTCATTTATTCAGACTGTGCTAGGTACATTCCAACGCTTCATCAAAAGCTTTTTTTGCTGTGTGTGTGTGTGTGTGTGTGTGTGCTAGAGGGGGGAGAAGGAGAGAAAGGGGGCTGAATTGGGTTGTGATGGGCAGAACAGTCCCAGGTGCCATGTAGGCAAATTATATGACATTGTTCTGTTTACTGGCACAATTTCCTTAGTTTGCTATTCTCCAGTGGCTTATCTGAATCTGAGTTTGACCACACATATGGATGCAGCCAGACTCAAACTGCCCAAGCACTCCTTGGAGGGTTTTCTAGTCTATTCTAATGAAGTGAGTCGTGTTTCATTTGCATAAAATTGCATCCTGAGCAGTAAGATCAGAGGGGGGTGACAGAAAAATTCAATACTGTAAATGTTATCATCTGAAGAGGCTAATTATGTCCCGTTATAAAGGTGGGTACCATTTGTGCATGAAAATGCAAAATAAAAATAGACAATGAAAAGATTTTAGCCAATTTCAAGCAGCATAGTTAGAAATAAGTCATAATGTAAGCCTAGGAGGCTGTTTCAATTGGTGAAGGAAACCTATAATATAGAATGCCTTGCAAAAGTACTCAGACACTTTCAAATGTTGCTGGATTACAAATTATACAGTGGGTTCGGAAAGTATTCAGACCCCCTCAAATTTTTCACTCTTTGTCATATTGTAGCCATTTGCTAAAATCAATTAATTTCATTTTTTTCCTCATTCATGCACACACAGCACCCAATATTGTCAGAAAAACACAGACTTGTAGAAATTTTTGCAGATTTATTACAAAATAAACACTGAAATACCACATGGCTATAAGTATTCAGACCCTTTGCTCAGTATTGAGTAGAAGCACCTTTTTGAGCCAATACAGCCATGAGTCTTCTTGGGAATGATCCAACAAGTTTTTCACACCTGGATTTGGGGATCTTTTGCCATTCCTCCTTGCAGATCCTCTCCAGTTCTGTCAGGTTGGATGGTGAACGTTGGTGGACAGCCATCTTCAGGTCTCTCCAGAGATGCTCAATTGGATTTAAGTCAGGACTCTGGCTCGGCCGTTCAAGAACATTCACAGAGTTGTTCTGAAACCACTCCTTTGTTATTTTAGCTGTGTGCTTGGGATCATTGTCTTGTTGGAAGGTGAACCTTCGGTCCATTCTGAGGTCATGAACACTGGAAAAGGTTTTTGTCCAGGATATCAATGTACTTGGCTGCATTCATCTTTCCTTCAATTGCAACCAGTCGTCCTGTCCCTGCAGCTGAAAAACACCCCCACAGCATGATGCTGCCACCACCATGCTTCACTGTAGGGATGGTATTAGGCAGGTGATGAGCAGTGCCAGGTGTTCTCCACACATACCGCTTAGAATTAAGGCCAAAAAGTTCGATTTTGGTCTCATCAGACCAGAGAATTTTATTTCTCAGAGTCTGGGAGTCCTTCAGGTGTTTTTTGGCAAACTCGAGGTGGGCTTTCATGTGTTTTGCACTGAGGAGAGGCTTCCGTCGGGCCACTCTGCCATAAAGCCCCGACTGGTGGAGGGCTGCAGTGATGGTTGTCTTTCTAAAACTTTGTCCCATCTCCCCGCTGCATCTCTGGAGCTCAGCCAGAGTGATCTTTGGGTTCTTCTTTACCTCTCTCACCAAGGCTCTTCTCCCCCGGATGCTCAGTTTGGCCGGACGGCCAGTTCGAGGAAGAGTCCTGGTCGTCCCAAACTTCTTCCATTTAAGGATTATGGAGGCCACTGTGCTCTTAGGAACCTTAAGTGCAACATACATTTTTTTGTAGCCTTGGCCAGATCTGTGCCTTGCCACAATTCTGTCTCTCAGCTCTTCAGGCAGTTCCTTCGACCTCATGATTCTCATTTGCTCTGACTTTACACTGTGAGAAGTAAGGTCTTATATTGACAGGTGTGTGCTTTTCCCAATCAAGTCCAATCAATATAATTAAGCACAGCTGGACTCCAATGAAGGTGTAGGCCCATCTCAAGGATGATCAGAAGAATTGGACAGCACCTGAGTTAAATATACAAGTGTCACAGCAAAGGGTCTGAATACTTATGGCCATGTGATATTTCAGTGTTTATTTTGTAATAAATCTGCAAAAATGTCTACAAGTCTGTGTTTTTCTGACAATATTGGGTGCTGTGTGTGCATGAACGAGGAAAAAAATTAAATTAATTGATTTTAGCAAATGGCTGCAATATGACAAAGAGTGAAAAATGTAAGGGGGTCTGAATACTTTCCGAACCCACTGTATGTTCACATTTTTTTCCATGTAATATTTTTTTATTCAAAACTTATATGCTCAAATTGAATTTTTATAAAGAAGTAATTACTTATGTCAGCAAATATTTTAAAGAAATTTTTTGGGGGAAAATGCTGCTTGCATAAGTATTCAGACACCTCGCATAAAAAATTTGGTGGAGGAACCTTTCGCTGCAACAGCTTTGTCTTTTTGGGTAATATATATGCCATTTAGCAGATGCTTTTATCAGAGGAGTGAATGCATACATTTTTCAGTATATGTGGTCCCAGTGGGGATTGAACCCACAACCTAAGCATTGCCAATGCCATGCTCTACCTACTGAGCCACACAGATCCAAATAAGATTTGGGTAAGTTTCTACCAACTCTGCACACTGGTTGGAGGTGACTAGTTGGGGTATTTCACACAAATAGTACACAGAAGTCAACAATGACAGAGCCAGCAAAAACGAATATTGAATTAGCTGTGGCGGCACAACAAACAGTGCTAACCGGCCAGGCGGAAGCCATTCAGCAGCTGCATTTTCAACTAACAGGTGCCAGTGAGCAACAAAGGGATATTTATGCGAGATTGCTCGCGATGGAAAGTTCCATGCAGGATTTAGCAAAAAAAAGTTCTCAACTTGTTAACACGCAACCAGGTTATCGGGACTCAGTCACTTAATACAGTTTCACAAGCACTTCCCCCCCCTCGTGAACCTAAAATCCAACTTCCTCCGCGTTATGACGGAGAATCTGGCAAATGTCGAGGTTTTATTTCGCAATGTCTGATTGTTTATAAGGCTCAACCATCTTGTTATCAGTCTGAGAATTCACGAGTCGCCCTTATTTTGTCTCTCCTGACCGGTTCTGCACTCGAGTGGGCGGTTCCGCTCATACGGTCGCAGGCACCAGTATTAAATGATTCTATGAATCTTATGAAGGAGATGGAGTTGGTTTTCGATCACAAAATCTCTGGAGAGGAGGCGGCTATGAGCCTGGCGCGGATTCATCAGGGTTCGCTTAGCGTAGCGGAGTTTTCTATCCGATTCAGGTTACTGGCAGGTGAGACCGGCTGGCCGGAGGGTCTGCTCAGCACGCTATTTACAAACGTGTTGTCTGATCCAGTTAAAGACGCGTTGGCGGCTCTTGATTCACCAGATACCTTTGACGCCTTGGTTTCTACCGCAATAAGGATTGACAACCACATTAGAGAACGGGAGAGAGATAGGCGTGACAAACGGAATCGTTCCACGTCTAAGGGTGTCTGGTTTCCCCAGCCCACTGTAGTTCCTGAAACGTCGCGGAGCTCTCTGGAAGGGCTCGATGAACCCATGCAAGTAGGCAGCTGGTCTATACAGGACTTGAATGCTGACAGATGCTGACTTCATTTTCTTGGAGCATTGAATCCGTTGTGTGTAAGGCACAGTGTCTGGAATCCGACCCGGGTGGTGGTCCTCCGGGTCGTCTTTTTGTGCCGTCTAAAGTTCGGGCTCAGGTGTTAGAATGGGGTCATTTTTCCCGGCTGACGGGGCGTTTGGGTATTCACAGGACCCATGAGTTCTTGGCCAGACGATTCTGGTGGCCTAAAATGGAAAGTGATGTCTAAGAGTGCGTGTCGGCCTGTTCCATATGTGCTCGTAATAAAGGTCTCAGCTCCCACCATCTGGTCTTCTCCGGCCACTGCCCATTCCTAGTTGCCCTTGGAGCCACATTGCCATGGATTTTGTGACCGGTTTGCCGGTATCTGAAGGTCACACTGTCATCCTGGTGGTAGTGGATAGGTTTTCCAAGGTGGCTCATTTTATTCCTCTGCCCAAGCTGCCGTCCACTCTCGAGACCGCCCGGCTGGTAATTAATCATGTGTTCCGCATCCATGGTCTCCCCCAGGACGTGGTGTCCGATCGTGGACCCCAGTTTGCTGCCCGGTTTTGGCGGGCTTTCTGTTCCATTTTGGGTGCGTCCATAAGTCTGTCTTCGGGATTTCATCCTGAGACCAATGGGCAGACAGAGTGGACTAGCCAATCTATGGAAGGAACGCTTCGCTGTTTGGCTTCATCTAGTCCCACCTCTTGGAGTCGACATCTCACCTGGGCTGAATACGCGCATAACACCTTGCGTAATACGTCCACTGGCCTCTCTCCTTTTGAGGCACAGTTTGGGTTCCAACCACCTCTGTTTCCGGAACTAGAGAAAGACGTGGGGGTGCCGTCTGCCGCGTTCTTTGTTTGGCGGTGTCGGGCTACCTGGAGAAGGGTGCGAGAATCACTCCTGTGGGCCTCTGCCCACCAGAAGGTTATTGCAGACAGGCGCCATCGCCCTGCGCCATCATATCGTGTAGGCCAACGGGTGTGGCTCTCAACCCGCCATTTACCTTTGCGGGTTGAATCTCGGAAGCTCGCTCCTCGTTTTGTGGGGCCCTTCAAGATCATCCGTAGTATCAATCCCATCACCGTTCATCTTCAACTTCCCCGATCCATGAGGGTTCACTCCACATTTCACATCTCCCGCATTAAGCCGGTTGTTACTAGTCCTTTGGCACCAGTTGATGTACCACCGCCTCCACCCCGGTTTATTGATGGTCAGCCGGTTTACACGGTGCGTCTCATTATTGCTAGTAGGCGTGTGGGCAGGGGCGTGCAATATTTAGTAGATTGGGAGGGCTATGGCACTGAGGAGTGCTGCTGGGTTCCGTCCAGGAATATTCTGGATCCTGATCTTATTCGAGAGTTCCATCGACATGGTTCAGAAGGTTTGGCTGGGGCCGTTCCTTAAGGGGCGGGGGGTCCTGTCACGGTTTTATCTTGTTCAGCCGCTGGAGGGTGCTTGATCATGTGATGGTCTGTTTTCTTTTGTTTTGCGTGAGGAATCATTGTCATCCCACCTTCCTTATATGGTCTTTTGTCGGTGAGTTTTCCGATCACTTCCAGCTGTGGATTATCAGTGATTATTCCACCTCCTATTTAAAGTCTGTGTTTTCCTCATACAAACGCTTCTGTATAAACCATTGTTACGCTCTAGCCGGTACTAAGAACTAAGGTATTAGTTTTCCACCCTGTGGTCTCTCAGTTAAAGAGAGATGGTACTTATTATTATCTCATTTAAAGGTTTAGCGTTGCCACTCTGTGGTTACCTTTTTAGGAGGAATATTTCTTTCCTATCTAAAGGTTTTATGCTCGCCACTCTGGTGGTATTTCCTTTCGAGATTCATTCTTTGTTTTTTGGGTTAAAATTCCCCAGAGCTAAAGTCTCTAAAATCATTTTAGTTTCTTACCTCTCCGTTGAAGAGTTCTCGCCCTTATTGGGTTGTTTTCTGTTTAATTATTTCCCGTGGACTTTTATGCCCGGAGTGTTCTTTTCTTTGTCCTTCCATTTTTTCCCCTGCTCCCTTATCTGTTCGCAGACTTAGTGGCTGACTACTCATGGTCAGCTTTTAGATATTCGTGAAATCTGCGTGTGGCTCTTCCACCCTCGAACCACACTATAGTAGGTTTATTTCTTTGTCATGGAGAGAAAGTGGGGAAAATCAAGCATATAGTTTGTGTGTGTGTCTGTGTGTTCATTTGAATGTGTGTGTGTTTATCTGTCTGTCTGTTTGCTTGGAAGCCAGAAGCCAGAAGATTAACTCAACTATGTTGAAGTCTCACATGTATAAATTACTTCAAGGGGTATTTCACATAAATAGGGTTTCTATGTCTTTTTTGCCTTAGTCCCACACCTATCAATCACCGCAGACAGTTTTTAGGTCCCCAAGTTACTTATTTCGTATTTTAGAATTGACATTGAAATGCCCGGATTTCGCAGATCACTTACCATCACTGTCCACATTGACTTCAGCTCTTCATTGCTTTACGGACTTAGCTGGTAGTCAGGTGTGGGACTGCAGGCTGCTTTGGGCTCCAGTGGCTCATGAGTTAAAGGGCCAGGCAGTCATTTGCCCCAACACATTCAGGTTCTTAACATTACACAGCTTACAAATTGACATTTATTCATTACTGAAATAATGAATCTTAACCCAATTTTCTATGTATTCCTCTTGAATTTACTTTAATATAACAAATTAATTAGCTAACTATTTTTGTCATTATATTATGAACCATGTTTTGATATTTTTGCGATGGTTGGCATGAAGGAATGGGAATCGATACCGTTGCTAGATAGTTAATGCTAAGTTTAAAAACGTAACAAAGTTTAATTTTGATATTTTTCCATTTCAGCACATATGATTATTTTATATTTGAGCTAGCTTGGTCATGTAACAGTTAGCTAGTTAACATTAAAATTATCTACTTACCTCAATGTGTTTCTTCAGGTTAGAAGGAGAATTCTTGATGGATGAAATGTCTTTCAGCGGAATGCAGAGAAGATATTTAAACCGGTAGAAGTTGTTTAACACTTGGATCATTTTTGCAAAGTGTTTGGCTTCCAGTCACCAGCAAATGAGTCTCTTCCACTGAACTTGCTGCAGCTGCCACGTTCAAGAAATGCTCGCACTTTCAGTCCCAGTGCCGCAAGTCAAAATGGACAATCCGCCACTTTGCGCGCACGTGCTCTGATTGGTTGGTTCAAACTTTGAATGCACAATGCACATCATTTACTGCAGGGATATGTGACGTCATATGATCATTTATGAATTTCAAAACTTTTTTTCGAAGGAATGAGGAACAGCAGGTGTTAGAGAAATGGACACCTGCCGTAAAAAGTGGAGTAAAAAGTGTGATATTTGCCTTTGAAATGTAGTGGTGTTATGTTTTGCAACTTATGTTCTGCTTGTTTTTGTATTTTATTATTTTTCTCAGCATTCATTTATCATTCACGTCAGTTTCCCCATCAGTCTGTGTTCCTTGTTATTCGGTAATCCACTCCTTGTCTTTGTTATTGCACTATTCGGGTGATTTCGGTTATACGGTTTTCTGCTTTATTTTCTATCTTGTTTACTTCCTTCTTTCTTTCTTTCTTTCTTTCTATCTGTACATATTAGTTGTGTATATAGTACTAACCAACTAATGTACTAACGTTAGGGATTTTGATTACGTGGCTAACATTTACTAATTACTAATGATCTTGCATTTCTCTCCCATCGCTTTGTCTGCACGCGTTTTTCTATCTATGCGCTCCTCCCCTTCGAACTGTGCACGTGTCTACCTGCTCTTCCAGGTAGTTTATTTTCATTGTGTCTATGTGCTTCCCAGTCCGTGTCTTTTGTCTCCCCTTGTTATTATATTAGTGATCCTAATCGTTCTCACCTGTGTTCTTGCCCTTTTCCCCTCTCAGTCACACCTGATTCCTATTGTGTTATCTTCCCCATTTGTATTTAAGTTCCTTGTTTGCACTTATCCCTTGTCAGAACGTTGATCAATATTCACTGTGCTGATTGTTTGTAAGCCAGAGTTTGTTGTGATTTCCGAGACACCCCTTCTGTTTGACCCCGAGTTTTTGCCTACTGATTTTGTTTGTTTGCTTATCTGCTTATTTGGTTTTGATGTTTGGACTGCCTTTAACTACACTTTTTGGATTTCGTTTTTGTACCTTCTCTGACTCTGATTACAGGCTTCAAATTCTGATTGATCATTAAACATTCCTTTCCTGCCTTATCCTGGTCTGCGCCTGGGTCCTTGTTCGGTCCTTCCACTAAAATGGAAATACTTAAGTAAGCACAGATACTTGAAAAATGTACTGAAGTACAGTAACTGTACTTCATTACTGTCCACCACTGGTTATACATGTATGTGTATATTGTTTAGTTCTAGAGGCAGCCCTCTGATTGGCTCACTGAGTGACAGCAGCATTGTGTGATGCTAATTGAGTGTGTGTGTGTGTGTGTATGTGTAAGTCTGTATCTGATTGATTGATCCTTGAAAATGTAAGAAAAATGGTCACTTGTGGGAGTGCGTAGACACACACGCACACACACACACATTCAATTAAACCCCTTATTGTCATTTACATTCTCTGGGAAGCAAGAGATTGCTACAATGCGAGACACAATTAAGAGGCCTAGGCTGCTATGAAATACAGTAGGGCTGTCAACTGTCCCCAAGAATGACATTCATTACCAAAAAATATTACTATTGCAGTACATTTGAAAATATATATATTGGCCAATATCCTACATGATTAAATCAATGAGCAATATCATGCCTTTTTTACTTTCACTTTTATGCTCAATTCAGAATTTATAAACTTGTAGAACAGCTGGTAACTTATTTTCACCAGTTACTAGCTAAACTAAATTCAAGACATTGGAGAATGAGGGAAAGTTGATTTGAGCATCATAACTGAAATGAAAAAAGACACGCAGAAACTTTAACATAAGTAAGTAACCCTGCGTTATATTTCGTGTTTAGTTGCTGCATTCGCTACCTTTTCACTGGTTGCAGTGGCAGTTAACACTACTTAGTTATCTTAAATAATGTTGTTGGTGTTCCAGTGTTAGTATTTATCGCTGCTTAGAAGTTTTATTTCAAAGTTGATTGGTACTTAGCTGCTTTCAATCGGTTTAATTGCTTCAGGTGTAACATCTGTCTCTGTAGTTGAGCGTTCCCTGAGTAGCGGGAGGGACCTGGGAGTTGTAAATTAGTTTCTATTGTTATCAGCTGGCATTCGCCACTTAGTGCCTAGCACCACTCACTTTATCAGTAACCTTAGTTCTGGAAAGCGGCAGCATTCCCGTCCTAGCCTCCCTGTACGAAGACTCAGCAACAGCAGAATAAGCTGTTTGGCATTGGCAGAGAAGATTTGGCAAATTTTTCATGGGCGCAACCCACATACTCAGCTGTGCTGTTCATCCCACAAATGTATGTTCCTTACAAATGGGGCAACATTTAAAAGGGAAATAAACAGGCTTTCCAACGGTATACAATTTATTGCCAAGAAGCATTGTTACAACAGAGAAATAATCTACCAAACACAAATTTTCTAACTTTTTGTTTGATGTTTATAAGAAGGGGGACCGCACTGACCCAGGGAAGTATAGGCCTGTCAGTTTAACTTGCATCACATGTAAAATGCTGGAATGTATTATTAGGGATAAGTTGGAATCATTCTTGAAAAATAATAGTATTTTAAGGGAGAGCCAACATGGTTTTCTCAAAGGGAGGTCATGCCTAACAAACCTCCTGGACTTTTTTGAAGAGGCTAAAGGCTGAAGAGGTTCAAGTCAGTGTGTTGACCTGAACCAGGCTTATGATATTATATATTTGGAATTTCAGAAAGCATTTGACAAGGTACCACATGAGAGGCTCATTGCTAAAATGAATTCAGTAGGAATTGCAGGAGTAGTTTCAGAGTGGGTTCATAATTGGCTACAAGGGCGAATACAAAGAGCAACAGTAGGTGGGGCCATATCTGACCTCGGTGCTGTGGGCAGTGGTGTCCCGCAGGGATCGGTGCTGGGACCTCTGCTCTTCCTTATTTACATAAATGATCTTGATATGGACGTTAGTAGCAAAATAGTTAAATTTGCAGATGATACTAAACTTGGGGGTTTGGCAAACAGTTTGGAATCGACTAAGGTAATCCAAGATGATTTAAACAAAATCCCAAAATAGGCAGATACATGGCAGATGACATTCAATATTGCTAAATGTAAAGTTATGCATGTGGGAAATAAAAACATTAGAAAAGAGTATTTTATGGGAGGAGAAAAGTTAGTAGGTGTTCAATTTGAGAAGGACTTAGGAATTGTAGTTGATCAAAGCCTATCTGCATCAAAGCAGTGTGCTACAGCAGTGGAAAAACAACAACAGGATGCTGGGATACTTAGCAAAAAGTATTGAGTATAAATCAAAGGAAATTATATTAATGTTATATAATAACTTTGTCAGACCTCACTTAGAATTCTGTGTGCAGTTCTGGGCACCCCACTACAAGAAAGACAGAGAAGCTCTTGAAAAAGTCCAAAGAAGGGCAACTAAACTGATACCTGGTATGAAAGGTAAAAGTTATGATGATAGACTTAAGGCACTCAATCTATTTAAACTTAGCAAATAGAGACTTAGGGGGGATTTGATTTAGGTTTTTAAATTCCAAAAATGGATTAACAAAGTGAAATACCAAAGATGTTTTAAGATAAGTGGGGTCAGCAGAACAAGAGGCCACAGGTGGAAATTAGTTAAAGGTAAACTCCGCACAGATATTAGGAAGTTTTTCTTTACACAGAGAGTTGTCAATGCCTGGAACAGCTTGCCAGATCAGGTAGTAGAGGCAGAAACACTTGGGCTATTCAAGTCCAAGCTAGATATAGTACTAGATACTCTTTAGATTAGGACATGACGAGCCTAGATGGGCCAAACAGCCCGTTCTCATCATTATGTATTATTATGTTCTAACCCTTCCTCACCCATCTCGCTACCTAAACCTCTCACTCCTCTGTCCTCCTTCTTGCCCCTCCCTCACTTGGACATCCTTCAACTTGTTCACTCCCACTGTCCCACCACCTGCCCTCTCCATTCCATTCCTTCCCCCTTCTTCCAGTCCATTGCTATGGACATCCTCCCCTTTGTCTCCATTACATTACATTACATTACATTACAGGCATTTGGCAGACGCTCTTATCCAGAGCGACGTACAACAAAGTGTTAACCGTAGTCAAGAACAGTTTAGCTGAAAGCCACCCTAGCGGGAAGTACAGTTCCAGGTGCTAGGAGCAACTACATAGTTAAGCTAGGACCCTGTAGGTAAATCTGTAGCCACAATTCAAAGGCAGCAATAAAACAAACAGAGCGGAAAATAATGCCTAAACCTAATCCAATGCATAAACAAGTAGACAAGAGTGCAATACTAAACAGCTACATCCCTAAGTTTACAAAACCGGACTACAGGGAGAGGTGCTCCCTGAAGAGGTAAGTCTTCAGTCGTCGCTTGAAGGTGGCCAGGGTCTCAGCTGTTCTGACTTTCACGGGAAGGTCATTCCACCATCGTGGAGCCAGAACCGACAGGAGACGTGACCGGGAAGCACAGGTGTGGAGGGGGGGAGGTGCCAGGCATCCTGAGGTAGCAGAACGGAGAGGTCTGGCAGGTGTGTAGGGTTTGAAGATCTTGAGGAGGTATGTTGGGGCTGATCCATTGACTGCCTGGTATGCTAGGACCAATGTTTTGAATTTCATGTGAGCGATAACAGGCAGCCAGTGGAGGGTAGTGAGCAGGGGGGTGACATGGGAGTGTCTAGGAAGGCTGTAGACCAGGCGGGCTGCAGCGTTCTGGATGAGTTGCAGGGATCTGATGGCAGATGCCAGAAGGCCAGCCAGAAGCGAGTTGCAGTAGTCCAAGCGGGACAGTACCATTGCTTGGACCAGGAACTGGGTAGAGTACATGGTAAGGAAGGGACGGATGTTATACAGGAAGAATCTGCACGCTCTGCTTACCGCTGCAATGTTCTTTGATAGGGACAGCCTGTTTCCATCACCACACCGAGATTCTTCGTGCAGGGTGATGATGTCACCAAGGTGTCACCTAGAGAAATTGAGAAATCAAGGTGGGGAGAATTTAGAGCAGGAATTAAGATTAGTTCCGTTTTACCTGGGTTGAGCTTTAGGTGGTGACTGTCCATCCAGCTCTGAATGCCCCTCAGGCAAGCAGAGATGTGGGTAGATACCTGAGTGTCTGATGGGGAGAAGGAGAGAAAGAGTTGAGTGTCATCAGCATAACAATGGTAGGATAAACCGTGGGCAGAGATTACAGAGCCAAGGGATCAGGTGTACAGAGAGAAGAGAAGGGGACCAAGGACTGAGCCCTGTGGAACCCCGGTGGAGAGGGAGTGAGGCGGTGATACTTCACCAGTCTCCGATATTATCAACTCTCTTTCCTCTGGCTCTGTACTCTCTCCCCTCAAAAGCGCCCATGCTGCCCCCCTCCTCAAAAACCCTCTCTGAATCCTGCTGTCCGTTTCCAACTACCGACCTGTCTCTCTCCTCCCATTCCTCTCCAAAACACTAGAGTGGGCTGTCTATAACCAACTATCTGCTCATCTCCTACAGAATGACCTGCTTGATCCTAACCAATCTGGGTTCAAGGCAGGCCATTCTACAGAGACTGCTCTCCTTGTGGTCACTGAGGCTCTTCCCAATCCCAGTCCCAATCCCTTAGCTCCGTCCTCCTCCTCCTCGACCTGTCAGCTGCATTCGACACCGTAGACCACCAGATCCTGCTCTCATCTCTCGTCGAGATGGGAATCTCTGGATCTGCACTGACATGGTTCAAGTCCTACCTGGCTGACCGGTCCTACCAGGTGGCCTGGAGAGGATCTCTCTCCTCTCCCCACACCCTCTCTACTGGAGTCCCGCAGGGCTCGGTGCTAGGCCCCATCCTATTCTCCCTGTACACCAAGTCACCACCTGAAGCTGAACCTGGGGAAGACAGAGCTGCTCTTCCTCCCAGCGAAGGGCTGCCCGATTATTGATGCTTCAATCGCTGTGGAAGGCTCCATAGTGTCTCCATCCCAATCTGCCAGGAGTCTTGGAGTGACCCTGGATGACCAGCTGTGCTTCTTGGGCCACATTGCAGCGATCGCTCTGACCTGCCGTTTCTCCCTCCACAACATCCAGAGGATCCGACCGTTCCTCACCCAAGAGGCCACACAAATCCTGGTCCAGGCCCTGGTGATCTCACGTCTGGACTACTGAAATTCCTTGCTGGCAGGCCTACCGGCTTGTGCCATCAAGCCACTGCAACTAGTCCAGAATGCTGCCGCACGTCTGGTGTTCAATCAACCGGAGTTCACCCACTTCATCCCTCTACTCTCCTCTCTGCACTGGCTCCCCATCGCAGCATGCATCCGATTCAAATCACTGGTGCTTGCTTTTCAAGCGGCTAGAGGTACTGCTCCCCCATACCTCCAGACACTCATCACACCCTACACCCCAGCCAGACCCCTCCGCTCTGCCTCCTCTGGCAAACTGACTGTCCCATCCCTCCAGGTGCCTGGCAGCCGCTCCTCGTGGTCTCGCCTCTTCTCAGTCAGGACTGTGGAATCACTTGCAATCTTCCGCAAGAGACTCAAAACCCACCTTTTCAGACTCCACTACCACTGAATTCTGTACATCTAGCTAATTTTCATCACCACTGCCTACTTTCTCAACACTATGTATCCCTGCTTACTCCTCATTTAAAAAGAAAAATGTACTAACCTTTTCCTTCCCAGTGTTTACCGGTCTGGTACGCAGCTGCCTGCAATTATGTCTATCACTGTAATACTGCACTGATCTCTTGTGCGATCTATGATTGTTCTTACCATGTATTGATGCACATCTTGTAAGTCGCTCTGGATAAGAGCGTCTGCTAAATGCTTAAAATGTAAATGTAATGTAATGCAATATTCAGACCGGTCAGAAACAGCAAATGGTTACACAGGGATCTATTTTATCCTCTCACTTTGCCTTTATGGTTTCATATGGATAGTTGACCCAAATATGGCAGGTTCCCACTGTCTAGCTCTGTACCTGACACTGTTGCACTGATCTGAACCACTTTGATTTCAGTAGTGATGTCATAGAGGTAAAATGCATGTGGAAACTTCTGTCAGGGCCCTCTTTGCTGTAATAAAATCCCTTCCTTTGATTACTCATATCACAGCTTTTCCTCTCATATATGAGCTGGTTTGCCACATTCACGCACAATTATATGCAGTATAATGTTTTGTTTTTTTAAGCATTAAAACATGCTCTTGATTTCCTGGAGCCCTGACAAGCATGGTAAATTAGAAAGGAGCACACATTTCTTTCAGGGAGTTTAGTGGCTGTCCGCTGTCCTTTTCTTGGTCTGTGACATTAGCAACAGATAACAGATGGTACCCTTGGATTGTACGTTTTTTATTTCCCTACGGGAACTGCTTGTGTCAAAAACAAGCAAGTGTAACATTACTCACGTAGAATATTCATACACCTTCATATGCCTTCCGCCGTCTTTGTCTTTGCAGCCAAATTGCCAGCGATGTCCTCCAAAAAATAATAGAAAAAGACACACAATCTCTTCTTAATTCATTAGGAAGGGACAGATGATGGTCGTAATAGTGATCTAGCCTGCTTAATCTAGCAGGCGTTTGAAAGTATAGTGAGTGTTCTGCAGTGATTGTTGACCTGTTGCCCTCCTAAGCGTTGGTCATTCCGTCGGTCTGCGGTGGACCGGGTCATTTCTTGTCCTTGGCGAGCATGAGCGTGGGTAATTATCAGCCATGAATTAACCTGCTGAGTGACCAACACCCCAAGCCCCTGAAGTGCATCTTAAATGTCTCAGTCTCAGTCAGTTGGCCTCTTGTGATCGTGGTTAATAAGCAGTGGAATTGGTGAATGATTAATAATAATAATGTCTGAAATAAAGAAGATTGGATGTATATCTGTTGATCTGGAAAAATACAATTGTTTCTAATTTCTTTAAAATTAATTTAAAACATTTTAGTGATGATTTTATATTCATATATTTTTAGATTCTTGGAATGAGAGATGAGAGAAGATACTGGTATGTATAGCCTACTTGGAGATTACATTGAATAGGTTTAATCAGGTGTCAAATAATTATGCCCTTTTATGTCCTATGGTATCCTAAAGGAATATATATGGCCATAGGCCAGAACAATAGTGGAATTGAAATCCCTATGATCATAGAAAAAGCTAAGATATTAGTTTCAGGCCTCTCAAAGAGATGTACCATAATTACAGGCTTGTGTTTCTTCTTTGAGAGGAACAGATGTGGTGTTAAAATTCTCACCCATCCCTGTCAGTTAATAGAGTAGGAATAGAGAGGGTGTGGTGTTGGCTTGGAATTAGGCATTTGATTATGACTGGAAAGCCAGTAGAAACCAGAAATAATGCAGCACACAAAAATTTGCAGCACCATAAACTACAGGATATGTTGCCTCTTTGCTTGCACTTTTCCTTTTGCACACAGAGTGATCTCTGATTGGTTTAGATGCATTGACACTTTTGGGCCATTGGCTGTGTGTGAATTGAAAATAAGCATGCCCCCCTGATGGATTGTGGTGGGGGGGCAGTGTTCAATCTTGGAACCCTTGAGGCTTTTTTTCCTTGAATGTCATAGTTATTTCCGATGACAAAGCCCCTTGTTTGTCAAACTTGTGCTATTTCTTTCTGCAGTATGGTTTCAGATGGAACTTTAAACCAAGGTGCTGACTCATGATGACATCCCATGGCTCTAACTTTAAAGAGCCTAGGTGGTTATCCTGTCATCATGGGCAAATTCCCAAACTTGTTGTTGAAATTTGAACATTCAAAACATTAAATCTCCCTGCCTCGTTTGACTGGCACCACAATCCTTTGCATTCATTACCTGACTTGTTTCCACAAAGCATAACTGTATATGAAATGTAGGACTGTTTAAAGAAATAAAAATAAATACGTAATTAAATAGCACTTAGTGTACATTTGTTGCTAAGGGCACCATGGCACAGTTTAATTGATTGATTTATTGATTGATTAGAAACTGTCAACTCAATCCACAGGCTGGATCATGTGCAGTATGACAGGTCATGATGATTAGTTTAGCAAGTGACAGCCTTCTGATGTATCACCTATGTGCACACTGAGGTGGGACAAATGAAATTGGTCTCACATTGGTTAAACATTGGTTCTTTGCTGTCACTGTACAGTCGCTTCTGCAAGGAGTGCTGGCTACTTCCTGTTGAGGCTGACATTATTACAGAATCCTTTAACAAATATTACTTCCTTGGGAAAGAGCAGGAGATCACATTCCAGAAATGCAGGTTTCACATTATCCTTGGTATAGCAAGCACTAATGGAGGGACAATCGATATCTGCGGTTATATGAAAGAGCCCAAAAAGTGTATGATCAGTCCGTCTGAAGTGGGGTGGAGAGAAAACGTGGAGGATTAGCCCTGTAATCGAAATGGGGTGAGTTGTAAAAAGAAGATGAATAGAAGAATGAAGACCGTTTACCCTTCCCCCAGTGGTGTAGTGGTGAATGAATGGTATAGGGGGAGGGAGTGTAATGTTTATGTTAAATATGTTTATATATTGTGTATATATTGTGTATACACACACACACACACACACACACACACACACACACACACACACACACACACACACATATATTAATATCTTAATATCTTAACATTATAATTTTGTGTGAGCAGATGGGATAGTGATGCTACAGGTAACTACAAAAATAAAGGATTCACTTGAGTAAACAAAGCGTTCTGGTAGCTCTGTCATGGTGCATTTTTCTGGAATCCACTCAGCCCCTTAGAGGGCAAGGTAAGTGACAATATATACAAAGCCGTTCTGAGTAATTATCTTCATCCTATGGTGAAGAATTTCTATCCTGATGGGAATGGTCTCTTCCAGAATGACAATGTCCCTATCCACAGGGCACCAGTGGTTACTGAATGGTTTGATTAACATGACAATGATGGAAATCATACAGAGATTCTGGAGCGGTGCCTGAGGCAGCGTTTTCCAGCACCATCAATAAAACACTAAATGATGGAATTTCTCATGAAAACTGGTGTTGAATCCCTCTAATAGAGTTCCAGAAACTTGTAGAATCAAGGCTCATTGAATCTGTTCCAGTGGCTCGTGGAGGCCATGTTTGTGTTTCCTTTATGTCCTACTTGTCCATATTTTCCCAAATAAAATGTTAGCTGTGTACATATCCACACTTGTCTTGAGCAAATCCCACCACTACATTTGACACTACAGCTAACTAAGTAGCTAGCTGGAAAACAAGCAAATTGACCAAGCAACATTTGGACTGTGGAGATTACTAAGTAATTCATTGCTAAAATGGTGTGATGAGGTGAGTTGAGGGCATTTTTAGTTTGCTTTAGATGCAACATTAATTTAATCGGTTTAATCAAGGGGGTCTTCTATCTTAGCTAACGTTAGCTGGTGGGGCTGCTGCTTGGAAAATATTACACTGCTGGTCACTGCTAAAATTCTGGATGATACAACGGTGCGAGTTTCCCTGATCATCATTTCAGAGACAGGAGGGGAGAGCTGTTAACCATGTGTTGACAATGCTAATTTACTATTTATTTGCCTAAGGAAAAGGCTATTCTATCAGATTACTTGAAACACATTTGTTTTAATATGGAATAATATATAATCCTTTTTAAAATATGCATTTAGTTTGTCTGTAAACATATTCCCACACCTACACCTTAAGAGGTAAGGCTTTTTTAATTTGCTAAAGTTTCAGCACGTGGCACCTGAGAGAATATGAACAGGCATGATACCCTGTGAGTCTGCGGGTTGCTATTATGAGCAATCCATTTAGACATTATTGCAGGCAAGTGGGGATTTTAGGGGCATAACTGTCCATTGTGAATAGATGTTCATCAAATTAATTTGGTGTGGTGACCACAGACCAAACCATAATCTGAGATGGCTGCTTCTCTGGAATTCTATTACAAATCATTGCTATGTCTCATGTGGCGGGTATACACAAAACATTGTAAAAATAAGGTGGGTATACGGTGTATACCTCCATTGTACTAGGGAAAAATACCCACAATAAACTGAAAACTGTGCCCTTACACATGGTTCCTGAACACTGTTTCCCTTGTGAGATTGCCCCATGTGGCTAATAGGCCAACAGCTCAGTGAAGCCTATGAGCCTACAGCCCAAGCAGGCAAATTGACCACCTATAGCATAGTGTGGTGGCCTCTTAATCAATCTATTAACAGGGCAGCTCCAAGCACCCGCTATGCAGGCCACAAACAGCTATTCGCACATTCATTTTCCTGCTTGTTTATCATAATGTTTATATAATGCACTTAGCTTTGCATCTATTTATAATGTATGCAGTTAGAATAGAATAGAATAGAATAGAATAGCCTTTATTAATCCCGGGGGGGGGAAATTTGGTTTGTCACAGCAACAATGGTACAGGAGTGAAAGAACACACAAGACATACAGGACATAACAACATACTGGATAATAAATATATTTAAAAACCAGAGTAAAACCTAAATACAATAATTTAAGAAATAAAAAAAAAAGAATAAAAATATTTGGAGGTATAAATCCACCAGATAGTACTTCAGTACACTGGTATGTGCTGTCTAAGAAAAACAAAAGAAAAACAAGTATGAGATGTGATGAGAAGTATGAGTTGAAGGAATCATTACATAAGGAAAGAAGGAAAGTTATGGCAGCCTTATTTCTAGAGCGTGCCAGGCAATCTTATCTGAAATTGTGTTAGGAGGCTATTTCCAAGACTTAAATTGAAGAGGAACATATGCTATAATGGTTTTGGGAGAAGAGCTTTGGTATGCAAGGTGATTGAGAGTATGATCAGCCTCATTTCAATGGAGGTGCTATCTGAAGAATAATCCCCCAATGCCGTAGGAAGGTGTCAAATGATAAAAAAGCTAATTGAAATTAAAAAAGTAATTGATACAAATGCACAACTTAAGCATTGTCAGCGCTATGCTCTACCTACTGAGCTACACAGATAATCACTAAAGCATGACTTAATTGTGACTCTTGTGGGAGAATCTGGCCCCAGCCAGGGCCAGTTAGACTGAGGGATCCCATCACACTGGATACTTCTTTAAAAAACAGCACAATCTTCAGAGTCTGATGTAATAGGATTTATTGTATATGATGAGAGATTACATACCAGAAACCGGGCTGGTTCGCGAAGCAGCAACGGGCTCATCTCTGAATACATCCCTCTTTTATTCTGTCTTAAACCCCTCCTTTTGTGGAGCTTAAAGTCATCACCCCACCCACCTGACTCAAACCCTTCCCATCTTTTCATCGCATGTTCTCTATTCGCCATTGTTTCTCCTGCTCTTATCTGTTTACCTTTTTTATGTTCTCATCACATGTTTTCTATTCACCATTGTTTCTTCTTAGGCCCCTAACTGTTTACATTTTTATGTTCTCATCACGTTTTCTACCATTATTTCTTTGCCCTTCACTCTTTGATATAAAAAATAAACAGTCACTTAAGCTGACCTAACTACGCACTATACATATATATAACATGTACTGATAATGCTGTTTGCTAAATGGCTACAATAGCAATTCAATAAGATACACTATTAGATAATGTCTATAAGGACAGATCACGGAATTGAGTTTCTTCTGGTAGCTCATGAGTTTGTCATGTGTAGGCTCACCCCTCAGGCAGATCATGCCTATGAAGTCATACTGATAGCTTGTGAGTGTATCATGAGTGTGTCATGAGTGCAAACTCCTCTTGTTTGCCCTTAACTTTTATTATGCACAGCTGCACAGAGACCTACAGAAAGTACACCAAAATGGAATATTACTGTAACTCTGTAAGTTACAACAATGGAAGGGAGGTTTCCTGCAGTGAGAAAACGTAATAAAAGAACAGATGTTCCTTTGAAGTTTTGACATGAAAATCCTTTTGTTATCCTTTTGAAAATCCTTCCACAATTCCCCTTTTTGTGCTATTTTTCACAATACGCATAATCATTCCATTACATTACAGGCATTTGGCAGACGCTCTTATCCAGAGCGACGTACAACAAAGTGTTAACCGTAGTCAAGAACAGTTTAGCTGAAAGCCACCCTAGAGGGAAGTACAATTCCAGGTTCTAGGAGCAACCACATAGTTAAACTAGGACCCTGTAGGCAGCAATAAAATAATCAGTGCAGAAAATATCGGCAAAATAGTGCCTGAACCTAATACAATACATAAACAAGTAGACATGAGTGCAATACTAGACAGCTATGTCCCTAAGTAACAAAACCGGACTACAGGGAGAGGTGCACCCTGAAGAGGTGATTCTTCAGTCGTCGCTTGAAGGTGGCCAGGGTCTCAGCTGTTCTGACTTCCACGGGAATTCCACCTGTATAGGCACCCGTTGGTGCCTAGAGTTGTTTGCCCTCATCTCTGAGGGATATGGTTTTGTATATGGAGTTGGAAATAGCTCAGGAAATGTACCATCCATTATACTCAGTATAATTGGGGACACACTTGCAACTCTGTGTGAGGTTAGCAGATATCATGGGAGCGTGCCATAACTCCTACATGGGGCTGAATTCTGTCCTGGCATAAAATCACTGCAATAGTCAGCAGTTCTGAATGGCCAGGCCATCATAACCATACCCATATTTGCAGATTAAGGGTTATGGAAACATACCCAACAATTTGATCTATTTGCAGCCTGTTTTACTGTCATGGCTAACATTAATGGTGTGTTTCTATAGTGGGTGTTTTCTTCTTCACTTGACCGACAAAGGGGAGGATGTCCATAGCGATGGACTGGAAAAGGGGGGAAGGTGGTAATGAACAAGTTGTGAGATGTCGGAGTCTGGGAGGGGTAAGAAGGAAGACGGGGGTGAGAGGTTTGGGTTGTGGGATGGGTGAGGTGCAGTTTCTGGAGAAGACACGGTTCAGTTAGTTGCCGGCCTTGTGGGTGGATGGGGATTCAGACATGGTGAAGTCAAAGGATTGAAGCAGGGGGAGAAATTAAGAGGAGTGAGGGGTGTCCAGCAGCAAGTCGCCGAGGAATAAGACGGGAGTGCCATCCTCAGGGAAGGAGCTGAGTAAGGCATCCATCCCATTTAGGAAACTCCCCAGTGGACCTGGTGGGCAATAGAGAACAATGATGTGCAGTTTGCACGGAACAGTGACAGTGACAGAATGAAATTCAAAGGAGGAGGGTGAGAAGTGAGGAAGAGGAACAATACAGAATCTCTACAGGGGGGATATCAGTACACCTGTCCCTCCACCTCTACTAGTGGGTCGTGAAGTGTGGGAGAAGGTGTAGGCAGTGGAGAGAGCAGCAGGGGTGGCCGTGTCCTGCGGAGTGATCCATGTCTTGGTGAGCACCAGGAATTGCAGGGAGAGTAGGGAGGCCTGGGCCGAGATTAAATAAGCCTTCCGGACTGCGGACTGGCAGTTCCATAGGCCCCCTGCTACCACAACGTCGACACCGGTGGATCTAGGAGGGTGAATCAGATTGGATAGGTTGCAGCTGTGAGTTGCATCTCTCCTAGAAAATCTAGAAGAGGAGACATGGACTGGGATAGGCAGGTTGCATGTGGTGTTAGATGTGGAAGAAGTAGTGTTGAAACAGGCATTATAATACTTACCGTGCGGCATTCACTCCCAAGCTGGCCTCCCTCTGTGGACTTCTGCAGGTAGACTCATCAGTCTTTGTGCACTGTCTTCATGCGGTGAGGCTAGGAAGGTGAGGCTGTCACAAAAAGCTGCACTAACGGTGCTTAAGTGTGAGTGCTGGGGTAATTACTAGCACTAATCATCCACTGAAAACAATGGACCGAAAACCAGATAATTTCCAGTCCAGCAGATAGCCTGAGTGGAATCTGGCCTGGGGCACCATTTATTAAACCCTTATTCTGTCACTATTCTCTGTGTCAGGTGCGGGACCTGCCAAACCTCAGCCACCCTCCACTAAGATTCCCTATCCTTTTGTTTCAGGATTCCACCCCCAGGACAACTCAAACAGCATGCAGACAGGTAAGTAAAAGATACAATATTTATTGAATAAAATTCATAAAAGGTAGGACAGACAGTATTCCTACTCTGACCCCAATGCACTTGGTTCCCCCTTCCCCTACTGCAGCGACGAGGCCCGTGGACCATAAAGGCAGGGCAGGTAAGTTCCACCCCACTCTCACCATAAGGCGGCAACCCACTTAACTAAATAAGCACACTGCACTCTACACAGCACACTCCCCTGTTCCACACACACTTTGAGGGGGGGATATCTATACAGCAATTTTTCCCCTGCTACCCTTTGGCAACCACCCTGCCCAACCGTTCCATAGCTACTGCCGTGCCTTACTCCTCCTTCTACCAGGAACCAACAATTGGGGCCCTCATTCACACCCCCAGTCACACAACACCCAACACAAAAATAATGAAAAGGAGAAAAACACACAGGGGAGGCCACACCCAAAAAAAGAAAACTGCAATTTCTTCCAGCGGCCCTCTCCCTCTCCAATTACGGCCTTTCTACTCCAGCAACAGCTGGCCTCTGGCTACGTCCCGTCCAGGTCCACGCTTGCACGGAGTTCAGGTGGTAAATGCTGGAGGGAAATAACAGTGCTCTCAGGAGCAGCGATTTTGCTGTGCTACGATGTCATGGACACACACAACACAGCTGGGCACTTCCCTATCGTGGTGGAGCGGAGCTCCGTTGTCAGACAATTTTTCACCCTGCGATTTCCCCTGCTTCAGTTGTTGCAGCTCGCTCGCTTGATCCTCTGCGAACCAGGACTCTCACTCATCCGAATTGCCCGGTCAGACTCGGGTACGCTGTTGCCGTTGTCATTGCACTCTCCACTCAAAGGAACTCAAACCAAATAATCAAAACAAGAAAGAAAAACGAAAACGAAAACGAAACCAAAACACATTCACGCACCACTGCCCACACTTCAACACCTCCGTAAAAACAATGTTCGTTCGACACCTCCATAAAAACAATGTTCTTTCCTTCTCCCCCCTCTCTCCCCTACCTGTCTTTTTATCAGCCCTCCCTCCCTCTATGCCCAGCAACAGCATGCACCCCTTCTGCCACCATTCACATTCACACACCGTTTTAATAATTCAATCCACATTCGCACGCAGTTTTAATCATTCAATCCACATCCGCACGCAGATCCAACCATTCACTCTCATTCCTCCCGTGGGTCTCCAATTCCCCAATGAAGCTCGGTTTTACCTCCCGACACTATAATATGCACATTTTCCCATAACGGCTTCTCACTCTTTCCGTCCTATTGTTCTATAAAAGTTAACCCAGAGATTGCAACTACTCAGCGTACAATACTTTCTGAAGTAACAGTTGCATCACAGCCAAACTTAGCTGGAATTTCAGTTAACTGAATTTCAGTTTAACAATGTCCTGTTAAACTACCGAATGTGCTTTATCAATTACCTAGCATATACGAGACAAAACGAACTATAACAAACAACACATACCTTAAGATATTTCATTTCCAGTCCCGGGTTCATAACAGGCACACAATTCACAATTCTATTCTACACTGTCTTTTCCACTGACCGGAGCCTCCAAGCCTATGATAAATAAGTATTTACAGGCTAAATATTTTCCATACTTAATCCCAAACATTTTATCTGCCTTTTTCCAAAAATAACCATTGCCTAGAGACAATCACAGAATGTGCCCTGTTATTTACAGAATGCGTAAGGCTAGTGGAGTTCAGAATACGCAAAGTCTCAGAGTCTTAACTCAGAGAACCAATCTGGATCCAGCTATCCAATGTTGCACAACCTGGTAAAATATCCTCTTTACAAACAGAATGCGCAAGGCCAGTGGAATATCTTACTCTTCCAAATATAACAGACAAATATAACAATGATTTATTTTCAACCTACTTTGCCATTTACTGGAGTCACCAGACTTATGTGATTCGTATCCACAGGCTAAACATTTTCAATATCTAATCCCACGGACTGATCCAGCAGTTTTACTATTACGGTTACGGTTTTATTACTATTACTATTACTATTACGGTTTTACAGGCCGCCCTGTCGAGTGTCTGCAGTCCCGGGTCGAAGGCACCAAAATTGTTGTGGAAAGAAACTCAGTAGAATCGGAGAGGATTTCTGAAACAGTATTAAAAACTTGTATTACGCACAGCTGCACGGAGACCTGTGCACAGGACACTGAATCTCCCGCCATCAGATTTAAATGCCATATATATAACAGACAAACTGGAAGGGGAGGGAACCATATATAAGGGGAGGTAACAGGGCGTTAACTTAAACTTAAAAGGAATGTAGGCGTCACCGAAAATACACCAGAATGGGAGATTATTGTAAATTACAACAACGGAAGGGATTTCCTGCAGTGAGAAAATGTCATAAAGGAACAGATGTTCCTTTTAAGTTTTGGCGCAAAGATCCTTTTGTTAGCTATGAAAGTAAGACCTGCTGTGTCACACAGAGCTACATAGAACCAGTGTGTCTCCCTGTGGATATTTCTATAGCATTTCAACATTTTTCCTTCCACATTGCAAAGTACCCCTCATGCTACGTCAGCTTTATTTTCAGGAATACCTGTATCTACAGACAGCTAAGTCAGAATTTCAAAAATATATTCTATATAGCATAAATATACCTATTATTTACTTGGACTTCACATACAAAATTATAAGAAAGGATGGAGGATTTATATTGACCAATTTGTCATCATCTAGCAGTCAGTATAAAAACGCAGTTCTGAATTTTAACAATCATCTTATTCTGTGTATGCGGTCATGAGAGTATTGAATGAATCATGAATACAGTTTTATTTTCAGACGCTCTGTGGCCTTCTCCAATCACAAGTTTAGTTGTTTCAATTCTTTATTCTTATTCTAATATTCTTTCTTCGGATGGACCACCGCCACTGTCTTTTTCCCACATTATGATGCAGGAAAGTTTTTCTTTCGGACGCCTCCTAACGTCAAGTCATGTTTCTTTACATCATTGTTTTCTTTTTTTCTTTACATCATCTACTGTTTGTTTTGTTATGACTAATTCATTCATTTATTTTGTAAAGATTGTTTCTTCTCCGTTGGTGTTTTCCTATGCTGTCATACTATGTTGTGACACTACCTCATTGACCAATAGCCTGCCTATATTTCCTGATCTGTAAAAAACGTTTTATTTTCTCATTGTTCCCTCGTTACGTGTGACTGGTTGCTGCATATCCATTTCTTGGCGTGATCTGGACATGTGAGTGGGCAAAGGGTTTCGGACCCTTTTTATGAGTGTATCCTACCACAAATTGTGAATGAGGGTGTTGCATTTCTTTCATTGCATAATTAGAACCAGTCTTAGTAAATTGGTTGTTAATGTGTTGCTATTTGTGACAGCAAAATAGTCCAAACAAAATAGCAACAGTCTGTGCGACTATCTAAATTTAGCCCCAAGTCTTTCTGATTTTTTTAAATAGATGAAGCTAACGGTATACTACCCATATCAGTTAAAAAGTGTGGATCTTTCATGAATGTCGTCGCTATATTTTTATGTACGCATGTTGGTTATGTTAACCAACAGGCTGAAATAAGACTGCAATCCACTTCAGATACTATCAAAAACATATCTCAACTTTGCATTTCGTGTTCGTTTTGAATTTCTGTTTGCATTAACGCAACTGACATTTCTGTTTCTAGTTTATATTTCTGTAGTTATATTGTCACAGACAGTACAAATGAGGAGACATGTTCTGTATTGAACACCAAGCGGGACCCTTATGGACACACTTTCGTGCCACCTGCGGTGTATGAAGGTCCTGGGCCCGTGCCCAGGGCCGGATCTAGGCATAGGCAAACTCGGCACATGCCTAGTGTCTAATTGCCACAAGGGGGCCTAGACAGAGGGATTACATTTTTTTATGTAAATATCCAAAAACAATGGGTTGCCTATGTGTGAATGTAGTCTATCCAATTAATCTGGCCCTGCACATGTCTTGCCATGTCTCTGGCTTTGTCATTTGCTGGGGATCCATTTTTAGGCCTTTTATTGTAAATAATAAATGTTTCTAGTGAGCAAATTTTGATGTAAGCTCTACAGACATTTTTTATTTATTCTCTGAAAAAGTCACATTGTTAGATGCCCTGAAAATAGAAAAACACTCATGTACACACACACACACACACACACACATGCACGCACACACACACAGTATTTTAAAAACACACATGCAGACATCTTGACATTCATGGGCCCTATGCCCCGCCTCAGTTTTGGGCCCCCCGGCATGTCATTCTGGGAGATGGAGTTCTTCGATTTAACGTTAGATTTGAGATATGATTTTATTCGCGCTATTTTTATGACTACAACTACTAATAATAATAAGGATCCTGTGTGATGAGCATATATTTATTAGGAGTGTAAGTGTAATATGAATTATGTACTAAAAAAGTACAAATAATAAAAAATAATATCAATATTAATATTTTCCCCATAATTCCGGCCCCCATGCGACGTTTGGGCCCTAGGTACAGGCCTTGTCGGCCTATGCGGAGATCCGGCCCTGGCAGACAGAAATACATAGGTAAATCTGACCTTTGAAGGTATTTGAGCTTGAGTCCTGACTTTTACAAAGTAAGATACCTAGTAAAATAAATGGATGCACACTGAAACACCCACAATGTACACACATACAGATAGACACATGCAAAAAATGTCCCACAATCTCTCTCTCTCATGCACACACTCCAGTGAATTTGTAAACTCTACATCTCTGAGCTCATGAATGCAAAATATATTTGTGCATTTCTAGGCCTCCTGTGATTTTCAGCAATAGGCTGTACTGAAGTACTTTTGAGATCTTAACAAAATGTATATTTGTAATACTGCCTTTTCATGTTAAAGTATTAGCATTAGTTTTGTTGCTTCTGTTCAGTTGACCTCGTTGCTTGTCCTTCTTTGTGCTGAAGATGAAGTCAAATGTCAAACAAAGTCAAACCGTTGTACAACTTAGTGGAGTAGCTGCATGCTTTATATTTCCTACTAGGTTTGACTCTCAAAGGTCTGCCTAAATTTGTATTGTATTAAAACATTGCAACAGCAGGAATGACAACAAAAAGCTTACTTGGGTCAGACAGGCCAGACAGATTTTTGGTGTTGATACTCTTTCAGCTCTTGACAGGTCAGAAGTGTATGAAAGTGCAGGTGGGGTACAATAGTCCTGTCTTATTGTTCTGTCAGACTGCCTGCTGCAATAGAGGTGGGATTTGATGTAGTCCCTTGTATAATCTACAGGTTCAGAGACAGATCTATAAAAACTAAAAGCAGACAAACACATCTGTTCAGACTTCCCAGAACTTGGGCTGGTCCAATACCTATCTGCCATTAGTTGATCACGTGATCCATTTGGTGAAACCAGATATACTGTAGTGTACACAAGTTCTGACTGCTACGTACATATTGTTAGGCACCATGAGGATAGTAAATATGATAGTCTGCTAAATGACCAAATATAAATGTAATGTGATGCAAAGTAAAACATTTTATTTATTGATCGTTGTTTTGCTGGAAATTAAATATTTACAAGTTGCTTGTAGAAATCATAATTCGGTCTGTGGACACCTCAGTACAATACATTGCAGGTATGTTCCTTGTGAGGATAATTTTTAGGCCTATGTATATATTAAAACAGTTAAGTTTGTTTCCTTATATGTTATAGTCCATATATAGTCCCTTGTAGTTCGCTGCCGTAGCCCTGTGACCGGCAGTGACAATGGCGAAGCACTGCCTCCTCTGAGACACTCGTCGTGCTGTTGACTGTAATTATGGCACCCCAGAACCACTCCTGTGCGCAGCGAACTGTGGCGGCTGCCCTCCCCCCTCCCTGGGGCAGACAGCCAATTGCCACCCCGGTGGCACTCCCGGCCAGAGCCGACTCTGGCGCGACGGGGAATCAAACCCTGGTCGCCGTGGCCAGCATCAGACCTTAAACCCACTAGACCTCTGGATGAGAATTAATTTAAATTACATTTAAATGAGATGTTAAATAGCTAACAATACCCAAGTCTTAAATAGTGGCAAAAGCCAATGTAGGTTTCCTCTGACATGCAGAATCTTTTCCACCATCATCAGGCGAGACTCTGAGGAAGACTTATGCCAAAACATAGGGAGGCAGTGTAGTATAATGGTTTGGATAAGTATTATAGCTCTACTTCCATATTTTTCCCTTACCGGAAATTCAAGATTCGTCAAGCTAAAACAGTTGCTAATCGGAGCAAGTAATAAACTTGCTTAGCTTTGGTCTTGGTTTTCATTTGTTACACAGAAACATTATGATTGTCACTGATTGACAACTTTCAATATTGCAAATAGGAGATAAGTATGTTGGGGCCAATACCCGCTTAGTGAACGTTACTTATTTGCATACACTGCATACCGATTTGCTAAGTGTCTGCAGGCAATTTCTGGAAGTTAGGTGAAATCATTCAGTGTTTGTGAGTAAAGTACACTAAAGCTTTCAGTGTTGTTGAGTAAAAACACACACCAATTTGATACAGGCCTATGTACTACTACGTTTTGTTAGGACATGTACATTGCTTCGTAAAGTTTGGGAATCAATCCCCAGAAGTTATACTGACAAAGACATGAATGTTCCCTTGACTGAATCTGGGAAAGATGAGTGAAGCCAGAAGCTCTTTCATTGCAGTCGCAAACACTTTCATTTGGCAGTAAACCCATGTTTATATTCACTCCTATCTGTCTTGTGCTAGCTAGCTACATAGCAAAGTATGTGTGCACTGTTTTTATTGTATTTTCAATGTTAATATAGTTTAATTTCTAGCTGGTAGTGATCTTGGATTGCATGGTTCTAAACGTAGCTATAATGGTAAAAAAAAAAATATATATTACCACTACTTCTCGGCAAATCATATTTACATACATATTTTTATACATATTGTTTATGCAGTGTAATTATGTGGAGGGCGTCGGTCTCGGCAACAGGGGACTAGCAGGGTTACCTGTTTTGATGCCACAGTATTGCTGTGGAGGAACTTTGGAGCAGTTGGGCTTTCTGGGGGCCAGGTTTGGAAATCTTGCGGTTTGTGAGATTGCTGGCCGGTGTCCGGAAAGCTAGCTCCAAAGGTCATAATTAATCAATTAGTGTTAATTAGTGTGAATATCAAGTGATTATTCACTTAATGGTACACATACACATCTGCTAATGGGTAGGTGCCTTCAGATAAATCCGGCACAGTAAACATGGAATGCACTATTCTCCCCTAATCTGTCCACCGGTGGGCGGTGAAACCAAAATTCATAACTACTTCTTGACACTTGAGCGGTGCGTCGTCTGTTGTAGAGTACACTCGGTTGCCTTTGCTATCTCACGTCCAACAATTAAGTTGCAAGTCTGAGGATAGTTCGTTTTGATGATGCCATAGTTTTGCAGATATTCATCAATTACTCTTGCCAGTGTAATGCAAAATGGGAATTCAATATCATCGGGTATTTGCCATGTAATATAATATGCATTGTAAGTGGCATGCCCGGTCCCCTGAATACCCTGCCTGGGTGAACGGCAGTGGTTTAATTTGGGGCTTTCTCTTTGTACCTGTGTTATAGCACATTGCACATGTTTCCAGGGTTACTTGTCTCGTAGAGTATTCTAACCATCGATAAAACATATTACCCTTCCTCATCAAAGTGTATTGTACTTTCCCTGCCGCCCCGTAGCGAGTCTAATCATCGTTCGTCAGGTGGCTGATGCTTTCATCACTTAGTGAGGCAAGAGTCCCTGGCAGTGCCCCCATCAATAACAATAACACCCCTGCCCTTATCCCCTATACACTACTCTCTTCCTCTGTTTTTCTCTACGTCTCCCTTGTTTCCTCATCCTCTGTGTTAGAGGGTGCTCCTTCTTCCTCCTCTCTTTCACCTATTTCTGCTCCCTCTTCCTTCTGTCTTCCATGATTTCCCGCAAATCATTTCTAACCCCGTCCTGTGTACATCCTGGTTCTCTAGCCTTACAGCAATGAATAATGTGGAACCACACAGTTTTACCTTCAACTTTAAGCGCAGTGGGAGTTGTCAGAACCACCTTGTACGGTCCCTCGTGTCTGGGTTCATTCCACTTCCTCTTGAACACCTTAATATACACCTACTCTCCCGGATGTATGTTACGGAGGTCTTCTGGAATGTCGCTTGTTCTTCCTTCTGTAGCTCCTTTCACCTGTTGGAAGATGGCTTGGTGTATTGAGGTTAGATGTTGTACATAACTTGACAATTGTTTTTCAAGTTGCTCAAGCGGGGGTTCATTATACGGACCCTGAAGGTATGGTACTGGCATAGGCCTACCAGTTAACATCTCATGTGGGGTTAGATGCGTGCTTCTGTTAGTTTGCATTCTCATGCTCATTAACACCAATGGTATTGCATCTACCCAATAGATTTTTCCATCAGCGTATATTTTGGCTATTTTTGCTTTTAGACTGCCATTTGCCCTTTCCACCATTACTTGGGACTGTGGATGGTACACGCACCCAAATCTTTGTCGGATCCCCAACATTTTGATAATGGCTTTCACCATTTCGGCCACAAAATGTGGTCCATTATCCGAACTGATCTTGTCTGGAATCCTAAACCTGGGAAACACTTCTTTGCATAGAAACTTTGCCACTGACTTGGCATCTGGACTACTTGTAGGTGTTGCCTCTACCCATCTGCTAAATCTATCCACCACCACTAGCATGTATCTTTTGTTTTGGACTCGCTCAATCATGTCCACATAATCTATCATGAGGTGTCTAAAAGGTCCATCAGGTGGTGGGATGTGCCCAATTGGTGCTGAAAAAGCCTTTCTGTTGTTGTATGCTGCACAGACTTCACAGTCATTCAGTGCTTTGTCTACCATAGCGGTTAAATAGGGCAACCACCATGCATTTTTAATGCGTTTAATGACTTCCCCCCTTGCGCAATGGTCTTGACCATGTGCATTCTTGATCATGGTGTGGATTAGTGATGCAGGCGCTACAAAGTGTCCTGCTGGTCCTCTCCATAACCCCTTATGGGGGCCAGCTTGTGTTTTTACAGTCCCTCTCCTTATCCAAACACTGATTTCGTACCCACTTGCCCTTTCTTGCGTTTTAATGAGAGAGAGAAAATATCCTGTAGGGCTAGGTTCTTCCACCAATAATGGCATTATACAATGCCCCAGAGCAGCCTGATGTGCCACTTCATCTGCTAGATTGTTTCCTTCAGCTACCAAGGTATTTGCCTTCTGATGTGCTGGACACTTTATAATGGCTACTGCTACAGGTAGTTTCATGGATTCTAGCAATTCTGAAATGGCTTCTCCATGTGTGATGGGTGTACCATCAGCCCTGCGAAAGCCTCTTAGATAGTTCCCGATAGTACCATAAACATGACAGACACCATAAGCGTATGCCGAATCTGTGTAGATATTGACATGTTTTCCCGTTGCTAGTTGGCATGCGGCTGTTAAGGCTTTGATTTCTGCCAGTTGAGCAGAGCACGGCTGCGCAACCTTCACAGCTTGCACTTCAGTAAAGGAAGTGCCATCATTGTCTACTACTACCCCGTACCCGGCATGATTTCCTCTATCATCCCTAAAACATGAACCATCTACAAACAGCATAAGATCAGCTGCAATGGGTTGGTTGTACAAGTCTTCGCGAGCAGATAAAATGACTTCGTACACCAGTCCTCCTAGCCTGTGTCAGAACAAAGCGTGGACTAGTTAATAACACATGTAATTGGTGGGACGTGTATAGCGTCACTGAGTGTCCCATTGTCAAAGTGGAGGACTTTTGTTAAGCAAATGCGGCTGTGGTGAACTCTTGGTAGCATGGCGGCAGTCCTTGCTCCACGGTGTCTAGTTTTGTGCTATAGTAAGCCAATGGCTGTTTACCTGCGGATGTGTCTTGCATCAGGACTGCACTGGCAAAGCCTGATCACTCAGCAACATATAGATGGAACGGCTTACCATAGTCTGGATTTCCGAGTGCTGGAGCTGTTTGCAACTGATGTTTTAAGGCTTGGAAGGCCTCATCTGCTTCTGTATTCCATGACAATTGAGTTACACTATTGCCTTGCCCTGCTGCTTTAATCAATGCTGGTAGTGGTGATGTAATGACTGCATAATCACAAATCCACGGCCTGCTATACCCTGCCATTCCCAGGAATGAAAGCATTTGCCCAACTGCCTGGGGCTTAGGTGCCTTGGTGATGGCTTCCACATGCGACGGAGCAATAAGCCTTTTGTCACCACTCAGCTGTATACCTAGGTATTCAACTGTCTGTTGACAAAATTGTAACTTGTCTTTGCTGACCTTGTGACCTCCTGTTGCTAGAGCAGTCAATAGGCAACTGAGTCTTTCTTATACTGCTCTTTAGGGGGGCTACAGATCAGCAGGTCATCTACATACTGAATCAGGGTACTTGATATATCTAAATGCTGCAAGTCCTGTGCTAGCACCCTATTGAACACTGAGGGACTTTCACAATATCCTTGTACTGTGGTACTGTACTGTGACTCCGGATGCAATGGTACACTGAAAAAGGCAGAACATAAATCAATCACTGTGTACCATTGTGTGTTTGGTGGTATGTTGGATAGCAGCGTGTGGATCCGGGACTACAGGTACCTCTGCCTCAACTACTAGATTGATGGCTCTCAAATCATGCACCAAACGATAATCATCTGAATGTGGCTTCTTGATTGGACAAATTGGGGTGTTGCATGAGCTTTCAGTCTTTATTAACACCCCGACCTGTAACAGGCCATCAATTCTAGGCTTGATTCCTTCTACAGCCCACTGTTTGAGGGGATACTGCCTTTGATAAGGCAACCTAACCCCGTTCTTCAGCGCAATCTGCACTGGCTGCGCTGACCTAACACAGCCTACATTTGTCTTGTGTTTGGACCATACATTCTCTGGCACTTGCTGCAGTAATGTTTCATGCTCTGGCATAAGGGGCATCTGTGTTGGCCACCTCTAATCTAGCAGGACCTTTTCTGCTAAACCCTCGTCATATGTTTTTCCTGAGATCCTAATGAATTGTTTGTCTGAGGAGATGTGAAGGTACCTATTCTCTGTTGGTAGCCATTCCTGCACCTGTAAGGCTGTTTTAACCATTGATTCCAACTCATGTGACAACCTACCATTTGCTATTAACAATGTCACATGTGGTGTTGAGTCTTGAACCTGGAACCATTGGTTTAGGGACGGTGACAGCATTACTGCGGCTGCTGCTCCTTGTGGACCGATATAAATGTCTTGACTCATAATTGCATAACGGTGCCTGTTGATAGTGTCATCCCAACATGCTTCATAGTCCTTGTGTGCTTGCTGTTCATCATACATGAGGGTGCAGTGTAATGCCAATTGATGTTCTGTGGCTGCCCCAAGCTGGGTTCGCACCCATGGTTCCCATCTTCTCCATTGCTGCTGTAACATAGATTCTTGAGGATCAATACACAGCCAATACACCATAGGCTGCAGGAGCCCACCTTGCTGAGCCTGCATGGGCATCATTCTGCTTGGTACGTCATCGGGGATATCTACATAAATGCCATCCTGTGTACATACAATGTTGGCTCCAGCGGGCATAAAATGTCTCTGCCTAACAAATTAACTGGAGTATTAGTAGAGTATAGCAACGGTGCAATGATAGTTCTATCAGCAATGTGCATTGGGACCGGCTGTGTAAGTGGAATCACCAGTGGTTTCCCAGAGAAGCCAACCGTTTTAACTGATGAGTTAGAGAGGGGGAGGCCGACTCCTGTTTTCCCAATGCAAGAGTAGGTGGCACCAGTGTCCACCATAAATTGATATTCTCGTTGATTAATAATCACTGGTATAATGGGCTCCTCTTGTGGTTGCATTGAGACAATGGGTAACATTGTTTCCCCCTCTGGCTTCTCTGGGCACCCCTAGTTTGGCCAGCTTGCTGCTGGCCCTGTCCATGGGTTGGGTCCCACTGGATCCTCCCATGGATTGGTTGGGCAATCTCTTCTGCGATGTCCAGCCTGGTTACACCCCCAACACACCCCGTCTCTGGGTCCTAGCATGGGTAGGCCTCTTCCTCCGCCTGGTTGAGGTGGTCCCTGTCGTTGCTCATAACCCCTTCCTCTCATTTGCCCTCTTCCCACTGGGGGTGGACCAGAAGGGAAAGCATTTCCAGTCTGGTTTCCATACATCTGGGTGGGCAGCTCAGTCAATACTGGGGTCTGTGTTTTTTCTTTGTCGGCCTTCTCCCTGTCCTTCTTGGATTTAGTCAGCTCCCCCAGCTGCAGTTGTGTGAGTTTGCTGGCTAGCTGCTTGCTCTGCTCAACTCTCTGTCTTTCTCCTTCGGTATTGCTCTACATGGTGTGTTATGTGTTCTGAAAACATTAGCTAATCCATTTTCAGTAATCCCACCACCTCATCCAAGCGCTTCTGTACTTGTTGTGGCAGGCTCTTTTTGAGCATTAATTTGAACAAGTTTTGTGTGGTGTCGTTTGCATTCCAGGGACTTCCTGTCTCCTCCCTCCATCTGCGCTGGAATGTGTGTAGGAACTTCGGCACACTCTCACCTTCTTTCAACTGTTCTCCTTCCAGCTTTGAGGGATCCAACTTGTCTGGGTACAGCCGTCGAATCTCTGCCCACACCCTCGTCCGGAACCCGTTGAATCCCACGTGATCTGCCGCATATCCGCCAGTGAGCTGGGGCATCTGTAATGCCTGAAAGACTCAGTCAGTCACGTTTTCCAATCACATGCATCAATAGGGCCTAGATATCTCCCAGCACCAATCTGATTCCCCCTGTACTCTTCTCTAAGGCTGTAATCCATTTCCAAGCCCCTTTTGTGAGGTCTGGTAATCTACCTGCTAAGCCCACCATGTCCATGAATGACCAGGGTGTATAATATACGCCATTTAGCAGACACTTTTATCCAAAGCGACTTACAGTAGTGAATGCATACATTTTCAGTATATGTGGCCCCAGTGGCCCACAACCTAAGCTTTGTGCTCACTGAGCCACAGAGAACCACGTATACATTGTGTGGCTACCTTTGTCCACTAAAGGGAGTATGCACGCCTGTCTTTCCTCAGCCCCATCATCCTCTTCCTCCACCTCCTGTTCCCCCACTGCTGACTTCCTTGGAATCTGTTCACCACTCCTCAATGTCAAAAAGTTGTGTGGAACACTGTAAGTCTGTGGCATCCGCTCCTGTAGTTCCGCTATGCGTCTACTTAAGCTCTCCTGTGCTTCAGCCAAATTTGCCTCTAGCCTTTCCATGCCGTTTCCCTTATCCACTCGTCTGACTATGCTTGGACTGCCAGACTGATTCCCTTCCTTGCTCGTGAGGCCTTCCTTCCTTCAATAAACACCTCACCATATATAACCCTTCTCCCGGTAACCGGTTTGGTTTCCCTTTCCTCCTCACTCTCACTGCTTGTGTCGTCCCTTGGGGTGGAAGTGAACCCGCATTCTAGGGGGGGAGTGCACGGTGCCTCAGGCCTGACTGGAGGTACTTGTTTCTGCCTTTTCTTTTCCCTCGTTTCTATCCTAGCATACTCTTGTTGGTCTGCTACCGAACCTGAACCCTCACTTACTAGTCCTGCCTCTTCTCCCAGTTCTTGGTACCAGCTGCTCACCCCTCCCACCAACCTTGCCCAGCATGGCAGGATAATGAAAGGGAGTAGTAGCCTAGTTTACAAAGTAGGCCTACAAACCAGAAATTTGACCACAAATGACAATGCACAAAACAATACACTTCCCGTTCAACCACTAGCACCTACAAAACAAGCATTGATATAAATGATTTAATGTTACTCACCTATAGGACAAAGTATCATACTTTGTGTAAGTTAATTGAGCTACCGTTTCAATTTCAACACGTAGCATTAACACCTGTATCTAATTATACAATAAATGTGAATGTATACAGCAAATTTGACTTAATTTAAGTTTATACTGGCTTTTAAAAAATACTTTTGTTCAAACATTGCTACAAATTACAGGCCACCTTGCTAGAGAACATTAGGCTATTAAATTGCATTGTTGTTGTTCAGCTAGCTAACGTTACTTACTTAGCAACACAACTAAGCTATTCGGTCATGCAAAATTAGCCCACTTCGTTTTCTTCAGTCGAACTCGAATTAAGATGAATTTATCTTAAATACTTTGTTGACAGTTATAGGCTACAACATATTTTTTTGCAGCGAAACCCGTTATAAATAGTAATTTATTACTTTCTGGTTGGACATCTCAGGTTATAGATCTAGCTAAGTGTGTTTCTCTCGCCAATTTCAGCAACTAAAGTATCAAAATGTTATCGCACGTGAAATTGACATAGGTCATTTTCTGATTTCACTAAAGCAGAACGACAGCGCGCATACATGTAGCGACATGATTGCGCCGTGCGACAGGTTTACCTCTGCTCGTGACGCTACAGCAACAGATGAAAGTCCTCCGACACACCGAGTTGGACCGACGGCGATTTCCACTTGTAGAATCGAGCTCCCGAGACAAAGCTGTCCTTACGCAAAAGGGAACAGACTATACAAACACACTCTCACTGACACTGATTGTTGCGACAGGACAATGTGGACTACTACAGGTGGGAAAGTGGACCAAAATGTACAGTAACAGTCAAAACACCATAAACCCGCATTCAAAAATTCAATGTAGGCCTAAAGTAATCTGCTATTCCCGGGGCCCCCTAGTGGCCGGGGCCCTGGGCTGCAGCCCATGTTGCCCAATAGGTTAACGCGGGCCAGCCAACAGTGTATGCGTTTTTCTTTTTCTTTATTGGGAAACGGGTAAACCTATATGTCATTTGTTCATTAACCTTATTCATAGGCTATATGTCCACACTACAATGAATGCAGCAGCCCAAAGAACAAGAAATACCTTTACGCCTCTATGTAAATCTTGTTTAATTATTACTTCCTCTGAGCTCTTCTCTGCTTGTATTGGCTGATCATTTGACGAGGGCATGCTCCCACACTTACCTTAGTTAGCAAACTTTAACAATTTCCTCAATTTTGATACTTGCGCTGCACCAACACCAAATTAATCAAACCTACAACAAATGCAGCACAGACCACAAACCAACACACTATCAGTAATTTGAGCATGCACTCTGGCATTTCTCTTCACACATTCACATACACCTTTCCTCACTCACACACATAAAACACATATATCACATCAGACTCTTTTCTTTACTATATTTTTAGATTCTTTAGACGAGAGGCTATTTCCAACAAACTTGCAGATTTTGGAAATAGGCTCTGCTTACCTTTTTCCCTGTATGGACTCAAAGAGTCCCGCCCAAACGACTGGCTTCCCAGAGCCTCTCCTGGCTGGCTCGCCAACTCAATGGGGGATAACCTGAACCCGGTCTGGGCCAGATAGACCGAGAGATCCCACCACACTGGATACTTCTTCAAAGTAGAATAATCTTTCTCCAAAATTAAACAATCTGCAGAGTCTGATGCAATAAGGTTTATTGAATATAATGCAAGGTTACATTCAAGAAGCCGGGCTGGTTCGCGAATCAGCAACTGACTCTCGTTCCCCAAAGCATCGTCTTTTATCCCATCCTGAAACCCCTCCTCATGAGGTTCAATGAGGTTACCACTCCCACTTTTGGTTTGATTCCCCCATAATCTCATAACAGCTTTCTTAATACACCATTAATTACCTTCCGCTCATGTCTGCTGACATTTCATATCCTCATTATCCCATTTTTATATGATTATCACATGTTGTTATCATCATCGCTTCCTGGTTCTGTTCTCCCCTCTTTGTTTTTCCACCATTAGTTCTCTGCCCTTCGTTCTTTGGTATAAAAAATAAACAGTCACTTACACTGACCTGCCTGCACACTACACATATAAATCATGCCTTGATAATGCTATTTGCTTAACTGGCTTATATCAGTACACCATTAGATTATGTCTACTCACTACCATACATCGTTAAACACTGTTAATTAGGACAGAGTCAGAACAGATCACCCCGTCCTGGGGTCATTGGGTTTGCCTCCGAGCTTGCCAAGCACGTGTGTCCCCAGGGCATAATGTTGCATGAGGCAACTTTCCCTTATTTTCCCTTCCACACACGTTCAGTGCACGTGATTGCTACTTGCACCGCGCTGCTACAGACGCAGTGCACGGATGACTTCGCCCCTGTTCAGCTAAATGATAGGCATTATTGTTTACTGATGTTTTGATGGTTGCATTGCCATTCATTTTCATGATACATTGTGGGTATTGAACTTTGATACTTTGAACTTTGAATTGAAAGTTTATTATTTGAAAGGGTTGAGTTAACCTTACCAGGTAAAGGTAATAGCTTAAAGATTGAATTCAAGATTATACTGTGCAATTTGAATGTAATACATTTAACTAAGTTAATACATTTAACAACATTATTCACAGTATAAAAAGGGTGCACCCAGAACTGAAATTTTGATTAAAGCTTTAATAGCTTTCCCGGGAAATGTGTTTGAATCTCCCCACAGGAGATTTGATTTATTTTGATTCCATGATATTTTGTTTTCTTGTTCATACTGAATTGTTATATCTACCTTTCATACTACTTCCAATACAAGCTGGCAGTTATTTTGTTATACAATTTCTAGTCTCTGTGTCTCATCATTTGAACATTTCACACTTCTCCAGCAGCTGAACCTACTGGTCCATTGATAGCATTGTTTTCTGGTAATCATATTGAAAAGGTTCCTTGTGTATGCTACAGAAGGCTCACACTGAAATAGTGGGGAGTCTCTCTCTCTGTGTGATTGTGGAGAACTCAGTGTCAGGGGCAGTGACGTGCCATGAGGTTCATGGCTGGTGAGGCACTGACTTCATCACAATCGGATTTACAAACATATGAACCCTACAGAGTAGCTTATTCACCATTTGATTGGCAGCAGTTACCGGGTTATGTTTAAAATTTCATATCAGCTTTTTTACACTTACAAACTGTAGCACACAAAAAGCACATTTAATTAAAAACGTTATTATGGTCTTACTGTTACTTATAAATGAAGTCCATGCGCGCTCCTTCAAAACAAAAGCATCGATAACTTGTTTGTAGAAGTTTTCCTTGTCTTCCTTCAGTTTTAAAATTCTCTGTCTCAATGGAGATCACTGCCAGGGAAGAAAGTTGTCCTTGATGAGTCCTGTTCCGACTGTATGTTTTTAGTCTTTTCAGTGCTGAGAATGACCGCTCCACCGATGCTGTAGTAGCTGGAATAGTGAGCACTAGCTGGAGCAACTTTGTCGCCTCAGGAACAGTTTGAATGAGATCCTTCTGGGCCAAAAAGCTAAGAAGCTGTCCAGGAGACTTACATTCATCCTCACCGTTTGTGAGCTATACAGTCCAACAGATTCGCCTTTAGTTCCACAAAGTCAAAGAATTTGGCATACTTTGACAGGCTCTGCAGTTTCGTGTCATCAAAATGTTGTGACATTTCATGGAATTTTGCGCAATCCACCAAACCAAGGAAAGCCAGCTCACCAAAATGATCAAACCTAGCCTTCATTTGATGGCTTATGTTATCCAGAATGTTACAGAACAGTCGTTTTTCGTTCATATCTAATCGACTGTCTGCCTCCACTCTCTGTCAGGCCAAGTGCGCTGCATTTCTTCTCAAATCGGTCATAGAAACTGTAGTCTGAAGCAAATCCTTTAGCTCCGGCGTTGGTCTTCCGTTAGTTATTTACCTCCTGCTTCGATTGAAAGTCCATTTTAGAAAATTGTTTGAATTTATATATGTAATCCTCCATTGTGAAAGTAAGGCCAGACACGACGAAAAAATATACTGATGGCGGCACTTTACTTGCTAACTGAAGATCGTAGCTTGCTGTCTTATTCTGCAGCCGAGAGTTGCAAGAAGAATCACTGGGATCACGACGAGTCCCCCTACCGTGAGGCAGGAGAACTGCGTGCCTCACTTAGTGCCTCTTCGCAGCCGTTTTATGATTGCTCAGCACAAGAAACACGTTACACACATACAGTTGTTGACAAAAAAACACTGTACTTTATATACATCAGCTAAACTATGGAAATTTAATTCATATAGCAAAAGTGTTTGAACATTTTAATAGCGACATACAGAGAGACAGCAATACGGTCTCACTGCATAGTCATTGCGCAATCCATGGTGAGGCTCATCTAGCTGCTGCCTCACAGCACGTCTCTTCTCAGTATTTGAACAGTAAATGTGAAAATTCGGCGATTTTGAATAAAAAAATTAAAAATAATAATCTAAAACTGGTGAAGTTAGATAAAAAATAACTTTATAGTGCAAATCACTGGATAAATATAGCCATTTAATTAATTTTTCATTTTACATTTTTTTCTTTCCATGATGACAGGTGAGGCACGGCCTCCCCTGCCTCCCCTGACGGCACGTCACTGGTCAGGGTGTGATGGGGTGGAACCAAGTGCAGGCGAGAGAGAGACCCAGAATACGGAAATACGTTTAAGGTATTTATTATCCTTAACGTAGGCAGGAAACGAAAGCAAAACAGTGTCTGCGAAGACACGTAAATAACTAACAAAACAAACCAAAATCATAAATGAACTGGAACAAAGAAAACTAACTAAACAGCAAATCCAAAACGTAATCCAAAACCCGGAATAAACTAAACAGAGGAACTCTAAAAACAAACAAAAACAAAAATCAGCTTTACGAGGAAGCGAGAACATGAAACTGAAAGCGAGTTTGTCTAAGCGAAGCAAGACAATGTTCAAGCGATGAGCGGAGAATGCCATCTGGTTAAATATCCTCCCGGTAAGTGATCACAGCTGTCCGTAATGACCTTGATTAGCTAGGTGCATTCTTGGCGTGTCTTTTACTCTTCCTGATAGGTGTTTGGGGGAAATTTCTGTTTGGTGGTCGAATCGTTACACTCAGGACTGAAATGTGTAAGGTCACGACTTTTCAGTGTTTCCCCCAAATTTTTTAAACATATAGCATTAAACTTATGGACATTAGACAAAGTCTAGGGCAGGGGTCGCAACCTCTTCCGCATGCGGCTTTTCTCTTTTTAAATAATAAGTATCCAATTGAATCCATTCTTTTTCCCAAGGCTTATGGACATTACAGAAAATGGTGCAGTGTTTTCAAACAAATGGCTCTTTGAGTGTTATGGGTTGCCGATGGTTAGGGTATTTATATGCTACTCAGTCATCCAATTATTGACATATGCTGTGAAAAATATACACATTTCAATAATATTTGTAAAACGCCGATTGTTTCCTGTACTTAAGTCAACAATAACATGGTGTAACTAACTGCTACTCAGATTAGAATGCCATCACATGGATACACATACATCTCCCAGACCATGCACCTAACCCTCATATTTGAGAAATGATAGACTATACAATTGGGCAATATGCATAAATAGAGGACATTTTGGTATCAAAAAAGTCTATGAGTCTACGATTGCAAAAACTGTTTTGGCTTTTGAGTGATTTGTTCTATCTCCTAAATTTTTTACAGGAGTTCATGACATTACATAGACATAATTCTAAGCATTATGTAGCTTCTCTATCAATACTATTTTTTGTAAAACGCCTATGTTTTCTATATTTTAGTTAACAATAACATTAGGTAAATAATATATACTCAGACTAGGATGCTATCACATAATCTCTCAATTGTCCCCTTTCATTTGATATCAGGTTCCTGTATGTACCCCTCATACTCAAAAGGTTATAGGTGATATAATTAATACAATTATATGCATTTGCACTGGGTTGGCATTTTAGGGGAAATGGGTTGAAGTGGGGATTTTATTTAAAATAATAAGTAGGGATATGACTAATTGGGACACATAACTTTTTAGCGAAAAAATGTATATTGCTAAACAAAATATTTTTCTCTGAGAAATTGCATTAGTATAAAATAATATATTTTTTTGAGCATGCAATATAGCTCATGAACAGTATTCTTTATTTTATATAGCCTTTTTTGCTTATCTATATTAAGGGTGTGAATAATTCTGGAGTTTACTGGATTGTCTACCATCATTCAAATCTCCTGGAGCTTTCTTAGCTCTAGGTGTATTTACAAGAAATTGTGGGAATTTTATTCTATAGAATTTTTGTCTGGTATGTTCACCCAACTGGGCTCGAGGAGGTGTTCTCCTACGCAACAGCAGATAGTTCTGTGTCCTGACCTCTTTCCCCTGAGGCCTGGCACTTCATGAGCACGGTGCTGTGTTTGTTTTGACAAAGATTTAATTCGCCGTAAAACCCAGAGCTCGCTGTCGTTTATTGAGAGTTTAGAGAGCTATAATTCACTCCGCTGAGCTTCATTCCCTGCGATGCAATATAATTGAATTGAATTAAAGGTATGACACAGGCGAGAAATTCGCAGTGAATCTGAATGTCGTAATAAATCAACCCTCTGTATGGTTAAATTGTACTACGCTAGAAGGTTTGTTGAGTTTGAAAAAACAGATTAAAGTCTCTAATAATAAAAAAGAAAGATATGTGTTTCATACGCACGTTTGATAGCATTATGACATGCTGCGGTGGACTGCAAATCTTTATAATGTGTGTGTTGTTCAGTTAGCTTTATTTATAATAGCCATCCAGCTCTCAACAGCAAGCTATCAGTAAAAAACACACATGATGCAAGTTTTTATTTTGTGCCCACACATTTTTGCACATAATTATATACAGTATGAATTATTTCCATTGTCCATTGTTTATGTATTCATAATTGCCTGTACCTGTCTCTCATTGGGTGGGGGGAAAATGTATTCTTCAAATGTACAATAAAGGGAAATCAGAATCTAAATGTGAATGATGACATGTCATCATGTAGATGAAACATCACTTAAAAATCTTACATAAAAAAACCCACACAAAAACGTTCCTCTGAATTCATATCAAAAGGAAATCTAAAATGATACTAATTTATATTGGCTTTATTTTTCTTTCAGGGCAAATGCAAAGCCAGTCCATCATGTCACAGTGTAGTTGAATGACTTTTGGGTAGCCTCTGGAATTTTGTAGCAGTTGGCTTAATTAGCCTATCAGTCCATAGCTGCATTTTCCCTGTCACACTGACTTTATCTTAAACAGTGCCATGGCAACTTTCAGAAAAGGTGTCGGATTAAGCATGTCCGGAGGAGCCATGAAACTTTTGATGACACAAATAGTAACTGCCACCCACTTAGTATACGCTGCAGCCATTTCCTCTGGCACAAGGAGGAAAACTTGTCTTTTTTAGAGGGTGTTTTTTGGAGTTTCTTTTTTTCTCCGAAACTCTGGTATCAAGGTCTTGATGTTACTTTCCTGATTCAGCCATATGCAGCAGTATTCTGTATATTGAGATGTTTGAAATGCCACAAGTTCTGATACATGGATGTGCCTAAATGGTCAATCACAAAATTATTAAATCACAGTCTTCTAAAATTGTATTCAGTTCAAGCAAGAGTTCATTTATTATTATTATTATTTTTACACAGTTGTGATTGATGTTATTATTAAAAAATATTGTGTAAGGAAGAAAAACAACAACATTTAAACTCATTATGTAAATGAAATGAAAAAGCATGTTACAATGCTTGAGTAAAGGTCCTAGCCTATGCATTCCTCTCTTTAGAAGAGGGATTTGTTTTTGATATGTGAATACCGTTAGGTACAGTTTTGAGTTAGTACATAGTTCTGTGGGATAGTGATTAGCTTGACAGCAGTTAATTTATTTAGAATTCAGTTGCTTCACACATATTAGCAAAATGAGTACATCATATAAATGAGAAAATAACCAATGAACCAATATTGTAGCTTTGCATGCTATTACAGACAGAATGGGCAGGCAAAAGGATGACTAGGATGAAAGGATGAAACACATCTCAAAAATAATTCAAGATTTTACATTAAGTCTTCTCCGATTGAGGTTGTAACCTCATTGCCAAATTATTATGGGCTAGTGGGGCCTTGCCCCCTTTTAAATATATTTCTTAAGGTATTTTTAAAATAACATTCTCAACAGCAATTTTGCCCTCAGCATGGAAAGCAAATAAATAACATAATAATATAAGGACACATTTGACTTTGGAATTACTTTTGAAAAGTGCACCATAAAGAAAATTTTTTTGAAGCCAAATTAATATAACATATAATAATCCAATTATCCAAATAAAGGTTTGAACATTTTATAAAATGGGGGCCTGAGCAAAAAAGCAACAACCATTCCATATAATACTGCATGGCCATTTATGCAATTTGTGATTTGGGTTGGTGTCTATGCTGACAAATGCAAGTTTAATGGTCTTGGTTTGATTTAGGTTTGCTTGGCCTTTAAGCACTTCTAAGCCTCTCATAGAACATCAGGTTCTGTAGAGAATTCTCTTTGCACTGTAATTGAAAAGCATGATAAAAGATTACAAACACAAAATCTAATTTGTTTCCTGTGAAGTTCTGTCTCAATGAAAAGGTTTGTTACAGAAATTGACGTGGACCTTTGATTCCTCCATGCATGTGGCCTTTTCACTAAATGCATTTGAAATGACAAAACATGTTTCTTTTGAATGCCATTTAAAAATTCAATGCTATGTCCTTGAATAGTTAACCCTTTCTGTGGGGCAAATAAAAAAATATATATTTGAGTTGTCCAGATACCACAATATATCAAAACTGAATGGTAATAGTGTGTATTTATCAATAAAGCCTCTTTCATCCATTTCAAGGAGATTTGCCCTTTGAGAATAACTGACTTCATCCATGATCAATACGCTACACCCAGGTGGGTAGTGCACAGCAACCATTCAACTACATATGATTGTAATAAAAATTGTACATGAATCTAAGGTTATTCCTCAAACATCACACCCCTCAATCTGTTAAAACTATGTACTTACTAAAATTACAAAAAAGGGCCTCCAGGGTGGTGTAACGGTAAAGGCATTCGACTGGAATGCAAGTTGCCCACTGCGTCCAGAGTTTGACTCTAGGGGGCGGAATAGTAAGAAAATGTTGTAGCAAATGCAGCACTATTCCTTCAGTAGGAATAATGCTGCATTTGAGGCCTGTGTAATGTGGAAAAGAGTAGGGGCCAAATTGTTTGTCCAATTTTTACTGAGGTCACATTAAATTGTCTTTGAAGTCTTCTTGAACATTTTATTTCCAGTTTTATCCAAATTTGTAGTTACCAATTGGACCTCTTGAATACATCTAAAGAAGGAGCACTGCAGTTGAAGCATATGTGCTCTTTTGATGCTGATTCTTTTATACACAGTACTACAGGAGCACCAATCAGAGAATAAGCGTATGTCTCATGGACAAGAACTAGTAGCTTGTTGTAACCTGTGCCATTTGAAGGATCTATTGCTGTCCCTGGCCAACCTAAACCCACCCTACCCCTGACAGGACAAAACCAGCAGTCCCCAGCCAAAGTGAACCAGTAATAGTCAGATAATGACATAGATGAGACTTGAGCCTACAAACTACAGGACCCAGCCTGTGCTTGTGACAAGTGCCTTTTACCAATTGAGCCACTTGGTAAAAGGTTAGTACATGCTTAATATGTATTTTTTTTGTTGCAAATAATTTCTTTTAGATACTGCTGCCTAAGATGAATAGCTACATTTTAGGTCCTTTGAAATGCAGACCTTTGAAATGCATGACTCACTCACAGAAGTCATGTGACACTAATGGGTAACTTGAATTTAAATAGTCAGCACCATCCACCTTTTGGTACATCAAATCAAATCAAATCAAATGTATTTGTATAGCGCTTTTCACAATAGAATTGTCACAAAACGCTTAACAGAGGGGGAACCCAGGCCTAGACTCCCCCAAAAGCAAGCCTAAAGGCAACAGTGGCAAGGAAAAGCTCCATTGGTAGGGAGAAACCTTGGGAGGAACCAGACTAAAAAAGGGGGGGGAGCCCATCCTCTTCTGGCCGGCACAGGGTATGAACAAAAAAGACCATGTCATGGTCAGTCCAAGGTGGCTCAGGGCTGAAAGACTTTGCCCCTCCTGAGTTAGAGTTAGGTAGTCAGCGGGGGGCTAAACCACGTGGAGAGGGTCCAGATCCAGGAACTGGGGTTGGCGTGGGGGTGAGGGTTGATGGGGGCAGCTCACACTTCTCGCAGGATCTAGGGCTCGGGGGCAGGTGCCCGTCAGAGGCCGAGGCAAAGAAGAGAACATGCAGTCAGAAAAAAAACAAAACACGGGGGGACAGAGAAAACACGCAGCCATGAGAGTTCCAAACCATCCACACCTGATCAAGGATAACCAGCATAACAGTGGTGGTAACACATTGAGGAGGTGACAGTATGGAAAGTTTCTCACTCCATAAGACACTAGGGCACGGCCTTCTCCATCTCTCCACCTAGACTATGTTTGGCAGTAGGCTAGGCTGAAAATATATGTTTTTAATCTACACTTAAAAATTGAAACTGTGTCCGAATCCCTAACATGCCCTGGTAAACCATCCTATATGCCAAAAACAAGCAAGGATTGAGATCACAGTGCCGTCTTTGCGATTTCCAAATCGTTTTGTTGCAAAACTCGATATATTTCATGTTTTATGAACAGTTATTTAACGTTTTGTTGCAGAAACCAATACATGCCATGCCCTCTTGTTAGCACAAACAGAGATATCCACTACTGTATTTATCCTTTAAAAGACACAATGTACTAAATTCACACAACAGTACAATTCGGAACAGGGAACTACAAAGCGAAAGGGGACAAGATTGGTCTTTTCACCATAATATCAGAGCAGAGAGCGAACACAGTCCCCCACTACCAGAAGTTGAGATTCCCACATTTGAGAAATTTACAGTGGTCAGCACAACCAGAGTGCAATGGTTGAGTCTCGCTCTGGGTGAACCAATTTCAATGTAGAAAAAAACCATATTGTGGATTTATCTGCTTTTGACGCAAAACAAACGGAATATTTATTTTTAAATGTAGATTTTTGAAAATCTGGCTTTCTGTTACTTTGCTTCCATCAATTTATTTACTGAAAATGACAAAAATGGATTTGTCTGCTTTTGCATCCAAACTCATTTGGTCTTACAGCTGGTAGCCCTGGGGAAAAGGGTTAATCTTACTTTAGCTGAGCATTCAGGTCTATGCTGTTGATATAGTGTTTCCTACTGCAATCTTGCTGACAGCAAGCTCTGACAGTTGGATATCTTCCCCATGAAAAGCAAAACAAATCCCTAATTCAATTAAAAAGCCGTTTTTGGCAATGCTGGTACTCATTAGATGTGTTTATGTGAGCTCACCATTATGCCTTGGAATGAAATGTCTCGCTTTAATCTGACTAGCACTGCATGAGAGAATCCCAGCCAATATACATAGCCATGGGTGTTTGGAGTTTGCAGTTTATCTTGTTATACTGTTTGTGCTTCACTATTTAAATTGTTTTGCAATGCTAGGTTGGTTCCTTTGCCTAAGTAATGGCTCCAGATTGAGTTACCTGAATCCTCCTAAGCATTTCAATGTCATGGATTTTGGTATCTTACTTGTTGATTAATATTTATATACTTTTTACATGTGCATGACCTTTACTGAGTAACCTTGAAACAAGAGAGAGAGGGAGAGTGAAATGAGATTTTTGATGTTCCTTTATTGAAACACACAAAAGCTTTCCAGCATTACATTAAACAAAAAATAACATTCCATTCTAACCTGCTCAGCCCCATTACATTTGACATTTTAGGCATTTAAAATAAGGCATCTTATCCAAAGCGACCTACAACTTACCTCCCCCTATGTAAACTCAAAAAAAATTAAAAAAGGAAACATAGAAAATGGCCGCCACCAAGCTCTCCAGGTCTACCAACCCCTGCCACCCTCATGTACAGGGAGGTACAGTACAAGTTCCTGGAGCCAATGGTGACCTGAATCTCAGCACCGTCTGCTGATGGCACAGGGAGGAAGCCACTAGATTGTTTATACTCAGCACCCTCCCTCTGTATGAAACCTGCAAATGCATTTCCATTTTCTTAATATGATACATATTATATTAATACCTGGCAACACACAATATAATTAAAATGGATGCCCTGAGCTATTTTTTTTTATCTTTGCACTTCATTAATGTGGAAGTAATATAATCATCATGTAGAAGTAATAATAACATCACCAGTAGTATCACTCTGTCCATATTTATTGTAGATTTCTATAATGGACATGGTACTTCCAGACTGTACTGGCCATGCGTGGTGACCCAACACCATCTTAAAGGCCTTATAATTGGGATATAATATAGTAGATATAATGCCATAGGCATGGCAGGTAGTATTTGCTTTAAAATACAATCATAAATATCCTCTGATTGTTCGTGACTCCACTGTATCTCATAATGGTGCACAGAGAATTGATATGGGAGATGGAAAATACAGAAATGTTCCATTGAGCACAAAGAAACAGTCATTACATGTAGTTGATGTTCTAAAATGGGATACCACAGGGAATATATACCAACACAGACTACGAAAGTACTATTATTTATTTTTAAGCATCCAGCAGAGTAAAGACTGCTTCGTTGCTCCATCAAAAAGCCAGTGGTGCATGTCAGCCACCAAGTGTGCTGACGCTCATGTCTAAACACTGAATTTGGAGTCAGGGGCACCATTTACTGTTGTGGTTTGAAACCTGCCTAATCTCATAGGATTCTCCTCTTCTCCCCTATCTGCTCCAATATGATACACACATACATTTTACATTTATATTTTAAGCATTTAGCTGACGCTCTTATCCTGAGTGACTTACAAGATGTGCAATCAATCATTGATCATGCAAGAGATCAGTGCAGTAATACAGCGATAGACGTCATTGTTGGAAGTTGCATACCATACCTGTAACACCGGGAAGGAAAAGGTTAGTAAAAATTACTATTATTATTATTTTTTTTTTTTTGAGGAAGTATACATACACAAAAAGCAGTATTAAACATGTAGGCAGTGGTGATGACAATTGGCTAGATTACCACAGAATTCAGTGGTAGTGGAGTCTGAAAAGGTGGGTGCCAGAGGAGGCGGAGCGGAGGGGTCTGGCTGAGGTGTAGGGTGTGTGGAGGTAAGGGGGAGCAGTTCCTCTAGCTGCATACACACATAAACACACACACACACACACACACACACACACATATATATATATATATATATATATATATATATATATATATATATATATATATATATATATATATATATATATACATTCTACATAGTAATTTAATATAAATCTTTTTTCCAGAACACAGGAATCCAATTTGTATTTGTACTTGCTGTATGTGTCACATCATATCAAGATTATATTTTAATGAATGTTTGCTGTTATTAAGGAACTCTCTGGTACAGTTAGCAGAGAGGAGAGAAAAAACAAAAGGTGAGTTTACACCAGCATTCGTGTACCATTTAGATGGTGGCACCGGAGTGATCCGTTTCCACGGCAACAGGCACCTTGGTGATTGATTCCTTACTAGTGTGGCATCGCTGCGGGAACTGAGGCCTGAGTTTTTTCTCTCCCTTTTTCTCTCACTATAGCTTTCTAATTAAAATTTGATTACATCCAGGGAGTCATTTAGGTATATTCTGAAACAAATGCACTCCTGAAAAAAATCCATGTCTGTAAATGTCAACACTGTTATGTTCAACACAAAATCAACAAATAAATAAATGGAAAAATTCCTTTGCAGAAATATAACATGCAATTCTTCATATATGCATTAACATCGTCATTCAGAGGTTTCAATTGATGGGATACTGTGGCCTAAATAATTTCATAAGCCTTTCAATTGTGCCAAATTATTTGACTGCAAATCGTAATTGTAGTTTAATTTGAAATTGTCTTTTAAAAAATGTAACTATAATAAGCGATTTAATGTAATAAGTATGAAAAGGTAAGAATTATAAACACTGTGGTAATGAGATGCTGTGTAATTTAGTTGTGTAACTATGACAAAGAATTAAACAATACTGTGCACTTACCAGTAAAGGGCCCTGAGGCACACAGCAATATGAGACGGAGCTAGTTTTTCTGTCTAACACTCAAAAAGACAGCTTTCTCAAGTCTGTTCAAAAAGAAGACACAACAATCTTTAGGTATACAAATGATATGCTCAGTCTGTGACACTTGACCTATGGCCTCAGCCTGAATGCCAAAGAACGGTGAATTGGTCATTTAGCAGCTATAGAGTCCATTTTGTGACTAGATGACATTTTGAAAGAGATTTTTAGGTTTTTGAGGTGGCTAAGCAGAGACCACTTCAACCGTCCAGCATTTGGAAGTTGGACTGACTGAGGGTTTCCCACCAAATTCAAATACATGCTTGGAATGAACTGAGTTGTGAATACAAAGCTGTGGAACTTGGAACTTGGGGATCTCAACTGTTTCTTTTTATTTCCTTTTTGGTGTGGATTTCTTAACCATTGCATTGTCGTAAAATTTTGAAGCTTTTGTTTTAATTTTTTGTTTCTGGAATTGGTATTTGTGTTTCCTTAATGACTAATTTGTTTTTAGTAGTTTGGCTTTTTGAGGGGCTTTATCCAGAATGAATATTGTTGTGGGAATTGGCTTTTCTTTTCTTTCCATGGAACAACATGGTTTTGGCTTATTTGGCAAATAGACACTTTGGCTTAAATCAGCCTAAATCAACTCTGGAACAGATACAAAGCCTTGATACCTGCAATTACAGGCCTTGGAGCAACCCCCCCAATTCAAGCGGGAAAAGCTGCTCTACATCTGCTGTACTCTGAGACTCCAGTCCCAGTACAGTGTGGGCAGATCTGTGAATCCTAGAGTGACATATGGGGATGTGCCTTTACCACAAAGCTAATAAAGATAATATATTTGATCATTTAAGGCTCAGCTCAGGAACAAGAGTCCATGCAGTGGAATAAATGTGCATCTTTTAAAACAAATTTTGGGTGACAAGTATTGTCCAAAAATTGAATTACTGTCTGATGCATAACATTATTGAAAGATCTACCACTATTCATGCTTGAGTTATCTTTCTGGAATGTTTCTCATATTCAATCCAAAGGAAAATGAAACAGTTAATCTCAGTAGCATGTAGGCTGAATCTATTGCATTGCCACACCATCTGTGAGTTCTCTTAAGAACGTAGAACTGCTATAGCCTATAGCTGGAATGGTTAATGCATGAAGTATATATCATAAAAAAGTATATAAGGTGTTGCCAGCTGGAGAGTGTTCTCCAGTGATATATTGGTGGTGGTTAAGGCATTATACTTCCCCAGGTGGAACACTGCTGTTGTACTGTTGCACTCTTTCTTCAGTAAATACCCAGCTGTGTGGATCTTATTTGTTATGGAATATACATACATACACACACACATACACACACACAAACGTATACGTATATATATAAATACACTGTACATATGTTTGTCAATGAATGCATGCTATTATGAATTAAAGAAGCCTTGTATGATGTAAACAAACAAACATACAGATAACTGCCAAAATAAGGCAACATGAGGAATCTTTAAACGGTCGTAGTAACTTGAGTACGTCAGGAGTTCCACAGCCAGTAATGGCAGATAGGCCCAGTCTTCCCCATTGCAACAAACTCTGAAACGTTGTTAATTGATACATGGGGCAAGTACATTTTTAGTGGGGTGACAGATATTATTTAATAAAATAATAACATAAAGCATATATATTTATGTGGGACAATGTCCATAGTTGCGGGATACGGGACAATAAGTCAACATTCAGGACATTGGTCACAATATGCGAAGCATATAAGTGCATTAATGAAACAGTTAATATTGTCAATAAACACGTTTTAATATATGTAAGTTTGACAATTTACAAACACATCACCAACCAGATCAATTTCAAGATCATTGTCATTGGTATATTATTGATAATAATTTGGGAGTTGCTCTCTTTATAATATTTATTTAAATAATTAATTACTGATTCATACTGTAATTAATTATTGTTAAGCCAGCTAGATACTTAGCTAGTAGCTAGCTAGCTAAGCTAAGTAGTGTTAATTAGCTAGCTAGATATTTTGAATTACATTTTTTGGTACTTTTTTATTTTGTTTCAGATTTTTTCCCCCATTTTATCCCAAGTTAGTAGCCAATTGTACCCTATATAAATATCAACTATCCCCTCTCATACTGCAAGCTTGCTGCTATAGCTCTGGGACTGGCAGTGACAAAGGTGATGAACCACTTCCTCCAAGGCGGAACTCGCAAGCTGTTGACCATAACTCCGGTACACACAGAGCCACTCTTGTACACGGCAACTCTTATGATGCTAGCTTCCTTTCCCCCTCCCAAGGTGCAGACAGCCAATTGCTGTCCTGAACGGGACTGCTGGACAGAGCCGGGCTGGCACAGCCGAGGCTCGAACCCCGACTGCAATGGACAACCTGCACTCTGGGCGAGTGCCTTTACTATTGCTCCATTGTGTTTATTGTGTGTTTTTTGCAAAAAACGGACAATAATTGATTCCATAAGTATTCACCCTCCTTGAGTTAATACTTGGCAGAAGCACCTTTAGCTGCAATTACAGTTGTGAGTGTATTTTAGTAAGTCTCTACCAGCTTTGCACATATAGACATTGACATTTTCCCAAGTTCGATCAGGTTGGATGGGGTTGGATGGGGATGGGGGGCATTGAACAGCAATTTCCAAATCTTTCCACAGATTCTAAATTAAATTGAGGCCTGGGCTTTGACTGGGCCACTACAGGACATTGTTTGTCCAATGTGACTTTTTTTCTGTATGCTTTCGGTCATTGTTCTGCTGGAATATAAATCTTCCCAGGTCTCTTGCAGACTGCAGGAGGTTTTTCTCCAAGATTTGTCTATATCTTTCTCCATCCTTTGACAAACTTTCCAGTCCCTGAAGCAGAGAAGCATCCCCATAGAATTAGGCTCCCGCCACCATGTTTCACTGTAGGGATAGCGTTATAGTGTTGGGATGATGTGCAGTATTAGGCTTGCAGCAAACCTAGCACCTAACATTGATGCCAAAAAGTACAAGTTTGGTCTCCTCAGAGCATAGAATCTTCCTCCACTTGGTTTTAGAGTCTCCCAAGTGCCTACACTACCGGTCAAAAGTTTTAGAACACCCCCATTTTCCAGTTTTAACTGAAATTTAAGCAGTTCAGTGAATGACCTGAAATGGTACAGAGGTAAGTGGTAAACTGCCAGAGGTTTAAAAAAAGTTTTAAAAGTTTAGGTTACCAAAAATTGAAAAATAATGTAAATATTTTGGCAGTGAGTAGTTTCCTACACCATCAAATTTAAAATCTTGACATTTTGAAAGGTTTTTGTAGGCCGTCGAGTAGGTGAAAGAATGGTTCCTCAGTGTGTGACACCAACTGTAAAACATGGAGGAGGAAGCGTGATGGTCTGGGGCTCTTTTGCTGGATCCAGAGTCGGCGACTTGCACAGAGTGACTGTTAACCCACGTTAACCCATTACTTTGTTCCCTGAAAAGGGCCCTTTTCTATAACTCTGAAATGTACATTATTTTTCAGTTCAGTTCTTCAGTATATATATATATATATATATACAGTATCAGTCAAAAGTTTGCGTACACATTCCATCTGGATTCAGGCTAATAGAGCACTCCTTCATTCTTCAGCAAGATAACAACCCAAAACACACCTTGAAGTTGTGCAAGAACTGTCTGGTGAAGGAGGAACGTGAAGGACGACTCAAACTAATGACCTGGCCTGCCCAGTGTCCAGGCCTCAATCCCATAGAACTTGTTATGGCACGAACTGGACAGAAGAATCAAGGTAAAGCAACCCACAAGTGTCTCTGGGAATTGCTGAAGGACATCTCGGGTGATTTCCTGCTGAAACTTATTAACCGAATGGCCCGTGTTTGTGAGGCTGTTATCAAGGCAAAGGGTGGCTATTTTGAGGAATCCAAGATTCAGTTTTCAATTCAATTTTCTTGAACATTGCTTTGATGTTCCTTTTGTTTATTCTTATGTGTCTTTTGTCATTTTCAAGTATTTACAGAAAGTTATATGGTGTAAAATATTGTCAATTATGATATAAACCCAGTTTCCAGCAGGTGTACTCAACGTTCCCGGTTGTCCCCCTCTGTCTGCGGCCCTGGCCATTGGCCTCTTGGTGACCTCCCTAACAAGTGCCCTTCTCGTACAAATGCTCAGTGTTGGAGGATGGCCTGTTCTAGGCAAATTCACAGTCGTGCCATATTCTCTGCATTTCTTTATGATGCACTTAACGATGCTCCAGGGGATATTCAGTTGGTGCTTTTGAAAAACCTTTTCTCGGATTTGCTTTGAATGTTCTTTGTTCTTTATGATGAAGCTCTTGTTTGTAAATGCACTAACCAACTGTGGGACCTCTCACAGACTGTTGTATTTAATTTGAATTCATTTGAAAAACTTTGATTGTACAAAGGTGGACTCTAATCAAATTATTATGTGACCTCTGAAGACAATTGATTGCATTCAGGTGTGTAAGGTAAATACTTATTCAATTAATTATTGTATATTTTTTTATTTGTAATTAATTAAGAAAAAGCTTTAGAGTTGTTTGTTTATTTGACATTATAGAGTATTTTGTTTTGAGACAAGAAATACCAATTAAATCCATTTTTATTCTACGAAGCAAGAAAATCAAATGTGAAAAATGCCAAAGAGGGTGAATACATTTTATATCCACTGTAACTATCAGGTTTTAAACAAAACCTTTAACAAATTCCACCATTTAACACAGCAGGTTTCCAATGGTTTTACACAAGAAATTGGCTATTTTAACTGTTAAAGGTTTAATGGTTTTACCACTTGAAAGTCACCAGGAATAAGTATCTACCTGTGGTTTTGAACCCCACCTCCAACTGCTCCCCAGCCTCCTCAACCATGTAGGGTACCAGCCGTCCCTAATACCAACACACTGTTCATATGTTTAGAAACATGAATGTGTGCTATGATGTTCTTGTATTAAATAAACCTTGTCTGATGTGAACAAGCAGGTTAACTGTTCAAAGGTGGCGTGAATGAGCGTATTTTGGAAAGACCAAAAGATCTCAGCTTTATTTTATCAAGTCATGTTAAAGACTGTCTGACTAAATCTCAAGGTCAGGTAACATGCATAGAATCCAATCGCGTGTGTAGGAACATTAGAATTGTTGTCATTATGCTAATTATTTTTGATCTGGAATCAGACACACATAATAGCTCATAATAACTTAATAAGCTTTGCCCATCATCATCAAATGATAAATCTTTGTTTTCATTGACTCATTAGATCGTAGTCAAAATCATTAAAACTATAGTCAATAAGGCACATTACACAAAATTGGGACATGTAACTCGAAAGTCACACAAATGGAAATGCTGCTACTGTCAGAATAGCCTGAATAAGATTGAATATAAATTGGGTTCTGACCAAGATTTAACATACAGTATGTTGACCGTGTTTCACATTACAGTTGGCATATCGAATAGGCCATCACTGAAAATAGTATTCATGTTGTCAACTCTGACTCCTAAATTCCATGGCATAAAGAGCTTCAAGAAAAATTGCTGCATTGCAGAATCCTTACAGCTGTCAAACCTCATCTTTGGTCAATTTGAAAATAAGACAGAGGAAATGCAACTCGATCATGGCATGTATTAACTGTCAATGAACCTTTTTTCATTCCATACCCTGTTTGTTTATTTCAGTAATGTCTTCCTTCATGTCAAATATGACCATCTTCATATGCAATTTCATTACACTTCTCTGTACCATCTCATTCTGGAAGAATTTTGATAACGCTGTCAAATTATTGCTGAAACTACCCTGGGTTGTTGGAGCACGGGCTGGTTTTATGGCTCACTGGGTTCTTATTCAGTTTGGTATAACAGGGATAAGGGATACGTGCTCATGGCTTCACAAAGGTTATTCTGACTGGGAAAATCAAGCAGCACTATGCCGACTCGCCTCTGAGAAATTCACACATGTGTGTGTATAAATGGCTCAATTTACACTTCCATGCACACAGTCTCTAAACCATCTGGGAATGTGTTTGTGTTAAGCAAAGTGAGAGGATTTTTTATAGACTCAGTGAATCTGATGAACCACCAGGAAGAAGTAAGCTCTGGTTTCAGTTATTCTTTCAGCAACACACAGGGGCGAGTAAAGCAGCACACAGGGGCTGCTTTTTTCTGTTTAAAGGGCTTTTCATAGTTTAATATGATCCTAAAATGGTAATAATGTATTTTTTATATACAATTGAGGCACCTTATAGCCATAGTTAACATAATGTATACAGCAGGTATTTGGTGAATAATGTCATACGAAGCAATGCTTCCGGTTGCAGGTCAAATTCCCAACCCACAAAACACAATATAGACACACTCATGCATCCATGTGCTAATATACATGGACTCCCCCCACACACACACAGACACACACACATATGGACACACATTCAATATTTCTAGACTTTATGTCCCCCTGTTCTCAGGAATTCTCAGGAAACAGGAATTTATAGCACAAGGATTGTGAACTGAAACTATTGAAAGAGAATATGTATAAAGATATAGAGAAATAGCTCATCATCTACAGTATACAAATACATTCAGTCCTACATGTTCAGCATCCATTACCCATTACCACCACTACCAAAGTATAGTACATCATTTCAGTTTTTTCAAAATACTGCTATTGACTTCACTGGGCTGTGGAATAGGTTCATTACATCTCTATGAATAATGTATTTATCAAAAGCCTTTATTTATGCAATTGATTTTTCTTTGCATACTGTAGCTCTTTTTCCTCCATTTAGAAAAGGTCATAAAGGTGGTGTGTGTGTGTGTGTGCATGTTCATGTATGGTATTGAATTTTAGGAATGAGAAGGAGCGGTTAGAGTGAAGAATATGCAGCAGCATGTGTTTTTTATTCAGAAGCCACACTAAGGAGTAAAGAAAGGTATAAATCTGACGTAGGAGCATGTGGGTGGAAAATAAATTACTTCAAATCCATTCGAAATTGTACCATTTATGTGGTATGAAATATCTCTCCAACTCCTAGCAATGTGTTTCTGGTGACTACACTCATAAAGATAAAATATCTGTCTGTGTGGAAATGTACAGTATATGTTCTCTGTGTTTACTCTGTATTCTGGATCACCTGCTATTTTGTGCAAGGTTTCCCCGATGATTAAATAAGTAAACTATCAATTGTTCCAGACGCTGAAAATAAAATCTGGCAAAATAAATAAATAATTTAAAAAAACATTACTAATAATCTGGGCGACAGGATAAAATACAAAAAACAGGATAAAATAAGAAATTCATCATCACTTAGTGACTCAATAGAGATGTAGACAATGGAAAACTTTGAAATGATAACGATACAGATCTTTATTCATCACCCCAAGCACTGTCCCAAATACTATCCAGGCCATGGCAGTCAAATTGTTTCGGGGCACCTGTCATCTCCCATGGTAATTAGTAGCTGCATGTCAAAATAATTTCCATCAGACCAGAGGAAGACATGTCAGAACTTGAACTGTACCCTCAGCTCCTGATGTAGGATAACAGCGCTGTGTTATTGCTTTCAGAATGTAAAGCTTATGTAGCTGTAGTAGTTGTATGTTGTATGCAGTGCGCAGACATCTGCATTGACAGAACCTGCTTATTCGGTCACATAAAGAAAAAAATTCTCAACTGGTAAAAAGCACACATGTACACATACACACACACACGCACACACATACACACACTGTATTTATAAATATACATGTATTGCACTTCTGGGAATGTGATTTTCTGATTCACTGTTTTGTGAGAGCTGTTGTTCAGAGGAAAGTGTTTTAGGATTTTTTTGGATGGGACAGGCTCTGTGGAGCGAGGCCACCGAAGGGAAGATGCATCCCCACTTACACACAAACACACACCCCTCCCTCCCCGCTTTGGCCCCCCCACTGTGATTTAAGCCCAGGGCAGATGCCACTTGGTGTTGGCCGGTTCTATGGCTCAGAAGTCCCACAAAGGACAAGCAGGCCGCACATGCAAGCAGCTGCTTCTCCAGCACAAGTACCTTGGCTCCAGGGATTGGATTTATTTTCACATTTCTCTCTTTCTCACCCTATGTTTCTTTCAGGTAGAGGAGGGGGTGTGATGTTGGCTTCTTGTTCTGTGTTATTGGGGCTCATTCTTTTTTGCTCAGGTTTTTAACGTCAGGGTGATCTGCAGACACCACGCTTTCTGAGTCATAACGCCTTCTCCTCTCGAGGTCCCATCCGTGGCAACTAGCAATAAATACATCTCCACTTCACTGAAGCGAAACGTTAGAGAGGTCTGAAAGCTTCTGAGATTCTAAGACATTGCAACTGGACCCTGGTCCTGGAAGGCCTGCCCAGGTTTCATTCCTGCCAGGTAAAACACCTGACGCAGCAAATCATAGCTTTTGTTTAACTCCCCTCCCCAGTTCTGTCTAAGTGGCAGAGACCAGGGGAACCTGCTTGACTGTAGTCCTTCAGGGTCAGAGTCAGAGTTGGCTGCCAGGTTGCCCTGTTCTCAGAGGTATAAAAAAGTAATGATTTAGCTAAACATAGAGAAGAGCAATGAAGCATCCACCTTTAGTGAAGCATTTATTGGACAACAAGCCCTTGCCTTTTCACTATATATAGCACACACTGCATTTGTATATATATATAGTCCCAACTATCAGCCAAGTACAGTTACAGTACCTTGCAAAAGTATTGTATTTTTCACAATTTGCTGTCTCAGATATTGCTATCACTTTTATATAGGGTTCAAGATACAACCTTGATAAGTCGCACAATTAGTTGAATGGCCTTTGTGTGCAATAATGATTTCAGAATAAATACACCCAACAGTTTCAATTGCAGGTCATCTGGGGCCAGGACAGCACCACTGTGGGTGTGCCTTAATGGAAACCTTATAGACCTCAAAGGTCATTCCCTAAAATATTGTCAATGGTTTACTTAATAGGTCTCAATGAACACATCAAGTATAGGCTACCTGTAGGTCTGAAGGATTTGGCAAACCCAGGAGAAGTTTTAGCTGGCTTTATTAATCCCACACCAAGTCCATGACCCTTACAAAGCTGGTTTCTAAATGATTGTGTCTGTCACACTGTATTCTGTTAGTCTGTATTGTTGTCAGGTAGGATATAAGCGTGTTACTGCCAGAATCCCAGCAGTGTGCATTGTATCTCAGTTGGAATCGTCTCGTCACGTGCTAGTAAGTGTAAGTTATCCGGCGTTAGATTTGGTGTTTAGCTTCTGCGTTCGTATCCTGTTCATTGGTTGCAAGTAGCACTTAATGCTACTTTGTTATCTTAATTAGTATTGTGTTGCTGATGTCCAGCGGTTATTAGCTTCTATCGATGCTTAGAAGTTTTATTTCAAAGCTGATTGCTACTTAGCTGTTTTCAATCAGTTTTATTATATCAGCCCGTGTCTGTAGTTGAGCATTCCTTGAGTAGTGGAAGGAACCTGGGAGTTGTTAATTAGTCTGTATTGTTGTCAGGTGGCACTCGCCACTTAGTGCCTAGCATCACTCGGTTATATTAGCAACCATAGTTGTGGATAGCGGCAGCTTTTGCAGCAGTCTACCTGCAGGAGTACAAAGACTCAGCGGACAAAGACGGAGGAGTCTACCTGCAGGAGTCCACTCAGCGGACAAAGACGGGGCCAGCTGCAGGTGTCCAGTGGGCCAGCTAGGAGTGCGCCGCACGTAAGTATCATAGTTTTGTATTTCCCTGTTCTACTTCCTCTACATCTAACACTACATGCTTCCTCCCTATCCCAGTCCATGTCTCCTCTTCTAGATTGCCTAGAAGGAGAGATTCTACCCACACCCGTAATCTGTCCAATCTCATCCACCCTCCTAGATCTCCCGGTGTTGACGTAGTGGTAGCAGGCGGACTATGGAACTGCCAGTCCGCTGTCCGGAAGGCCGATTTCATCTCGGCCCAGGCCTCACTACTCTCCCTGCAGTTCCTGGCGCTCACGGAGATGTGGATCACTCCCCAGAATACAGCCACCCCTGCTGCTCTCTCCGCTGCCTACACCTTCTCCCACACTCCACGGCCCTCAGGTAGAGGTGGAGGGACTGGTATACTGATCTCCCCCCTGTGGAGATTTGGTATTGTTCCTCTTCCTCACTTCTCACCCTCCTCCTTTGAATTGCATGCTGTCACTGTCACTGTTCCATGTAAACTGCACATCATTGTTCTTTATCGCCCTCCAGGTCGACTGGGGAGTTTCCCAGATGAGATGGATGCCCTACTCAGTGCTTTCTCTGAGGATGGCACTCCCGTCTTACTCCTCGGTGACTTCAACCTGCCGCTGGAGACCTCTCAGGCCTCTGCATTCCTCCCCCTGCTTCAGTCCTTTGACTTCACCATGGCTGAATCCCCATCCACCCACAAGGCCAGTAACCAATTGGACCTGGTCTTCACCAGGAACTGCGCCTCACCCAACATTACGGTATCGCCTCTACATGTGTCTGACCATTGCTTTCTGTCTTTCTCCCTCCCCCTCCCCTCTGTGCCTAAACCATCTTCACCTGCTCCCACTGTCCTTGTCCGTCGCAACCTCCGCTCTCTCTCCCCCGCTGCCCTGTCAGCTACTGTCCTATCTTCCCTTCCCCCTACTGATGCCTTCTCTCAGCTACCTGCTGAGGAAGCATCATCCACCCTACTTTCCTCTCTCTCCTCCTCCTTTGACTTACTCTGTCCTCTATCCACTAAACCTGCTCGTCTCCGACCCCCCGCCCCCTGGCTAACCGATTCCATTCAGGCTAACCGACTGAAACTGCAAGCGACAGAAAGGAAATGGAGAAAATCCAAATCCCCTGTAGCTCTGTCTGATTTCCACACACTCCTGGCTTCCTTCTCCTCTAACCTCTCCTCTGCTAAGTCTGCATTTTTCCTTTCTAAGATTCAATCTTCTGTTTCCAACCCACGTAAACTCTATTCTTTGTTTTCCTCTCTCCTCACCCCTCCTCCTCCCCCACCCCCCTCCTCTCTAACCGCTGATGACTTCTCATCCTTCTTTCACGAGAAGGTCGATGTCATTCGCAACTCCTTCCCCCCAACCTCTCCCTCACCCATCTCGCTACCTAAACCTCCCACCCCTCTGTCCTCCTTCTCGCCCCTTTCTGACTTAGACATCCTTCAACTTGTTCTCCCCACCGTCCCACCACCTGCCCTCTTGATCCCATTCCTTCCCCCCTCTTCCAGTCCATTGCTATGGACATCCTCCCCCTCCAATGTCATTAACTCCTCTCTTTCCTCTGGCTCTGTCCCCTCCTACCTCAAATGCGCTCATGTTGTCCCCCTCCTCAAAAAACCCTCTCTGAATCCTGCTGTCATCTCAAACTACCGACCTGTCTCTCTCCTCCCATTCCTTTCCAAAACATTAAAGCGGGCTGTCTATAATCAACTGTCTGCTCATCTCTTACAGAACGACCTGCTTGATCCCAACCAATCTGGGTTCAGAGCAGGCCACTCCACAGAGACCGCTCTCCTTGCGGTTACTGAGGCTCTTCACGGGGCTAAGTCCCAATCCCTTAGCTCCGTCCTGCTCCTCCTCGACCTGTCGGCGGCATTCGACACCGTGGACCACCAGATCCTGCTCTCATCTCTCGTCGAGATGGGAATCTCTGGATCTGCGTTGACATGGTTTGAGTCCTACCTGGCTGACCGGTCCTACCAGGTGGCCTGGAGAGTATCCCTCTCCTCTCCCCACACCTCTCTACCGAAGTCCCAGGGCTCAGGGCTTGGTGCTAGGCCCATGGTTTTTCCTATCACTGTCCTATTCTCTCTGTACACCAAGTCACTTGGCTCTGTTATTTCTGCTCATGGTTTTTCCTATCACTGTTATGCCGATGACACTCAACTCTTTCTCTCCTTCTCTCCATCTGATACCCAGGTCCCCTGGCACGGATCTCTGCATGCATGGCTGACATCTCCGCATGGATGTCCATCCACCACCTGAAGCTGAACCTGGGGAAGACAGAGCTGCTCTTCCTCCCACTGCCCTAAGGGCTCCCCGATGATTGATGACGTCAATCACTCCGTGGAAGGCTCCATAGTGTCTCCGTCTCCTTGGAGTGACTCTGGACAACCAGCTGTGCTTCCATCTAGCAATATTGCAGCGTTCTATAAACCCCCCCAAAGAAAAACCACTCACTAACCTTTTCTTTCCCAGTGTTACAGGTATGATACGCAGACGCCTGCAATGATTTCTATTGCTGTATTACTGCACTGATCTTGTGCGCTAACTATGATTGTTCTTACCTTGTATTAATGCACATCTTGTAAGTCGCTCTGGATAAGAGCGTCTGCTAAATGCTTAAAATGTCAAATGTAAAAAAATGCACACGACAATTCCTGGATGGGAACAGAGCAGTCTGGAGACTGAGTGGAGTTTGCCGGTCTACGGACCGGATTTTTATTTTTTTCTGTCTCCCCCCCAGACATGGGAGAGAGACAGTGGGAGAGCAGGTTAACACAAAACAAACACAAACACAAAATCTTCACCCTACTCGCCGCAAAGCTTTCGGGTAAAAAACTAAAATAACAAGCTAAAATAATCAAAACTTACAGGACACCGCGCCTCTTCGTCCAGAGTTCCCCTGGAACCTCCCCAGGCACACACATATCCAGTGACCATTCAAGTGCTTCCCAAACCCATGCACACAGAGACACTCGAACTTTCCAGTCCGAGTTCTCTTTTACCCCAAACATACTGAGACCCTCGCCACCTCTCATAGTGAGAGTTCTCTGTCAACCAGCCCGAGACACTCTCCACTCTTTCAGTGAGAGTTCCCGGGCCGTTGTCCAGAGACACTCTCCCCTGCCCGAGTGCGAGTTCTCCCCAAACACACCGAGACCCTCGCCCCTCCTCACAGTGAGAGTTCTCTGGCAACCAGCCCCGAGACACTCTCCACTCTTTCAGTGAGAGTTCCCAGGCCGTTGTCCAGAGATACTCTCCCCTGCCTGAGTGCGAGTTCTCTTCCACTCACACCGAGGGCGAGAGGCGGACCCTCTTTCAGGGCACCCTCTCGCTCCCTTTTCCACTCACACAGGAAGCACTCTACTCAGTCACTTCAACAATTCAGATTCTCACACACAAACCCAATCAGTCAATTGATTTACACATCAATTGCCTGATTGACACCAATTAAATAATAATTAAATCAATTATGGCCTTTGGAGCAACCTTCCGGGCGACATTTCACTCTCACACCCTGTGAGAGTGTCAAACCTGCCCCCGGAAAGTCTCCCTGCTCCAAAGGCCTCCACAACATGTAAAAACACAGGCAACCATGCCACTCCCACGTGGCCGAGACCGACGCCCTCCACAGTGTCCAACCAAACACCCTGGGTTTAATTTTTTTCATACAACCACCCATGTGCCTTAAACTGCAGATAATTCATACAATCCTTTCAAGAGAATGATACAAGTATTGCTTAAGTATGTCTTCACAAAAAAGTGATATTTCATCATACTGTAGATTTGTTTTGACCTTACCATTACTTTGATTCCTTCAGATCTTTATATGAGGCTTTTCACTAAAGCATTATTTAAAAGTTTTGAATTTATGAGAAAAACTGTAAAATATAGTGTTAGTGTAATTTTAATTATGTGTGTGGAGGGACGTATTTGTTTGCTCATTTTCTTGTTTATTTAAATATGCAAATCAGAGACTGAAAACAATTAGCTCACTTCCCTGCTTTTTAAACAATGCAAATGATAAAATGCACTTTCAAACTTACCAGAGGCAAGAGTGCATCCATAGACGGCTTTTCCCATTTTTTTTCTTACAAGAACAATGTAAGAAAAAACCTGTGGTGGGTTCAAATAAAATGAAAAATAAAACGAAAGAAAAACGATCCCTTCATATTACACGTTCAGGTTGAAATGAGATGGTAATTAGGGGCTAAGTTGTGTGTGCTTGAAGCTTTAAGGCCAGGTGTTTTCTCACTGCACACATGGTGGGGTCTACTCTGGAACTCTTCTCTGACCCTGCTGTTGACAGTGTCTGCATTTTATTGGGTGGCAGCATGGTATTGTGTTAAGGAACGGCGAACCTTGAACCCAAAATAGTGGTTTCTGGGTTCCATGCCAACTTCTGCACTTAATTGTGTAATTATTTACATGATTTGGCAGTTTAGCTACATTGTTGATAATCTCATGAACTGAAGACAGTTTTACTCTATTATAATCTAAAAGTGAACCAGCCTTGGTGTACACAGATAATTAGCTAATTGAGCTAGGGTAATTGGTGGGAAAAAAACCCTGCATGCACACCAGCCCTATAAAGACAATGGCATGGAAATTTGGGAAACCAAACTTAAAAGGGATGTTATTGTCTGACAAAATTCATGACTGCAGAAACATTTTTCCATATAATGATCCTCAGGAATTGAATGGAATCCTCCCCAAATGACCAGACACTCAGTTGAAACAATTACGTCATTATTAGCTGTATAATTTAATTTCTACTCAGGAAAGTGTCTCAAATCATTATCAATGTGGTTTGATTCCCACTGGGACCACATATGCTGAAGAATGTATGCAATCACTGCTGTAAGACACTTTGGATAAAAGCGTCTGCTAAATGATTATGCATAATATGTTATGTGTCCTTAAAGGGATGAATTGAGACTCTAAAATGGAAATCGCCATTGAAACAAAACTCTTTGAAACTTTATAGTTAGCCGTCAGAGGGTAGGTATTCTGAAATTATTAATTTCCTTTTTTTGGACGCTCTGCCCAATTTCAAAGTTAAGCACATGCTTAACCCACACAACTGTTATATTTACTGGGGGAATTTGTCGGTTAACCCTGAATAGGGCCCTAAGTGAATAACAATCATAACAACAGGCAACAAAACCCTTCACTTTTAAAAATGTAATTGTATGTGAATGAGCAAAATGGTTAGGCTTGTTAAGTCATGTTATTACAATGCACATATCTTGCTTCCCAAACTGTAAGTTAGCCAAGTCAGTTTTAATTCAATGGGAGATGAGAATGACCTATTTTGGGCAGAACTTACAACGGCACCTACCTTAAATGGTGTGCAACAAAGGCCAGCAAAAGTATATCAGTTTAGGGAAAATAATTTCTACATTTCCCCAAATTCTTTACTTGAACCATACACAATTAAAAGGCCATCCACTGATTGTTAATCCTCAAATAAATTAACCTTGATGACAAAGGCATTGTTCTTGGATAACACAAACAGAATTTTTGACTCTTGGCTGCATTGGGAATCCCCAGGAGTCTGGGGGATGGGGGTGCTTTTGTTGGTGCTCAATAAAATACTGTTGTGCAGGTTTGTAAATGCAGGCCAGTCTCATAACACATTTTTATCATTCACTGAACAGCTTGCCATAAACAGCTCATTATCATATTGCTCACCCAATATTTTGCTTGTTGGAATGAGCCACACAGGAGGGGGAGAGTGTCAATCCAGATTAAACATTGAGCTCAGCAGAGGACTGTAACACAGCTCTGAATAACCACAACGACAAAAAAACCTTTGGAAAATGCATTGTTTTATCAACAATGATGGCTACACCTACAGGAAGCAGCTGGCTGGTAGTCCAATGGGCCTTTTGCTTACATAATTGGACTAACGGGCAAATCTGGTGCCAAATATTTTTCGGTTGTGTTTGATTCCAGTGCCAAGAAATTGATTTTACTCTTTCTTTTCTCTACTTTTAGGATGGAAATCTGCTTATTTAATTTAATAAATTGTTTTGATTTGGTTGTTTATTTTTTATTGTATGCTCTTTTTACACCTAATAAATAAAGAGCATTCACAAAAATGTTTTCTTTTTCTGTTGTTACATGACATGTGGTTTAGGTTTTATGGGGAGTTTTTATCTGTTGTGCCTATCTTGTCTCCATATTGTATCCTCATGCTGTCATTGCTGCAATGTTAAAGGACAGGGATGATCTGTTGAGTGGCTTTTATTCCCCATTTTTCTTTTTTCGCAATCTGGAACATCCAGTCACAATCGTGAGCATGTCCACATCAGTACATCTTTGGTAAATTTGGTAGAGCACAGACATTAATGTGTGCATGTCCTCCACCTGCAGCCAGCCCCTGTCTCTTTTCACTCTTCGGTCCACCACCTGAACTGCGCAGCCTCCCAGTCTTACTGCGCAGACTGCAGTTGCCAGTCAACTAGATGGGTCGCTAGTGCGCGATGAGGCAGGGAGAAACCTGCTAATTATGTGCCATCCAGGTAGGCCATTAGCATTGTCACAATTGGCATCTCTGCACTGAAGGGTCAGGGCTTTAGTGGGATATACCCCACAGCCTCCCGGCCCAGTTGATTTGTGTGGATAATCAAAATCTATTGCGGTCAGACTGTGACGCTCAGGATAAGGACCCAGACGCAGATCAGGATAAGGCAAAAGAGTCGTTTATTGGGAAGCAGGAGTCAAAACCAGGAATCAGAAGTAGCGAAGGTACAGAATCAAAATGCAAAGAGTGGTCACAAAAAGGCAGTCAAAAAGGTCAAAACAGGTAGGCAGATAGGCAAACAAACAGAATCGATAGGCAGGCTCGGAAGTTAACAGAAGGGATGTCTCGGAAAATTCAATAAACACTGGCTTATAGGCTCAGGGAATAAGGATCAACGTTCTGACGGGGAAGGAACATAAACACGGAACAGATATACCAAACGGAAAGGGTAATACAATAGGAATCAGGTGTGACTGGGAGGAGAGAGAGGTAGGAACACAGGTGTAAACATCAATCCAATAATGAGGGGCAAAAGACACGGACTGGTCAAACATAAGACAATAAACGACCTGGGAGATCAGGCAGACACATGCATAGCTAAAGGGGAGGAACAGAGAGAAGCTGCAATGAAAGGAAAAGTGAAAAGCTAACAGGGATACAAACAATAGTCAGAATCGTGAGATAATTAGTGATTAGTAGTGTTAGTAACTTAATCTAAATCCCTAATGTTACTAGATTAGTTGGTTAGTACTATATACATCTAACGAATATATACAAAGTGCAATCTAGAAAGTACGAAGGAAGAAAACGAGATAATAAGCGAAGACGGAGAAAAACCGAAATGTAGAACTTCCCGAAGTGCATGACAAGACAAGGAGTGGATCTCGAAATAAACGGAACAAAGACAGACAGGGACCAGAACGTGACAGAAAGATGAAAGTAGAATACAGAATAAAGAATAATGAATAAAGACTGATGAAAAATAAACAAAGTACAAAAAACAACAGAACAGACACTCAGAACATAACACAGACTTAATTACCACAGTTTACTACACTGGATCTTTCTCATTAAGTCACATAAAACAAGAATCTGCATGTGTATTCATATATGGAAGACTTTCCTAAAGTTCAGATTCGTATCCATTAGTTTGCTCTTCTATATCAGTAAAGCCTATGTGCAAGTATTTTACCCCCTTTGTGATAAACAGCATATTCTGATGGTGTTTAATTCTTTAGTCTCATATTTCCAGAAAATCATTTGTATTTCAGAAACCATACCATATTAGAACAGATGAGCATGATTGGAGCAGGTCTTGTGAAAGCAATTTATGGGAAATCAGCCTTTCAAATATATTATGTATTATCAGTTTAAATAGGTTTTAGTGATACCTTATGAAGTGTAGGAATTGTGTACTATAATAATGTATTATTAAACGTGATAGATATTGCATACTTTTCTTCATGAAGTTTTGAAGGAGCAGATAGATTCTAGGAGATGATACTCAATATAAACCACTTACTGACACAAAAATATTACATAAGTGTCCTTCATTACACAGCTTCAGTGATTCATATGAAATCTGAACAAAAAGGATCTAATGAAAAATCATGAACAACATTTCATGCAAGAAAAAAAGAAAGGAAAATGTTGATTGCTTGTTGGTGCATGGGCCTAATAATTGGGCTTCATTTTATAAAGCCCATATTCAAAATAAAGTGTATTAAAAAAACAATACAGAAGCCTTTAATTGTTTTGATATTTAACTGTTTTTAAGGCCTGGAAAGGAAGACAAAGGACTGGATTAAATCAACATTTTTGCTTACCTTTTTTCCTCACAAACATAGTTTGGCATGTTAATTGTGATGATTGATGAGCATGGCAATGTGTTTGAGCTGGAAAAAAGGCACATGCATTTAATTATGAGTCATATTTAAGCACAAATGTTGATTTAATCCAGGCCAAACAGCTGAGAGTGTGACAGCCACCATCAGTCATTAGTGTTTTACATATGCAAACAACAACATTGTAGCACTGTACTGGATCAAGGTGCCAGGCTGTTCCACAATGAGACCAAGCTGGACCCCTGGAAATTCTAATACATTCCATCCCATTATATCAGGTTATGACTTGCTTATGCTTATCCAGGTCAAATTGTAAGTTTACATCATGTAAATTGTATAACTTAAATAGGAGCACCTTGTGAAAGGATAAACCTCCAATATGAGTGAAGCTATCATGTGATATCAATTACTAACTGAACATTGTGTTTTTGCAATGGGGGCCAAAGTGTTTTGAATGGCTTATAAGAGTGAGCGATTTACAACACATTGCAGCTCCCTGCATTGCTGGGTTCATTCTCTCATTGCTAACATCAACTGCAGTGCCCCATTTGGGATTGAAACCCACAACCCTTTAGTTTCAATGTACAGCAGGTTTGGCCTGGCACATGCCCACATCAGCCCAGGCTGGGGGGACGGACAATGTGGTGAATGGCTGTTAGGGGGTGAAATGGCCCCTGGGAGGGCCACTCAGATCCGCATCCTCCTGTGCCAGAGGGCAGCTTGTATGTACAGAGTGGGAGAGCAGCTGGGAGCAGGCAGCTAATTGGCCTGCAGCTGGCTCTGCCTGACTGAGCACTCCCACACAGTGCTGCCACTGGCTAGCAAACTTCCTCTCACACAGAGTCTGAGGCAGCTTCACTCTAGAAGACCCAATGACTGGGTATAGGCAATGGATTTGGTTTATTTCTTTCTGTCTTTATTTATTTATTAAATGAATTTATTAATTTTATAATAATTATAATATGACTACTACTGCTAGTAATAATAATACAAATAAAGTAGTAGTACTAGAAATCAGTAGCAGTACCAGCAGCAGTAATTGTGCTAGTATTTAATTTATTCATTTGTCAGGTACTATTATCCAAAATGATGTACAAGGCCAAACATTTAAAGTAAATGCATATTGCAAGAGCAACATTAATAACAAGAATACACACAGAATAGATGATAATGCAGTAGCCTAGTGTCAGGCTGGAACAGTGGAGAAATATACAAAAAGTGTACATATCGTGCCTAGAATGATGTACTGTTGCTCTTCAGGATAATACAGATCTACAAGAGAAGCATTACATTAGTTCATAGTGTCCACATGGTGTCAAGCAATGGTCCATAAGAGCAACATTGCTTTGCATCATACCATGTCTAAAAATGACCTACAAGAGCAATATATGATCTATCTAAGCTAAGTTATTCTGAAAAAGTTATGTAAACTTCTCCGTATTGCTCCCTGCTCTCCTTTTATTTATACTCTAAGGAAGTACATTTGAAGAGTTTCATCCTTGGCATTGGCCAGCATAGCCCATTCTATTGAGTTAGCTCCAGGTTTTTATTGTCCACTTAACATCATATACTTGTATAAATCTACTGTATGTATTGTTGTAATAAACTCCACAGAATAACTTCTTTCATTATTTTTTTATTCAAATTATAATAGAAATTAAGGATCAGGTGCACCAGAGAAAAGATTAGATTTTCCTGTCCCAATTGGCCTTATCATGTAGCTGCGATATTGCCTATTGCTTAGCTCAATCCACATCTCTGTATACAACTGTCCTCTCCAAACCCAAACAAAGCAATGTTTGGTGTTACCAAGATATTGACCATAAGAGGATCATTTCAATGATCAAAATATGTCTTGTGTTAGTAAGTGATAAAAATATAAAAAGGAGTCTGAAACAGACTTGCGCTGGTCTTTGGCACTTGATTTTGCTGGCTGTTTCCTGGCTGCGGGTGTTTGGAATTTTGGGAGAGCTTGGTTTGGTATACAATGGGTATTAAACCCATTCACCCCCTTTGGCATTTTTCTTTTGTTACTTAATGGAATCAACATGGATTTAATTGGGATTTCTTGCCACTGATCAACACCAAATACCTTATAATGTCAAAATAAATAATTAATTACAAATACAAATAAAAATCAGACAAACCCACAGAGGCCCCACAGTTGGTTAGCACATTTCCAAGCAAGAGCTTCATCATGAAGGCCAAAGAACATCCATCCATCCATCCATTGTCAAATTCCAAGAATAGCGTTCTTGGAAGGTCGCCAATCCATCACAGGGCACAAATCAGGGGCAAGGATAATTAGTTGATTTTTTGGACAAGAACTGAACCCATCCTCCGAACAACCCGAGACCTTCTTGCTGTAAGTCCATCACCGTAAAGAACATTCAAAGCAAATCCAAGAATGGAAAATAAGGATATAGTTGATTTCAACAACTGAACATCCCCCCGAACACCGTTAAGTCCATCATATAGAATGGAAAATATGGTACAACTGTGAATTTGCCTAGAACTGGCTCAAAAACTGAGCATCCCTGCAAGAAGGGTACTTAGGTAGTGAGGTAGGCCACCAAGAGGCCTATGGAAACTCTAACAGAGTTACATTCTTCCATGGCAGAGATGGGAAACTCTCCATGGGACAACAATAGTCCGGGTGTTTCACAAATCTGCAATTTAAGGAAGGGTGACAAAAAAACTTTTTGGAAGAAAATTCTAATTAAATCTTGTCTAGAGTTTGTCAGGAGGTGGTATGTGGTAGACTAGGGGGAAAAATGGATGGAGCAAGATATAAACAAGAGGAAAACCGGCTGCAGTGTGCAAGAGTCCTGGGACTTGGGAGAAGATTAATATTTATATTCCAGCAGGACCATGACCCAAAGCATACAGCAAAATCCACATTGGAGTGGTTTAAAAAACAAAAATTCAAGGTCCTGGAGTGGCCCAGTAAAAGCCCAGACCTAAATCCCATTGAGAATCTGTGGAAAGATTTGACATTGCTGTTCACAAACAGTTCCCATCCAACCTGATAGAGCTTGAGCAATTTTTTAAAGAAGAATGGGCAAAAATTGCAATGTCCAGATATGCAAAGCTGGTAGAGACTCATCAAGTAGACTCTCAGCTGTAATTGATATGATATGATATGATATGATAGTTTCATTTATATTGCGCCCCCCAACCAATAGTTACATCAGCCCGGGGCGCAGCCCGGGAAGAAGAAAACAAAAGACAAGAACAATAGGAACATGCAAAGTAGAGTCAGCCATCCAAACAAACAAAGAACATAAGGACATAAATACACCTGTCACACAACATCCATCCATCCATCCATCCATCCATTGTCTAAGCCGCTTATTCCTGGTCAGGGTCACGGGGGGGGGTGCTGGAGCCTATCCCAGCATGCGTTCCGGGCGAGAGGCAGGAATACACCCTGGACAGGTCGCCAATCCATCACAGGGCACACACACCATTCACTCACACACTCATACCTACGGGCAATTTAGACTCTCCAATTAGCCTAACGTGCATGTCTTTGGACTGTGGGAGGAAACCGGAGTACCCGGAGGAAACCCACGCGGACACGGGAGAACATGCAAACTCCGCACAGAAAGGCCCCGGCCTGGATTCGAACCCGAGACCTTCTTGCTGTGAGGCGACAGTGCTATCCACTGCACCACCGTGCCGCCCCTGTCACACAACAGTAAAAACTAACTCAGGGATTGTCTCTGGCGAAAAGGTGTGTTTTGAGCATGGCCTTAAAAGTCTGTAGGGTGTTTGCAGACTTGATGTTTAGAGGGAGCTTATTCCACAGTTTCGGCGCTGCAACAGCGAATGCTCAGTCTTCGTTTGTCACCAATTTTGACTGCGGGATCTTCAGGCAAACTTGGTTGTTGGATCTGAGGGATCTGGAGCTAGATGATCGGACCAGGAGTTCCTCAATGTAGGCTGGAGCGAGACCGTTTAGGGCTTTGTAGACGAACATGAGGATTTTGAAGTTGACTCTCTGCTTCACAGGGAGCCAGTGGAGGGATGCAAGGACTGGGGAAATGTGGTCCCTCATTTTGGTTGCAGCCAAAAGTGCTTCTACCAAGTATTAAGTCAAGTGGGGGTGAACTTATGGAATCAATTATTGTCTGTTTTTTATTTATAATTCATTAAGAAAAGGCTTGTTTTTAGTTATTTTGAATTTGACATTATAGAGTATTTTGTGTTGATCAGTGGCAAGAAATCCCAATTAAATCCATTTTGATTCCAGGAAGTAACAAAATATAATGTGAAAAAATTCCAAAGGGGTGAATACTTGCATACTGATGACATTGAAGTGGATAGTCTCAAAATGTAATTTTCTTGAGTAAGTGGTCTGTCCATATTCTACCGTCTGTCCTGGTTCACATTATATTTCGCATGTGTTTTTTGTAAGAAAGAACAACCATGTCATGTCAAACCATGTCAAAATGAGAACCCTTCTGTCACATTGTCATTTTGAGTTGGAGGGGCACTGGTACAGTATGTAACTGAGGTTAAAACCTGAAGGTTAAAACCCAGACCATTACAGAGAGCAGGAGGGTGGAGAGGGCAGGCACAGAGAGAGGCAGGAGTCATTGCCTTGAAAGAAAACGTGGACTATCATTATTTTTTTCCCCCTCATATCTCATCAACATATTGTTTGTGTGTGTATGCATATGTGCATGCAAATGGTTGTACGTATGTGTGTGTGTGTGTGTGTTCATGCTCATGAGTGGGCCATTGTGTTGACATGGCTCAATAAAGAAATGCAATAATTTAGTAAGCAGACCAGTTTTAGGAAGTGTGTATTTACAGATTGTGGTGTCCCTTGGGGTGGGGTGACCCTCCAGAGCCTTTTCAGAGGGCAAGTGTATAAACCGGAGGAGGCAGTATTTCAAACAAAACAATAAAATTATTATTCTGAGAAAACATAAAATAGGATGGGTAACTCAAATACATACAGTCCACAATCCGTTTCTTTGTTGAAGTCTGTAATCCAAAATCGAAATCCAATCCAGTTCCTCAAGCAATCCAAAGTCGGTAACAAACAGGATCCTCAGAACAATCCAAGTTAAACACAAGTCTCTCCAAAACACTCTCACACACCATTCCCCCAATACACCAACCTACTCTCTCCCCCATGTGGCATAAACCAGTCCTTTAAATACACTTTCAAATTGCCTTCAGCTGCCCGCAGTCCTTGTTTCTTTACTTGGTTCAGGTGTGGGACTGCAGGCTGCTGGGAACTGTAGTCTTTTGGGCCTTAGTGGCTCCCAAGAGTTAAAGAGGCAGGCTTTTCCTCATCCTGCCCCTTGGATGCAACAAGATGTATAGAGGGTGCTTTGTACATAACTTTAAAACAATTTTGTTGAGATATATATATACATATATACATATATATATTCGCTTTACTTGAAACAAGTACAAGTGGAAACAAGTCAAAGGAAAATCCCCATTCAGTGCCACAGAATCTGCCTGAACAGTCTGGTTGTCTTCATACCGTCTGCAGAGCTTCTCCTTAACTTCATTAGCATTTCCGCACAATCAATATGTAAATGGTGAGTTCCACAAAGGAGATTTATTTCCGTCCTCTATTTTTTCTGATTAGTGTGAGCTTAGGCTTGATAATTGGTGACACTGCATACCATTACGACATTGCTCAGTGCCTTATCAGAGGGCAGCAGAATTATAACAGACGGCACTGCACAAACTGTAATGGTTTTTGCCAATTCAAACCCTGATGGCACTATTAACTGGCCTTGCAATGGAGCAGATGAGTTATGTAAAGGCTTTTTGGTTTTGGTTCAGGGAGTACGTGCCCTGCCATTACATTTTACAATCCGATTTAAATGGTCTGATCGACATATTTGGTTGTAACCTCTGACCAGGTTGTACCTTTTTGGCGGGACTACAAGTGTCTTAGTCTCGCTGCCAACATACCCATTACGAAAACAATGTTTTTATGTTTTATTGGATTCTTATGGTCTTTTATATTTCTTGATTGACACCAGGCTTTAAATTCAACAGGATATCCATTGGCAGAGTTTAGTGGGGTGCCATGGGTGTAAATATGATCAATAATCGACAAATAAGACAATTGTGGACAATTATGTATCAGGAAATCTTTGCGTTCTGACAAGCTGTCCGAGACTGTGTTCAACAAGGCTAATACTTGCAGATGATTTTAGCAAGAAGAACATAGGTTTTAGCAGAGAGCTATAAACCTGTTTATTTATTTGGGTTAACTTGTTGAATCAAGAGTCCCTCTAGCCACTATCAACTTAGAGCTAGGGACATCCCGTTGTGCTGAACATTGGGAGGGGGGTGATCCAAAATCTTTGGCAATGTATTTGTATAAAGTGCTATACAAATAAATCTGATTTGATTTTTATTTAAGTTGTCATACAAAAGCCTTGGTGTTTGCAAAACAATGGTCCCATTAAAACTTCATGTTTTTCCCTGAAGGAATAAGTTAAACTCTAAGGAATGCTACGCTAAGGAATACAACTACAACACATAGTAACGTCGGTAGAATCACCAACTATTTATTCTCCGTAAATAAGGATCACCTTCTGTAACATTATCATAATCAATTCATTAGAGGTTGATGATCTGTGTCAATATGACTGTATAACAACTCTCACATAACAGTCTAACTTTATAAATTGCACACAACAAATGCTATGTCCTCACTCCACATAGTGAATGCATGTTCTATAATTACATTACATGATCAATATATACTGCACTATTATACACATTTTTCAGCAATGTGATGTCGAGTGTACCTGCTGTGAATTTGTCTCTCTTCACCATTTCATGACACACGCTGTATGTAGTGGACTTACAGTGAGGGTGGCTTCCCACATCTACAGCTCAAAAGAACAATACACACTTCAATACATGTTTATTTTAATTCATGTAATATGGGATTGGGGATGTCACGGCATGAGTTTGTGACGGTATTATAATCATCCTGAAAAATACAGTGGTAATTGTGTTACCGCGGTATCAATGAGTAATATAAATACCCAATAAAAATGTATTAAATGACCCAATATTAGTGTGTGCATATACATCCCCCCGATTTCACATGCCCCAATGTTTAGTGATTATTATTCAATACATGAATGTTAGCTCTCCAAGCTAATGACTTCTAAATATATTTAAGGAACTGAAAAAGTGAAGTCAGATTTAAAAAACAAACAAACACCTTGGTTTCATGAGCATAATATTTTAGCTTGCTAGTTGGTTATCTGTCTCATTGGTGTAACAATGTCCATTGAGGTTGAAATTAATTGGCTAGTTTTATGTAGGGAATGTTTGTTGATGATTCAACATTATCAAGCTAAATAGCTAGCTACCTTACTAGCTAGCTACTTATGTAATATAAGCAGCTTGACTACGCCGTTACGTGCCTTGTTGATACATATGTGAAGAAATAATACTCTTCAGAGAAAATCTGTAGATGTAGGCTATATCTTTACATTTTTAGAATAAGCCAGTTAGCTAGTAATTAATAAGTATGAATGAAGCCTACAGGAACGGTCTCATGTTTTTGAAAAATCAGAAAAATAAAGTTGATTCTTGTTTTTGTTTAATATTATAGTTCCTCTGTTTAGTACATATAGGCATTGGAATTAATATTATTTTATATTAATATTGGGACGCCGATGGTGTTGCAGGTACGTTTTACCTAACAACACCATGCAAATTTTCAATAGACAAAGTATCACTCAATGATAATCACTGCTATTGATAATGATATACCAGTGTAATGGGGGAAGTTCCGCTTGCAGGAGTTTCGAACTGAGGCCTTGCGGGGCTCTGGCTCCACACAACAAGAGGCACGATTAGCCCAATGAGCTAAAGACCCGAGTGCCAAGCCAAGGGAACTAACCATACTCTTCTTTTTTCTCAAGGGGTGACGTCACATTCTGTTGCGGATGCCCACGTGCTTAACTCGCGTTTCAAAGCTCTGCTACACCAGGGCCTATCGTTCCTTATCACTCTAATAAAATTGCTGGGCGGTCTAAATAGGTAGCTCTTAAGTGCATTTGCAAATTGAGCATTCATGTGGAATACTAAAAGCTTCAGTGAAATTCTGGTTTTGAGTAGCGAGTCTGTAGCTAACTAGCAAGCTACCTAGTATGACTGGTGACCACTTAACTGTATTTGGGGTGACCGACAGATTGATAAATAGCGGTCGCAGCGGGAGAACAAATCCTAGAGTAACATTTTGTTCTATTAAAGTACATTTTCAAAGATAAGATTGTTAGTTAATCAACCTGTTCATCCACCTTAGACAGCACCATCCTGCACTGTCTGAACTTTCTTCCAATTACAATTATTGCCTTGAACCCCGCAAAATAGAAACGGATCCTCGCGAAATATAATGCATGAAGTGAGCTGTTGAATCTCAAGCTAGAGATACACGCTGACGTAGCAACCTCGTAAAACACAAGTCAGTAAAAGTTTGGAGAGTGCTTACGCAACTTTTAGTTCAACACATATTAAACCAGTTTATACATTTTGTAAAAATTATTTTATATCAAATACCATGATATAGGCCTACCACCAACTCGGTTATCACGGTGGGGGAAAATGTTTATGGTATGATAACCATCAATTCTGACACCGTGGTATACCATCAAACCGTGGCATCCCTATATGGGATGCAAGTCACTTGCTGTACAGTGATGTGGATAGAATCACCAGCTACATTCTCTGTAAGTAATGATCACTTTCTATAATGTTACCACAATCAATGCATTACATTTAAGTTATATATGGGATACAACTAATTTACCTTACACTGACACGGATAGAATAGCCAGCTACATTCTCCGTAAGTAAAATATCACTTTCTATATTGTTATCACAATCAATGCATTCCATTTAGATTATCTGTGCTGTGTTATGAATGTAGCATATATGCTGTATCATGAGTGTGCTGGGTAAATAAAATAATATACACCATTTAGCAGACGCTTTTATCCAAAGCGACTTACAGTAGTGAATGCATACCTTTTCAGTATATGTGGCCCCAGTGGGAATTGAACCCACGACCTAAGCGTTGCCAACGCTGTGCTCTACCTACTGAGCCACAGAGAACCACTGTGAACAGGTATATCATGTTCAACTGTGTAAAACTCAGTAATGCTAAAATGTACTGCCAGTTTAGTTCCCCTGCTCTTCCTGGTGTTGAGTGATGAGTGAAGGATACATTCTCACATTCAGTCCTCATAAATTCTAAACCATGACAATTTTAACACAGCTTAGCATGTCACATTGACGTAAGCAGCATTATTCCTTGCGTTTAATATGACACTGAACTGAAATGTTTCCCAATGGTGCTTTGGCTTCTGTTTGTGCCAATGATGAGAAGAACATTACATTGAAATGCATTACAGAAGCAATCTGTTTCTGATATATTTATAATGGACTTAAACTCAGAACACAAGTGTAGTGCCAGACAGAGCCATGCTGGAGCCTTATCACATGTCAGCACAGTTAGCATTTTTCCTTTGTTAACATGAAAAAGATTGCCCACAGCGAGTTTTACAGCCTGACTAGAGATGAAAATAAACTGACAAATAAAGATCTGGGTAAATAAGTAAGAATAGTGAAATAATTTGAATTTGATTTCATCAGACGTTTGAGAATAAAGACAATCAATTATATTGTGATTAGTGCACAAACCAGGATGTACGTATATTAGAAAGTCTGGATAATTTCTACCTCCTTCTTCCTGAAGTGATTACTTGGTGCACAAATAGAAACTTGACTTGTCAATATTTTCTCTTGGTATGCTGCTGCTGGAACAATTAATGCATAGTACTGTAATATGTTATCCTCACTTTGGTACAAATTATATTAATAAACAACATCAAGATGCTTTCTGTTCAGGTTTGAATGAAATATCCATCCCACCAAAATACTTATATTGACATACTGTATATTGATAGTGGTAAAATATTACTATACCTGCATGGCAAATTACAAAGCTCTAATATGTGTATGTGTGTCAGAGGCTTATATGTGTGCGTATGTGTCTCTGTGTGTGTATGTATATATTTGTGAGTGAGTGAGAACCTCTGGGTGTGCGTGTGTGTCTGCCAGTCCAACATTCCTCCTAGAACCCCTCCCTCCTCCATATCTGTTCAAGTGGGCCAGCACACCTCACAGATCTTAAGACATTACGGCTGAGAAAATTGAAGTGTTGCACCAGCCTTTTTCCTCCAATCTCAGCGCTCCCCATTGTCAGTCAATCATCCGCCCCGGGGCCTGGGCTCACAGCACTCCAGGCGTGAGGGCACTGCAGTCTCAGGGCTTACAGCTGCTTAGAGAGCTGCACTCTCAGCGCTACATTAAAACCCTGACAGAGCGCCGGGAGAAATGCAAGACCAAAAGAGCCGTGACATTGGCAGACAGAAAAAGCAGGGGCTGTGTGCGTCTATTTGTAATGCCTCACAGTAAAAATAAAAAAGGAAAAAAGTTGATTTCTCACTCACAATACAGATTTCTGAAGCTGAAGAGCTGGAGATATTCTTGAAGAAAAAAAACAGAAAAAAACAACTCTTCCTTTTTTCACTCGCCTCTTAATCCCTTGTAGGAATCTCATAACATCTGCCTCCGCAGTGTTGTGATCTGTTTTTTGATTAAATTGCTCTCCCATCTTTGAGAATGGCGGTCAAGGCAGGAGAAAACAGCCTGGAGCAGTGGGAGTCATAGCTCAGTCTTTCCTTAATACCGATAATAGTTTTCCGTTATTTAAAATGACAGATTTCATGCTCCCGCTTGCATGCATATACAGAATCAGGTGGCCCGCGGCCCGCAGTTGGAGACGATTCCATAACAACGATATTGTGGGCGAGGATTGGTGTGCTAGGCTGCCTTAACGGAACGTGGCAGAATGGCACTTTAATTTTGAGTGTGCATATTAATATTCGTCACCAGAGACCGAGATGTCAGGCTGAAATACCAGAGTGATGGCGAGGACAACATTAGTCATGCAAGTAGCTGAAGCTGTTCACTATAATGGCAGTCTGTGTAATATCAGCGTACGGTAAATGTAGCACAGAAAGAGAAGCGAGGTTAGAGTGCTACAGCAGGCAAAGTCACAACAACGTTATTGCATTTAGGCATCTGTGTGAGGTCACTGGTGTAACCCTGCCAGTTGTTTCCCAAAGGCTACTGTGTCCACTGTTGCGTTTAAGTGATAATTGAACAAGGAGAGAATGGTTTGAGAGCTAACTTTTTTAAGAGCAAAAAGTAATTTTGTTAAAATGTAAACACCACAACTGGGGAGGTTAAGACATAGGGAGAGGTCAAAGCACAATAAATACATTTTAGAAGCCATCTTTCAATTGCTGCTTTGTACTGACCTCATACTTATTGAACTCAAAAAATGTTTTAAGTGAGAGAAAGCCAGAAAATAAATGTACACAAGCACCTCAACCATTATCTTGACCTATTCACTGACAAGGCTTCCAACACACAATGTTTTGAAACCTGTATGGTATTATAACTATGTTTTTCTACTATAAACTTCAAGCTCCTTAGCAGCTTGAAGATTCAATCAAGCTTTATTTTGAACAAAACAACCAAATAGATTATTTTCAGAGGAATACAGGACAAACAGTTGATTCATTTCTAGAAAACAATTCGGTAAGTATTTGAATGCTATATGTACTTACAATTGACTGATTATCTATCTTGGTACATTAATCTAGTTATTAATGCTTTGTAAAAGTCAATACATACCACGTGTAGCCAGTAGGACTGATAGATGCCCCCAGCCCTGATGCCCAGTCCCCACCCAGATTAAAGTTATAAATTAACATGAATTCAAATTCCCTCGAGAACTGCGGAACTATTGTTTGAGGTGAGCGTGTCCGTCTGGTTGCTTCACCTGAAGAATTAGCTGGTAGGTAGGTGTAATAAATCCACAATTTGCTTGCCATGATCTATTCACAGTACATTTTTGTTATTATTCCACTTTAAAAGCTACGAGCACAAGTAACTATGGTTGCGTAAACACTGAATCAAGTTTAATTGCATACACATGTGTACTGCCATTCTAAGGGTTTTCTGTGTAGAAGGGTATAACAATGTTAATTACATCTTCCTCCTGATTGGGGCGTCTTCCTAATTGCTGTCTCCCTTCTTTCCAATTTCCACACCCACATCTACTTTAAAAGGCCCCATGTGACAACAGCCAGGGTTCGAGCAACTTACCTCAACTCTGTTCAGGTAGCATGGGGAGCTTTGCACAGCGCTGTATGTATTTCTTCCTCGTGTGGTTGTACTCTTGTATGTTCTCTTCACCAGTTGGGTTTGTAGCTCTTGTAAACTACCTTCTGGGGGTTTGTAGATTCCCTGCTGTCCTTGCTCGCTTTGGGTGGCTACAAAGAGGTAGTATAAAAATCAGCTAGTGGTTGATGATGTGTTTTGTATGCTTTTATTGTTATAATGTTTTTATCTTGACGCATTGCATTTTTATACCTTTGCTAGATTATGTACTGACCTGTAGATTTGCACATTTATAGTTTTGCTTTGCTTATTTTGCATAAGCTTCCTGAATTGCGAATTTGCACATTTATTATCAAATATTCTCTAGCTGCCTGCTGTGCACACATAACATGTACACACTAAAATGTACAAACTAAAACTTACACACTAAAACTTACTTGTGACGCAATCCCTCTTATGTGTTGTATTATTCTTTTAATGTTGTACTTGTCACAATTAATATTATATTGCTTGTCGTAGCTAATGCTAGCTAACCATTGTTGACATTCTGTACAACTTGCTGAATTGCCCTTTTTTAACTTCCGTACATACTTGTATATTGTTCGATGGAAGTTGTATTGTTCATAATATGTTTTGTATTTGCTGTGGTGTATTACATTGACTCAAGCCATTACTGACTTTTCGCAGACCTGCATTATAAAATATTTACTCAGTGGTTTTGAGGTATTCCCCCTCAGTAGACAGGAATTGCAAAGCCTACATAGCGCCCCTACATAGCAGGAGGTATAACTGCAATTATTTTAAACTATAAAAGTACTACATAGGATCTCAATATTGTAGTTTTAATTGGCTTGTATTTAGCGCTTTACTGTAGCGTTGAGTTAATGCATCACTACTGCAGTGTAGTAGCTGAGTCGGAACCTTCCCAACCTGCCCAAACAGCAAGCTACCCTGGTCACTAAGGGAGGCAGGATACGTGTCTTAATTACTGCCAGTATAATACATCATCCCTCGCTAAACTAATCTAGCATTCGTGCATTGTTAAGGCACCAGACATTAGGTGCTGTTCAGTTTTGATGTAGAACATTTTATCAGATGTGCTCATTGTATAGGCATATGAAACTAAAGTATGCACTGTCATGGTGTTTAAATCATGCTTCAGCTTTAGGGTAGTATATTCTATGGGGATATATTTGGGTATATGTGTAAGTAGGAGAATATACCTAGTTTTAATTATTTTTCTGCTATATCACTACAGTATCTGGTTTTGTCATCCTCATTGGGTCAGACCAACTAATGCTTGCTTACTGGGAACAGTAAAAGGGGAAGGCATGCTAATTTTATAGTATCCATGTCAATTATATCCATGTTTTGTCTTAACTTAATAATTTAATATGTTTGCATGTACTATGAACTGAAGCGATCAGGAGACTTAAAAACTGTATTTTGTCGTAGGCAACAGCTCAACTACAAGTGACCACTGTTTTTCCCATCTAATTGTTAGCATTGCTATTCTGTGCGAGTAAATCTTCTATCCTTCTGGTGGTTTACCCCAAAGCTATTGCTACATATACACAGCCAGATTTGTACCTTGCCAATAGTAATAGTAGGGACCACTTAACCTACACCTCCTTATTCCCCCTGGAGTTAGGACCTCCTGCTTGCGGTGTTGATCTGGCCTCTTTCAAGGTTTGGTTTTGGGCCCAGCTCTAGTGGTGAGTACACTTATTGATATGCCCAGTAGAAGGGCCTCTGGGTAGCCTCAATACTGGCCTGTGAGCTTCTAAATGTGGATACATGTACTTGTATGATCTGTAAAAACATTTGTGTGATAACTATAGACTTTGTCTGCGAGACTCCTACCCACCTGCTACTACTTAGGTACCCCCCCCCCCCAACTGGAAAATATTTGCTGCCAACATGAAATAAAACTTGTATTTTTGTATCTCCGCCCAGTGGGGAACCCATTAGATCACGACTATGGGGTCTCTCTCCCCTTATTAGAGAGTGGCGTAGTCTGTCTTAACATCCAAAGCTTACCGCTTCCACCTGCTACACATGCCAATGGAAATAATAACTCGTCATAGAGGATGAGGCAGCTGCTAGCTGTACCCTGGAAACCTGGACAGAGCTTTTTAAAACTGAAAATAGATATTTTGGTAAAAAAAACATTTTATTCCATGCTATTGGATGTGTGCTCAATTCACAAGATGTATTTGATGAAAGACCGATTCGTTCAACAATGGATTTACTTATTTTACTTGAGCTATATCATCTGAAAAGTGACCAACAAAAACACTTTCGGTAGCCCATCTTCCAATATCACCAGTACCGCTATCTTCTCCAACAAAGTGTAATCTGGTCATACAGAGAAATCTTTGCCAAGCTAAAGATTTGTTTTTACCGAAGACTAATTTTCACAGCAAATGTGACTAAGGCTGAGAAAATTTATCAAAAAAGTTATTATTGTATTGATAACTTCCTGTTATTCATAAGTGAGCTGCCATATCGATATTTATGTGTCATAAATTGTTTTCAAAATAAATGTTCTCTTGCACCCAAAACACTGAAATCTGCATAAATGAGAGTCCTTGTCAACATGATTAGCGAGCTTCCCAAACCTAACCTTACTTAACTTTTTCTAGACAAGCAAAAGCACTGACCTATAAATTATAATCCATAAATCCACGAAGCGTCGGAGGATGTGGCATTGGTTACCCCAGGAGATGGACACAGGGAGAGAGACCCCGGAGGAGGCAGACTACCGAGTGTTAATATGATTCGTCACAGTTCTCCTGATGCTATTACCCCACAGTAGAGACAGCACCGGTCGCGCATATGGCGATCACGTTCAGATGGGGATAATCTGGTTCTTCCTAACTGCATGGGTTCCTCCATGTAGGCAGATGGCGCTGTGTATTGGGGTGTTGCTTTGGGAGGTTCCTGGCAAAACCCGGAAGTGGTTGTAGCTGGTTTGGGGCTCGGAGTGAGAAACGGAGGGATAACGGCGTTCTCTGTTGCTCGTGGATCCGATTGTGTGCGATGATGGTGGAGAATTGCAAGCCAAGGCAGCAGTTTCCTTTTGATGGCTCCTGCAAGGCACAATTGGAGATTTTCAAAATAAAAGTACATGTTACTCAGATTCAAGTGCATGTTACTTAGGTTCAAAATATTATTTTTTAAAGTTATTACAATAGAATGCTACACTCTTTCTTACACTTACACATAAATAAAGATAAGCAGTAACTGTACAACGTATTTGAAAATATAGATAATAAATATGAACAAATTATAAGTATCACGACCTCCCGCGTGGTCTAGTGGGTTCAACGTCTGGCCGGGAGTGCCACCGGGGCAGTAATTGGATATCCGCCCCAGGGAGGGGGGAGGGAAGCCGACACAGTTCGCTGCGCAAAGGAGTGGTTCTGGGGTGCTGGAATTACAGTTGACAGCACAATGAGTACTGTCTCAGAGGAGGCAGTGCTTCACCATTGTCAATACTGGTCACAGGGCTACGGCAGCGAACTACGTGGGAGGGGATTTAACTAAGCATAGCGCGAGTACATGGCTACCAAATTGGGAGAAAAACGGGGTAAAATCGAAAAGAATTATAATAATAATTACAATTATAAGTATCACAGATATTTGTGCATTTACTCTATTTTATGGGCTGTACAGGAAAAGCTATACATAGTTACTTCATGATATGTAAAATGAGATGTGAAACTGATCACTTAGACCTTCTAGTAAAACATTCAAGTGAGACTCATATCTAATTTATGTCGCATGGAGTGTTGCTGGCTTTTTTTTGTAATAATATATTTGGTTGTTGATTGAAAGAAAAGGTTTGATTTAATCCTCAGCAGCCTGCCTAGTGGTGAGTACATTGTTTGAATGAAACAAACAGTTTCAGTACTGTAGCAAGTATCAAAGCATTGTGTGTTTGAAGACTTGTCAGTGCATAGGCCAAGAAAATGGTTGAGGTGCCTGTGTGAATTTCCCACCTTTTTTAAACTTTTGCCAACCATTCTCTCTCACTTAACATTTTTTGAAGTGCAAAAAAACAAAGAATGTTCAAAGCAAATCCGAGAAAATATTTTTTTAAATCAGGAGAAAGATATAAGAGGATTTCAAAGACTTTGAATATGCCCCGGAACACTGTTAAGTCCATCATAAAGAAATAGAGAGAATATGGTACAACTGTGAATTTGTAAATTGCTCAAGCAATTCTGTAAAGAAGAATGGGCGAACATTGCAGTGTCCAGATGTGCAAAGCTGGTAGAGATTTACTCAAATAGACTCACAGCTGTAATTGTAGCTAAAGGTGCTTCTACCAAGTATTAAGTCAAGGGGGGTGAATACTTATGGAATCAATTATTGTCTGTTTTTTAATTTATAATTAATATTGTTAAGCTTGTTTTTTGTTTGTTGTTGTTTTATTTGACAGTATAGAGTATTTTGTGTTGATCATTGACAAGAAATCCCAATTAAATCCATTTTGATTCCAGGAAGTAAGAAAATAAAATGTGAAAAATGCCAAAGGGATGAATACTTTCATAATTTTTACATTGAAGTGCATATTCTCAAAATGTAATTTTCTTGAGTAAGTGACCTGTCCTTATTCTACCTATACGTACGTCTGTCCTGGTTCACATTATATTTTGCATGTGTTTTTGGTGAGAAAGCACAACCATGTCAGAATATGAGAACCCTTCTGTCACATTGTCATTTTCAGTTGGAGGGGCACTGGTACAGTATGTAACTGATTCAGCCTGGAGGTTAAAACCCAGATCATTACAGAGAACAGGAAGCTTTTTTTATATAGCTTATTTATTCCATTTTGACTCCATGTGAAATGTGAAAAATGCCAAATGGGGGTGAATACTTTCTATACTCACTGTATATCAACCCTGTGATATATATATATATATATATATTGTATATATTTGCATATAGCGACCCGCTAGATCGCTACAATATATACATATATATATAAAGAATGGAATATTTTACAAAGAATGCTCAGTCTGAACTAAATTATTTATTAAATTACATACATTAAAGAGTGTAGAATGTTTGAAATTATGAGCATAACAGATTAATTGCAATAGTTTGTATGACTCACTGCTGTTCTCACATGCAGTGACACTGTAATTACCGTGATTTCAAAGATACGGTTACCTCTTTGTTTTGTTTATTCCATCATAATAATGTTCTTTCAAAGAGGTTGCTTAACATAATTACTAATGAACAGAAAAGCAGAAATATAATGACATTTTTGTTAATTTATTTAGTAAATATTTTAGTTTTACTATGCGTAAGTACCCTGTGGAGTTTTAATTGAAAGGTTATTTGAAGTCGCACAACAATTTGATACATTTCTAGAATTTTTCCTCATAAACATAGTTTTCATTACTTTGATGAATTTATATGCAAACTGTGGTCTATCACTGATTCATCCTGGAAGAAACCTCTCCCATTAGAGTATAAAGTGTTTTCTTGATTATAGCAGTTACCTGTGTGTGTGTGTGTGTGTGTGTGTTTGTGTATATGTATATTGTGGTGCGGGGAATAGGGACCCCCCCGCTTTGCAGGGAGATAACATGCGCTGTCACCCTCTCCAACCTGAAACACCTACAGCACCATGGACAGTGCCGGCATCCTCGCTCTCCATTTCACCACGGACAGCGCCTGAACAGCCCATCATTCAATAATGAGAGGCACTTAATTTCCCGAGTGAGGCCAGCTGTAGCAAGTCGAGCTAATGAGCTCCGGCCCTTCAAAAGCCACCTTCACTCTCTGGGTTTTTGCACTCCAATCTGCCTGCCTAACTTTTATACTGTGTTTTTGCCTAGAATCGGGGTAAAACCAAATCTCACAGGCCAAACCATAGCCCCCAGCGACGTGCCTTCTTCACCCCCTACCGCGCACTTCCGAGTCCCCACCACCCATGGACCCTTTGTGCACTGCCACCTTAAAGACTTATTTTTCCTTAGAGTTTTTCCCCTGTCAAATAAATCTTGTGTTTTCCTGAATCCTGGATTCCTTGCCTTGTCTGTGCCCCACCTACATGGCTACTATACCTGGTAATGACATATATATATATACAGTACCAGTCAAAAGTTTGAGTACACCTTCCATCTGGACTACAGCTAATCGGGCACTCCTTCATTCTTCAGCAAGATAACGACCCGAAACACACCTTGAAGTTGTGCAAGAACTACCTGGTGAAGGAGGAACGTGAAGGACAACTCAAACTGATGACCTGGCCTGCCCAGTGTCCAGACCTCAATCCCATAGAAATTGTATGGGACGAACTGGACAGAAGAGTCAAAGCAAAGCAACCCACAAGTTTCTCTGGGAATTGCTGCAGGAGAGCTGGGAAAACATATCGGGTGATTTCCTGCTGAAACTTATTATCCGAATGGCCCGTGTTTGTGAGGCTGTTATCACGGCAAAGAGTGGCTATTTTGAGGAATCCAAGATTCAATTTTCAATATAATTTTCTTTAACATTTAATTGATGTTCATTTTGTTCATTGTTACATGTGCTTTTTGTCATTTTTAAGTATTTACAGAAACATATACAGTGTAAAGCATTGTCAATTATGAGATAAACCTAGTTTCCAGCAGGTGTACTCAAACTTTTTACTGGTACTGTATATATATATTGTGGCGTCCCCAAGGGTTGGGCGACACTCACTGACCTTTCAGAGGGCGTAGGCAAGTGCAATAACACTGAGGAGGCAGTAATATCAGCAGAAATGATGATTTATTAAACAAACAACACAAAACGCAGGGTGGGGTCTTTTGGGGCATACGAACACAAAGTCCACAATTCTTGTCTCTTTGTCGATGTCCGTTCCAAATCCGCAATCCAGGTCCAAGTTCCGTTGTCCAGTCCGTAATCCAATCCCAATCAATCCAATCCAATTTCCAACAAACAATTCCCCAACACTCTCTTTCAAAAAACTCTCTCTCACCGCTCCTTGTAAATCCTGGCTGGTCAATGACTTCACAGGTATTTACTCACCAAACTCGCACAGCAACTCCTTTCACAACTCGTTCCTACTCCTTTTCTAAGAACAATGGGCATCAGCCCTTTAAATAGGCCTTTGAAATGGCTTTCAGCTGTTCGTTATCTTCATTGCCTGACTTGGTTCAGGTGTTGCGGTGGCATGCTGGGAAATGTAGTGAAAAATGGCTGCCATGTGTTGGAGGCCAGGCAGCCATTTTGTGGTGCAACCCTTCGGGCTGCCACAATATATAGTACCAGGGTTGGGAGGGTTACTTTGTAAATGTAATTAGTGCCTGAATACTGATTACACGGCTCTGAAAGTAATCAGATACGAATACGAATGTCTCAAAAAAGTTACGTATTCAGATTACTTTTAGAATACTTACTTTTTCCATCATAGATGGGTATGTTTTGGGGTACAGGAGACACTTGGAAGCTGTTATATAGCCAAAGGTGGTGCTACTTAGTACTAAAAGGGTGTTCAAACCTTTGCACAGGCCATGTTCACTTTTTTATTTTATCAGTAATAAATTTAAATTGTTATTATGCATTACACTTTGAAAAAGGATGTCATGTTCAACTTTCCACTGTGTAGAGGTCAGGTCAGCTTCTGTTCATTTAATAATAAATACTAATACATTTGAGATGTCAATTTAGCTAAATATATGCAACATTATATGCATCAGTATATGCATTCACTACTGTAACGTATATTGTTATATATATATGTATCCATCTATATACAGTATCCATTTGCAAAATGAAAGGTCACAATGGAATGAAAGGACTACTGTATGAGAGTGGAAAGGGAAAAGGGGGGTTACAAATGAAACGTGCAATTTTACTTCTCCACATTTTTTTATTATTTGCGAAGAGGTTTGATCTGTTTTCATTTCCTCATATATAAATTCATATACCAATAGAAAAAAATATTTATTTGCATTGTCTGTTGGGAGCCCTTTCTAAATGGTTTCATTTATAATAACATAATGGCTGTGGTAATCTGTTTGAGCACTGCCAAGCAGGAGGGTGCTTCCTGTCGGTCTTCATCATTTTGAGAGAGGAAGAGTATGATTGGAATGAACCTCTTTCCCTCAGTTTCCAGTTTAAACTAGAAATATTTTGCAGCATCAGAGAACAAGATCAGAAGCATGTGACTACAAACTTGAATTCAACTCATCAAACCTTATAGTACAAAATACGTGCAAAATAAACTGCAGACTTTTGATATCTTTCATTATACATATTTGATGGGTCAGCTAAGTTAGGCAGTAACGAGGAGAAGTTTTATATTACTAAGCGATGTATTGAAGAATTTATTTTTGGGATATTATTACATTATGAACAAAAAAACAATGATTTAGATATAAACTATTAATCCATGTAATTTATTTAAGAATGTAGGTTAATAAGGGAATAATACAAATGTTTTTACATACTAATACTGTAAAATCAGTTTATCACTACAGAGTACCAAACTGCCTCTGAAAGCACCATCAGCCCAAGAACTGTGCGTCGGGAGCTTCATGGAATGGGTTTCCATGGCCGAGCAGCTGCACACAAGCCTCACATCACCATGTGCAATGCCAAGCGTCGGCTTGAGTGGCGTAAAGCATGCCACAACTGGACTCTGGAGCAGTGGAAACGTGTTCTTTGGAGTGATGAATCACGCTTCACTGTCTGGCAGTCTGATGGACGAATCTGGGTTTGGCGGATGCCTGGAGAAAGCTCCCTTCTGGAATGCATAGTGCCAACTGTAAAGTTTGGTGGAGGAGGGATAATGGTCTGGGGCTGTCTCAGGGTTTGGGATAGGCCCCTTAGTTCCAGTGAAGGGTATTCTTAATGCTACAGAATACAAAGACATCTTAGCCAATTGGGTGCTTCCAACTTTGTGGCAACAGCTTGGGGAAGGCCCTTTGCTGTTCTAGCATGACTGTGCCCCTGTGCACAAAGCGAGGTCCATAAAGACATGGTTAGACGAGTTTGGTGTGGAGGAACTCAATTGGCCTGCACAGAGCCCTGACCTCAACCCCATTGAACACCTTTGGGAGGAATTCGAATGCCGATTGCGAGCCAGGCCTTCTCGTCCAACATCAGTGCCTGACCTCACAGATGCTCTTTTGCCTGAATGGGCACAAATTCCCACAGACACACTCCAAAATCTTGTGGAAAGCCTTCCCAGAAGAGTGGCAGCTGTCATAGCTGCAAAGGGGGGTCCAACTCCATATTAATGCCCATGGTTTTAGAATGGGATGTCCAACAAGATCATATAGGTGTGATGGTCAGGTGTCCACTTACTTTTGGCCATTTATATAGTGTATGTTGTACGCATCGGTATTGTTGGGGTCAATTTGACCCCCAGTTCTATTGTTATATAAAACCATCATTTTGATCTTGTTTTTGTTGTGTTGGCTGATACTGAGGGCACTTTCACATTCATTTGTGTGTGTGTGTGTGTGACAGAGACAGAGAGAGAGCATGCATGTGTGTGTGTGTGTGAGGAGAAAACATAGTTCACGCAACATGGGGGCAGGGCAAACTTATAATAATGGCTGCACACACAGCGCTCTAAACCATTTCTCTTTGCATTTGTGCCTCAACTAAAGATTTTGAAACTGACCACCAGACAGAGGCATAGATTTTATGCCACTGAAGTTCTGTCACAGATCTTGGAGGGTGAAAGTGATTTGGATGAGGATGTGTTTGAGACTGAGGATAATGTTGAGGAGGACCCTGATTATGCGGCATCCTCCTCTGATGATGAGAATTAAGCCCTTGAGATACCACATACTGACCCTCCTGTTGTTTCTCAACCACTAAGAACTGACATGTTCACTTCCAAAAATGGAAAGCTACTATGGTCCGGATCCCCAGTTGAAATACAAGGTACACTTAGTGCTGCTAATGTCATCAAAATGGTTCCAGGCCCCACCAGATATGCTACCATGTTGGGAACAGTAAGAAAAAACAAGCCAGAGCTTCCCTGTGAGCTTCTTGCAATGAAGGACAGGAGAGTAACATCTTCCATGTTTGCCTTCACTGACAAAGCTGCTGTTGTCTCCTACTGCCCCAAGAAAAACTCAAATGTCCTGCTGATGAGTACCATGCACAAAGATGCTGCCTTGAGCAGCAGAGAAGACAGAAAGCCACAAATGGTGCTGGACTACAATGGGACAAAGGGAGGGGTTGACAACTTGGAAAAGGTCACAGCCACATACAGCTGCTGACGTATGACTGCCCGTTGGCCCCTAGTCATTTTCTTCAACATCATTGATGTGAGTGTGTACAATGCTTTTGTCATATGGAGTGAAACAAACATTGTTGTCGTGGAAATTCTACTATTCAAAGGAAGCGAGACTGTGTTCTCAATTTTCAAATCATGTTTTATTACTGTTTCGAAACAGGGGAGCAGTCTAACACTCTCGCGTAAAGAATGTCAGAGTATCTCCGATGAGATAAAGGAAATACAACAGTATATATCTTTTACATTCGAGGTGACCATCGCCCTTTGGAGTTTCACCCATTGGTCATGGTTGAAACCCCTCCTTTATTGATGGGTCCAAACACATGTTTTACCCTCCCAACATACACATTTCTTGCATACATTAGGACAAGGCAACTCTCACTTATGACCCAGTAATAACTTTCTATCCGTGTTATTATGATTTATACAGCACAATAATAAACTAATTCCCAAGGAACCAACCTTGACGTTTCCTGCTCTCCAACCCAAACATCTTAATGTTTCTCATTCCTTCACACTGAATTGTCTCCCACTCCTAGCAACACTGACTTATCTCTTCCTGAATGGTACACCATATCCAGACAATGTCTGACCCGTTAGTGGAAGCATAAACAACTCATTCAGCAAGCTGGAAACGTCCTGTCGGTAGGCCTAAGTAAATTTTTCCCTCACAATGTTTGACATTTAAAAAAAGAATTCCTGGGGTCAAATTGACCCCGAAGATAATACATGTTATTATGCTTGATAATAAAAGGTGTGTTTCTTTACAAATGTTATTTTTCTTTTTTAATGAGCACTTAATATCAACATCAAGCCCTGCAAACACCAAAACATAATTTGTTTTCAATTTTAGGTCAATGAATGAGATTGTACAGTGATTTGCATATTTCGCAATAGTCATATAAAATCAATACTTGATGTGTAAGGGGAGGATGGGGGGAGTCATGTTTTATTTACTGGGCTATTAAGATGGTCAGTAGAAAGGCCTAAAGTAGCTGAGAGAGAAACTTGGGTAACCCTTTCAGTTACAATAATTTTCTGCAGGTTTACATTGCTGGGGCCAAATTGACCCCAAACATAAAAGTTGTTAGTTAATTTGAACATAATAGGAGGGCAAATCACCTGATTTCAATGAGATCAATGAGCCTTTGGACCTTTTCAGATTTTCCAATGCTATTGGTTTCATTGGAGCTTCTGGAGAATGGATGTAGAGGAATATAAATGCTCTACTGGGACATTGAGAAGAACTGAAAAGAATGAATCATTCAAGATAAATGCATGTAAAGTAAGTAAGTAAAGTAAGTAAAATTTATTTATATAGCGCCTTTCATACAATTAAATGCAGCTCAAAGCGCTTTACAACAGGGAATTCATTACAACACTAGCATAGGCATCATACTGTCACATTACAATACTAACCATCTCCACACTGTTCATGAACCATCTTCACATTGTTACATTACGACACTAACCATCTTCACATTGTTACATTACAATACTACCATCACTAATCATTACAACACTAGCATAAGCATCACACTGTTACATTTCAACACTAACCATCTCCACACTGTCTGGAACTAAGGTATAGTATGGTGCAGCGTTGAACTCTGCCACACTCCACAGTTCTTCTGATGAGCTTCTGATGGTTATTTTGTTCAACCAATATGCCTCCCCAGTTTCGGATCTTTACCAAAAGGTAATTTTTGTCCCACAGGCAACCGAATTCAAACCAATCATCCCCAGTGGTCGACATGCAAGATTTGAAATTCCCTCCACTTCCCCTAAAACTCACATACAGAAAACAAGAATGGCCTTGCATGTTTCTTGGGTGGACTTGTTAGAGTTTACATCTCTTTGTGGGTGCCAGAAGGGTAGAACATATTGGTATTCCCCTCTTTAGTGAAAAATGCTCTGAGACACTGAAAGGCAGAATTTAAATGCAATGCATTCTTCTTCTTCTTCTTCTTTATTTGTAATGGGGGCAGGCTCCAGAGAGGAAAAATGTGAAAAAGGGTTGTATTTTATTCATCCACGCATTCGCAGATCCACATGTGAGAGGTGGGTTGTGTTGCTGAGATCCAGTTGAGCGATCGATAATCACAGTCCGCAAGGTAGCCACAAGAGTGCAGACAAATTAAACAGGGGAAAGAGGCTGCAGACACACTGATTGCAACAATTGGCAACAATTTTGTCACAACTATACGAATCAAACACGACAATATCTCCTTCAGCAGAAAAAAATCTGTTGTGTCTGGATTTGGAATCTGTTAGATGTGAATTGGACGCAGCAGAATAGGGTTATAAACTTCTACCTTTGAGGCAAAGTTGGCTAAACTGTTCAGCATTAAACAGCTAATCCATTCTAAAAGGCCTATTGAATGCCTAATCTAGCAAAACTGTCACCTTTAACACTAGAACCGCCAGGATTTGTTGTATACCTAAAACTACCAACAGGTAAAATTGACCCGTACATCTATGTTGCATTGATTGCAAATGTATACTATCATTGCAATAACACATTCGTTTCACAAGGAATTTCTAAAATCACAAAATAACAATGCAATATCGATACAACATTCATGTAGGCTAGCAAACTGAATGAAATAGCTGAACATAGGCAAAATGTAGGCATCAGGCAAATTAGACTAAATAGCCTACTATATAATACTGTGGCAGCCCAAGGGGCTGCACAACAAAATGGCTGCCTGGCCTACAACACATGGGAGCCAGGAAACACTACATTTCCCAGCAGGCCACATTCACACCTGAGCCAAGTAAAGGTAACGGGACTAACGACCAGCTGAAGGCCATTTCAAGGCCTATTTAAAGGGGTGAATCCCATTACACTGGAAGAGGAGTAGGAACGTGTTTTGGAAGGAGTTGCTGTGTTTGTTTGGAGAGTGAAATACCTGTGAAGTCGTTTGACCAGCCAGGATTTGCAGAGAGTGTTGGAGTGTGTGTTTGTGTGTGTATGGAATTGGATTGCTTTGGATTTTGACTACGGACTGGATTGCGGAACTGACTTGGATAACGGAATTGGATTGGACATTGACAACGATAAGGATTGCGGACTTTGTGTGTTTGTATTCCCCTGAAGATCCCACCCTTTGTTTTGTGTTTGTCAGTAGTAGTATAATAAATTATCATTTTGTTTTTGAATACTGCCTCCTTGTTTTTGAACTTGCCTACGCCCTCTGCAAGGTCCGTGAGTGTCGCCCAACCCCTGGGGACACCACAATACATACAAAACAATAAAACAACAAACAGAACAAAGTCATGTGTGAATAAACAAAAATCACAAATAAATAAGAGTTAATCCATTCAACAAAGTTTTACATTTATTAATAAACATTTACGACAACGCTTTGCCAATCGACAGGATAGAAATAACCTCAGTGAAATAGACACCTTAGGCAAACTGAACAAAAAAATATGAATTTGCTTTTTATGCTCTAAATAATTGTCCTATTCACAGTTAGCGCAAACACTCAAAACCATAACTGTATACTTTCCACATACTGCATTTCATAATCTTTGATGACAATGTCTTAGGCTACGTTGCCCACTGCCACTGAAGCAATGATGTGAGATTAGATACAGTAGCCTATTATAGCACATATCTGTCATAATACTTATGTGATGCTATCAATAGCTAGCTAGTGCAGACATCAATATAATTGAGTTACATTACATTACATTACAGGCATCTTATCCAGAGCGACTTAGTTTTACATTTCTTTACAGTCCATTTATACAGCTGGATATTAACCGAAGCAATTCAGGTTAAGTACCTTGCTCAAGGGTACAACGGCAGTGTCCCACCCGGGGATTGAACTTGCAACCTTAACGTTACAAGCCCAGTTCCCTAACCATTATACCACACTGCCTGCCTTTAGTTATTGAGATACGCTACCTTATTGATAACTAGCTAGCTATAGGTACAATGAGAGTGAATGCTTACCTTGTGCAAGAGCTGTACATATGCCCATAGTTGACACTGCAGGCATAACAGTGACAGGATCCAATCATCTCGATACTTACCTCCGAGGCTTTGGCTCGTTGTCAGATGATCCATCCAATGCATCTTCCTCGCCGACCCACAACACATCGCTCAACCCAGAGACCTCCCAGCCATCAGACTCCCCATCACTCCTAGCATGTAGCAATGCTAATGCCTCCTGGTTATTCGTGCATCTTTTTCTTCTATCAATATTCACATTATTCTATTCGTATTCTATTTTATTTTATAATGAGCTAACTAGGCAGCAGTAGAGACCTGTCACAGAACACGCACACTATTCGTAAAGATGGATTTGTTCTACCATTCAAGCCATGAGAACAGTGGAATGGGATATAAAAACGGAATACCAAAAATAGAACAATCAAATGAAAATAACACACATTGCCTGGCAACTAAAATGCACAAACTGTCACGGTTGTTCCCCTGACTCACCGCCGGATGGCGGTGTTGCGCCTTCCTGGTGGGAGGTGCACAGATGGGGTCAATCTTCAATCACCTCCCTATATAAACCGCACTTGGTTTTCTGATCATTGCGAAATCGTAAGCCATTTTTACGATCTAGCCGGTAAGGTTTGTTGTGTCTTTTTAAAGACGTGACTCTAAAGATACTTACTGTAGTTAAAAGAAACGTTCTCTATTCAAAACCTTCGCATTTAAAGAACCTCTTTATGATACCTGATTTAGGAACCTTGCTCGCTTTTAGGAGTTTCAGTTTGGTTTCATTTGAGCAGTCGGTTCGACTGTGTTTTGGGTTTCATTTTCGTTCTTTTGGCTCTACTAACCTTTTCTCGTTTGTTTCGGACATGCGGTTGTCTTTGGTTTTGTTGTTCGTTTTTCGTTACCATTGGGTAATCCGGTGGAGGTATTTTTCCACCGCGTGTTTTGCTTACTTATCTCTTTATATAAGGTATTTTGTTTGTCGGGTGTTTTCGCTACCCTTACCTTATCAACTCTGCTGAGTTTTCTCAGTTTGTTTGTTTGTGTCTGTGTGACACTTAGTCACCCGTTGGGTGATAATTTATGTTCCTCCTTATTGTTTAATTTCTCCCCTATTTCTCTGACCTTCAGAGCTAGTGGTTAGACTGTAGGGCAGTACAGTCTAACTTATTGATCCCCCGGGGTTCTGCGAGTGGCACCAATCACCAACCACCCTCACACAAACAAAAACCGCATGAAAAGAAATGCCCTTATATCGTTGCATTGCCTTCTATCCTGGGTAACTTGTACCCCGTGGTGGTTCTAGGTATAAATGCCTCAAACCTTTTTCTGTTCTTCTCTATAACTTTCTTACATTAGGAGGTGCTTAATAACGCAATTTTAGGAAAAGTCAAGGACTGGAAGATTTGAGTTTTTTATTGAAACAGAGTTACATAATTGAAAAACGGAAACAGGTACATTTTATCCCATGGTGGTTCTAGTGTTAAACTGATCTTAAACCAGTAAAATATGGATGACAACACGTTAGTAATTAAGGATTACATTTTCCAAATAATCCATCAGTGCCTAGTTTAATTATATATCTTGTGATCACAAAATGATGTGGCACTTGCCATATCTGCTGATTATTTATTTAACCATGTGGATAGATTTAGCCTTGATTGTCTACCCACAACCAGGGCATGCTAGTGATATCAACATTCATTACATTTTCAAGACTCTACACAGTTAAAAATCATCATAATAAATGCACCAATTTTTTTTTCTAGAGTAGACATTGGAGTGCTTGAAACATTTAAAATATACATTGGAGAGCTTGAAGCCTATTCAGAGGTTTCCAGGTTCAAATATGCATATAATTGCCTCATTGACAATTGAACAATTGTTCAATGACATCAAGTGAACCTGCAATATTACAGTGCAATAAATAAAGTAAGGAAATCATTACGGTTCCAACTGTGTTGTGCTCTGTAATTGTGACAGGAATCACCATGGTGAAGCTTGAAACTGCTTAACAGGTTTGCAGGTTAATCTGTGAGAGGTCAACTGTGATGTGTTGCTTTATAAACTATTATGTTGTATTAAATACTTGTTGAATACCTGTTATGGTCATATGCAGATATATTCAGTTGTAATAAACAAAGCTAGATATGTTAGCATGTTAACTTGCTCATTCAGAATCCTAATATGAATTCACTTAAAAATCGCAATTATTGTATAACCAGTCCAAATCTCTTACTCTTCAGACAGAATGCCTGATGCTAATTTCTTATCGATTTTTATCATTTGTGTTATATTTAGTTTTTTTGCCTGTAATCGATATTTAATATATTCGATTAGCGACTGATATAGTTCTAGAGCAGGATTAATCAGGCTGTGAGTCTATTGAAACATTGTTTTGGGTTTTCTTTCTTTCATCATTGTGCGCTCTCATTGATAGTAAATCTTAAACTGACCATTGTGATTTTTAAAGAGGACATGTTTGTGAATCAGTCATTAACAAAGGTTATTCCTCCCACTGTAAGAACTCTTCCCATTCATATTCGTCACTTAACCTTTCTTGTTGTATACAATAACAGAGTATTTAGAGCCATTAAAGTGGGGCTCATTATCATAATGTTAACCTTCTGCGACTAATGTATTACAGACATGCAAATTTGAATAGCTTTGACAAGATGTACTTTTTCATTGATTGCTTTAATTAAATACTCAACCTCAATCACAAAACAGGATCTGAGCATTATGCATTCATACATAGAATAACTGGCCTATGGAGATATTTATAGAGCACTATTTAAAGTTTTTCTTTTACAGTGCATTCCTTTCAGGAAGATCACCCTCCTGAGTGGATGAAGCCATGTATTGTTTTGAATGCAGTAATATTTTGTATGCACATTGACATAGTAACAAACCAGCCAACTGTATTCGGTGCTCATTCATGGGAAAACTTTCAGCGGTGAGCTAACACTGACAGCTGCTCTTTCATTATTTTTTTCCTGTGTTTGCTTACATTTATACTGTTTAATCTTTCATTGTTTCTCATGCCTTTATGAATTCACCAGTCTGTCCATTTATCTGTATATGAATCAATTGATCCATCAAATCAAGTCCAATATCCATATATTAGAAATCCTTAGCTTGAAGAACTAACATTAATGCATTTATTAATAGTCATCAGTAAACATTCGGGCATGTACTGTAAAGTACTGGATGCATAGATGGTAATATTGGGTATTTTAATGAATTTATAGCAGTGAATTTACATTACTCATTGATACCGCTGTATTTTTCAAGACAGTTAACATGCCATCACACTGATACCATGACATCCCTAATACACCCACACACACACACACACACACACACACACACACACACACACACACACACACATATGCTGTATATATATTGTGGCATCCCAAGGGGCAGCACAGGGAAATGGCTGCCTGCCTCTTTAACTCTTGTGAGCCACTAGAGCTATTGGGACTACAGATCCCAGCAGCCTGCAGTCCCACACCTGATTACCAGCTGATACAAGTGAAGTAATTGGCACATCTGGCAGCTTAAACAATTTTGGGGGAAATAAAAGACACACTGTTTCCCCACACAATTCACAAACTATCGGAAGGGTAACGCATGGTGAGTTATTGAGAAAGTGTTAGAGGATTGTTTTGGATTGCTTTTTGAATTGGACTTTGATTGTTTTGAGAACTCCATTTTGTTTGGATTACTGCCTCCTCTGGATTCTTCAAGTGCCTACACCATCTGAAAAGGTCCTTGAGTGTCACCCCACCCCAAGTGGCACTACAATATACATATATATATATATATATATATATATATATATATATATCACATCAATGATTCTTGAGAGTCAGGACCAAACATGTTTAAAGTATTTCTCAATACTTTGTAGGTTTGTAGACATAAGTCTCAGCTATAAAACCATGTAAAGGAACAGGTTTCTTACTCATATACTTTTTCAGAAATTAAACATTATTATCTTCATAACTTAATTTATGTCAACTCTGTCAGACACAATAAAAAGGATTTTATATTAATGTGTTCAGTCCAACAAAGCTTTTAAGTCCTCAAGTATCCAACAATGGTGTTCAGTTAGATATGTAATTTAAATGCACTTAATACATTTTTGTTCTGATTTTACACTATTCTGAAAACCCCAATTTCAAATCACAAAATAGGCTACATTTTTATCACTTAAGTTTAGTTTCACCTGGCCGTGGAACTATTTTATTTACGACTAAATGAAATTGAGCAAATAATTATTAATGAACGAAAGATGATGGCTTAATAAACAGTGCAGCAAATCTAACATGGAACATCATTCTGTTTAGTGAGAATTAGTGAGCTTCCTGAGCCAAATGGCCTCCCTCAGCAACCGTGGCACCCTCGGTCACCTCCATGGGCTCACTGAAAAACACAAAAATTACTTAGTGTGTCTAATGGGCTTTAATGTGATTCTATATTAAAAAAGAGGAATGTCATTTGAAAAATTTGCATGACATTTCCAAACCTGAAATCATTGATATTAATCTAATCAAAAGTGAGTCTGATCAATAAAAAGTCTAGTGCTCTCTCTGACCTGCATAATTTAGACAATGGGCAAGAGGCGATGGACATGCTTGCCCTCTATGAAGCCCATAACATCAGGGGTCATGTTGAAGAGTTCCCTTGTGCGGCTTGATTGTAGAGGGATGCCTTTCCATGGAGCTTTACAAGAATATCTGCTCTCACTTCTCTTGAATGTCTTTTCGTAGTTTTTCTCCTTTGTCTTTCACTTGCAAGAGATCGTCTGCTGCTGCTTGGCTCCTCTATGCTCTGGTCCAATGGACTATCCTCTCTCCTTCTCAAGCCTTTCTCTGATGCCTTTTCTCCTTTTCATTCAATTCTCCTATATGTCTTATTTTGCCATCCAGAACCCTCTTCTTCCACCTTTGCCTTTCCTTCTCTAGCATATCTTCTTTCATCTCTGCAAATCTGACTACTCTGGTACTCCCTATTCCTTCTTCTTCACTCCTCAACTGACATCTTCTTGCTAGCCATGCTTTCCGAAGACGCAGATTATTATATTACTTAAGAAACCATTTGGAAGGATGTGCATATGATTTTGTAATGTTTGTAATGGATCCCATTGACTTGCACTAAGCATTGCTAATAGGCTATGCTTAATACTACCAAAAGGCTACTATCGTTTTATCAATAACCATAAAACACTGGCATGCAGATTGATTTGATAAACTGAGTATAGGGTAGTGGTAACTCTACTGACCCTTTAAGAGACATAAAAACAAAAATGTGTAAACTATCCCTTTAAGGTGTGTGTATGGGGGTTGGGGCATTTGAAACTAATTCTAACTGGGGCTACATCATATTTGGGATAAATAGATCAGCAGGAGAACAATAATCTATTGTAGAAACACAACATCAAAACGTTTGAAATGTACAAACTATCCCTTTAAGGTGTGTGTGTGTGTGTGCGTGTCCATGTGCGTATGTGTGTGTGGGTGTGTGTGTGTGCATGTATGTGCATACACACAGGAATTATAGGATCAACTGTCAACTCCGTCAGCTTGCACATTAGGTGGTGACGTCTGACGGTGGTGACAAAATGCCATATTTTTCCATCTCAACCATGTGCTCTACACTTGAGCCATTTCGTTTTTTCTTAGTTTCTAGCTGTCTGTAAACTCAAAATGGACATATTTATTACATAATTCTTAGCAATTCTTGCCATAATGGAGAGACGGTGTTGGCATGTTAAAGCTGTGACTGCAGTAATATCAATATTGTTTATTTAAAATATCAAAAAATTGAAAACTTATCAGAACATGTGTGGCATTATTACATTCACCATGAGCAGGAAGTAGAAAAGGGGTCCTCAGGGATAGTGTAGCTGCCCATGTAATTTCCTGATTTATTCAGGATTATAGAAAAATCGGTGAAGAAAAAAAAGGCGACAGAAGAGGACACGATTTTGATAGGCAAATATTTACAGAAAATATGCGTTAAACTTCATGGTATGCCTTGTTTCATATAATACATATTGTTTCCTTTTAAATGATAGTTACAGTACCAGTCAAAAACTTGGACACACCTGTTGGAAACTAGGTTTATCTCATAATTGACAATGTTTTACACAAACAGTATACGTTTCTCACCCAACATAAATAGAGAAATTTGTGGGTTGCTTGAAAATGACAAAAACGCAAATGTTTTTAGAACAATAAACAAAAGGAACATCAAAGCAATGTTCAAGAAAATTGAATTGAAAATGTAATCTTGGATTCCTCAAAATAGTCACATCTGAGATCTTAGCTAAAAACCTGGCGTGAGAATAGCCTCTTTGTTACAAACAGGGGCCATTCGGCTAATTTTCACGTTTTGAAAACAAGCGAAATAAAATTAATATCAGCATAGACTGTTGCTGGCAAATCACAGACAAGATGTAAAAAAAAAAAAAAAAGCGAAATAAAATCATGTTTTCCCAAACACTATCCTGTTTGAAAAGTATTTTGTGTGCAGCAATTTGTTACCCAGAGAAATGTGTGGGTTGCTTGGCTTTGACTCTTCCTTTTGAAAAGTATTTTCCAGTTTGTCCCATACAAGTTCTATGGGATTGAGGTCTGTTTGTGTTGTTTATGCCGTATTCACAAAGCATTTTAAGGGTAAAAGTTTTTAAAAATCCCATTTGATTTGCCAGTAACTCCGCAAATTTTTTGGAGAAACTCCAAAAATAATGGGCGTGTCACTCTAAATTTTTGGGATAAGAGTATTTCACAAAGGGTTTGAGAGCTAAAAACAGCTCCTAAGTCCAGGAGAAGTTAGAAGCAGTCAAGAGGACTTCTAAGTCGCTAAAGACCTAATTACAGCGATCCGAAAATCTGCTGCTGCCGGCAATCGTTGTCACAATCGCGTCAACACTGGAGATATTGAATGATACAGAGCTCATAAAAAGGTACCGCCTCAATCGCGAGGGTATTATATATATTATATTATATATATTATATATAGATACCCGCTGATTGTTTACGAGATGCAGACATGTAACCAATTGACTAGTCAGTATTCTTGGTTTCATGTTAAATCAGTGACTCGTAGCCTACATTTTTATTTTAGAATCTTTATTAGAATATAATAGGGGTGCATCGGATCATTTTTTGGATCAGCAAAAAAAATTATAACGGGGGCCAAAGGCGCGTTTCCACCAAAAATGACCAGGAACTATTCTCAAGGAATTGAATGAATGATAATTTCAGTTTTTAAATTTAAGTTATTTCACTAAATCTTTATTTGAAAATTTCACAAAATACATTTTTAGATTCAGTACGCCTTAGGCGATTTAACTAGGGTGGTTTTATGCCTGAATTAATTTAATAAAAAATTAAAAGATCGCTAATGTTTAAATTTTATTTAATTCGGTCACGTTTTCTAAAAACCTGCCTCCCAGAAAGGCATTTAGTATGAAAAACAAAGCAAACCAAAACATACATGGTTGTCTATCTCTTCACTGTAACTCTGCATCGAGATTTTGGGAATTGTTACTTTAAAACATAACAGCGGCAGAAAAACTGTATTTCTCTATGATGGTTCAATTTAGCTATTAATCCGCGGATCATATGCGTGCCGAACCGTGGGGGTTGATCCGTACGGATCACGGATCAACTGCAATCTGTTACACCACTAGAATATAACAGGAACAGGTAGTCCTACATACCCCTTTACAGTAGCATATAATTTATTTGCTAGGTTGAAATCGCGGGCAGAGACCCATCCCCTATATCAGCCAATCGCTGTGGGAATTCTGAGTAAGCTCGTTCATGAGAAACAACATCATCCATAGCAACGACGTCAACCCCGCCCTCACTCTTAGCTTGGAAATTCTAGGAATTCCTTAGTATGAGTTTGTCTTTGCAGCTTTGTGAATAGGTTTTAAGGTGGGACTCCTAACTAAAAGGTTTTAGTGCGATTTAGGAGTATGCCTAGTGGTAAGATAAAATTATTTGTGAATACGGCCCCTGGTCTTTAGTTTGAGTTGTCGTTCACGTTCCTCCTTCACCAGATAGTTCTTGCACAACTTTAAGGTGTGTTTCGGGTCGTTATCTTGCTGAAGAATGAAGGAGTGCCCAATTGGCTGTAATCCAGATGGAAGGTGTGTCCAAACTTTTGACTGGTACTGTATATTTACACATTTTAAGAATTTTTAACACATTTTTGGGCAGTTTTAAATTGTGATTTCCTTCTGAGGACAAGGTGGTTTCCAGGTACAGAGCAGACATATAGAAAAATGTAATTGAAATTATTCAAATAGATATGAAAATAATGTTGTGGATATGCACAGTTCCTTTAGATTAAACTTTTTAGGTATGTCTTTTGTTTAAATTTCCTTGGTTTTTAACATAAAGACGACGTTTCACTGTAGGACATGTTTTGTCCCGACTCTCAAGAATCAGTGATATATACACAATATTAATGCATAAATAATCACAGATCTTCATCTCTGCATATTATTTATTTTATAGAACCCATCAGAATGTTATTTCCTTATTATGAAATGTCCACATGGTGCACCATTCCATTCCTCTTTTGGCATCAGTCATCAGGCACTCGATAATGTGTAATTATGCAAATTATATTCAACTAACGTTCTGCATTAGCTTTAATAATCTTTTAATATCATTCATCGCTGTCTCACCATTCCCTTCTCTACCATGAATCAAGCAACTATCAATGATGGTGAAATGATGGCTTGTCCCCCAAAAATAAAAGAGAATCGATTCTTTGTTCACTGTGTAAAAACAATGATTTCACAGCACAGCTCATGAGGTCATATTGTTTCCATTTTGATTGTGGGGAGCACTGAAGCAACATTTTGTGAAAATGTCACTATTAACCAAACCTGGTTGGTTCATTGCTTCAGTGATCATTCGATTGTGAAGAAAAATAACAAATAAGCAGAGTGCAATATTACACGGTTTCAGGTCATCCATATTAGCCACAAAATTCTAACCATCTAGATTTAAGCAAAGACACACAGTTAATGGCAGAAAATGTATGTATGCCCAATATAATTAATACATTATTGTGTTAATTGACAAATATTTGGTGTCATCACCTTTCTTATGACCTGCCATAGAGAATAGAGAATACTATTTTTCAGTAGTGTACTTTTTAAGGAATTTTTACACAAATTAAATCTTTAAGTGTAATTCACCATTTTGGGCACATTTTGTTAGTAGTGTAATCCCAACGCTTTTATTAATAATGGAAATAATATAATTGCAGAGTGTGTAATGTAATTTGCCTGTAGACAAGTGTAGTAACATTACATGGGAGAGCCCACAACCCACACACATAAGAAAGTTCCCAAGAATGGCATGAATCATTGCCGGCGGTGGGAAGAAGTTCATTTTCTACACAGACAGACCATCATTCAAAGAGGAGGCCTCAGCTCCACACAGAATATTAGTGGGCCCTGATATTAATCTGTGTGCAAGACATGTTTCTCTCACCAGTGTGGGCGGTAAGAATGAATAGCTTTGATTTTAACTGTAGCATTAATCACACATGCACAGACATCCTTTAGGAGAAAAAAGTCACTAAAATGTATTTAAAGCTCTGGGCAGGTTTTGGGAGAATTGATTATTTTTATGTATAAATGGTGTTATTTGCTGCTTCCTGTATTTATTGCAATCCATCATGCTGCTTCGGAGAGAGAGATCCATTATCGTTCATGCTAGTTGCATGCCACTTTACAAAATGAGTCTTCCGAGAAGTGCATCCGTTTTAGAGCCAGTTTCATATTTCAATGGCACCCGCGATTGCATTTGCATGATTGTGTGTGATACCAAAGCTTATTGCAGTGCTACGTCTCCTTCATATTTTCTGTGAAGGTTTGGGGGTGTGATGGCATGCGATGTATTCCAATAACTCTGCTTCTGTTCAAACATGTTTTGCAGTGCTCAGCAAGACTGCACTGAGGAAAGAAATGGGGCGGAAACTGTTCCAACACTACTGCCTATAACAAAGTATGACAAATACACGCGTGGTGTCGGCACCACTTTCCTGACAGAATATTCCATCTTGATAATGAAAGGCGGAAAGGGATGCTAAGCACCAGCCATGGGAAAGTAATTGTGGCTTCTTCATAAATTAAATAAGCATGAGGCAAGGCCCCTCACAGTAACAGCCATCTCTGGAGGGAGATACAACACACAATCACCCCCCTAACCACCATCGCCCTAGTCAACAGAACAATCTTCCTGAAGGAAAAGAGAGCATTGTGAAAGCCTTTGGCAAGCAGCTCCAGATCAATCAGGTTTCCCTGTGAAAAAAAGAACAAGATTGCGCAGGCAAGCCACTTTAATAGTAGGCTTATTTGGCTCACTCTAAATTAAATTCCTTACATTACAAAAACAATTTGTCTCTAAGGTTCCAGTTTTTTACCTATTTTTTGTTTTATAGAAGGCTCGTCTGAAATGATTCAGAATGGAGGGTTCAGTGGTGCTGGTCCATAAGTGATTCCGGATTTGCGAGTTTCTGAGCCTTTATAATTAAAAGTCACTTCACTCACTAGTATTAGTATGTTAAATCCCATATGGAAATCCAAGCAGCTCAACAAAAAATCCAAACTCTCTCTATTCGATATGAACATCCTCAGTGTACTTTTGTATGGCTCTGAATCTGAACGCTGGATACTTACATCCGGGTTGCCTCACAAGCTTGATCATTTTAAAGTGTTTCTGAAAGATATTGGGGATTTCTGGCCAAACAAAATATTAAATGAAGAGCTACATCACAAAATAAACACCACCACACTGTCTGGTGGCAAAACAGGAGACAAAGATGGAGATGGTTGGGACATGTATGTCGAATGGAAGTGGATTTTCCTTCACTGCACAGTAGATGGAAAATGGAAATGGGTTCGTCATGGAGACGAATGGTGGAGAAAGAAATGAAGAACTGTGGCCTGTGTCGGAACATCATCAGCAGACGTGCAGCAGACTGACAGCAGTGGCACTCTCATGAAAGCCTTATGTGCCACTTAGGCACGAAGAAGATTAAGTAAATAAGTCATTCACTGGTTCTCAGTCATACATCAGGAACAACTCCTGTTCCCTTTACAGCTAACAATAGCAAAGCTTAAGATGGCAGTATTCTGTGAACATGCAGATCCACAATAATTACAAAAGGTCCATGCTTAAAGTCCCCCTGTGTATGTCCATTATATGGTATTCTTTGACCCATGAATAGTATCAAGCTGATTTGAATTTAAATACACATTTTAACCACATTAAATACACATTTAGACATTGCAGTGGGTAAAATCTGAGGCTGTGCAGATTCAGGACTGCCTGTTGGTGGTTTGCATGGTGTTTTATTATTTTTGAAAAGTCATCATTTAACCTTGAAAGCCCTGCTGTCACTTTCTTTAACTTCCTGCACCGCAACCACAGACCTTGGAGATACATCATCTGAGTGAAACAAAACAAAAATGAATACAGAGCTGGGTTACAGTACAGAGATGAAAACTGCATTTCATGACAGTTGATGGAATATTTTCTTATGTACTGTTTATTTGGTTTGTCTATCAGCTGTGGGATTCCACATTTGGTGATTAACCCTAAAACAAAGATATTGTATCAGTATGGCCTGTGTTTCTACAATGCTTTGCCACACTGTGCAGTGTGAAAATGACATGAAAATGACAAATGACATATTGAAGCTGAGGATGTTTGTACTTCTACTGTTCTACTGTTGCAGTTCAAACACATCAAATAGTGTCAGATTCGAACATTCACAAAATAGGTAGTACCAGCTTGAGTTATGTTGTGATGTGCTGCCACTCTGCCTGTGATGTTTGGCATGTCAGCCAAGCAATTGATGTGTTTATGATTATGTTATGTATTCAATCAACTGCATGGAGCTGGAAAATAATTATAATTTTAGAAATAATCTACATCTCTGTTACTCCCCTTTCTCTCTGCTTAACACATACTGTATGCAGTGGACATAAACACAATACTCTCACTCTCATGCCAGAAATGACTTACTGCAGTATAATTACAATATGAACAATGCTTTGTTATTAATATTATTAGTATATTAATACACTATATATACTACAGTATATACTTATAATATAATATAATATTATAAAATACCCAGAAACTGAAGCTTCAACTATTTTGCAGTTAAAGTTCCAGTTCCTTAACCACTATATACCATGCACCTTCCCATTTTGTAACTACAGTGATTTATGGTTAAATCAAATAACTAACTTTAGACAGAAGTAAAAAAAAAAAAAATAAAAAAATCATATCCATTTACTTTGACTTATTTCATTTTGCAAGTGAAAGTACCTGTGTGTATTAGTATTCAAAACCATTGGTCAGTGCTGAGCGGCTTTATTGAATCAGATATTTTTCAAAGCGGAGGAGAAGGATGTAGCCTAGCAACATGTCAGATGTGGAGGCAGAGGAATAGGCAGTGGGAGCGCTTTACACAAGTCTGAGGCTGAGGCAATCAGGAGAGTTGTGCGGTGTGCTGGCGCGTGGTTTATCGGCCTTCCTGGACCAGGCCTCTGTAAGTGAGTAATCACTTAAACCCCACTATAGGCCTTGTGGTATCCAATCTGACACTGTCCTAAATGCATCTCACCTGTAATCATGTTTATATGAAATCTGTGTGCCCTGTGCTATCATGAGCATAGTAGTGTGTGAACATTTCTGATTCTGTCTTCCAAAATTTAGACAACAGGCTAAATACCCTGTCAGTTATATGGCCATATCTCTAAACATTTGTCATTCTTTCTGCAACTCTGTATTGCAACAATCTATTTTACATAAAAGTGTTGTGGTGTCCCTAGGGGTTGGGCAACCCATAACCCAGAGGAGGCAGTAATATAAACAAAACAATAATTTATTAAACTAATTAAGACAAACACAAAAAGGGTGGGGTCTTCGGTGGAATTCAAAAACATAAAGTCCACAATCCTCACTCGTTGTCAATGTCCGTAATCCAATTCCAAAATCCAAGTCAGTTCCTCACACAGTCCAAAGTTGGTACACAAGCAGGGTCTTCAAAACAATCCAATTCCAAACACAATAAGCAATCCAACCCAAACCCACAACCCACAACCACCAACCTACACCTTCTCTCAGTCCTACCAACAAGTCCTTTAAATAGGCCTCAAAATTGCCTTCAGCTGTCCGTAGTCTTCCGGCTTTACGGGCTTCAGCTGTGGGACTGCAGGCTGCTGGGAAATGCAGTCTTTCCCGCTCCAGTGGCTCCCAAGAATTAAAGAGGCAGGCCTCCATTTCCTCGTCCTGCCCCTTGGGATGTCACAATGTTTACATGCAAATGTAAATGCAAATGGTAGATGTCCAAATATGCGCATTAATAATTTTTATTATGAATATTATGTTTACATGCACACAGTTATGTAAGCTGTTTACATACTGTAACTAAACACATACTCAGAATAAACTGCAGTTTGGCTTTTTGTTGTTTCAAGAGAAGTCTTCCACCGCAGCAACAGAGAGAATATGACAGCATGTTTCTTTTACTTATCAATCATTCTTTTAAATACAAGACAACTACAAAACAAGAAAGACAGAAAACTGAATCATAGTGTGACACTTGAACAAAATAACTTTACCTCACTAAATCCCCCGATCTCATGGCACAACCTCCAATAACCAGACATGAGCAGAAAAAAGATCATAAGAAGGACTGGTGGGCAATAGATATACTTTTACAATTCACCAATGTCAATGCTACATTCTTGCAAATCAGCCACACAATCAAGCCAGGTTTTCAGAATTTGTAATAATGTATTTAAAATATGAATAGTGACTAATATATTTTTATCAAACAGATCATTAACAGAATATCCCACCTCTTCTATTCCACAGGCCTGAATTCAGAATTTTGGCTTATTCTGAACACAATATTCCAAATGACATGTTTACATGATATGGTCTTATTTATAATCCTTGAATATTCTGACTAACAGAATATTAGGCTGCATGTAAATGTGATCATTGTAGTCAGTAATCATTCTTTCTTTATGACTTGCATAGATTTTGCTAAATGTAGAGGTACTACCAGCAATTTGTGTGAATAACGCTGCTAGTTGAATTAAAATGAGTTGACTTAAAGACAACATACTAAGAGTCGTACTAATAATCTAAGCATCTGTTCATACCAAGGATAGTATAATAATTATTAAAAGGTATTGTATTGTATGTATAAGAGTATAACAAATGAACAAAACGTTCATTTTACTATCCTTTTTAATATCACTGACAATTTGTGTGATGCTCTGCCAACATTATCATTGCTTGTGTTTAAGTCAAAGGCACAAACATGCATAATGATATTATTCAGAAACAGTTTTACTTTTTCATTGAGAAGTAATGATTTAACCTACCGCGTGACAGCAATGGAACAAGTGCATAATTATGTATTAAAGTATTATACTTAATGGGCTCATTTTCAGCCAGCCAAGGGCATTAGCTGAAGTATCATTAGAGGGCCTCTTACCTGTGAATAATGGATTCAATTAATGTAAAACAACGAGGACCACATCACTGGCAGTGGACATAAAAATAAATTACGACTCAAAGATTTTATCTTTCGGTAAGGACGTTTAGGATTTTTTTTTTCTGCACTTGTTCATGTTCTTTTACGTTTTAAGACTATGTAATATATCAACACCTGTGAGAGTATTGCCTGTCAAGGCACAAGATAATTGAGCTTGTATATCTGAGCTGTCAAAAGAGGACGGGGGCAGTGACATTGTGAAGCCTGCCCCTTTTATGAAGAGTGACGGTAAAATATCCTGCCTCTCTTGTTATGTTGTTATGAAATCTGCACTGCCCTGACACAGTCTTACCTGTAACAGGGCATGCATTGTGTCTAATCTCTTCTGAAAGTAACATTTCAGTTCTCTTTGGAAGACACCTTGAGTTTTACTGTTTAGGATACATTATGAATTGTATTTTCTTTGATGTTGGAACTGTATCATAGCAAAAGTAATGAGATAAATCAATTTAAAGCAAGACCACCAAGCACTTTTAAGGGTCTGTTACTCGATTATCTGGTGTTTTGACATACATTTATCATGATTTTTCTGCTCCACATACCTATATATAAATAGATGTTTTATTTGCCCTTACATGAATTTGCTCTGCACGTACAAGAGAAAACACTGCCAAAAACACATAACACATATAAAAACACAAGCATATAAAGTACATAATATAAATGCATTGCATTATTTAATTGACTACATAGGGTATCAAATTAGGGGTGTGACGGCATACCATGATATTAGAATATGAAATAGTACTATCATAAACTTAACACAATACCGTGCTATTTTCACGCAGGGAAAAAATATTTCAACCGTTATATTTCAACCTACTAAAATGTCTAAATAACCCATATTAAATAATATAATACTGGATCTGGTGTGTCTGCTAATGTATTTTAATCCCACCACCTGGCTGTTCTTGCATTTTGTTTTGTTCACAATGTGATTGTGCACGTGCAGACAGCTCCCTCACATTTCCCAACCCTGGTAGGTATCTGTTATTAGCTAGCCAGCTACATGGCATAAATCTCAGTTTGCAGTCCCTTATAAAACTTGCAATGTCCGATGCTGATTACGATGCCAAGGCAGTCTGTAATGACGTATTATATCCCCCAAAAAGCGAACTCGTTCATCTGTGTGGACTCACTTTGGATTCAGAAAAAAAGATGTTGTTGTTGAGAATGAATATCCCATCTGTAGAGAATGTGGGAAACAGAGGAAGGAAGGAGTCAAACCTTGCATTCCACCTGCGTGAGCATCATTCTTCACGTTATGGCACAATGGAAAAAGTGTGTGGCTAAATATAGTACTAGATCCGAAAAACTGATAGCGAAATACAGTAAAATGTTGCTAATTCACAAAGATTTAAATTGATTTAAACATACAATTACAAGGAGTGAACTATATTCAGTTGTATTTTTTGTTTTAGTTTTCAATTAAAATGGTATATACATCTACAGAGAGCCATACAATACACAGATCGAGTTGTAAACTTTGTGTGATACTTTTTTTTGCTTAAAACCGTGATATACCGAAAACCGTGATATTGATTAGTACGATTATCATACCGTGAAAATGTAATATCGTCACAGCCCTAGCATGAATACATGTGAATACACTGAGGTGTGAATGTTCATACACATTGCAGCTATTCAAAGATACAGTTAAGTGAGCAAGAAAGAATGTCATAGCAAAATACACAGATGTCATGAATCAAAACCATAGCACCTTTTTGCAACAGGATTTTGACAACACTTTTCCCTCAAGTGGAATTCTCAATTGGAAGACGTACTCCATTTCTTAGCCAATAAAACTGCCCTCTGAAGTATTGCCTTGGCTAATTCAGCCTGCTAGTTTGCAGTGTGAGACAGTGTAAAACTGTAATGGCATGGCTTGCTGGCTGGGAGGCTAGTTAACATTATAATTTTAATTTTGGGTTTTCAAGGCATTTTACAACAACAAAATATATATTTGTGAATGCTGTTCAAACATGCCCATTGCAATTCATTTTAGATCAGCAAGTAAGGGTAAAAATATAACCTGCACTCTAGTACTTTTGATGCACTATTGAATTTAGGGCCTCTCATTCATGCAAAATCTGAAAGACAAGAGGGATATTTTCTTAAATAAAGACTTAAATATGAATTAAGCAATGTGATTTGCTTAATAAAGACATATTATCTATGTATACTAGCAATACAAAAAATGTATATGACTACACAATGCAATTAATTGAAATTTACACAAAGGAAAAGTTTACTGTGTAAACATAATACAATGTGCTGTAAAGGTCATGGGGGAAGCAAAGCAATGTGGAGATAAGGACACAATGGAAAACACTGCCACGAACACTGCAAGAGCATCTATGAAAAAAACCATGCTCATGTCATTGTGGGATGGACCTGATGCTGAGAACCAATTCAAATTATGAGATGAAAAATAAAAATATATATTCTAGTTTCAGGGACAAAACACTTTGCAGTTCTATCAGTTGGAGGCCTTAGTACTAATAGAAGCTGTGGCTTCATTTTCCAGGACGCAGTTAAGGCCAAGACTGCTGCCCCTTTCACAGGGTCCTATTTCTGTCTTAATGGAAACCCATGTGGAGTTCCCTGGTACTTACAATGCTAAAATCACAAGCATACACAGTGAAGGGGATGGCAGGGGTGGGGCGACGGTGGAGGGGGATGAGTTGAGCTCAAGTTCTATTAAGTTATTCCCCTCAGCCTGTCCAGTCGAGACAGCGATCACCGTGGTTTCAACATGTCTCGTCCTTCTATGCTTTGTATCAGGGTCTTCCTTTTGGGGGGACCCTCAAGTCAAACGCTTATGTAACAGACCAGGAATGTAATGACAAATATGAAATATATCTTGTGCTAATTCACAAAATAGATCAAAATTGCTCTAGAGAACAGATTGAAAATATATATTTTTTAAACAAGTAAGTCATTTCACTGAGAAAATTCAATTATATGTAATCTCTAAAGCAGAGTTTAGAAATTGATTACCATGGCTTGATTAAATTCCATTGCATTGCTTCAAAAGACAGAAGCCTCCCAAGATCTTTGAATTAGTAATTCAACATGGTTTATGTTTTGGTACCCATCTAATTTCTCAGGATTTGCTGCTGTTAACCCAACATGCTCTTCTGCAAACTGCAGTTCATCCTGTTCAAATTTTGAGGTTTTGTGAAACCATAATGAATGCTCAAGGCAAAGTGAAAGATAAGTGTATTGAGATTAGCAGGATTAGTACTGCATCCACATTCTGGAGAAATGTTTTTAACATATGTTTGATTAATACCCATATTGCAGCTGTTCTTCATCAAACCATGTATACAGAGGAGAAAAATGTAATCTGATCAACGTTGCGGGTAAGTCGAAAATCTATTACGTTAAAAATGTACTTAAATTTGATTAAATTTCAAATTCACTACATTACAGTCATTGACTTTTATAAAGGGTTACTGCCATTTGTTTTAATTATGTGGATGTATATTTTAGTGCCACTTGGGGTGGGGTGACACTCAAGAACCTTTTCAAAGGGCGTAGGTAAGTGAAGAATCCAGAGGAGGCAGTATTCAAAACAAATCAATAATTTTATTAACTGATTTATTTTACAAAAACACAAACAAAGATGGGTTATCGGGAAAAAAAAAACCACATACAGTCCACAATCCTTCTCTTTGTCTTTGTCCATAATCCACTGTCAAAATCCAAGCCAGGTTCTCATCCAATCAGTAGTTGGTACACAAAACGGGGTTGTCAAGCCAAGTAAAATAAACTCACTCACTCACTCACTCACTCACTCACTCACTCACTCACTCACTCACTCACTCACTCACTCACTCTTTTATTTACTCCCAAATTGCATTCAGCTGCCAGCAGTCCCAATTACTTCACTTGCTTCAGCTGGTAGTCAGGTGTGGGACTGCAGGCTGCTGGGAACTGTAGTCCTGATAGCGCTAGTGGCTTACAAGAGTTAAAGGGCCAGGCAGCCATTTCCCTGTGCTGCCCCTTGGGATGCCAGAATATATACAGTATATATATATATATATATATATATATATATATATAGATAGATAACTGCCAAAAATAAAGGAAACATTTGAGTAAATTAGGGATACTGGTGGCTCTTTTATGGGGTGGGTGCATTTTCCAGGCAAGGGTTAGGTCCATTCAACCCCTTAGAGTGCAAGGTAAACGCTAATAAATACAAAGCCATTCTGAGTGTTCACCTTCATCCTATGGTGAGGCATTTCTATCCTATTGGGAGTGGTATTTTCCAGGGTGACAATTCCCCCATATACAGGGCATGAGTGGTCACTGAATGGTTTTATGAGTGTGCAAATTATGTAAACCATATGTTTAATCCACTGTCACCAGGTCTCATCCCAATTGAACACTTGTGAGATTCTGGAGCAGCAGCTGAGACAAACATTTTTACCACCATTAACAAAACACCAAATGATGGAATTTCTCATGGATGTTGAATCCCTCCAATAGATTTCCCGACATTGGTAGAATCTATACAAAGGCACATTGAAGCTGTTCTGGTGGCTCTGGTGACCCAGTGCCTTATTAAGACACTTCAATTGCTGTTTCCTTTATTTTGGCAGTTACCTGTATATCACTATTTTTATGCAATACATAGCTGAAAGCCACCCCGATGGGAAGAAATATGTGCATAAAAAATATTGTGGACACATTTTTATAAAGTTACAAAATGATAAATGGTTCAGCATAATATTTGAAATCTTTAAACCATATGTGCATTTCCTGGATTGAAACCTACAACCTATTGGTCTAAAGGCAGAAGCTTTTGATGAGATTTTGAGCGCATCCAGTTTTCATTGAGAAAAAGGATTTCAAAGCATTAACTGCAATTGTAGTATGTATTCTAAGCTAAGTATCCACACTTCATCGATCCTTGAAGAAAGGAGGAGAGGAATACATGGAAAAAAAGAATTATGGCCTTTCAAAGTTTGCATTTTTAATAATATGCTATAATGCCAACATTTGGCCAATATTGTGAGGGTATGTGCTTGACAAGATCCTCTACAAATATGTCAAATTTGGTGAGCATCCTTGTGGATTTTACAGCCATTTTGCAAAAGTGGAAAGGAAAAAAACAATCAGTACAACAACAATACGGTTCTAGCACCTATGGTTCGGACCCCCTAATAACATTTACTCAATTGTGAGCAGAGCAAGTAAAGTAATCCATCCCTAATCCACTACCTTTAAACGCAAGACCAACATAGAGCAGGAGGGAACAATGCATATTTCCAAAAATCATATTTACATATTTTACAAAAAGCCCATTCCAAGGAAATAATCATACAATAATAAGGATTGCGATATCCTTTGACTGTGAATTTCAATTGAAGTTTTGAGGCTGGCAGTGTAGCGTAATGGTTAGGGAGCTGGGCTTGTAACTCAGAGGTTTTGGTGGGGGAACTGCTGTTGTACCCTTGAGCAAGGTACTTAACCTGAATTGCTTCAGTAAAATATCCAGCTGTATAAATGGATTGTATGTAAAGAAATGTAAACTGTGTAAGTCGCTCTGGATAAGAGCATCTGCAAAATGCCTAAAATGTAAATGTAAAATGAGCAAGTCACTATTTTCAAACCACCACTACAAGGGCAACACGATGCATTTGTGTTGTCTATAAATTTGTCCTGCACCAAAAACAATGGTGCCCTTCTGGTTTTCTGTGCTGTGATACTAAGCAGTAAAATATTGACTCAGCTTGAAGGTATCACAATACCACCAAAGCACCTCTTTCGAGGTCTATCAGGTATTTTTGTTCCTGGAATGAACTGTCTGCAGAGGAGCGGATGAGCTGAGTGGTTTCTATGGAAACCGCTGAAGCAGCGAATGTGAAGTTTTTTCCCCCCCAACTTGGAAAAGTCCCCCACTGAAAGCACTTTTGCAGTAATCATATCCTTACACTCCCACTGAAGACAGATGACTTTGGAGAAGAGATAATTTCCTCTGGATGCTTGTATTGATCCCATGGGAGGACTAGCGACAGAAAAATGAAAAGCATCACGGGAATTCAAGGTAAAATGGGAATGTATGTATGGGAAAATGACATTATAGGGCATTTAGGACTATGATATACTGGTGATGAAGAAGACAAAGAAGCACACTGTCTATGAGCAAAACATTTTGCCCTGGAAAATATTTTGCCTTTTAGAAGCATGGTGCTTACCTCTGTGCATTGACAACTGAAGATTAGATGGTCTTCAATTTAAAATCTGTAAGTATCTCTCTGTGTTGCAAGCTTGAGTCAAATATTTGAACAGATATATGTTACATGCTATTCTGAACAGGGACTTATCTTAGATGGGAAGCCACACTGTGTAATCAAACCACTCCACTGTCAGCATATTTACACATGAACGGATAGGGATCCTACATGAGCCACAGCTATGCGTGGGCAATTCAAACTTGATAAAGGCCCAAAGGCTTTAGATTCAATTTCTGTTTATGGTGTCTGTATCATTAAGTATGCCACATTTTAATTATTTCCAAAAAGCATAACCCTTTAAGTCATTTTAACAAACCTTCTTACATTCTGAGTGGCTCAGTTGGAAAGAAAGCATTCACCAGGAGTGCAGGCTAAGCCCGATAGCCAAGAATCACAGCCTAAAACGTGGGCTGCGACGTTAGCTTACGATAACCAGGAGCCCACAGCAGAGGGACACAGCTGACTGTTTGCAAAATCCTGCCAAATCCCACCCCCTTAATTATTGTTGCTAAGTCAGTCAAGGTTTCACCAAAGATGGGTTCTACCTCATTCTAAGTGAAACTTGACTAATAGCCTGGAAGTCAACAGCAGGGTCTGCATTGTGCAGTATAGGGGTATGCACTGTACATCAGCATTAACACAGTCAATGGTGAAGTGGACAATTGTAGCAAGACCCTACAACTTGCGAACGAAGTAAGATCTCAGAAAACCTCATCTGTTATCAACAGTGGACAGGACCATTACCACAAAGCAGTATTGTTTTGCACAGCTGGGTATTTTAGCTAAAGGTATTAACTTTTTTAAAGCTACTTTTCAACAGTATCTAGTTTAGTTGGACAATTGTTTTTCTCCTGATACACATTAGTAGATCCTTGGGTATTGCTTATTTGTTTGATCCACACACTGAATCTGTGACATGAAAAAAAGCCAAAGGCTTGCCAACTGAATTCAAAATGGCAGTTTGGAATGACAAAGAGAGGACATTGCTAGCTAGCATATGTTTGCTGGCTGCCTTTGAATTTATTTTAACGTTTGCGAACTAACTCATTAATGCTAGCACCCCATCTTAAGTGCCTTGCCTGAACTATACGCTAGCGGGCCATTGTAGTGCCGATTTACAAAACGCTGGCAGAAAGACAGCTGTGCCAACAATGCGTTTCTACTTGATTAATTTTGAATCGCTAAAAAAGCAATAGCGATAGCTATCCATCCATTGTATCCATATTAATTTGAGTTGAATTCCACATTCCCCTTACACTACTCTGTGTATCTTGAGTTACTTTTATAGGTGCCCCAAACACACCTTTGTATCATTTCCTTACAATACTGGGTAGTATTAATTGAGTGATGACTCAATGACTTCCAAAGATCAATGGAGTCCCACTCCAAAATCAAGAAGGTTGTACAAGGTTAGTTTGTTAGCCAGTTATAGTTGATATGTGCTTATTGGTGAATCACCATGTCAAACACAATTTTTTTTTTAAACATTATTTTGCAAATGGTCATATTGCCTCATCCCACCAGGAGTTGGATGGGCCAGGGTTCCTCAGGTTACCTCTTCATTAGTTTCTTCATATGGCAACATTCCGCCATATGCCCACAGGCTACCAGTTGTCATCAGTGAAAGATATGCTTCTCCTCAATAGGTACTAGCTCTCCTCTAGTACTGTGTGAGCTGTAGAGTGGAGAATGAGTGGTGAGTGTTTTTTTTCAGCTGCAGTGCCTCTCACACTTTTGGCTACTTAGTTTTATACAGAGCTTCTACTTCTAACAACTTTTTATATGATTTGCTTTGACATGCCTTGCTTTTCCCATCTCTAGCCATGATGTAAAATGATGTGTAAATTATATTGTTACATACACACAAACATACGCATACACGCATACACACACAAACACAAATGTTGAATAGTTCAATCAAATTTATATTTTTTGTAAATATTCAAAATTATGCCTGGTAGCGTATGTTCATATGATTTCCACCCCATCCAATTCAGATAATATAGAAATAATAGTAAAAAGTGGATAGTCTTTCAAAATCTATTTTTGGGGTAAAAAAAGAAAAAGGATTGAGAAAATATGTGCATTGGGCCATGAGCACATTATCATAAAATTAATCTGAAAAACAATTTTCTACTCTATGCATTTATAAAATCATTCTGAATCACAACAGTGTGCAGTTGAGATGTGCTCAAAGTACATCCCCTGCTGTCTGAGCGCCGGGATGTATGATAGCTTATTGATTTTAATTGGCCTCACGTTATGCAGCTATGAGTTCTCCAACATGTTTGCAAAAAAAATAAAACCATGATATGGTCTGCTCTAGAGGGAATGTTTCATCTTTATTTTAGGGAAGGCTCCAACCAAGAATTAGACCAGTTTAGAATCTACCTGTGAGAGCTATGACGGGTATTACATGTACAATGAGAGGCACTGTGACTCAGTAGCGTGTAGCTGAGCTGTTGCCACTGATAAGCACTTACAGGCGGGTGTTCCAACGGCACGCTGTGCTCTCCCCACTACTTCAAGATAATTAGCTACGTCCTCTGGCGACAACCAGAGGGCAGAGTTATGGCCAGGTTTTCAGGCCATTAGTCCAATGCCCGCCCCTACTCTGTGCTTTCTGGTTTATTGTCCTTGAGAGTTGGGTACACCGGGGTTGGGGTCAAGTAGGCCACATGTTTCCTTCTTTGATAAGGATAAAACTGAGATCGAGAGCAGGACACTGATGCAACAACATGGCAACCTGCAGCATTCTGCACTGTAACTGGGTGCTGTCACTACAGGTTTGAGCATACATGAATCATCACATGTCATATGGGAGTATAATGCATGAAGCTGTATGAGGACAAAAGCTTTTGCTTGCTCTTCATTCTTTGCGTCTTTGCAGGAGCTTGTGCTTCCTGACCACATGACTTGGGGTCTCACAGAGATGTGTCCCATTTGCAATTTGTCACCATCATTTCCTCAATAATGCCACTAAATGTAAGACAATTGAAACTAAGGCCTCTAGAACCTTTTTTCAGAATTTACAACCATGAATTTGGCAGTCAGTTAAATGAATGAAATAAATGTTGCGCAAGGACCTCAAGATTCTTAATGTACATGTAGCACTTGGTTAAATCTCAGTTCAGTTAAGTTACAAGTAATTCGCTTTGCCATATCCCTCCTTATGTTCAGTACGACAAAAAAAGACATTAAAAAAAGTGTCAAAAATCCTACATGTCAGTAAGCGACCCTGAAGCAATACCTCAGAAGCTATTCATAACTATAAAACAGTTTATAACACCATGCATTGTTCCCTATGAATGTGTCATCTCTCTGAGTCTGTGACAACGCAACTCTCGTCACATCGGCTAATACAAAAAAAGAAGCCAACTCTGGGCACCTACGGAGCTGAAAATGTGTTAGAGCTGTGAGGTTTCTGTAGTAGTGTTTGGGCACCTACGGAGCTGAAAATGTGCTAGAGCTGTGAGGTTTCTGTAGTAGTGTTTGGGGTAGGTGCGGAAAAGTCTTGACCACAGGCAAGCACTGTCTTGCGTACTGCTTAGTATTTCCTCCCTCCCCCAAAAAAATATCACTGTAAAGTTGTGCCCAGAGACAGGAGAGGCCATCTTTTAATTATTGAAAACTAACTGTGCCAATGACTACTTGTAATACAAAAGCATTAACACATTTGAATGAACAACAGGGACATGCTGTCTGCATATATTTCGTCCCAATGTTGATACACTCGACATCGAACCTGAAAAGAGCTGACATACTGTATTCTGGCTTTGCCATCTGTTCCCTAATAAAAACTGATTCTTTCATATTGCAGTGAGCATACACAATGAAATCCACAATGGAATTTGTTTGCCGTATCTCCCTGTAATGTTTTGAAAAATGAAACTGAAATGAAAAGCCTTTTAATTATATGTATGCTAAATATATTTCTGCGCAACCTTTGTTGATTACTAATATTGATGGATTCTATGGCTCTAAATGCCATTGGCTCATATGAAAAGTTGTCATTTCGAGTGTTTCCAGCAATACCAGAATGTTAGAAATGGTAGAACAAAACAGCATGTGTTTTTCACAGTTTATAATGTATATGTGTCAAAGTACTTTTAAAAAAAAGTATTAGTTATACAAAAGGGACAACATTGACAATAAAACATAATCAACAATATTTCCTTCAAATCTATGACTATTTAATTTTAAAAAAATAATTTTATTCAAATTTTTCCCTGTTTTTCTCCCAATTTGGTTGCCAATTATACCCTCTATTTTTATCTCAATTCACCCCCCCCACGAGTCCGCCGCCCGTCCTACGGGGCGAGACACTATTTCCAGGCAGATTTTATCCGCCTCTTCTGAGACGGAATTCTACCACGGACGCCTTTTACCTGCTCCTCGACGGACTCGTGCCGTCTCACCCTCCCCCGGAGGCGGACAGCCAAACGCCGCCTCTGATCGGGGCTGACGACCAGGGCCAGTCTGGTAGAGACACGGGTTTCGAACCGCGTCCCTGAGAGGCAGCGCACACCACACTGGACCAGCCAAAGTGTGGTGTGTTAGACCGCTACGTTATCCGCCAGCCCAACCTATGACTATTTTTTATCAAGTATTCAAATGTAGACCCCACCACATAGCTTTATTGATAGTGTGGGAAGAGTGTTTGTGTGAATGGTTTCCTGATATGAGATAGGAGAAACAAATGAATCCTGGCTGAATGACACAAGCCAGTGTGAGGAAGTGGTTAAGGAACTAGGCCTGTAACCAGAATGTTGTCGATTTGATTCCCAGGACGGGTAATACCATTGTATATTTGAGCAAGGTACTTCAGCTGAATTGCTTCAGTAAAATTAAGTTGTATAATTGGATAATACATACTGTATAAGTCCCACAGGATATGGGCATTTGTCCAGCACAAAAAAAAAAAAAAATATATATATATATATTTTTGAATAATGCAGGAACTTCTGTTTCCATTAGACTGTGCTAAAGCAGCTGTGTCTAGTTACAACCTCCAAGGCAGGCATTTCATAATGGGTTTGTGCAAAGCTTCCCATTGCACACCAAAGTAATTTGAAAATAATTGATATTTATATTTATAACTGATAATAACTGATATTTCAAACTAAAGATCTGTATTAAATACAATAAAACAAAAGGGAGAATAAGCTTCACAACACATGGCCACACCAAACAAGCATTTGACATACCAGAGGTGTCAAACTCATTCCATCGAGGGCCGAGTGCATGCAGGTTTTTGTTCCAACCAATGCACGACACCAGGTGATTTCAATTGTTTCCCCTCCTTGGTTGAAGAAGTGAGCTAATTAGTGAAATCACCTGATGTAGTGTCTTCACAAGATATTTGTTCATGTTATGATACATTTATATATGGCTCTTTGTGATCTGTAGTCATTTTGAGATTTTGTGATACTTTCAATTACTTGTTTGAAGCAAAGTATTGGGTGACAGTAATTTATAATCAAAAAAGTTTCTGCAAAGGATGCATCGTTGTGTTGTTTGCCAAAAGAGGATTGTCACATGCCATGCGACACAACCCGGTTTGGAACAGAGCAGCAGGATGCAGAGAATGGAGTTATCTGTCTTTCTCACACACGGAGAGGGAGAGAGAGAGAGAACATGCACAATATAAATTAACAAAAATAATCACCAGTCGTCCCCCTCACAGGTTCTGGCTAAAAACAATAAATAAAAATAACAAATTAAAATAATAAATACCTTTCGTTAAAACACTATAACAAACATAACACTACACAGAGACAATTGCAACTTTTAAGTTTCCCTTCCCAAGTGCGGTCTCAGGGTTCTCTCTCACCAGCTTTCAGCTTCTGTGTTCCAGACACTGACTAGAAAGCAGAGCCATTTTTAAGCACACAGGTATAATTAACTAATTCTGCACAGCTGTGTGCTCTAGCAGCCCTGTCAGTAGGTGTGGCCGTTAATCACCCCGATCCCCCTCCCCGCCACCTAGACCGACACCTTCCACACCCCTCCACCACCAGAGGCTGATGTATAGCACCAGTCACTCCTCCCCCTATACCTCCTGGGAAAGCACTGCACCCAATCCCCTATCCGAGGCCTCAGTCTGCAAGATAAAAGGCAGAGAGAAATCAGGGCCAATCAACAAGGACTGCAACACAGAATTGCATTAATCTTCAGAAACTCCGCCTGGCACTGCTCCATCCACTGGACCGGATCTGAAGCTCCCTTTTGAGTGAGATTGGTCAGGGGACTGGCTAGGGTTAAAAATTCAGGAATAAACCTGCAATGATAATTTGCCAGTCCCAAAAAGGATCTCACTTGCTTTTTTGGACTTTGGCTGGGGACAAGCAGAGATGGTTGCAGTTTTGTCCACCAGTGGTCTGACTTGTTCCCTGCCAAAGAGGAAACCCAAATACTGTGCCTCTCTCCGCCCAATGGCGTACTTACCTGGGTTTGCAGTGAGCGCTGCCCCCTGCAGCGTCTGCAGGATGGCCTGCAAATGCTGCATATGCTACTCCCAATTGTTACTGTAGATGTCATCCAAGTATGTGTGCAGCATGCGGTCAAAGTAGCCCATCCATTAGCTGCTGGAAAGTGGCTGGAGCCCCATGCAAACCGAACGGTAAGGTCAGAAATGGGTGTAAACCGAACGGAGTAGAGAAAGCTAATGTTTCCTTGGATGCTGGAGACAATGGAATCTGCCAGTAACCCTTGGTTAAATCACTCCCATGTCCAGCATTTTACCCAATTCTTCAGGTAACCGATATGGTCAGCTTTGAATTATAGTACCTGGCGGGGTTTGTATGTGATGTTCTGTCAAGTTCGTCCATCCTGGCAAGGGAGAAAACACACATCAGAAAAAGCCTGCTGCAACTATGCTACCTCGGCCTGCTGCCCCAGCGTAAGATGGCTATCAACAGGGACCAGAAGATGTGATATAATTTAGTACTTTTGATCCCAGTTCACCTTGCCCAATTTCCAGCATAGCGAACAAGACAGGATCTACGTTTTAGCAAGTTAAGGTGGTATATTTGATGTGCTCCTCCCCTGTCAGAATGAATGATCTCGTAGTCAACATCCCCCACTCGCCGTGTGTCTTAGACACAGACGTAGGGAGAAATACAAGGACCTTATCTCCTGATTGAAATATTCATAATTGTGCCCCTCTGTCATATTGCCATCTCTGTCATTCCTGGACTTGGAGCAAATGTTCTCATGCAATTTGCCCGAGTGAGTGCAGCTTTGCTCGATGGGCCGGCACCTGTACAATAGTTCAAATGGGGAAAACCCTGTGGAAGCTTAGGGTACTTCCCTGACAGAAAATAACAGGGGTCAATTAATTTATACCAATAAATCGGTGTGAATGAACTACAAATCATGCACTTCAACGTTTTGTTAAACTGCTCCACCAGCCCGTCGGTTTGTGGCTGGTAGATGCTGATTTCGAATAGACTTGCTGAATAGACCCAACAATTTGTACAGTTCACTCAGTGTACGTGACATAAGTGAAGTGCCTTGATTGGTAAGAATCTCTTTCGGGATTTCCACCCAGGAGAAAAAGTGGAACAGCGCATCTGTGATGGTCTTTGCAGATATATTGCAGAGGGGCACAGCCTCAGGGTATCACATTGCATAATCTACAATAACTAATACAAAGCGATATCCATTGGCGCTCCAATCTAATGGCACGATGAGGTCCACGCTAACTCTTTCAAACGGGACCTCTATTAAAGGCAAAGGGTCCAATGGAGCTTTTGGGATTGCCGCTAGATTTACTTTTTGGCACTCGGGGCATGCTGTACACCACTGACAGACATCACCTTGAATGCCCGGCTAATAGAATCAAGCCATTATTTAGAGTTCAGTGTTTTATTCTGTCCTAAATGACCCGCCATTGGATTACTATGAGCTGCCAGGAAAACCATTTACCGACTGCTTTTTGGCAGTAACAACTGTGTAGACTCCTCTCCTGTGTAGGCATTCCGACTCGTCCGATACAGTCGATCCTGTAAAATACAAAAATTGGGGGTGTGTCACTGCCTGCTCTGGGTCAAGCAGCTGACCATCAATCTTACCTTGACTGAGTGTCTCATCCTGCGACTGCACAAGGGAGAAGTCAGTTACTATGGTGAGCAGGGGAAAGCCACCAACCCCACCCCCGCTTCCCCGAAGTGAAATTTCAGTCACAAGGGGGTTGCTGCAGAGCGAGAGCTGATGGTACCACCCCTTGATCATTGTCATCTGTGACATCATCTCCCCCAGTCGCTACGAGGCAACAATGAACACACTCTTGTTGCTGTTGGGCTCCTTCTGCAACTTTGTCCCTAGCTATGTTGCTAAACCCTGGAAAATCATGTCCCATAATCAGCGGAAGGGAGTAACCCCTGCCACCATGCTATATTTTTTCCTGCAATAGAGAACTTAATCCAGGCAGTTGGATTCTCAGGTGGGGCACTGCTGTTGTACCCTTGAGCAAGGTACTTAACCTGAATTGCTTCAGTAAAATATCCAGCTGTATAAATGGATTGTATGTAAAGAAATGTAAACTGTGTAAGTCGCTCTGGATAAGAGCGTCTGCTAAATGCCTAAAATGTAAATGAAATGTAATGTAAATGTGGACCAGGTAATTTGTTTCCAAATTGCAACTGTTTATATTAGCCTTAATGCATATTTAGACCGTTTATTTCACATTTTGGTAAAACTGTTGACTTAGTAAAGGTCTACAATGTTTAAAATGGTCATGTTCATTATGAAAATCACTGAAAATTGTGAATCGACATTCTAAAGTTGCATAAATTAATGCAAATGTAAACATAGCTACAGACACTGATTTGAGACCACAGTAAACTGCACAGAATGAATGAATGAATATTGGATTTATATAGTGCCTTTTTGCAATGGAACTCAAACTGCTTACAATGATAAACACAGACCTTGCTCAAACTTAAGATCTAAAATGACGCTGTGGTCATAGAGCCCCTCCCTGATCCACAACATCAAAAGGCAGTTTATGAATGATGCTGCAAACATTTTTAATGTCCAACCAAACACTCCCTGGGTTAGTTAATAGAACAGCCATGTGTGTGAACATACACTACCGTTCAAAAGTTTGGGGTCACCTGCTGGAAACTATTTTTATCTCATAATTGACAATGCTTTACACCGAACATTTCTGTAAATACTTTAAAATGACAAAAAACACATGAGGAACAAAATGAACATCAAAGAAATGTTCAAGAAAATTATATTGAAAATGGAATCTTGGACCAAAATAGTCACCCTTTCGTGAGAATAGCCTCAAATGGCCAATTCGTTTTAGCAAAATCACCTGACATGTTTTCCCAGCTATCCTGCAGCAATGAGAAACTTGTGACTTTCCTTTCCAATCATTTATTTGAGGTACACTAGGCCAGGTCTTTAGTTTGAGTTGTTGTTCATATTCCTCCTTCACCAGATAGTTCTTGCACAACTTCAAGGTTTTTCGTAATCTTGCTGAAGAATAAGGAGGCATAGTCCAGATGGAAGGTGACCCCAAACTTTTGAACTAGTGTACATGGAGGAAGAAATAACATACACCAACTTTCTCAAATAATTCTCAAAAGAATTTATCCTTGTGGATTAATCATTTATTTATAATATTATTGTATTGTGTTATATACCTATATACACATTTTGTAAGTTAAAGGCACCTGTGGCTGTTCTATGAAAAAAAAAAACACTCAAGGAAAAGGCTTTGTTTGCAGTATGAAACTTTTATACCAGCCTTGCAACAAACATCTATTTTGTGTATGCGTGGTACTTTAACCAAGCATTTTCATAACATGCAATTTAATGTAATTAGTATTATCTTTAAGTATAATTCAAACCACAAATGCTTTCTCAGACAACAGTTGTACTTTAGGTGACCATTAAACTTCTTTTTGATCTCAGAAATGTAATAAATGTGATAAATGAAGAAGGGTAAGCTGGACAATTCATGATTTATATTGAACAGTTCATTTCAAACACAGTAGGCACTTCATTTCAGATCTGATTTTCTATGAGTCATCTCACCCAGCATGTCCTAGAATGAGCCTGAGAAGGTGTAAATGGAAGATAATGCATTAAAAAGGAATGCATCGTTGATTCAAAATAAAACTGTATGTATTCCACACATCCTTTTATCCTTTTTTAGGGGGAGAAATGATGTGGGCAGCCAAATAATTACAGGACTGTTCTTAGCTGATGTATTCCTGCTGTTAAAGAGTTGGGTGACTAGATGTCCCACACAAGGTGGGACAGTCCTGAATTTTGACCCATTGCACCACATCCTTCAACAACATTTTATTTGAAATAAAATGTCAGGAATGTTTTAGGTGTGGAACCAAGTGCAGGCGAGAGAGATCCAAAATGCAGAGATGCGTTTAAGATAATTTATTAACCTTAAATGCTTGGCAGGAATGAAAGCAAACAGTGTCTGAGAAGACATGTAACAAAACAAACCAAAATAACAAATGAGCAGGAGAAAACAAAGCAAGTGAAACAGTAAAAGTCAAAACATATTCCAGGAAACGGAATACACAAAACACTAGGAACTACAAAACAAACAAGGACAAGTTTTTCAAGGCGGCGAGAACACTAACACAACAGGTAAGAATAAACTCAGGGCAGTGAATGTTCAAGCGCAGTGCAAGGGAAGCTAGCAGGTTAACTACCCTTCAGGGCTAACAGCTGCCAGTCATTGTCTCAATTGGGATTGCACATTCCTGGCATTCCTTTCACTTCTCCTGATTGGGGCTTGGGGGAAATGTCCGTTTGCCGGTTGAGTCGTGACGTAAAATCACAACATTACACATTTCAGAACCAATAATCAAAAACCATACCATGTAAGCTCAAAACCTGAGATGGTATAGCTAGCCAGCTATATGGTAGATTTTTGACAAGAAAATGTCAAAAATCTTATGGAATCTAAAATAATTAAGACTTTAGCTATAACTGGAAATTGTGCATCCTTTGCCACAATAATTTTTTTCAGTTTCCTATAGAGGAGAAGGGGATGTGAAGTGAAATGGCGCCGGTGAGTCTCACTGTATAACTGTCGTGTAGGAGGAAAATGCTGAAATAAATATAAACATTTTGTCTAAAACCCAAAGTTGATTGTCTTCACCGCAGCTGAAGTAACCAGTGTTCATTTATTTTTATATAAGCTAAAAAAAATGGTTGCTAAATGTTTTTTTTTTTCAAGTTTGCTAAACTTGATTTATTTAATTATTTAAAATTTGCACCACTGCAAGTACAAACCTTTTTCTGAAAAAGCAGGCTATGCAAATGCAATGAGTTTTGAACAGATATGGTCGATGCACAAACCTCTTCATTAATATTCCGACATTAGTCAGTTCTTATATAAGTAAGTGTAATCACTATTTTAGTTGATTTTGCAACTATTTGCATTATTCTGTACTTCTAATTCTATACCATAAATTATATTCCACTGAAACCTTTTGGGTGAACAGTCTTTTCAATAAAGACCTCGAAATGTTTTCTGTTGATAATGGCTGCAAACATGGCCGTTTCTACCACTGAGAATACCTCTGTATTTTTTTGACATACTGATTCAGTGTAATACTGAATAAATGTGGTGAACTACAGTACAGTGAAATTACATCACTTCGGCATAGCAACAATTTTGTACAAAGCCAAGATTACCACTTGCACGCCTGATCACCGTCATCATCCTTACTTCTGTGTGTGTATGGTGGTGAAGTGGACCCATCCCAAGCAGGCGGATCTCATCGTTACTACAAAATCTTTGCTCAGCAAAGATGATGCAGTGACATTTGGGATGTTGGGATGATTTTGCTAAACAGCAGGAGTTGTAACTCAGACTGCTGATCTGAAGCCAGACCAAGCATGATGTAGGTGTAGAGATCTCTCACATTATAAAAAGGTTGACTGCTTGTATTATAACCAGATTAATACTATTCTTCTCCAGATATCATCTATCAATAGTTACTTTGTATGTGGTTTTGTTTAGTCGCTAGCCAAACGTAGCTGTCTCTGTCTAGCTGACTGTTACACAAAGCACTTTCTAGTCAGACTACAGTGGTGACAGGCTAATTTAGGTGAACTTTAGCTAACATTAGCTAATGTAGCATACATTGACAGTGGTGATAGGCACAAAGCTAGCTACATTTTAGTATACATTTTCAGTGGCCATTCATAAAATCACAACAGTCTACTACTCTTGTAATTAATTAGCTGCAAGGGTAGACTGATTACATAAAATATTTCTTAGTGACATTTCTCGTGACGAACCCCCCTAGAGGGGATAGGTCTCATTACCTCGGTAATTCTCACCTCCTGGATATGGCCCTGCCTTCAAATAGTTCACTATATTCAACCTCTCTGTTTTAAATGGTGTTATCGCAATGACTACTAGAGAAAACTGTGACAGTGGGACAGTGGGACAGAAACTGTGAATGTGTATAACAAAGGCAGCGGAACTTTTGATAATATATATCAGATGTCTGTTACCATTTGGAGTAATCCAGTAACCTGCCAAAAAATATATATTCCTATCTTGTCCCGCAGTGTTCTGAAAAATTGTCATGATGTCCTGCATTTGGACTGTTTGTACCTTGTCACCCTATGACATCATGCTGCTTACACAAGCTCACAGCCTCCTACACAATTTTTCATTTGATTATACAATATATTCAATATACTGGCCAAATAAATATCAGTTCTCATTTTCAGATGGGTCAAAGAGAAATACTGGTGAAATCATTGCATCTCCAAGTGTTTATGAATGTTGTCAACATTAGATTTATGTAGCTTTTATTTACTGTAGGACCTTTGAGAAACATTTGCCATGGTGATTATAAAATGCATTGTCTGTCAAGGGTTGTATGAACACCATGGTATCTTATGCTTCAGGTTTATGCACATTTTGGTATTTGTTTACCATATTTATTCTAGAGCTTAACCCAGATTTCAGGATGACGCTTACAATTTTTGACTATATTTGTGAGTGCTGAGCAGGAAGTGAAGGTAAAACAAACTTTAAAAAATATTTTTTTCTTCGCATATTTAGGAAAATCACTCTTGGTCATATAAGAAGTGACAAACATTGTGTTTGACAGTATATAAAAACAGACAAGACAGAGAAAAATAACAGCTTTATATTGGCATCAAAATAAGAGCTTTTTTCCCTTTCGAAGTCGGCAGTAAGTTCACTGTAGAATGTAAAACCTGCTGTCTTCAGTTTGGCAGCCCCATCTCCCGAGACTTTCACCCACTTACATAAATGCTTTCAAATAAGAAAACCAGGCCTCCCCAAAGACCCCATTGTCTGCAGTTAAGTTTTATTTATTATATTTATTTGTTTGATGGACTTTTTTGGACTCTGAGCAATACACTGAGACGAAGGGGGTTGAGGCTTTGGGGATCTCATTATTCACATTTGATTAAAGTCAAAATAGTCATCACTGGGGAGCCATTGGTAACACAGGTCTCAATTCTCAAAGGATTGTTAAAACTGTACATATTTTGCCCAGCATAGCTGCTTTTGGAATCTGATGCTATTCCATAAATGCTTCACATTTTGTTTTGTTCACTAACGCTTCATGTAAATCTTGTTTTAAATAATAAAAAAAACCCTCTTTGCCCTCTGTGTGTGATGTGCACCTTCATGCATGCAGTAACGTACGCATGCATGTTCTGGGTTTTGTTATAATTCATTGTGGAATAACATCAGATTCCAAAAGGCATCTATGCTGGACAAAATATGTAGTTTTTACAATCCCTTGAGAATTGAGACGTGTTACGAGTGGATCCCCAGTGATGACTATTTTGACTTAAATCAAATGTGAATAATGAGATCTAAAAATAAATGATCCCAAAATAAATTATGCTCCAGATCATTTATTGTGAAAAACAAGTATCAACACACAATGCGCTCATCAAGGTAATGGAACCAGACCGCGGTAGGTTTGAAATGAATTTTGCGCTTTTAAAGTTAGCGTTAAACTTGGTAACATGTCGATTATTTTGATGTTCAACCAGTTTCTTTGTGTTTGGCAATAGTCGGTTGCTCCGTGGGGGAAGCTCTTTATATTGGTCGTGTGAAGTTGTAGTCCCTAATTGGGCCAGGTAAATCCGAAAGCATCTATAACTGTTACATTGATACATAGACATTGTTTCTGATGTTTAAACATTATATTTGTGTGTTTTTAATGGTGGTCGTTTGCTCAGTGTGCAAAGCTCCTCATGTTGTGTATGAAAACACCGTCCTTAACTGGCCCAATTGAATCCAAATGTATGTAAAAATGTCCAACGTTAGCTTTTGAATTGGTTAATATGTAAACGTTGTTTCTGATAGGCTACCTAAACAGCATATTTATGTGTAGTAGCATTGCTTGCTTCGTGTGCAAAGCTCCTTGTATTGGGTATGAACGGCAGTTCAGTTGGGTAGGGCGGCAGTGTTAGCATAATGGTTAGGGAGCTGGGCTTGTAACGCAAAGGTTGCAGGTTCGATCCCAGGTGGGGCACTGCCGTTGTACCCTTGAGCAAGGTACTTAACCTGGATTGCTTCAGTAAAATATCCAGCTGTATAAATGGATGTAAAGAAATGTAAGTCGCTCTGGATAAGAGCGTCTGCTAAATGCCTGTAATGTAATGTAATGTAATGTAATATGAAGACACCATTCTTAATTGGCCCAATTGAATCCGAATGTATCGCCACCGTGTTATCATTATATTTGATGTCTATATAATTGACCTACCTTGTTAAACAAATTCCTGGTTTCATTTCCAACAGGCATGGTTTGTGTGCTTTGGGGGCGAGTGCTTCCATTCACCGGGTCCGACTAGCATTTTAAAAGTCGGTCTATTCCATATGGTTAAATCTAATAGCAGTGTATTGCTTCCAAGGCGCAACATTAATACATTTTCTTATATGTAGCGTAGCCTTTCATATATGTAAGGCCCTGTTTTGGCATAGTTGCATTTTATCCATTTTTGTTTTTAGTTTATTTATGGTTTTATATTTTCTGGGTATATATTTGTTGGAATATTTCTTTATTTTGTTTTTGGATGTATGTTTAGTTGGGTGTCTCTGTAACATAGTCCAGTCTGGGGAAGTTGACACACAACTGTAGCTTTGCATTTTGCATGCTGTAGCAGCTCTTCCTATAAACTGTATGATCTGCCTGTATTTCTACCTGTATTGAACCAGTGATGGGAACTAATTTCATTTCACTGCTGACGTGAAATTGGTTGTTGTCTTGTCCCATTTCATGAGCCTTCCCTATTGCGGCTCAGCTACTGTTTCCTATATATACTGTATATTTATAGTTAATTCAAGTGCCAGTTACAATTGTGCTTTACCACCTTGTTGCTGTGTATTAAAAGATTGTGTTTTAACTAGGTAATAAATTGGGCAAAGTGCAATAGGGGAGTGTGTGCTCCAATGAGAGAGAGGGGCACCCTGACTACAAGTACATACTACTTTTATCTTACTTGATTTTACTTGTTCTATGTATGTATACTATTTGATACACCTTCAGTCACCTACCACCACGGTAATGAAAAAGTTTATCCCTAATTAGCTAGTCTTTGGGCAGCATACAATATCATTGGGGGAGATTTGGCTTTTGTGTATCCTGATGTGTGACCTTCCACTACTTGACTGCAGTGAAGTACTTGTGACTCTACTGGTTATTTTTACTCCTGGGTGTAGTGCAATATTGTGTTTGAGTGTCATGAAAAGATAAGTGTGCTATAGCAACCAACCTCCATCATGTTAGCGCCTGAACATTTCCTCTGTATTCTGATGCTGCTATTGTTAAAGGAAGTTAGCCCTGCTGTTAGTGAATGCTTGCCTAATATTAGTGTATCTATTCTGCCCATGAACTGTATTGCTGTGTCTCATGTACTTGACTGTTTGGTATGTGAGCCATTTTAATTATCTTTGACTCAAGTGGAAAAAAAGAAAAAAAAGAATTCCGAATAAAAGTCTTTCATACTTTGCTATACATCAGCTTCCATCTGTTTCATTAAATTGAAAACTTCCTGTGCTGGGCTTTTCCCTTGAGGTACTTAACAGGGTTCTCCCACCCCTGATAGTGGGTGTGGCGTAGTCAACTAAATTAACAGTGGGGCTTGCAAGCGCCTCCTGGTGGCCACACTTAATTTGTATGAATGAACATATTTCAGGATCATAGGACATGGTGTTTTTGCTTTTTCAACCTAGGAATTATTGTAAATGGCAAGTTAAGGGCTTTTTATCAAAGCTTAAACCAACCAGCATCACCCCAATAGTGGTGGGCGTTTCAGGGACTCAGTTCCCTGAAAGGATTCGTTCACAGATTCTTTCACCAGTTCCTTTGCTGCTATTGTTCAGACTCCAGCGAATGAGAACAAGAGTTATGCAGTGACTGGGTCTGACTCCGTCGGTAAATATTGTATAACTGAGTCAATCATTCAGTATAAATTACGGTTAATTTTACGGGACCGTGTAATAATAGGAGAAATAAAAACAATAAAAGCATAATATAAACAACAATGATTTAATTGGTAACATGGATCAAACAGCCTAAAAATAAAAGCCTTTCACGGTTAATTTCTTAGATCATAAGGAACATCTCCAAATTAAAAAATCTAATAAACAAATACTTGAATGGACAACCTTTCTAAGTAGGCTACATATTACCAAGTGATCATTCACATGGACTAAAACGTGCATTAATAAATGTAGCCTATGTGCCATCTAGGTATTTATGTTGGCTAATTTAAGGAGTGACTTGCATTGTGTTGGTTTTCTGCATCATAACCTACATTGTTCATCAAGCTATCTGCACCAATGTTAAAATAAGGTTGACCTCTGGAATTATCAACAAAGTGGTGATGCATTCATATAGCCTAGCATATTATGTTTGAATAAAGGAATATAATGTGGTTTCATTTCTGGAGTTGAGACTACACCAAGTTTGCGACTCTGCCTTAAAAAATATTGCCACGTCTCTGTTGGGAAATAGCCTCTTTCGTTCACTGGTTATTTATTTACTAATTCAGGAGTCGGCTATTGGCCAAGCGTTTCTCAGATGTAACTGCTGGGCTAAGCAGCTAGTGTGAACCAGTTGCTTTTAATATTATACTCAGTCTCAGGCAAGTTCATCATTGCAATATGAAGACATTATGGGGAGGGAGAGACGTAGAGCTAAAGCGTAGGCTAGTCTCTCGTTCCGTATCCGGACTTGCCTTGTGGAACGAGGAACGACAGCATGTCCAGTTCCAGTTCCTTCACGGATTTGGTCTTCACCGCTTCCAGTTCAGGAACTGAAGTTACTGTTGCTTTCGATCACCCAGATGGGAGGGGCTTCAAGATCACCCAGATGGGAGGGGGCTCAGAGAGCACGCCCCATTTTGGGGCGGCCTCGAAAAAAAAAAAGCGCTTGTCAGTGAAAATGAACTGCCGTTGGCTAATGGTTCCTACAGACTAGTGCCCAATGGTGGAAATGGTTAAATGGTAGGAGTCGCTGCAGTTTCAACGAATGGCAGTTCCCAACTTTATTTACTGAGAGATTAAGCAAAGGAACGAATCCTACATGGAGGTGAGTCAGTTCCTTTCGTTCACCAAAAGGATTCATTCAAATGGAATGAATCGTTCACGAACGACACACCACTACACCCCAATGTGTTAGTCGTATGTCTAGATTTAAATACATGACTCAGTTTAAATGATTTGCTGTGGCATGGTTTGTATGAAAGTGAGATTTACCACATACGTAGACTTCATGTCAATGGGATTTTGAATGAGGAGTGCTGAAACCAGAAGTATGCCATTCAAGGGTTTTTTTTTGTGACACCAGTGCAAGTAGCCACTTATTTTCAGTTTTGGATTTAATCCTAATAAGGGAATCTTAATGTAGCTAAGTGAAGAATGGTGGTGTAGTTCATTTGCAAGGTAATAAAATGTAAAAATTTAATGTTGCATGAGACAAGCTCTGCCAGCAACTGCAAGTAATTGAAGAACAAAAGAAGTACAGCAGAGCTGTTATCCATTGGTAATCAGTTCTGATTGTTCATCAGAATCATGACTTTACAGATGTTTCCCATTAAAGGTAAAAATTATGTCTGGTATAAGCTGATTAAGAGAAACATTTTTACATTTTCATACAATAGTCTTTTTTGCTTTGCACCATATAATCCCTTATTCTTTTTTAATGACTAAATTCTAAAATCTAAATTCTAGATTTTTCTATTCAGTTTCTCTCAGTCCCACTGTCTTTTACAGTGCCTTCATAAGGAAGCAATAAACCCACATATTCTGGGTTCGTTTATTATTTGAGTTTGTCTGACAATGATACCTGAAGTCCGAATGATGGAAATTTGACAGAGGGAGGTTTTGCTGACTTTGACACCAACTCCTAATGATGGAGGTTTGTTTGACTCATGCATTTATGACTTTGATTCATCTTCCACGTATATCCGATGGTGTCTTAACGTGTGGTGTTTAGGTCAAAATGACCTAAACGAAAAATTATACAATTATTATTTTTCAACCTGAAACTCCATGGGCTTGGCTTATTTTCTGTGATGAACATGTAAAAGAACACATTTTCACACACACACATCTATGTGACACTTTCATTGTTAAATGTGACATTAACCATACATGTTATCTATATTGGAATTGAGATAAAGACAATATATCTTCAATATTTGTACATACATTTTTATTTCTGTCTTGCCTTAAAATCCCAATAATGTCCTGGATCAATTTGACCTGGTGAACGGTACCAAAGGGTCCAAAAGGTGAACTTAGCACAAGGGTTCAAATGGACACAGACATCTTGGTCAGTCATATTTGATCAAGCTTATCAATGTCTGTCTGGCTTACTTCTTATATTTCAAAACAAACATGAAAATAATACAGGCCTGTATGTGCGTTAAAGGAAATATTCAACAACAAAGGGCTGCCACATTATGGAAGTGAGGAAGCTCTGAGGGAGGGAAGCTCACTATGTTATTTGGGTCACATCAGATGCCTCAGTTCAGATACTTACAGTGTGTGGGACTTGTTCTCTGCAACCACCCCCCTTCCTTGTCCATAAATCTAATCCTTGTGGATCTGGTGGAGGCAAGTTTAACCATAAGAGAGTGGCTGCAGCCCCCCGAGTCACCTCTGCACTCTTTTCAAAGCCTGTGAGAGCAAATCAGGGTCTGTCAGACGTACAGCATTGCCCATCTGCAGCGTTTCAGAGCACTGGCAGCCGCTCGCTGTCGATGCGGACTCTGGGTGAACCCGGCAGTTCCTGGGAGAGGGCACAGAGTTTCCAACGCCTCATTGCTACTCACTCACAATTCATCCGCCTTGATTTGAGATGGTTCAGGCAAAGGCGTTGATTTGGCCAGTGGCCCCCGGACCATGAGTGAACCAGGTCTGGACCAGTATTCATGATGTGTCTCAGTGTATTTGTGCTGATCTAGAATCAGTTTTGTCTTTTGACACAAAATGGATAGGGTTAGGATTTGGACAGGGGAATCCTAGATCCTCCTACTCTGAAATGCCTTATTAATTTGAGCATTGATCTCTTTCCTGCTGCTGCTGTTGAGTTCATGCCACTCTGTAGTTATGTTTGTGTGGATACGTGTACTGCTGTGTGAAATGGTGGATTAGTTTAGTCTGACAAACTAATCCCTTATTATCTATGACAATAAATGCTTATGGATGCTGGAGACCCATAGGTACTATCAACACATATGAAGAGTTGTTCCAAAACTCACTCAAGTCCCTTGACCAAAAGAAGACTGATTGATTTTTGTAAAAACACTCTACATATGCTCTGTTTGCTTTATATTTGGCTGGGTATGCCTAGCATAGGACATTTTACCTCTCCCATTGTTGAAGTAAAATGTGCTCTGATTTGCTGTTATGAAAAGGGTCGTGATCAAAACAACATCCGTGTCTAGTACACCAGAGCTGACAGCATGGGAACCATTTAGACAGAAGCATGGAGCACGGGAGGAATGCAGCACTGACAGTCTCTCTCAGAGTTTAATGGTCTCTTGCTGTCAAGCAGAGGATTCATGGCACATGCACTTGACATCTAGGCTTGTGAATCGAACAAGCATCACTCAAATATCCATTGAGAGTCAAGAGGCTTTGGGTGAGTTGGGCGTACATTTGGCGGGCAAGGCATAAACTGGCTTTTGAACTATCTACCTTACACTACATGGATACCATCTTCCAATACATTTTCAGGATGCATATTTGCGTGATTTGTGTTCAGATGCACAAAACTAACTCTCAACAGAATGCATACAGCATGCATACAACACTGAACATTGATGCAAAAAATGCCCTGTGAAATATCAAAAATGCTATTGCAGTACATAATTATATAATATCAAAAGGTACTTTTATTAAAAAGCAGGCACTTCATTTTTTCAGTGAAGTATCTGACACTTTTTTGACAATTTTCTGACAATTTTCCTCTCCTGCAGCACTTTACATCCATCCACTGAAGCCCTTTTCGTTTATTATGCTCTGGAGTGTTCTGCACATCAATGAGGCATTGGATGTGTTTGGGTTTTCAACATCCATTTTATTTATCATTTACAGCCCATAGACATCTAAACTGTTTGAAGCAGAAGTCCCCAATCCTGGTGCTGGGGAGTGGCTGGGTGTGCTGGTTTCCATTGTTACTCAGCACTTAATTGATCAATTAAAGCAGCTGATTGCATAATTAGCTCACCTCCCCTGGTTTCTTTGAAATTGTTTGCAGATTTTAAGGTGAAAACAAAAACCAGCACACCCTCTGGGACCAGGTTTGACATCCGCTGGTTTAAACCAGTACAATTTATACCGGTATAATTTCTTTAGGACTATATTGGGTGAACAATAGATTATTTGAATCAAGATCGAATGATTTCAACTGACAAAAATCACATCAACTTCAAAATCTTTGACGCGTTACAAATAAGATTGTTCTCATTCAGCCCCATCACTAAATGTGTGCCATCACAAGTCACAAGAAAAGCTCATTCCATATAGAAAGTTTAGGGCAATTTCTTTAGATGTGTGAAGTTGGGTTGCAAAGTAAACCATTAAATTAAATGTATCTAAAAAAGTTTTCTGCTATTTTCTGGCTGGAGGGCAGGGGGTGAGGCTGTTACAGAGATGGGTGAATGACATGGTGGAGCAGCTTTTATTTATGAAGTAAAAACAAAAACTAGTCCTCCATGCAAGGAGTTGTTCAATTTACAAACTATAAAATACAATACAGAAACACGAGATTAAATCAAATCTCATGAATCTAAAATGTTGTTTTTGATTTAGATTTTTGAGACAGTTTTAGATTTCTCAAATCAGAGAAACTCCAGCCACAAATCCATTTAGCCAAATGAAAATGTGATCTCTCCAAAATGATCTATTTAGCCAATTTTGCATGTATCATCAAAAATAAAAAGCACAATGATGACCAGGGGAAATAGTGAGAGTTGCATAGACAGAGCAAACAAAGAAAGATGTTTTTTCATTTAAATTTGTTGTCATTCAATTCATTTAAAATCCTTATATAATGTGAAATATGAATTCCATTAGGTCTACAAATGAACACAAGTCAGAAAGAGTACATCAAAATAAATGCATGGTTCTGAGCTAATGACCTTTTTTGTCACCTCAAATAAATTCTTCATGCTGTTTTTCCAGGATTTTTATTTTTATGGTTGTGTTTATAGTAAAAATATTCAGAAAATATCATAATGGCACTGGTGCTGGATTGAATTATATCTCAACTTATTTATGGTTGTGTTTATAGTAAAAATATTCCACATTTTTAATGAAAATATCATAATGCATTATATATTCAAATGAATTGAAGTACAGTTTAGCTGCTGAAGTCCAAATTACTTGTCACTATTGTGACCGGAAGGACTACATTAGATAAACACAAACAGTTCTACCACCTGATACTGTAAAAAGTCATTTGCAGTCATTTTGTTTGGGCCTGTTTTTGAGGCCATGGGATACAGTTCCTTCAGTTTTCTGCAAAATCCTAATATCAATTAGGGAGGGTGCACATTAGCACATCCATCCTCCAAAATGCATGCACAGCTGTGATCTGCCAGCTTAGCTGCACACATCGCACTGGAGGACTGCACAGGGGGACTGCACAATCTATGCAGGAATCTTGCACAGGATGACTGCAGGTGCCTGATTGACCCTCCTTGCCCAGGTGTTGCCAATGCACCACCCTGTGTGAATCTGAGCCATAGTAAGCACTGGCACGGTCAGGAATCGAGTCAGACCATGGAGGGTTTCATAGCCAGTGCTTTAGCTGGATGCAATGTCCAGGAGCTCCAACATTTTGCATATGCAAAATGAACTCAGTCAATGCTGTGAAATCGGCCAGGGTAAACTAGAATAAAACAGGCTAAAACAAGACTGAAATTGGGTCTTTGGCTTTGATGTAGTGTCTCCCCTGCTGTCTCTTGGAAGACTTTGTAGACCCGGATTAATTATAAATAAATACAAATAAGGTTACAAATATGAACAGCCTCCTGTGTGCTGTTCTGGCTGTGTGGTGCATGTAGCCATCTTAAGAGTCAGATTGTAACACTTGCTTTGAAGTTTTAACTGCAAACTCAAATCCAAGCCGAGTGGGAGAGATGGCAACGGGTAATAACACAGACTAGCTGTTAGGAGAGAAAGGAACATCCATGCAATGTACAATAATCTTCTGTGTGTTTCAGATGGAATGTCATGTCGTTTTGGTTTAACAAGGCAACGAGCAATCAGTAACCTGGAGAATTTCTGCAGTAAAATGTATGCACAGTCCCATTGGGCTGATAAGGAAGTCACCATGTCATTGGATGCCTGTAAAACAAAATGTACTTTCCTCTGTAACCAAAAATCATGATGCAAATACCTTTTCAATCCAACTCAATCTTAATTAGTTTTAGTAAATCTTTGATGAAGTGTTTAATGGCTGACAAATCTAGTGTTTGTAATTTATCATCCAAACATAAGAAGAATAGGTTATTTAAATTAAGGTGAATAGTTCAATCATGACACTAATGAAATATAAGAAATTACAAGCTTAAGAGCTGTTTACTCTTTGAGCTTTTGCAGAAAATAAATATGTTTATATTAGTACACATAATTCGATTTGTATTAAGCAATTATTCAAACTGAACAGACGCCAAATAGGAATCACCATATGGATGTGATATAATATCAGACAATGTGTACGAGTTATTTTAAACGTAAATGCAAACTTCCTTTAATTAAAAAAAAGATAAATTACTCTTCTTGAACATGTTAATTCACAGCATTCAAAACTGATTAAAATGAATCATCCTTAAGTAAAAATATGTCCCTACATTATGATGAGTGCCGAGGTCATTAAGCCTCATTTAAGAGAAAAAAAGCTCATTGCTTTCACTGTCAAAGATAATGCATTAACCGCGAAATAACCTTCGGTGGGTTTTCCCATCCTCCGCAATTCATAATCTCATGTGAAATAGAATAACAAATGCTAAGAATATGGCAAATGTTTTTGTCCTTAAATGTTCAATGCAGCAGGCTTTCTGAGTATAATCACTGGAATCTGTGTTTGTATTTTCTTCTAAGATAGAAGCCTTTCATAATGTTTTGGTATTCATTAAAAATAATGTGCCTTCATTGTGCTGTTTACTGTATGCTTCACTCCCATAGACTCAGAAAGGGTATCCAATGATGAATGGAATTGGAGTACAATGAATTGGAAAGTGAAGGAACACATTAACTGGAAACAACAGAAAATTCAGAACTTCATAAGACGGACTGTTCTCAAGGGATGTGATTTATGAGACCAATGAACACCAGTACAACAACAGCTTAGAGTTACAAGTTACATTAGACCTACAGTTAACTGCCAAAATAAAGGAAACACCAACATAAAGTGCCAGAACAGCTTCAGTGTGCATAGATGCCACAAATGTTTGCAACTTTATAGGAGGGATAAAACACCATTTAGTTAGAACTTCCATCATTTGGTGTTTTGTTGATGATGGTGGAAAACACTGTCTCGGGTGCCACTCCAGTATCTCCCATAGGTGTTAAATTGGGTTGAGATCTTGTGACTGAGATGGCTGTGGCATATGGCTTTCATAATTTTCATGCTCATTCAGTGACCACTTGTGCCCTGTGGATGAGGGCAGTCATCCTTTAAGAGATCACTCCCACCAGGATAGAAATGCTTCACAATATGATGAAGGTGATCACTCAGAATATTTATTGCCACTTACCTTGCCCTCTAAGGGGATGAGTGCACCTAACCCATCCCAGGAAAATGCACCCCACACCATAACAGAGCTGCTAGAACCTTTCATTTAATCCTTTATTTTGGCAGTTACCTGTATATTATAATCATGCGCTATATTCCTGGAACCTGGCCTTTTTTGAGACAGATGCTTTCTGACTAGAGAAAAGTCTAGAGACACTTTATATTACAATGGCCATGGATCTGCATGATTCAATATGCTATCATTACGTTTATGTAAGCACACCCTGTTTTACAATACTTACAATACTGTGGGGAAACCCCAATGTCTTGAATTTATAGAGACATATAGTATAGCAAGCATATGACAACTCATTTTCCTTCTTTACAATTGCCATAATGATGTTCTTAGTGACTGCATATACATTTATTTTATTTATTGGTTTACAACAAACCGTGATTCGGAATCAGTGACCTTGACGAGGGTGGAAATTTGACTGTGACAACAGGTAAAATATCAACCTTTCAGCAGTGGTTCAAGCAATGTCCCTGGTATGTATGGAAAAATATGATTAATACACAGCCAAGCTGTACATGTGAATCTAATATAAAAGATTATTGTGATAAAACTAGCTTTTGAATGAACGAGTTAATGAAGATGTTAATCTAGCTTTGCAAATTATATTGTATTATATTTGATGCATAGCTCACAGGGAGAAACAATACATGTGACAAGTAGATACAAGTATTTACGTATGAACACTCTACTGAAGATCAACCTGAGCAACCCACCCCACTGACCTGGCGAGCACTTAAAAAAAAAAAAATTCAGCTAAGAAAGGTCATGACTGTCATGACATAGGAGTTTGTGATGCTTTTACTCATATTTCCCTGCTTTTCCAGCTTTGTAAACTTAATTCTATCTGAAATACTATGTATACTGTAACTGAAATGTCACAAAAAACTAAATAATTGGCCTTTTAATGGTAATACTAAATATAATTGTATATATGTCCCTTCAAACACTTGCAGAATGTTCTCACAACCCATGCAACAAATCAATAGTTCAGTAAATGAATCACTGAACCACTCTATACAGTGCTGTGTTTCAAACATTATTAATGGGATGAGCAAAAGAGGAGTTGTAAGCGTACATAACGGCCTTGACCCAGGTGAAGGTATGCCGAACCTGGCAAACCTGCCATTTACTGTTTCCGCCTTTCACAGAAGTCTTAATGGGCTGTGTAAACAATGTGCAGTCCCAGTGAAATTGGCTTTCTGTTCTGGGTACAGGTTTCTTTCAAGTGTATTAGGGGATGTTCTGTGCGTATCCTGACTGGGAATACGTCCAGCTCGGCTGATTTGATCAAATTCTCCAACATACCAGATACAAGAGACAAGTGAAGGAGAAACTCAGCTCACTGTCCTTCACTGTTAGTTACCAATCCAGGACAATATCAGCATAGCTCATTGTACCACAGTGATAGTATGATTATGTGCATGCTTTATCTGAATGGTCAAAAAGGTCAATATTTATTTTATTTAAATGATAATTTTGCTTTAAATTAATTAATTGTAAATAGAAATGTAATTGGAATCTGTCTGTTCTGTGTAGTAGTCTAGGGCTAAACAGTCTCAACATGTGATGTTCATTAAAAGTCTGACTGCCCCTCCCATATGCAACAGCTGTGTCTATTTGGGTAAGTCTCCACCAGAGAGACTTGTTTTTTGTTATTAAACCACTCCAATGTCCCTTTTGCTGTATGCTGTAACCTGCAACAGGTTTTCCTCCAGGTTTTGTGTATGTCTTTCTCCATCCATTTTGCCCTCTATTTTGACAAGTTTTCCAGTCCCTGAAGCAGAAAGTATCCCCATAGTATTAGACTCCTGCCACCATGTTTCATGGTAGGGATAGTGTTCTTGGGATGAGGCTTAGTGTTAAGCTTGCACAAAACATAGGGCCTAACATTGAGACCAAAAAGTTTGGACCAAATTTAGTCTCATCAGACCATAGAGTCTTCCTATACTTAAAGAGTCTCCCACATGCCTTCTGGCAAACTCTAGGTGAGATTTATGAGTTTTCTTCAATAAGGGTTTTGTTTTTGCCACCATCCCATAAACTGCAGATTTGTGAAACGCCCAGGCTATTTTTGTCCCATGGACAGGTTTCTCCCAGAGTTGCATAACACGTGCCCTTCTCACACGAATGTCCAGTTTTGGAGGACGGTCTGTTCTAGGCAAATTCACAGTTGTGCTATATTCTCATTTTTTTTATGATGGACTTAACGATACTCCAGGGGAAATTCTAAGTCTTTGAAATTGTATACCCTTCCCCTGACTGGTGCTTTTGAAGAACCTTTTCATTGGATTTGCTTTGAATATTATTTGGTCTTCATGATGAAGCTCTTGTTTGGAAATGGACTAACCAACTGTGGGGCCTCTCACAGATATGTTTATATAATTTGAAATAATTTGAAACACCTGAATTATACACAGGTACACTCAAATCAAATAATTATGTGATCTCTGAAGACAATTGATTGCACAGGTTTATTTAGGTGTCTTATTATGCAATTAATTATTGTCTGTTCTTATTTGTAATTAATAAGAAATTAAAAAAATAGTTTTACAGTTCAGTTTTTTGGTTGTAAGTATTTTGTGTTGATCAGTGGCAAGAAAACCCAATTAAATCAATTTTGATCTCATGAAATAAGATAATTAAATGTGAAAAATGCCAAATGGGGTAAATACTTTTTATACCCACTGTATGATTTCAGATACAACCATATACACTATTCCATTTTAGCATTTCACCATCTGGTCTCCCCTGCTCTGTCAATGCAATATCAAAATATCAAATAGAGATTTCCTTTTTGAAGAGGTAATCAAATCTGTAGCCCAATTCACACCAACAATAGTGCTATTGTGCTTGCTTCAAATATTGAAGTCATTTTCAGAAATTCAGATGCACTACCAAATTTTGGGTTTAAGACCAAGCTCAGTGATCGAGAATCAAAGAACGCATCTGCAAAGCAAACAAGGTAATACTCATGAGCTTTATTTCTTCAGAGACTACAATTTCGAATAACTTATAGGATTGTGTGCCATCTCAGGCATAGAGAAGCAGTTTGTCTTTATGACTTGAACCCTCCAGTCAATCTTCCTCAAACGTTTTCATACAATCGTTGTAGTCATTGCAGTTGTATGATTAGGGCATTGTGTTACTATTCATTTGTGTCAGACTGCTCTGTACAGCAACTTGTGATGCCATGAATCCCCAGAACACTGTGGCTGGGCTGAACAGGTTTACCACCCCAGAGCAAATATAAGAAAAATGACTTATATGTGCCCTACAGTACAAGAATACCTGCATATCTGAGGAGAGTTTAAGTCTGGGCTGTGATTTCTGGATATCTTGGACTCCCCCATTGAAGTGATTTCTCAAAGCAAATTTTGATATAGATGTGCTTTATGGAGCACTTTAAGCACACACACACACACACACACACACACACACACACACACACACACACACACACACACACACACACACACACACACACACACACATGCATACATGTCTATGCTACTAAGTGGGGACTATTATTCTATACCCACCAAGAGGGGACCATAGGTTCTAAACATTTTTATAAAATGTAATATTCCTAGATGAGATGGATGCCCTAACCTCAACCTCAACCTCCCCCACAGCCCTGTCACCTATTGTTCCCAGCTACTATCATCTCTTCACCCTGCTGCTCTCTTCACTGCCTACACCTTCTTCCACACTCCACGACCCACAGGCAGAGGTGGAGGGACAGGTATACTGTTCTCCCCCCTGTGGAGATTTGGTATTGTTCCTCTTCCTCACTTCTTGCCCTCCTCCTTTGAATATCATATTGTCACTGTCATTGTTCCATGTAAACTGCACATTATTGTTTTCTATCGCCCACCAGGTCAACTGAGGAGTTTCCTAGATGAGATAGATGCTCTACTTATCTCCTTCCCTGAGGATGGCACTCCTGTTCTACTTCTCGATGACTTCAACCTGCTGCTGGACACCCCTCAGTCCTCCACATTTCTCCCCCTGTTTCAGTCCTATTACTTTACCATGGCTGAATCCCCATCCACTCACAAGGCCAGCAACCAACTGGACCTTGTCATCACCTGGAACTGCACCTCATCCAACATTGTAGTATCCCCTCTTCATGTGCCTGGCCACTGCTTTCTGCCCCCTCCCCTCCCCTCTGTACCTAAAGCCCTTTATCTCCCCCACTGTTTCTCTCATCACAACCTCTGCTCTCTCCCCTACTGATACCTTCTTTCAGCTACCTGTTGAGGAAGCCTCAAGTCCTGTCCTCTCTCTCCTCCTCCTCCACTCTGTCCTCTGTCCACTAAGCCTGCTCGTCTCCTACCCCGCACCCCCTGGCTAACTGACTGCATTTCGGCTGACCAACTCAAACTGTGAGCGGCAGAAAGGAAATGGAGAAAATCCAAATCCCCTAGTGCCCTGGCTGACTTCCACACTCTCCTTGCTACCTTTTCCTCTAACCTCTGCTCTGCTAAATCAGCATTTTTCTTCTCCAAAATTCAATCCTCTGCTTCTAACCCTCACAAACTGTACTCTACATTTTCCTCTCTCCTCACCCCTCCTCCTTCCCCACCCCCTCCTCTCTAACCATGGATGACTTTGCATCCTTCTTTCACAAAAAGGTCAATACATTCGCAACTCCTTCTCCCCAAACTCTCCTGCACCTAACCCTCCCTCACCCATCTCACTACCCAAACCTTTCGCCTCCCTGTCATCCTTGTCTCCCCTCCCTGACTCTGACATCTCACAACTGGTTCACTCCCACCATCCTACCACCTGCCCTCTCGATCCCATTTCTTTCCCCCTCTTCCAGTCCATCTCTATGGACATCCTCCCCTTTGTTTTGTTAACACCTCTATTTCCTCTGGTTCTGTCCCCTCTACCCTGAAAAGGTCCCATGTCATCTCCCTCCTCAAGAAACCCTCTCTGAACCCTGTTGACATCTGTAACTACCAACCTGTCTCTCTCCTCTCATTCCTATCAAAAACCTCAAATTCCTATCAAAATCAAGAATGGGCTGTATATAATCAACTGTCTCTCTCTCACACAGAATGACCTGCTTGATCCCAATCAATCTGGCTTCAAGGCAGGCCACTCCATGGAAACTGCTCAACTTGCAGTCACTGAGGCTCTCCACTTGGCAAAGTATCAAACACTCAGCTCCATCCTCCTCCTCCTCGACCTGTCAGCTGCATTTGACACCGTGGACCACCAGATCCTGCTCTCATCTCTCGCCAAGATGGGAATGTCTAGATCTGCATTGGCATGGTTTAAATCATACTTGGCTGACCGGTCTTACCAGGTGGCCTGGAGAGGATCCCTCTCTCCTCATACCATCTCTACGGGAGTCCCGCATGGCTCAGTGCTGGGCCCCCTCCTATTATCCCTGTACACTAAATCACTTGGTTCGGTCATCTCTGCTCATGGTTTATCATATCACTGTTATGCTGATTCTCTCCTTCTCTCTTTCTGAGACCCAGGTCCGGGCGCATATCTTTGCATGCCTGGCAGACATCTCTGCTTGGATGTCCACCAACCACCTGAAGCTGAACCTGGGGAAGACAGAGTAGCTCTTCTTCCCAGCAAATAGCTCCCAGATGATTGATGCTTCAATCACTGTGGAAGGCTTCATAGTGCTGGCTTATCAAGCCGCTAGGGGAACTACTCCCTCCTACCTCCAGACACTCATCACACCCAACATCTCAATCAGACCCCTCCGCTCTGCCTCCTCTGGCAACTCACTGTCCCATCCCTCCGGTCCCCATACTAAACATGCAGTATTAAACATGTATTGATGACAATTAGTTAATGTACAGAATCAGTGGTAGTGGATCACATCACATTCTAAGAATAATTAACTTCTAAAACTAGGGCTAAACAGTTTTGAGTTTTCTGTCAGGGGTTTGCACAGACTTTGTTCTGTATCTGACACCTATGCTTCATGTACATCTTCAACAGGGACTTTACAATGCAAATTTACATTGTATAAAACATTCTGTCATTTTGGTCTCATTCCCTCTGTTAGCCAAATGTACCAAATTAAACATTATCTAGCAATAGCACACACACACACGCAAACACACACACACATTGAGTGTTTATTTACCACTGTGAAATGGTATTCCACTCAGTGGGGAAACAAAATCACAAGTAGCAAAATCTGGTTTCCATTGTTCCTGAGAAATTGTATCCTGCTAACACCAAATATCCCATACTTTCTTTGTTACTTTATTGTCCTTGCAGTTGAGTTCATTCTGAACCACTTTCTAACAACCACAACAACTACATAGCATAGCATGCTATGGTAATGTGTTCTTGCATCCTCTTCCTTACAAAGGCATCAATCATCCCAGTAACTTTCCTCCTGACAAGATAACTGTGGCTGCATGAATCTGCACTCACAGAAGAGTTAGAAACCCAACACAAAAAGCTGCATTCAGACTGCATCTTACTGACACTGAAAATCGTTTTTTTGTGGTCATATGAAAAAAAAAAATGAGGTTTACAGACAGTTTAAAAAAGGCTAAATTTACTTTAGGAAGAGAATCATCCCCTCTGAAATATTGAGGTGAATCTGTTCAGCTTTGGGATCAGGCATGCACACAGATAGGGCCCAAGGGGGGCTTGAGCCCCTGCCCTTTTGCCCTCAGAGTCAAAAAACGGCCTTTTTTTGGCTGGTGTTAATTGTATGTTATTTTTTCTTTATTTGTTATTGAAATTATATCAAATATGAAGAGGGAAAGTATTCCAAATGGTTTTGTCTCAATCAATCAATCAAAGTCGCATCTTCCGACATTCCGAATACAACTTGTCATGAAAAGCATCGCATCCCCAGCCCCAGTTCAGTTACGGTGAATGATATCACTCAGGTAGGCACTGTTTTAATTATGAAACCACGATTATACAACACTTACCATAAAAAAAACGATGTATGGCAGTAGGCCACCTTCACGCTGTAATTTTGTCATTACTAGCCTTGGTACTCGCAAGCAAGTAAGCTAGTCTAATTATCATTAAAACGACATTATCTCCGCCATGCAGGACAACTTACAAATATGCAATTCATTTCTGAAGCAGGTAGTTACGTTTTGCATAGTTTTGCTAGTCACCCCCTTTTGTTTATAGTCAGTTTTCTAAAAACGTGATGTTTAAAAGTAGATTATTGTTTGGGCATGTAGTAGTGTGTTTCCATGTTAAAATAAAAGTTTCAATCAATCAATCCATTTTGATTGGGAAATAAGAAGCAGCATAAACACTGCTAGAAGAGGCAAATATACCTGTCTCCAATGAAAGGCAAAATACTGCTCACCTCCCTGACCCTGGATCACTTTTTCAGCCATATGCATAGATGTAACAAATATATAAGAGTGTGTTCAAGTAGTGCATGCGGTTTTGAATATAATCTAATACTGTGGTTTCTTTTCCTCTCAGTGTGATGCTCAAAAACATGTTACTAAATCAAATTGTAGTTCAGTAGTTGTACCATATGTCTAATTTATAAAATATATGCAGTGTAACAAAATGATACAGAACATGAAAACAGAAGGAAGTTTTGAAACCCCAAATTCAGGGGGCTTATGTATCAAGCATGTCCGAGTAGAGTCTAGACTGCTGATCTAGAATCTTATCATTACTTATAATGAAAAGTAAAACAGGTCCCATGTTATGAACATAGTGTGTGATTATGGATGGCGGCGGTGTGGCAACATCGGGGTGGGAATAGTGCGTGTCAGTGGGGTGAGTGCCCCTTTTTTTTTTGCTTGAGCCCCTGCCCCCCAAAATGTCTGTGCAAGGCCCTGTTTGGGATTGATTTACAGTTTCTGGCCCTGATCTCCTTGTCAGAGTTGAGGGGAGGATGGATTCAAATGGATTCAAATCCCAAACATTTTTGGCTGAAAACTCCTTTAGAAGCTCAGACTTTGTCAACAAAATTAAATTACTGCATAATACTGAAATTCTAACCAGTGAGTCAATATCTACAAGTTCATGGGAAAGGGAAAATAAAATTCATTTTTGGACTGACCATTACAATATATATAGACATCTTATCTCAAGCTCAAGAAAGCAGTTCCCAAGCAAAAACCAAGAAACCTTTAAAAACCTAGAGGGGGAGGAGAGTACAAAAAAATGCCTCTGGGAAAGTGCTTACACATCATATCACAACAAGGCCAACTGGTATGAATGAATTTCCAGGCCACGGTATAAATGTATGGGCATCCTTCTCAGTGGTTTTCTCTTCTTGCTGTAGAATTTTTAGTACTAATTTGGCAGACACCTTGCAATTAGGAGTCCATTGGGGTTCCGATATTTTTATACAGTACCCTCAAAAATTATTCACACCCTTGATAAAGAATGCTGTATACAATAAACAATACAGGTAATGAGTTATATTGTATTGTTTTATTTTGGAGGTTGCCTGCATATTAGCATATTTGTAAGTACTATGTACTTTTTAAGTTCATCTCAATCTTATAGAACTCACAAGGGCCTCCCATGGTCTCCCATTTTACTATGGTTATAAAACTGAGGTAACACACATGGAGAGGCAACTCTCAGAATAAACAAGACAAAGGGTTGTTGACCCTTAAACGTCAAGAGATGGTTACAAACAAATAAATATTAAAATCACTTTCCACTATTAGGTCAATAATTAAGAGGATTAAACTGGAACAGTGTTAAGCCTGCCTAGTAGATCACATGCATAGTGATGCAGATTGTTTTGGAGGCAAACCATCTGCGTCACTGAAAAATTCAATTCAAATTCAATTCAAATTCAATTTTCTTATGCTGTAATATCTTCCTAATGCTGTACTACTGAGATTTGAATAATAATCTGGATAATGCGTGAACTGCAACCCCAAAGTATTGTATTATGGGAACTGCTTGACCAATCAGAAGCAACCCATGGTGCCAACTTCTTGGTGAATATACATTTTTCTTGGCTACAACAGACTTTATTGAGATACGGCACCGGATTCTCTGAGGTTTAGTTCAATATGATTGAATTGCATTTGTCCTGAAACATTCAAAGTTAATTTGCTTGAATTTTGGCCATAGTTTATACAGTATATGACCTAATGGTAGAAGCCATGAAAATTGGTAAGATATTCAGACAACAGTATACCAGAGTAATCAAAAACAGCAAACTGTGTACCCTCCAAACTGAAATACCATAATTGGGATTGTATTGTTTACCCCACAAAGTTTTTGATTGCTCATATAGCTCATATATTAAATAACTGCACTCTTTTTTATAGTGCAATCTTTAACTTTTAGAAGAACAAACTTTTCACCATTCATTTTGAATTGAGGCTTGATTACAAAAATCTGAATTTTTACTCATCGGTCATCACCCCGCACATAGAATCTGCTGTTGTTTGCTGGTAAGTCTGCTGAGATCATATCACTCAGTTTCAGATGTTTCTGGTGGGGGTATATGTAAATTCCTACTCATTGTGGAATATGACAAGATTTGCCCACTAGAATCCCAAACCTTGATTTAATCCACACACAATACCCTTTGTCCTTAACACACAGATATAAACTTTGAGTAATCGAAGTAGCTGAAAAAATAAAATGTAAAAAAAATATATATAAGTTTAAAGTGAATTGAGGCCTGAGAACAGTGTGAATTGAGCAGACAGTACTGTACCTCACAGTAACGCACAGCAAGGAATTCACCATTTAATATACAATAATATATGCCATTTACCAGTGTTTCTTTGTACCCATGTGCAAGCAGCTGAGCCTTAATTGTACACCAGTGCCGGCTGCTGGGTATAGAGGAGGCTGAAGTCTTACCTTTAAACTGACCATTGGTCTCAATCTGTTTTTATTTATTTTGATAATTAACACACATGCCAATTGATCAAATATTCTGTTGGTAAGTAATCATACTTCCTCTTAATGGTGTCTCATGTTGCAGCAATCTCTTTCTTGTTAGAGAATATAAATGACAATAAGGGATTGAATTGAGTAAGAATGAAGTGAATACTTTTTAAGAATGGCTAAACTTAAATCAATTAACTGTATAGCACACTAGCTTTGAGAAATGCACAATAAGGCAAACTTCAGACGTGGTGCTTTTTCATGAACACTACACTGCTAGATCTGCACAGATCAGATTAATAGATATTTACAAATTCAAAGATGCATTTGGGCATGAAGAACAGAGAGCAGATTTAACATTTATCATCTGTATATGTAAAAAAAAAAAAGAGTTGAAACAATTTTATAATGTAAATAAAAATGTGGTGCAGGAGATACCACTGTCGCCGCACAGCAAGAAGGGCCTGAGTTCAAATCCTGGAGGTCCTGGGTTCGAATCCCGGCCGGGGCCTTTCTGTGTGGAGTTTGCATGTTCTCCCCGTGTCCATGTGGTTTTCCTCTAGGTACTCCGGTTTCCTCCCACAGTCCAAAGACATGCACGTTAGGCTAATTGCCTGTAGGTATGAGTGTGTGAGTGAATGGTGTATGTGCCCTGCGATGGATTGGCGACCTGTCCAGGATGTATTCCTGCCTCTCGCCCAATGCATGCTGGGATAGGCGCCAGCCGCCCCGTGACCCTGACCAGGAATAAGCGGGTTAGAATGAATGGATGAGGATGAAGAATAATGTAATCGCAAATTAAAATTTGGAAGTTATACCTATTGGTATTGATTCATCAACAAACAAATTGCTTTATTGGTTTACACAAGCTGAACTAATACAGTAAATACTATAAATGGAAGTTAGAATATTACATATCTAAATGTAAAAACAAACATAAAAACTTTGAGCTGGATTTTCCCTTCAACTTGTTTATTGATGCACTGAACATGAAAAAATACAAATTATTCAAACACAAATAAAAACAACATGTACATCCTTTTAAATATTCAACAAAAAAAAAGATATGTTCCATCCCAACAGCCATGAACTGAGTTATACCATACCACTTCAAGTAAATATTCACTTTACATTTAGAGCTCATTGATAAAGTAGAGCTGTATTTTTTTTACACTGAATGCCTGTATGAACTGAACCTCAACCATTCAGATAATTAACACTGCATCCCCACACAGGGCTCCAGACTAACTTTTTCCTAGTAATGCTTGCACTACCAAAACAATTAGATAGCGCAAACAAAATCTATCGCACCATAGAAATGACTTTTATTGGTACATTTTAGATACATTTTACAGTAAGTTGTCATTTTCATCAATAGCCTGTGGCTATGTAGTTTTGCCTCCTGGCCCTCTACGGTCGTGGCATTGCCAGCCTTGCCAGTGCCGCAGCCATTCCATATGGCAGGGGTTATTAAACTCGGTCTTGTGGGACCCCCATGTATGCTGGTTTTCGTTCCAACTATAATTCCAATTCCGGAAGTATAATGAGCTATTCATTGTTTTTAATTAGACAGTTTTTGCAGACATAATGTGGCATCTCTTAATCACAGAAACAGACGTTCATGGTAGAATTAATATTCTTTATTGACTTAAGGACTTCCCCCCCCCGTTTTTCTCCCAATTTGGTAGCTAATTACACCTTCTATTTCCTTCAATTTACCCTCCCCCACAAGCCCACCACTCGTCCTCAGAGTCAAGACAGTTTTTCCCTTACAGGGATGCCTTTCACACTTCTCGGTGAGCCCGTGCCAGCTCTCCCTCCCAATCACCAGCCAATCAATCAGCAATCAAACCGCCCCCTAAGGGGCTCTTAGCCAGAGCCGGGCTGGCGTAACCTGGTTTTGACGTGGGCCGCAATGGGCAACCTGCATTCCAGATGAAGGCCTTTACTGCTACACCAACCGAGGCCCCTTTCATTAAAAACTCTTAATCAGTCAGGTCAGTTCTCAGACAACTAATGCATCTATTTTCTGTAATGTGTTATATGGCAAATGATTTCTTTTGAAAGATAGTACATTTTTAATTTATTGATTGATAGACCATCGGTGAAGTTCTAAATGCTAAAGTGTGGACACCTGGTAATTAAAACTAAACAATATGTGGAAAAAGAAGTGTTCAAAGACAAAACACTTCAAAGTACTGAAAGGACAAAAGTGCTTTTTGTTTCCAACAATCACAATGGGGGTTCCCTCGGATAGAGTCTGGGAATCCCTGCCATATGAAAAGCGTAGACTCTCTTTTCCTTTACTGTTGGTTCAGGTGATGTCGAGGTGATGCCGCAGAGGTCGAGTTGGGTGATGGTGGTGATGGTGATGAAGATGAAGGTTGGGCACTGGCAGTCACAAAGAAAGATTGAATCGTCCACTTCCTTTTCACTCTTGTCGATCTACACGGTTGCTGGTCGCTTGAGAGAATGAGGCGATTTATTTTAGTGTGAGGTTGAGGTGAATTGCGTCCCTCATGCAACAACATGGGACTTGGCTGAGTTCATAAACAATATACTATAGCCTACAATTAAAATGGTAAATAGCTAGCTCATGATCACTCTTTAGCCAGAAACTGACAAGCTAGCCAGTTACAGAAACTACAACTTAGAAGTGACTACATGATACAAGTGTCAAGTGTAGCCTACAGAATAAACATATTGTATGATATATTGTAATGGATTTAGGGGGCAGCAATTAGTCATTTGTAGCTAATCTGGCTAGCTAGCTCTTTCGTTACAACTTGCTAGGTAATATAGGCACGTATGCTTGTGATTATCGACTGGGGTAAACAAGGTCAGTTGCTGATTTCAGTCAGAAGGCATAGGTATCTATTGAAATCTGATCTCTGTTTTTGTTTCTCCATGGACATTAGGTTAGTGCAGGCGCTGCATAGATCACTTGATCTTTGGTCACGCAGGCGAAATGATCTTGGTCACAGGTGTGCCACCAGATTTTTTTGGTCGCACTGCAAAAGCTTTTGGTCTGGAGCCCTGATCTCCACATCATTAGTACTGTCGTAAACTTTCTCAGAAAGGATAGGTGAAGATTGTGAAGGGCTGTTGGCCGCTGCTCAAAGCAGTGAGAAGTATCGAAAGGACAAGCATAAAAAACGTGTACACAGCGGCACGCACCACATAGTCTTAATCAAAGTTGTAACGCTCAGTTAAACTAAGAAAAACAGTTGCAAATATATATATATATATATATATATATATATATGTGTGTGTGTGTGTGTGTGTGTGTGTGTGTGTGTGTGTGTGTGTGTGTGTGAGTGTGTGTAATGCATAGCTCGCTGCTCATTATGAGGGGAAAACACAAGTGTCAATTTGTTTATACAAAGCAGGATACAAGTATAGATGCCAGTGCATCCAGGCTACTCACGCCTTTTTTGTTCAGTGAGATATCATTCAGGTATAATGGTCCTTATATTGATTCCCCCCACTGTAAGTTAAGCAATATACTGCATATCTTTTACATTTTAAGACAGCTTGTATGCATTTGGTTTCTGTGTGAAAAATGTTAGCAAATTGTTCAAACTGAGGATTACATCCATATATGTATATATTACCTTTATAATTTACACATAAAACAAACAAAAATACCAGAAATAAGACCTTCACCTACACCAAACCAAAAAGTCCAATGCAATGCAATGTGAGTCCATGGGACAACAAATTAAGTATTTGAACTGATAATGAAAACAACTTTCAGAAACCCTGGCACAAAATAAGGCAACCTATGTTCTACTCAATGTAAAAAAAAGAATAATCATACTTACTCAAATAAAAAAAAATGACTTAATAATAATAATAATAATAATAATAATAATAATAATAAAAAACACTTTCCAACAAATAAAATAAACATCATATATTCAACATACCAATGACTTATTTACATGGCTCAAAATTAATTTTTCATCCATTCAGTAATTCTGCTATCTCATTAACCTTTCACTTGAATGTCTCATCTTTCGATGCTGCTTTAGCAGACTTGTCCAACCTTTTCTGTCAGAAGCAGGTAAAACCCCTTAAATTTGAATACAAAGACAAAATGGGTCTTTAATATAGCAATTACATCACTAAACACCAAGCTCTATCAGAAGGGAATGCTACAGGAAGAACTGATTTATTTTCCCCTTAAACTTTCCATTTGACCTTTTAAGAATTCACATGCACGTTTGCAAAAATCATACTTTGTAGTATTTGTTTTAAAATAATAGACACAAGTAAGCTGCATGTAAAATACCCAGGATGACTGGACGACTCACTGATGATTGTACAAATGAAACCAACACCAATTTACCAACAGCCATTAATAGAATCTTAAGATAATACAAAGATCTCAAAAGGTATCTTGCGTCATAAAGCTCTCCAGAAATTTCGACCGCTGCAAACTTCCTGGTAAAGTTCAAAAGCTCACAAGGTGTAATACGAAGATATTTGTCAAAGTATCCAAGTCAAAATATTTGTTCCAGGTCCAGTAAAAAGATGCTCCAAATAGTTTTATTCATTCGGTTTTTGTTTTGTTTTTTTCATATAAAAATAGATGCTTCTTTAAACCCATATCAAAGAGGTTTTTAGCTCTTTGGCAAGGTACTGCTTTAAGAAAAGTTGTCTCCAGTTAATCTTACAATACGCAACATTGTGTAGCCAACCAATAAACCAACTAATACAACAAAATGGATATATGAAATAAACAAAAACAGTGTAAACAAAAGAGCTTCGATTCAATTAAGTATTTTTTGTTAATCACATACAGGCAAATTCACCGAAGCAAATCAAGACACTGAGGAAAAACACAAATGAAAGCACTTTACAACGCCTTACAAGACATTTTTAAAGCAGATCCAGTAAGTAACAAAATCACAACAGAACAAAACCTTAGCCGCAACATTTAAAGGTCCTCCCACTTTGAAGAAGGCATTAGAATACAACACGCTGGGTAAAAAAAAAAAAAAAAAAAAAAAACAAGTAGTAGTTGTTATTTAAATGCAATATATTAGGATGTTTCCAAGACTACCAATAAAAAATAAATAAATTTAAAAAACAAAACAGCCTTGGACGCTAAATATCAATTATTTTGTTTATAACTGACTTAAAGACACTTTTTTAACATATATATATATGTATATAAAGTTTTTGTTCTATATTATGTGGAGACATTAGGCTTTGTGCGTTTTGTTGGTTTTAAACGAGACTTGCAAAACCCTATCCCCGAGGCGGTATCCGTTCAGGCTAGCGATGGCCATGGCTGCCTCGTCGTAGTTTGTCATGGAGACGAATCCGAAGCCTTTGCACTTGTTTGTGCTAAAGTCGCGGATGACCTTCACATTCGTCACGGCGCCGAACGGCCCGAACATCTGCCACAGGATACTCTCGTCAGCATCGGGAGCCAGGTTGTACACGAAGATGCACCAGCCAGTCCCGGCGTGCCCTGGGATGTTGATGCCGGCTAAGCTGGTGACACCATCGATGGCCATTGGAGAGAACCTGCTAGAACACAGAATAACACACAGTTGCCAACATCTAGCCCAGAGCAGTGGTGGGACAGTGAAAGTATAAGGAACCCCGAAATGGGTGACGCTATCATGCTTTACCTGTGATTAACCTGTGTGATATGAAAAAGGAAAAGAGATGCTATGGAGAGCACAGTCTTTCTCTTTTTATTGGTTCATACAAGTGATTGAGGGGATGCTGTATGGAAGCTCCACCTATAATGGGGTTCATGAAGCCTTATTCCCCCAACACTAGCCTTATGCAACAGTTGCACACGTGCAAGAAAGCACAAAATATTGTTGGAGAGGCCTTATGCAAGAAAGCCAAGTGAAACGACTGCGAAATCTACTGGATGCTGATCTGCATGATCCAGGAGCCGTATGAAAACACAGAGGAAACGGTTTGGACAGGAGCAGGACAGGGTCCAAACGCCTTCTTGCTCCCGCACTGATCACAATGACTCTCAGCGTCAGGTGTGGTAGACCTGGCTGCCACCCTGGCTGGGTGAATGCTAGCATTAACAGACTTTTGCTGGTTCCCAGTTCAAAGCTGCCTAGCTTGTGTTGGCAGACGACCACGAGGCACACTTCATGAGAGATGCCTACTTAAGGCAGTGCGGTGTGTGTAGAGGTGGGGGAAAGTGAGACTCGAGCCCTTTAATTCGAGGTAATATAAGCAGCAGAATTTAACTTTTTTAAGGTTTGTTTTTAACACAACCGGTGATGCTGATGAAGCATTCACTTTAAAACACAAATCAGATATTATGTAACATCTGTGGGGATTTCCTGAAACTGTGGTGTGCATTTTCTTTCCTATTACTCATACATTTTAACAAGCTCTCGAAAACTGACAGAGCAGGAATTCATGAATTCTCAGATAGGCGAGACTTGCTCTCTCTGAACGTTTCAAATAAATATCTGCTCCAGTTGGCTTCCCTGAGACTACGCACTGTGGGTGTCCTTAGCGCTTCAAGGCACCTTGGAGCAACTTGTGCAACCACAAAAAAGACCAACGAGGAGGGAAAAACTGTGCATTTCAGAAACGCCAAGAGAGCATGGTTCTTTTTGCATTTAATTCCAGTGGAGTATCAGTGAGTAATAAAATGATTAAATTCATGCCCTTGTAGTACAGCTTTACTTTAACCATGTCATCCACTCAATTTCCAAGTGCAAAGGTGCAATGTTACCAGATAAGCAACAGTGACTTGAAAAAAGAAAGGTGCAGAGAGATTAACTGAGAAATTAATTGAGATCTTCGATGTAATGTACACCGATGTGCTTAACCTGCATGTTTGTCTCCCGGTCTTATTGCATTGGAAACCACTGGATTACTTTACATAAATTCAAAGTCAGTAGCAGGCAACTTGAACCTTAATGTTTTCTCATTAGTACCGACCTAATGCAATTCTTTACAAACCAACTATAGCCACCTCACCTTCAATCTGATAAATTGGCTCATTTCTTTACCTCATCAACATAGCCTAGAAGCACATCTGCACTGTATTGCTTCATTCCTGATATTGTTTCTACAGCTTAGTTAAGGAAATAGTACAACACAGTGAAAAATGGCCAGCCCCAGATTGGTCTCTGAATTAGCTGGTCTGGTCTCCAGGAAATTGGTATTGGTATCATGCAGCACCTAAAAAACACTGCCTACAGTGTGACGGGGTCAGTTAAGGGCGCTTTTTCCTGATCAGTGATTTCTCCATGGGAGACGTTTGACTCGGCAGTGACCTGGATACTGCCAGCTCGGATCAGACACTTGCAGTACTGCTGATCACTGACCAAACCTGGCACATGGCCTGCCAAGCAAAAATGAATCCGGCAGTAATCCCGTAGCCCTCCTTCCAACTTCTGATGCACGTCTCCCTCAGTACAATGTCCAATCAGAGCAAGCACATGCAAGCAAGTATGAAATGGAAAACGACTTGGACAGCTGATGTTGACACCTCACAATTCTCACATTCCAATGATAGTTACCTCTTCACTCCGTAGGCCATGTTTAGGAGATTGTCCAACCTAAAGAAGAGTTTAAATACATTAGATACTTATATTATTTAATTAATAGGTACAGATTCAGCATTTTTTTTAAAGGAACAATTTACAGTCACACAACTGGATTTTGGCACTATTCCATTCTTTTAAGATTAGACAAGTACAAATGTGGCGTAAAACAGCTGGCAATAGGCTACCCTAAACCATTATTTTTTAATAATGGTGTATATTGGCTGGTGATATACAGTATATATATATACAGTATATGTACATCATACTGCAAATATCCCATATGCCAAGAAACAAAAACCTTAAATTAGCCATCAAAATTATTCTACAAATTTATATAAAAAGATATTCCACATTTGGGCATAAAAAATATTAGAAGTGCACAAGTCTTTGATTCCACATTACAATGGATGTGCTTTTTTTGCCAACCCTTTCCATTACGGCAGTGTCTACCAAGCCTAAAGTAGGACAAGCAGTTGAAGGGAGAAAAAGCACACACACACACATACATACACACACACACACACTCACACACCACAGTGGTGTAAGCAAATGCGTTCTCCCTGATCTAATGTCTCACAGAACACCGTGCACTTCCTATCAGAAAGCACTGTCCCTTAACTGTGCTCAAGCCCATGACTTCTTCTTTAAAGATGTGTGACCTGAAAATAAATTGGGGCTTTAAGCGCAAAATCAAGATTATTAGAATGGCTGTGACAAATCTACAGGGTGGAATGGTTAAGATATGCTAAAATGTCAATACTGAGAAAGACCTTGCTTCATAAGCACCTGGGACCACATTAAAACATTGATCCCTGCTCTAAAAGAGTGATCAATAATCTGTCAACTGACCACGTGCTGTTGACACTCACTTTTCAAAACAAAAAAACTACTGAGGCAGTTTAAAACATCCATCAGGGGATAAAGTGCATATGTAAACAAGAAGAAATCGCCACATATACAAGTTTTTGTGGTAAAATGCTGAAATGCTCAAACCAGAAGTGCATTTGGCACAAAGTGTTTGTGAAGCGTGCGTTTCCTCTTACCTAAAGCGCTGGGCCTGTTGTGCCAAGGGGCCTGGATAACGCCTGTTAGGCGACTGGTAGAGCTGAGACAGCAGTGCCTGGCTGGTCTTCTGGCTGGGGTTATTGGCAAACTTGACCGTGATCGGCTCTGTGGCACCTGGAGGCTTCTGACCGTTCAGCCCCTTGATAGCCTCCTCTGCTTCGATTCTCCGGTCAAATCGGATGAACCCGACTCCTCTGGAGACACCTGAGTGTGGAAGGAGACAAAGTTGTCGATGTGCATTTAGCCTGAACAGCCTGAAATAACCCTTTTGAGATGGGGCAGGTGCTTCAAATCAGAATTTAAAAAAAAACACAAACAGACAAACTGACCGGTTAAAAGATGTTCAACAATGAGATAAAAACTCTTGTGAGCTAACTTATTTGTGGCACCATGTCCTATACAGTGCAATTCCTGATTTGTTGGAAATCTATCAGTAGTCTTCTCATAACACTACCTAGTCTGTCCTCGGTTGCATCCAGTTTAGAGGCCTTAAGTTTGGCTCAGAAGTCGGCATGTTCATACAGTATGCACTGCAGGACATAGCTTTCATAGCTGGGATAAGGAACTGACATTTCTGCCAGAGAGTTTATTTGGCAAAATAAAATCCAGGGAAGCCTGCTAGAACCACTAACAGGAAGTTACTTTGACAGAGATGATATTTATGGGTGGCAATTTGATGGATTCGGGTGTTTTTACTTTCAGCTCAACTGAGGAATTGATCTTAAACTAACTTTTTTGCCATAGCGCACAAGGAGCTTTGCCTTCAGTGATGCCTTTGTCAAATAAAACCTGAAAATTGCCTTAGCAGCAATTACCAGCGAGAGTCTATAATCCCTGTGTAGGAGAACAACTCATACATTTCAGCACCCTGAAGGATAAGATTCGCTCTCTGCAAATTGAGAAGCTGTGAGATTCTGTATAGTAGCATTTTATAAGCAGCAAACTATCTTTGCATGATGATGAGGAGATGCAGATGTAACCGCTGTAAATTCATTTTATGAGACCTACTTTTCTGTGAAACTTTTCGGATCTCTTTTTTTTTTTTGCTGGGGGTTGGGGGGTAGGGCTGAATATTTTCTTTCTGTTCTGCCATCTATTTCTGTCTTCGCAATTGCGGGAACAGCTCTAGCTCTAAACTGCCTTTTCAGGCTCGCATTTGATAGTGTGGAGCTGTGATTGCTTAGCTTGCGAGGCGGAATATTTAATCAGCTGCCAGGCTTGGAGGGACGGAGAGCAGGCGTTGGTGCCTCCTACTCACCGGTCACCTGGTCCACCAGGATGCGAGAGGTAATGATGCGGCCATACTGGGAGAAGAGCTGCTCCAGTTCTTTCTGAGTCATGGTTTTCGGCAGCCCGCTGACATATAGATTGGCGTCTCTAATGGAAGCAGAGCTCGGACGAGCATAGGAAACCTGATGAGCAATTGGAACACAACAGCAAACAAAAAAATCTTCCAGGTGTGCATCTGACATAGAGTAGAGGAATTAAATTATTTGTGCTACAAAAAAACATTTGTTTTTCCTTTTTGGATATGAAACCTGCATGTTATGTTCAGTGAGTGCATTAGGATATAATGTATTTGAGTGCAATGAAGGACATTGCACATCGTGGGAGTCATACAAAATTATGTCCAAAGAGACAATTTTTCAGGCAACGAGGAAAACTATTTTATTACATTAGACTTACAAGTTTTTAGTCATATGGTGTTTTGAATAAACTTCATTAGTCACAGAGCCATTAAACATAGACAGTACACAACTGATGATGCAAGAATTCCATTGATGTACCAAAATTAAAAATACAAAAAAGATTTTGGATGCTGACAATATACTAGATCCTCCGAAAGTAAATTTATTTGACTTAAATTAAGTAGATAAAGTGAGTAATAATGATGGACTTTTATCAGATACAACAGACAACAAAAAGCAAAAAAAAGTCAAGGGCATTATTCTAAAATCTTAGCAGACCATTTATAATCTTCTGGGGGAGCTTCCTCAAGCAAAAACAGTCTATCATTATAGTTCTTACAAGTTCTTACTTCTTACACCATTCTAAGGTATTGATGTCCATATGGTACCACATTTGACATTGATAGCTGCATGCAGAAACTAGAAACCTTTGGCTATAGAGAATTCCCAGCAGCAATGTGGGTTAGAATGCAGCCAGCAAAGGGTATCCAGCTTACAGTAGTATAATAAACTGAATAATCCTGACAATGTTATAGAATGATTCTTCTTGATCAATCAATCGAGCAGCATTAATGAATCTGGCTCTACCCCTTGCTTCCCTCACTAATACAATCCATCTTAATGTGCCTTGTGTCCAATATAAAGGAAAGTATCTGCAATTTCACATCTCTGCTGCAATATCATTAGCAGCAGTGCATAATGGTAATGGCCCTTCTCAATATAGACCTACTCCATTTAAGAGGACGCTCTCTAGGTGCTGCTCTCACAATAAAAAGATATTGTACGCTGTGGTTTCTCTTGGCCCATGACCAATTCCAGGGGCCAGACTGGATTCTGGGTAGGTGGGAAATTACTTATAGGCAGTTTGGATTATAAACATTAGCCTACAGGCATTTCTGGTTTTCCCTCTGCATTCATAACTGCTTACTGAAAAAGGTGCTTTTCTTCTTTCCTAAAGGTGTTTTTGTTGCTATGCTGTGGCATCTATTCAGAGACAAGGCCTGGGTGGAGATTTTACACTGTCTGCATGACTGCTAGATGGTACTCTGGTCTAAACTTATTAAATGATCTCACCCCAGGGAGTGGCATCAATAACATTCACCTGATTTAATTAAGCCACAAAAAATGATCAATTTTGCTGCTTCAGATCAATACAGTGAGCAGGGGAGACAGTCAAGGTATTTTCTCCTTTGTCATTTCATAGTGAATTAAATGTTAATGTTAATATAATCAGTGTTACTCGTATCTTTATGAATGTATAATATGGCATGATTACTGTGAGGATTTGAATGCATCATGAATTTGATTGAGAACTCTCAATGTTTTTTGAATATGTAGGTTAAATAAATAATCTTTAGATTTTTTTTAATATTTAATAGTTTTTTTTTTATAAGGGATTCAATTTAATTTCAGCAACATTGACATACTATTTTAATAATCTTAAACAATGGCTTACGTACCTACTGGACAGTCAAATGTATATGTGTAATGGGACTGCTAGGTGGCTGGATGTTCCAGTGTGTGGATGGGCTCCACAGGGTGGTGTATATTTGACCAATGATAGCTCGCATTTTGGAGGAGAGCATGCAATTGTCTTAACTTTTTCTAATGGACTGAAGAGGTTGCAGCAATGATACCAGCTCACAAATAAAATGAGAAAAAAACTGTTTAAAAAAAAAAAATGTATCAAAGACTATTGACAATTAAGCAAATGGAAACAGAATTAAGTGAAAACAAAGAAAGTCAAAACTTGTGTTGTCTACAGTACCAAAAAATCCATTAAAAAATACAGATACATTTAACTGCTATATAATTATAATCACATACCATGTTTTCATATTTTTTCCACTGCCTTAAATTCCTAAAAATATGAGAATCCTTCTCCTTGCAAGGCTACTAATACATATCTTACTAGTGCAACAACATTATGCACAACATGACAGTCATGTCTCTAATCTGCACATTGCTTACCTTAATGGCTTTGGTCTGATTACAGGTTACTAATCTACACCCTGCTTACCTTAATAGTTTTTGTCTGAAGTCTCAGGCCGTTCAGTGTATTGATGGCTTTTTCTGCATCTTTTGGATCCACGTAGTTCACAAAGCCATACCCTAGACTCTGTCCTGAAACACAATGAATAGAATTTTACAATACTGATTTATATGATCTCTCTCTCCAAAATTACCTTAAAAGTAAAAAAGCAACGTTTTAGAAAAGACCTTTTTATAAAAGATAATGAAAGACTGAACTTAGATCCAGACAAAATGCATAACCTGGACCATGGGAGAGCAAAGGGGCTCAGTGATGGAAACAAATTGGTATATATCCTTTAGACAAATAAAATCAACTGAGCAGATTCCATTCCATTTCTGTTATAGTGCAGGTTATGGCTAGCCTAGATAAAACTGGCAAAGCATTTTATTGTATTACTAGTTCAGATTAGCATCATATCAACATCATACAGAAAGAAAGGCACAATTGTTCTCAACTTTTTTCTCAGATTATACTATGCCTTTGCATTACAACTTTAGCACAGCTGAAGTGTGTGCACTCCTCTGATGCACTTGCCAGAGAGCTATTGTTTACAGTATTTTTCACACTACCTGCTGCAAGCATTCTACAAGATAGCTAGCACTGACTGGAGGAGAGGTGTATCTCTCACTGACATCAACTGGTAGCTTCTGGATGCCTGGTGCATTATTAGGTAGAACACATGCTGCAGTAACCCGAGGAATCCTGGCCTACTTAAACCCACCCTACCCCAACTGAGACAGTTATGTCCTGCCAAGGAGAACAACTGGTCACAGTTAGCCAAAGCTTGAGCCTATGACATATGAGCCAGCTTGTGCTCATGATGTGCACCTTTACTGACTGAGCCACCCAGGAACTCCAATATCATATGTGATTTTGCATTATTTAAAAGACACAATGTACTAAATTCGCAAAACCGCACAGTGCAATTCAGAACAGGGACCTACAAAGCCAAAGAGGACAAGATTGTCTTTTCATCATAATATCAGGGCAGAGAGCGAAAGCAGTCCCCCACTACCAAAAATTAGGCAGTTGAGATTCCCACATTTGGGAAATTCGCAATGGTCAGCACAACCAGAGTGCAAAGGCTGAGTCTCAATTTCAATTTAGCAAAAAATTTGATGCAAAACAAACAGAAAAATACCATATTATATATCCATTTTTAAATGTATATTTGAGAAAATCTGGCTTTCTGTTATATTGCTTACATCAATTTAGGGTTGCCATTTTTGGAATCGATCAATTGAAAGTTGATACTGAAAATGACACAAATGTATCCATCTACCTGGCTAAAAGAGGGTATCTGTGTGTATGGGATTGGTTCAAAAGGAATCTGAGAGACATTACATATGACATCCTTGGTAGCAATTTGATATTTCACTTTGTTGCATGGATGGAAGATATCCTGAGACAACCAAATGGCTGCTAGAAGTGGTGTTGACTTGTTCAGGTATTCTTCCCTCTTAAATCAAATGCCCCAGCAAAGTACAGTAGTGTATGAGGTGACACATTGAGGTTAAAACAAGGTTTTGCCTCACTGTGGTGAAAAAGATTGCTGTGGAACTTATCTTAAGAACAGGGGTCGTAACTATCCACATGTGATTTTTTACTAGGACGTGATTTTTTACAAGGGATTATCCTAGGATGCTAGGATAATCCCTTGCTTTCCCTACCCATAAAGAGCTGGTGCTTTTGAAAAGCACCAAGGGGAAGGAAATAGGAAACCTTTCCAATCCAGAACCACTCTGGAATCCCACAGTGTTTGTACTAAACCATTATTGTAACATTAACCAAATTACAGCTGCATGGTTATTAGCTAAAAGATTCTGAATTTGCTCAGCATCTTTGCAAATTATTTGATTTGTAAATGGTGGCGAAGCATTATGGCTGAGATTCCAAGCCATGGCATATGTGATAAAAGGCTGGATCAATGTAGAGTGCAGCATGAGCATTGCTGGGGTTTAAAAAGTCAGTCCAGAGGGGAGAGGTGGCTTTTCAAAAGCACTCGTGCCCGTTTGCTCTGGATGCATGCCCTGACGGCTATGAGAAGGAGGGGGGGGGGGGGTTTCTCCACTAGTGTGAAGCTGTTCGCAAACTTAAATTGACCTTGCATTTCATTGAATGTTACTGCCAAGCGAAAGGGGAAAAAACCTGCTTTTGAAATGAGATGGTGAGATGACACTTCTACTTGAGCCTGGAGGGCAAACTAGCTCTCTCAGTGGGAAGTGCCATTTTTAGAAACTAACACCGAGACTGCAATTAGGCTTCCTACGGATTCCTCTCCCCCATTGTGTGCACAGTGCTCCCTAAACATCTGCCTATACAGTAATTGGTTCCCAAGTTGTGGTGGGCAGTGGGAGATGGTGCGATCTAAAAGGTGTGGCGTTTAACAAATGAGGGCCGGCACAAAGAGCTGAGTCCGCTGCGTTGAGACCCAGGCTTAAGAACTGGGAATATGGGCTTGAGTAAGCAATAATAAACTGCTGAACTGGGCCGGCTGGAAGGATGGGGCGGGTCAGCATGTTGGGGATGTACGTGACCGTGCACTGGCAAATCTGGGCATTCCTTTTAATTGTGTAACTACACCTGCTCTGCCCTCACCATCACCCTCTGACCTCATGCTCGACTGTCCATTGTGCCGTACGTACGATATTAAATTAACTGTTTCTGAAAATTAATTCCAGACTTGCTACTTTAGCAATGTTTTACTGAAAATGTAGAAAAAGGAAATACCCGCACTGTACTCAATGCTCCCAAAAAAGTGTTTTATGCTGAACAATGTTTCAGTCTGCAAAAGTCGTGGTCAGGACCTTAGAAACCTTGTTCGACATTAAATACTTTTTGTGAGCATTCTGGACAGTGTGCAGCAATCCTCTTTTTGCATCCTTTTTAGCAGCTGTGAAATATTTTTTTACTTTATTTATTTACTTCTTTGAAATTGGATAGAGAATTTAATTGATGCTGTTATGCAGGTCCATCAGCACTTCGTCTTTGGTAGTCTGACTATCCTGTGGCAGGTGACAGACTGGACAGCAGGATATAGGTACTGCTGATACCATAATACCAGCACACGTGAACTCATAAGAATGAGAAAGAAGACTGCTTCATTCAAGGCTGTAAAACCTTAATTAGTAAACAATGAAAAGATCAAATTGTTCACAATCCAATATATGGGGAGAATAGCCTGCAAGTATCAGGTCATGGAACAGGTGTTGTTTAGGAACCTGAAGCCCTGTGTTGGTGTACAAAACAGCAACAACATGCAGATAAAGGGTTTATTTAAATGCCAATTTTCAAATATGCATTTCTTCCTGCTGTTTATTACTGATACTTATTCTTTAGTCCTGTAAAATAATAAATGTGTTTTATGAATCGTGATGTTGGTCTTATGTTCCAAAGGCATAATGAGCAACTACGTCTAATTACATTTTTTATTTGTGGTTCCCTAAATTATACTTTTATTTGAAAATGTTTTATGTGATTTCCTTTTTACTCAGGTGTGAGTATTTTTATAATAATTATGTTCTTGAAATAAGCAAGTCCACCACCCAGCTCCCTGCAATATTGTCAGGGCTGATGATTTTGGTGACAGTTTTTGCTGGTGAAATTTTAAATACTGGAAAAAGCTATACCAGTACTATACTATACAGTATTTCATGTAAAAACTGCACAAACAAGTGTCAACATGACTTCCTCACTGGAACTTCTGATTTATCCAAACAGGATTCCAACTTATATCATAGATGGACAGGGCAGCTCATTTGTGCTCTGCTACATTACAGAAAAATAATTCCAGACAATGAATTAGAAAGCAGCCTGAGCCAGAGTTGGCTAAGGCAATAAGATTAATTTTCCTGTATCAAAGAATTGCAAGAGTGGAGTATCCAGAAACATTGCTAGCTAGCCCATGTGTGTGTGTGTGTGTGTGTGTGCATAAGTATGAACAACTGCACTCTGACAAAACCTTGTTCAATAATTACACTGTTTCTTTACTGCAGTTTTGAAAAGGGCAGAAAACCTGACTGATCACACGTCTGACTGTGAGCACATTTGGTATGAACAAGCTGAGGCTGGCAGCAGTACACACACAACACAAAAGCAACTGATGCCAGACACATGCCATGTGCTTGGCATAAGGACTGCCTTTGCATAGCCCTCTGAGGGTGTGGCAGACAGCCCTGTTCCTGAAGTAGCAGTCTCTTTCAACCTCTCCCCTCTCTAGCTCTAAACAGAATCATAAAGGGCAACAAGACCACCGGCGTTCATTTACCTGAACACCAATCCTATAACATAACTTAGAATAATGGTGGCCAGGACGGAGACAAATACCAGAAGCATTTATGGCACTTTGGTTATTCTGACATTTTAACATTAAAACAAAAAGGTATGCATTTCATAATAATTTATTGTAGTAATTTCATGAAATTATATTTCATATCATTTTCTTGCTGTTTGTTTCGGGCCAAATCTTCACAGTAGGGTCCTAATTTATCAAACATACAGATTTTTTTCATATTACTGTTTGTCTGAAATGGTTGTGCGCTGAAAGTTATTCAAACATAAAGATTTTATATGCCATATTTGGTAAGGGGACATATTAAAAACACATGTTTGTCTGAAATGGTTGGCCACGGAGACTTCAATTCCCCGTCTGAAGTCTGATTCAACTTGGGAGGGGGAGGAAGTAAGGAAATTATAAGTACCGGGGTTTAAATAAGACACCCCACTACATTGCCAACTCATTTGGGGGATTGACATCAAAATAGGGGTCTAATTGGCTACAAATTGGGAAAATCCAAAACAAATGTCAAAAAACAAAAAACATGTGTAAACAGAGTACTTTTTCTTTGTCTGAAAAATGCTTCCAATTATAAGTGAGCAAGGAAAAACAAATCACAAAAGAAATGGCTGGAACCATTGTCAATTTTAAAAATGAGCGAACAAAAAGGTGTTAACTCCTAGATTAGCTATGTACAGGTAATTTCCAAATAAAGGAGCACCAACAAAGTGTCTTAATAGGGAATTGGGCCACTACATGCCACTAGATGAGCATCAATGTACCTTGGCATGGATTCTACAAGTGTCTGGAACTCTATTGGAGGGATGCACCACCATTTTTCCACAAGAAATTCCATAATTTATTGTTTAGTTGAATGTGGTGGAAAACACTGGTGCTGCTCCAGAATCTCCCATAAGTGTTTAATTGGGTTGACATCTGGAGACTGAGATAGCCATGGGATATAGTTTACATTGTTTTCATTTTCATCAATCCATTCAGTGACCACTCGTACCCTGTGGATGGGGGCATTGCCATCCTGGAAGAGACCACTCCCATCATGATAGAAATGCTTCACTATAGGATAAGAGATCACTCAGAATGGCTTTGTATATATTGGCATTTACCTTGCCCTATAAGGGTATGCATTTTTCACCACCTCTGAACTTGCAGTTCTCCAACACCAAGAGGTCGAGGGCTTTCTGAAGATACTTGTTAAGCAATCAATGCATTACCATGTCAAGTACTCATTCAATCACCACAAATGAGGTGCGTATTGCAGTGTAGTAGACTAGTCAGCAGTTGGCACTGCACACACCCACATATAATCATACTGATTGATATTTTAGGTAGACTACTGCTTTCAATTGTGAAAATATGTCTGTTGACACTTCTGTAGGACATATCAAGCCTGTCCTGGAGCAAAGAAACTGATATGTTGAAATGAGTGGGTGGATATTTTTAAACCGCACAAACATTTAAAAACAATTGAAAGCAAAAGGAAAATGTTTTTTTGACAGCCTAAAGGCAAAATAAAAATATAAAGAACAAAATTGTTATTGATGGGATGCCTTATATATATATCAATACACACACACACACACATACAGTACCCTCCAAATTGTTCACAACCTTGATAAAGATGAGAAAAGAAGGCCATATAAATTAAACAATAAAGGTAATTAGCTGAAATGTATGCTCAAAAATGGGAAATTATATAATTTTATACTAATATAATTATCCGGAGAAAAAAGATTGTTTAACAAGTAATTTTCCCAAAAAGTAATTCCCCACAAAAAATATGTCTAACAATTATTCACTCCCTTCATAATTATTTGAAATAAAATCCAATGAAAATAAATCTTCATTAACATGCTGCTGTTTTAGTTAATCTCAATATTCAAAACTGTAGAGTGGTCTCCCATGGCTTCCTGTTTCACAGAGGTATAAAAAAGTAACACACATGTAAAATCCATCCATCCATCACCATGGGGAAAGGCAAAAACTCTCAGAAGAAACAAGAAAATGGGTTGTTGACCTTTACACGTCAGATGAGATGGTTGTAGGGGACAAACAAAGAAAAAACTAAAAATACCACTTCCCACTATTAGGTCAATAATTAAGACGTTGGATAAAAACCTGCACAGTGGTGGAGATCTACAAAACTTGCATGCTGGGGACACAAAGCCTCCAAATCTAACATTGGACACCACCTCTTTACCAAAAAGCCTTTTGAAGGGTTGGCAGAAAAAAGCCTCTATTGAGGGAAAATATCAATATGTGTCTTGAGTTTGCAAGATGGCATTGGAACTCCATTTGCAACCATGTGTTATGGTCAGATGAAACCAAAATGGAGCTTTTTGGCCATGCACACCATTGTTGGGTTTGGCATTGGAAGGAGGACACCTTTTTAGGTTGAAAAGAACATCATAAATATGGTGAAATGTGGTAGTGGATCTTTCATGGTATGGGGTTGTTTTGCATCTACTGGTTCTGGGGCTCTTTCTAAGGTCAATGGAATCATGAACCGTCTCCAGACCTGATTGAAAATTAATGCTTTGAATTGGAGGGTAGTCCCCAAGTCCAGGCAGAAGGTTCTGAGGATCTTTAAAGATTCTGTATGGGGAATAGTCAAAGATCCCCCCCAATATGTTCATAAAACACTATAAAAGATGACTCAGTATTGTTATCCTTGCGAGGGGGAGGGTGCACAAAAAAATATATAATATTTTTGGGGGAACAAAATATATTACTTGTTAAACCAAATATTTTTCTCTGAGCAATTGTATTAGTATAAAATAATATCATTTTAAATATTTTTTGAGCACACAGTATTGGTCATTACCTGTATTGTTCATTTCATACAGCCTTCTTTGCTCATCTTTATTAATGATAATTGTGTGAATGAGGGTGTGAATAATTTTGGAGTGTACTGCATACACACACATACCTATAAATAAAAACACATAATAAATGCAGAACCATGCCTTAATTTAGTAAACCTTTCAGCTTTCCATAAAGCAGAAAGAAGTGTACACTTCAATGTGAACATCCAGTGCACTTTTAATATCACACAATGTTTTTGTGAGAAACTAAACTTTTCACTTCAGAACCGTTCAGATTGACTTACGAATGAATATCAAAGAGTGCTGCACCTTCTCACTCTAATGTATGTGTACAAAATCTAACCTGGCCTTGACATTGACCCCCATTTCTTTGAATATGCTATTGGAAAGGTCCTCTGTAATTGAAAACATATATTTTTTTATACCTAATCAAGAAGTCCCCCCCGGGACATCCATTTTGCATTTGCTCTTTTTAAACCAGATCCTTCAGTGAATATGACACAGACAGTAATGAGCAACGCTAGTGCTTGCCTACCACCCAGGTCCCCTTTTTAATGGTGATTACAGATAATTACAGTATGCCCACCCCCCGCTCCCCCAACATCGTTGTCTTCTACTGACAAATGTGACTGCTCTGTTTCCACAGGGTACCAACGCCTTCATTGCCTCAGTTGTATTCAGAGCATTAAGGCACGTGTCAGGCTCAATAGTCATACTGTATATGACTATTGAGTGTGCAGGTGCTAGGCTTGAATCCCAGAAAAGCAATGGTGCACTATCAAACAATGGGTCTTCAAATGTTACATCATATAACAAATAAAATTGGTGTCAATCTATAACTTATTCTCACTATGTTTGTATTAATATTCTGAAGGCGAATCACCAGCCGTAAAAGCATACTGAAAGGCAAGGCACTCTTGGGTTGATGCCATGAACAAATAACTACAATGCAATAATAAAAGTTGGGATGCATACTGTAGCCCTGTGTTGAAAATAAATACAGGGGATAGTAAGAGAAGACACTACAATTTCAAATTGTTTACTGGTGAGAATATTTCCATATTACTTTGAGCCCATACATCATCTACCAGAGGGATGTAGAGAAAATGCGCCGCTTGGAAACTTCATGTGTTATTGCGCCCATTTGGCTAGCTTTATGTTCAAGTAGTAAACAGGTTTCCAGCTGGGTTTTAACCGTGCAGAGCAATGATTCAGCATACTGAACACAATTTAGTCAAATACAGTGCATCAGAAGCAGAAGAGTAACATGCTGTCTAATTTAGGAGGAGGCCTTTCAGGTTCCATGAAAACTAGTTATTGTTTTGTTTTTGCCCGTTTATGTGAAAACCTTCCACTTGCAAGAATAGGTAAGCTTGTTTCTTATTCAGACCATTTCAGATCTGTGCTGAAAACTATTGAAAAATACTGACTTTCTGACAGGAAATGGTCATGTTTACTATACCTATCCTTAACTGTATTGAACAGAAAAACTATAGCTGTACATTTAAAGCCACCTGTCATTGTATCCTTTTGGTACCTTAAATACATAACTGTTTGGCCATGCAAGGTCAATTATTAACATTAGAATATGAATACCAAGAACAATATCCATGCTTTATGGATCGAACACAGTCAGACTTTTATTTTGGGCAGTTAATTTATCATGTATGTATCATGTATCCCTTTAATGTAAAGGGCACAGTTTCAAGAAGAAAAGTTTCCTAAATTTGTTTGTCAAAACCCTTCAAGGTATACCATTGATTTCAACTTATCTTAGCATATGATTAGCACATAACATTTAATCAACACAAACTTAAGAAACCCAGGCTGACTTAAGTCAACCCTACCTTGGCTGAGTGAAGCCAATTGTGCCCTGCCACTGAGGAATCTGCCACTGTCGGCTAATGACATAACCCAGATTGAAACACCCAACTAGGCCTAGGCCAGGCCAGGACTAGGCCAGTGGTAGAATTCAAGAGATGTTTCTGGTGTTTCTTCCATCCAAGGTGATTGCAGTTTGGTTGATTATTAAGAATTAAGAGTCTGAGCCTGAATATTAATGTTCAGTGCCTGCAGCATATGGTCACTAGTGTTTGTTAAGCATACTAATGAATCCAATTATGTAGTTCTGATGGAGCAAAAACACAGAAACATCTCTGGCACCCCAGGACCAGGGTTGCCTTCTCCTGCTGCAGGGTATAGGGCAGGGGTCGGCAACAATCCATCACAGCCGCACACACACTTTCAGCCTTACACTCATACCTACGGGCAATTTAGACTTGGGAAAATAAATAATAAGTATGTCTTTGAATCGGGGGAAAAAACCGGCGCTATTTTTTTAAACCCAGCACCAACACCCCCCAATGACAGAAAATCCGAGGGGCGAAAGAATGAACTGGTCGCAGCTTTTTGCTGTGACCGATTCATTTGCACTGCACCACCGTGCCGACAGAAAATGGTTAAGCATAATAGTGTTTTTTTTCTGATGGAAAAAACACGGAAACAAATGGCTCTTTGAATGTTATGGGTTCTCCTGCTGCAGGGTATAGGGTATAGGGTATAGGGATCAGCCTTGTTCCACTCGAGAGCCTGCTCGTACGGTTCCGTGTTATAGTTCTCACAGACTACACGTACAGATATCGGATTAGCGATGGGTAAATCTCGCAGATAGAATGCGACTTTTGCTAATGTTCTGGTGTTGAGTGCGGGATCTGGCGATGGCTGGATCAGCAGTCGATGTAATTTGGCATGCAGAGTATGTGTAAAGTTAATCTCATGATTGTGTGATACATTTTTCAAACTACATACACAAATCAAGCAGATGCACGAGACATTCATACAAGATCAAATATGCAGTGTAAAATTCACCTAAGCAGTTTATTTGAAAGTATTGAACTGGGAATCTTCATTATGCCACCGATATCATATGTGTCAGGCCATGTTGATGTGAATTCTTCCTGTAGAATTTGTTAACTGTCAAACATTAACTCGGCTACATTGCACCCTCTTACTTAAAAGAGACATTCAAGTAAATGACTTCAACACAACAGATCCCCTGATCGTGAAACACAGTGAGCAAATTACAGCCAATTGGCAATTGTAATAACATCTAAAAAGTACTTGAAAGCTGGTAAACAATACCACGGCACCAAAGGTTTCACGCATGCCACGCGTCATCACCTAAGGCCTCTCCCTCCAAAGGAAGGGGAACGGAGTGTTACACATCTTCCCACATTCTGCTGGGGCCACAATTCCTTTGCAGTGCAATTACGCTTAAGGCATGGAAAGGATTACAGCTTGTGGCTTTAAAAATACAAATGAAACCATTGATACTTACAAAGTAAATGGGCATTTAATCTAGCAGTTCAGAACTTGTTTCTGGGCAAATTTCACAATGGCACTCACTTACAAATGCCACCAAATTGGCATGTTTTACTCGGTGAGAGCCTCCCTTTGCCTCATTAAATGCACTCTGAAACCTGCGCTTTGACTGGGGTGGGTACACAAAGGAAAATGTTCATATCAAGGACATTTAGTTGCAGTAAAGAAAAAAAAGCATATAATAGACAAATCATTTCATGAACTGGGGGCATTTCACAAAGCATGGTCCTCCCGGTATTTGATATCCAAAATGTGTGGGCTACTGTACATGCCATTATAAAAACCTTCAGTGGCAGATCTCAGAAGATGATCAGTGCACATTCACCATTACAGACAGGTCAATTCATTCACTGTGAAGGAATTTTGTGCAAGAAATGGGTTTTGATACATTACCTGTTATTTTGTCTCGTACTAATTTACAGGATTCGATTTCCCCAATGCTGCCAAATAAACTCTTCAGTTCTTCCTGGGTCATATTCTGAGGCAAATAGTTGACTATCAAGTTAGTTTTACTGTCTTCTATGCTTCCTGATTCTATAGGAGAGGAACAGTTGTTTGACATCGTAGTGGGACCGTTGGTTGTGCTGTTACAAGTGGGTCCATTGGACAGCTGTGTCTCCATGGCAGCAATAACCTGCTAAAATACAAAAAAATAAAATAAAGAAAGAAAAGCAAGTCAGGACCAAAGACCACATCTCTTCAAATCAAACTACTGGTCATTTACAAAAAAAACTAACCAACAACCAAAAAAAGGATTAAATACAAGAACTAACAGAACATTCCACACCCCCAACACCATTCAATTTTGAATTGGTATCCATTATTTCCTGTTTCAAATCACATCTGCTAGAATAGAGTGAAAACACATGCTCGGGGAGCTGACATCACCAGGATATTCTGATTTTAGCTATAGGAAACATCATGAATGGCAGGTTAAGAGGGTGGAAATAATCAATTGTTTTCAATTTGCTCTCGGATAAAAAAAAAACGAACTTAGCCTATGTTTTTTTTGCCATACCTAAAATAAAAAAGGGTCCATTTTAGATCTAAGCAAAGGAAAAAAATAAGGTGCAGGCAGTGTTCAAAACACATTAGTAAACTCGGAGGCTGCATTTGTACATTTCCCTCTCCAGACCACATTGGTTTCTAAGTTATATTTACAGCCTTTGATATCAAATTGCACTGGGTAAGTTTGTTCAAGGCTTCCTCTCAACAGAAATATAAATTCAAATCTAGCCTTATACATGCATTAATCTTAACTGCAGTCGATGCAAACACACATAAATAATACCACGAGCGAAATACTGCTGGCATGCAAAATCAATGTATACACTACAACTAATAATCAGTACCTATAAAATAATTAGGAAATGCCTCAACTACCAGCAGGACTGAACCCAAAGCTGTTTCTTCCCCAACAGATATTGTTCATTGTATGCCATTTTTTCCCCACGGGTTGGGAATGTTCTTTCACATGACACCTGTTTTGTTTTACAATTCATATTTTCCCATCCAAGCACAAATAAGACTAAATTTAAATGATTCACTTTTTTAAATGAATGCAAGCCATTTCCAGGGTTAAAATCAGTGGGTTAAAACACGATTAAATCAGTGTTAAATCTACGGTAAATAATGCACAATCATAATAATTTACTAGCATATTTTACTTGGATGTATTGGAATTGACAAAAGGTTAGAGATGTGCTGTCGCCTTTCAGTCCAGTGTGACATATCACCCAACCTTGTGGTCAGGGCAACAACATGATGGATATTCACATGGTCAGTCAGATGCCAGGATTAAACAGAAAGCATAAACTGCCAACACTTTATTTTACTTAGCAAGAAAAAGCAACACAATCAAAGTTAAGTAAACCTCCACAAAAGACTTGGCAGCTCTAAAGATATGTGTGTGTGTGTGTGTGTGTGTGTGTTTGATTTGCTAAATGGCATTCATTTCCATTACATGGAGCCATCTGCTCAGAAAAATCTGAATCTCATTGTGGGAATTAATGGCAAGGCCCTATTGGTATGTGTCACACACAGCAGGTATCCAATGTATTCACCAAGTACAACTGATGCAGAGAGAGAGGTCAGCAGTAAGCTGGTGCATCATTGATTCTACATCAACTCACTAATAATCTGCAAATGACAACAGGAGCACATTCCTATGACTAGCCAGATTAATAAATAATGTCTAAACCAAGAGCAAATATGGTTAAAAGATGAGGCTTGAAGTTCAGACCAGGGATAAATTATAAATACATACTATTTCCTCAATGTCTTTATCCATATTTTGCAGAATGCATACTAGTGTAGAATTTCCATGCTCATTGAACAACTGTGAGTGTGACATGCAATTGAACAGCATTAGTCATGATAGATGTGTTGACTCAACAGGGGTCTAGGGAAGGAATAAAACAAAAATGTGAAACTTGTGATCTGTATTTGAAAGTTATGTCTGAATTTGAAAAATGGGGGATATTCTTAATTGTGATAATATAAATCTCAATACGGATATAATGGATCATATTACTGATGCATACAACACATAGTCTAAATTCACTGCATTACTGCCAATAATGTGGCTATATATATATATATATATACTGTATGTGTATATTTTATTGGGTAAGTTTACCCATAAATAACATTTTTTTTTTTTTCATCACCCCACAATATACATGTGTGATAAACATTGATACATCATACAACTTGTAGATCAGCAAGATTCTGGAGTAAAGACATATGAATTTGAAAGTGTGTCCTATTTTTACTTTCTCTGCAACAATTTTGGAGACCTGAGTGCAACGTGGGGTTTATTTGAACGTGTACATGGTTGTCTGGGGAGTATTAAGCCATTAACATCCCAATGACAACATCAATATTTAATTAAATCTTACCCAAGATGGACAGTTATCCATTATTTCTTTGTTTAATTTTCCCAGAATTCCATATCTGGGTTTTGTGTGGTTGCAGGCACGGCAGAACAAAATTAATTATGGGAGATTGCAGTTTCAGTAGGCTGAACAGGAAGTTGCAGAGTAAAAAAAATCCTTGGTTTTAGCTTGAATAATGATTATATCAGCAAAACAATATGTATATTGTATACTGCTGCACTAAAATAAGAATGAAGGAGGATATATTACAAAATATTTATAATATTTAACAAAAAACATGTTTTGTTTATTAATAGTGAGCATACATATATGCACAATCATTTTTTATTTACCTTTGTATTAATTGTAAGTTAATTTTATTCATTTCATTTGTACGTTTATTTTTGGTAGCAATATTAACATATTCTAATATAAAAAAAATATTTTCCCTTGTCTCTGTTATAATAAGAGTAAATATTTAAGTGAATTCACCAAAATGTGTTTTATTTTTCTAATTATGCCCCTCTAATATGATGCGCCATACATGGCTGTGTCTTATACAAGGGCAGATGCAGTAATTAGCATATGCATTTGCGAAACAAATGCAAAATTAATCAGAGAAAATTCATGTCAGCTTCTGAAAACCTAATTTAAAAGCATAAACCTGCCATCATACCAAAAGGAATTTGACAGGGTACTACAGCAATTTATGTTACTTTCTAAAACATCATAATATGCATAGATGTAGTGGGAAAATTAGGCTACATATTAGATTCTCCTTAAAGTTGCCAGTTAGATCTACTGGAAATGGCAGTTCCATGAAATAACACACATACTATATAGTGAAGCACTTTGAAGATCTAGACTATGCACATAAAAAAAGCAAGTCAAAAATGTATTAAGACAATGAAAGAACATTTACAGTTGTAGACCATACCAATATAGACGTAAGATAAGTGAGTAGTTTGTCTTCCTAAACCAAATTTGAAACCCACTCTACTGATTTCATCAACGATAAATTTGACTTGAGGGACAATTTATTGTTTTTATTTAAAATTTAAAATGATTTGTTTAGCAGATGTGCTTGTCCTGGCCAACATAACACCAATGTGGTTTCATATTTTCCATTTATGCAGCTGAATTATTGCTGAAGTCATTCAGTTCGAGTACTCAAGGGTACAAAAACAGTGCCCCATCGGGAGTTAGAACCAGCAACCTTTCGGTTACAGTTCAAGGGCGCTAATCACCATGCGGTAAATGGAGCCAGAGCTTGGTGTCATTGGTATGGCCTGAGCACTGAATGGTTAGTGTTAGCCAATGAGCTTAAGAAGAAAGTCCCACAGACCCCAGTCCAAGGCTCAGCTGCCCACGAACCGCTTCTCAGCAGAGAAGCCACATCGCACAGTCTGACTGCCATGTTAGTTGCCGTCTGCAATATGGACACAACAGAAAAAAAATGTGGCATGTTAGATTGACAAATGTAAAGCAACAGTGTTTTTAGCATTTATACTTTCTGTGCACAGGCCATCCATGCAATTACCCGGAGAGTGGCCAACTGCATTTTGTTTTCTCTTGTGTAGTGTGCTACACAATATTAGAGTGATTAAGGGTGCCACAAAAGGCAAAAAAACATAATACACAATAAGTCTGCAAATAAAACATTATATGCAGGGAAGCTCTCCAGGAAATTAAATTGAAACAGCAATATGATCCATTATTATCTAATTAAAACACACAATAGCATCATCTTTACTAAACAACATGAAAAATGACTGCACTGGAATCTAAACAATCCACCCATTTCAAATTAATATGGCTGTATTTCACTGATTAACCACCGAGCATGAATGACTCCATCAACACTGCAGCATGTTTCTTCTAGGAATCCTGGCCAAAGACCCTTCACTGAAAGTCATGGTACATTTACCCATGTGCCTGAGTGCACAGCAGGGCTTGATGTGAAATCCTTAAAAAAAATTTGTTTTTAGCAAGGTTGTGTAATGCCTTCCTGACTTATGATATACAAGATTTTCTAGGACTCAAACTAACAGTACTCGTTTGATTAATAATCTAATTCTGCCTGCATTTTAATAAGGCTTTAAAGAAATGTGCACCCTGTAGCCTATGCTAAGGGTATGACTGGTCAGTAGATTGGACCAGAACATCCCTGGAAAGCTATGGTATTGCTTGCAGAGGTGTTGGTGAGCCAGTTGACCTTTCACTACAAATATTCCCCATTTACCCTTATAAAATTATGTATAGGTATCCTAACAATATATTCAAATGATATGCTGATTCCTTGTGGCTGCTATTTATTATATGTTTCCCTTTAGTAACGAGAGAGGTCAACCCTAGTGGCATGGCTAAGTATAACCTCTCTAATCCAATCCATTTTATACAAAAGTGCAGTGGTATGCTTCACAGGGTTAATGTTCCCACTTTTAATGCATCTCAGCCATTGTGTGCGCTGATGTCAGCAACAGCACATTTTAATGGTGCTTAGCCAGGACAGTATCCCATCAGTAACTTATGGGTAGTTTGTCCCCAGGCGAATATGCATCAAGTGCCTGTTCTCCTACTATTCTCCAGCCTTGGCTAAATGTTCCCTGCAGGCTTGAGGCCTTAGCGTTTGAAAGGCTTGTCATTTTTGGGGGGTTTGACAACATTTGGGATAAACAGAAAATCCAGACAGGGTGCAGCTTCCCACCTGCACACAGCATGGAGACCGGCTTCAAATATGAGAATCATTGACATAGTGAGCCAACGGCAAATAACTGTAGCATGAATAGTACTACTGAATCCCATCAACTTTAAGATATTCATACCCACGTTAACCTCCTTCCCCCCCGCAAACCTAAAGTCAATGTGCATAGAAACCTTTTAGACAAGAGCATTATTGCTTGTTTACATGCAAGAGGTTTCTTGGGGAAGGGAAGGCTCATTAACTGCATAGTGCTTAGGCCTTTACAACGTGCATGATGTACCACAGTCAATCCTTTACCACTCAAAATCTAATTTAGCATTAGCATTTTGAAATATTTTACATTTAGATCACAAATTCACTGTTTGAAATCAGAATTCAAAAGCTTGTTAAGCAACAAAACAGTGGACAAAGAGTTGTTTTTGTCATCAATATTTATGAAGATAAGCCTCATACATTTCACTGATGTTATTGCATTTCCTGTCGAAATGGGTGGGTCAATGCAGAGAGAGTCCTATTCCAGGGGGATAACATAGAAAGTACTGGGGGGGGTTCCACATCCAAGCATTTCGTAAATAGGTACTGTTTATTGAGGATTTTGAGATGTCACAGGCCCAAAAAAGAGGGCTTTATCTTTTCATGCATCCCCTGCTAAGTAAGGGGGGAAAGTTTCTCCGTCGGAGCTTATGGCATTTCTGGAAACGTGGGCACATGTTCAAAATACACACGTTTTTTGAGTCTGACTTCAGTCATCTGGAAGTTGAGTTCGATGCAGTCAGAACTGGCGGCTCTGTCAAGCGAGCTAAAAGGTATGAAAACAAACCTTTCAGGACTTGAAAATAAGGTGGGAAAAAACGTTAAGCTTACATCCATGTGCTGTTCCAGAGTTGAGTGGATGGAAGCCAAAATAGCAGGGTTGAAAGACTGCAATCGCAGATCAAACATCCGTGTTATCGGTCTTAGTGAAGGCAATGAAGGCTCAGATTCAGTGGCCTTTCTCCCTCGGTGGTTCCCTTCTTTGATTAGCAGAAACTGTGAGATTATGCGAACTCACCATATATATGGTGACAAAAATGATAATCCAAGCGACAGGCCGAGAACACAGATTTTTTTTCGGACACCACTTATGGGGTGGGAGGGTAGGGCGGATTGGGGATTTTGGGGGTGTTTGGGGAGGGGAAGGTGTGTTGGAGACATATATTCTTTGCAGCTTTTTGATAAGTGCTTGTTTGAATTTTCCTTTCTGTGGGGTGGAGACCGTATTCATTATTTGTGCGTCATATTGTTTCAATGTATTGCATTGTATTTTTCAATTATTGATTATGGATAATATCATTATTAATTCATGGAATTTGCATGGAGCTAATCATCCTGTGAAGCGAGTACAGTGCTTAGATTACCTTGAAGGAAGGGTGATGATATTGCTTGTTTGCAGGAGGCTCACTTATTAGCTACAGACGTTAATCGTTTGCCAAACAAATATTACAAGTTGATCGCATTATCGGCTGTTGGGAGTAAGCAGAGGGGTGTTGCTATTTTAACCAAAAGGAAGCTTAATCTGGAAATTCTGTCTCAAAGTATGAATAAAGAAGGGAGATTCTGCCATGCAGTCCTGTCTCCGAACACAGTTACGATTTTCATTGCTGTGCTCTATGCACCTAATGGTTGCGACACAAATTTGACTAAACACTCAGAGAACATCCCGATTGTTTTAGCTGGCAATTTCAACCACATATTTGACCACGTTGTAGACACTTCTCATCAACCAGTTACTAAATCTCTAAAAAACACACGGACTACTGAGGGATTTCACAAATGACCTCTCTGTGTGTGACCCTTGGCGAATTGAAAATCCTATCACTCGGGACTACACATTTTACTCAGGTAGGCACAAATCGTATAACAGAATTGATGCGATTCTAGTTTCTAAGAGTCTTTTAAAACTTGTCACTTCCACTGAAATACAAAATATATAGATTTCTGATCAAACGCCTGATACGAAGAGAGCCAAATGCTGGAGTTTTAACCCTTTTTTGTTGCAGGATGAGAAATGTATTAGTCATGTAACCAAAGGCCTGGAAGAATTTCTGTTGCATAACTCTTGCTCTGAGGTAACTCCTCACACCCCAGGCAACCAAGTGTTTTATACGCAGCAGTACCATATCATATGCATCTTACTTGAATAAATCCATCGCGGCAGTTGACACAGTTGGAGAAGTACATTAATACTATTGAATTACAATTAAAAAGAATGTTTGCGACAACAAATTATGGCGACTAAAAGTCTTAAAAGCAAGGCACAAAAAAATATCTAGAAAAAAGCTTCCTTTTGCTCAAAATTATACAATTATACTATGAATACAGCAAACAGCTGAGGGGCTTCTTAGTTCTTCCCTTAAAACAATCTTTCAAGCTTGCTTCTCTTGAAGTAATTAGATACTAATTAGATACATCAGGAAAGTTGCGCTACCAGCCAGAAGAGGTAAACAAGGTTCTGAAAAACTACTACTCTCAACTGTACTCATCTGAAATGTATTCCAACGCTACAGCATTAGTAGATTTTTAGATAAACTAGATCTACCCCAACTGACTCCACAGCAGGCGGCACTATTAGATGCCCCTGTGTCTTTAGGGCAGGGGTCTCCAATCTTATCCGAGAAGGGCCGGTGTGGGTGCAGGCTTTCGTTCTAGCCCTGCACTAAAACACCTGATTCAACTAATCCACCAATCGTGGTCTTCAATCGAGACCTTCATTAGTCGAATCAGGTGTGTTAGTTCTGGGCTACAACAAAAGCCTGCACCCACACCGGCCCTTCTCGGATAAGATTGGAGACCCCTGCTTTAGGGGAACTGGAGGAGGCTTTGCGTTTAATGAATAAAGGGCGTGCCCTGGGATTGGACGGTTTGCCATCAGAACTTTTATTACTGTTATGGAAACAGATTGGCCCTCTTCTTTTAAATTCTATTCATTATTCCTTAGAGGTAGGCTCATTTCACAGGAACCAAAAGTCAGCCTTGATATTTATTTTATTAAAAAAGGCAAGGACCATTTAGACTGTGGTAGTTATTGACCATTAAGTTTGTTGAATTCGGACATTAAAGTATATCCCAAATGTTTGGTCCATCGCCTTGAATCCTGCATTCATTCTCTAATATATCACGATCAAACAGGATTTATAAAATTGAGACATGTTTCAGATAATATATGCAGTTTGCTGCATGTTCTAGACTAGGCTGTTACTCTTCCCTCGCCATCTGCTATCCTGTCACTGGACGCAGAAAAGGCCTTTGACAGGGTGGAATGGCATGACATGTTTGCAGTGCTGAGACAATTTGGATTTGGTTCTCCCCTTATCAACATGATACGTACACTGTATAACTTCCCAACTGCCTGTCTTTCCACAGGAGCAATGATGTCCTCTCAGTTCCCTCTGTCAAGGGGCACAAGACAGGGCCTGTCCTGTCCTTTTTCCCCTCTCGTGCAAACCTCTATCACAGTTAGTCCGTCAAAGTAAGTTCATTTCCCCTATTTTAGCAAAGGGCACAAAGCATCATATCTCTTTGTATGCGGATGCTGTGCTGTTGTATCTGTCAGACCTTGATTAATCTCTTCCTATTGTCTGCAGCTTTTTAGGAATTTGGATCCTTTTCTGGATAGAAAATTAATTGGGCAAAATCAGTCTTGTCGTCGCTTAATGTAGAATTTGTGCATCCATCAATAATACACCTGGCAACTACTTTACCCTGTAAAGAAGAACATACCTTGGTGTCATAATATCAAAGAGCCTATTGGTAATTAAAAAACTAAACTCTGATAGTATATTAATTAAAATGAAGACTGATTTGGATAGGTGGTCATCGCTTCGGTTCACACTGCAGGGTAGAATTTCCACGATCAAAATGAATGTGTTACCTCGTCTTACTTTTATGTTCTCTATGTTACCTCTTTGACTATTTGAATACTTTATGCTATACTTTATTTGGAATGCAAAGCGTTCTAGGATCCAGTTGGCTACTTTACAGCACCCTAAATCTGCTGGGGGTCTTGCCCTACCACATTTTCAGTACTATTACTGGCCCTTTCAACTAAGAACTATGCAGGTATAGTTTCATACCCAAATCTCTGTGTCCTGGTGTCCTATTGAAAGTGAATTATCTAAACCATATAATTTGCAAGATTTACATTTTCTGGCCTTAAGCCCCTGAGGTCGACTGGATCGCCAACGATTCGAGCAGCAATAAAAGTATATTACTATTTCTAACGTCGCAAGATTTTATCATACACACACGGCAAAAACATTGACAGAAACCTTAGAATCGCGACTTTCCGATTTGAGCACTGGCAAATAATATGCGATTTTTTAAATTAGGTTAATTAGACCAAAAGTAAACCTTGCCTTTCACTCTCTGTTTTATCTGGAAGTACCGTCCCCCTTCTTTTGACATGGTAACTAGGTGCTGGTCTCGGGGAGGGGTGTTGGGCCATGTGTGAAATCGCAGGTGTAAACAACACATAGCTACAATGTGCCGACATTATGTAGCATCTTGTCTGTGTTTACGGTTGCGATCTGCCAGCAACAGACTGTATGCTGATATTTATTTCATTTCCCATGTTTTCAAATACTCGTGAAAATATATGAGTTCCGTCTTGTGACGCTATACAGAAACAAGTAATTGCGAAATGCTGCGAATAATTAATGGGAGGATATTTAACCAGCTGGCATTCTCTGTTTCGGCACTTGGACATTATCTAGCTTAGCTTGATAGTACCTATTGTGATTAATGTTTCTTGCCTCTCGAGAACTTGTTTGTTCGTGTGCTTATTGTTGTTTAGATTCCCAGTGTTTAGTTTATTCCGAGTTTTTGGATACGTTTTGGATTTACCGTTTTACTTGTTTGTTCCTGATCGTTGGTTATTTTGGTTTGTTTTGTTTATGTCTTTCCGTGTCTCGGATTTTGTTTTCGTTTTCATACAGACGTTTAAAGATAAATAAATATCTTAAACCCAGAAACCTGTCTACTTTTGATCATGTGCCTGTGCCCACTGCCAAACAGACTCTGGATGTTGGCAAACTGGCTTCTGTTGGTCGCAAGAAATGCGTACTCTGCAAGATGTCGGGGAAACAACCAACTCCATGGGAGTGCAAGGTTTGTGATGTTCCCTTGTGTCTACAGTTGACCAGAAACTGTTTTGAGAAGTGGCACCAAAGACTGTGAAAGAATAGATTGTCTCAACATGTTTTAATTTGGATTTTTCTGTATATAGTTTGTGTGATGTTTTCAATAAATTTTCCAAAATGAAAAAAACTTTTTTTCTTCTGTCTTCTGCATGGCTCACTGACTATTGCTTACTCTGATGGCTTTTGTCTTTGTCTGATGGCCTTTGAGAGAGAGATGGCCCATCTGACAGATCTTACAGGTGTGGATCATGAATATTCAGGAAATTAGCATATAGCCCTCCCACAGCCTGAAATAAATTTGACCAGTTCTGATGAAAACAGGTTTTTAGCTATTTAGATCTCAGATGTGCAAAACTATTTTGACATCCATACATAACCAAGACCTTGTTGAACAAATAGTTTAGTGTGTGCTTTCACAACTTTTGTGACGGCAGAAAAATTTACTCTTTATAACTTGTGTGTTTGTAGATCTATTTGCAAGCTGCATATGATACTGACCAAACTATTGATGGCATATAAATGTAGCTGTGATTGTCCTTCAAATAAAAATGTCAAACACTTTGGAGTAAGTGTGTGTTAAGTTGATGAAATTGAGATAAATATCAGACCACGCCAAAATCACAAAGCTTCTCTGAGCTAAGCATGGACCTCAGGGGGTTAACCCCCTGAGGTCGACGGGAGCGGCGCCGCTCCCAGCAGCAATAAAAGTATATTACTATTTCTAACTTCGCGATATTTTATCATACACACGCGACAAAAACATTGACAGAAACCTTAGAATCGCGACTTTCCGGTTTGAGCACTGGCAAGTCAAATGGGATTTTTTAAATTAGGTTAATTAGACCAAAAGTAAACCTTGTTTTTTACTCTGTTTTTACCTTTTAGTACCGTCCCTTCTATTGACATGGTAACTAGGTGCGAGTTTCGGGGAGGTGTGGGGAGGGGCGTGGGGCCATGTGTGAAAACGCCGGCGTAAACAAACACAAACTGTCCCGACAATTTGAAGCAAGATTTTATACAGACATACAATTTTATTCAAGATGGAAAGATTTTCTGCGCTGCAGTGTTTGAGAGCATCGATGGAAAGCGGCGAAGACAATAACTGACGAAGAGTAAGTAACTATATTTGATCTGCCATGTTATCAAATACTCGTATATATATTCAATATATGAATTCCGTGTGTTAAATTGCAGCGTAAACAATGTCCCGACATTATATCGGATCTTGTCTGTGTTTACGGTTGCGAGCTGCCAGCAACAGACGGTGTATGCTGATATTTATTTTATTTACCATATTTTCAAATACTCGTGAAAAGTATTCGACTGCTGCGAATAATTAACGGGAGGATATTTAACCAGCTGGCATTCTGTTTCGGCGCTTGGACATTATCTAGCTTAGCTTGATAATACCTATTGTGATTAATGTTTCTTGCCTCTCGAGAACTTGTTTGTGTGCTTATTGTGGTTTAGATTCCCAGCGTTTAGTTTATTCCGAGATTTTTGATACGTTTTGTTTGTTCCTGATCGTTGGTTATTTTGTTTTGTCTTGTTTATGTCTTTCCGTGTCTTCGTAGACACGGACTTTGCTTTAGTTTTCCTACAGACGTAAAGATGAATATCTTAAACTTTTGATCATGTGCCTGTGCCCAATGCCAAACAGACTTTGGATGTTGTCAAACTGGCTTCTGTTAGTCGCAAGAAATGCGTAGGCTACTCTGCAAGATGTCTTTGTCTGATGGCCTTTGACCATGATCTTTCAGGTGTGGATCATGAATATTCAGTAAATTAGCATATAGCCCTCCCACAGCCTGAAATAAATGTGACCAGTTCTGATAAAAACAGGTTTTTAGCTATTTAGATCTCATATGTGCTAAAACATTTTCACACCCTTACATAACCAAGACCTTGATGAACAAACGCACATTGGCAAAACAATTTGTCACTATAGTTTAGTGTGTGCTTTCACAACTTTTGTGACAGCAGAAAAATAACTATTTTTAACTTGTGTGTTTGTAGATCTATTTACAAGCTGCATATGATACTGACCAAACTATTGATGGCATACAAATGTAGCTGTGATTGTCCTTCAAATAAAAATATTAAACACTTTGGAGTAAGTGCGTGTTAAATTGATGAAATTGAGATAAATATCAGACCATGCCAAAATCAAAAAACATCGAAAAGCTTAGCACGGACCTCAGAGGGTTAAACAGAAGTTTGTCTCCCTGTGTATGGGCGATAATTTTACTAACACTGCAAATATGGGACAGATTTCCTAAAAGTTTGAATCTTCCACCCACGCTTCACATTATCTCCTAGCTGGCAAAATTTCTTACAGACTCACACCCCTTTGTGTGCTCCCAATGGTCGATATGCAATATATATATACTTTAAAGGATATTTTTAGTGGTACTCATCTACTCTCTTTTCAGGAATTGCGTGACTAATATGGTATACCTAGCTCCTCTTTCTTTATGTATCTGAGGCTCTGTTCAGCCCTTCATGCTTGTGGAGTCCACTTCCAGGCTCCTTTAACTACTTATCCATTGGTTAATTTATTTTATATTATAATTCTGCTCTAAACAGAGGTTTTGTCTCATTATTAAACAGCAAATTGTTGGATTATAATTTTAAAATGCTCCCAATCATATCATTGTGGGACAGAGAGCTGAATAATTTGGGTGCTATGCCAGATTGGGTTACTGTTTTTTTGTCATCAAAAAATTTAGCCACCGGGCCTCCCGCGTGGTCTAGCGGATACAACATTCGATGCTGGACACTGCAGTGCTGGACACTGCAATTCCTCCGGCCGCACCAGTCGGCTCTGGCCGGGAGTGCCACTAAGGGGGCAGTAATTGGCTGTCCGCCTCAGGGAAGGGAGAGGAAAGCCGACATGAGTTCGCTGCGCATAGGAGTGGCTCTGGAGTACCGCAGTTACGGTCGACGGCTTGGTGAGTGCCGTCTCAGAAGAGGTGATACTTTGCCTTTGTCACTGCCGGTCACAGAGCTATGGCAGCAAACTCACAATACGAGGGGGGATTGACATGAAAAAGAGAGTGTGTAATTGGCTACTAAATTGGGATAAAATGGGATAAAATCTGAAATAATTATTATTTTTTTTTTAAATGAGCACACCAATTTATCCATTTTAAACTAGCACATCGTTTTTATGCAACTCCACTAAGGAGGGTCCAAATTAAACTTGTGGCAGATCCTGTCTGTCGGACATGTATTGGGGGAGATTTATCTACATGTATTTTGGGAGTGTCCTGCAATTGATATGCTTTGGAGATATGTTGTGTCCACATTAAGTAAAATGTTGGGGGCAAATGTTCCGCACTCTCCTGAGGTGTTTCTGCTGGCAGACAACTCTAAATTGAATTTACCTCCAGGAAAATTCTGCTTACAGGATGAACTGGTGCAAAGAAAACTATACTGAAGGGCTGGATGGAACCTATGAATGATTACAGAGCGGTATGGCAGGGTCACTTTTTTGATATTATTCTCCTTGAAAAAACTACAGCTCGACATCACAGAGCTTCCTGTAACACAATCACAGCTTTGAATGTGGCTGCAGATGAAGTTGTTAACTTGCAAGCACAGGAATATTGAATTGTATGGATTGTCTCCAGGGTTAAGGGAAGGGTGTTTGGAAAATGAAAATAACAGAATCAAATAATTGTTCAAAAAAAAAAAAAGAAAAGAAAACTGAAGTTTCATACAGGCCTGGTGGGGGGGGGGGAGGGGGGGTTCATAATTGAAATCTTGGGCTCCATACAATATTAGAAATGCATGTTCCAAATTCTAGGACTGATGATGATGATGATGGTAGTTATTCAATATAAACTATTACAATGGACAGGCTACTTTTTAGCTGGCTATTAGCAAGCTAGCCAGCCGAGCAATAATTGTCACATTTGAAATGTCACAAAAAGTGTCACATTTTGAATGATGTGTGAATCGGAATTACAGGGAGATTCCGATCTGTGCGTTTAGATGACAGTCGCATTGGCATATATCAGATTCCTATCTGATTTATTTACACATATGTATGTGGCCCAGATCTAAAAATATCAGATTCCATGTGCTTTTTTCCTGTTTACATGTTCATAATACATATCTGATATGTACCATGTGAGCAAACAATCGTAATTGGGTCACTTTTATCAGACAGTGTAAACGTAACCATAGGCTAGCTTGTTGACTGCTGCTTCACTGACAGGACAACACGTTGCTGGATGAGACTGGAGCACTGAACTAGCTAGCTAACTAACGTTAGTAGCCTAATAACCATGCAGCAATCGGCTGCAGCCAGCCAGCTTAGTTACATCCTCCGCAGTAGGCAGTGGATTGAGTGAGCTAACTCCACCTCGAATCCTCTATCGCTAGCATTTGTATTTAATTGTTTATAAATATATATTTGTATTTAATTGTATACATATATATAAATTGCCATGCCTTACACACCCTCCGCCTATGTGTTTATGTGTTATCCACCAACACAACTGGACATTTGGCATTGGAAAATACAGTTCTGAAGAGACTTAAAGTGTTAAAGTGCTTTGCTCAGAGACAAAGTGGCAGTCATACCTGGGAATCAAACCCACAGCCTTTCAGCCACACTTTTTCACAAATTTTAAAATAAATAAATGAATACAAATCATAGAGATCATAGGAAGAACATTGATCGCTAACATTGTATTAACAAGGTGCAAGTTGGCCTACTTTTTTTATTATCACTACATTTTATTTTTCCAGCCTGCAGGATAAACGTGTAACTTTTTGCTACTGTAAATGCACCAGATGTAAGAAGCAGGCTCAAAACAACAATACTGTGAGGAGTGGTGTGTTTAAATGCAATACACCCAAGATGGGTGAGGATGAGCATTGCTCGGTCATTTGCCAAGTACAGAACAGTAACAACTGTTTAAATAACACTGAAACGTTGTTTGAAGGATTATTCAGCTCCACTCAGTCTGTCTCATTTTTGCAAGCTAACAATTGAGCTAAGGAGCAATGGAAGCAGAGGAGGGTTATATTATCTTTGGTGGTACCTTATTATGGTCTAAGTTGAGTAAATGCTAACACTAAGTCGCTATAAACTGTGAAGCCTTTATATAGGTAGTTTCACTGGACACAATAAGAAAAAAATTGCATACAGTAATGGCATACAAATTATTCTTCCTTTTTATAAAAAGGCTTGTTGTGGATAGCTAATGCTTGGTGTGGTGCACTCCCACTGACTGTATTGCACAGTGTGCTTCACACCTTGAGATTCTAATATATACATTTATTTAGTTTGCATAGACTGCCAAATTATGTGTCTGTTGTAGTTCATCAACCACCAGTGCACATTTTCACAGATCACACATGAGTAGGCTTTTGTAAAGTTGTTGTCCAATAGAGACTCCTCTCCTTGATCAGCACCTTGTGCTAAACTGGTGGACTGTGGAGTGAAAATACTTTCCTGTCCAAGCTTCTATCTAAAATTTGGACAAGGTCAGCCCTCTCACACCAGACTGCTTCAACTTCAACTGCGATAGAAATGCATCACTTCATAGAGATCAGAGGACTGCACTGATAACTTTGATTTAGGAAAATATCTTTATGACTGCTCACATTTTAGTCCTATAAGCTTTATTTCCAATGCCAAGGCTTAATTCAATTTAATCACCCTGCCTTCTTAGAGGAAGGAATTAATCTGATAATTTCTGGAGACTTCTCCATATCATATATGGATCTGAAAAACTATGGCAGATCCTGCACTGTTCTCTCCTTAGATGCAAAAATGATGTTTGATAGGATTGAGTGGGTTTTCCTATAATATGTAGTAGAACACCTTGGGTTTGGCTCAAAATGTATACACATGGTGCAAGTAGCTACTGTATAACAATTCCTCTGCAAGTCTAAGAACCGCAAGAAGCCTGTCATCCCTGCCTTTCAAATAAGAAACAAGACAGCCTTAAGGCATGTCCCTTGACCTCAGCGTTGTTCGCACTGTGTTATTCATCTCTCATTGGCACAAGCAGTTTGACAAAGGACAATAATATCTCATTTCACCGGTCTAGACTCAAACCACTATCTCTCTAAGCAGATGATATCCTGCTTTACTTTTAAAATATCAGACTCAGTTCCTCAACGCGGAGAGAAGTCGAAAATTACGCACCTCACCCGTCTGTTTGTGTTTAAACTTTGGACATATTTGTTGAATTAAGCACCCCTTGGAAGTTGCGTGTCTAGGGAGGGTTTTTTTCCCGAAAGAGGTGTTTCTGGAATTGTTTGCTATTCTGACTTTAACTTGAGTTAAGCAATGTTTGCTCCAGGTTGAATAAGTAGCCACTTCTGGGCCATTGTTTGTAATAGCATCTATACAGGAAAAAAAGAGAGAAAAGCACGCTTCTGTGCATTGTCAGCTTTGAGAGAATTTGCACCGTATAATGTAGATTTGTCTGATTCTTCATCAAAAGCATGTGGCTTTTGCCACTTTGCTTCTTTCTTCTCCATCTCAGCTACTCTGTGATTGCCTACACAAGTGAATCTCCTTTTAATAAACCCTCCTTAATTTAAATGATGGGAACGCGCTGGTGCAGACAATAGTGTAATACATGTACTCTTAAAAACACACCACAAAGTAAAATGGATTGGGGAAAAAAGGATATACCTGTATATCCTACGTAGTATATGTCAATACCTGTTCGTAGTTTCCAATTATTTCCATGCAATAGTGGACAACTAGTAAACTCTGCCCAACATTTTTTTTATTAAAGGCACATGCTCTTTAAAGTGATGGATTGAGACTCTTGAGAGGAAAACACCATTGAAACAAAACTCTCTGAAACGTTATAGTTAGCCATTAGGGTATTCGGAAATGATTAATTTTATGGCACCACACCCAATTCCGCATGTTAAGCACGTGTGCAGCAGAAGTTTGAATATGAACAACTTTGTTTGTATTAACTGTATTGTATCTATCACTACACTGCAGTGGCAACTATTAAATGGATTTACCAGGATTTAACTTCCTTTTTCCATGTCACTCATAGCACAATATCAATACTTCTTTAATGAACTTAATTCCACTATATCTAAATGTACATGGAACAATTAATAACCAAGGATAAAGCGTAATGCTTAAATCATTCAACTTTTATTTAGCTTCTAAGGTTATAACTCTCAAAGTATGGTTCAAAGTAGACTGCTCTGTACACTTCCACACACTAGAGGCCAATTTAGTTTACCCCATCATTTCCTAGACCTATTTACAGGTATCCCCAAGAAGAAAATACTCAACTTTGGGCTGATAGTTGCTAATTCTTTAAAGATTTGGCATGAGGTTGTGGGAAACATGGGGGCTCTTTCCTATTTACTTGATCTACGGCACAACAATAAAGTAAGTGTCCAGAGAATAATCCTTTCATAAACTAAGGGCCAATCAAGGGATGTTCACATTCAAAGCTAGGTAATTGGCTCCGAACATTTCAGGAACTCAAAAAGCATTTCTTTCCAAGTTTCTCTTTTTTTCATATACTTAAGATCTGCCATGTAGGTGTATGGAGTCCTCTGGTCTATCCTCTGGTCAGCTCTTATCCTCAGATAGATGGTTAGATGCAAATCACTACTCTAAAAGGGTTGGTATCAACCACATATGATCATCCACTTACACAGTCATATGCAATTCCTGTAGCATGCAAGAATCCAGCATATCAAATCAAAAACCACACCTGCTGTATAGAATGAAAATGTTACCTAATCCTCACTGTCATCATTATACTGCATGTCAATCTGGAGCAGTAGGCAGCTACCTTCATATGTTCTGGGAGTGCCCAGTGGCCAGGTTTTTGTTGTATGTCATGAATCTGTTTCAGATCCGTCCAACTTATGCAGACTGATTGAAATTTAGCCAAATTGATAAATACTAGTACCTTGCATGACCAATCAAAAGCCATCATATCATAATCACTTCAAGCAAGACTAGTGTACACTACATACACCAAATATACTGAATGAAGTATGGGGGAAAAGTTTAATATCTAGCAATCACAAGAACTCATCTTACTTGCTGTGTGAACTAAGCTTTTCCTAAAGAAACATGTTCCAGACTCTAGACGATTGCCTTGGGGCAGAAAACCTTGTGACACCTCCAAGGAAATCTAGACTACTATCAGAGCAGCTAATTGCTAATCAAAGAGTCATGCTCCAGCAAGTCAGGGAATACACAAAGTGCCTAGTGCTCAGAAGACTAAGACGCCACAGGCAGACAGTTCTAGGGTGTGTATACATTAAAGGCCACAGCAGAACAAATGGAGTAAATACCCTTGAAGCTAAAGTTAAACTCTGACAATACCATCATTCACCAGGGAGAGAAATCAGCTCCCTTTGAACGATACAGCTTTAACAGTTATGATATTATTGAAAAGAGGAAACTAGGTCAAGTTCCTTCTGTAGTTTTTCTATGGAGAGGAGTGGGAATGGCAAAATGCAGTCTACTCCATGCATGACACTCAATTGGATGAGGAAATGGTATTGTTTCCATTTTTAAAGGCCATTCTAAATATTTAACAAGACAATTCTTGACACCAAATTCTGGAAGCACAGATTTTGAGTGTAACACAACCAAATGAAGGGATGGCATTATCTCTGCAACTGATGCAAATCTAAAACCATTTAAATTATCAATTCTGAATGGGAATTCAGGTGTTCTTTGTATAAGTAAGGTAAGTAAAAAAAACATTTAACTATGGGTTGCAGAGCACTGTTTTTTCTATGTCTGAGTGAGCTCAGGTGAAGATTAATTAATTGTGACTGCACCACATATTGTCCACGTTTTTTGACTGAACTGCATCTGCAATTAAGCAAGAACACAATGTCCAGTTCACTGAATTATTTATGTTACACAGCAAATTACAAACTCAACCAAAAAAAACAACAACTTTGAACTGGTTGCAGTTGACCAAGAAAGCACCCTATAAAAAGCCAAACCATCATGCATCCCACAGTCCCGAACAAAATGAAAGCAAACGCAGGAGAGTACTGAAAACCATCGAGATAAAATTGAAAAGCTGTACTAAATGGACATTACTACCTCACCTGGGGAGGAATTGAGTTGTAATGAAATCACCCAGAAAATTAAAACTTTAGGTGTGATATGATCATCAACAGGCGCCATGAATAAAAGATAAAACCAAGAGGGCCCATGAAAAGAAAACAACTTTTTCTATGCTAACTGTTCTGTGCAAGCATCACAAACAGGTGAAGTGGAGGAGTGGCTACTGTCAGAGTAGCAGGGCATCGGTCGCTGCAGGCAGAGCAGGCGATGAGAGTGGATGGCATATAAATGAGTGAGCCAGTAACGTTTAACAATTTGTTTTTCAGCCAGCTGAAATTTATCTTTTGGTCTGAATTTCTAACAATGTTTCTGTCTTGTGGAAACTGGTTTTTAGGAGCTTTTTTGTTATATTGCCAGTTGTTGGTACAGAGATGTGTAAATTAGTCTGAATATGTAATCAAGTCTCATTGTTTTTGGTTTTGTTGTTGTGTTTATGCAATGAAATATATATCAAGGGCAAAGGCACACTTTGTTGCTACCGGTGGAGAAAAGGTGTTAATTGAGACTTTGACTGATTGCATATGCTTTGCTAATCCCATGCTATGTTTTTTTGTGCTTTCAGCCATTTTACGATCACAAAGGAAGCGCAATCCGCCCCTCAGTTTCAATTCTAAATTAAGATTTCATATAGAAAAATAATTGAATATGTAGGCCTTACAGCAGTCAAATTAGATATATACAGAATAGCATCCTTTCAAAAGGAAAAATGGTCAAAGTAAAGTGTAATGGCAAGTATTAGTCTGAGTATCATTCGGAGGGCACCCCTGCAGTCAAGGTCACATTTCAACAAAGAAAAATTGCCTGTTCAGTATGTAGCCCTACACAGGCCCTTCAAAGTGCATGTTAAAGTGCTGTACATTTCAGGTCAAACAAACAGGGGAAATAAAATCACCCTTAATGAGAGGAAAGGGACAGGATACCAGGTCCTCGGGTCAGAATGTATCCCAATACATTAAGTGCCTTCAACAAACACCCAACACGTTCTCCGTTAAATACATGGTATTACATGGTAAAAGTCAGGCTGTGTATCATCTTCCACTGCCAAATGTTAAATATACACTTACAGAGCTGTAACATAAAAGGCCCACAGCAGTGAGTGACAGTTCTATAAGCACTGGCACACCATTTCGCTCACTTGTGTCAGTGCTGTGGTCTGGTGGCCGCATGGAGAGATTCTGGAAGCAGCGCACACATCAAAATTATTTATGTTCACTTTTGAATGAATATGCTAAAAGTAGCCTTGTTAGGAGGAATGTGTCCCTTCTCACGCTCAATAAATAAATTTAAAATTGCACTTGTTTTCTTTGTTGGCTAACTTACAGAATTGTGCACACATTAGACATTCTCACATAGATTTTTGTGTTGCGAGCATTCAAGTACTTAATCATAATTTTGAGAGCACTTGGTAGTGAAATGCCCATCCCTAATAGTGAGCTGAAGTCCATGCTTAGAGGTTATGGTGTACTTTAATGCTCGCTCTGGATTCCCATAAGCAACCATGAAACATTTTGCTAATACAAGTTCTGTTGTCACATTCCATGCATAGCACCACGGACATACACGTGGGAAGTGGGGGTGCTGTGGGTGCTGCAGCAGCACCCGCTGTCATGAGCAGTTTTCTTATATTGTATAAGTATATCATATTTAAAATATAGACAAAGATTTGTGTGTGTCTGTGTGTCATAATCGGCGTAAAACTGTGGGAGGTGCTAAATGGAGGTAAAAAAAAGTTCATAAGAAAAAAGCATTTGATCACCTGATAGGTGCGCAAAAAAACAACACCTGTATCATCGTAGCTAGCAACGCGAGCAATTTAGCTAGCTAGCTATCAAGAAGTAACCAGAAGAAGTAGCACATTTTCCGTGATGCCGTGTAATTAATTGATTTGGCTGTTGTGTTTTAAATTTTTTATTCAAAATGTCTCAAAAACGTATTAGTGAATTCTTCAAAAAAAAAACACCTGAATGCTAGACAAAAAGCTAGCTAGCTATCAAGAAGTAACCAGAAGAAGTAGCACATTTTCCACAATGCCGTGGAATTAATTGATTTGGCTGTTGTGTTTTAAAATTTTTATTCAAAATGTCTCAAACACGTATTAGTGAATTCTTCAAAAAGCCTGCAACAAAAAACGAATCACCACTGACGGCAGTGGCATCATCGCCGCTATCTCTATCCTCAACCTCAGAGGCACAGCACCTGATTTTACCACAATCACTCCATTAAATGGAGCACTTTGTTGTCTTAATCACCCCATTTATATGTGGCAGCCAATGCAGCACACCGAGGGTTCTGAGGCCTTTCAATGGTAATTCCCTCTCCATTAGTCGTTACGGGAGTTAGTCTCAAAATTGCGCTTGAAATAGGTGAGTGCACTATTTTTTTCTGTTAAAAATCATAATACCAAATGGTGATGTAAGTTACTTCTAACAGGTTTTCAGTTTTTTTTGTTCTGCTTTACTCATAAAACTAATTCCATCTGAAAGTAGAAGCAATTTCTTTGATGATGCCTTTCAAAGATGTAACTTACATTGGTACCCAAACCTTTTCACGTTCCTTTAAGCCATGTTGGTTTGATGAGTGGAAGTGCTTGCATTATGTAAAAGAAACCGACCGTGTTCGTTGCTATGTCCGTGTAAAAGCAGTGGAGAAAAAACTGGTCAGTGCAAGTACTATTAAAAACAATACTATTCAATCCCCATTGCATTATTATAACGTTATATTTTTTTGTTTTGGCTAAACATTTCAGCACCCCTAAGTCAAAACATCTTCCCGCGCCTCCGGCCGCGGAAGTCGTTTTTGCAATCGCTAGTTATTTCTACCAGAGAAACAATCCAAGTAAGCATTTTAAAAAAGAAGCTTACACAATAATTGTTAGAAATGTATCTGCATATGGCCTCCCGCGTGGTCTAGTGGTTTCAACGTCCGATTCCCCGTCGCGCCAGAGTCGCTCTGGTCGGGAGTGCCATTGGGGCGGCATTTGGCTGTCCGCCCCAGGGAGGGGGGAGGGAAGCCGACACACACGGTTCGCTGCGCAAAGGAGTGGTTCTGGGGTAACAGAATTACAGTCGACGGCACGACGAGTGTTGTCTCGGAGGAGGCAGCACTTCGCCCTTGTCACTGCCGGTCACAGGACTACGGCAGAGAACTATGAGGGAAGGGGGATTGAACTAAGCACACAGGTAATTGGCTACCAAATTGGGAGAAAAACGGGGTAAAATTTAAAATAAAATTATTTAAACTTTTTTTTTTTTTAAATGCATGTAGGCCTATACTTGAGCAGTTTATTCAGGATGCATGGCACAGGAAACAAAGTATGTACATAACTACGACTTGTGCAGTAGTCTAGGAACAGTACATTAAGTGAAATTGCTAAAAAGAAAAGTACATTAATAAATGTCACATTCATGTTGAATAAAGTTGTTTGTTATGCATTTCAATAAATGTCACATTCATGATTAAAAATAAAATAAAAAATGTTGGGTACAAATGTTCAGTTTTTCATGTTTTAAAAAGTAAGTTAGGCCTACATTTTTAGCTTGAAGCAGTCAACAGGGTAGAATACTAAGGCCAGGTAAAAAAAAAAGATTTTCTCCTATTAGTTAAATTAATCATGAATTATTCAGATGTTATTTTTTCAGCATTGTTTATTCTGGTGTGTTCCCTATGAAATGCTCACATTTCAACACAACACAATACCATTCAATATGAAATAAACAATTTTGTTTCTCAGAACACAGTTCGCTAGCTCACAATGGCAGGTGAATGCTTCACTCACAGATTATAGCTCAAACATGTCACAATGTGCATATACAAAATTAAACTACATAATCCATCGATTTTTTCTGTCACGCTTCCTTCTGCATATGCTTTAAAAACAGAGTCAACATGTAAATTCAACAATGTGAATCCATTCCATGATATCAGTTAACTGCATAGCGCATAGGTCTATGCAACAAGTGGAAAAGCAAGAGCAGCAAGACCTTTACTCTTTCAGTGACTCCACTGCAGGGAGAAATGCGCTTCATGATTTGCAGCAGTAGGTGGAGGACAACACAATGAAGTTCACCCAGCCAAGCACAGTGAGATACAGCTAGTAAAAAAATAGAAACACCAATATAAAGGCACTTAAAAGGATGTTGGACCATCACAAGTGGCCAGTATGGCTTTATATCATTATGGCCTACCAGCATCTGGAATTCTATAGGAGGAATATGACAAGAAAATCAACTCATGCTTAGTTGAAGGAAGTGGAAACCACTGTCTCAGGCGTTGTTCCAGAATATCCCATAAATTCTTAATTGGGTTCATATCTGGTGACTGAGAAGGCCCTGACATATGGATTATGTCAGTCTCATACACCTCAGACCACTGGGCGACTACCCCTGCACTGCGGACAGGGACATTGATTTTCATTCCATACCATTAAGGACTCCAGTGCTGCACAGGCAAGTGAGTGCAAGTGCTAAAAGAGACTCTTTCCTCTTTTGCCACGAGGAATTTAAGTTGAGATAATTTGAGGCTTCACAAGATTTACAACAAACAAAATATAGAGAATGCCCTGTTTATTAGACACACGTGCATTCTGTCAACAATGGAGATAGTTAAATTATGGGGCCCTCTGTCACATGAGCAGTGGTTTCATACTGTGCATCCTTCTCTTAAAGTGATTCCAAAAGAAGGCTGTGCCAGGGATGCAGTTTAGAGCACACACAAAATATTTCTCACATAGGGTCTCGGGTGGCATAACAGTCAAAGCATTCGCCCGGAATGCAAGTTGCCTACTGCAGCCGTGGTTCAAAACCCGACTGCGCCAGCTTCCGGAGGGGGGAGGGAGAGCCGGCACGAGCATGCTGAAGAGCAGAAAGTCCCTAGAAAGTAGGTGGGCGAGTTCCATCTCGGAGGAGACGGATCAGCTTGTCCCATAGTGATGGGTGGCGGGCTTGTGGGGGAGGGCAAATAAAAAGAAATAGAGGGTACAATTGGCCACCAAATTGGGAGAAAAATGTGGAGTACATTTTTTTTGAGAACCATCAAGTGAGCATTAAAAAATTCACTAGCCACTCAGAATTTTAACCAGCAACAATGTTTTTTTTCTGAAAACAAAACTACATATTGCACATTGCAAAACAACATATTGCAAAACTACAAACTACATGTTCACATTGAATCAAATTATGTAATGTTTCACACAGCAGTTGCTATTTAGCATCAAACCTCAAAGATGGCACCAAAGAAAAAGTATTACAGACAATCCTGTGCTCAAATGAAAGTTATTTTTTTAGTACATTGTCATCCTTATTGTAGTATGAATGCAATGGCACTATATTGTATACATTTTTTTGCAGATGAGATTTATTCAAGCTGAAATCAATTCAGACATTTATCTGCAACTTCCTGTTTAGCTTCCTGAATGCATTTATTTAAAAATGCAAAAAACATGTATTGCAGTCTTGGAAAATGAAGCAGTGGGGGAATTTAAAAGAATCAATCATTGTCCATCTTGTGTAAAATGTAAGGAACTATTGATGTTGTCATTAATTATATAAATTGCTTAATACCTCCAGAACAACCATGTTCACATGCCATGAGGCCTGCATTGCACTCTGGCTTTCACTCACGCTTTCAACTTAGCACCTTGAGAGTACAACCAGAACAGTAACAGTAACAGTGTTACTATTACATAGCTTTATAGCATCAGTATCTATATAGCCTCGCTAGCTAGCTCAATAAAATTCAACTTACTCACTTACGTAGGCAAATCTGTAAAACGCCTCCCCTAATGGAATGGACATTCCTGAATATTGTTTATATACAATAAGACCCATCTGGTCTGGAATTGGTTAATGGTTTCTGACATTTGCAAATTTCAGAGTATTGACCACTTTAAATTTGAAGTTATGATTTTGGAAAGTTCTGTTTAAAATCTTTAATGAACGTCATAACAAGTGTTCCTTTGTCCTTCTGGGTTTGTCAACCTTCCATTTATCATTGACATTATTCTACCTTTATTTTTTTCTTCCCTCTGACTGCTTTTTTTAATTGACTTTATTTTCTTTGTGTGTGGCCCTTCAAAGTATCTCCACATTTCTTGGACAAGTACAACTGGATGCCTAAGCCTGTGCTGGAATCTTGAATAGGTAAACTGATTTTGGGGCATTCAGCCATGGACTATGACTCATTAATTCTGTTGTCAAGACCACAAAGAATATTAGCTATAATTATGAATTATTAGTGACATGGGATAGTATGTTTTTTTATTTTTGGGGGGGATTTTCTGTGTGCTATGTGCCAAATATTCACTAGACTAGTGTACTAAACAGTCCAACTGAAATTGTGTGTGTTTTGAGTGGACTGAGTGAGTTTTGATAAAGCATATTTTTCAAGGTGGGTATTATTTTTCTGATAAATGGTTAGATATTTGCAGTTTTACTTTTACACTATTATTCTTAGGGATTTAAGCATTAAAATGTGATTTTTCCCCAATTTAAAATAAACAAAAATTTAGAATTTCTCAAAATTGGTCAAAGTGGACTGAGTGAGTTTTGGAAAAACACTCTTCAATTAAATATTAAAGAGAACATCTGTGGAAGTAGCTAGTAAGGTTGACTGAATTAGCCACAACAAGTGACTTTTACCGGCATTTGGCAGCTGTGCAGGTGTCCATTTCAAGCCCTAAAGATTCCTAGCCCTTTGAATGTCCCCGGATTTCTCCACAGTCCAGCCCATAGCTTAGTGTCAAAGAAGCACTGAAAGCCATTATAACACATCCTGGTCCCTCAGCAGGAATTCTTCCACTGACTTGAAAGCAGCCAATTTAAAAGCAACAAGCTGTTCCATTACTAAACTCCTGCTTCTGATAACACGGAAAGCAGAAAGCAGATATGAGTGATCCCGTACTGATGAAATTAACAACACAATTCCCTGCTGATGCCATGCATCTCTGCTCTTCACTGTCTTTTGGAACAGAAGGATCTGGCTGCAACATGGTCAACTGAAAAGCCTTTATGTATGGTGGAGACAATGGGTGTGCAGTGGTAGTCAGGTTAAGAGTTGCCCTAACAGTCTTAAACTACACAATTAATTGTCTCTTATATGGTTTGCAAAGACTGCTAAGTGGACACTAAAAACAGTGAATTCAAAATGCAGAACAGAATTAGTGAACTCCCTGAATTCCCTGACAACTTCCACAAAAAGTCCCAGTTTACACTCAGACCCAAAAGATGTAAAAGATCTGATTGCCTCTGTCCACACACACGTTCCAAAGTGAGATCCTATTCTGTACAGGCGCATTGTGTTTTCTTCCTAAACCTGGATGATCTCAGATTGACTGCTTTAAAATGTCTGTAACCGGTACAGTATTACACACTTTGACATTACCAACTTCATTTGGAACCAGGTCTTATTGATGACCAGACTAACTAATGACTTCATAATAACACCACCTAGAAATACCACAAATTGCAAAGATAAAAAATTGCAAATATTTGACCAAATTATATCTTTCCCATTTCACTGAGAATTTCCATTCCTTTATCTCTTATTCAGTGTTAACTGTTCTAGCACAAGTGGTTGAGCCATATGGCAAACTTCGGGCTGTTCAGGATGCAAGCTGTAATCTGAACCTCTGACATTTCTACATTGCAGCACAGGTTTGTACCCAAATGCTTGACTGCATTTTAAAAATGTAAGTCATTACTCATGTCTTGATAGGTAGTGATTTATAACTGATAGGCAACATGGAAATGCTCCAGTAATTATTCAACGAACAGCAGAGGGTTGATACTACCATGTATCCACTTGATAATGCACAAAACAGGAACAGCAGGCAATGTCTTTGCTTTACATGCAAATAATAAATCACAATTGCATGACCCTATCTGCATATCATCCCCACCCACATTTTTGTGGAGACCCAGAGATAGTGCAGCACTGCACTAGAGTTGTCTGGGAAATGTTGTGCAACTGGGGAGAGAACTGTTTGCGACAAAATATGATGACCAGAAGTCACAGCCTTTGCTATAATAGGCACTGTCAATTCCAACACCCTATGAAATATGACAAAAATGTGCTTACAGGACAGCATGCAGGAATGCTTATACTTAAATCTGTTACCCAGAAAATCAGATCCAGAAAACAGCCACAAGTAGTTTGGATCACAATTTTGACAAAACCGATTGGAGAGGGTATCTTAGATACAGCCAAAAAAGATAAAGGGAGGGAAAATGTGACCTTGATTGGAAGTCAAAAGTCACACATACATACATACACATTATGTACGTATACACATTATATATATATATATATATACAGTAAAATAAGTATTTCACCCCCTGCTGATTTTGTGACACACATGTGAAATATATTTTCCCCACTATATACACACACATACACATTTAGCATTTCAGGCACATTGTAAATACTCTATTTATAATAAAAAGACTGAGTTCAAGTGTGAACCAATGAGCGGTGGGAGGAGAAACACAAAAGGGATTTAAAAAAGGACCTTTACATATATGTTTTTAACTTGTTGTAATGTTCTATAGTCACTTGACAGTAGGTTTATTGGTTTAGGAAAAGAGGAATGCTTCATTTCCTTGTGTACCCAAAAATAAAATGTTTGTATTTTTTTCATCAACCCACAATATGTGTGAAAAAATCTTTAGATATACATAATGGACAGTGATCAATTATTTTATTTTCCCCACAGCCTCATTCTCTCGGACTGTATTTTCTGTGGTTGTGGGCACAAGGGAAAGAAATGCATTATGTGAGATAGTAGTTTCAATCATACAGAAAGTTGCAGATACAAAATTGTTCATTTTAACTTGAATAATTATTATATTATATATCTGCACAAATATATTTTATTTGCATGCATACTACAATAAGGATGAAAGACAGTGTAGGTAAAATATAGGTAAAATTCCCCTTTCAGCTGTGAATATAACTGGACAATGATGACATTAAGCTTAGAAATAACCAAGTGTGTGGAATTAATTCAACCAGAACCTAATCCCTACCTATCCCCCAAACACTGACCTAGATTTTGAATGTCCCCAATTTTGTGCAGTAGAAGGACAGGGACTTGCCCACCATCCTACACATGCACACTCACAAACATAATTTTCGGGTCAGAAATTATACACATTCAAGGTACTTTCCACGGGAATACAATATTATTGTATACTAAAGTGTATGCCCCAGTTTCTAATCACAAATGAACATTTCATCAAAATAACTACATCAAAAACAAAATGTTCATTGCCCCACTTCCAGTTCCGCTACCAGGAACAGATATTTCATTAGAGCAGAGAAACGCATGTGCAGGGAGCTTGGCAAGCCTTGCAAAACCTCTGCCCTGGTAAATGATTTCGGTATCCACGGCAACCTTGTCCCCGCTGCCGACATTTCGGTGCTGCCTCCTTCCCTGGAGCATGCGCCAGGCGCTTTCAAAACAGGAGTGCAACCCGGGGTTAAAGATCGCCAGCTTTCTATCAGCTTCTGAAGCCATCTACCTACCCCATTTCATCTGACTGAGCAAATTCCCTTTTAAGACTCATTAAAGTGCATCAGTGCTCTGCGGCTCACTTAACTGGCTGGTCCACTCAATCCCACGGCCGCTACAAAGTAAAAACCCTTGCATGCGATACGGCGAGGAAAATGCCAGGAGATGTCAGTGCATGGTCCATTGAGGGCAGAGATGAAGGACTGATGGGGTTACGTGAGGTAAGGCTGACTGCAGCCGGGGCCTTACCCCCTGCTATGTGCCAACCCAGGGGAGGTAACGCTAGTCCTGGAGAGCTGGATCGGCTTCCGGTCTTTATTCCATCGGAGCCGTTCTCTCCATAATCGGGTCAATTATCAGTGTAAACTAGGGCTCTCATAAGCTTCAAAGCCAAAATATAACCTTGATGTCTTAATAATCAGTTTAAGAATCAAGGTTAAAAAAGTGTGAGGTTTTGACAAAATACATTTGTGAGACAGACTAAATCCGTACATTCAAGATTTGGAGGGAACACAAGCATCGGTGTGGAAAAATGTATGTATGACAGCGCATATTCCCTGTTCACAATAGAGCCAACAAACTATGTGATCAAGCCAATTCTGATTCACATAAAGATTACGAAACCATTTGAAACACCTGAAGGTTATGCAAGTGACCAACAAATGTGTGTATATGTATATGTATGTGTGTGTGTATATATATATGTATATGTATATGCATACATGTATACATATACAGTGCCCTCCAGAATTATTGGTACGCTTGGTAAAGATAGGGCAAAATGGGAAAAAATTTGCATGAAGGGCATGAAAAAATGTCTTTGTTGTTCATCACCTTGATCTTACATTCAAAATATGAGAGAAATCTAACTTTTATTGAAGAAAAACATTTTTAAAGGACATGTTTTTGATCAAAAATTTTAAAATTTATAAGGATTTTTCTTCTTCTTTCAGTCATTTTATTTCAATAAGTTAGATTTCTCTCATATATTGAGTGTAAGATGAAGCTGATGAACACACACAGCAGTGTGAACAAACTTGCAACCTCTGAAGTTTACACAAGTTACAGATGAGGAGAACTGGATTTCAGGTACATACAGTACATCTACAGACATCCCCCATATTCAATATGGTCTGCCCTCCATTTACACAAACATTTTAATTCACACTCAAAATATCACATTATTCATGTTTTCAAAATGTGAAGGTTACAAGAGAAACTGATCAGGCAAAATGACTTTAGAAGAAATGACTCCATACTCCTGCTCTAACCCTGCCATGGTCTAACAGAAAACTACAAAAACCCCATGTGTAGAACCAGATAAAACAATAAGCTTTGATTTTGCACAACCTTGCAATGACAACAGAAGCAAAGCAAAAACACCCCAGGAAAGAACAGCAGGTATAAATATTGTAATGTGGTAACGTAACGTGATCATTGCAACCATGCAGCACTGTAGCTATGGACAACCTGCTGTGACTAAGCAATCTGTTCATGTGTGAATTCAAATCAACAGCATCGTCCAGTCACATTCCACTCTCAAATCAGCAAATGTACAGCACAATCAACTTGTTTGATTCAATCAACTGAACATCCCTCTCCAACATCCCCATCTTCCTAAATAAAATTGTTGCAACAATTCTGCAAGGGTATCTGCAAGCTCAATCCAAGGACAGCTGAGACAACACTGAGTAACCATTTCAATAGAAATGTTTTGAAAAACAAACTGTGGTTCAAACACGTGTTTCTGTGTGGCTCAGTCATGGCGCTGACAATGCTTATGTTGTGGGTTTGATTCCCATTGGGACGACATATACTGGGAGAAAATATGCATGCATTCAGTACTGTAAGTTGCTTTGGATAAAAGCATCTGCTAAATGGCTTGTGTTATGTTAAACTGTAGCTCTGCTAAAAATCCCTAAAAATCCCCCAAATCCAACCCTACTTTGGTCCACTTTAAGCCAAGATTAGGCCACATCCTTTAGCTGACAGAAGTTCACACACAGCTCAGGTAAACATTGATTATATTCTTGACACTATCCAATTTAACTTGCTGATGCATATGTAGCTAACATGTATAGCACCACTATAGCATTCACATCCAAAGAAAATAAAGACCATAACTCAGCACAAAAAATAGGGTAATGCAAACAATTTACTGATTTCACTGGAATATTAGGGCCAGTACTTTTCTACGACATTAAAACAGGCAAATTATGTGTTTGCCCCCCACTGCCCCCACCTCCCAATTTCTTCCATTGTATTTCTAAAAAGACAAAACCTTTTCAAAACTACAGACAAACACTTTCAGTAATAAATGCATACATGTCACACTGCAAAAAATATATATTATGGCAGTAATTGAGGGGACAAGTGTGCATTGGTATACATACAGGTAACTGCCAAAACAAAGGACAAACTTGAGTAAATGAAGGGTCCTGTCAGCTCTGTTATAGTGTGTAGGCCCACTCAACCCCTTTGGTGGCAAGGTAAATAATACAATAATGCAAAAAAAGACAATAATATAATGCAATAAATACTGGCAGCTTGCGTTTGCACTGTTAAGACACTTTATATTGCGGTTTCCTTTATTTTGGCACTGACCTGTAGGTACAGTAGGTAGACTTGCCAGGATTCAATTTATCATTGAATGTCCACAAACAGTGATTAGTCAACACTCCCACAGACCAAAGGGAAGAAATAACCGGATACAAAACACAAGAAAGCTTGTTCCAATGTTAAAATTGACATGCAGTAAAAACAGGTCAAATTCCCTGCAAGAAATTTGCCAAAGCCAACTCACAGGGGTCCTGAAGAATAGGTAAACCAGGAAAAACAAATAAAAGTGATGACCTGGCAAGCCTAACCGAAGGCTACATTACAACTGCAAAATTAGGAACGTATTACAGCTGGTTAAAAAACCTGTTATGGGCCTCCCGCGTGGTCCAGTGGTTACAACGTCCGACGATGGCCACGGAGACCGGGGTTCAATTCCCCGTCTCGCCAAGTGTCGGCTCTGGCCGGGAGTGCCACCAGGGGGCGGCGATTGGCTGTCCGCCCCAGGGAGGGGGGAGGGAAGCCGACGTGACGTTCGCTGCATATAAGAGTGGCCCTGTAGTACCAGGGTACGGTTGACGGCTCGGCGAGTGACGTCTTGGAAGAGGCGTCACTTCGCATTCGTCACTACCGGTCGCAGGACTACGGCAGCAAACTCACATTACTAGGGGGGGATTGACGTAAAAATAGCGGGTCTAATTGGCTACCAAATTGGGAGAAAATGGGATAAAACAGAAACAAAAAAAAAAAAAAAAAAAAAAAACCTGTTCTGAACTTTTGACCTTTGGCAGAGCAAACTACTGATCTCATTCACACCAATACAAATCTCTAAAGGTCATGCTCCCCCATGCAAGTAAAGCATTACAGCTTTGAAGCATTAACACATTTCAGGACCAGTCAATGCTTTTGTCAATGGCTGCCATCAACAATTGGTATCGTATGGAAAGGGATTCGAAATAAAACTCATTACGCTACAAGTGATGCTACAGGGGGTAGACAGAATAATAGAAACACCAAATGGCAAAAATGACTTGTATTTTGAAGTAAATAAATCACTATTAAAAAAGGAGTCTACACATGTGTTTCATATTGATGTCAATACTAATTACCAATATGTTTCTGTTATAAAAGATGTTTTAAAATCAACACTTTAATACAGTATGTGAGTCTCTAAAGCAACATGACAGATCTAACAGATTTTGACAATGATCAAATATTCGGTGCCTGAATTGCGGGTGCATCAGATACGCAAACGGCAATATCATTTAATGTGTGAAGGGAAACAGTGTTGAAAATCATGACGGCTTATGCCAAACAAGGTAAAACTGTATCAGGACATAGATGGACACTTAACAGGACAGTTGCTAAAAACCACAAAAACAATGATCTCAAAAATGACCACAGAACTGAATCTACATCTCCGTGACCCAGCAACAAAAACTATACATTCCAAGCTTCACAAAGCTGGTATTTACGGTAAGGCTGCCATTTAGACATTGCTTGTAACCAAGGCCAGTGGACAACAATGCATAACCTGGTGTAATGAGCACAAAACCTGGACTTCTGAGCATCGGAAATAAGTAATATGGTCTGAGGAGTCATCATTTACTCTTTTTTCCTGCATATAGACAGGGGAAAGCCAAAGGAAGCTTTCAATCAACATTGCCTGTTCCCAACTGATGTTAGTCATCTTGTAAGAGTCACTGAATCTGATTATTACTCTGCATGGTAGAATTATGGCCAAGGAATACAAAGCCATTTTAGGTAACCAGGTGCACCATATAGGGCAAACATTGTTTCCTCGTGATCTTCCCATATTCCAAGATGATAATGCCCCATAAACAATGCTAAATGGATTGTTGAGTGGTTTCATGAACACCAGGATGAAGACAAACATGGCCTCCCCAGTCACCCGATCTAAACATCATTGAACATTTATGGGAAGTTCTGAAACGTAGAGTGCGGAGTTGATTTCCACCATCTTCATCTCAAAGAGCAAAGAGAACGGCTCAATATAAAACTAGCAGTTCAAAATGTATATAACAGCATTACAAGGATTGAACTGTTCTGGAGACAAAGGGCAGCCCAACTCCTTATTAGTGAATAAATATTCATATATTGTTTGGTGGCGGCACGGTGGTGCAGTGGATAGCACTGTCGCCTCACAGCAAGAAGGTCTCGGGTTCGAATCCAGGCCGGGGGCCTTTCTGTGCGGAGTTTGCATGTTCTCCCGTGTCCGCGTGGGTTTCCTCCGGGTACTCCGGTTTCCTCCCACAGTCCAAAGACATGCACGTTAGGCTAATTGGAGAGTCTAAATTGCCCGTAGGTATGAGTGTGTGAGTGAATGGTGTGTGTGCCCTGTGATGGATTGGCGACCTGTCCAGGGTGTATTCCTGCCTCTCGCCCGGAACGCATGCTGGGATAGGCTCCAGCACCCCCCCCCGCGACCCTGACCAGGAATAAGCGGCTTAGACAATGGATGGATGGATGGATGGATATTGTTTGGTGTTTCCACTATTTTGCCTACCCCCTGTACATACATTTTCAGTGGTTCTTACCCACAAATTGGCATCAGTGGATTTGCCCATTTATTTTCCTGTCAATGCAAAAAACAAATAGAAGAATATGACCCCAATGGTGTCTGGGCAGTTTCTTTTTTCATTGACAGGACAATCAAGGGTCTTTATTAGTCTGTAAATTGGGCCACAGGTTGAGAAACACTCCATAGCATGGTTATGCTCTCCAAAGCTCTAGGTCATGGTTATTTATCATTTATTTGACAGGCAGCCATATCCATGGAAACATACTGTACAAATACCAGGGAAGTGCATATAAAATAAATGTAATATAATTTGATGTTTATACATTCTGTGGCTCCCAAGATTAAATATTCAAACAATCAAACCTCCTTTTTTTCCTAAGCACTGTATGACACTCCAGTTTGTTTTGCATGATTGATTTGCAAAGAGATCTGCTTTCACATACAGGCAGAAAAATAAAAATATTGTATGCATAATTACAGGTATTAGCACTTCAATCCAAGAGATTGTGTTCTTAGTGTAGTCATACCCCACATATGCCTACTGTGGCTGGGAGTCTTAACATAAAATTGGCTACAATACTGCCCAAGGAGGCAGTCTAAAGGTTATTTCTGGTCAATCAAGCACCTGTAAACTGCCCGTTGCAATTGCACACTCCACCGGCACAGTAAATGCATGGCCCTGTTGGTTGATTGTGAACTGAAAACTGTCAGCTAACTGCAAATGAAGACATTCATACTAGTGGATTCCTTCATAAATTAGCAGAGGACATTGTAGAGATCAGATAGGCCTAATATTATTATTGGCCATTTAAAATTTGAGGAGAAAATAATATGGGATAAAAACTATTTGTTTAATATTTGGTTTAATCCTCCATAGATCTGTGTATCATGGCATTCTGTCCCTGCTTGATGGTGCCAATTCTGTAGTTTATTCTGAATTGTTACTGGCCAACTGTTGGGGCACCATCATGCTCTTCCAGTGCCCAGTGGGGGGGTATGGCTTTGTACTCAGGGAGTGAGTCATGTCCGTCTCTCGCTTCTAGCTGGCAGCCAAAGCTGGACTGACTAGCTCTTGGCAGTGCAAAAACAAAACAAACAAAAAACACTTGCCCAACTTATGGTCTCTCAGAAGCCCATCCAGTCCAACTGACTGAAGATCAAGAGGGGCTCAAGAGGAAGAGAATATTTAATTTTGTCCATGAAAAAGTGAAGCAGGCAATGCTAGGTCTTAAAGGGGATGGTGTGTGACTTAAATCTGTTTTAATCATTCATCTGTGGTTTCACCCATCTTAAAATGTGGCCAGACAAATTATCTCATTAATACTTAGACTACATTCCTTGATGCTGAAGCCACTTTCATTAGGTAGAGGAAAAAGAAAATATCAAAATTGAATCATGATTCACTGTGGTGTTCTTATTATAGTACTGGTAGTGCAAGGCAAAGGACAACAAGAACCACTGAACGGACAATGTGGACAGACAATGACGTTAGTTCAGTTTTTCAAGACTGACACTCCACGGCAAATCCTTTCATGGGATGACAATAGGGATGAAAACATATGTGAGGAGGAGGATATTTCAAACGAGCTGCAGTCATGTGCCCATGGTTCATCTGAGACTGCAGCTGTCATGGTTCTGTGGTGTAACGCAAAATATATATTGCTCAGTAATATAGATTTTTTTCTAGGACATTAGAATGCTTGCATTCACATTCAGTTTGTTTATGTGGTCATAATACATATTTATTCCATTCCATTTTAAGGTGGAATTCTATCCACATTCTTCTATTGCACAAATAATAGGGCCCTAGACATACCCTGCAAAAAAATATAATGTTCAAAGCAATGTCGGTAAACATCTGCATATGCAGAGCTCAGGAAATTTAGAGGTAATATTGAAAGAAGGTAATATTGGTGCATTCCGAAGTTGTATTGTGGCCAAAATAGACTTCAATATACTAAGTACTTTAAAGTTCAATTCACATATGAGGAAATGTGAATGTAATAGATATAATATTGTGATACTCTTCTTCTGAACAAAAATAGCACATTGACTGTTGTTGGCCAATCAAACAGCACATAACTCAGATGTTTAACACACCCTTGCAATGGAAAACACACAAGCAAATCATGACTTAAGCATAATAATGTGTTTCCCACCAGTTCATAAACATGAAAAAGCAAACACTTCACTGCTGTTAAAAGCTTGATCTCGCCAGTGAATGTAGACATAGAATTATGTTTCACCTGACAGAAAGTAATGAGGCACGCTTTGCACAAACGAGTAATTTCAAGGTATTTAAACAAATATCATGCACTTCCTAAATGTATGTGTGGATCTGTCTGTGCATATTGTACCTATAGCAAATGTTTTTCAATAGTGTGTGTGCACTTAAAACATCATTTCTGTCATTATGTATAAGGCAATGTACAAGTCATGGTGATGGAGATTTTACAATCCAGATGACTACAACTGACATGTAAATTGAATGAAGTTAAAGCCCTGCATAACAAAACTGAGACATTTAGTTAAGACATGAGTGCTGCCTTATTTCCCATTGTGTAGCACAGCGGGTTAATCCCAAATACTATCGTAGCAATTGTTTGCAGCAATTGTTTGATTGAAAGATATGGGTTTTTGAATGCAATTCACCTTTGAGAACAATTTGTGAACAACGAGTCACAAATATTTACAGAGGAATAGGGTTGTATTAAACATGAAGATACGCCACTGATTAGCCAAAACGTCAATTAAACGGTATTAGGGCCACTCTGGGAAAATACACATATAGGCACCATTACTCAACACCCCAAAAATGGTTAGACAATAAATTTTCAAATCCTTTCATAAATACAATGAAAACTGAAGTACCATATTTAATTTAACAGTGGTGGACAGTAACAAAGTACATTTACTTTAAATGAATTACTGTACTTACAGTAAGTACATTTTCAAGTATTTGTGCTTACTTAAGTATTTCTATTTTTACTTTCACTCCCTTACATTTCAAAGGCAAATGGGGTTAAATGTAGTACTTTTTACTTTTACTGGAGTAATATTTTATCAGAGTATCTGTACTTTGACTCTAGTAAAGGGTTCTTTGTGTACTTCGTCCACCACTGTTCCATAATAAATATTGCATATGACACATTTGGAGTGATTTGCACTAAATGGTGATCTAATTGGAGTTCTGTGATCTCCATTGACAAATGCAACATTTTCTTAATTTTGAGCAATAATAAATACAAATTAATAGAAACTTTTTAAAAAGTAAAAAAATGTTTTTTTCCAAAAAGTTCAGAGCAAAATGGACAAATTATTTCAGTCTTACAAAATAAATCTCATTGGCAGCATTGACTGTTGGATACAGAGAGGATGGTGTTCAATTACTATCCTTCCATAACACATCATATGCCTCCCCTACAATGATTCTGTTACGCAACACCTCCATCCATGACAATGCTGATGTTCGCCATCAACACTATTGTTTTCTAAAAGGCCAAATCAATTGATTAATTTCAGTGTTTTCCAGCAAGTTAATATTATAAACTACTATATCTAACAAAGGTGGCAGGAAGCCCTGGATGGCACTCCATGATCCAGTACCACTAAATTGTATTTAAATTTATTTGTGGCTAATAATCTTTAAAAAATTGTAAAGAACTTTCTGAGACTTGTCAGAACAGGCTGCACAATTCTGCACAGCATATGTCTGACTCAACTTTGGAGGTAAATTACATGCCAAGGGCAAGCAGAACACTGCACAGAATTGCAGCACCCTGTAGTATAATATTGGCTGTCAGTTTCACTGTTTTTTTTCTCTCAGCTATACGTGCATGCAGTATATTTACTACTGAAGGAAACAGGGGATTCTATGAAGTTAATGGTCTAGAAATTGTAGGAAGAGTTTTGTTTTTTTGCTATATTTGATTCTATGTGGAGTAATGACTAGCATCTCCACCGTGGTCCATGGTTGGCTCCTTCTGTCTCAACCAATGTGGCTGTGACTTAAGCTTACTGCTTTATTGAGAGAACAATGTGACTCAGTTAAGCTCTGGTGACTCAAATGGGGACCAGGGGATATAATAAGCTTTTTTGACTCTTTAAGATGTCCTGACTGCTGCACAGATGTATCCACTGGTGTTCCAAAACCTTTGAAGAGCCATCTTGTTAAAGGTAGTGTACCAGGTTAGCCACCATCCCAGTGGATGGAAACAAACAAAAAGGTAGTGTTTCGGTAGGCCAGTGGCCTTTTTATATACCCTATTGACGGAAAAAAATCTAACTATAGGTTATAATGAGGGCAAAAAAAGAAAACCCAGCACCAGTTCCTCCATATGCTAAAAACAGCCTTCCTTCAGGCTGCGCTTTTATAAAAGCCTAACAAAGGCAATGGCTAACACCTGAGTTGATTGCTGATCAGTCTCACGTGAGCCTGCCTGTAGGTGAGGCTGCTACTGTCCAAGGTCCTATAGTACTTCCCAGGCTGTGGGAGGGAACAGGAACACCTGACAGCAGCTTAAGAGTAGGCGCAGTCCTCTGCACCCCTTCTGACGTCACAGGTAGCTAATTAGGAAAGCAGTAATAACACAGTTTCACTGAATATACACTGAGTGTAAGACTGTTGTTGGTTGTAACATCTTGCCATGGGAGTAATCCTTTGCCTTGATCATTTCTGGCACATGTTAATGTTCTGGCTTAGTCCAGCCAACAACACTGCAAGGACACCGAGACATCGATCTCTTGATAATCAAGGCATGTCATGTCTGTGCTTCATTTTTCCTTTCAGCAGGTTAAATCACCGCATCACGTCTGTCCACCTCATCACCTCTGACCAATCTCATCACTGGCTAATGAGGTGATGTGAAGGGCCTAGTGCTCATGCAACCATCACTAAAATCACATTAACTTTCATTAACTATCAAATAAACTGACATCAAAAACTTAATTCAATATCCAAAATCTATATTTAAAAAGCATGCATGTACTCTATAAGAATTGCAGTGTCACCTGCCCCTTGACACTCATCAGGGATTTTCTGAGAAGCATGAGCAGCAACTGTCATGTACCCACCACAAGAGGGCTTGCTTCAATCCTGACAGACCAGATAATAACACTGCATGAAGGAGGGGTTTCTGCCAATGTACAAAAACATGTCTGTGAAATATGATATCAGCATAATTCAGTATCAACATTTTGCCTCCTCAATTGAATAAATAAATATTTATTAGGAAACATACTGATTCATATTGTCCAATTTTTTCATTATTCCTCCTTATATATAAGAAGGGGGACCTAGGGAACTTGATAGGTGTGTTAGAAGCAAGACAGTTATATTTGCAGATGATAGAAAGCTTGGGGGTTTAACAAACAGTTTGAAATCTACTAAGGTCATCCAATTAAACAAATCCAGAAGTGGACAAGAACATGGCAGATGGCATTCAATATTTCTAAATGTAAAATTATGCATGTGGGAAATTCTAAAATAGGTGCATTTTATGGGAGGAGGAACATTAGAATGTGTTTAATTTGAAAAAGATTTTGAGTAGTAGTCGGTCAGGATCTAAGCATTGTGCTGTAGTAGTCAAAAATGCCAACAGGATGCTGGGATATATAGCAAAAGGTATTGAGTTTAAATCAAGGGAGGTTGTATTGATGTTATATAATGCTTTTGTTAGACCTCAAGTACTGTGTGCAGCTCTGGGCACCACACAAAGAAAGATTTAGAAACTCTTGAAACAAGCACAAAGAAGGGAAACTAAATGTGTATCTGGTATGAAAGTTAAAAGTTATGAGGAAAGACACTTAATCTATTCAATCTTAGCAAAAGGAGACTAAGGGGGATTTGTTTGAGGCTTTTGCGCAGTGGGATAAGTATGTAATAACCTAGCCTATTTTGGTCTTGACATTGATCATTGTTGGTACTGATGCCTCTTGATATCGTGTTTGATAGTTGTAGCATAGGACATTTTGGAGAATGGGGAAACACACAATAACAACAATCAACAACTCAATAGGACTCAACAGCCCTGCTGCGACTTCAGTTGAGGTGTCGAACAAGCAGATTTACAGAGATCTCATGAACTTGGCCCGCATAACTACTCGATTGTCACGAAATAATAATTTAATTTAGTGGTTGGAGGATAGAATGAGGAAATGGAAGGTCTGCAAAAAGAAGATGAGGGGCTGAAAGAAGAGGTGGCTATGCAGAAAGGCTCTCTCGAATGAGAGATACAGTATGTACAGTGCCGTTCGGATAAAATTAGCACATGCTTCGCCAGTACAGTAAGACTGAACCCTAACTGTTCCTTTTTGGAACAGTAAGAATGATAGACAATCAAATTTACGATTTTTGCATCAAATAAAAGGTAAAAGGATCTTCATATTATGCGATACCATATAGCTTAGAGGTCCCATACAAAAGACAGAATATTGATTGATTTGTCTTGAATTAAATTGCAGCTTCATCTACATAGTTAAGGCTACAGTAGAATCTCAAAGATAGAAATGAATTGGGAATGCAGGTAAATCCTTAATTGACTGGAATCATTAGTGTGGCCTTCTTTTTAAAACAAGGCTTCTAGCACTTAATAAGTAGCTTAATAAGTCAGCTTTCTGAACGATACATCTTTTCAGTGACCCGCTATCTTTTGCAAATGTACTGTTCACGTTCCCACTTGTTTTTTTTAGCAATAGTGCAGACATTACCCGTGTCTAATTTTAATAGTATTACAATTTTTTTATCAATGCAAAGTGTATCTGCTTTCCATTTAATGCTCGTCCTTTTGCATAAGGAGCTTGATAAGGCGTAATTGCATATGTTGCTTCCAGTTTGCTACCCAGTTCAGTTAAGCGGTCAGTCTGTAATTATGAGATCCATATCTCTGAAGTTCTATCGTTTCATCCCACCAGCACTTGATGATGCAATCACAAATCCCAGTCAGCATCCATAGTTTGCCCTGAGTGCTTGTTCTCATAGTTCTCAACCAGGCTGCAGGACATCAGAGCTCCAATTTAGCCCAAATCTGAGGAAAGAACACCCTGGAGGTCTACATAAAACGACCGACCATATAAATTCAAATTCAGGCTCACCTAGAACATTCGCATTACTCATTGACAAATTGGCTTCTAAGGTTAGCAGTTTATTTCATTTTTCTTAATTCCCTCTGGAAAATGCCAACTGTGACTAACTGATTATGGCACTATACTAAAACAATTACCTAAACTGTATTGGATCTGTCTAAAATCCTTTGAACTACACATCCTATCCACTCTCAAAATTATTATTTTATTATAAACACATCACAGCAATCGCCCGGACCTGCCGATTCTCCCTCCATAGCATCCGGAGGATCTGACCATTCCTCACCCAATAGGCCACACAACTCCTGATCTCACGTCTGGACTACTGCAATTTCTTGCTGGCAGGCCTACCGGCCTCTGCCATCAAGCCACTACAACTTGTCCAGAATGCTGCCACACGTCTGGTGTTCAATCAACCCAAGTTTGCGCACGTCACCCCTCTACTCTCCTCTCTGCACTGGCTCCCCATCGCAGCATGCATGCAATTCAAATCACTGGTGCTAGCTTATCAAGGGGCTAGAGGAACTGCTCCCCCTTACCTCCAGACAATCATCACACCCTACACTCCAGCCAGACCCCTCCCCTCCGCCTTCTCTGGCAAACTGACTGTCCCATCCCTCTGGGGACCTGGCAGCCGCTCCTCACGGTCTCGCCTCTTCTCTGTCCTGACCCCTCGGTGGTGGAATGATCTTCTGCACTCGGTCAGGACCACGGAATCACCTGCGATCTTCCGCAAGAGACTCAAAACCCACCTTTTCAGAATGTTGAATACTGCTTTTTGTATATGTACACTTAAAACTTCCTCTAAAAAATTAAATTATTAAAATACTAACCTTTTCCTTCCCAGTGTGACAGATATGGTATGCAGCTGCTAACAACTATGTCTATCACTGTATTACTGCACTGATCTCTTGCGCAAACAATGATTGATCATACCATGTACTAATGCACATCTTGTAAGTCGCTCTGGATAAGAGCGTCAGCTAAATGGTTAAAATGTAAATGTAAAATGTAAACAGCATGATAAAGATATGAGGGCGCTGGAGACAGGGTTTAAATCACAGAGCATACATAGTCTCAGCACTGTAGAGCAAGCAGAGAGGAGGAAAGAAATTACCTGTACACAGCCAAATTTATTTTAAAGGCCTATCCACTCCACTATCATAGGGTCTCAATCCATAAATTCCAGTCATTATGCATCTTGAACTTGTTGTCATATTTAATTAACTAGATGATAAATGGCTTCACTTAAGACATTTCACATTGATTGTGTGACTAAATAATTGTACTTTTTATTTCCATCACTTCCCTGTGCTCCAAGTATGTTTGGGATTTGTTTATTCAGATCCCCATTCGCAGCTATTCGTCACGGGGCCCACTTAAAAACACACAATACAGAAAAGACAGCACTGAAATAGCAAGTACATAAAAAACTGATCACATCACTTACTGGTTTGAGCAAGTTAAAAACAGAAGATTTTTACAAAATACACAAAAAAAGACTGCTTTCATCAAACCATATTACACTTACTTGAGTAGACAACATGTTCTACCATCTGCTTTTAAAGAATCCATCCTGAAAATGTTGCATTGAGACCACACTGCCTTTGACAGACTGCACAATTGCTTGATACTCTGACTAAAACTTCTATAATACCCACCATAAACACATCCAGGTGGTGTTAAACTAAAGATGGGCAGCCATTATGCATCTGCTGGATGAACTTCAACCGCAATCAGCACCACTGCTTTTGGACGTGCCCCCAATTTGTCTGAATACACGTTGCTGCAGCTAGGACGAAGAGCTAGCCAGAAAATACATTGTTTGAATGTACAAAGGTTTACTGCCAATAGCCAGAGTAGGCGAATACCTTCTATAGGGAATCTATCCATTGTAAACAATGCCAATGGGCAAAACAAAAAGAGGCGAGGTGATGATAACATTCGGCTATATACTCGTGTATGCTTAACATTTAGATGGTAAGGGGCGACTCACGTTGTGAGACCATTTGAAATAGACAAACGCAACGTTAGTTGTATTATTGTGCTGGCTCATAAACGTAGATACTGATCACTTGAAGAATGCTCCACCAAACTAACACATACCCACTGAAATGTGGTACAACTGTGCCTGTCCTTACGAACGCATGGACGGGTTGTAATGTCAACATAATGCGTTTTGAAGAGAATATTAGCTAGCTAACACTGTACCACAAACGTTAATACGGTACCTTCAACCGTCACTTGCCCCACCCATTTCGATTATTGCATCCACCTTGCTAGCTAGACACTTTCCACAATTTGAGTTGAAGTTTGTAATCCAAGTTCCCATCTGGATAACTAGATAATCAGATCATTTAGTAAAGTTAAGTAGACAAATCGCAGCGGGATAAAACTGATAATGATCACATTCCAGTTCCATGCGGTCCGATATCACAGTAAGAGTGAGTTTGTTTTAGTTGCTAGAGATCACAGATTAGTCTATGTCGTGCATGCCCATGCTTTTCCATTTTTAAGGCAATGTTGTAAAATTGCGTAGCTCGTATCGCGCGCTGGCAAAGCAAGAAGCAGGACACGGAAGCGGTGTTCCATTTCAGTGTTTGACTGTTTCAACAAATTTGTTTTAATGACGTTAGTTTGCTAGCCACCTGTCTTGAATTCACCATCCGATAACTTACTAGCCAGACAACACAATGTCAGGTTTGGTGACTAGATAAAAGTAGCTAAAGTTCGCTATAGGTATCCAATGCATATTTATAACTTTCCATCTATAGGTTACAATTAACTTAAGATAAATAAAGTGGTTGGTCACTGTTAATAGCTAGCGTTACCCCATTGGCATGCTAACAGTGTGCTAGCTAACATGCTGTGCACGTGAAGATGGGGCTTTACAAGCAAATTATCAAAATTCTTTGTCACACATTTCAAATTCACACTGTAGGGTTAATCTCACTGTATCTTCATAATATTAGGATGTTCATACAGCATTGTAATATTAACCACAGTCACAGTTCTATAGATATTCACTAATATGTATGTACTCCCCATACCTTCGTTGCTGTACACAGCTAACAACCTTCTATTAGCTGAAAAGACGCCAAATTCTCATATTTTCGTTGACGGAGCGAAAAATGGATAGGGGCGCAGGGAAATCGAGTTACCTTTATTATCTAGTTAACTGATTGAGAGTCAGAATCATTCCACTAATTTGGATGCTGATGGACATTTGTTATGGCATTTTGGGTGTGGAAGCAGGAGACAGACATGGGAAATTAGTTTCGCACAGACAAAGCCTTTTTGTCCTGTATTCAAAACCCATATAGTATAACTAAAGTTCACTTTAAAATGCAGAATCCATAGGATTAAAGTAAATTCAAAGACCTTGTATATGTGAAAACAGACTAAGAGCTAAAGTCTATACACCAAATATAGAAAAGTTTGGGGGAAAATACAAGGAGTGACATCGTATTTGGATGCTAATAATATCCTAGGCCCTCCATACAGTGCAATACATTCGCTGATTTTAAATTCTAAACAAATGTAGGTGGCCGGAACCCCAGATAAAATTGGTCATTTAATTTAATACGGTATGGTTAATTTCAAAGAGGAATACATGAGTCTTTTCCCGGCATCACCATATACAAAAACGGCCACGCTCCCCGCATAGGCTATGTTCTCGTCTTTTATTTCATATGTGGTTCACATATTACGTTAATAATGACGAAAGGCGAAACAATATACAACATTGGTTTACTAAAGTTCTACCATAAACACAAAGGCTCGTTTCCCCACCCAAAACATATGAGATGGGGAGAGGCTCACGTTGCGCTGTGGTAATCTATTGCTCCCTGCGTCTGTGATTTATTATCTTGCGGTAAGCATGTAGCTATAGCTACCTGTTCGTGATGCTGTGCGCGTACTTTTTGTTTTAGGTACCAACTTTGCAGGGATAGCTCCCAAAAGGTTTGAGCAAAAGTTGGTTTCTAAAATTGTTAACGGATGACAGAAGATGAGAAATGTGAATGTTTGATATGGATGTTTCATAGGCAACAGAACGACTCAATCCTCAGTGCATTTTGCCTAAGTAATTCAGCGTAAATAGATTTAACAAGTATCAAGATACAATGCTATTAAACTAGGACAACACCCTTATGTCCTTTTGTTCATGTGTGCACATTCGCTCACATAAACAGTCGATTACCCAGCAACATTGCTAAGCAACGTTTAGAATAGATTAGAGAAATAAATATTGTATAACACCCAACACCATATGAGTGCTGCTCTAAAGTTGCATATAGAATATACTCTGAACTTGCAAACCTATATATTAATGTTACCAACTCACCCCGGTAAGGAGATATGGCCATTTTGTCAAATGAAAGGCATTAGTAGCACTAAGGTAGTAGCAATCTGAATCATGAGTGAGGTTATTTTGACAAACAGCACTACAGCAGTTATCTTGCTTTTAAGTAGAAACTTAAAATCCCTTACCGTCTTTAATGAAAGTTAGACGTCCTTAACCAAGTTACACGCTTTCAACAAATGCAAAACAATAAAGCAAGATTAAAATAAATCCCGCTTTATCAGAGTAAAACGTAAAACTAATAAAGCAATAAATAAAAACAGGATTGATTAAGTGAAATATTTAATATTTTTAAAAGATCAAAACATACAAATGCCGCCGTATCAGATAATGAATTAGCTACGAAAATAAAATGAAATTAACTGAAGAAATAAAGTAAATCAGGGAATTTAAAAAACAGCCGACTTCTTTCTTTCGCTTTACAGGTTCACAACAAAAATAAGCAACATCACTGACTGGGAAGAGTACCAGTGCGGGAGGTGGTTATCTTTCAGGAGAAGGTGGTCCTTTCTGTCGATATATAGAGCCGTATCACAGCAGCAGTAACAATTATACCTCTCCGCACTTGGTGTGTAGCATTCCCAATGCACGCGGAAGTATACGCTTACGGAGAGCTCCTCTACCATGTTGAATTGAGTCCCTCCATGCAATTGGCTGCGACATTTCTTCTTGAGACGTCCCTTCCATGGAACTTGAGACTCCATTGGTCTGGTATTTATTATTTATTACCCAATTGACCAGAGGGGGTCACTAGTACGCGGTGAGACACAAGAAATCAGCATTTAATTTGTATTTTATAGATAAACACTGCGTAAATTAACAAATAACTCCTGCATCATACATGTATGCCTTCTTTCGCTGTTGTCTGTTAGTATGCAAGAACAAGAATATTTTTTTCGGACAATAAAGTTGAAATGTCAACAGCAGCTGTTATGGAACATAGGCAGGCTCTGCACTAAAGATCCCAGAATTCCAATGGATTTGAATTGCATCTAAAGTTATCAGAAGGCCCCCAGATGCAGTGATGTGAATGACTTGGCTTACAATTTATGAGGATAATTATTGCAATATTATTTTTCACACTCTCCTATTAGATTTGTGTATATAGGTACGATGTTTTAATCTCTGGTTATTTTAAGTGCAACAAACAGAGAAATATGCACTATAAGTGTGTGATTCTGGGGTATTATTTTTTCTTCTGATAAGCATCTATTGCAGGGTTTAACATTTGATTATAATTTGTGAAATGTGAAATTTGTGAAAAAGGTGCTCTGCCACTTTGATTTGCTCATCGTCCCTTACAGTAAGGGACGATGTACAACCAGTACAATTTGACCCTGCTTTTTCAATAGGTTGTGTTGTATTGTTCAAACCTCAGAGCATTCTCATAGGGTATTTACTGTAACTATGCCACCAATACAGATATAGATTGTAGATGATCACTATTTTCACACACTTAGTGCTTACCAATCTCACCATGTTTTTTATTACCTTCATTTAACCAGGTAAAATCAGTTGAGAACCAATTCTCATTTACAATGATGACCTGGCCAAGAGGCGTCAGCAAGAGTGTATGATATAAACACAGTCAACACAAAACTACACATACAGTACAGGTAAAAAAATAAAATAATAATAATAAATAAATAAACCAATAAATAAACACTAAGTGCAAGAGGAGGCGGCACGGTGGTGCAGTGGATAGCACTGTCGCCTCACAGCAAGAAGGTCTCGGGTTCAAATCCAGGCCGGGGGCCTTTCTGTGTGGAGTTTGCATGTTCTCCCCGTGTCTGCGTGGGTTTCCTCCGGGTACTCCGGTTTCTTCCCACAGTCCAAAGACATGCACGTTAGACTAATTGGAGAGTCTAAATTGCCCGTAGATATGAGTGTGTGAGTGAATGGTGTATGTAGTGCCCTGCGATGGATTGGCGACCTGTCCAGGGTGTATTCCTGCCTCTCGCCCCAATGCATGCTGGGATAGGCTCCAGCCCCCCCGTGATCCTGACCAGGAATAAGCGGCTGAAGAAGATGAGAAGTGCAAGAGAAGGTGAGTTACTGGATATTCTTTGTAGAGTTGTAACGGAAGAGAGAAAAGAAGGCTGGTCGGCAGGTGCAGCAGTCAACTATGACTTGTTGCAGATTTTGTTTGAACATGTTGAGGGATGTGAAAGCTGTGAGTTTGAGTCTGTTTTGTAGTGTGTTCCAATCGTTTTCAGCAGCAAAACGAAAGGAATTACGGCCAAAGACAGTACGGACCTTTGGAATGATGACTAAGGGGGATTTGTTTGAGGCTTTTGCGCAGTGGGATAAGTATGTAATAACCTAGCCTATTTTGGTCTTGACATTGATCATTGTTGGTACTGATGCCTCTTGATATCGTGTTTGATAGTTGTAGCATAGGACATTTTGGAGAATGGGGAAACACACAATAACAACAATCAACAACTCAATAGGACTCAACAGCCCTGCTGCGACTTCAGTTGAGGTGTCGAACAAGCAGATTTACAGAGATCTCATGAACTTGGCCCGCATAACTACTCGATTGTCACGAAATAATAATTTAATTTAGTGGTTGGAGGATAGAATGAGGAAATGGAAGGTCTGCAAAAAGAAGATGAGGGGCTGAAAGAAGAGGTGGCTATGCAGAAAGGCTCTCTCGAATGAGAGATACAGTATGTACAGTGCCGTTCGGATAAAATTAGCACATTCTTCGCCAGTACAGTAAGACTGAACCCTAACTGTTCCTTTTTGGAACAGTAAAAATGATAGACAATCAAATTTACGATTTTTGCATCAAATAAAAGGTAAAAGGATCTTCATATTATGCGATACCATATAGCTTAGAGGTCCCATACAAAAGACAGAATATTGATTGATTTGTTTTGAATTAAATTGCAGCTTCATCTACATAGTTAAGGCTACAGTAGAATCTCAAAGATAGAAATGAATTGGGAATGCAGGTAAATCCTTAATTGACTGGAATCATTACTCAGATTAGTGTGGCCTTCTTTTTAAAACAAGGCTTCTAGCACTTAATAAGTAGCCTAATAAGTCAGCTTTCTGAACGATACATCTTTTCAGTGACCCGCTATCTTTTGCAAATGTACTGTTCACTTTCCCACCTGTTTTTTTTTATAGCAATAGTGCAGACATTATCCGTGTCTAATTTTAATAGTATTACAATTTTTTTATCAATGCAAAGTGTATCTGCTTTCCATTTAATGCTCGTCCTTTTGCATAAGGAGCTTGATAAGGCGTAATTGCATATGTTGCTTCCAGTTTGCTACCCAGTTCAGTTAAGCGGTCAGTCTGCAATTATGAGATCCATATCTCTGAAGTTCTATCGTTTCATCCCACCAGCACTTGATGATGCAATCATAAATCCCAGTCAGCATCCATAGTTTGCCCTGAGTGCTTGTTCTCATAGTTCTCAAGCAGGCGGCAGGACACCAGAGCTCCAATTTAGCCCAAATCTGAGGAAAGAACACCCTGGAGGTCTACATAAAACGACCGACCATATAAATTCAAATTCAGGCTCACCTAGAACATTCGCATTACTCATTGACAAACTGGCTTCTAAGGTTAGCAGTTTATTTCATTTTTCTTAATTCCCTCTGGAAAATGCCAACTGTGACTAACTGATTATGGCACTATACTAAAACAATTACCTAAACTGTATTGGATCTGTCTAAAATCCTTTGAACTACACATCCTATCCACTCTCAAAATTATTATTTTATTATAAACACATCACAGCAATCGCCCGGACCTGCCGATTCTCCCTCCATAGCATCCGGAGGATCTGACCATTCCTCACCCAATAGGCCACACAACTCCTGATCTCACGTCTGGACTACTGCAATTTCTTGCTGGCAGGCCTACCGGCCTCTGCCATCAAGCCACTACAACTTGTCCAGAATGCTGCCACACGTCTGGTGTTCAATCAACCCAAGTTTGCGCACGTCACCCCTCTACTCTCCTCTCTGCACTGGCTCCCCATCGCAGCATGCATGCAATTCAAATCACTCGTGCTAGCTTATCAAGGGGCTAGAGGAACTGCTCCCCCTTACCTCCAGACAATCATCACACCCTACACTCCAGCCAGACCCCTCCCCTCCGCCTTCTCTGGCAAACTGACTGTCCCATCCCTCTGGGGACCTGGCAGCCGCTCCTCACGGTCTCGCCTCTTCTCTGTCCTGACCCCTCGGTGGTGGAATGATCTTCTGCACTCGGTCAGGACCACGGAATCACCTGCGATCTTCCGCAAGAGACTCAAAACCCACCTTTTCAGAATGTTGAATACTGCTTTTTGTATATGTACACTTAAAACTTCCTCTAAAAAATTAAATTATTAAAATACTAACCTTTTCCTTCCCAGTGTGACAGATATGGTATGCAGCTGCTAACAACTATGTCTATCACTGTATTACTGCACTGATCTCTTGCGCAAACAATGATTGATCATACCATGTACTAATGCACATCTTGTAAGTCGCTCTGGATAAGAGCGTCAGCTAAATGGTTAAAATGTAAATGTAAAATGTAAACAGCATGATAAAGATATGAGGGCGCTGGAGACAGGGTTTAAATCACAGAGCATACATAGTCTCAGCACTGTAGAGCAAGCAGAGAGGAGGAAAGAAATTACCTGTACACAGCCAAATTTATTTTAAAGGCCTATCCACTCCACTATCATAGGGTCTCAATCCATAAATTCCAGTCATTATGCATCTTGAACTTGTTGTCATATTTAATTAACTAGATGATAAATGGCTTCACTTAAGACATTTCACATTGATTGTGTGACTAAATAATTGTACTTTTTATTTCCATCACTTCCCTGTGCTCCAAGTATGTTTGGGATTTGTTTATTCAGATCCCCATTCGCAGCTATTCGTCACGGGGCCCACTTAAAAACACACAATACAGAAAAGACAGCACTGAAATAGCAAGTACATAAAAAACTGATCACATCACTTACTGGTTTGAGCAAGTTAAAAACAGAAGATTTTTACAAAATACACAAAAAAGACTGCTTTCATCAAACCATATTACACTTACTTGAGTAGACAACATGTTCTACCATCTGCTTTTAAAGAATCCATCCTGAAAATGTTGCATTGAGACCACACTGCCTTTGACAGACTGCACAATTGCTTGATACTCTGACTAAAACTTCTATAATACCCACCATAAACACATCCAGGTGGTGTTAAACTAAAGATGGGCAGCCATTATGCATCTGCTGGATGAACTTCAACCGCAATCAGCACCACTGCTTTTGGACGTGCCCCCAATTTGTCTGAATACACGTTGCTGCAGCTAGGACGAAGAGCTAGCCAGAAAATACATTGTTTGAATGTACAAAGGTTTACTGCCAATAGCCAGAGTAGGCGAATACCTTCTATAGGGAATCTATCCATTGTAAACAATGCCAATGGGCAAAACAAAAAGAGGCGAGGTGATGATAACATTCGGCTATATACTCGTGTATGCTTAACATTTAGATGGTAAGGGGCGACTCACGTTGTGAGACCATTTGAAATAGACAAACGCAACGTTAGTTGTATTATTGTGCTGGCTCATAAACGTAGATACTGATCACTTGAAGAATGCTCCACCAAACTAACACATACCCACTGAAATGTGGTACAACTGTGCCTGTCCTTACGAACGCATGGACATGCGTTTTTTGAAGAGAATATTAGCTAGCTAACACTGTACCACAAACGTTAATACGGTACCTTCAACCGTCACTTGCCCCACCCATTTCGATTATTGCATCCACCTTGCTAGCTAGACACTTTCCACAATTTGAGTTGAAGTTTGTAATCCAAGTTCCCATCTGGATAACTAGATAATCAGATCATTTAGTAAAGTTAAGTAGACAAATCGCAGCGGGATAAAACTGATAATGATCACATTCCAGTTCCATGCGGTCCGATATCACAGTAAGAGTGAGTTTGTTTTAGTTGCTAGAGATCACAGATTAGTCTATGTCGTGCATGCCCATGCTTTTCCATTTTTAAGGCAATGTTGTAAAATTGCGTAGCTCGTATCGCGCGCTGGCAAAGCAAGAAGCAGGACACGGAAGCGGTGTTCCATTTCAGTGTTTGACTGTTTCAACAAATTTGTTTTAATGACGTTAGTTTGCTAGCCACCTGTCTTGAATTCACCATCCGATAACTTACTAGCCAGACAACACAATGTCAGGTTTGGTGACTAGATAAAAGTAGCTAAAGTTCGCTATAGGTATCCAATGCATATTTATAACTTTCCATCTATAGGTTACAATTAACTTAAGATAAATAAAGTGGTTGGTCACTGTTAATAGCTAGCGTTACCCCATTGGCATGCTAACAGTGTGCTAGCTAACATGCTGTGCACGTGAAGATGGGGCTTTACAAGCAAATTATCAAAATTCTTTGTCACACATTTCAAATTCACACTGTAGGGTTAATCTCACTGTATCTTCATAATATTAGGATGTTCATACAGCATTGTAATATTAACCACAGTCACAGTTCTATAGATATTCACTAATATGTATGTACTCCCCATACCTTCGTTGCTGTACACAGCTAACAACCTTCTATTAGCTGAAAAGACGCCAAATTCTCATATTTTCGTTGACGGAGCGAAAAATGGATAGGGGCGCAGGGAAATCGAGTTACCTTTATTATCTAGTTAACTGATTGAGAGTCAGAATCATTCCACTAATTTGGATGCTGATGGACATTTGTTATGGCATTTTGGGTGTGGAAGCAGGAGACAGACATGGGAAATTAGTTTCGCACAGACAAAGCCTTTTTGTCCTGTATTCAAAACCCATATAGTATAACTAAAGTTCACTTTAAAATGCAGAATCCATAGGATTAAAGTAAATTCAAAGACCTTGTATATGTGAAAACAGACTAAGAGCTAAAGTCTATACACCAAATATAGAAAAGTTTGGGGAAAATACAAGGAGTGACATCGTATTTGGATGCTAATAATATCCTAGGCCCTCCATACAGTGCAATACATTCGCTGATTTTAAATTCTAAACAAATGTAGGTGGCCGGAACCCCAGATAAAATTGGTCATTTAATTTAATACGGTATGGTTAATTTCAAAGAGGAATACATGAGTCTTTTCCCGGCATCACCATATACAAAAAAGACGGCCACGCTCCCCGCATAGGCTATGTTCTCGTCTTTTATTTCATATGTGGTTCACATATTACGTTAATAATGACGAAAGGCGAAACAATATACAACATTGGTTTACTAAAGTTCTACCATAAACACAAAGGCTCGTTTCCCCACCCAAAACATATGAGATGGGGAGAGGCTCACGTTGCGCTGTGGTAATCTATTGCTCCCTGCGTCTGTGATTTATTATCTTGCGGTAAGCATGTAGCTATAGCTACCTGTTCGTGATGCTGTGCGCGTACTTTTTTGTTTTAGGTACCAACTTTGCAGGGATAGCTCCCAAAAAGGTTTGAGCAAAAGTTGGTTTCTAAAATTGTTAACGGATGACAGAAGATGAGAAATGTGAATGTTTGATATGGATGTTTCATAGGCAACAGAACGACTCAATCCTCAGTGCATTTTGCCTAAGTAATTCAGCGTAAATAGATTTAACAAGTATCAAGATACAATGCTATTAAACTAGGACAACACCCTTATGTCCTTTTGTTCATGTGTGCACATTCGCTCACATAAACAGTCGATTACCCAGCAACATTGCTAAGCAACGTTTAGAATAGATTAGAGAAATAAATATTGTATAACACCCAACACCATATGAGTGCTGCTCTAAAGTTGCATATAGAATATACTCTGAACTTGCAAACCTATATATTAATGTTACCAACTCACCCCGGTAAGGAGATATGGCCATTTTGTCAAATGAAAGGCATTAGTAGCACTAAGGTAGTAGCAATCTGAATCATGAGTGAGGTTATTTTGACAAACAGCACTACAGCAGTTATCTTGCTTTTAAGTAGAAACTTAAAATCCCTTACCGTCTTTAATGAAAGTTAGACGTCCTTAACCAAGTTACACGCTTTCAACAAATGCAAAACAATAAAGCAAGATTAAAATAAATCCCGCTTTATCAGAGTAAAACGTAAAACTAATAAAGCAATAAATAAAAACAGGATTGATTAAGTGAAATATTTAATATTTTTAAAAGATCAAAACATACAAATGCCGCCGTATCAGATAATGAATTAGCTACGAAAATAAAATGAAATTAACTGAAGAAATAAAGTAAATCAGGGAATTTAAAAAACAGCCGACTTCTTTCTTTCGCTTTACAGGTTCACAACAAAAATAAGCAACATCACTGACTGGGAAGAGTACCAGTGCGGGGAGGTGGTTATCTTTCAGGAGAAGGTGGTCCTTTCTGTCGATATATAGAGCCGTATCACAGCAGCAGTAACAATTATACCTCTCCGCACTTGGTGTGTAGCATTCCCAATGCACGCGGAAGTATACGCTTACGGAGAGCTCCTCTACCATGTTGAATTGAGTCCCTCCATGCAATTGGCTGCGACATTTCTTCTTGAGACGTCCCTTCCATGGAACTTGAGACTCCATTGGTCTGGTATTTATTATTTATTTATGGTTATTTTCTGTCGACCATGGAGATCTTGAGCATTTTGTATCAAACCCAAGTGTGAAACAAAGGCTGGAAAAGCGAAGACGAAAGGTCTACAAGACACGTAATAGCTTTCTGAAACCTTTCCGCCAGTTCTATTTCCCCCCCAATCAGAATAGGAGTAAAGTTGTTTCTTGAGTATGTTGACGACCGCTGATAGATGAAAAGGACATATTCGACAGCATCTTTAAAGAAAAACCATCGTGTTTTGCAATGTGTAACGACAGGACAATATGGAAAACAAATGCTCATGCTTACTTTTTAACCTTTCGCCGTAAGACAAGACTGAATTACGTGGATAAAAAGTTATGTTGATATTCGGACGCAGGCATTATCATGGAATTGTTTGTCAGGCTTTGCTATTCCTAATTTATACTTTAGGGTATTTTATCTTTTATCATTTTGAGTAATTGGAGTCATGTAATTGTATGCTTTGGAATCTGGTCAGATTATATTTATTTGTATTATCCTACATTCCAAGTAGCCATGTTTGAGTTGTTCCGAAAAATTCATTTGGGTCCATCATCCCTAAAATGTGGGTGTCTCAAGAGTATATGTACTATGGTAGATGTGATGAGAATGCTGCCGAACAGACTGCATGTATCCTATGTGTTAATGGAATGCCTTGAAGGTTCAGGTCCGTGTATACATGCGAGTTATGTTGTTTGTGTGTCCCGTAGGGAAAAGAGGAGCGCAAATGTAAGTGGCTCACCTTAAAATAAAATATTTGATGGATACAAGTCAGTGTAATGTACAACTACACATAGCTCTGCACACGTGCATGTTAAGCAGATTGAAGTTAATACGGTGCATAATGACTAAAGTCCCCTGGGCATGATTGTGTATGAAAGTGTACTCTATGTTTTCACCTGAATGTTATTCAATAAATATGCATATGGGTTCTGAAGGTAATGGGAATCGGCGTGGAACAGAATTGTGCTTGTGTTTCGAAGTACCCACGGTCATACATAGTCTACTTACTCTTACTCACCCAAACCCAACACCAATTACAGAACATGAATATAATATATAATATGTATATGGACATCGTGCTATGCAGATCTCTGCGCTACCGGCATCGAAGCTCACTGAGATCCATTTTCAGAACCAAGGACAGCGCCCGATGTGCCGAGCACGCTGCCGGAATTCTGCGCAACTGCCAAGTTGTGGCAAACACGATAAGCGCCGCATTGTAAGAAACAACACAAGCGTATTCCCAGATAAACATTACATCGCATTTTTAATCCACATTCACGCTTTGTGTTGGGTCTACATTTAGTGCATGTCTTTTCTTCTCAGTGGCAAACCACGCATTTCCATAGCTAATTAACGTCTCTCAGTTTGGTCAATATAATCTTGAGAAATGACAGGGAAGTAACCTCCCTGGCCAACTTGTGTCTAATTATGTTGTGATGAAGGAGCTCCTGCCATCAGTTGGCTCTTTCACATTCTGCTATTATAGTTCTATGACTCAGCAATGCGTCAGAGTAATCGCAGATTGTTGTACCGAAATTCGAGGAGAGTATGGGAGTGCAGATAGGCTTTTAGTTAGATATTTTGTTACTTCCATATTAAACAAAAGCAAGGTTATATTGCAACTGTCTTTACCAAAATGTAAGTCAAAATGTAATGAAACAATTTTATTGTTATTTATAATGTAGGCGTATCTTTATTATTATTATTATTATAATTATTATCATAATTATTATTAATAGTAATAATTATTTATTTATTTACTTTTTGGTGGTTCAGAATTTGAAACAGTATGCAGAACTGGACTAAGAGATGTTTATTATTAATAATAATAAAAAAAAATATTGTGAGGAACATATGTCCAAAATGAACTGTGAAACGTGGGCAGTGCTGTGAATATGTATCAAATGTAAAATTTGTCAGTGTAACATCAATACACCTGTCCTTCAGAAAACATTGACTTAATTTTTTACCCCTATTATCTCTGTGCGTGTTTGTGCTCATCGCTGCAAGCTCCTAAATTGTTGATAGCAGACAAGCAGTGATGTCAAGCCGTTGCTTTTTGTACCCCTTTGTCCAACAGTTGTCGCACAGCCATTGAGTTGGATGAGGACACTTCATGTGTAGCTTGTACAGGCAAACCTTGGGAACCCAATTGACCAGAGGGGGTCACTAGTACGCGGTGAGACACAAGAAATCAGCATTTAATTTGTATTTTATAGATAAACACTGCGTAAATTAACAAATAACTCCTGCATCATACATGTATGCCTTCTTTCGCTGTTGTCTGTTAGTATGCAAGAACAAGAATATTTTTTTCGGACAATAAAGTTGAAATGTCAACAGCAGCTGTTATGGAACATAGGCAGGCTCTGCACTAAAGATCCCAGAATTTCAATGGATTTGAATTGCATCTAAAGTTATCAGAAGGCCCCCAGATGCAGTGATGTGAATTACTTGGCTTACCATTTATGAGGATAATTATTGCAATATTATTTTTCACACTCTCCTATTAGATTTGTGTATATAGGTACGATGTTTTAATCTCTGGTTATTTTAAGTGCAACAAACAGAAAAATATGCACTATAAGTGTGTGATTCTGGGGTATTATTTTTTCTTCTGATAAGCATGTATTGCAGGGTTTAACATTTGATTATAATTTGTGAAATGTGAAATTTGTGAAAAAGGTGCTCTGCCACTTTGCTTTGCTCATCGTCCCTTACGGTAAGGGATGATGTACAACCAGTACAATTTGACCCTGCTTTTCCAATAGGTTGTGTTGTATTGTTCAAACCTCAGAGCATTCTCATAGGGTATTTACTGTAACTATTTGCCACCAATACAGATATAGATTGTAGATGATCACTATTTTCACACACTTAGTGCTTACCAAACTCACCATGTTTTTTATGACCTTTATTTAACCAGGTAAAATCAGTTGAGAACCAATTCTCATTTACAATGATGACCTGGCCAAGAGGCATCAGCAAGAGTGTATGAAATAAACACAATCAACACAAAACTACACATACAGTACAGGTACAAAAAAATAAATAAATAAATAAACCAATAAATAAACACTAAGTGCAAGAGGGTGGTGCAGTGGATAGCACTGTCGCCTCACAGCAAGAAAGTCTCAGGTTCGAATCCAGGCCGGGGGCCTTTCTGTGTGGAGTTTGCATGTTCTCCCCGTGTCTGCGTGGGTTTCCTCCCGGTACTCCGGTTTCTTCCCACAGTCCAAAGACATGCACGTTAGGCTAATTGGAGAGTCTAAATTGCCCGTAGGTATGAGTGTGTGAGTGAATGATGTATGTAGTGCCCTGCGATGGATTGGCGACCTGTCTAGGGTGTATTCCTGCCTCTCGCCCCAATGCATGCTGGGATAGGCTCCAGCCCCCCCGTGATCCTGACCAGGAATAAGCGGCTGAAGAAGATGAGAAGTGCAAGAGAAGGTGAGTTACTGGATATTCTTTGTAGAGTTGTAACGGAAGAGAGAAAAGAAGGCTGGTCAGCAGGTGCAGCAGTCAACTATGACCTGTTGCAGATTTTGTTTGAACATGTTGAGGGATGTGAAAGCTGTGAGGTTGAGTCTGTTTTGTAGTGTGTTCCAATCGTTTTCAGCAGCAAAACGAAAGGAATTACGGCCAAAGACAGTACAGACTTTTGGAATGATGAGCATAATGAAATCACTGGATCTTAAACGGCAATTGCTGTTGGAAATGTGAAGGAGGTTTGAAAGGTAGCGAAGTGTCTTTCATTTACATTTACATTTACATTTTAAGCATTTAGCAGACGCTCTTATCCAGAGCGACTTACAAGATGTGCATTAATACATGGTAGGAACAATCATAGTTAGCGCACAAGATCAGTGCAGGAATACAGCAATAGACATCATTGCAGACATCTGTGTACCATACCTGTAACACCAGGAAGGAAAAGGTTAGTGAATTATTATTATTATTTTATTTTTTGGGGGAGTATAGTGTTGAACAAGTAAACGGTGGTGAAGACAATTTAGCTAGATGGACAGAGTTCAGTGGTAGTGGAGTCTGAAGAGGTGCGGAAGGTCATTCCACCAGCGAGGGATCAGGACAGAGAATTCCAGGCGAGACAGAGAAGAGGCGAGACGGCGAGTGGCTGCCAGGCGCCCGGAGGAAGAGACAGTCAGTTTACCAGAGGAGGCGGAGCGGAGGGGTCTGGGAGGTGTGTAGGGAGTGATGAGTGACTGGAGGTATGGGGGAGCAGTACCTCTGGCCGCTTGAAAAGCAAGCACCAGTGACTTGAATCTGATGCGTGCTGCGATGGGTAGCCAGCGGCAGGTTGAAGTCACCGAGGAGTAAGACGGGGGTGCCATCCTCAGGGAAAGCGCTGAGTAGGGCATCCATCTCATCTAGGAAACTCCCCAGTGGACCTGGAGGCGATAAAGAACAATGATGTGCAGTTTACATGGAACAGTGACAGTGACAGCATGAAATTCAAAGGAGGAGGGTGAGAAGTGAGGAAGAGGAACAATAACAAATCTCCACAAGGGGGAGATCAGTATACCTGTCCCTCCACCTCTACCTGAGGGTTGTGGAGTGTGGGAGAAGGTGTGGGCAGCGGAGAGAGCAGCAGGGGTGGCCGTGTTCTGTGGAGTGATCCACGTCTCCGTCAGCGCCAGGAACTGCAGGGAGAGTAGGGAGGCCTGGGCCGAGATGAAATCGCCCTTCCAGACAGTGGACTGGCAGTTCCATAGTCCGCCTGCTACCACCACGTCAACACCGGGAGATCTGGGAGGGAGGATGAGATTGGAGAGGTTTCGGGTGTGAGTAGAATCTCTCCTTCTAGGCAATCTAGAAGAGGAGACATGGACTGGGATAGGGAGGAAGCATGTAGTGTTAGATGCAGAGGGAGTAGAACAGGGAGATACAAAACTATGATACTTACTGTGTGGCGAGCACTCCCTAGCTGGCCCCCCTCGGTGGACTCCTGCAGGTAGACTCCTCTGTCTTTGTCTGCCGAGTCTTCGTTCAGTGAGGCTAGGAAGGTGAGGCTGCCGCGAAAAGCTGCCGCTATCCACAACTATGGCTGCTTATATGTGGCGAATGCCCCCTGACAACAATAGAGACTAATTACCAATTCCTTACACTAATCAACTACAGACACGGGTGCTACGCCTGTTAAAACAAAACCGATTGAAACGCTAAGTATCAATCAATTTTGAACTAAATCTTCTAAGCAGCGACTGAAGCTAGTAATCAAGACTAATAAACTGGAACAAAAGCAACAAGCTACTAATTAAACGAACAAAGTAACGAGACCTGCTACTGCAATAGGTGAAAACAGGCAGTGAACACAGAAAAGTACACACAAAGTCTAACGCCGGGTAACCAACACTCACTAGAACGCAACGAGATGACTCTTACCGTGGTCGAATGCACTCTGCGTTCCCAGAAGTGTTTTATAGACTAATTGCAGCCAGTATTGTAGCCGCCTGGTATGAAGGGAGGGCCAGTCAACCAGTTTGTAGAGATCACAGTGGTGAGTGGTGAAGGGTGCACATGTGGCAAAACGGATTGCTGAGTGGTGGACTGTGTCGAGCTTGCTAAGGATGCCCTTTGATGCCATTTTATAGACTGTATCACCGTAGTCAAACAAAGGAAGGATGGTCATTTTCACGAGAGTGTATTTGGCGGAATGCGTGAAAGAAGCCTTGTTTCAATACAGGAAACCAAGTCTAGCTTTGACTTTTGCCAGAAGGTTATTGATATGAGTATTAAATGAGAGAGTATATGATAGTATCATCAGCATACAGATGCATCTGGGAGCTACCAACGGCCTTGGCTACATCGTTAATATAGATGGAGAACAAGGTAGGGCCTAAGATGGAGCCTTGAGGCACGCCTTTAGTGATGGAAAGTGCTTCTGACAAGATGTTTTCGGTCTTCACCCGCTGGATACGATCGACAAGGTAGCTGGCAAACCAGTTGCAGCATCTGCTAGACAGACCAGTGCTAGCAAATCTTTGCAGGAGGATATTATGGTTGACCGATTCAAAAGCCTTGGCTAGGTCTATAAAGGCAGCTACACAGACTTGCCTGTTGTCCATGGCGGTAACGATGTCGTCAAGGACCTTCAGGGTAGCGGTGATACATCCGTGGCCTGTCCTAAACCCAGACTGCAGGTCAGACAGAATGTGATTAGAGTCAATGAAGTGAATCAGTTGTTTATGAACCAGTTTCTCTATGACTTTGGCCAGACAGGGCAAGATGGAAATTGGCCTGTAGCAGTTTGGATCAGAGCCAGAGCCTCCTTTAAAGAGGGGGAGAATCGTGGCAGATTTCCAGTCAAGTGGGAATACAGACAGTTGAAATGACAGGTTAAACAGGCTTGTAATAGGGGCAGCAATAATATGAGCGGCCGCTTTTAAAAACACAGGGTCAAGCCCATCAGATCCTGCTGACTTGTTTGAATCTAAATTAACGAGTTAATCCAGGACTTCCGAAACCATAACAGGTTGAAGGAAGAAGCTGTTAACACTGGATGATGAAGTAGGAGTGTGTGATGAGGCAGTGTTAGGGGCAGCTTCATCAAAGACATGAGATGACTTCACGAAGTGGTGGTTGAGCGTGGCCATGCGTGGTTTATCAGTAACAACAATGTCACCAAATTTCATAGAGGTAGGTAGATGAGAAGAAGCAAATTTGTTTTCCATGGACTTAACTGTTTTCCAGAACTTCTTGGCATCAGAGCTGCAAGCTGAGAATTTCTCTTGGAAATGATTGATTTTAGCTTTCCTGATTGCCTGTGTGGTTTTGTTTCTGCATTGTCTGAAGGCCAGCCAGTCGGCAGGAGACTGAGAAGACCTAGCTCTCCGCCATAAGACGTTTTTTAGTTGGATCAGAGCAGCCAAGTCGTGAGTAAACCAGGGGCTGTAACGATTCTTGGTCCGGAATCTTTTCAATGGGGCGTGTTTATCAATGATAAGGCTAAAGGTATTCTTGAAGTATGACCAGGCATCATCCACAGAGGTTGATTCTATCCCAGTTCACAGCTGCAACATCATGTAGGAAGGCATGATTGTCAAAGTTTTTCAGTGAGCGCTTGGTCATAACCACTGACGACTCCAGTTTGATAGTTTGGTGGAGTGTTAGTGAGAATAATATCGAACAGTGTGGCAGATGAGGGTGATTTCAAATTGTGTCTGGTTCGCTCAGTTATGAGTTGAAAAAGGTTTAGAGCATCAAATTGCTGTATGACTAAATCTGTGGGGTTGATCATATCCCAAAATCACAAACTCGGAGGAAATGTGAGGGGCCAGAAGTTCACTAAGAACTGTTAGTGTACATGTTGGTGGTCTCTAGCAAACAGCAACACAGAGAGTGAAATTTGTTGACAGTGTAAGTTTCAACAGTAACAGTTGAAATTGCTTGGGGACTGACTTAGACAGTGTTACAAAACATTGCAAATGGTATTTTACAAAGATAGCCACACCATAGTGAATCTATCCTGACGAAAGACATTGTAGCCCGGTATTTGAATGTCAAAATTAGAGACACTTTTCTTAAGCCATGATTCAGAGACAGCCAGAACATCATGATTTGCAGTGTGCACCCAAGATTTTAAATAGTCAAGTTTTGGCAACAAACTACGGATGTCGATATGTAAAAAGCCCAAAGATTTGCGTTCACAAAAATCATTAAACAACAAATTAGAGGCAGTGGGACCTTGAATAGTGGGCCCTGGGTTTGGGTGAACATTGCCAGAGACAAACAACATGAGAATGATAAACACACGTCTGAAAACAGTACCAAAACATCGCATTTGTTTATCTTCCATGAGGGTTTGGTCAAAATTAATGGGGAGAAGTCATGAAACTGCTGCAATAACATGGAAGAGTACAAAGGAATAAGATTAGTTACACACCAAGTAGGAAGTCCAAGTCTTTATAATCCAGAAGGAAGAAACGTCCCTGGATGATAAACCAAAGTCTGAAGTACCACCACCTTTGGAAATGATGGCAGACTCTTGTGTGTACCCTCTAAAAAAGCAGGTTGTTTGAGCCAATGTGTGCAAAAAAATAAAAAAGATTGTAAGCCGAAAAGGCAAAGAAGGTTTTAGTGGATAAAACATGTACAATCCAATAACAGAGGCTCGGGCTGTAGCTAACAGAGGAGGCCCAGGCTGAAGCTAGCAGAGGAGGGCCAGACTGAAGGTAGCAGAGGAGGCCAAGCTGGTAGAAGATGCCCAGGCTGTAGCTGGGCCTACTCAATCCAGTGCAAGCTGTAGACACTTGGTTTCAGCAGCCCAGCAGCAAAATTATCTCCTTTTGGGTTGTTGTAGGAAGCCAAAAGAGGGTCAGGGATGCACCTCTTAATTAGATGAAAAAAAAAAAAAAGCCTTTCTTTGGCTGGATTATCAGTATAAAACACAAATAAAATAAAATAAAGTTAAAAGCTCACATCCAGGCACACAAACAAATGACTGGGCTGGTGGCCATCTTGGTCAGGGTGTAATTTGCCATTATTGTTCATTGAATTTTTTTTTGAATGAATTAGCCTGTTATGGACAATAACATTACCTCAGTAAACTGACAACCTTATTGCACAGCTACTGTAAAAACCAGCCCACTTGGATTGTGATGCATACTTTGTTCTGTGTGTGCTTGGACCATTAAAATACCTTAGGATGCAACTGACTACAGATCATTACAAATATATACATGTAAGTTGAAAATATACCATTAAATTGCAGAAAACTAATTTAAAAAAATTGTGACACAGATGATTTGGAGACACCGATCAGAAGAAGCCATTCAATGTAGATGACCATTCAATCAGTAGATGACCGCAGCACTGCATACAGACATAAGAGTGCATACCCATATGTATGGCAGTCAATTGAAGATGAGTTGACTTGAGAAACACTCAAAAAGAGGAGAGTTTCGAAAGAAACAGGCAACACTGTTTCCCGTTCGCTTGCCTTTCAGGATATAATTTGTTTGGAGTTTCTTGTCAAGCTTCATTTAAGTTGGGCAGTTGAATGCAAACAAGCCTCATGAATGCATACATTTCACTCATCTTACATTTGCCTGCACTAAAATGTAAGCTATAATATTTGAAAATAGTGAACCGACAAGTGGGAACAGCACAAGTGCATGATTTTGGCATGTGTATACCTTTTTTGTATTCTTTTGAAAATCACTACACAAATTTGTATTTGTAAATACATCACACATTGACAGATCCTTGCTTTATGGAAGTTTGACAAACCAGATGTAAGATTGGCATACAAACATTGCTGACAAAATACAACAAATCTACAGTCATTTGATAAATAAAGCTCATTGAGTGTTTATTTATTATATTTAGTTAATGAACATTTAATTAATTGAGCCTTTATTTTGTATTATATGTAATGATATTATTAATTAATATACAGTATATTATATTATAGATACAGTCGGCATAGCATATCACTCTAAGGCCAAGCCCACCGTGGGGGAAAACAATATGAATCTGTCACAGGATTATATTGAAAAAGCATCAATTTCAAACCTGATTTACATACCAATTTCAAACCTGATAACCTGAAACCTCCATTCTTAATTCAAGCCATTGCTATTCAAACTTTAAATTAGATATTTCCTGTGACTATTTCCAGTCCTTGTGGCCTGCTTAATGAGCCAGATACTTTTTCACTAAACATTATTGATCTTGCCAGATTATTGCTGAACAAACAATCCAACAAGATGGCTGAAGTGACATATCCAGATGTATACAGGTAATGGACTGAATCCCCAGGCAAGTCATCACTGACAGTGTGCACATACCTTGTATACACCTGTGTGTTTGGGTCAAATTGTGTAAATTGCTAGCTACCTTTAGATATTAGCTACCATTAGCTAGGTAGCAATAACTAGCTAATGTTAGCTAACCTTCTTGTAACGTTAGCATGCTATCTTATACAGTTAATGTAAGGCCACATATGTGTGTTTGGAAGAGGGATTCCAGAGTCTGCCTTCCTGCTCCCGCTGAATTGCTTGTAGCCATCGGGCCCATCTCTACTGCTCAGTGGTACAGTTCGGCAAAATATAAAAGTGCAGATTTTGTATTTTCTCTTTGTTGTTAGTACATAGGGTCACATAGAAATGTTTTCCATTGTTAAATAAACTACTACTACTAAAAATTGTAATAATCATAATCATAATCATCATCATAAAACATGTTTATTTTTAGATAATACGTTTGGGCTGTAGTATATTCATATATCTTAAAACACTGCAAGGTGTATTGAACCATTCGCATACTTAAATAATATCTGATTGAATTTGTTCTCATTTATTTTTAGCAGGGGTGAATAACACAAATGAAGATGGTGCACAGAATAAAAGTCGCTGAAGGGCCATTGTAAAACACAACCAACACGATACAAAACAAAATAAACCCAAATCAATTATTCCATCTAGTCAATTTGGTGAGGCTGTAAAAATAGGTTGGAAGCTGATGTAATTTCAATTAAACCATTTGTGCTTGCCTTTATTCTCTTTCCTCAAATACATTGAAGTGCAGTTGTCTGAAGCACCATCATTTTCTTCTGAAATAGCCTGCCTTAAATGGCCTCATTAGACAAGGACTGAATAGCAGCATCACTTCTGAAGTAGCCAGGTTGCTGCTGTAGGGACATCAGGGATTTATTTAGTTGTGTGCAGATAAAATAAGAAATCAGGGATTTATCCATCCACTTTGGAAAGTCTGCAGAGCACCAACATAATTATTTTCTGGATAATAGATAAAGGGGAATTAATAAAAACCCCTATCTTCTTGCTGTTTTGGGTTTTATTCTGTGTGTGTGTGCATCTAATTCAAGTATAAAAGTTTTTTTTTTTTTTTTTTTTTTTTCGTTTTTATTTCTATATTAGTTTTAGGTTTAATTTTCATTTCAGGTTCATTTTAAGGCCTCCTATTAAGTTATATTTCAGTTTTTTATTTTGCCAACCAATTTATTTGTATTTTTAATTGTAATCAATTTTAGTTTCAGTTTTAATAATAGTTTTAATTTCACAAAGTCATGTATGTCCTCAGTCGTAGTTAAGCATAAATGGTGCATACATTAATTAAAGATACAATCACAAATTATGTTCTTTGTTTAAATCTTTCCAATTGTATTGAATGTATTTTTTATTAATAATAATGTATCCAAAAACAAACAAGAAAATGACAAAAGTAGGCTAATAATAACTTTACTGCCCACAGCTTAAACTCAACGGACTTGTGTGAAATGACTAAAACAGTTTGAAATATATGCTTATTAACAAAACAAAAAATTAAATACATGTGAGCGGTACAAAAGACAGGAGTATTCCCTTATGTTATCCCATATTTAGTGAAAAAATAATTTAATTTAGTTGGGTTAGCATACTCGCTAGATATTTTCCTTATTCTCTCCTTTGAACAAGAAGATTTCCTGGTAGAGCTAAAGATATCAGAGTAGCTACCAAGTTAGCTAGTGAATGCTATCAGTTCATCATCACTGGCAAGCTAACATTAGCTAAAGTTTTCAAATTAATCTCACACAGTACTTTACATTTATGGCCACCTAATTCTCAGGGGGTTGAGGAAGACTCAATGTGCACTTACGTGGAAAGTAGGCTATCTGATTCACTAAGCCATACAACTCTAGAGTTTGAGAGCTTGCACACAATTTGTTTGCTTTCCAAAAGGTAACATTAGTATTCCCTATACCATAGCCATCTAGTGGCGTTCATTGTCCCCCATCAGACAGAACACTGCCCTGAAACACTTTTGAGATGAGGGCTTTGACTATAAAATATTTGTTTTGTTTTTAACAGTATTTTTCTGTTCTGAACAGTATTAACAGTATTTAATTTCCAATTATTTTAATATCAGTTTAGTTTTTGTTTGTGACACAAGTATTTTTATTTTATTCAACAAATTCATTTTTTCATAGATTTTGTTTGTTTGTTTTTATTAAAACTAAATAATCCTGACAAGTATTCTCATATAAATTGAATGTAGCTTCAATACATATCTAATGTGATCAACTTTGAAGTAAAGAAGGAAATACATATCTAATGTGATCAACTTTGAAGTAAAGAAGGAAAGAAAAGCTTGTATTTCACAAGGTCACACAATTTTATATAGCACAATTTCCGAAATCTTCAAAAATGTGATGTTGCTATTTCTTAAATTAATTAACGAATGAGACAATTGGCCCCTTTTCAAGCAATACATTTAATTAAGACAAACTAATTGTATTGAGAGATTCATTTAGAGCTGAACTCTTCATTTTGTTAATCATTACTTGGTGCAATGGGAGACTATGAGAAATGAAAGGAGGACACACATAGTATTTTTTTCTACCTCAACCAGCAGTTTGGGGAATAGGTCCAGGCTAGCGGATTGTGACCTCCCACAGGTTCTGAGCCTCAGATGTGCAACAGAAGGTGCAGTCCACACAGGCATTTTTTGCTATATAAGGAGGGCCTGGGGTAATGGATTCTTTGACCAAAATCTTTGTATGTCGGTTTCTGATTCTTTGGCTTCCAGTGTCTTTCAGAGAGCCCCTTGAATGTCACACAACTAGCTTGATTCCAAAAACCAGGATGGGTGTGAGTGACTGGACCTTGTGGGCAGAACTGTACAACATCAGGGCCTGTATTCATAAAGTATCTCATAAAGAGTTCTGATCTAGGATCAAGTTTTTCTTGTCCACTTGGTCCAGTGGTTACAATGTTCAACACTGGCCACGGAGACTGGGGTTCAATTCCCCGTCCCGCCAGAGTCGGCTCTGGCTGGGAGTGTCACCACGGGGTGGCGAATGGCTGTCCGCCCCGCATAAGAGTGGCCCTGTAGTACCAGGTTATGGTCGACGGCCTGGTGAGTGCCGTCTCAGAGGAGACGTTACTTCGCCTTCGTCACTACCGGTCGCAGGACTACGGCAGCGAACTCACATTACTAGGGGGGGATAAAAATAACGGCTACTAAATTGGGAGAAAATGGGATAAAATCAGAAACAAAATTTAAAAAAAAAAAAGTACCACTACACTACAGGTGCACCTAAATGTTTTCCCATATCGGAAGACAATAATGCCACGATACACACTGCCAAACGGATTCAAGATTGGTTTCATGAACACCAGGAATACGTCAAACACCTTCCATTTCCTCCCCAATCACCATATCTAAACATCATTGAAACTTTATGGGAAGTTCTGGAACATATTGGGTGGGACGTCGGTGACCCTTTTGGTCATTCAGGTGTCCACAGTCATCAGCTGCATATGAAGTGTCCTCTTTGACTCAATGTCTGTGTGAGCTTATGGTGGTGAGTGAAATGATGTAAATTTGTGGAGAGCACATGCTTGTCTGTGCTTTCCTGAATTGACAGAGGTTACAGTGATTAACGCAAACAACTGGGAACTCCAAATTGGGAGAAATTACATTTTGGGGGATATTTGTCCAAGAACACTTACCTGTCTGATTTCTGTATGGCCATATTGTAGTATTACCAATCTCACCTAGTGTGACCTCCAAATGTTTCCATATGCTAGTCTAGTATGCTGCTTTATTACGTGGCTGTAGATACAGCTCTCACACTTCTGTGTGTTGAAAATAACTAAGTGCTGTTGAGAGATCCAGGGGTTTAGGATGATTCCCGCTCACGTATGTGCAGCTCTTCAGAGCTCATTATTTGCCAAACTGACAGTTTGCTGAAGATTTCAGTGAGAGACATGGGAATCTGTATGTGCTATTAAATACACAGTTGCTGGTATGAAAACACTTTCGCATGCTGTGAAGAAGGTGTTGAGTTATATCAAGCTGATGACAGTAACTATGGAGATGGAGACATTACACACCATTTGAATACGTAGAGACCACTGTAGCACAGTGGCAGGAGTGGCCACCAAAACCCCAAATTACCAGTTCTGTAATTTTATCAAATTATTTAACAAGAGAGATTTTTCCATTCCCAACTAGAGTGTGGTATGGCAGCTAACGTAATAGCTAGCTAATAATTCCTAGATTTAACCGAGCAGGGATGTGAGAATGATTTGTGCTTGGACTGTAGGATGGAGATGAGAAATCACTGCAGGAAAATCACTGCAGGAAAATCACAGCGATTCTTTAGCCTGGCGGGAGGGCTCACTGAACTGAATATAGACAGTAACTAGCTAGCTAGTGTTCACATATATTGCTTGCTAATTCAAGGCTTGGTAAGTGATAAATGCATGATCACTTACTAAGCCTTGTGTTAGCAAGCAACTAGCAACAACAGATATCAATACACAATGTCCATGAACGCTAATGTTATCTAGCTAACTAACTAACTGTTTCTCGCTGTTGGGTCTATGTGCCGCAATCCGCAAACTTGCTTGACTGATGTCTGGCATAGCAACAACAACAAACACGGTGAGCACAGACTGCATGCGAGTGACAATGTGCCGCTTTTCCCATATGGAACTTCTGAAATATTTTGTTATATCCGTACATGATGTGTTTGTTATGATGTGAGTGTAAAACAGAAATTGTTCCAGTTAGCGAATAAAAAAATGAAAAAATAAAATCCTAAATTCAGCAACGACTTGGAAGTTGAAGGTCATCCTTAATTTTTATTCATGTGAGACGATAGGATGACTGCTAATCTGGGCCCCTGATGCAATAGCCAGGTGGCTAACCACAAATATACCCAGTTAAAAGGATAAAATATATGCACATTTATTTACAAAAGTATAAATAAATCACATACTCACATAGACAGAAGCAAAATGAAACACAAAAACAAAACAGCTATCTCAAAATAAAGAATTGTACACTACCTACCAAGGCAAAATAAAACAGTGAATTATTCCGGGAAACTAGCTATCCCTACTCTAACTCTTCCTATCTAACCAAAAGGTGCTGAAAAGATAAGGAAGGTAACAAATACACAAAAGCACAGTCATAAGCCCCAGAAAACAGAAGGGCGAGTCAAAAACAGCTTCACAAAAAACATTATCATACAAATAAGCACTTTACACAAGACCGTACACAAAATAAGGCTTTCTCCAAAAGAAGGCGTCTCCCTCTGTGCAGGGGTGCAGGCCTTTTAATCCCTCAACTCAGGGGGCGTGGTCAGTCGAGGTCGGAGACAGTTCAACTTGTCAACAACTTTTGCCTACGTGCAGCCATCATGCGCATCATGGCTCCCGCAAGCCACCTGCAGCGGGAGGGAAACTCCCGCGCCCACAGCAATATATCGATATAAAGTTGTTTCTTGATATATATACATTGAAACCTGATATATATAAGTTGTTTCTTGATATAAGTAGTTTCCTGATATATATATGTCATTTCTTTATTATATATATATATATATATATATATATATTGTAACGGAGGTCAGCTATCTTACGGAAATGCTAGCTGACCTCCATTGTACGTAGAGATATTAGCATGCTAGGTGGCTAATAGTAACCTAGGAAACTGTATGTCCCAGAGGCCTTTGTGGCCAGCTAAGCGTAAGATTACTAGCTAGCTATGTTAATAAATGTGTACATGTTCTGATGTAAAGTACCACATATGCCTGTTGAGAATGATGTGTGAATGTGTACTATATGTGCCGGCCAACCATCATTGAGTGCGAATGGGTTGTGAGTGTGCCCCGTGTGAATCTGTGCTTGTGCTTTGTACTTCCCTGTGCTACACGCTTTATTGTAATTTAAACCTGATATATATATATATATATATATATGTAGTTTCTTGATATATATACAGTGGGGAAAATAAGTATTTCACCCCCTGCTGATTTTGTGAGTTTGCCCCCTTACAAAGAAAGGAACGGTCTATAATTTTCATGGTAGGTTCATCTTAACAGTGAGAGACAGAATATGAAAAAAAATCCCAGAAAGTTATATTATATGAATTTTAAACATTTATTTGTGTTTTATTGAGGAAAATAAGTATTTCACCCCCTAGCAAAACATGACTCAGTACTTGGTGGAGAAACCCTTGTTGGCAAGCACAGCGGTCAGACGTTTCTTGTAGTTGGTGACCAAGTTTGCGTAGATCCCAGGAGGGATTTTGGCCCACTCCTCTTTGCTAATCCTCTCCAAATCCTTAGAAATCCATTTTCAGTGTCCTGGTTGAGGGAAGGAGGTTCTCACCCAAGATTTCCCGGTACATGGCCCCATTCATCCTCCCCCTCGATCCGGTGAAGTCGTCCTGTGCCCTTAGCAGAGAAACAGCCCCAAAGCATAATGTTTCCACCGCCATGCTTGACGGTGGGGATGGTGTTCTTGGGGTCCAAGGCAGCTTTTTTCTTCCTCCAAACACGGCGAGTCGAGTTGATGCCAAAGAGCTCAATTTTAGTCTCATCTGACCACAGCACTTTCTCCCAAGCCTCCTCTGAATCATCCAGGTGCTCATTGGCAAACTTCAGACGGGCCTGTACATGTGCCTTCTTGAGCAGGGGGACCTTGCGGGCACTACAGGATTTCAATCCATTACGGCGTAGTGTGTTACCAATGGTCATCTTGGTGACTGTGGTCCCAGCTGCCTTGAGATCATCAACAAGCTCCAGCCGTGTAGTTCTGGGTTGTTCCCTCACCTTTCTCATGATCAGGTTCACTCCACGAGGTGAGATCTTGCGTGGAGCCCCAGACCGAGGGAGATTGATGGTCAATTGGTGTTTCTTCCATTTTCTAATTATCGCACCAACAGTTGACTCCTTCTCACCAAGCTGCTTGCCAATGGTCTTGTAGCCCATTCCAGTCTTGTGCAGGTCTACAATTTTGTCCCTGATGTCCTTAGACAATTCTTTGGTCTTGCCCATTGTGGAGAGGTTGGAATCTGATTCATTGATTGATTCTGTGGACAGTTGTCTTTTATACAGGTAACGAGTACTTAATTAGGAGTACTAATTAAGTAAGAGGACTAATCTGTGTGCCTCCTGGTCACATAACCGGTCTGTGGGAGCCAGAATTCTTGCTGTTTTGCTAGGGGGTGAAATACTTATTTTCCTCAATAAAACACAAATAAATGTTTAAAATTCATATAATGTGATTTTCTGGGATTTTTTTAAAATATTCTGTCTCTCACTGTTAAGATTAACCTACCATGAAATTTATAGACCGACCGTTCCGTTCCTTTCTTTGTAAGGGGGCAAACTCACAAAATCAGCAGGGGGTGAAATACTTATTTTCCCCACTGTACATTGAAACCTGACATAGATGTTGTCTCTTGATATATATGTAAGTTTTTATATATAGTTTCCTGATAAGTCATTTCTTGATATACATTGAAACCTGATATATATATATATATATTGTTTATTGATATACACATTGTTTCTTGATTTCTATACATATATACAGTATGTCGATTGGCACAGGCAAACTCAAAGTTCTTAATAAAATGCAATATTATAAGTTTCAGTTCAAATCCAATTAAAAGTTCATTTGGATTGAGTTGAGTATGTCTCAATAAGGACCCAACGGAATGCCCAAATACAGTTAGGTCCGGAAATATTTGGACAGTGACACAATTTTCATAATTTTGGCCCTGTACGCTACCACAATAGATTTGAAATGAAATAATCGAGATGCAATTGAAGTGCAGACTTTAAGCTTTAATTTGAGGGTATTTACATCAAAATTGGAGGAAGGGTTTAGGAATTGCAACAATTTTCATACATAGACCCCTCATTTCAAGGGACCTAAAGTAATTGGACAATTGACTCAAAAGCTGTTTCATGAGCAGGTGTGGGCTATTCCCTCGTTATTACATCATCAATTAAGCAGGTAAAAGGTCTGGAGTTGATTTCAGGTGTGGCATTTTCATTTGGAAGCTGTTGCTGCGAATCCACAACATGCGGTCAAAGGAGCTCTCAATGCAAGCGAAACAGGTCATCCTTAGGCTGTGAAAAAAGAAGAAATCCATCAGAGAGATAGCAGAAACAGTAGGAGTGGCCAGATAAACAGTTTGGTACATTCTGAGAAAAAAGGAACGCACTTGTGAGCTCGGCAACACAAAAAGGCCCGGACGTCCACGGAAGACAACAGCGGTTGATGATCGCAGGATCCTTTCCATGGTAAAGAAGAACCCCTTCACAACATCTAGTGAAGTGAGGAAGACTCTCCAGGAAGTAGGCGTATCATTATCCAAGTCTACCATAAAGAGAAGACTTCACGAGAGCAAATACAGAGGGTTCACCACAAGGTGCAAACCATTCATAAGCCTCAAGAATAGAAAGGCCAGATTAGAGTTCGCCAAAACACATCTAGAAAAGCCAGCCCAGTTCTGGAACAGCATTCTTTGGACAGATGAAACTAAGATCAACCTGTACCAGAATGATGGGAAGAGAAAAGTATGGAGAAGGCTTGGAACGGCTCATGATCCAAAGCACACCACATCATATGTAAAACATGGTGGAGGTAGTGTGATGGCATGGGCATGCATGGCTTCCAATGGCACTGGGTCACTAGTGCTTATTGATGATATGACAGAAGACGGAAGCAGCCGCATTAATTCTGAAGTCTATAGGAACATTCTGTCTGCTCACATTCAGCCAAATTCAGCAAAGTTGATTGGACGGCGCTTCACAGTACAGATGGACAATGACCCAAAACATACTGCGAAAGCAACCCAGGAGTTTTACAAGGCAAAGAAGTGGAATATTCTACAATGGCCGAGTCAATCACCTGATCTCAATCCGATCAAGCATGCATTCCACTTGCTTAAGACAAGACTTAAGGCAGAAAGACCTGCAAACAAACAACAACTGAAGACAGCTGCAGTCAAGGCCTGGCAAAGCATCACAAAGGAGGAAACCCAGCGTTTGGTGATGTCCATGGGTTCCAGACTTCAGGCAGTCATCCCCTGCAAAGGATTCTCAACAAAGTATTAAGAATGAACATTTTATTTATGATTATATTCATTTGTCCAATTACTTTAGGTCCCTTGAAATGAGGGGTCTATGTATTAAAATTGTTGCAATTCCTAAACCCTTCCTCCAATTTTGATGTAAATACCCTCAAATTAAAGCTTAAAGTCTGCACTTCAATTGCATCTCGATTATTTCATTTCAAATCCATTGTGGTAGCGTACAGGGCCAAAATTATGAAAATTGTGTCACTGTCCAAATATTTACGGACCTAACTGTATATGCCTGTGTCAATCGACATACCGACATACCGTATTTATATTTATGCCATTTAGCAGAAGCTTTTATCCAAAGCAACTTACAGTTGTGAATGCATACATTATTCAGTATATGTGGTCCCAGTGGGAATTGAATCCACAACACTGCCGTAACGTTGCCAACGCTACGCTCTACCTACTGAGCCACACAGAACCATATATCAAGAAACTACTTATATATATTAGGTTTCATTATATTTCCTGTTTGGCCCCCAATAATATGTATATGATTTTATATTTGATTTTGTGACCACACATAAATTACATCAACAGAAAATAAAGCAAAATGTAATTTGCATACAGGTACTTGTCAATGAACTCTATTTAGACAATATTTCGACACTTTAAAGGCTACTTTAAGGACAAATCCATAACCTTGTGGAATTGTATATTTATATAATAGATTTATAGCAGACATTTTTGTCAATGATTAGCTGTAAACATACTCTTCTTAATTTAATTTTGTAAACAGGTTAGAAACCTGAAGTTATTTTCATAAACATATGAAACATTGCATAGATGTAGTACCAAACAATGCTATGATATGGGAAACACATGGACAATTATACACACACCTCACAACTATGCTATCTGGAGATAGATTTCTAAGCTGACAGTATTATAATGAAATGGATGTTGAGGTCCACGAGGCAACCAGCACCATTCTATTGGGGAGAAAAGGTGTTGCATAGGCGTTGATGGCATTACTTTCTAAATGTAAGAGTGAAAGAAGAATGTTAGCTAAGTCCAATCTGGTATTGTGAAGAGCGAATAGAATCCATCCATCTCTCTGTTCATGAACACCTACTTAAGGCACCTTCTTGAGGTCCCTCTCAAATTAACTAAATAATGACATCCCTCCACGTAATATATTATTACTCTATAGCTTTATACTATATAACTACATTTGGCCAAATAATTACAGTAACTTGCACACTACAAATATAAATTGCATTTTTGGTCTAAAAATAAATAATAAAAAGTATATTTTTCTGCCCAAAAAAACCTATCAAGCACTCACAAAAGACAAGTATTTCAGTTACAAGACATCTAGGATATTTTTTAGTGAAACCCATTAAAATAAAATGATTCTTGTTTAATTCACGTTTTTTCAGTTTAAAAATGGATAGTTTGGCGACAGGTGGGAGGTGATAAAATGAGCGAGAAATAACTTTTGTGTATCACAAATTAATAAAGGTTTTATAACATTTGGGACCGATTTTATCCCATTGACTTTCCATTTGCGTCCCTAGCTCTTCTACTTTGATGAAATATTATTAGTTCATAGTTACTAACAGCTTTAGATTTGGTTTACGTCACGTTTTTCGGACTGGGGGCTTGAGGATGTGTTTGCAAGTTGCCACTCTTTTTTCGTTGTTTGCTTTTATCGTTGGCCAATTTAAACTGTGCTTTCGATCCACTGATATGTTTATGTGGATCGTGGATAGTTATGACGTTTGTGCATAACTAAGGGAGGGAGAGCACTTTTGAATAATCACTAATTCATTCACAAAATTGGATGATTGATAGCAGTGTTTGAATTGGGTTAAAATAAGTGCAGGGACTCACTTTTTCAGGTCTGTCGCTGTGGCGGGCGATTGACAGCGACAGTCTGACAGGACTCCATCGCTTGTGATAACGCTCTCGTTCTCTGGACAGTTTGCGTCTGAGCTAGCCAGTGGTGGATTATCCTCATAATTTATTTTAATTTTACTTGACGCATTTTTTTGCCATGCTAACGTTTTAGATTAGGCTATTATCAATGTAAAACATTTGATGCCAACTATTTTGAACGTCCCGCTATATCCTTAGCCACAACGCGATACTAGCACTAGTCTACGGCTGTGTTCGAAACCGCTCACTCGTTCACTCGTTCCCTATTCCCTATATAGTGTTCACTATATAGTGTACTATGTAGTGAACGACAAACTGTTTTCGGATACTACAACTGAACGTCATTTGCGTTAAAAAAAAAGTGCCGGATATTCAGGTGACGCAAGTGGATGCGCCCAGTATCGCGTAAACAAACCGAGCACTCATGGCAGCAGGTTGAAATGTACTCAGGTGGTATCGGGTTTGCATGTTCAGTTTTGAATGTTAAATCCCAAATAAATTGTTGAAATTTTAATGATGTACAAGTGTGGTTTTGTCAACTGTGGTGCTGTCTGCTAGCCACTGCTTTAGCCACCAATAGCTACTGTTATGGAAGTCGTGAGCTAACTAGCTCATGTGCTAACATTAGGATAACTCACGAGCTCACGACGAGCACCAACTCCCATAGCGATAATAACAGTAGCTATCGGTGGCTAAAGCAGTTAGCTAACGTTACCACCATGATTACTGTTTCTGTTTTACTGCTGTTGGCTCAACTTTTGTTCTTGAGGCATAAACGGAGGCGCATGTATGACGGTATGACACGACCGCATTGCATTGTGGTACACGGGAGAAATTGTAGGGTACATTCGCTGTTCACTACAAATCACGGTGAATTGTGGGTATTTTCTCGTCTCGTGAACGAAATTAACAGTTTAGAATTTGTCAAACACTACAAAATGGCGTACACACTATATAGTGCACTATGTAGGGAATAGGGAGCGGTTTCGAACACAGCCTACGTGTGACACGATAGTTAGCCTACGTCACATGTCAGTTGTAATCTGGGAATTGAAGTCAACTGCGGACCTCACAGACGTGCATTTTGCAGTGCGAAATATGATTATTGGGTGTAGAATAGTCTTTTACAACCTGAATCTTATTTAATATTCTAATTATCAATGGAAACTGGTTATTTCACCTCTCAAAAGTCACAGAAAAGTTGGAAATTGACTTCATTTAAGTGAATAGGCTACCGTTCATCATAAATAAGTAACAGGCGCACAATTACGTCCCGGGATGTAGGCATTGGAAAGTAAGAAGTTGTGGGACTGCGTCCCGGTGAGGTCCGGCCCAATTCTAGCACTGGTTAATAGGCCAGTAGAGATATTACCTTAAGTATTGTGAGATAGACCATGCATATTTTACAGCAGCCATTTTACAGCATGTCGGGGATTACTCCCGTCCTGTGCGCACGCTGTGTGTAACCTGTATGATTTTTTCTAACACGTTAGAGATACAATGTAGTGCTAGCTAGCGCTGTAGGTCATTGAATGACATAACACAGGAGAATTACATATTCCATTATAAAACAGGAGGCTGTTTTGCTGTTCTTTGTATACTAAGGTGTGTTATGTTTTACAATGTTGAATATACAGTTAGGTCCGGAAATATTTGGACAGTGACACAATTTTCATAATTTTGGCCCTGTACGCTACCACAATAGATTTGAAATGAAATAATCGAGATGCAATTGAAGTGCAGACTTTCAGCTTTAATTTGAGGGTATTTACATCAAAATTGGAGGAAGGGTTTAGGAATTGCAACAATTTTCATACATAGACCCCTCATTTCAAGGGACCTAAAGTAATTGGACAATTGACTCAAAAGCTGTTTCATGAGCAGGTGTGGGCTATTCCCTTGTTATTTCATCATCAATTAAACAGGTAAAGGTCTGGAGTTGATTTCAGGTGTGGCATTTTCATTTGGAAGCTGTTGCTGCGAATCCACAACATGCGGTCAAAGGAGCTCTCAATGCAAGTGAAACAGGTCATCCTTAGGCTGCGAAAAAGAAGAAATCCATCAGAGAGATAGCAGAAACAGTAGGAGTGGCCAGATCAACAGTTTGGTACATTCTGAGAAAAAAGGAACGCACTGGTGAGCTCGGCAACACAAAAAGGCCCGGACGTCCACAGAAGACAACAGCGGTTGATGATCGCAGGATCCTTTCCATGGTAAAGAAGAACCCCTTCACAACATCTAGTGAAGTGAGGAAGACTCTCCAGGAAGTAGGCGTATCATTATCCAAGTCTACCATAAAGAGAAGACTTCACAAGAGCAAATACAGAGGGTTCACCACAAGGTGCAAAACCATTCATAAGCCTCAAGAATAGAAAGGCCAGATTAGAGTTAGCCAAAACACATCTAGAAAAGCCAGCCCAGTTCTGGAACAGCATTCTTTGGACAGATGAAACTAAGATCAACCTGTACCAGAATGATGGGAAGAGAAAAGTATGGAGAAGGCTTGGAACGGCTCATGATCCAAAGCACACCACATCATCTGTAAAACATGGTGGAGGTAGTGTGATGGCATGGGCATGCATGGCTTCCAATGGCACTGGGTCACTAGTGTTTATTGATGATATGACAGAAGACGGAAGCAGCCGCATGAATTCTGAAGTCTATAGGAACATTCTGTCTGCTCACATTCAGCCAAATTCAGCAAAGTTGATTGGACGGCGCTTCACAGTACAGATGGACAATGACCCAAAACATACTGCGAAAGCAACCCAGGAGTTTTACAAGGCAAAGAAGTGGAATATTCTACAATGGCCGAGTCAATCACCTGATCTCAATCCGATCGAGCATGCATTCCACTTGGTTAAGACAAGACTTAAGGCAGAAAGACCTGCAAACAAACAACAACTGAAGACAGCTGCAGTCAAGGCCTGGCAAAGCATCACAAAGGAGGAAACCCAGCGTTTGGTGATGTCCATGGGTTCCAGACTTCAGGCAGTCATCGCCTGCAAAGGATTCTCAACAAAGTATTAAGAATGAACATTTTATTTATGATTATATTCATTTGTCCAATTACTTTAGGTCCCTTGAAATGAGGGGTCTATGTATTAAAATTGTTGCAATTCCTAAACCCTTCCTCCAATTTTGATGTAAATACCCTCAAATTAAAGCTTAAAGTCTGCACTTCAATTGCATCTCGATTATTTCATTTCAAATCCATTGTGGTAGCGTACAGGGCCAACATGATGAAAATTGTGTCACTGTCCAAATATTTCCGGACCTAACTGTAAATGGATATCTACATGCTAACTAGCAGAAGGGATACACACCCACCCAATATGCATACCCAGTAAGGAACAACACATAGGCCTACAGTTTTAGATTTTCAGTGGTCACTGTATAAGGTAATTTTTTATCAATGTAAATTGTAAATATAATTTATAGCTTTTATATCATTTTTTTCATCTTTAGCTCTGATGACTACAAATGTGGAATATTGAAATTCTAAATTTATTCAGGCAAGAATCCATCTAGTGTTAGTGCATATCATTGCTCAATACCTATTACACTTATTAAAATATATATCTAATTTGCTTTTACTGGGCCAGATTAAAACTGTCTTTGATATTAACAGTTTGGATTTGGTCCATCAGACTTGTGAAATGAATATGGTTTTTATTGAATTCTTCCCATTCCCTGCCAATTGGAGTGTCACTGTCAGAGACCTGAATCACTTCTGGTGTGCCATCTGGAGGCAAACGAGTCCTCACTTCTCAAAATACATTCCCCAGCAGTTCTTCCTGTATACATTACATAATGACAGCTCTAATGGACACATGGGTACATTTCAATACTGGCTGTTTATTGTATTACGAGAACATTGCCCGATTATTGGTATTTGGATTTTACAATCTTTTGATCAATTGAAATGCTATTTGCTCATAATAAGGATATTAATATAACAACAGTAGTGTAATATAGAACAAGTATGAGAATTTGGCTTTGTTGAGGGCTCCCAAGTGGCTCGGGCATTAAAGGCATTCACCACGGACGCAGGCTGGGGCCTATAGTCACAGGTTTGAGCCTTGATTATGTCATCAGCTGATTATGACCACAATGGCAGGACCCATTCATTTTACATTTTACATTTTAAGCATTTAGCATTTTATCCAGAGTGACTTACAAGATGTGCATTAATACATGGTAGGAACAATCATAGTTAGTGCACGAGATCAGTGCAGGAATACAGCAATAGAAATCATTGCAGGCAGTGAATTTTGAGTCTGAAGAGGTGGGTTTTGAGTCTCTTGCAGAAGATCATAAGTGATTCCGCGGTCCTGACTGATTGAAGAGGAAGGTCTCTTGCCAGCGAGGGATCAGGACAGAGAAGAGGCGAGACCGCGAGGAGCGGCTGCCAGGCGCCCGGAGGGAAGGGACAGTCAGTTTACCAGAGGAGGTGGAGCGGAGGGGTCTGGGAGGTGTGTAGGGAGTGATGAGTGACTGGGGGTCTGAATCTGATGCGTGCTGCGATGGGGAGCCAGTGCAGAGAGGATAGTAGAGGGGTGACGTGGGTGAACTTCGGCTGGTTGAACACCAGACAAGCGACAGCGTTCTGGACTAGTTGCAGTGGCTTGATGGCGCAGGCCGGAAGGCCTGCCAGCAAGGAATTGCAGTAGTCCAGACGTGAGATCACCAGGGCCTGGACCAGGAGTTGAGTGGCCTCTTGGGTGAGGAACGGTCGGATCCTCCGGATGTTGTGGAGGGAGAAACGGCAGGTCCGAGTGATCGCTGCAATATGGCTCGAGAAGCACAGCTGGTTGTCCAGGGTTACCCCAAGACTCCTGGCAGACTGGGACGGAGACACTATGGAGCCTTCCACGGTGATTGACGCATCAATCATCGGGGAGCCCTTCGCTGGGAGGAAGAGCAGCTCTGTCTTCCTCAGGTTCAGCTTCAGGTGGTGGGTGGACATCCATGCGGAGATGTCAGCCAGGCATGCAGAGATCTGTGCCAGGACCTGGGTATCAGATGGAGAGAAGGAGAGGAACAGTTGTGTGTCATCAGCATAACAGTGATAGGAAAAACCATGAGCAGAAATAACAGAGCCAAGTGACTTGGTGTACAGAGAAAATAGGACGGGGCCTATTTTCGGGCTTTTTTCCCACCAGGGGTGAGGCGGTTTTAAGTTGACAAGGTTTCCTCACAATACCAATGTATTAGTTACTACAAATGACATGGCAGATGCACAAAAGCATCAGTGAGAGATGTGCTTCTCCTTTGATCTGTGCTTGCTCTCTTCTGCAGTACTGCATGGTCTGTAGGGTATCAAATTGTCACTGGCTCAAGGACGAGTGCATCAGAGGAATGCACACATGTCAGCTACAGCTCTACTGATGTGTGGGTGCTAGTGGCATAAGTGTAACTCAATTGACCATTTAAAATGGAGGCTCAATGGCCCATTGGCCCATTTACAATTGATGATAAAGAAATTAAGAAAAGAGGGAAATAAATGAATACAATCTGATCCCTTTCCTTGGGATTCAATTAATCCATTCAGGCATCCAGGATTAAACACATGGAATAACTAAACACCATATAGGTGAGAATTCAGACAAGTATTTGATCAATTAAAACAAACAATGTTTGTCTCTGCTTGGCACAAATAAATGTGGGCAAATCAAGCATTTATAAATGGTGGGGCTTTATAATAACTACCTTTTTTGAGCATATTATAAGTGCAAGTCTCATTCTTTAAATTATTATATGCCACTTTGACTGGACACCTTATGCTAAGACCTTTTTGGAGTGTGTATGTTTATCGTGTTACTGCTTTAAACTAATAGCCTTTGGTGGCCTTTAAAGTTAATGTGACACACATTTTCCAGATGCCATTTTATTTTTAATGCTGGACTGCTAACAGAAGAAATTGCTGGACAAGTACACACACTTTAAAGTCAGAGAATAGCCTACAGTAGGTTTCCTTTTCGGACAAAGAATGAGAAACCTATTAGGAAAAAGACACCAAAAATTGAGACTGACTGGAAACGCAAGACATTAGGGCCTGTTTTTGTCAGAAATCACTATCCACTGTCTAGAAAGATATGCTCAGCCATGCCATCAGAGTAGATTCCCTGGGATATAAGGGTTAGAGCCTTCATGCAATAGTTATCAACCTTTCAGCAAGCAAACAGTCAGAAGATGTGATTTATGTTGCATAAAGCATTAATAGCATTGGAAGGAAGGAAATTTAATGATGTTCACATACTTCAAATTTATATTCTGTAAAGTGTAAGTGGCTTTTGATTGTACAGTATTCAATTACGTGCATACAGAACACAGGTCTTTTTGTATACTGGGACTGTATTGTTAGAAAGGTGGTGGTTGAAGTTTGTGCAACATATACAACTTTAAATAATTTAAAAAGATGGAACGTAAAGTATAAAGGTATACACAGGAAATATAGCATAAAAGTATTAATATTTTATATGCTAATTAGGGGTCAAAGCAAGAAAAGTTGATGGAACATAATTGTATTAGTGCAAAATATGTTTCATTATAATAAGGTCAAATGTAGTATTATATTGAAATGGAATATGTATTTCCTACAAATTCCATCTAAATATCTCAAAAACATGGCCACCACATACATCAAATATTTCACTTCTGACAAATTACCAGAAAAATCTTTGAATCTTTAAAAGAGGAAAATCTTAATTGTAAATGTAAATGTAAAAACAGTCTGAGTTTGGCTTTTAAGTGACATAGACTACTGTCATTGTAGTTTTTGCATGTCCTATTTCAATGAATTCAAACACCCATAACTAATTGCACTTTTTTTTTTTTTTGTTATTGTAATAATTTTGTAAAACTTTTTTTAAATAATTGAGGGGCCACATACATAAACATAGGTATTCATAAAAATTATAATTAAGTTAACCCAAAGTGGGGACGTGGTTGTGGGCAAAAAAAAACAGACTGCTGAGCTCAGAACAGGCCAGAACCATAAAATGCATAGAGCTATACCTGACACACTGTGGGTGTTGGGAAGCAATGAGGATTTTTCAAAGCTTTTTTTCATTTTTCATTTTTCGATATGGTAAAATATACAGAAATCTTAAAATGAAATGATTGACAAGGACTTTTTGTTTGTTTGATGACAAGGCTAAGATAAAGTGAGATGACCACCCAAATGGTGTAACACTAATGTGTGTGTACATGCAAAGTCAAGACAGTGACACACAACACAGAGGGGGCAGATCAGAGATATGTACTCCAATCACAGCATTCAAGTATTGGTTGACAGTAGTATTATCCAATTAAATGGAATTACAAATGACACTTTAGATTAAGCAGTTGTCCATTAACTTTGAAATTATTTTCCGACAACAATGTCTCCAAAAATAGAACAATATGTTGTATGATGGTCAATATGTTGTATAATGGTCATGATTGTAAAATTGTTCACTTGTTCAATATTCACGTGCCTAATAATCACTGTAGTGTATTCTATCTAAATTGTGAAAGAAATGCTGCTTCAAACAATAATGGTATTTATCAGAAACTGTACTTGACTCGCTGAGTTTTTTTGTTTGTTTTTACTAGTTTTTTTAAATAATTTGTATTTATTTATTTATTTATTTTGAAGAGCACAGCATCAACATTATGTGTGCTTATCTAAACAGATAAGCACATTTAATAAGAACATAAGAACATAAGAATGCACAATGAACAGGCCGTTCAGCCCATCTAGGCTTGTCATTTCCTAATCTAAAGAATATCCAGTACTGCATCAAGCCTGTACTTGAAAATACCTGCCTCAACTACCTGACCTGGCAAGCTGTTCCAGGCATTGACAACTCTCAGTTGTCAGTTTGAGGATTTAATTTTCTCTTTAAAAGGCTTGTATGTTCTCTGGTAGAAAAACAAACAAAACAAAGCATAGATTTTTCTATTATCATCACTCTGTGAGTGGGAGGACTGATGAACCTCAGGGCACCCTGGCAGCCACATCACCCAAGAAAAGGGAGTTAATCATAGTGGGGGATTCAATTATTAGAGGTGTAGACAGTATAGTCTGTTTGTGGAAAAAGGAGTCTCGGGTGGCACGTTGCCTGCCTGCTCCCCAGGTTAGAAACCTCCTGGAACACGCAGACAAGCTCCAGGCCAGAGCAGGGCTGGATCCAGTGGTCATGGTCCATGTTGGAGCCAGTGACATAGGTAAGGGCAGGTTTGAGGTTCTGGAGCACAAATTTATAGAATTAGGATCAATGATCTGGAACAGAACCCCCACAGTGGTCTTCTCTGGAATTCTGCCTGTACAACGTGCTAGTAAAGGGAAGCAGAATTTATATGGAGATTTAACATGTGACCAGGTGAAAGGATTTAAAATATTCCTCAAAGTATAGCTAATTTACAAAAGGTTTCAGAGGACCTTGAGATAAGGGATGGAGTTGTACTAGAAAAACTACAAAAACTGAAGACAAATAAGGCAGCAGGCCCCGATGGCATATATCCTAGAGTACTCAAAGAACTTGGGGAGATTATATATAAACCATTGAAAGATATTTTTATGCGATCCCTAAACACTGGAGAAAAATGTTTTGTTTGTTTTTCTTCCAGAGAACAGACCAGCCTTTTAAAGAGAAAATTAAATCCTCAAACTGCCACGCGTCACTTATGAGCTTATAACCCCATTTGAGTCCGTGCTCTGTTGTTTTAATTCAAATGTGGAACAAATGCTACTTTCCCCACTGGCATACTGAAAGAATGTCATTAAAGGCCATTTTGTGGATGGCTTGTCCCTCTCACTCCATCAGGGGCCTGCTGAAGTTCAAGGCAGGGATGCTCTTGGTGTGCTGGTCTTGTGTAGGAAGGAAGGTTGTGTAGGAGTCAAATTAGCCCAACATTTGGTTTATTGTTGGATTCCAGCCATTTGACAATCTGCCATAGCCGTAGAAAATGTAAGCTGAAGGAAAGCTGAGTGGATGATATTGTATCTCTTGGGTGCTACGTGGTACTGGGATGGTGCGGTCTGTGTTACGCACAAATGTAGGGATTTGTCCTACCCTCTGTATTAATTTCACAAAAGGTCAATGCTGCATGCCAATACTCCTACTCCTCTGACCAGGCTCGATTTTCTGTCTCTGACCATCCACGTGAAAATCATGCTACATCTACGGCAGGTTGAGACCACACACGACTGCAGAGATGTTCCACCTCCTGCATGCATTACACAAATTAGAGATGTACTCGACTAAAGATCAAAGAATCATGGCCTCATCTCAATTTTCCTCCTTCTTCCATACACACACCCTTGTTCCCTGACCTACGGGGGAGGCATTTTGATTCAGCAGCACTGATTATGCATGCGGTAGATCACGGGTGGAGGTGGTTCTGTGGGACACGGCAGAGTGTTGGACGGCCCTGCCTTGCCTAATGAACTGGTTCCAGGCTGCAGCCAAGGTGCTTTCTACCTAATTAGGCTTTAACTGACTGATTGGTCTGCACAAGATTGTAAACCCAGGTGCCCCTTCATTAACGGGGCTATGCAGTTCCACTCTGCACCTCGAGGGGAGTATGCCCTTCCATTGGGTTCAGCTGTATGTCAGGAAGGAGCGGGAATATGCAACCCTCTTGCTTTGACGACTCCTTCTAATTGTGTGGGGTGGGCTACAGCAATGCTGTGACCTCAGCTGTACCGAGGAAAAGATCAGACCAACCCTGAACACCTTGAACAGTTTTCTCTTCACTAGCCGCTGTGGTGAAAGCATGCAGCTACCTCCACAATGCTGTTTTTATTTATCTGTATTTATTAAATGTTTTTGTCAATTTATTTTTGTAGTAAGCGTTTCAACAGGAAACAGCCACACTAATTGATCTCTCACACTAATTTTCCGCAAGGTGATACAGAGGACACATTCTGGTACTGAAATGGTCACTACATTTGTTTGAGTTTTTTTCATCTTTTTTGATCATGGAAATGAATGCTGTGCTTTTCATCCAATTCACACAAAGAAGATTCCATAGAATACTGAGGCATATGCTGGTCTGATCTGATCTCTGAATATTGGTGTAGACATGGTGTAGCTAGCTAAGCTTTGGTCGTACTGTGCAAAAATGAGATCATACCATATAAATAGTTCTGAAACACCTTTGTGTATATAAGTTTCTTAGCAGCTCAGTCAGTAAAGGTGCTCTCCATACTGCAGGCTGAGCGCTACTGCCCAGCTAGTTTGTTATAGGGATATATAACTAGCTGACTATTACCAGGAGTCTGCAGAACTGGGACATAGTTAGGGAAAGATTTCTTTGAGCCTCAGCGCACCGTAGAGAAGCAAATGTTCTTTGACTGACACTAGGTGTCTTGTACAATGCTGTGTGGCTTGTACTCTCGTATTGGGAAATAAACGTCATCCACATGCTTTAGCTGCAGAGCTTCCTGCAGTGGCATGGGTGACATAAAAGTGATGTGAGAGCATAGTAAAACTGGATATTCCAAATGGGAGAAAAAAGGGGAAAAATGAATGAATTTATTATATACATTTATAAGCGGGCGGCAGTGCAGTGGATAGCACTGTCACTGCATAGCAAGAAGGTCCTGGGTCCGATCCTAGCCGGGGCCTTTCTGTGTGGAGTTTGCACATCCTCCCCGTGTCCGCGTGGGTTTTCTCCAGGTACTCTGGTTTCCTCCCACAGTCCAAAGACAAGCATGTTAGGATAATTGGTGCGTCTAAATTGCCCGTAGGTATGAGTGTGTGAGTGAATGGTGTTTGTGCCCTGACATGGATTGGTGACCTGTCCAGGGTGTATTCCTGCCTCTCGCCTAATGCATGCTGGGATAGACTCCAGCCCCCCTGCGACCCTGACCAGGAATAAGTGGGTTAAGATAATGAATGAATGAATTCATAAGCTTTGCTTTAGTGCCTAGTAAATCCTGCCAAAGCCTGCCATCATTTGTTAATAATAAGTCATTATTATTAATCAAGGTATTCAGATTTTATTTTGAGTCAGGTCCCTGCTGAAAATTGTGAAGTAATATTCAGCATGACGATACGCTATTACATTATGTATTTGTTTCGCAGATGCCCTTGTGCAGGTGAATATTTACTAAATGAATTAAAATAAATTATCTCAAGGTTACAATGGCAATGACTAGGATTTGAACATGCAACCTTTTCATTGCAAATACAACATAATTCCCTAAGCAGAAATAACTAATAATAGTAATAATAATAATACCCACCTGGCTCAGTTAGTCTGACAAATAGCTTGTCATCATGTCATGGGTGCCAGATGTTGGTGTGGTTTTAGATTCAGGGCAGTGAATGCTCTGCCTCTATTCTACCTGCTGCAAGGATTTTCTCACCACACATCCCTGTTGACATCGCCATATGCCGTCAGCATATGGTGTTGGAACAAAACAGGTGACCCTTTGGAGCAAAAGGGGCAGGATGTTGCTCTCTACATTACAAATCCTGAAGGAATTATTTGAATCCATGGTTACACAAGATATACTTTGTTCTGCCCCAGGTAGGCCATGTGCTTCAAGCTTGTAGTGGCTGGTGAGGGAGATGGGCATATGGTGTCATGAGCAATTGTAAATTGCCTCACTATGAGTATTGTGTGTAGTGATTGTTGTTTAATTGCCGGTGAAGTATTCATCCCTGGTTGGCGAGTGTCAAAGCGTTGAGAGAACTACTGATTCAGTAGAGTGATGTGCATCTTTAAATAGTGAGCATCCACGACATACAAGGGTAATGGAACTCAATACTCTTTGTGGGATGTTTATCATTGCTATTATTATTTGGGCTTTTGTAAAGCAGGCTTGTGTGAATTTGATTGAGACTGATCATAGAGCTGTTATTTTCGTGTGGTCATTACTTTCATTGTGTGGTAAAATATAAGGGTCATTTGAGTAGGCTGTGCCACTGCTCAGTTTCATTTCTTTTCAATATTGTTAAAGAACCATAATGATTTATACATCATTATTTGAATAAATATGATTTTTTTGGATATGAATAACCCAACGTTGCTTGGAAGGAGGATATGTAGACGTGGGAAGATATGACTTTTGTTATTGAAATAGCTTGTCACACACTATGATTTATTTAAACATTGCATACATTTGTGTCATTTTGCTTCTGCCTCCCCCTTGGTTGAATGGGGCAACTCGGTGTCCCGGGGTGGGGTTTGGGAAGCCCTGTGTTATCCTCTGCGTAGTGCTTATGCTGTATACAGTACATATGACTTGATATTGTATATTGTTTATTGTATTTTGTATATTTCCTTGTCCCATCCTTGTTTATTGTGTTCCTTTGCTGTTGAAGGCCTCTTAATAAGGTTGCCATTGTAAATGAGTAATGGCTGTCAACTGATCTACCTGCTTAAATAAAGTTTACATTTAGAAAAGTACATGTGAACTTTAATGTTTTACAGTAAGTTCCATCAATATTTTAAAAAGGGCTCAATATATAAGGGATCCAAACCATGACTGCAAAGTGTGAGGACCAGGGAAATCAATATAAATGAAGAAGAACATTTAGATAATTTGTTCGGCCATGCATAAATCTGTGTCTTTAAGACAGTGCTCACTTCTTAGCTATAACGGATATTATTTTCCATTTTATCTCTCGATATTTCCTTCCATTGCTATATTTACAGATAGAGATTGTCTTGCAGACAAAATTACCTGTCTGCCTCAGAGAATAAATGACGGGATCTTCTTGCCGTTTGCCTGGTGTGTTCCTTACTAAATGCTGCCCTGTTTAATGCGGGGGGGGGGGAGGGGTGTTCACAGTGCAGCACATTGACAATGTGTTGAGGGGGAACATTCTTCTATCAGAAAACAGAGAGGCTTACACGAAGGCCCGAGTCTGTCGATAGTTCCTCCCGGTATACCCTCCTCTCACGTTTCCGCGATCCATGCTTATCCTTCTGCTCGATCCAGGCAGCAAGGCCCCCTGGGAAGTTTCCGATCTCCGGAGCACTTCCTGAAGAATTGATGACTTCTAATGTACCAGTTAATGCAGAGGAGGGGGGAACATCCATCAGGGCTGACAATTTAATGGCGATTTCATAGATAGGGCCCTCGCATCTTTTTTTAGTTTCTCTCCTCCCCCCCCCCCCCCTTCCCCCTTCCCCCTTCCATATTTATTTTTCTCCAAAGGCATCATCAGTCGGTTTTTCCACACGGGAGCTAATATTTTCAGAACGTTTTGAGGGGCCGTTTTGGAATGAAGGCTTGATGCATTGCACAAAATTAGAGCTGCCATCCCAATTCTCGGAAGACTAATAACATGTGATTCAGTCCTCAGCCCTGATAAGTACCAGATGAGTAAGGATGTGATACATATACCCTGAGCATGATGATATCACTGTTGACTCAACAAGGCATGTGAAATCATCCCATTTTAATAAAAGGAGCCATACCAAGTGTTCCAATGGGCTTCGTGACACAAGAACATTAGTGTAATCACAGTGAGGTGTTCTGAACTTAACGTTATTGACATTTCTATGTTTGCTAATTAGTGTTTCTATCCATGCAAATGAGAGTAAGCAGCTGGCTGACTGAGACAAATGACAGGATAATTTCAAGTAGACAATGGACTGGGCGCAGAGGTTGCGCCATGAGAACGGAAAACACGGGAAAACAATTGAATCCACTAAAAATGCATGTGTTGGTTGTGTGCTATGTACTTGCAATGTTGTGTCATCATCTGTCAGTAGTTTTTCCCCTCTCTATTCATCAAAACCTTGAAGGGCTTCACTGTGAACTGCTGATCCAAAGGCTGCGATCGGAAACCATATCCCGGCTGCTGTGTAATTCGTGCATGTGAATAATGGGCTGGAAACCTCATGCAGAGGCCAGCTACGGCTTTACCGTACCTTAGAAATGCATAAAAATTCTACTCCATCAAAACAGGCCCTCAGGGTACACGCCCCTTGTAGCAAGTCACAGGCCTGACAATAAAACATGATTTTAAGACTGATTGAGTGGTTCTGTTCAGAAAATCGGTGGCTGAAATTGGGGAATTGTGTTTGACCACAACTCACAGACACTGGTTTTGTTTTTGAATAACCAATTTGGGTAATCCCTGGAATCCAGGCAGTAGCGGGGTTGTGTGCTAACCTGCCGCAGATGGCAGTGTGGTGGTGGCACTGTGTGTTAAGGCTGTGGACAGCAAGCTTTGTGAGCTACAGCTCCCTGCATGAATGTTTACATTAGTGGGTGCCAGATGTGGGGTAAAGCACTTCAATATAATTCCTATCAGAGACTCCTCATTTTACCCAAGCGTCATATTGAGATTGGGATTATTTTAGAAAGGTGTTGTACTGTACTTTGCTGCAGTACAGCAAACATGCACAGGCTACTTTCCAGTAAAGAGATCAATGACAGCACACTGTACAGCAGGGACTTTTACAGTCAGTATTTTATTAGGGAGGACATTCTGAAAATTACGGCCCTGATCTTGAAGGAATATATTGTGTACGGTCGTTAATAGGCAATTAAAGGGGATGTACTGTAAGAAGAGTAGTTTATTTTACTAGGGTTTTTTTTTTTTGCATGCGTATCTAATTGGAGCTTGAAACCACTTTTCCATTTTCAGGAAAACATCAATAAGTGTTTGAAAATAAACCCCAGGGGAAGAGTTTGCTGGGATGTGTACCAAGTGCACAAAAAGTCAATGGGCCTTACAAGGCAGATTTTAAATAAATAAATAGCTCCCTGCTAAACACTTTGCCTGCATTGTGTTCTCTCATGGAACAACCCCAGGTGCCTTTCTAAATCCTACCTTTCAGCCATTTTTATGGTGTCAGACTTATTGTTCCTCAGTAAAAACATGTTGATTCCTGTGGCTTCATGTTTCCTGTCATTTCGTGTTGTTCCCATTTTAACTTGTCCTCTAAATAACCAAAAAATAAAATATGGTGTGCACATATCATGGCCCTGGTATCATATGAAAAGGTTTACTCACATTCAACTACCCTTGTGCTATTATCAGTTAAGCAGGAAAATGCTTTCATTTACAATTCTATCTGTCATATTTTTTGTAAATTTTTTGGGCTTTTAAATCTCTAAGGTGTCTTTTGTTGTCATTTATTTTTGGCTGTTAAAAGTAACCAGAAATAATTTGCATTAGAGTTGACTTAAGACTGTCAGGTTTCTAGACATGTGGGACATGGGCAGTACTTGTGCTTGGTGCTTAAACAAAAGAATGCTCTTACTACATCTCTACAGACTGGATAAGAGCACAATGGGGAAGGGGCAGTGTGCTCAGTTTACAACAACATTCACGGAACAGTAATGCACTGGCACTCTACAGTATGTATGAGTCCACTTTGATGGCACACCTGAGGTTCTTGAAAAGATTATAAGTGCTAATAACAGAATGAATTACTGTGTTGGAGTCTGAAATGTGTGTGATGAGGACAACTGCACACCTTACTGGCTGTGAGAGTGGTCATTGCTCCTGTGATGCTCTCTGCAATAGATATGTACCGTACTTTATCTGAGCAGTCATTACACGTTTCCAACAGTATTGTGCAATTAGATTTTGCGTTTCAAAATTTACTGGACAAAAGCGTACCAGCATTATTGCTAATGACCTCTTCAATGGAAAAATTGTTTCTGCTCCCTCACAACCATAATGTAGGAGTGTTTTGTCTGGGGGTTGTTGTTGTTTGCCCTGTTTGGCTTTTTAAGGTCTATCTGATCACAAAAGCTTCCTCCAGGTCTCTCTGTGTGATGCAGTGGTGGCGGTTCCGTTCCAGGACACTGCTTGCCTAAGAAGAGCGCTAATGATACGGGCCCTAAGTGCACGTAAACCAGTTTAGCTTCGAGCTGACAAATGAAAGTCTTTATCGCCAAGCAACCAAACTGATCTGATGGTCAAACAATGCGTGCAGGAAATAAATTACGGAACAAATTGATGCATGCTTTCAAGTTTCAATGTGTCTGTTTATCTCACGGAGGACAACACTGGAGCTCACATTCAGTTAAATTGAATTGACCCTCCCCCCCATCTTCTTGTGCTATGTGTCAATCGTTGAGAGTGAATTCTGGACTCTACAGATTAATTCTATCCTGGGTGGAGAAGACTCAAAGCTAGGACAGGATGACATGCAGCGTGGTTACAGCTGAATGGACGAGTCAGCTGAAAACCATAGAAGAGCTCTCAGGCACTTTAAGTACCTCTAACTGTTAATCATGTTTATTCTACCATATTGAACAATTCTGTACAGTATGGAACTCTGTGAATACTACAGTATGCTACATTGATTGAAAAGGCTACAGCCAATGTGAAAAACCAATGGAAAGTGATTTTAAGATGCTATAAAAAAAACAGTATTCTCTAGGTAGAGATATTTCGTAAATGTCAGTAGTGGTACAAGGGATAATAGCAATAAGACACTTTAACGTGACATTAATACAAAGTTGCTTAACTGGTAGTCCAAACTTTTCACTGGCAAAAACTAAAATTAGCCAGATTCTCATCAAACACTGCATGTGTGTATTGTTTTTTTTCTTTCTTTGCTGTTTTCAGTTAGTCAGGTGCATCAATGAAAGGCTTTACAATGCTGATATGGCAATCATCTTTATTTAATGCACTTTCAGAAGCAGAATTTTTACTTTTCACTTATAATCGACATTATATGCTTTGTAAACCATAATTCTACCACTTCCTTGAAATATTTAGCATGAATTCCTCCTCCTACTCCAGCAACGCAATGCATGCCACATTCAAGCCAGGTCAAAGGGGCTTCTCAGCAAGAAAGGCACGAATGTTCACATCATGTTTTTATGAGGAATATTAAAAATCTAATGATTAAGGCTACAATCAAAAAAGTTGTAGCCTTTCCTCGGCCGCGCCAGAGTCGGCTCTGGCCAGGATTGCCACTAGGGGGAAGCAATTGGCTGTCCATCCCAGGGAGGGGGGAGGGAAGCCGACAAGACGTTCGCTGCGCACAGGAGTGGCTCTGGGGTGTGGGAGTTACGGTCGTTGGCTTGGCAAGTGCCGTCTCAGAGGAGCCGATACTTCGCAGCAAACTATGAGGTAGGGATTGACCTGAAAATAGCGGGTCTAATTGGCTACCAAATTGTGAGAAAAACTGGATAAAATATGAAACAAAATTAAAAAAATTAAAAAGGTTGAAGCCATAATTCAGTTTTGTAGAGTGGTACCTATGATATATCAGTGCATGTCTCCCTCTTTGACAATGCCTCTTTAATTTGGCACTGCCAGCAACCTCAGACTCTGAGATAGTGAGCAAATGATATGCATCAGGCAATGGTTGGCATACAGCTGTAAAGACTGGCTTAAGGAGGTTAAAGGGTTGGCAAAAGGTTAGCGTATGGTGGTCGAAGGACTCTCATAGGGTTGGAATACGGATGGTAAAGCATCGGTAGAAAGCATCGGTTAAAGTGTTGGCATATGGCGGTTAAATGGTTGGCATAGGGTTGCTAAGGGGTTGTCATGTAGTTGTTAAAGGATTGGGATAGGGCTTTATTCCAATGCAAATAGCCTCATTATTCCTGCACGGCAATTGAAAAAATATGTTTATAAGGGTTCATTAATTCATACTTCACTCATCCTTGTGTCCTGTCAAACAGCATGTTTTCTGTCAAACTGGTTCTCTGTCACTCTCTACAGACAGCGATTGATGTTTAATAATGGTATCACATCATACATACAGAGTGTGTAATCGGCTCTCAAACTGAGCACTCCAACCAAAAAGGTAGTAAGTGAAATAAAAGCCTAAAATGTGTTTGGGGAAGGTGGGGGTATATACTCATTAGTGTCTTGTTCTCAGTGAGATCCAAGGCTCTACACTTTTATAAAACTGCTGTAAAGGAAGTGGAGTGTGTATATAAATGACCTACATATTACTTCTATGCTGGAAACATAATTACCTTTAATGTCCAAACTTTATGTCTTATTTTATGGTTCTTCTCATTTAGAATACACTGGAGAAATGATTCCATGAGCTGAACCACACTCACTGCTCTGCGCCTGCATGTGAAATGTCCCTCACTTGCCATTTCTACATCATTACCATTGAAGTGACATTAGTATTGCCATAGCAACCATCCCTGTGAAGTGCATAATGTGACATCCTTAGGTATTCTTTTTGGTGTAGGAGGTATTCAGTCTATTTGAGTTTCACTCATCTTTGGAGCCATGCCTTACGAAAGTGCCCGGGTTATACCAAAACCCCAGTAGCTATTTTCAGCACAATAAAGATTACAGGGAGAAGAAACTTTGGATAATGACTTCCATATGAAGAAAATTTTAAAAATGTTGTATTAAAGGCATAAGTTACAACTATTAACTTTCAAGGAGGGTGGGCAGATAATAATTAGGGCAATATCCTTAAAGCGTATTTGAGAGGGAAGGAATCAAATTACATTGTTTGACTTTATGTGAGGAGAGGGTGCACCCAGTCACATTACACTGCATTTCAATATTCATATTCTTGCAGGTCTGCTTGTCCTTTTATTACTTGATATTTTAATATTTCCCAGGGAACCAACCTCTTGTCTTCTTATTTACTCATTCCAGCTTGGCGATTAGAGTACCTCAGAGGTGACTAACGCTAGTTTTAGAGCGCCACAGGGTGTGCTGATTATCATTGTCACTCAGCACTTAATTGACCAATTAAAGCAGATTATTACACAATTAAATCACCTCATTTCATTTCCTGGGTATAAATTGGTTGCTGATTTTATGGTGAAAACAAAGACCAGCAGACCCCTGAGCTAGGACATGCACATAATAAAGAATGAATAGAGTGGATTTTGAGTGGCTGCCTGCTACAAAACCAAGGATTTCAGCTTCATCCACTTTGGAGTGCTGTGGTAGCCTTCTGCATCAGGAATAGATTAATAACGGATATTGTATCTTGGCCAAGCATCAGCATTATTTTGCAAAAGTCCTGTCCTTGACACTAGTTTCTAGGCATGCTGTGTTTATTTGGAGTCATATTCTAATCTATCTAATTAAATCAAGATGAAAGATTAAAGCTATCTTGCAGCTCCTATAACCATAACCATAGTTAAGGGATAGTCCTTTTAAAGCACATTTTCTTGACATTGTTGAGACAAATATGATGCTATTTTGTATCACCTTTTGTCTTGAATCATGTATTATAAAGTACAGAAATGAATAGCCACTTTATTCACAAGAAATGCATGTTCACATCTTCACCCTGCTACTGAACTTTTGCAAGAACTGTACAGCACATGTCTACTGAAATATCCTGAAAAATCACTTGCAACTCTCAAGATAAATTCAATGGGGTGCAAAATCTAAAAAAATTGTGAATGGTCAAAGGCTGCCTCTTTTCCCCTGGCCCTCTAAAAGATACAAAAAAACATTTCTGATGGACATCAGCTTCATTAAGTTCATTTACTTCATTTAAAAGTGAAAAGCAGACAACAGTCTACAGTTCAATACATTTATTATATAAATAAGCCACAGGAATGATCTTATCGACATTTAGTGGGTAGGGCCCTGCATTTGCTGATGATTTGGTGACCTCCTCAACAAACTAAGTTGCTGCTGGAAGTAGTGTTGAACTGTAGGAGACATCCTCTATTGGAGCTGTTAAACCAAGGACCAGACTCACCTGATTCGATCCCTCAATGTTATTAACTACAACTATATGTAAAATTGAATGTCCTGAAAATACCTTGCAACTTGAAAATTAGTTGCAACTTGCTTATCCAAATTGTTATTGTAGTATTCTTGTTGCAGTGCATTGCAATAAGTTAACAGACCCTTATTACGGGGTCAGGTGATTATTATTGAGCCTGTGACATAGTATTATGGACGGAGTAGTCATACTGTTCTGGTAGTGAACTATAAAAAAAACTATAGTGAGTGTTCTGTTGAAGTGTTAAATATACACATACATATAAACACATAAGAGATTAACCTGAATGGTTTGTACATCCTTAAAAAAATCACAGTTACACTAAAAACGGGTAAAATCAACATAACATGAAATCAACACCAGAACTTGCAAATATAATTGAACAAAATCCTTGATAACTATCTATTATTTATAATGTAACTGTGCTGGAACAACTTTATGCAAAATTGAATGCACTTGGTATACCTTATTAGATTAAACTTGCTTAGCATGTAAGCACAAATGTAAGTACAAAGGTGTAGACAACGATGTTAATGAAACACTCTTGGTATGTTTTATAGTACCCAGGAGAAAGCAACTTAATGTAAATTGAAACAACTTTCAATTTATTCTATTCTGCTTTATAGAATATTTTGTTCTAATAGTGTTTTCTTTCAATTAAAACAATTGAAACAATGCTAGTGTATCTGGCAGGACTTAGGACCCAGAGGCAACACTGGTGGGTAGGGTATGTCTCCCAGCATGCATATAATGGCACCTCCCTTTTAGTCCCAGAGCTCAGTAGGTAGAGCATGGCACTGGCAATGCCAAGGTTGTGGGTTCGATCACACGGGACTACATGTCCGTCGTTTGGATGGAACGGTAAAAACAGAGGTCCTGACTCTCTGTGGTCATAAAAGATCCCATAGCGCTTCTTTAAAAGAGTAGAGTGTTAACCCGGTGTCCTGGCCAAATTCCCAAGATAATATATATATACACCAATCAGCCACAACATTAAAACTACCTGGCTAATATTGTGTAGGTCCCCCTTGTTCCACCAAAACAGCTCTGACTCGTCGAGGCCTGGACTCCACAAGACCTCTGAAGGTGTCCTGTGGTATCTGGCACCAAGACGTTAGCAGCAGATCCTTTAAATCCTGTAAGTTGCGAGGTGATTCCTCCATGGATCGGACTTGTTGGTCCAGCACATCCCACAGATGCTTGATCGGATTGAGATCTGGGGAATTTGGAGGCCAAGTCAACACCTTGAACTATTTGTCATGTACCTCAAACCATTCCTGAACTATTTTTGCAGTGTGGCAGGGCGACTGAGAGTGGCTAGAGGCCACTGCCATCAGGGATTACTGTTGCCATACTTGGTCTGCAACAATGTTTAGGTAGGTGGTATTTGTCAAAGTAACATCCACATGAATTCCAGGTTTCCCAGCAGAACATTACCCAGAGCATCACACTGCCTCCACCGGTGCATCCTGGTGCCATCTCTTCCCCAGGTAAACGATGCACACGCACCCGGCCATCCACATGATGTAAAATAAAACGTGATTCATCAGACCAGCCCACCTTCTTCCATTGTTCCATGGTCCAGTTCTGACGCTCACGTGCCCGTTGTAGGCGCTTTCGGACAGGGGTCAGCATGGGCACACTGACCGGTCTGTGGCTACGCAGCCCCATACACAGCAAGCTGCGATGCACTGTGTGTTCTGACACCTTTCTATCACAGCCAGTATTAACTTTTTCAGCAATTTGTGCTACATTAGCTCTTCTGTGGGATTGGACCAGACGGGCTAGCCTTCGCTCCCCACGTGCATCAATGAGCCTTGAGCACCCATGACCCTGTCGCCAGTTCACCAGTTGTCCTTCCTTGGACCACTTTTGGTAGGTACTAACCACTGCATACCGGGAACACCCCACAAGACCTGCCATTTTGGAGATGCTCTGACCCAGTCGTCTAGCCATCACAATTTGGCCCTTGTCAAAGTTGCTCAGATCCTTACGCTTGCCCATTTTTCCTGCTTCCAACACATCAACTTCAAGAAATGACTGTTCACTTGCTGCCTAATATATCCCACCCCTTGTGCCATTGTAACGAGATGATCAATGTTATTCATTTCACCTGTCAGTGGTTTTAATGTTGTGGCTGATCGGTGTATATACAATTCATTTCACTCTGCTCGCCTCTCCACTGTGTATCTAATGTGTAGTGAGTTTGTACTGGTGCACTATGGCTGCCGCCGCGTTCACCCAGATGGGTGCTGTACATTAGTGTTTATTGAGGTGAGCTGCTCCTATCATTGCAAAGCGCTTTGGGCTCTTTGAAAAGCGCTATATAAATCCAATGTTCAATTCAATTCCCCTTTTCATTTCTGTGTCTTTTGTTTGTAGGAAGCCACAACACAAACACAAGCCAATCTAGTCCGTGATATCAGACCGCGCATTGCTTGCTCCATGTGCGAAGCTCTTTCGATTGTGTACGAAGACACAAGACTTATCCTTACTTGGCCCAGTGAATTCAAATGCATGGTTTGTGTGCTTCTATTCAGCATATCCCAGCCACTAGCGTTTTAAAAGAGCCTTCTCGAGTGCGGCTCATTCACTGTTTTTCCTATGCATATTTATAGTCCAATTGAGTAACCATTACATTTGTGCTTTACCATTACTTTTATGTTATTTGATTTTACTTTGTATACTGTTTTGATACACCTTCAGTCACTACTGCCACGGTAACTAAATAAAGTTCATCTGTACGCAGCTAGTCTTTGGGCAGTGTGCAATATCATTAGGGGAGATTTAGCGTTTGTGTATTATGACCTTCCACTATTGACTGCAGTTAAACACTTATGCCTCTAATGGTGTGTGGTCTCCCTATTTACTCCTAACGTATGCAATTATTCTTACTCCTGAGTGTAGTGCAATATTGTGTTTGAGTGCGGTGAAGAAATACCATAAGTGTGCTATAGCAACTAATCTCCCCCACTACCGAGATTCACGTTAGTGCCTGACTATTTTTTCTGTTTGCTGATGCTGCTATTGTTAAAGAAAGTGAGCCCTGGTGGTAGTGAATGCTCTCTCCCTCTTGGTGTATCTATTTTTAACTGTATTACTGTGTCTATCACATCTTTGTTTATTTAGCCTGTGAGCCATTTTAACTAGGTTGGCTCAATTTAAAGAAAAGAGAATTCCAAATAAAAGTCCTGTATACTTTCCTATACATCAGCTTCATTCACTTGAAAAATTCCTATGTGGGGCTTGTTCCTTAAAAAATCAAATAGGTTTCTCCCACCCCTGATAGTGGGAGTGGCGTAGTCAACTCAACTAACAGTGGGCCTCGCAAGTGCCTCCTGGGGGCATGTCACACACCACGTGACAAATACCCAGATGTGAGCTGAGCAGCAGATGGTATGAAGTGGCAGAGGAGTGGGGTTTGCCAGTCTCTGGACCGGATCTTATTTCCATCTCTGTCCCACCACCAGGGAGAGAGAAACAGCGGGAGTGCAAGTTAAATAAAATACACACAAACAGATAAAGTCTTCACCCTGCTTGCTGTGAAGCTTTGGGGTGAAAACAACAAACTAAAATAACAAACTAAAATAAACTAACTAAATTAACAAACTAAATTAACCCCCTGAGGTCGACGGGATCGCCGACGATCCCAGCAGCAATAAAAGTATATTACTATTTCTAACGTCGCGAGATTTTATCATACACACGCGGCAAAAACATTGACATAAACCTTAGAATCGTGACTTTCAGATTTGAGCACTGACAAATAATATGAGATTTTTTTCAATTAGGTTAATTAGACCAAAAGTAAACCTTGCCTTTTCCTCTCTTTTTTACCTGTTAGTACCGTCCCCCTTCTATTGACATGGTAACTAGGTGCTAGTCTCGGGGAGGGGCGTGGGGCCATGTGTGAAATCGCAACGTAAACAATGTCCCGACATTATATTGCATCTTGTCTGTGTTTACGGTTGCGATCTGCCAGCAACAGACGGTGTATGCTGATATTTATTTTATTTACCATGTTTTCAAATACTCATGAAAATAAATGAATTCCGCGTCTTGTGACGCTATACGGAAACAATCAGAATCATTGCGGACTGCTGCGAATAATTAACGGGAGGATATTTAACCAGCTGGCATTCTGTTTCGGCGCTTGGACATTATCTAGCTTAGCTTGCTAATGCCTATTGTGATTAATGTTTCTTGCCTCTCGAGAACTTGTTTGTTTGTGTGCTTATTGTTGTTTAGATTCCCAGCGTTTAGTTTATTCCAAGATTTTAGATACGTTTTGTTTGTTCCTGATCGTTGGTTATTTTGTTTTGTTTTGTTTATGTCTTTCCGTGTCTTCGCAGACACAGATTTTGCTTTTGTTTTCCTACAGACGTTTAAAGATAAATATCTTAAACCCAGAAAACGGGCTACTTTTGATCATATGCCTGTACCCACTGCCAAACAGACTCCGGATGTTGGTAAACTGGCTTCTGTTGGTCGCAAGAAATGCGTACTCTGCAAGACGTCTTCGTCTGATGGCCTTTGAGAGAGAGATGGCCCATCTGACAGATCTTTCAGGTGTGGATCATGAATATTCAGTAAATTAGCATATAGCCCTCCCACAGCCTGAAAGAAATGTGACCAGTTCTGATAAAAACAGGTTTTTAGCTATTTAGATCTCATATGTGCTAAACTATTTTCACACCCTTACATAACCAAGACCTTGATGAACAAACGCACATTGGCAAAACAGTTTAGTGTGTGCTTTCACAACTTTTGTTACGGCAGAAAAATGTACTCTTTATAAATTGTGTGTTTGTAGATCTATTTACAAGCTGCATATGATACTGACCAAATTATTGATGGTATATAAATGTAGCTGTGATTGTCAAGCTACAAAATATCAAACACTTTGGAGTAAGTGTGTGTTAAGTTGATGAAATTGAGATAAATATCAGACCACGCCAAAATCACAAACCTTCTCTGAGCTAAGCACGGACCTCAGGGGGTTAAAGCCCGCCTCCTCTGAGGTGGGAATCCCCTTCCAGGGAACAACACACAGCATGGACGCTCAGCAGCTTTCCACCTTGCTTCCACACATCCACATCCAACAGGACACCACATTCCACTATAACCCCACCAGGTACACACATATTCGGTGACATTTCAAGTGCTTCCCAAACCCATGCACACAGAGACACTCAAACTTTTCAGTTCAAGTTCTCTTTCAACATATACACACACACACACAGATCCTTGCTACTCTTCCAGTGAGAGTGCTCTGGCAATCAGCCCGAGACACTCTCCACTCTTTCAGTGAGAGTTATCGGGCCATCACCCAGAGACACTCTCCACTGCTTTAGTGCAAGTTCTCTTCCACAAGCACAGAGAGAGAGACTCCCCACTCTTCTGTGTGAGCTCTCTCTCTCTCTTCACAATCACACAGAGAGAGGCACAGACTCTATTTAAGTGTGCCCTCTCTCTCTCTTCCCCACACACACAGGAAGCACTCTACTCAGTCACTTTTAACAAATGCACACAGAACTCAACACAGACTCTGCGTCCTCCGATGTGGAAACTCCCTTCCGGGGAATGCTGAACACGAGCTCCGCATCCTCCAACATGGAAACCCCCTTTCAGGGAAACTGCAAAACTGGAAAGTACAACTGTTCCAAGTACAACTGTTCCAAAGGTCCTCCACAGCAATACTGTGGCAAAAGAGAGGCAACACTGCAACTCCCCTGTTGCCGAGATCGACCTCGACAGGGCCATACTAGCAAGTGTTTAAAAAAAATTATATACAATGTATTTAAAAAGGTGGCATGTCCAGGGTGTATTCCTGCCTCTCGCCCGAACGCATGCTGGGATAGGCTCCAGCCCCCCCGCGACCCTGACCAGGAATAAGCGGCTTAGATAATGGATGGATGGATGGATGGATGGATGTATTTAAAAACAAAACAAAAAAAGCAATGTCACGTTGTTTACAGAGAATCAAGCTGAGTGTTTTTTTCATATGCCTCTTAATAGGATTACAAAGAAATGTAAATTAATCTTTAAATGCAGGTTTCACCTTTTACTTTTGGATGTAAGTAGATTTTAAAATGGCATAACTAGGGTTCTGATTGAGATATATGAATAATTCAAACATATCTGAGTTTGGGAGAGTTTAAATAATCCCAAAAACTAATATGTCTAGAGTTTTCCCAGGCCACCAAAAAGGTAGCTGAGCAACAAACAAAGTTTGTGAACATCTTTAGCTAGTAAGCTAGCTAGCCAGCACTAGCATTATACTGTAGTTTGTAATGTTACTTACCAGCTTCTGCTTGTGGATGCTTATGGCTAGGAAGAGGATATGTATCACTGCTTACTCCTCATTTATAAAAAAATGAAGAAAAATATATTGCACAAACTATGATTGTTCCTACCATGTATTAATGCACATCTTGTAAGTCACTCTGGATAAGAGCATCTGCTAAATGCTTAAAATGTAAATGTAAATGTACATTTAAGAAGAATAGGTGTCCCTTGGCATGTAGTTTGAGGGAATATAACAGAGATCCTACACAGATATGTAAATATGCTATGCTGTTTTATTATTTATTTAATTATTAATTGACCATACAATGCCAGGTCCCACAGCTTTGCTATGGTGTAGCTAGACTCAGTTTTGTGACACGAACTTTGGCAACGATGATGCTGATAGCTTTTGCAATGATCTTTAGCCATGTTAATGCATTCTTGTAAGCACTCTTGATGCTTTGGATAAAAGCAAGATTACCATTGAATAATAGCAGCTAACCCTATCAAAAGGCCGGGAGTCTCCTCGAATTAACCTCTATCTCACGGCGACCGGGATACAATATATATTGAGAGATGTCCATACAAACTCATATTGAACTGTTGACAATTGACAGATTGAGTGAAGAGATTGTAAAAGCCGAGCTTCAAGTGCATCTGAATTTCAGTATGTCATCCGGTTAGTTGTATGATTTTGTAAAGGAGAATCCCAAGTTGCTCCATGCCAGTGGAGGCCAACAGAAATATAGATGCAAGAGAAAGGGGGCAGTCTTAGCATGCACTGGGATAATAAGGTAAAACTATTTATTTATATTTTATTTATTTTTTTATTTTTTGGTGGGGGGGATATCCCCGAATTAATTTGGCCTGAGTTGACAACCCTACTACTGAAGGTCATACCGGGGCCACCACTGCACACCTAGAGTGCACATGTACTGTATATGTAAATTATAAGTACTACTTATTTAAAGGTACACAGCTAAAAATCTACTGTTACAAGCTAGCTTACAAGGAAATGTTGTACACATCATTAGCTAGTAAACTAGGTAGGCAGCCTCATTTCACATGTGTAAGTAAGACACCACTAACTCTAATAATGCCTACATTTTAGTTACTCACTAATGACCTCTTAATTACCCAGACACAGGTAGGCGCATCTTAAAGTGGTGCCAGCATTTCTAATGGAATACTTCCTTTCTCTTAAAACTAAAAGCTCCAAATCACCCTTTGTTTAATAATAGTGACTTACTGGTAAACATTACCATTAATGGCACGTTATTGTGAATCAGGTAAAACATATGTTTCAACAGCCATGACAACCACTCCATGAATCAAGGTGCAATTATACCTGATTGGTAATCATTAAGTGACTCATTGAGTTTACTCATTTACTGCAATGGGATGACTGTTAATGATGACTGTTCTGTTTGTGGCTTCATGAGGAGGTTGTGATGAGGAAGTGTTTGAAGTAAAGACTATCAAACCTGCTGAAGAATAAGGGCCCCATGAACTACATAAAAACAAATAACATGCTTTTACTATTTTTGGTGATTAATTACAGATAAGCAAAAAAATTGTGTGCATCTGTTTTTTTGTTGTAAACTATAACAATCTCACTTATGTGAGTCCAACAGGGAAAATGTAGTTAAATATATACTATTACAGTTGTTTATTATTATTATTATTATTATTATTATTATTACTAATAATAATAATAATAATAAGAAGAGTAATCATCATCATCATCATTGCTTTTCATCATGGCCTGTAGTACATCGCTATTTGGATTTCACTTGGTGCATAAGAGGTGTCACAATATTACTCAATTTGACAAGTATTAAAAAACAATAGCTAATGGGGATTTAACTTAATGGTTTGCAGAGCCAATGATGCATGCTTAATGTACCCATTTAAAAAAATCTATGACATATTATGAAGATAAAATATCTGATAAAACATATTGCATATACAAACATGTAAGAAATACAAAGCATAAAAATAAATAAAGTGAATGGTGAATGCTTGTGTGTAAAAAATGTAATCTGCAATACAGCAGTCTAATTTAACTTTACTTTCAGTCTCACCATTACCTTCTCTGTAAAGGCCTCCCATTGAAATTCCTGTAGTGAAGTAGATTCCAGAAAAGAAGGGAAAAGAAGAATTACATTTTCATAAGTTGAGAAGCAGAGCAAACAATGGCTGCCACCTTGCTCGACATTGTCCTTTCAAGGGCTTATCCTCCGTATACAAATCCACACGGGGCTCCGATTTGCATTCTCAGGCATATCAATTTTTTATGGATTCTCCACTATGAGCACTCACAGCCTTAAGGAGGTAATGCAAAATTGATTTGTGTATTAAAACTGCTTTGCTGGGCAGACTCCGTTGGGATATTTAGTGATTATGCTCCTGAGATTCTGTGTTTGTGTGTGTGTGTGTGTGATGTGGGTGGGGTGGAATATTTATGTTGGTGCATGCCGGGCCATGAGCACTGTTGCCAACTTGAAATATAAAATACTGTATATACATTTAGTTGAGACAATACAAATAACTTAATTCCATTGTTTGAGTAGCTTGATTTATTTTCTCTTATTTTCTGCATTATATACAATTACAATCATTTGGAGAGTGGCTAAGGTAAAAACACAAACAACTCAAATAAAAAAGAACAATAAAATAAGTGTTTCTAGAATAATCATTACAGATAAGGGAGGTGACAGAATGCAAAGCCTCCAAACAATCTCCACAAAAATATAAATATCATTAAAATCTAATGAATTTAAACAATTGTATTAATATTGGACTCAACCTAGCCCTTCTGGATTGATTTCCTATAAGCAAAGCCTACTAAAAATACATTTGGTAACACTTTCTATGAGGAACACATATAATGCCTTGTAACAGCATTCATAGTGCCTTATGATGCACCTATAAATGTTGGAATAAGTAGTCATAACTCATAGGTAATTATAACAGTAATAATATTATAAAGGTAATCATGTAATATAAAGCATGCGCGCCGGATGGAATGGCTGCGCTGCCGGGAGCTCCTCAGAAACCTCGCAGCTTTCTGCTAAATCTAGCATTTATTTTTATTATTTATGTAAATAGTGTAGACAGTTATTTTAAGTATGACAGAGACTCACTGCTGCAACTGAGAGAATCGCCGCACACCGGCGGAAAACCGGAGTTTCTACACTGGGACCCGGAGTTCGCGCTTGGCTACATTCCAGCACCGGTCTCTCGTCTCAATCGCAAACGCCGCCGGAAAAGAGGATCCAGAGCCGGCGTGCTGGTAAGAGTGAAGCGGAGGGCTAGCAAAGCCCCGCTACCCGCGATCCTGCTAGCTAACGTGCAGAGTTTGGACAACAAACTTTGCGAACTTAGAGCAAGAATCGCGTTTCAACGAGAAACAAGAGACTGCAATATCATCTGTTTGACTGAGACATGGCTGTCGCCGGAGATCCCTGATGACGCGATATTTACACCTGGATTCTGTGTATTCCGCGCAGACAGAACAAAGGAACTCACCGGTAAGAACAGAGGGGGAGGGGTGGCTATAATGGTCTCCACGGACTGGTGTGCTTCTAATAGCATATCCCCTCCCATATCATTCTGCTCATCCGACCTAGAATACCTCACAGTGACTTGTCGGCCCTTCTGGCTACCACGGGAATTTACCGTTATTGTTATGGTAGCCGTGTACATACCACCACAAGCTAGTAAGGAGCTGGCACTGAAAGAACTGTGTGGTATGATCAGTCGGACTGAGAACAAACACCCAGACGGCGCCATTGTAATCGCGGGGGACTTCAACCAGACGTCCCTGCGGACAGTATTGCCTAAATACTACCAGCACATCAATATGAACACTCGGGGTAATAACATTTTAGACCACTGCTATTCCCCCTTCCGGGATGCCTACAAACCACTCCTGCGCGCCCATTTGGAAAATCTGATCACTCTTCCGTCTTGCTCCTGCCTGCCTATAGGCAGAAGCTGAAACGGTCAGCCCCCACCACAAGGACAGTACACTGCTGGTCGGACGAGTCGGACGCCGCCCTACAGGACAGAACGAGCGGCCTGGACTGGCGGATGTTTCGTGAAGCATCAAACAATGATGTAAACGAATACACGTCAGCCGTGTCTGGGTGCGTTCTGAACTGCCTCGAACTCGACGTCCCGACAAAAACTGTCCGCACGTTCCCAAACAAGAAACCCTGGCTCAACAGCGCCGTGCGAGCCGCTCTGAGAGAGGGACACTGCATTCGCCTCCGGAGACCAGGCAGTAGTGAAAACAGCCCGCTACGAGCTCCGGAGGACGATCAGAGACGCCAAGCGCGACTACAGGGTGAAGTTGGAGGGCCAGCTTAGCAACAACGACCCACGCAGCCTGTGGCAGGGCCTGCACACCATCACAGACTTTAAAAAGAAACCCTGCACAGCTGTCAACGCGCCACCCTCCCGGACAAGCTGAACAACTTCTTCAGCCGCCCGAGGTGAATGACAGTACGCCGGCGAGAGCACCAACCTCCGCAGACCACGAGCTCCGCCCTCGTCCTCACTGAGGATGAGGTACGGAAGGAATTTATGCGCGTCAACCCCGCAGCGGCGGACCTGACGAGATCCGGGTCGAGTGATCAAGGTGTGTGCGTCGCAGCTGGCAGGCCCATTCACAGACATATTCAACCTATCCCTCTCCACTGGGATAGTCCCCGCCTGCTTCAAGTCAGCCACCATTGTCCCGGTGCCAAAGAAGACCAAGGTAACAGGCTTAAATGACTGGCGCCCTGTCGCACTCACACCCATCGTGAGCAAATGCTTCGAGAGGCTAGTCAAAAAGCACATCTGTAGCCTGTTACCGCCCACCCTGGACCCCTACCAATTCGCATACAGACGGAACAGATCCACGGACGACGCCATCTCCACCGCACTCCTCACCGTCCTCACCCACCTGGAGAAGAGAAACACCTATGTGAGAATGCTGTTCGTGGACTACAGCTCAGCATTCAACACCATAATACCCTCCAGGCTCAACACCAAGCTCTGGGACCTGAGGCTGAACCCCAGCCTCTGCGGCTGGATCCTGAACTTCCTGTCGGACCGGCGCCAGGTGGTGAGGATGGGCCCCATCACCTCCGCCCCTCTGACCCTCAACACCGGGGCCCCCCAGGGTTGCGTCCTGAGCCCTCTCCTCTACTCCCTGTACACTCACGACTGCGTGGCCACGCACAGCTCCACCAGGGTGATCAAGTTCGCCGATGACACAACGGTGATAGGCCTGATCACAGACAATGATGAGACGGCCTACAGGAGAGAGGTCAGCAACCTGGCACAATGGTGTCAGGAGAACAACCTCTCTCTCAACATTGATAAGACCAAGGAGCTCATCGTGGACTACAGGAAGGAGAGAGAGAGGCAGGAGCCCCTCACCATCGGCGGGTCCACTGTGGAGCGGGTCAGTGACTTCAGGTTCCTCGGTGTCCACATCACTGAGGACCTGTCCTGGTCCGCCCACACTGGCCACGTAGTCAAGAAGGCACAACAGCGCCTCTTCTACCTCAGGCGGCTGAAAAGTTCGGAATGGGGCCCAAGATCCTGCGGGCCTTCTACAGAGGCACTACTGAGAGTATCCTGACCGGCAACATCACCGCGTGGTACGGAAACTGCTCAGGCCTCAACCGCAAGGCACTGCAGAGGGTGGTGCAGTCCGCTCAACACATCAGCGGAGGCACGCCCTCCCCTCCCATCCAGGAACTGTACAGCAGCCGATGTGCCAGCAGAGCCCACAGCATCATCAAAGACCCCAGCCACCCCAACCACAGCGTATTCCAGCTGCTACCGTCAGGCAAACGGTACCGCAGTCTCCAGGCCAGGACCAGTAGGCTCAGAGACAGCTTCTTCCACCAAGCTGTCAGGCTACTGAACTCTGGCCACTAGCCTAGCTAGCCAAACTGCCATTTGCACATCCAGGTGGACTGAGCACAGACACACCTGCACAGACTCAGCACGCGCAGGCGACACTTGCACACGCCCGCGCGCACACACACACACTCACTCACACTACTCACTCCCGCACTGTGCCTTGTGACCCTAGTACCACTTGCTGCTACTTAAAATTATTTGTACCTTATATTTTATATTATTTATCTATTCTATTTCTATTTTGTTTACAAGGTGTGCTATTTCTGTGTGTATTCTGTGTGTATTTTGATGCTGCGAAGTTGAGGGGCCTGGCCCAAGATTTTTACTCTGGGGTACGTAGTATCACAGATGTAACAATAAAGAAATCTGAATCTGAATCTGAATCTGAAATCATTTCTATAATAGATTATAATAATTATGAATGGTGATATAATGTATGATAACAGAACATACAATCAAGTCATACAATCAATTTGTTGGCACCCTTGAGGAAAATGAGCAGATGCTGAACTATATTTTATGCTCAAACATATGGAAAACTATACTGTATACCTTTATTCTAATACAACTATTCTAATTTTTATTTTATTTAATATTTAATACTAATACAATTTTTTTATATCCTGAATTATTGGCACCCTTGATTAAAATGAGCAAAAAAGTATTTTTGATATATTGTAATGTCCCCAAGCACAGTGAGGAAGATAGTGAAGGAGTCAAAGAACTCCTGGTCCAGGCCCTGGTGATCTCACGTCTGGACTACTGCAATTCCTTGCTGGCAGGCCTTCCGGTCTGTGCCATCAAGCCACTGCAACTAGTCCAGAACGCTGCCACTCGCCTGGTGTTCAACCAGCCGAAGTTCACCCATGTCACCCCTCTACTCTCCTCTCTGCACTGGCTCCCCATCGCAGCACGCATCAGATTCAAGTCACTGGTGTTTGCTTTTCAAGCGGCCAGAGGTACTGCTCCCCCATACCTCCAGTCACTCATCACTCCCTACACCCCGCCCAGACCCCTCCGCTCCGCCTCCTCTGGCAAACTGACTGCCCCATCCCTCCGGGCACCTGGCAGCCGCTCCTCGCGGTCTCGCCTCTTCTCTGTCCTGGTCCCTCGCTGGTGGAACGACCTCCCGCAATCGGTCAGGACTGCGGAATCACTTCCAATCTTCCGCAAGAGGCTCAAAACCCACCTCTTCAGACTTCACTACCACTGAACACTGTCCATCTAGTCAATCTGTCGTCACCACTGTTTACAAATTTAAAAAACACTAACCTTTTCTTTCCCAGTGTTACAGGTATGATACACAGACACCTGCAATGATGTCTATTGCTGTATTACTGCACTGATCTTGTGCGCTAACTATGATTGTTCTTACCTTGTATTAATGCACATCTTGTAAGTCTCTCTGGATAAGAGCGTCTGCTAAATGCTTAAAATTTAAAATGTAAATGTAAAGAAGAACCCATGGAACATAGTTCAAGAACTGTAGACTTTAGTTGCATCTTGGGATCACAGAGTCTCAAAAATAACCATAAGATGCCACCTCCATGGCAACAGGCTCTTTGGAAAGCCTCTTACTGAGGTCAACCATCAAATTCAAGCATCTGGGGTTTGTCAAACATCATTGGACCTAGGACTGGAACCAGGTGCTATGGTCAGATGAAATCAAAATTAAACTTTTTTTTGAGCCATGTACACCATCAGCATGTTTGGTGTCAAAAGACAGATACGTACAAGGAAAAATACATCATACCTACCATCAAATATGGTGGTAGATCATTGATGCTTTGTGGCTGTTTTGCAGACAGTGTTCCAGGGACACTTGTAAAGATCAAGAGCATATTGAATTCCACCAAGCACCAGGACAAGCCAAAAAACCTGGTTGCCTCGGTCAGGAAGCTGAGATTTGGCCGTAGGTGGACCTTCCAACAAGACAATGACCCCAAACATACCTCAAAATCAACACGGAAATGGTTCTGTTCTGGTTCTGCATAATTTTTTTCCATTGAAGTGAATCGCACTAAAGCTAATTTGCATTCAACTTTGTGTAAGCATAATTGCACTTTAGAGGACCTGCAGTGAAGAAGTACAGGTGATCAGTGATGTGACTGATTTTAAGTCTGTTCCTCACCTCACCAGAGAATTGTTAGACACAGCTTGAATAGCACAGAAATAAAAGCCACAATTCAACATAGGTGATCATGACTGAAGTCTCAATAGTTCAGTGACAAAGTTTACCCATATCCCCCTCTCAACTTCATGCATGCATTTAAAATTACATAGCTAATGGACTTGCCGTAGGAAGGTATTCATGACACACTGAGCACTAAAACAATATTAAGCCACTGAAGAGTTTATTTTGCTTTGTTTTGACTTGTGATTCTGTGCAGCTGTCTAAGCGATTATAACGGGTTTATTTATGTTCCCTCTTTCAATGGAAACATCATGAATTCGATTATACATTCACAATTGATATTCATATTTAAGTACATTACAACTATCTACCACAACATATACTGTATGCTGCACATATTCATATTAGTGGTGATTGCTTTGAGACAACAATAATTATATATATTCTTCAGAAAACATTCAATAAACATTTTCAATTAATATCTATTTAAAATCCCTCAGTTTCAGAGTGGTATCTCCATTCCATTGTATATCACTTAGATTGAAAATCTGTTGTACTCTGCTCAATGTGAGTGACTCTCCGTCCAGTGAAAGCTCAACTGCTTCCACCAGCACATAGATAATGATTTGGAGTAACGTATTTCAATGGAATGACATGCGATGGGTTTTGTGAATTTAATTGGACAATATTGGAAATATTTGTTCCACTCCAATAGAACAGGCATTGAGGACTAATGTCCAATTGTATTTTGACAGCAGCTGTCCATCAAATCTCAAAGGTCTGCAACACAACATTTGGATTGAGAGAGAAAAGAAAAGTGAGCTGCATTCATTCCTATTTTATATACACTTTTTTATATAAATAGTACAGTAGCCCAGTTATGCTTTCTATAAAATAGTCTTGTTTTTCTGTTTGTCTAGATAGTGAGAAGACAGCATTGAGATAGAGAGAATAGCTTTGACAGTGAGTAGACAGTTTTATTGAGGATGATGTTACTGGTGTCATAGAATATGTAAGCATTTAGGAGAGAATTCTAAAATCCCCCCACTCACCTCACAAGCTGAGATTAGTTCAAAGTAGCAATGAAGGTAAAGATAATGTGTCAGTTAACAGCATTAACGTTAGCTACCTAGCTAAAATGAATGATCTAACTTAGCAAGCTTCTAAAATTATGAAGTATAGTACATTATCATAGTCAGCTAACTTAGCTTGATTAGTCAAGTTACCTAACAATACATAATGCCAGCTAGCTACCTGAATTGGTGGGACTCATTGTACCATAACTGAACAAGTTTAAAGCTACCCACAGCACATCACCCAAACAGATTTTCCTTGTTTGTCCTCATGCCGTCATGATTTTCAACACTGTTTCCCTTTACACATTAAATAATTGTTCCATTTCTGTGACTGAGGCACCTGCAATTCGGGCACAAACTATTTGACCTCTTTTGAAATCTGTTAGGTCTCTCATGTTGCTTTAGAAACTCACATATTAAAGTTTTAAAATGTATTTTATAGCAGTGACATTTTAGTAAATAGTATTGACATTAATATTACATTTTAATTGTGATTTAGTTACCTCAAAATGTCATTTTCCAGTGCAGTGTACACTGTTTCATCATTGTATTGTTCTCTTATTTAAAAATATATTGGTCTGACTTACTCAAAAATATAGCATAAATCAAAGATTTATGATTAGATTTTCTTTCATGCAGGGAGTACTTTATGCCATCTGTTTGTCTCTTAGAAAGAGCTAACTGCAAGCTATAAGGGTCTATAAGGGTATCTCACAGTCACTTCTCATAATGCTGGCTTTTGGCTTAGTTTACAAGTGATTTAGTCATTTCCTTTACTCCAGATGATTCTTCCTGGTTTAATAAACATTGACTTTAGAATTTCAAACTAAATGATTCCAAATGAATAATCTCCAGATTATTTGTGCACGTGTGTTGATATAATGCTGCCTACGAAATGGAGTCTCTGTTTCAATACAGTAATTCACCAGAAACTCATTTACAAAATGACCCACATTTTGCCATTGCCCTTTTGGAAGTCTTTAAGCAGTGCATGATGTCATCTCACTGGATAATTCACCACATTTCTGCATAACAAAACATGCAGACAACAGTTTAGACAACATTCACATTCAGGTTTTCAACTCAAGTGTGTACAAGCCTGTGTGCATTGTCTTACAAACCAATGGCAGCCACCCAAATCAAGCTGCTGTACTTAAATTAGGATAATGTACAGAGCATGTAAGATTTATGAAATATGAAATTCCCTAGAAGGAATTGGAGATCCGACTATCTCTCTACTCCGAAAGCACCAACATCTCTCTTTCTCGCCCAGTCTCTTTCTCCAATTCCTCCAATTCACACATTTCCCTTGTGTTCCATCTGCACAGCTCAGGTTTTGTTCTTTTATAAATTAATGAATAAGGACACAGAAAAGTCTGTGCCATCATTTTATATTATATCAATTCTTTAAAGTTCTGCAATTATGTTACAAAGGATGTTATGTAATAACTGATATGATTTTAATTGGATTCCCCCACCCCCATGCTTTGACATTTTGCTTAACGTGGCTCATGTTCCTGAAAAGAAATTTCTCAGCTCCTTTTAATAACCATGATATCTCACAGGTAACATTGTACTCTGAATGTGCAAAGATTTCATTATGTCAATGTTTCCATATGTATCATCTTATGCAATGCTAAACAACTGAACTGATTTTACAAACTTAGTTCATTTTCACTGCATTTATTATGATTTTACATAATTAAATAATTTAAAGAGACTTCCTCAAAACCATATTTTTTGCTGACTGTGTGGACTGGCTGTGAATCTACGTCATGTATGCTATCATGACACTTGTAAATGGGTTGTATATATACTTTTTCCTGAGTATATGCATATATTAACACTGCACGGTCGCAACTGCTCCCTGCAACACAAAATAAAAAATGTTTGCGGGCTTACAGCTAGGTCCACCTTTTCAAGACGTTTGCCTCAGTGATTGGAACCTTGTAAATCAGCAAATAACCTTCATTGTGGAAATAAGTGGAGCACCAGGAAATCCTCCTTGACAGAAAACAAAGGTATACAAAGTTGTAATGTATGCTCCAAAAATGAAATAGGCACAGCTACGGGAATAAATCAGAAACTGAAATAGAACGTTCTGTTTCAAGTGCCAGCATTGTTGTTTAGAACATGTCAAAGCTATCCAGGAAACATAGTGGTGTGCTGCTGTTCATACGCATAGTGCACAATTTGGCATGTCACAGCAGAAGACGGCAAGGAAGGAGCATTTTTTTAATGGAGGGGAAAACATTTTTCAGCTACATTTTACTATTAAATGTTTTCACAGTGTAGTGCAATCGATTGTGGCGAACATACTAACGTTAAAGATTTAGTATGTAAGATTCAGATTTCTAGATTGTTTTTCCCATACCTCAAAAAAATGTGGCTTGATTTGTGCAGTGCTCTCATAGCTGCTCCAGTAGCCAGAACTGCGATTTCTCAATAGTTCACAGCAGGAAGTCCTGCCTGCTCCCTGTAAATGTATGGTCTATTCTCACTTCCCTGAGAATCATTGCAATACAATCTATTTAAAAAAAATACATAGCTTGATTGCCTAGATTTTTGGACACTTATTGGTTGTCAATCAGGAAATGTATACACTGTCCTTAAAAATAATATACAAGTTTTGAAAATCTTGTTTATTTCAGAGAACTGTTGGAAGCAGAGCAAATCTCAACAATGCGTTTGAGGGAAACCCTGAAGCACAGGGTACCTCTGCCCAGTGGTGAGTGCATTGTTTGAAGTAGACCCACATTGTTACAGTACCATAGCAGTACCAAAGCATTGTGTGTTGGAAGACTTGTCAGTACATAGATCAAGATATTATTCAAGATGCTTGTGTGAATTTCACATCTTTTTCAGCTTTTGCAAACCATTATCTCTCACTTAAAACATAATATCTCATCTCATCTCATTGTCTACCATTATTCTGGTCAGGGTCACTATCCCAGCATGCAATAAACCCTGGACAGGTTCCATCGGGGCACACACACCATTCACTCAATTTTAGCAATTTGAATGTATTTCTAACGTGGTGTCTTTGGACTGTGGGATGCCAAACTTTGGCCTGGATTCAAACCCGAGACCTTCTTGCTGTGAGGCGACAGTGCTATCCACTGCACCACCGTGCCGCCCCTAAAACATAATATTTTGGGTTTAATTTATGAATGTATTTCATGGTTGTATGCCATTTTTGCCTAGTGCGTACCACGGACTGTACAGATCAGCAATGTGTAATCTTGTCCGAGAAGGGCCGGTGTGGGTGCACTTTTGTTCTAGCCTAGCATTAATTCTAGCTGATTCAACTAATCATGGTCTTGATTGAAATATGACACTCTTACCAACCCGAAGCTCTGAGAGTTAGGAAGTAGAGAAGACAGAAGGAATCTGTGCTCTGAAGTATTCCCACTGGCCTGCAACAACAAACTAGAGACACCTTAGTTCCATTTATATCATCAGCAGTCAAGATGGGGGTGTAGCTATTAGTTAACTGTCTTTAGAAACACATTTTTCATGCATCATTGCGATGTTTCAGACAAATTAGTTATATAACATATTAAAAGATGATTCGTAATGGAGTGGCCATGGTGGGTTTGATAGAATACTGCAATATTATTGGTTTACCACCTGTCCTTTCATTGGATCATTGGACTCGTGAGGCAATCACCCAATCACAATCACTCAACTAACATTCTCACACAGAGACCCAATCAGCCAATTGACTTCCATATCAATTGACTGATTGACACCAATTAAATAATTAAATAATAATTAAACCAATTATGGCCTTTGGAGCAACCTTCCGGGCGACAGTTCACTCTCACACCCTGTGAGAGTGCCAAACCTGCCCCCGGAAAGTCTCCCTGCTCCAAAGGCCTCCACAACATGTAAAACACAGACAACCATGCCACTCCCATGTGGCCGAGACCGACGTCCTCCACAGGCAGTTATCACTAGATAACCCTGTAGCCCCTACATGTCAGGCTTGATGTAGATGCGGAACCAAATGCAGGTGAGAGAGAGAGAGACCCAGAATGCAGAAACGCGTTTAAGATTTTTAATAACTTAAACGCTGGCAGGAACGAAAACAAAACCGGGTATGATAAGACACGCAACAATACTAATAACCAAAACAAAATAACCAATGAGTAGGAACAAACAAAACTAGTAAAACGGTAAATCCAAAGCGTATTCCAAAAAACACGGAATAAACTGGAACACTGGAATTCTAATAAACAAACGAGAACACGAACACGAACACAAACACGAACACGAACAAATAATTTCACGAAGAGCAAGAAACACTAAGCAACAGTGGGTACGACTAAACAAAGCTAGATAATGTCCAAGCAACAAACAAAGAGAGTCAGCCGGTTAAATGTCCTTTCGGTTAATTGTTCCCAGTTGTCAGTAATGACCTTGATTGTTTCTTTGCATTCCTGGCATGCCTCACGCTTCTCCTGATTGGGGCTTGGGAGAAATGTCCGTTTGCTGGTTGATTCGTGACGCTACACTGATAATAAAAAATAATTCTGTTGTTTACATTTTGAAAAATGCATTAGGTAATACAAAATCGTGTTTGGTGTCAAATAATGAGTTTGCGTTAACATCCAACTAGACCACCTCTTAGCGCAAATGCTGGCGCTCTGTGCAATTTGGTGACTTTATTGATGCGCACATTATCTGAAATCACATGAGAATGTTTTGTGAATATTGTTAATTTTCTCCCACGTTGAGTCAAATTGTCCAATCCAAGGGTAACTTGCTTAGAAGAAAAGAAACATTATTTTTTAAGTTGGAAAGCCTACAAATAAGGAAAAAAAGAGATGGTAAAATAAAACACTTTCTTTTAACAATGTAGGTCTCAAAATATAAACTCAAATCATTAAAATAACAAATTAATGTGCACCTTGTTTTCCCCCTCTGATTCGCACACCAACTTTTCCGCACCTCCCGCACTTTTTTTTTAGAAGCACTCCTAGCGCAGCATGCAAAACTGTCATCCATGTGAGGAAATTGCCAATTTGCTATAGCATTAGCGCACTGGTATTTAAAGTGATAGAAAATAGGTGTTCTGATTGGCCATTATGAAACCAAACCCCCACCACACCCACATGCATTTTTTAAAAGTTCATCCAACCTCTTTTACAACTGCGCCGGAGGTGCGCTATCATCCTAAGTTACCGAAATTGCGTTAGACACACTCTGTCTCTGCGTTACCAACACCGTCCTAATTCACCAAAATAGGGCCCCTAATCTCAAATCCTAAATGAAAATGTACCCTTGGATCCTAAAATATGTATTCTGAATTACTTTGAAGACAGACAATGGTGTAGCTGGAAAAAGAAAATCATTTCTATTGGTTGTATGAACGCTAAATGTTTGTTAGCAACTAACTGGAAAAATATTGACAACATCAAGTTTGAAACATGGCTCCATTCATACCTACAGATGTTAATGTTGGAAAAATGTCTGATAATTTAAAAGATCTCTATATGGAGGATCTAGAGATATGGAATTATTTTAAACATGAAAATGTTCCCAACATGAACAGAAAGCAAATACAACCATACTCCTAGACTACACAACTGCCCATCCTACTATTCCAGGATGTACCATGAAATGTTTTCACTATTGGAATTGCTTAATGTGGATATTTATTTATTTATCTGGCCTGCCTGTGTATTTTCCTATATTTTGTACAGAAACAAATATGATTGCAATGCTGTACCTGACTTGGAGAAAGCAAAAAATACTTAATAAATATATGTCAAAAACAATGTTAGTTATAGAAGAAGTCGGACATCTGGGTCACTGAGCTCAAAGGCCCTTAGCCACGATGACAAAAAAGAGAAATAGACATGATGAAGGGTTGTTGTGTTGTCAGTTGCAATATGAATTTAAACAAAAAAAAACATAGAAATGCACATTTTTTATATGGCAGCAAGTGAGGCTACGGAGTTGAAGAGATGAAAGAAGTGGCTGGAAGCAATCAAAAGGGCGGAACACAGAATCTAGAGAAGAATTAATGCACAAATAAAGCTCATTGATAAAAACCTGCAGATTCAGTCAAAGCAGTTCACTACACCTGTTCTCATTAGCATAAGTGATATCAAGAGCCAGAGGTGTTGGTAGGATTAAAATACATCTTTTACTGGTTCATGTCCTGTTCATCATACAAAAAACTTGGCAAAGTTAACTTGAACTATTATACAGCTAGCATACATTACAGGCTGACTCTAATGAGACCGCCAATAAAGGATTGCATTTATGTAGCGCCTTTCAAAGAACACAAAGTGCTTCAGAGAAAGCGCAGGGGAAACTCACCTTAACCACCACCAATGTGGAGCACCCACATCTCAATATTTGATACTAACACATTTAACTAAACAATTGCCAAACCAGTATAATACATGAAACTAAATCATGAATTATATAACAGCAACACAATAATGTTTATGCTTGTGTGTGCATTTGTTGGTTACATTCTGAAAGTTGAATTGCAACTACAAATGAATTATTTTGTTAAAATGTCCATTCAAGTCAATGGAGCAGTAGCTCTTACTTATTTCATTGGAAGGGGACTTCAATGATGCCTCACGTCATGCCAAATTTGTCCATATATAGCAATTCTTTAAGAATTCAGAATTTTCAAAAAGTCTAACTGTAAGTACAGCAATAGCTAAGTTTCATTTAACAACTAAAATCACAAGCATTATCTAAGATCTAAGTTTTTTGAACAATGACAATTTGGAATTACTTTGTTGACTTGTCATACTGACATACTGAAGGAAACAGACTTTTATATTTGCCTATTGTAAAACTGCTGTTGCATTTTCTTCAACCTACATCAATTGTTCAGATAAGTGTGATCTCTTAGCAAAAGGTTATTCTTATGTAAAGTTGTATTCTTAGAATTCACTTAGAAAGCTAATACCTGCAAAGAGAATAATTTATAAGTAACTCACTTTTTGTGTGAGATTAATTCTATCTTTCAACTGGCAGAATCTTGTGGTATCTTGTTGTATGTCACCTTGGCCTTTCCTGTGTAGCGGTTTTAAGTTACAATTAAAAAAATATTAATAATGATGGGGCAAGACATCTTTGGCCATTTATTTAATACATGAAATGCATTTTCCAAGAGCAATTTAATGCAAAGTATGCCTATGCCATGTTAAGGTTAATCCAGCTATTATTATTGTGCATATGTATACCGAGTGAGGCAAATTCCCACAGCTCTTTATATTGATTGGAAGGAGACTGAGCTGCCGCTGTTACCTCTGGCTGTATAGTTGATGTTTAACCTCCTACTGGAGATGGATTCGAATCATGTGAGTCTTGCCTTCCGCTGAAGTGTGGCAGGGTGGTATAAGTGATCTTTCCAATGCTGCCGTTGGGCAGCAAAATGCCTCTCGTGGGTGATTTTCCAGGTCAGCTATAAACCAGAGATACATTTTTCAAAGTGAAATAAACTTGGCATGCCATGTGCGCTTGGATACCTTAGGCTCTTTATACACAGCGGAGTCTCACCACATTTTGTGAAGTATATTGAATGCTCTAAATCTGAATCTGAGTTGCTGCTCATTCAATTATACTATGTGACCCAACTATAAACTTGAACATTGATAAACACGTCAAGTGTTGTCTAGTCAGTCAAGGTCTATGTAGTGGATTATTACCTTAAAGATGTTGTCCATAAAAGAAAAATGAAACTTGTGAAACTCCAAAAAAACATAAATTGTATTTATAATACATTCAGAAGGTATACTTTAACTGAGAAAACAAAAATTTGACTTTTACATCTATAATTCTGAAGTAAGAAAGAATATATTTAATTTACTTTGCATAATTAACAAGGAACTTTGTTCACACCACGTTCACAGGGGCTGCACTTGGCCCACAGGCCGCACTTTTATAGACTATGAAGGCTTCATATGAACAGACTCAATGACTGCAAATAATGGCATGATTATGACTCTGTGCCATGACATGAAAAAATATTAATAAAATATTAAAAGTTACATTAATTCATGTTGGTAAGATGGGATAGCACTGCTATGGAATAGCACTTGTATAGTTTCTGTGAAACATATGGGTCAAAGTGTGTGTTGTAACTTGACAACATTTTGATGAAAGAAAATGGTTGGTGGACCAATTATAGCAAGTCTGTATTTACAGTTGTTTAAAGTGCACATTCATTATATAATTGAGTAAATTGGCATTTTCAAGTTCTTCCTCTTGTCGTCAAGTATCAAGTATATAGGCAAGTTCAAGTATGTAAAAAAGTTAAATATACAGGGTTTCAAAAAGGCATTTAAAAAATGCAGATCAAATATTTATCGGGGTAATGGATGACCGTAAGTCAGACATTTTCTACTTTCCTAAATGAACCCCCTCCCTCATACATTGTTTGCTCAGATGCTTGCCCCTCTGTAATGCAGCATTGGCCTTCTTGATGTTACTTAAATGGTATATTGGCTTAAGACGATGTTAGCACCATATCTTTTAACATGATATGCAGCGATCCATAAAAAAGCACTCGCATTTGCAGACAACAACATTCATCAGTCTTGCTGAGATAACAGTGAGGGAAACCAGGCAAATTGATTGAACAATGTACAAAGGAGTGTGAGTGGAATTAAAAGGTGGATGGCGTTGTTAAATAAATACATGTTTAATAGAGGTTAGCAGGCATCCATTATCAGACCAATATTGAAATCACACTTAGAGGGGTTTTACCAAAAATGGTTAATAAAGCTTCAAAATGATACCATACATTTATGTTGTTCAAATTGTCATCACCACTGCCTACTTGTTCAATACTTCTTGTATTATTATTATTATAATTTTTTTAATAATAAAAATATCCTTCCCAGTGTTACAGGTATGGTATGCAGCTGCATGCCTATCGCTGTATTACTGCACTGATCTCTTTGATTGATTGAACTATGATTGTTCCTACCATGTATTAATGCATATATTGTAAGTCTATTGTAAGTATCTTTGCAGTTCCAGCAAAATGCTCAATTTTCTTACAGAACCACCATAACTCCAAAAACAACATGCATATTACATGGTTAAGACTAAGCATTGAAATGATTCTGTTTAATAATGGCATTCTGTGTGTACTCAATATGTGTTCACGAGTTAGCATTGCCCTCAATCCTCATTCATGTGGGTCAAAAATGAGAGGGCTTCCCTGGGCCACCCTCATGTTTTGTCTGCATTAAGAGTTTTTGTCAGCCATGACTAGCGACCAATCCAACAGACAGGAACACTCTGGTCAGTTCAAAAACATTTTAGCAAATGTTTTCAATTAGGCAGCAGTGATCTGAAACATGTACGTACAGACGAGATGTTTAACACCTTAAAGGGAAACCAGGCTAATTTAATCCATTTGAAGGGTGATGGAATAAGCCATTTCTGTTGTTTGGTTCCGTTCTAAAAATAGCACGATATTCAGAACACCAATGTAACTGATAAGACATATGAAGTAAGATAAATGAATAAATCTGAATATTAAAAATAATATTATTTCAAGGTGTATGATGTGTCTCTGTGCTTTGTCTTCAAATAAACAGCATGTGACCAACATTAATCGGTTTCTTCTCTTTTGATGAATCGCCGTGGGCAACGGTCCCTCTATGTTTGGAACATTTGTCTATTTCAGAGATGACCAAAGCAGCACAGCAAGTTATACGTGTATATGGAAGGAATAATCTAATGAGGGACTGTTGTGGACAGATGCAGGCAACATTAGCGTGGTTATATTTGAGGAAAACAGGGGCCAGAGTAAAATCATGATGTTCCATCAGCCTGAACCCTGTAAATGTTATATCATAAAAAGGTTAGAAATAGACTCTTCAACTCACACCTGCTTTTTCATTGGACTCCAAATATTTCATAACATGTCACTCATTTACATACGCTCAAAGGTCACGCCATTACAAAAAAATCCCCCCCTTTTTTTGGTCAATATTTTGCGGTTGATTCAACCCCAGTGTCAAAGCAGCCGTCAAATCAATCTGCAGAGCCGTCCGGGTCTCGCTTTACATTTTGATTACAATCAATTTCTCGCTCCGGGTCTGACGGTCTGTGCAAACAAATTTGGAAGAAAAAAAAAAAGAAGTTGATGCGACCGATGTCCATATTGTGATTAAGGTTGTATTTGCACGCCACAATATTACATTTAGGTAGTCCGGGTCTGTCGCCCAGCGCAGTGCGGTTACTGTCCCCTGAGTCATGATCAGAATCACACCCTTGGAAAGCTGTAGATGGAATGCTTCTCAGTTGTTATGTGACACAGATTTATCATTAGGCTTGGTGACATGTTTACCATGAATTATGTATGGTGGGAGGTTCAATGAAAACATGGATGATGTGCAGGGAGTGCTGACACAGTACATGAATCAGCCAAACTGGCAACCTGTTGCCCACAACAAAGGGCAGGGAGAATGTGATGTGCTACGCACTCCAAGCAATGGAGTGGATGGTAAAGACGATGAAAGCTCTTCAGAGGACGGGCAGGGCTGCTTTGCCATGTGACTTCTGATCCAGAGCATGCCAAATTACTTGTCACTTCATGTACATATATATTAATTTGTCAATTTGAATACTGAAATCAGCACTAAAGATTCGGCCGAATTCCCAAATCGTTAACATTAACCCATATCCGCCTAATGCATTATTCTGTATAAACACGGTGTGTGCCTAGCCACATAACACACTCATTCACCTTCAGCCTAACACTTCCCTCTTATTGGAAATGGAAAGAGAAACAATAGGCAAAGTATCATTGGAAAGAGCATGAAATTATCTTTATTTTTATTTATAAACTGATGTGTTATGCTCAATCACAAAAAAGTTGCTATTGAAAAACATCATATACAAATTATGAAAATGAGAAAATATGTATTTGTAAATAATTTATAATAATATATACTTTGTGGATAAGTGCTATGTCATATCAATTAAATGCTTTAACAAATTAGTGTTATTATACACAAAATATGTGTGTAAATTATGTACTGATAAATTCTTACAATCTTACATTTATTTGTCACATCTACATTTACATGTAACCATTTTGAAATTTTGAACCCTGCTGCACAAATATTCATGGAAAGCTTATTTATGCCATTTGCTTTGGAAGCCCCCTGTTTGGGAATGAGATCATTGCCATCGGTTGCTTAGGCAGGAAGCAATACTCTTAGACACGTTTCCTGGAGTCTGACATCATAAAAGATGACTCAGAGACTCCAATGTTTGAAAAGGAAAGCACAGATTAGCTAAATGATATCACATCTGGGTTATTAAAGAGCTCAGTAGGCACTTACGCAGTATGTCAAACCACTTTCCTGACTCAGTTTAAGGTGCATCTTCAAGGAGTTAAATACTGAAGATGCTGGGGAAGCATGTTTGCTCTCTTTTAAAAAAGGATAGAATGAGTTGATTTCCTTGCCTACATGCTGCCTCTGGATGGTATAAATAATAACTTTTGGGCTGACATTTGCAATCGGTTAAGCAGCAGGTTTATTACAATAAGTGCTGTAAGCCAACCAGGGGTGTTTCTAGGGTCTTAGGGGGACTCAGCCCCCTGACTCAGGGGGGTGGGGGTTGGCTAGGGGGATCTGGGGGCATGGTACCCCAGCAGATTTGAATTCTCTGAATTCTCATTTCCTATGAGTTTTAAGAGGAAAATAAAGGCAATTTGTGCACTGCGCAAGGGGATGTTTGAACTACTCACACTCACATTTTTTAAAGTCAGGTAAATTAACAGGCAAGTTCTTCACTCATTTTCTTTTCACAGGTAAATCAGGTAAGTATATCACTCGTTTTCTTTTCACAGGTAAATCAGGTAAGTATATCACTTATTATCTTTTCACAGGTAAATCAGATAAGCATATAATTTATTTTATTTTCAAAGGTAAACAAGGTAAGTATATCATATCCCCATACCAGTCTCACTGGAGTCTCAAAGCCAGTCTCAAAGAGGTGAGAGAAACAGATCAACAGACTAATCAGCGAACGATTCAAAGCCAGATTTTCTGGGGGAGGGATCTGCCCCTGATCTACTCTGCTTTGCTCAGACAGCAACTGTTACAATGAATGAATTGACATGCAAAAAACAAAGCAAGTAGTGTGGTAAAACAATTTTTTTACTTTCATTTCTTTGAGGGTGGGAATACATCAAAGAGTATCATCTGTCTTTAATGGAGAATGTCTGATGGAGAAGCACCAGTCTCTTTCCTACCAGCCAAAAAATGTCTGGCCACCATCACTTCCTCCAATTTCACCTCAATATTATAATGCTTGGCAATCTCTGTCAAATATGGCTCATGTAGGAAGTGCTCTGACGCTGGACTGCACGACTGGATTCCTTTTAGTAGGTCAGTATTTCCATCTGAAAAATGCTTGTCCAGTTCCACTGTCATCCTGTCTAAACAAGGAAATAATAATTCCCTTTTGAGTTGCTCAGAATTATTCAGCTGGCCTCCCGCGTGGTCCAGTGGTTACAACATTTGACGCTGGCCATGGCGACCGGGGTTCAATTCCCCATCGCGCCAGAGTTGGCTCTGGCTGGGAGTGCCACTGGGGGCAGCAAATGGCTGGGGAAGGGGGGTAAGGAAGCTGACAGGATGTTTGCTGTGCACAGGAGTGGCTCTTGGGTGCCGGAGTTATGATCGACGGCTTGGCGAGTGCCGTCTCAGAAGAGATGATGCTTTGCCTTCGACACCGCCGGTCACAGGGCTACGGCAGCGAACTCATAGTATGAGGGGGGGGGATTGACATGAAATATAGCGATGATTTGGATACCAAATTGGGATAAAAATGGGATAAAAATCTGAAACAAAATTTCCTTAGAATTATTCAGCTCAGTGCTTGATCCACAGGTTGTTTCAACAACAGAATCCTGCATCCTTCTTTGCTTTCGCCTTTGTCCAGGCTCTGGCTCTGGAATCTTGTAAGCACTGCACAGGGTCTTGGTTCTTTCTTAGAGATCTGCAGCCACTGGATCAGCCTCTTTTCAGAGTGTCACACACAGCTTGTTTGTAAATGGATGCTTCTGCAATGTCAATGGTCTCCTTTTGAAGGAACTTGTGGAATCCCTCTGTGACAGAGCTCTCTGTCTGAAACATTAGCAGCAAGTACACAGTGGAGAATTTAAGTAGCTGTGTCAGCAGTCCAACTGCTGTTGGTGTTGTGATGGTTGAGAGGCAATCAATGACTACAGGGAAGTTGTTGATCATTGCATTAACAGATCGAAGCTGGCATGCCCAGTGGGTGACGGACAATTGGACATGTTCAGAGGGCTTCAATCCCAGTGAATTTCTACAAATTTGTGATGATTTACAAGGGAGATACTGAAAAAAGAATACACACTCTCCAACATGCAAGAAATGCAGTAGCCTCAGGGAGAGATTTGCAAGAGTGGCATAACACAAGGTTTAATTTGTGTGCATAACAATGCAGGTATATTACTTCTGGATACAGTGTTCGGAATTGGGCTTGCACCCCCCTTGCTGTCACATGTCTGTGCGACACATTTGAACTCAGCAATTCCACTGTCTTCGAGCTGCTGCTGCAGCACAGTTGTAATAGACTGTGCATTAAAGGATTTCAAATCAGTCAGTAGCAGAAACTGCTCCTTAACTGTTCCCTCTGTCACATATCTTACACACACTGCCAGTTGGTCTGGGAGTCCATCTCTGGCCTCATCGACCATAATGGCATATATTTTGGATTGCTTCATTTCAGTGATGATGGCATTAATAATTTATTGTGTACAGCATTCTATCGTATCATTCTGGGATGATGGCGACAAGTAAGTGGCATGAGACGGAGTGGTACATTGTTGCAAGAAAGGGTCAAATTGCTTCAAAAGTGTCATACGCGCAAGAAAGTTGCCCTGATTGTGGCTCTCATCTGTTTCATCATGGCCTTGAAAAGGCCATTCTTGTTTGCCTAACACGGAGGTGATGGTCACAATATGCCGCAGGTACTCTTGTCTCTCAGTCATTTCACTTACATTTGCAGCTGCTATCTGCTGAACAACATTTCCATGGGTTGTACTAGCCTTTTCCATGCAACAATACTATCCTTGTGAGCTTGTGTTTTGTCATGTTTTTGATAGATGGACAATGCTTTCTTCCATTTTTTGTCCCCCATGATCTGCATGATCTTGCATGATCTCTAGTAGACTTAGAAGCTGCTGTTGCTGCCTGTCCAACGTCTGCTTTTTCTTTTCATCATCTTCCCTTGCCACCATTCTTATATCCCTCTCTCTCTCTTTCTCTGTCTGTTGGTGCCTTTCTGCCTGTCTGACATTATGCTCACTCTTGGTCATCCTGTCTTGGTCTGATATCCTGCTCTCTCCCAGTCTGATAACTCAACACTCTACACTATTAATATTACATTTTATATTAAGTTAATCAAAATGTTCATATATTGTTCTGTACTGTGTCACTGTGACAATGCAAGCTTGTCATATTGGCAGAGCAAATTTATTTAAAAAATCAATAGTAACTTAGTGTCTGAGGAACTTCACAATCTTCTCTCTCACCTTGCTGGTGTAAATACTTTCTTATATCCATCTGGAGAAACAAAACAGATATTTGTAGGCTAATTGTCTATGTTACCAGTCTCAGGCATTAGTGCTTGGCCTGGGATAACTGAGAATGGAAACCAAATATACGTTGAGTGTGAAATGTTCTGGCAATTTTTTAATTTGCTTAGCCTTTATCAAAACTTATTTTCTCTTCACGGGTAAATCAGGTAAGTGTAACTCATTTTCTTTTCACAGGTAAATCAGGTTAGTAGGCTATATCATACATCATACCATACAAACATAATATTTCTCCTTCCAGTTAGATGTACCATATAAACTTTATCATATAATAATCTCAAATATTTCCTTTTAAGTATTCAGTTTGTTTACACATGTTATGTCCCATGAATTTACCTACATTACATTACATACAAAAAAGAAAACATAGCTAGCTAATTGAATTACAAATACTAATTCCTCTACCTGACCTGTGTGGATTACAAACAATTTAAATAACTAATATACTTCAGGATTAATTTAGAAATAACGGAATAATAAAGTATATAAATAAATAATAAAGTAATTTATTATAAAGTAATAAAGTAGAAATAAACAATAAATAATCACTTTCATGTCATTACTACAGTTACCTTAGTTTATAACATTAGCTAATGTTAGCAGCAGAAAGTTAGTTTTAGCTGCCTACAACATTCACAAAATTTGCTAGCTAGCTAGTTAATGTAATGGGATTATCTCTGCGTTGTGTTTCAAAGAATCAGAATCAGAATCAGAATTATTTATTCGCCAAGTACGATGTGCAAGGAATTTGCCTTAGTGCAAGGTGTCAACATACAATACAATACAATAACAAGAGCTTTAAAAAAAATAGTGTAATAAAAATACAATACAATATAATATAATACAATACAATAAAGTACAGTGCTAATATACAAATACAGTACAAATAACTGGGTTATGTACACAGTTAAGGTGCAAGAGTGTGCAAATGGGCAGAGTAAAAGTCACAGTTAACGGCACAGTTAAAGTGAGAGTGTGCAAGTGAACTGGGGGGGGTAGAGGAAGGGTCTTTGTTTAGGAGGATTATGGCTTGGGGAAAGAAGTTATTCAGGTGGCGGTTAGTCCTATTCTTTAGGGCTCTCACTCTCGGTCTCCGCTGAGAGGGGAAGCGCTGGAAGAGAGAGTGGCCGGGGTGTGAGGGGTCAGCCATGATTTTCCCTGCTCTCTTCCTCATCCTGGAGGTGTACAGATCTGTGAGGGGGGGGGGCCGGCAGCCAATGATTTTCTCTGCATACCGTACTATGCGCTGTAGTTTCTGCTTAAAATGGGATGATGCAGAGCCGAACCACACAGAGATGGAGGATGTGATGACTGATTCAATTATGGCTGTGTAGGATTGTACCAGCAGCGCTTGCGACAGCTTGAATTTCTTAAGCTGTCGCAGAAAGTACATGCGCTGCTGGGCATTCTTGGTTATTGTAGTGATATTCCTGTCCCATTTGAGGTCCTGTTGGATGGTGGTACCTAGGAATTGTAGGACTCTGCTCTGCTCACCATGGTGCCGTGTATTTCCAAGGGAGGGAGTGGGGTGGGCTTCCTTCTGAAATCAATGACCATCTCCACAGTCTTTTGTGTGTTCAGCTCCAGGTTGTTGGCTCCACACCATGACACCAGCTGGCTTACTTCCTCCCGGTATCTGGACTCATCACCTTCTGAGATGAGACCGATCAGGGTAGTGTCATCCGCAAACTTAAGAAGTTTAACGGATTCACTATTGGAAGTACAGTCATTGGTGTAAAGTGAATAGAGTAAGGGAGACAGTACACAGCCCTGCGGGGGGCCAGTGCTGAGAAGGAGGGGGTCCGAAGTGAGGCTACCCACCTTGACACACTGTTTTCTGTTGGTTAAGAAGTCATGGATCCAGTGGCAGAGAGGGGATGGCACATTGAGCAGTAAAAGTTGATCTAAAAGTAGGTCAGGGATGATCGTATTAAAAGCAGAACTGAAATCCACGAACAGGATGCAGGCGTAGGTGTGAGCGCTGTCCAGGTGCTGCAGGATGTGGTGCAGAGCCAAGCATCATCTACAGACCTGTTGGCTCTATATGCAAACTGCTGGGGGTCCTGGAGGGCATCAGTCATGGCTTTGAGGTGATGTAGGATAAGTCTCTCAAAGCACTTGATGATAACAGAGGTTAGGGCAACTGGTCTGTAATCATTCAGGCAGGAGATCTTTTGTTTTTGGGGACTGGAATGATGATGGAGGTTTTAAAACAAGCAGACACAACACACTGGACCAGGGACTGGTTGAAGAGATTACCCTTACCCTTACAACGATGCCTCCAAAGCGTAAATCTGATGCAAGTGCTGGTGATGCATCAAAGAAAAGGAAAACAATCACCATGGAAAGTAAAGTTGAAATAATAAAGAGATCGGAGAGAGGTGAAACGCCATCAGCCATTGGGAAAGCATTAGGCTACAGCCGGTCAACGATTAGAACCTTTTAAAAGACAAAGGGAGAATAATGGAGCATGTGAAAGGCCATGCCCTGATGAATGCCACGATTATTACCAAGCAACGCAGTGGTTTAATTATTGAGATGGAAAGGTTATTGATAATTTGGATAGAAGACCAAAATCTGCGTAATATGCCTATTAGTCTTTCTTTAATGCAAGAAAAGGCTTGAAGCCTTTTCAATGACTTAAAAGCTGATCATGCAGCAAGTGAAGGCGACTGTGACAAATAATTTGTTGCGAGTAGGGGTTGGTTCAATCGCTTTAAATTGAGAGCAAATTTACATAATATTAAAGTTCAAGGTGTTTTTTTACAGTACAGTACTGTATGTGCATAATTACTTTTATTATTACTGTATTATTATTATTAATATTACAGTATTGTTATTATTATTATTACAGTATTATTATGTACTGAATGTTATGTTTAAGATGTTTTATTGTATTTGGAAGTTTTAAGTGTTTTATATGCACAGAAAGGTAAAATAAATACTATAATTGTAGTGTGGGTCGAGGATGGAAGAGCCACCTGTAGATGTCAAGAATATCTAAAAGCTAACTACGAGTAGTCAGCCACTAAGTCTGCGAACAGATAAGGGAGCAGGGGAAAAAATGGATGGACAAAGAAAAAGAAACTCCGGGCATAAAGTCCACGGAAAATAATAATAAAACAGAAAACAACCCAATGGTCGAGGACTCTTCAACGAAGAGGTAAGAAACTCAAATGATTTTAGAGACTTTAGCTCTGGGAGTTTTTTTAACTTTTTTAGGAAACGCCACCGGAGTGACGAGCAATAAACCTAAAGCCAGGAAGGAAATAATCCTCCTAGAACGGCAACCACAGAGTGGTAACGCTGACCCTTTTAAATGAGATGCTAAATAGTACCTTCTCTCTTGAACTGAGAGACCACAGAGTGGAAAACTAATACCTAGTTCTTAGTACCGGCTAGAGCGTAACAATGGTTTACACAGAAGCGTTTGTGTGATGAAAACGCAGACCTTAAATAGTAGGCAGAATAAACACTGATAATCCACAGCTGGCCGTGATCGGAAAATACACCGACAAAAGACCATATAAGGAAAATGGAAATGACAATGATTCCTCACACAAAACAAAAGAAAACAGACCATCACATGGTCAAGCGCCCTCCAGCGGCTGAACAAGGTAAAACCGTGACAGGACCCCCCCCTTAAGGAGCGGCCCCAGCCGAACCCTTAGAACCATGTTGATGGAAATCGCGAATAAGATCGGGGTCCGGAATATTCCTGGACGGAACCCAGCAGCACTCCTCAGGGCCATAGCCCTCCCAATCTACTAAGTATTGTACGCCCCTGCCCACACGCCTACTAGAAATAATGCGACCCACCGTGTAAACCGGCTGACTATCAATAAGCCGGGGTGGAGGCGGTGGTACATCAACCGGAGCCAAAGGCAGGGTTCCTACAAGTTTCAACAAGTCAAATTTAAGACTTTTTTAGACCTTTTTTAGACCTCTTTGAATAGAATTTTAGACCTATTCGCGACACCATATGATAGCTTTTTGTCATCCTCGGGGTGATGAAATTAGGGATTTCACTGCCATACAGACAAAAAAGTCTGAAGGATAATTAATATTAAATAAGTAAGTCTCAAAAGTACATTTATTTTTATATTTTTATTAACTGTAGAAAGTCACTTCAAAGTGAAGAGAACAAAGTGCACAAAAGCTTATAACCGCTTAATGTTACAGTATGTATACAAAGAGACACGACACTTGTTACTATGTAACAGAGCTGGGGAGGAACTACTTGGGGGCATTTCTGTGAAAACTTTGTGAGAACTGAACCAGTCCCCAACAACAAAAAACATCACTCAATCTTTCTGAGCTCTGCTCCCTTTGCCTCTATCTCCTTCTCCATTATCTCAAGCTCGCCAACTTCTTCTTGCTGCCCTTTCGCAGGATGTTTGACTTGGAGATGAGCTCGGCCATCTGGCTGGGACAAGATGAGCAGCTTCTGGCAAAAAGCCCAGAGGTCATCACGCAAGAAGACATCCACTCTCTTTCGCATGGGTTGGAAAGAGTGGAACTCCTCACTTCTCCCCTCAAGGGACAGGAGAGCACCGAACTGCTCCAGTATAACATCACCTATCACAAAACATATAAAGAAAAAAATTACATAAATCAGTACATCAACAATTAGACATGTATTGGTCATTCTAGATTCACTGAAACTACACTGGTTGACATAAAAAGGTCACTGTAGCCAATATGGCTGTGATAATTGCAATATTGGCTAACAACAATCATTTCAAATGTACTCAAACACTCATTCCTATGAAGCTGAAAATTAACATGTACTGTAGCTAGTATGTTCACAGATGAGACAAGTAGGCTAAGTTAACGTTAGCCTACAATAGGCCCACTGATGTAAAGTTAGCTGTGACACTACAGCTAATGGCATTATAGAAAAATAGCTACCAAATGGAACAGATCAATAATTGATTTGCGTTACTTACTTTGACATTCGCCAGCAAGTCCTGCGCTGTTGCATGTCCCATGAACTGGGACCCCAGGTACCTAGACTGGACTTTCCCCTCATCCCAGAAACGAACATGTATGTCCAGCTGCTTGGTCTTGGTCGCCTTGTTCAAACTTTCATCAAACATAACAACGAATGGTCCGTTGTTGACTTTCGCGACGAGATCCCTCTTTATATTCCGCCAAACCGAACTTTGTGATATAAGCCGTTTTATCACCACCACACGCAAATGTTTTCGCGATGTCAGAATCGGGGAACATGCGGGCAAAAAGCTTGCCAATGCCTTCGTTGCTGTTATAGGACTGGTGTTTAACTACGGTTTCCAGCGTCCACATCACTTCTGCCACCAGTTTTGGCGTGGATCCCAGCGCAAGGTCGATTCTTCCTTGAGTAGCGGGAGGCCGATTAGAGGTACCGGGAGACTGGACCGCGGTAGCGGGGAGCTGGGAGGCCGGAGGCGGAGCTGCAAGCACTGCGTCCCCCCGAAGGAGGAAGCATGGAGGAGAGTTGTCTGGTTTGTTGCAGACCTCTTATTTGGGTCTCATGTTTCGAGACTTTACCCCTAATGTTCCGAGTTTAATATTTTTTTTGCATAAAGTGCAACGGGCATCCACTGCTTTTAACCAGGACCTAAACGCGCTTTTCTCTACCCATAGCTCATTAAACCTACACTTGCCCATGGCTTATCAAATTACATAGCGAGGAAACTCAAAACAAAACACGAGTAGTTAGCTAGCTAGCTAGCTCTTGTCTACGTTCAACCAACTCGAACGATACGCAGCTTCGTTCGCCAATAATTTCTCCCGGGGGCAGCGAATTTGCATTTTTTTGGTTCCAGCTAGATTAATTTCCATGTAAATAGATAGGACTGATTTCTTTGCAGGACACTCAAAACATTTTTAACACAATAGAGAGCTAATCTCACTTTTAAGACCTAACACCTCATTTTTTAGACCTAATAACTAAAATTTAAGACCTTTTTAGGCCTTAAAAATCGGATTGTTGGATTTTAGACTTTAAGGCTTTTTAAGACCAGCGCGGGAACCCTGCAAAGGGCTAGTAACAACCGGCTTAATGCGGGAGACGTTAAATGTGGGGTGAACCCTCATGGATCAGGGAAGTTGAATTTTAACGGGATTGATCTTACGGATGATCTTGAAGGGCCCCACAAAACGAGGAGCAAGTTTTCGCGATACAACCCACAACGGTAAATCGCGAGTGGAGAGCCACACCCGTTGCCATACACGATATGACAGCGCCGGACAACGACGCCTATCAGCGATAACCTTCTGGCGGGCAAAAGCCCGCAGGAGCGACTCGCGCACCTTTCTCCATGTAGCCCGACACCGCCGAACAAATGACGCAGCAGACGGCACTCCCACGTCTTTCTCTAGTTCAGGAAAGAGAGGTGGTTGGAAACAGAACTGTGCCTCAAAAGGAGACCAGTGGACGTATTACGCAAGGTGTTATGCGTGTATTCAGCCCAAGCGAGATGTCGACTCCAAGAGGTAGGATTGGATGAAGCCAAACAGCGAAGCGTTCCTTCCATAGATTGGTTAGTCCGCTCCGTCTGCCCATTGGTCTCAGGATGAAATCCCGAAGATAGACTTACGGACGCCCCCAAAAGGGAACAGAAAGCCCGCCAAAATCGGGCCGCAAACTGGGGACCGCGATCGGACACCACGTCCTGGGGGAGACCATGGATACGGAACACATGATCAATCACCAACCGAGCGGTTTCGAGAGCGGACGGCAACTTGGGCAGAGGAATAAAATGAGCCGCCTTGGAGAACCTATCCACTACCACGAGGATAACCATGTGACCTTCAGATACCGGCAGATCGGTCACAAAATCCATGGCGATGTGACTAGGGATGGGCAGTGGCCGAAGAAGACCAGATGGTGGAAGCCGAGACCCTTTATTCCGAGCACATATGGAACAGGCCGACACGCATTCACGAACATCACTCTCCATTTTAGGCCACCAGAATCTTCTGGCTAAGAACTCATGAGTCCTGTGAATACCCGGATGCCCCGTCAACCGGGGGAAATGACCCCATTGCAACACCTGAGCTCGCACTTTAGATGGTACAAAAAGGCGAACCTCCTTTTTAACTCCAAGAATGCTGCCTCAGCTTTGGATGTCCATACAAACCGAGAGGGAGCGGATTTTTTAGAAAGAGCAGAAATAGGGGCAACCACTGAGCTAAAATTGTGAATGAAACGCCGGTAAAAATTAGCGAACCCCAAGAATCGTTGGACCTGCTTCACAGATTCAGGGGTGGACCAATCCCTGACCGCTGACACCTTCCTGGGATCCATTTGGATACTCCCTTCCACCACAATAAAACCCAGAAATGAGACGGAACTGGATTGGAAAACGCATTTCTCGGCTTTGACGAACAGCCGTGCCTCCAAGAGACACTCTAACACTCGTCTAACGTGTTCTCTGTGTTCAGAGAGATTTTTAGAAAAAATTTGAATGTCGTCTAAATAGACGAAAACGAATTTCTCCAACATCTCTCTGAGCACGTCGTTCACAAAAGCCTGAAACACTGAGGGGGCGCTAGTGAGTCCAAAAGACATGACCAGGTACTCATAGTGGCCGCTGTGAGTGTTAAAAGCGGTCTTCCACTCATCCCCCTCACGAATCCGCACCAAGTTGTAAGCATTGCGCAAGTCAAGTTTGGAAAACACAGATGCTCCTTGCAGACGTTCAAAAGCGGAATTCATGAGGGGAAGCGGGTACCGGTTCTTGACCGTGATATTATTAAGGCCTCGATAATCAATACATGGCCTTAATCCCCATCTTTTTTCCCTACAAAGAAGAAACCCGCACCTGCAGGTGACGTAGATGGTCTAATAAAGCCATTCTTTAAAGGTTCCTCGATGTACTCTCTCATAGCAGTGCCCTCAGGAACCGAGAGAGAATACAGAGAACCGCGGGGAGGAATTGTGCCCGGCTGTAGTTCGATAGCGCAATCATACGTTCTATGCGGAGGCAAAGTGGTGGCCCTTTGTTCACTAAAAACCTCACTGAGATTAGCATAAACATTAGGCACGCCACTGGGTAAGGGAAATACCTCCGCACTAAGGAGTTCCAAACTCTCTGATTGCGAACTAAGACTGGAGAAGTCATCGACCGGTTCTCTCCAGTCGGCCAGTGAATCCCAGTCTAAACTCCCCTCTCTCCCCTCTGACATAACAGAGGGCGTGTCTCCGTTCACCGAATCCCTCTCTGTCTCATCCTCAGCTATTTGGGAGGGTGTGTCCTGATCCACGGAACATGTGTCAGATTCGTCCGGGACCGAACTAACCTCGCTTTCAATAGTCTGATAAAAAGGGGAGAAGTCCTGCCGACAATGGTGAGCACACTGGGGACCCCACTGAATTATGACCTCACTCTGACCACCCCAGTTAATGTGTGGTTTATGTTTGCTAAGCCAAGAATGACCTAATACAAGGGGGTAGGTCGGCGAGTCAACTAAAAATAATTTCATGTGTTCTGTGTGATTTTTTAAAAACACACGCATACACACATTCTCAGTCCTGTCGTGAATGCTTCCAGAACCCAGCGGCCGACCATCTAGTGCAGTAATAAAACGGGGCTGAGAAAGAGCGCGCACAGGTATCTGTGCGTCCCGAGCCCACTTGGCATCCATAAAACAGTCTACCACCCCTGAATCTAAAAAGGCGTCAATTTTAACAGATTGTTTGTTCCAACTTAATTCAATGGGTAAAAAGGTTTGAAAGGATGTAGTAAAATGTCTCGCCAGTGCCTTTCGATCCACTAGTGAGACTGACCTTTTCCCATAAGTTTAGGACACTTAATCTTATTGTGACCCTTCTGCCTGCAGTAGCGACAGTAGTCTGGACGGGAGTCAACCCTTTTCGTATTTTTTATGGATGAGCTGCCCACTTGCATGGGTTCATCCCCTCCTTCCCTAGGAACACGTGACGCTTCAGGAACTACCGTAGACCGGGGAAACCAAACGCCCCTAGGCGTAGAATTATTCTGTTTGTCCCGTCTATCTCTCTCACGCTCTCTAATACGATTGTCAATTCGTATGGCGGTAGAAACCAAAGTTTCAAATGAATCAGGAGAATCAAGAGCCGCCAACGCGTCTTTAACTGACTCAGATAGGGCGTTCGTGAATAGTGTACTGAGTGGATCCTCCGGCCAGCCGGTTTCACCTGCCAGCGATCTAAATCGGATAGAAAACTCCGCTACGCTAAGCGACCCCTGACGAATTCGCGCCAGTCTCATAGCTGCCTCTTTACCAGAGATTTCATGATCAAACACCAGCTCCATCTCCTTCATAAGTTTATTGGAGTCGTCTAAAATCGGTTCCTGCGATCGTATAAGCGGAACAGCCCATTCGAGTGCAGCACCGGTCAGGAGAGATAAAATAAGTGCGACTCGCGAATTCTCAGACTGGTAGCACGAGGGTTGAGCCCTATAAACAATCAGGCATTGTGAAATAAACCCTCGACATTTGCCCGACTCTCCGTCATAACGTGGAGGAAGTTGGATTTTAGGTTCACGAGGAGGAAGTGCTTGTGCAACAGTATGAAGTAACTGAGCCCCGGAAACCTGTACAGGGGTTTGTATGCTACTTAGTTGCGAACAATTCTTTACTAAATCCCGTATGGAACTTTCCATCGCGAGCAATCTCGCATAAATTTCCTTTTGTTGCTCACTGGCACCTGTTAATTGGAAATGCAGTTGCTGAATTGCCACCGCTTGACCAGCTAGCAATGTTTGTTGCGTAGCCACAGCTAGCTCGATATTCGTAGTTTTTGCTGGCTCTGTCATTGTTGATTTCTGTGTACTGTAGTGTGGGTCGAGGATGGAAGAGCCACCTGCAGATGTTACGAATATCTAAAAGCTAACTACAAGTAGTCAGCCACTAAGTCTGCGAACAGATAAGGGAGCAGGGGAAAAAATGGATGGACAAAAAAAAAAACTCTGGGCATAAAGTCCACGGAAAATAATAATAAAACAGAAAACAACCCAATGGTCGAGGACTCTTCAACGAAGAGGTAAGAAACTCAAATGATTTTAGAGACTTTAGCTCTGGGAGTTTTTAAACCCCAAAACAAAGAATGAATCTCGAAAAGGAAACGCCACCGGAGTGACGAGCAATAAACCTAGAGCTAGGAAGGAAATAATCCTCCTAGAATGGCAACCACAGAGTGGTAACGCTGACCCTTTTAAATGAGATGCTAAATAGTACCTTCTCTCTTGAACTGAGAGACCAGAGTGGAAAACTAATACCTAGTTCTTAGTACCGGCTAGAGCGTAACAATGGTTTACACAGAAGCGTTTGTGTGATGAAAACGCAGACCTTAAATAGTAGGCGGAATAAACACTGATAATCCACAGTTGGCCGTGATCAGAAAATACACCGACAAAAGATCATATAAGGAAAATGGAATTGACAATGATTCCTCACACAAAACAAAAGAAAACAGACCATCACATGGTCAAGCGCCCTCCAGCGGCTGAACAAGGTAAAACCGTGACAATAATAAGACAAACATTTGACTAAGTGACGATTAATAAGAACTGTATGTACCTGTTCCGACTTACATACAAATTTGACTTAAAGACAGACTTAAGAACGGATCTTGTTCGTAACCCGGGGACTGCCTGTAATGAAGTTACTATAGTCTCGCAAGCAATTACAGTAATTAATAACTATGAAGTTCACAATACTGTAACCACTTCAAGGAAATCTCACTTGGTCCATTCCGATCCCAGAACACTTTACACATCAGGAAGTAAACATAGGAAGAGTGTATTTATCTGAGTCTGAACAAGACTTGACAATCTCTGGTGTTATATCTAGTGGAACACAATCAATCCTGCTACAGTAACATCAGGGCCCCATTTCCTAAAAGCATCTTAGAGTTAAGATCATCTTAGACTGTTTTCATTTTGTTCATTGTTCGTTTTAACACATATCAAAATTAACTGACTGGCAATAAAAAAGAGAGAAGACAAAGATAGAGGGAGAACAGACAAAAGACAAATAACCTAAATCAAACAAGCAATGAAAGTGAATTAAAAACAAAACAGGGTGATTTTCATCTAGGATGATTTAAACTCTAAGATGCTTTTGGGAAATTTTTGCAAGGTAGCTTGAATAGTTAGCTAATGTGATGATGTTAGTATGCTAACTTTAACAAATCTGTGTATTTTTAAAACGTGTCTGCATTAACTCGTCACTACCAATGAGATCATATTTTATAAGCTAATCTAACTAGCTATCTAGCTACCTCCTACTCAGCTTCTCGTAGGTGCGTCCCATTACTAGAAAAAAATTGCTCTTGATGATCATGAACAGTCAGGCTTTGGCAAGCTACTGAGCAGCGGTGTCCACAGGGTCCTAAAGCATGTAGCAGAGTGTAGCAGAGTTGTGGTTGTTATCAATACATTTACCTCGTTTTCAGGGGGGCTAAACAAATTCAAGGGGGGGCTGAAGCCCCCTTAAAAACAGTCTAGAGACGCCCCTGAAGCCAAGTGAAATTTATTTAACTTTTATATAACTTTTGATTCAATAGCAATTGATAATTGATTCAAAATCATATTTATTCATTGCACTTTTTACTTTAATACTGTATTATGTTGTGAAGCATGTGGATTTGTAATTGTTTATTCCACAGTACAGGAACTGAGGAAAGGTGGCATTGTAAGGCAAGACCTGGTGTCACCCAGATCACTTCCATCCATGAATATTCTGAACACTGTCTTTCAATTACAGACACTACAGGAAGCATGGTACATATCTGTATTCCAGGGTCTTGATAAATGGCATAGAGAATGCAGTTTTGTGACCTTGGAAATTTTTTTTTTACTCTGTTCACAGGCAATGTTTCCAACTCTCGTGAGACAAATAAGCAACCTCATCTTGTAAAACAAGTCAAACCCTACTATAACCTATTGTTCAGTAGTGTATCCAGGAAATGGGCTAATTGATTATAAAAATGGGCAGAACATTACATGGAAAAATGGTGTAAATGGGTGGGGTTATTTCATCAATACCCATTATCATAGGATAATGACATAAATGATAACGTAATCATCCAATCATGTTCTTGTGGGGATCTGTGGGAGGTGAATTACCCCTACAGGTGATATTGATAGGGAGCAGACTCTCTCATTCCATGCATCGAGGGGGAAAATAGTTCCCATAAATGCATATAAGATAAGATTTTCCCAAACAAGCAACCACATTTTTTTAAACAAGTTAAAAAAAACACAGCCTGTGACTCAAAAATATTTCAAGCGATTTTGAAAATAAATAAATAAATCCAAAGTTATACTTTTATTACAAGCAGACTTTCAAATCCTGGCAAAACCCTTGCACAATTGTTTTTGGCACCTTTTTTTTTTTTTCTTCCAGAATAAAAAGTACACATCCATCTTTATGTTCTGTTAATGTGTCTTGGCTCTACATGTTAATAATGCTAGTTAAAAATCTGTTGCATATGTTGATTCTCTGCATTGCTCCCAGCAGTGTGTTCGTTCCACTAAGCGTTGCATGATACCAGGTTGCATCACAGCACCAAACACAACGAAGACATTTATAATGAATAAAAGTATGCCTTTTTAAAATTATGTTTTATTAATTTATGAGGCATATCACATCATCAGATACAGTACAGAATCATTTTCCACAATATATTGTAGCAGGTGGTGAGTGGATGAAAGATCAAACCAAAAAGCAGAGTTCCAATAGGCCAACGGACAATTTATTATCCTTCTGCAAAGAAAATAAAACAAAAACAAAATACAGTAATTAAATCAAAACTATGCAATAGAGGGAAACAGCAACCGGGAAACAGCAACCAAAAAACAGCACTTCTGCCTCCATGCCCCGCAAACCTCTCCTCGGGCATGGCAGGCTGTGCTTTAATAATGGCCTAACGAAGGCAATGGCTCACAGCTGAGTTGATTGCTCATTAGCCTCAGGTGAGCCTTCCTGTAAGTGAGGCTGCTGCTGTCCAAGGCCCTGTAGTACTCTCCAGGCTGTGGGAGGGAACAGAAGCCCTCTCTACTCCTCCCTCAACCTCTCCCAGTGTCACAATATATATACATAGGCTGTGTCCGAAACCGCTCACTCGTTCTCTATTCCCTATTCCCTATATAGTATATACTATATAGTGTACTATTTAGAGAACGAAAGTAGTGTTTTGGGAGACTACAACTGAACGTCATTTGCGTCCAAAAAAAAAAAAAAAAAGGAGGATATTCAGGTGACGCAAGCGGATGTGCTCAGTATCATAAACAAACCGAGCACTCATGGCGGCAGGTTTAAATATGCTAAAGTTTTGATTTTCAAAGACGGGCAAAATTTTGTGTAAATGTAAATAAATGTAAGTAACGTTAAGCTAGCTACCTTTTCTGTATTTAACACGTTAATAGCCTGGCTTTTGTACGTAAGTTACCTCAGGAATAGCCTGGCTTTTGTACAAAAGCCAGGCTATTAACGTGTTAAATACAGAAAAGGTAGCTAGCTTAACGTTACTTACATTTATACACAAAATTTGCGGCGGTAGACATTCCGGTCATTTCTGTCGCCATTCTTTCCCTTCTCTCCTTCGGTATGACACGACCGCATTGCATTGTGGTAGACGGGATCAATTCTAGGGTAAAGTAGGGTACAGTCGATGTACACTACAAATCACGGTGAATTGTGGGTATTTTCTCGTTCCCTATTTAGTGTACGAAATTCACATTTTAGAATTCGTCGCACTCTACAAAATGGCGTCCACACAAAATAGTGTACTAAATAGGGAATAGGGAGTGGTTTCGGACACGGCCATAGTTTTTGATGCACACAACGCACCAACATTTACATGATTAATTTCCTCAGTAAATGTATGCCATGACTATCTCATATAGGTTTTTGACTCATGACTCATTCAAAATGCCAAGGTGGTTCTATTAACTCCCTAAGTTGTGTGGTGTGCTTTGTGGTGTTTCACCTTCCCCGCACTCCACACTTACTATTTTCAACAAATTACTGGTGGTGTACACAATGTGATCCTAACGTGTTTCATGAGACTGCAGCAGGGTTAATGCTGGGTTATTTTATAATTATAATGCACAATTGTCAATATTGGCCTAAAAATAGCAGACTAAGCAAACGGTATGCTTACTGTAACCATCCTGAGATAAAATTAATGTAATCCAATATGTTGCCATTTCATTGTGGAGACATTTTTTCAGTGTAGAACAGATACATATTAATTTCAATAGCTGGTACAGTGGAGAATTCACCTCCATGGTTATGATGTCAAAAAATACAATATTATGAGTAATGGATTACGTTTTTCATTTAAAAGTGCACGTTAGTGTCATGAAGGAAAATTGTGCCCTGCACATGTTCATCCTATTGTCAAACCACTGCTGTCTGATAATATAACATACAAACAACACAGAGCATTGCTAATGTACCTTCAGTAAATGTGGCATGACTAAACGTTTCCCTTACACCATTTTCTGTAATGATAATGTTACTATATGTTGGATGGTAAAGCAAAATAACTTGGTGAGGGTAGGGATTTTGGATAGCAGAATAAAGAGTGATATTGCTATTTTGACAGCTTAACTGAAAACATAAGGAGACGATGGGAGTTGCGGTGTCAACAAAAGTTGATACATATCTTGTGAGAAACAGATGGTGTGTCCCACCCCCTCTTCACCCCTACCGAAATTAAAGAAAAGCACACCTAAAAATAGTCTCTTTTTTTGGCTAGGCCTCTTAATCTGGATCTGTCAGGTAATTTCACTGCCAAGAAAACAACTTTAAATGAACATTTAAAACTGTAGACAGCCTTGCACTGTTTTTAGTGAGAAAGCCAATGTTGGGAAGATAAATGTTTCAGGTCAGGAAATAGACACCGTTCTACAATCAATAAAGTAGGAGACAGAGAAATAATATGAAAAAATAAGAAGAAAATACAATATACCCGCTTTGGAAAAGATGGGATGTTTTCTAATGCCTTTTTCTTTTGTGCACTGTCCTCTGGGAAAAGAACTGATGCACTTAGCATTATCTGAAACATTAGACTGGCCCAGCAGGTGTCAGATTAAATACGCTCCCTCTCTTTCTCTCTCTCTTTGTAGCTCTGCATGAGAAGCTCTCCTTTTCCAGACAGAGATACACCACAGAGGATACATCAGAAGCATCTCTGCTTCGATATTTTTGGAGTGCTTTTAACATCACAAAAATCAATGTTAACAAGATTGCATCCACTCGCTGCCGAGTTTTATGGTGTCCAATAACAGACCATTACAAAAGCCATCAGGTGCAAGGACTTTGCCCTGATGCCCACAATTCAGAGGAATTCATGTGGCTCTCGGAATTCAAGCCAAACAAAAAGCATCTGTACTCACAGAATGAGGCCAAAAAGCAAAGGTGCAATAATGTTTTTAAAATACAACAGCCATGGTAACAGTATACATTCTTGTTAATGAATAAAGCCATTCATTTACATGGATTCGCTGATAAGCCTTCAAGTAGAGCTTCAAACATTGGTTGGGAGTTTGAGAATAGCAAAAACACATATGGTATCCAACTATTCTATATTCTACTTTAATTTTTTCTCCCAATTTGCTAGCCAATTAGACCCGCTATTTTTTATGTCAATCCCCCCTAGTAATGTGAGTTTGCTGCCGTAGTCCTGTGACCGGTAGCAAGGCCGTAACCATGGAGTCAACATTGGGGGGGACATTTAAAAAAAAAAATCAGCTAGGCTATATATTGGGGGGACATTTTGAGCATATCTGAATATTGGGGGGGATGTGTCCCCCCCAATATATATGGTCGTTTCGGCCTTGACCGGTAGTGACGAAGGCGAAGTAACGCCTCCTCTGAGACGGCACTCGCCAAGCCGTCGACCATAACCCGGTACTACAGGGCCACTCTTATGCGCAGCGAATGTCATGTCGGCTTCCCTCCCACCTCCCTGGGGCGGACAGCCAATCGCCGCCCCTGGTGGCACTTCCGGCCAGAGCCGATATATTCTACTCTTGACCAATTCAACAAACCAGTCCAGTCACATTTCCTTCTCATTCCTATTAATTTATTTTTATTAGATTTTTATTTGAGTGACTTTTCATTTATGCGGCTATAAAGAGGTGAATGCTGACCTGAAAACACAAAGCAGGGTCATCTAAATGTAGGAACTAGTGGGCTAAAACACTACTTCAGAACAATATTTCACAGTGAGGCCTCCCGCGTGGTCCAGTGGTTACAACGTCCGACGCTGGCCACGGAGACCGGGGTTCAATTCCCCGTCTCGCCAAGTGTCGGCTCTGGCCGGGAGTGCCACCAGGGGGCGGCGATTGGCTGTCCGCCCCAGGGAGGGGGAGGGGAGCCGACGTGGACGTTCGCTGCGTACAGTGGCCCTGTAGTACCGGGTTACGGTCGACTGACCTGCGGGTGCCGTCGTAAGAGGCGTCACTGCGTCACTACCGGTCGCAGGACTACGGCAGCGAACTCACATTACTAGGGGGATTGACGAAAAATAGCGGGTCTAATTGGCTACCAAATTGGGAGAAAAATGGGATAAAATCAGAAACAAAAAATAAAAAATAAATAAAAAATAATTCACAGTGACAGTGAGTCCCTACGGGTAACCTCAGAACACCTGTCTGTGATTTCAGCTGCTGGCATTATGACTTGGTGCTCTCATCTATGTTGCTCAACAAATATCAAGCAGTGACCTTTTAGCACAAGGGTGCCATTTAATCAATTTGGTCCTGTTGCTGTAACTCCAGATTCTGAATTTTGTTAGTTTGAACTTCAGCAGGATGTTCAGTAGACCTGTGCATATTGGTTGTGTGCCGTAGTGTAGCACTACGCATCTTGCGATTTGACACTGAAGATGCTGACTTGCATTTCATCTCTGAATGTCCCCGGGTTACTGCGCCTTATGGGATTGTCACTGCTTATTCTGGACTTGTCATTTTCCTTTCAGTCACCTACATATTATATTAAACTATTTATACCATGGAGAGAGGAGCAATGTATGGTTCGTTATTCAGACCAATTCAACACAGTTGGTTAAAGCGCAATCTTGCTGTTGAGGGAACTACATGACAAGCCTAAATGGACTGAATGGCCTGTTCTCATCATCAAATATTCTTTCATTCTTAATTTCAGAGATCTGAGCACATCTTAACAACTTCATTTCACCTCCCCCCTCTCCATAAGGGGTTCCAACACTTATCCAAATGATCCAACAGTCCATCGTTTAGAAAAATGTTAATTTGGAAACTTGGGATTCCATTTAGTGCTCTGGTAATGGTTCTTACCAGAGGTGAGATGTATGTACTTGTGAGTATGATTGTAATACAGTATATAGGTAGAATCATTGTAATATATTGATCAACATTTACTGATTATATTCACCCCAGATATAAATCTAATTTTTGATGTTAGGAGATGCAGATGTCAACATATCCAGAACGTGTAAATTAATTAATCAGTAAAAGTGTTAATCATAACATTATTTCAGTGTGCACATATGCTTCCAACAAAATATGTCCTGACTGCAAAATTTAATTACCTTGATTTTAATCTCTATTGCTGAATGCATAGTTTGATGTTTAAATAAAGCTGGGAGTCTAAAGATTCAAATAATTGCCTACAGAATTGATTGTGCTGCAAGCTGTCAAAAGCCATTACGTTTATTTGAGTCAATTATCCTTCAGATTTGGAATCTGTGTTTTTCAAGGGCAGCACACTGTGGTTCACACTGTGATCATTGTTTAGTTGCTTTCCTGGTAGAGACTACACCATGCTGCCGTAACCATAACATTGAAATTTCAGGCTAAACTAAAATGTCTGTTCCTTTCAGCAAACTCAAGTACTTGTCCAAGGGCAAAATAAATTTAGCAAAACATAATATGTGGCATAAAGACACAGAAAAAAAAAACCTGGCGACCTTGGTATAAAAACATGAAAACCACTGCAAGATTCATGGGTGAATAGGACGATGGAGAGATTAAACACTGGGCATTTGTTTTGTTATGTTATCAAACTGTTACATATTTTATATATGGCATGCACTTTCTGACTTTCAACCTGACATACTAGATGTGACTTTCAATACTGTTCCTTTCTTAGTGCCACCACATTGGGATATTTCTAGATGGAAGAGAATGGTGATAAAGAGTCAATGAATCAGGCTCTTTTACTTTGCATTAATTTGATAGGAGCTGTACAACCAGAGACAGATTTAGTGATTTTTAAAATCGCACTCCAGGGTCCTCTCCCATCCCAAAACCATAGCTTTCCAGTTTCCCTTCCCTTACACAATAAAGAAAACTAATTTGCTTTTCAATATACCAAAAAATTGTAAATAATAAACCAAACTAAATTGTTCAAAAAGTAATGAACCCTTTTAACTGGGATAACACATTATATATTCCAGCATACATTGCAGTTTTATTGGTTAGAACACAGTAGCTCAGTAGCTAGCAAAGTGTCATGTATGTGTATCTCGGTCACATGGGAACTGGTTAGTGAGAGTATGAGAGACATTAAGAAATTTCCAAGTATGAGAGATTGTGCACTTCATAATTACATTTTTTTGAACCATAAATGTTGATTTGTCATGCCAATAAAGTGCATTGCATTTAATTGATTTGAGAGGGGCTTGATCAGATTGTGCTGCTGAGTTAACTTGGAAGACAAATCCATTCATCATTCAGCTATCTAGAATATATTTAGTATATGAGTTGGGTTTCTTTGCTTTGCTATACATTTGTCAACAACTTTAGTGGAGCCTTGATCAATGCAAATGTTGCAGCACTGATTCACCTTCTGGTATAGATTTATAACAAAAGATAATGATCTGGCCTATCTAATGAAATGAAAGCATTAATACAGCCCATAGTTCGCAGCATAGAACCATGAAGGAGAATGTTTAGGCTACTTACACAAGTTATGCACAATTCAAATCTATGCAAAACAATGGAATACGAACAAAGAATACACAATTGCTAATCCCTTTTCCTGAAGATGTAGAGTGAAAAAGGGTCCATTTGGACACATACATAATTTTGGCTTCTTGGAGTCACTTTACATTTTTTGTTTCAGAAACAGGCTAATGTTAATTGCAAAGTGAGCTAGTGAACTTTATGGATAATTGTTGGATCATTCAGTAGGCTACTTCAATGATTTTTATAAGATGGTCAACAGCTCAAATGCAAGTTGAGGAACATAGAAATGTGGTCCATTTGTGCCCATGGTGAAATGCCTTGTTGTGCTGAAACACTTGCTTACTTGAAGTTCTGTTTGAATTTTCTATACAGGGCCATTTGTAACCTGTGCGCATAGCTTTTCACAACACTAGTGGGGGGCTCAAGGGCTTGAGCATCTGCCCTTTTTGTTTTGAGGTTGAAAATGTAAGACTGTGCCCTCAGCCAGCCCTTACATTCATTTTTTAAAGGTTTAAGGTGTTGTCGGGGAGGTGCATTTTAGTCATCCTGCACATGCAAACACAATATGGCCTAGCCTAACCTAAATGGTGGCATCATTGACAGGTTTATTGTTAATGAAACCAAGGCACATAGGTATGAAGCTTTGGCAGCCAGTGCAGTCCATATTAGAACAGCACACCAAAATTACAAGCCTTTGTCACATACCACAATTCCAGGGTTCTACCTATGAACTGGAAATTATGGATCATGGAGAAAAGAATTATGGCCAAATAATAGCTCAACAAACATCTCTGTATAAACCCAGCTGCCTTCCCCAGGCCCTATTAATGTTTGGTATCACCACAATTCTCAGCATAAGATGAGCATATCAATGGCGACCAATGGCGTGGTTGTAAGTGGTAGTGGTAGTAAGTTGTTTCTACCATGTATTAATACACATCTTGTAAGTCGCTCTGGATAAGAGCACCTGCTAAATGCTTAAAATGTAAAATGCAAGTGACCCAAAACAAAAACATAAAAAGGGGGTCTGAACCTGGCTTGCACTGGACCTTCCCCCAAATTGTAAATGAATCATGCATGGGCTAAGGAGGGAGGGAGCCAACCCTCCCTCACCCCCCAAACAATTAAAGTTGTTTTTGGAGTAGTTTGAGAGGAGTCTAGTCTTCAAGGGTGATTATACACATTCCTGCTTTCTTGGGAGATCTGGTCCCAGCTCACCCCTCGGCTGCATGTGTTTGCATTTGGAGAGAGACAAACTTGGTTTGGTATCATTTTCTTCCATTTCATCTCTTTTGCGATTGTTACATGCCAATTGTATGTCTAGGATTTAGGATTTTGTTAAGAGCCTGTCTGTAGATTGGACGTTCAACATTTTGTCTTTAGCTAACTGTTGGTACTTAATAAACCAGCTGTTAATTTTGATTGAATTGTGAGTTGTATATTTTGATGAAGGTTGATCCACTAGATTGCTCTGCCTATGAAGGAATTCTGTGATTGAATTGATAATTGGTATCCTGTGTAGTAATTATTATTATAGTAAATCAAATAAATATATTTTACATGTAGGATAAGTGAGGGGTTTTAATATGTAATACCACTTGTGTTCACTTTTCAGAGTGCTGAACTTTAAACAAGGGCATTTGACTGTTAAGGCTACTGGCTTCAGGGAATAGACCATTTTTATTCAAACTTCATTGTTCCGACAGTGTGTATTAGGAGGTGGCTGTGACCCCGCCACTGCCACTTCCTGATACCACTCTCTAACAATTTTAAAGTGAACAAAGAAGCCTGTGACATTTATAACATTTACTGCAGGATACGCACACACACACACACACACACACACACACACACACACACACACACACACACACAGTATGACACCTTGACAAAACAATGACAACACAGGTGTGGTGGGCAGCAACACTAATCTCAGAGACAGTGTCTGAGCTCAAATTCTTGAAGGTCTATTCATTATGGCCTGGCAGGGCAAGGGCAAGGGCAAATAAACCCCAAAACACAAAAACTCAACACAACAATCAATGGAAACAACACAATAATCAACTAAGAGAAGGGGCTATGGGTTTCCAGAGGGCCCTAAAAGCATCGGTTTGGGTGCTTTTATGGGAGCTTTCTTTAAAGGATCAAAAAATGTAAGAGTTAGTATAGGAGCAATACCCAGCACTTTCCGAAAATATAATTATTGATCTTAAATTTATCATTGTGACCACATTCGGAACATTATTTTTGTTTATGTATCATATAACACAATTAGATATTGTACATCAATACCTAGAGCAAATGTTCCAGCTTTGAGAAAAGCTCACCTAAGCTTGTGGCATTAAAAAAATAGAATATCTGGCAGAAAATGTAGATTGTACATGTACATGCAACATTTTTTCACCTATGGTATCACTAAAGGTGACGTATATTGCATAAGACAAAGAGATGGTTTTGGAATTGAACTTGGAGTATCCTTTATTTGTAAGTAATTATGTTGCTGCATTACTTCAAGGTTTCGGTCTTTAAAATGTGATCAAAAGGAGATGAATTTCCCTGCCTACCAAACTCACCCATGAATGTGTATGCATATATGTGTGTGTGTGAGACAGTAATAGTGGAGGCTGGTGCACACCTTGCCAACAATGGTATGAATGTGACTTTGTCCACTCAAAATGAAATAAAGCCCTGCTGACTGGTGAAGGTATTGGGTTGCTTTGTGCTTTATGATGAAACTGCAGATGCAATGTCTGGGGGCAGAGGGTACCTCAGTGACCTCCAGCAAACCAATGCTCCCAGTGTGGGATTAAAAAATATACCTGTAATATCCCTGCCCATAACAAACAGAGCAAATCCCCTGGTGTTCTGCAGTCAAAGTGAATGGACAACAACTGTACTCTCCTCTGATGTTTCCTCAGCTGGGGGGGAGAGGGTGTGGGCAGGAGGCATGATTTTCCACAGTCTACAATAAACCAGAACTTCCAGAAGCCTTCAGAGATTCTCATGGGCTATAGCTCTCATTGACCACACCCGGTTAAGATCACATGGAAGCTCTTACCTGCACTGTTATATATTAACCATAACCTCCTTTTGGCTCCCTGGAATACACATCAGTATCACCAGTATCAGGGTAACAAGGTCTTTCAGTTTTCAGCCTCTTTTAGTATTTCACCTTTATTTTTCAATCCTGTTATTTCATGTATTTCTGTCAGACAAAGTTAGCAATGGATTGAAAAAATATTTTTAACCCTGGCCTTAACTTAAACCCACCCTAATCAGGGAGGGATGTGACTAATATTGTCCCACCTTTTTGTGTCCTGGCTTTTCTTGGATTATGCTATGCATCCATGGATTATGCTACCTAACTCATTTCGATGGGTTTGCTAATTATTGCTAATTATTCTTCATGAGGGAGCATATGCTTAGAGCTTACCTGAAACTGCTAATGAACAGTAATTTCACAATAAGTTGCTATTTTTGATATAGCTTGGATAAATACTAGATTCTGATTAACTGATGACTGTGGGCAGGGCCATATCCAGGAGTCGAGAATTACCAAGGTCATGAAAATGTACACTAAAATGTAGCTAGCTTTGTGCCTATCACCACTATTAATGTATGCTATGTTAGCAAACGTTAGTCAAAATTTGTCTATCACCATTGTAAAGTCTGACTAAAAAGTGGTTTGTATAACAGTCAGCTAGACAGAGAGAGCTATATTTGGCTAATGACTACACAAAACTACACACAAAGTAGCTATTGATAGATGATCTCTGGAGATGAATAGCATCAATCTAATACAAGCAGTCAACTTTTTTATAATGTGAGAGATCTGTACAACTACATCATGCTTCGCTTGGCTTCAGATCAGCAGTCTGAGTTACAACTCCCGCTGTGCGGCAAAGTCGCCCCACTGCGTCATCTTTGCTGAGCAAAGATTTTGAAGGAACGACGAGATCCACTTTCTCAGGATAGGTCCACTTCACCATCACACACATACAGATGTAATGACGATGAAGGTGATCAGGCAAGCAAGTGGTAATCTTGGCTTTGTACCAAAATCTTTGCTATACTGAAGTGAAGTCATTTTATGTATGGTAATTCACCACTTTTATGTAAGTATGTAAAAAAATACAACTCAGACTAAGGAGGTCATGACCTCGGTGTCCTCAATGGTAGATATGGCCATGACTGTGGGTATATATATATATATATTGTGGAAGCTGCCCGGAGGCAACCCGAGGGCTAGTGATTGACGGGAGGTACGTGGTGGGATGCTGGCTCCACCCCTTTTTCCTTATTTGGTGAACAGAAAGTGTGGGAATGCACCTGCAGCCCATTCAATCTACGGACAGGGGAATATAGAGGCCAAAGCCACGTCAGTCGGGGCTGAATCCCGAGATGGGGAAAAGCGAGACCAAGAGAGATTAGCAAGTATACTGTGATTGATTAAAAATAATGTCTTGGACTGTTGTGAGAACCGCGTTTTGTGATTGACTCGTTTCGGCAGGAGAAACCAACTTGGAAGAAAGGACTTTGGATTACGGACTAGTACGACGAGCAAGGATTGTGGACTTAACCTGTTTCCCCTTTTCCTTTCCCTTTCCCCGGAAAGTAAACATAAATAAACATTTACCTGTGTTTGTCGCATTTATTATTGATCGTTGGCAGAGTTGCAACTCAACACCCCGGATTCTGCTACACTTGCTGGAGGATGCGCGCAGGCAACCTTGCCTGAAGTATGCCAAACTTGATCAATAATAAATGATAAAAACAGAAAATGGAAGCCCTATTACAGCAGCTCATGGAGGCTAATCTGGCACAGCAAGCTATGAACAGAGAGTTGCTGGAGGGACAGCGGCAACAGACAGAGCTGTTACGGGCAGAGATCCGACACCTTACCACTACAGAAGCCACAGACGTGGAAAGTGGAGGGAATAAAGAATTGGCCTCAACCACTCACTAATAGCGTTTTTCCACCGGACAGTACGTTACGGCATAGCATGGTTACCAATCCCTGCTCCCACATTTTGTTGCTTTTTCGACTGCGAAGTGATCCATACCAAACCTAAGGACCCATGCTGAATTTAGCTACTGCTCGGTTTAGGTACTACCGGGCTGAACAGGGACCTAAGGGTGGAGCTAGCAATACTGCAGACCATTGATTTGTGAAACGCAATCTTCACAGAATAGTCACGCTAAATCTCAGACCGGCTCAGACATAAGCGCCATATTTTTTTTTTTGCTTCACTTAGATTATTGGTAGGCTATTATTCGAAGAGTATTATATAGAGTTTGGCATTATTATCAGGTTTGGTTTGAAAGGACAAAGTATAGTATTGTCATTTTCATCCACGCAATTAGAACATAGGCTACACTTTCATAGTAGCCTACAACATCTCCATTCCTCACAATTATATTTTTAGAAAGATACAGGAATCGCTTCGATGCTCGAGCTAAGCCCAGGCATTTGAAACAAAAGGACAGTGTCAAATAACAAAGTGTTTGAACAATCTTGTGCCTTCATAAATCAACACTCGCATGTCATTTTTTTTTAGCTCGTATCTAGGGGTGCACGGTATGGGCAAAATCTCATATTGCGATAATCTTGCTACATATTGCAATTGCGATATAGCAAGCGATGTAACAAAACACATGGGTGGAAAATTGATCATTGATATATGTGTTCCAGACATCATAGAAGAGGCATTATATTAAGTGAATTAAGGGAACCCAAACAATACAAATTTCCCAATATGAAATAAAAAATGATTCAACTGTTTCTGTTGAACTTCTTAATCACATTACTGAATGAACACAGCTGTCCTATTGTTTCTTTCACAGTTTTCATATTTTTGCAGCAATAAGCTACATAAAAGCACACATGTGAACGCAAAGACAAATATATACAGACGTAAGAAATATGAGGTATTGAATGTGATCTTAGTAAATTTCAATTAGGCTAATTGGAGGACCAACGCCGAATAATAAATATGAAAGATTATATAGCCTAATGTGAAGTCACTGCATGGTATCTCTTGCGCTCGCTGCCCCAAACATGACTCCCAAACGCCTAGGTAGAGGTAGGAAAATTGTAGCTAATGTTAATGTTGGAAAGCCGTGTCCTGCTTTTGTGAATTTGAGCTGGAATGTTTACAATGTTAATGCTAATGTCACCACAGCGGTCACATTCTTTTTTGTCACTTCAAATAACTTCTCCTATCTAACTCCTCCTGTCTTCATGGTTCTGTTGTGTAGTGGGAAAACGACACAGGGACTCAACCCATGAAGGGGATAGTTACGGGTACGGATGGTTACCGTGCCATGCCGTACCGTGCTGTCGTTGAAAAAATGCCATTAAAAACAGGTTTGCATGTTCATCGGGCTCACTAGCTATTATCGGCGGTTCTTCCTGGACTTCGCCACCCCTTTAACAGATCTGACCAACAACCGGTTGCTAATGCAAATAAGCTGGACCAAAGAGGCAGAAACGGATTTTCAGAATTTAAGGTCAGCGCTCTGTTCTGGACCCGTACTGGTGACTCCGGATTTCACCAAACCCTTCCTGGTCCAGACGGATGCCTCAGAAACCAAGGTAGGAGTGATCTTGTCACAGCTACAGGAAGGTGAGGAACATTCCATCACGTATATCAGCAGGAAACTCTTATCGAGGGAACAGAAGTACTCTACCGTAGAGAAAGAGTGCCTGACAATTAAAACCCTTATCATGCTCCACTTGTGTGGATGTTGTGCAATCGGGACTCGAATGGCCGAATAACGAGATGGTTTTTGTCACTGCAACCATATGCGTATTCTACCTCAGCTAACGATACGAGTCCCAACTCGCATAGCTAGCAGGCATTATGTATTTTCAGGTAACTAATCTAGTTAAGTTAGCTTTTTACAATATTGTGCTTAGCTAGTTTACTAGCTTGTTAGGTTTGGTAATTAATGTTAGCTAGCCAGATAATGTTAGTGTTGTTAACTTTTTTGTCTCTCCCTTCATTGCTACTTTTAGCTAAATTAACCTTGACTCAATCTTGAGTCATTTTTTTACTCTTTTTCCTACATCTTGATGGGTTTATCTTTGGAGAAAGCCAAAGAAAGCCTTGAATCCACAGTGGTGGATCTGTTATAGTATGGCCATCTCCTGGGAGCCACTGGGTCAGATTATTTATTTATTTATTATTAAGATCAAATCACCCCAATCACCTGATCTATGCATAATTGAACTTTTATGAGAAGTTCTCGAACATAGAGTGCAGAGTAAATTTCCACTGCCTCCATAATTCAAAAACTGGATGCTTTCCTTCTTGAATAATGGTCCAATATCCCACTAGAAACAGTTTAAAATGTACATTGCATCTGCAGTTTCATTGAAGCTGTTCTGAAAGCCAGAGGTTTCTGTATATTCAAGCACAAATGCAGATAGGTCCTGCTGACAAAATAAAATGTTTGCACTGTCAGGTATTATATGAGCAATGCTTTTGTTTTATTTCATGTTTGATCATCACAGGTACAGTGAATTGTTTGTCCATTCAAACTCAGTTCATTTGAACTCTTTCAGTTGTATTGGTACTATTCATTTTGCAGTGTATTGTTTACATAATCTGAAATTAAATCTGTGCCTGCTTGTGAAGTGTTTCCAAAATAATTTTATTTAGACTAATGGAAATTTGAAGTTGTCTTTCTACATACAATCCTATTCTGTGCAATACAGGTTATTATTATTATTTTATTTTTTTTTTCAACTGAATTCCAAGGAACAGGTCTGTTATTGATTGCTTGAAGGATGTTTTACTGTTAGGGAAAATGTATCAGATTGCAACAAATTCCATTCTCTACTGAAATCATTCAGTACAAAATTCCCATCTGAAGAAATGAATTATGACATGCCGTTTTTACTTCTCATTTAGTTTCCTGTGAAGCAATTTGCATTGATTTTGTAATTTTGTCAATACCATTCTTTTATTTTTCTTTCACCAGTCAATCCAAAGCATTTCAAACAAATTACTCCTCTGTCCTCTTGTATCATCATGGCCATTATCTTCGATTTCACATACCATCCTTGGCTTTGATGCTGCATTACATTTTGATTAATTTCTGTTCACTAACAGAGGCTATGATAGCAAACTATGTTTAACATTTCTCAATAAAACAGAATGCTGAAAAACCTTTGTGGATACATTTAATTTATTAATTGACTGTTTTAATTAATTAAATAAATTGATTCAATCAAACATTCATTCATGTATTTTCACAAGGGGTTCATACACTGATTAAAACAGGTAGGGGACTCGACAGGGGACAGGTAGGGGTAACGGTAAAAGCATTCGCGCGGAATGCAGGTTGCCCACTGAGGCCCACTGAGAAACGTGGATGGCTTCTCTGCGGGCAAAACAAAGGGAGAATTGAAGAAATAGAGGGTATAATTGGCCACCAAATTGGGAGACAAACAGGGAAAAAATATGAAATAAATTTAGTAAAAAACAAGTACGTGAACCAAAGTCATGCCTTGTCATATACAGATATATGTAAGACATTTAGCAGCATATTCAGTTATAGGGCATCAAGTACTTCTCATGTAAGCTGAAACAACCCTGGATTCAGTTTAAAATCCTCAATAACGACACCTGTTGAGTTGTGCTCTATCTACTCAGCTGAAATTCTGTGCAGCATAGAGCAGATGTCCACACCATTTTCCATAAAGTGCCTTGGTGGTGGCCTTTTAGAAACTATTTTCTCTACTTGGGTTCAAAACATGTTCCCTCTCCTCACTGTTACCAACAACAGTATTTCTTATTGTAGTGTGAAAACACTCACCAGAAGACAGCTGGTGGAATCTGTAAGAGTAAATACCTGTATATGTATTTTATTGTTGAAGAAGGTAATAAGTCTACATCAGCTACTGTACACTTTGCTGAGGATTATAGCAGGAAATGGGTTACATGCCAAATAAAGTAGAGTAGTATATGTTCAAGAAGTTATTGGGAAGGCATGTTCCCTGATGAGATGTAATGCCAGGAAGCATATGATCTCATCGACAGCTGGGCTGTGGCCTTCCCAGTGATATCACCCTCAGTTTTTGGGAGATGAACACATCTTTCCCGCATCAAGGGACCCAACCCTTTTGCCCTGACACATCCGTCACCCATTTGTGGGGGCTGGGAGGAGGTGTGATGGACATTCAGACGTGGAGTGGATGCGGCAGTAAAAATCTGAGTTCAAAGCTCACCGCCGGGCGAACTCCCCCTGAGATGGTATGGACGCTGATCACGCATAAATTGGACAGTGAAGGAGAGAGGGTTTCTGATGTATCTGTTTGCATCAGAGAATGCCTGTGCGTGGAACTACAGTATCAAGTGCTTATTTACAAAAAGATCTTAAACAATTCAGCCTTGGAGAGAGCAAAGAAATAAATAGATGACGGCACTCCACCACTCCTAGATCTCCTTATGAGCAGCACAACTCACATGGATTTTTAGAAACAAAGACTACAGATTTGTGTGGAATTAGCAGGGACATTGTTTTACAGCACACCATGGCAATGTTCTCAAGTAATTTCTGGTGAATACTGCCAAAATGCTAATTCCCCCTAAAAAATCTCCCTGCTCTTAAAATCTGCAATTCAAATTCGGAGTACAGGGAGAGTAGGACAGATGGTGAGACCTTGATGCCGGCTGCCTCGCACATAAGACAGCCATTTGAAGCTTTTTCCTCCATGACCCACTTTCACAAACAATTCCAAAACATTTACAAATCACAAGCTTCCTTAAATGCACAAATGTATACATTCATTAAGCCAAAAGCAAATGCAAGCATATGCAAGGGAAGTGGGGGTGCTGCAGCAGCCGCTGTCATGAACAGTATATCATATTTAAAATAAAGACATAAATGAGTGTGCGTCTGTGTCTGTGTATCATAATTGGCATGAATGGAGGCAAAAAAAATGGTAATAAGAAAAAACATTTGATCATCTGAAAAAAATCTGTATCAACATAGCTAGCAAAGCAAGCAAGCGAGTTAGCTAGCTAGCTATGAAGAAGTAACCATTGTTGTGTTTCTACATTTTTATTCAAAATGTCTCAAAAACGAATTAGCGCAAAAAACAAATACCCACTACCGATGGCAGCGGAGCTTTGTGACTCTCTATCTGATTATAAGGTAAGACCTGATTTAAAACAAAGCTGCCACTGTGCAGCACAAGCTGGTGTGTCAGTGAAATAAATAAAAATATTGTAGCTATTGTAGCTAGCAGTGGTAGCTAGCTTGCCATGAAGCGACTGTTTCTATGCATGCCTCCATGTTTGTTTATGTATCGCTCTCTGCCTTCACACCTAGCCAGGTTTCAGGCTGAGCTGCAGCTCTATGGCAGCCAGCACTGACATGCTATTAGTGTGTTAACTTGTTTTCATGTTCTGGCCATGTGCTTCTACTCGTCACTACAATTTAAATATGTATTCAATAGAAACACTAAATATGTTATAAATGGAATGTCAGGGAACTGAATTCTGCATCAAAATGATACAAAACAATAGCCTACTATTCAATCCCTGTTGCGTTTTTATAAAGTCATATATCTGATTTCAGCACCCCAAAGTCAAAACATCTTCCTGTGGCTCTGAATGCAATTGTTAAAAAATGTGCCAAAAAGACAAAATTTTTCCATGTATCTAAATTGCAAAACAATAATAATAAAAAAAAATATATTTTTTAAGATTTCATTCAAACTATGATGTACTTTGTCCTTAACGTAAAGTAAAGGAATAAACAAGGGTCATCGTTATGCTGTGTATAATAATATTATTCACAAAACAACAAGAGTTGCTGTCTTTTCCTTTATTACAGTCTTATGCAGTCACAGAGATGAACAAAAAAAGGTGAAGCACAAAGAAGAAAAATATGAGATGTGCACAAAGCGCTTTGTGGTTAGATATGTGTCCCTTAGCTTTGAGGCAATGCACAAGAAAAGAACACATTGATCACAGAAAGTGTAATCATTCATGCATTTCCCATTAACATTAAGCACTTCAAATAAATAATATGAGCCGAAGGGATTGATTAATTGTTATTGATTGCTTGTCTGTTTGATTGATTGACTGATTGACTGGTTCATTCTTTCATTCATTCACTCACACATTCATTTAAAAACCTAAGATCTCCTGCTGGCAGGGAACAAGGAGAGGGAGGCACTATTTTCTTCCCAAAAGCAACTTGTCCAAGTATGTCAAAGAAAATGTTAAATACTAATTTCATAACCGAAACCAGATCCTTCTAAATATAGATCCAATCCCATTAAAGCCTGAGAACATGAGGACCGGGCCTCGTCTACACCTGGGTGCTCTCTTACAGGGAGGCATTTCTGGTGTTTTTGTGTCTGTCATGCAAAGCCAGTCTCCGCAAGTTCGCGGATTTATTCAGCTCTGACAGTTAACAGTGCAATCTTCTAACGCAACAGTAAACTGTACACAGTACACAATAATCTCTCAACTCTACACAGTAATCTGTAAACTACACACCGGCATTGGTATCATTTTCATTATGTGATTGCCAGATGTTTGCAAGGGCTTACAGTAATACAGAATGTATCAGTTCCCCCCACATAAATTATATTTTACTCTGGGCAAGGCCTCCAGTTTTGTGTCCAGGTGAAGCATGCTCAATATGTGTGCTCAGTGTGTATGTGCATGTTTTTTAGGCAATCAATATTATTTCAAAGATGTGATATTTGGAATAGTAAATAATAGGGCACTGTCAGCCTTTATCCTAGTTCATTAAATCCTTTGTCCAATTCCTGATACCATACCAAGATTCTCAGTGTCATTGTGGGTGATTTTTAAGACTGGAATATGTGTGGGAAAACTATATTTAAGATTTATTTAAAATGTATGAGCTAGTCCAAAAAAGTAGGCTTTAAATGCAAGTGGAGCAACGGCAAGCTAATACGGAATCCTCCACATAGTGATGATTTTTGCTCTCAGTAAACCGTTTATTGTAAAATGTGCAGTGACTCTTGAATTTAATTTGTTTCAAGTACAGCAATGTGTACCTTCCTCTGAAACACCTCTAAGTGTCTTTCCAAATGTCAGCATGAGGTAGATGTAGGGCCCAGTGTGAAATATCACTGAGCTGCCTGTATTCTCTCTTGATGTTTAGCCACCGAGGGCCAATTGTAATGACCTTAGCAGTTCTTTAAACCTAAAATGTATGCCACCAGACCACTGATCTCTACTAGAACCAGAAGAGCTCATCCTGATTTTGCAGAATGGGTTCAGTCGTCTGCCGGTCCAAACTCAAGGTTTAAAGCCCTTTTAAAATAGCTGCAATTAGCCCCGAGAGCACAAGAGGGCTTGGCTACAGTTGTGGATGAAAATGAGGCTACGGCTCCATCTCATCCCCCAACCGACCCCCTCCCCCGGGTTCGAAACGTAATCCTTCTCCATGTCGCTGCTGCCCTCTGCAGTTTACCCCTGTTTACTCTGAAGAATGGTGAGCCACTGAGAGTCAGGAGACATAATAACTAGATGAGTCATTGTAAAGATACACTGACATTGAATCACCTAATGCCTCGTCCATTGTCGCAATACCAAAGCAATAATGAGTAAGAGACACCTGTGTATCTGTGTGCATTTGTGGTGGACATGACATGAATCGAGTAATGCAACCGCAACTGCCACCTATCAAAAACCATAGGAGAAAAGGCAGAGTCGTAAAGTGATATGGAAAGATAAATTAGGTAAAGCGTGTTTCAGCGTGTTCTGTAGAACAGTGTAGAGATTTATATCAGTATTTATATATGTGCATATTATTTGTGTGTGTGTGTGTGTGTTCATATTTGGGAATATCACCCTTGCCACTGGATATTGTTACTCGTAAATACAGATTCTCTTTATGTCTTCTTTTTCTTAACAGCTGAGTCACTTGAATTTCAAGCAATAAAGTTCTTGCATATGTGTACGTGCAGGCATGTGCAACACCACCCCAACCACTTCCTACTCACACACATGCTCCCCCTGAACATTGCAGAGGATACTGCAATGAATAACTAACAGATGGCATGAGATGACCATGTCCTTGAGAAAACGCCTTATTGGCACCTACTGCTAATTGTAGCACATATAACACAACTAAAAGCATAATAAATCTGAACCAGAGGACATTTTATGCAAGAGCTCTCCGCCTTTTCCAGATGGTAAATTGCTCAGATCTGGAAATATCTACAACCTTATGACCTCCAAACCTGCATTAGCTTAATTGCTTTTTCTTTCCCGTGTTCACAGGTTTTTTTAAGTGTTAAAGAAATCCATGGGTTATTTTAATTTACATGTTCACAGACAGGTTAAGCTCCGTCTCTTTAAGGAGCTCGTTTAAAAGGAGAAGACATTAAATCGCACAGGGTCTTCTTTAAGTGCTCGTGCCAACGTGGCTAACACGCTCATGCGAATTCATGGGTTTCTACTAAATTTTGTTTTATTAGGATCCGCTTGATATCAAATATGGCGTCCATTTCGAGTACAGGTACCTAATAAGTGTCTTGTAATTTAAAAGTTCCTTGCCTTGGAACTACATGTTCTAACCTTCGGTGAATTACAGCATGCAGCACTATGAGCTCAAAGGTTGTAGAAACTGACATAGGCCTTGTTTTAATCAACATTTGTGCTTAACTTCAAGTGCTCATTTTGTTCTACAGTTTGGCAAGTTCAGCAAATATGATTGTTTCAGTAAAAGAAACAACACAACTCACTTTCTTAAGGTTGTGCCTCACAATTAAGGACGAGGTGCAGTTATATTGAAGAGGAGCCAGAGCAATATAAAGTGCAGAGTCATCGCAGGTGTCAAGTGCCTGCTGGCATTAGTGCATTTGTCACTGAAGTCCATTCCAACAGCTGGTGACACTGCAGGACCTTTTCTCTCCTCAAGAGTTAATTATTAATTAATTATGAACACCATTGGCAGCAGATGCTGCTGGCTGATGCAGACGAGGATACACCGTAGACGTCCCTCGGGCAGCAGTGACATTCTCCCTCTACTGCCATGGGCTGGACTGGACTGCAATTCATAGAACCGTACTTCACACACAGTACATGCAGTGAAGAACCATCAAGTGAAAGAGAGCGAAGGAAATACAAATCTGAAAAGTGTCTGGCAGGCATTCATTCTTTCTTTTCTCCTTCCTCCTCCAGTCTTTTTTAAACTTTCTTTATATTCCAATGTATGATGTCCTCCAACAAAGAGAGTGCAGGACCCAGTCTTCGTAATCCATCATAAATCCATCTTCGGCAAGGATTAATCCGATTTGCTGTCGGAAATTTCTGCAGCAAATAAATTGAGCGGTGCTCTGAAGAGCCTTCCATATAGGAAACTTTCTGCTCTTTGTGTAGGCAATCAGGAAAAGTAATGAGCCTCTTTGTAAAAACTGGAAATCGTTTACTGTGCATGCAGATGATGTACTGAAAGATATGAAAGGCAAGCTTGAAACTATCTGCAGAAGTTCACTGATGAATATGTAATAACAAAATACTTTAGATGCGAGAGTCAATTAAAAATAATGATATATTTGCTTAGAATATGCCCTTATCCAAGGCAATTTACATTGCATGCATTTAGAAAAAGTATTGTTTTACTCAAAAAAGTTGGCTCAAGTACCTGGTTTAGGTGGGATAACCCACTCCGAGCTTGGGTGTTCAGAGTAGTTAAGTGCATCACATCACTCCGTTATGGTTTATTTTCATGAAACACCACATTCCATCATGGTTAAATGCTAGCCTTGTAAGGTACCCTGGATAAAAGAAAAGGAGAGATAAATAATATGCCCTTCTCTCAATGATGCTTACTTGCTTTAAAAAAGTGAACCTTCAAACAAACTTTGAACCTTCAAACAAACCTAAATAGCACTAGTTTGGGGATACACAGTTTATTTTACTGGAAAGTACACCAAGATATTGCATCCAGTGAAGCAATAGCTGCAATATACTGCACGGTATGTATTTTATATCAAAAGAAGAATTCTCGTGTCTTGCCTGCTTAAATAAAAATGCATCCATACATGGTTTTGTTCTTTCTGTTATAATGAGCATTGTAACACACGAGGAGTGGAACTGGAGTCAGCCTTCCTGACCCAGTAGGTATTAATCATCAACACTGACATAAGATAAGAGCTACCATATGGTGTCTTATGGTATCCATATATGACTTCCATTGTATCACAGATCACTGTTTATTTGGAATTATTAACTTCCTTATATATATATATGTCACCCCACCCCAAGTGGTACTACTATATATATATACATGTATTTTATTTATTTTTCTTGTAGGACTGATTAATTATAGTAAAGTGTTGTGCTACTTGTAATTCACTGGTAGAACAAACATATGTCCGTTAATTTAACTATATCATGTTATATATATATAATGTTATATATACATAACATTATATTATTTGAATCTGTGCTGTTCTAATAAATGTTTTTCTTTTTTTTCTTTTCTGGCTACCAGTACTGTCCATACTAATGCGGATACATTTGGAAACGCATCTTTTTTTTCTCCGCTTTGGCCTTCTGTCCACACTAAGACGCATCGTCACTGAAAACTGACATTTTCGAAGACGCTCTCACATTTTTACATTTTACATTTTAAGCATTTAGCAGACGCTCTTATCCAGAGCGACTTACAAGATGTGCATCAATACATGGTAGGAACAATCACAGTTAGCGCACGAGATCAGTGCAGGAATACAGCAATAGACATCATTGCAGGCATCTGCGTACCATACCTGTAACACCGGGAAGGAAAAGGTATTTTACAATGTTTACAAAATTTAATTTTTTTTTTTTTTTTTTTTTTTTTTTAAATGAAGAGTATAGTGTTGAACAAGTAGACAGTGGTGAAGACAATTTAGCTAGATGGACAGAGATCAGGGTAGTGGAGTCTGAAGAGGTGGGTTTTGAGTCTCTTGCGGAAGATTGGAAGTGATTCCGCAGTCCTGACCAATTGCGGGAGGTCGTTCCACCAACGAGGGACCAGGACAGAGAAGAGGCGAGACCGCGAGGAGCGCTGCCAGGCGCCCGGAGGGATGGGGCAGTCAGTCTGCCAGCGGAGGCGGAGCGGAGAGGTCTGGACGGGGTGTAGGGCGTGATGAGTGACTGGAGGTATGGGGGAGCAGTACCTCTGGCCGCTTGAAAAGCAAGCACCAGTGACTTGAATCTGATGCGTGCTGCGATGGGGAGCCAGTGCAGAGAGGAGAGTAGAGGGGTGACGTGGGTGAACTTCGGCTGGTTGAACACCAGGCGAGCAGCAGCGTTCTGGACTAGTTGCAGTGGCTTGATGGCACAGGCCGGAAGGCCTGCCAGCAAGGAGTTGCAGTAGTCCAGACGTGAGATCACCAGGGCCTGGACCAGGAGTTGAGTGGCCTCTTGGGTGAGGAACAGTCGGATCCTCCGGATGTTGTGGAGGGAGAAACGGCAGGTCCGAGTGATCGCTGCAATATGGCTCGAGAAGCACAGCTGGTTGTCCAGGGTTACCCCAAGACTCCTGGCAGACTGGGACGGAGACACTATGGAGCCTTCCACGGTGATTGATGCATCAATCATCGGGGAGCCCTTCGCTGGGAGGAAGAGCAGCTCTGTCTTCCCCAGGTTCAGCTCTCCCAAGTGAATACATTTTAAAACACCAGATTCATGTTGTAGTATAGACGGGAAAGACTGAGGCTTTCAAAAACAGTGACGTATCATTGTCATGTGGTCTATGCTGTAGCCAAAACATTCAACATCGTGGGCAAAGTTGTGCAAATGCTGTTCTCTCTACTACCTAATTTGATTGCTTTATTGGAGTTAAACATAGCTTTGTATAATGTAGCTACAAGCAGCATTCCTATGTAAGAGACAAAGCACTTCATATTCACAGCTGCTGTGCAACAGATCTCTGTGAGGACAATGGCATTACAAATTGAAGAAGATTGAGAAATGTACTCAAATTTCTTTATCCATGAAACATGATCAAATTAATGTCTAAACATCATAGCAGAATTTCAGAAGGGCAGGAAGCTGTCTATTTACTAAACCAACTACAAAGTGTTACACTAAATGTGAATGTGAAACTATAAGTTGAACACTTTTTTTCAATTTTAAAAATTAAAAGACAACAATAATACTTGCTGTTTATTTTAAACCATTAGATTTATAGTTATGTTAAAGAGGTAATGTTCTTTTTGAACTTGAATGATGACAAAGTCAAGTCCACACATACCGAATGTTGGAAAAAGACAAGACCTTCTAATATTCTGTTTTTTCATTATATTTTTCCTGGGAAAAACTGCAAACTGTTGTTTAACAAGAATAACATGTGAATGTAGAATGCAACTGGTGAAATGTTAACATCTGTCGTTATGTTGTGATGTATTTTCACTCAATGAACCAAAAAGTTTGTTCAAATTGTATTCATTGCAAGCATGAATGACTTTAAACTTCAGTCCACAAATAAACACTAGTATGAGAAACAAGCATACGAAAACCTTTTGCATTTATAGTTTGTCAATATCTTTTCAATACTGGGTAAACACAAAGATAACACAACATGTATCTATGGACAACTCATCCGATTTGAGCTTTTCCAGTAGTAACATAATACTCATGTAATATAGACTTACAAAGCTGTGCAAGTGCTGTTTTTCTAATTTGATTGCTTTATTGGAGTAATAATAAAGCAAGCAGCAATATATATAATATTGTAGCGAGCATGCGCGATGGGGTGCAACAAGAAGACGACTGGAGGCAAGCAGTAAGTTCAATGTGGCTACATGCATCATACACCGCAAAGCCCCGTAACCACTTTATTGAAAAGCATGGACAATATTTATTCCCCATACACCACATGACCCCAAATATCGTCTTTCAGTCTATCCTTTTACACGGGCGCATCCCTAAAGGGTCACGCAGAGTGCATTGGCAACTTTAGAGCACATCACGCAGGAAGTACCATAAACAATGAACACACATTACAGATGAAATACAGGCAACCACACTAAACAAGAAATAGCCATCGGTCGCGGTGGCGTCATTTCTTAGCTCACCGCGACCATCGGTTTTACACACATATAGCTATTAGAAACACACACACAACAATAAAACAATAACTAACACCAGGGGGAACAACCAAACACCCAATAATGTTTCCCCACAATGCCCCGCACATGTATTTACATAGAGAGACCCACCTGGATCTCTACAATATTGTATAATATACAAGCAGCATTCCTATGTTAGAGACAAAGCGCTTTTGTCATCAGATTTTCTGTTTGTCTCGTCATTTGAACATTTTGAGAATCTTAAACTACTTAAGAATCTAAACCTAAATTACCAGAGCACTGCTTCTTTAGGCTTGTAAACAAAGTTCTTCCTGTTACAATGCCTGTTACAAGAGACAAACGATGTGGTACTATAAAATAATTTGGTACATGCTTGACATTGCTATCCTAAGTGCTTGCATTGTTTAGACAATACAGTTCATAATACAAAGATGAAATTGCACGACTTCAGAGAGTCTCTATCAATGGACTTGATAGGTATAAGAAATCAGTAGGAACTCAACAGGATCCCAACAACAAACAAAACATCCCAGACACAACAAACAAAAGGCATGCAAAAGATTGAAACTAATAACAAAATGAAGAATGAGATGAACTTGTGACATTACAGAGAATGATACAAACTCAATTCATTCGAGAATAACTCTTCACTTCAAATTTCAAAATGGTTGCATGTAAATGAAAGATTGTAAGAATGTACATAATTTACACACATATTTTATACATAATAACACCAATTTGTTAAAATGTTTCATTGATATGACATACCATATATCTCCACAAATTATGTATTATTATCAATTATGTACAAATACATATTTTCACATTTTCATAATTTGTATGTGATGTCAATTGCAACTTTTTTGTGATTGGGCATAACACATCAGTTTATACATAAAAATAAAAAATGTTCCAATGATACATAATTTGCCTGTTGTTTCTCTTTCCATTTCCAAGAGGGAAGTGTTAGACTGAAGGTTGGCTGAGTGTGAATGGGTGTGTTATGCGGCTAAGCACACAGCGTGTTTATACAGAATAATGCATTAGGCGGATATGGGTTAAGCGTCCACATCACCGAAGATCTCACATGGACAGCACACACTGACACTCTGGTGAGAAAGGCGAGGCAGCGCCTTTACCACCTCAGGCAGCTGAGGAAATTTAAAGTCTCCCGGAGGATCCTTCAGTCCTTCTACTCTGGAGCTGTAGAGAGCATCCTGACCGGACGCATCACTGCCTGGTTTGGCAACAGCTCTGCTCAGGACAGGAAGGCTCTGCAGAGAGTAGTGCGTTCGGCTGAACGCACTACTGGAACTACACTCCCCACCCTGCAGGACTTATACACCAGGAGGTGCAGAACCAGAGTCTGCAGGATCATGAAGGATCCTCACCACCCCAACAACGGACTATTTCAGCTGCTGCGGTCAGGCAAGCGCCTCCGTAGTCACGCTGCCAAAACAGAGAGACTGAGACAGAGTTTCTTTCCTCAGGCCATCAGGACTGTGAACTCTGACCTCACCAGGGCCCCCACCAAGACATACACACTGCCCCTCTTATGCACACCCACACACACACACACACTTAATGACTAAACATAATTTATTGTAGGTTTCCCTCCATTTCCAAGTGCTCTTACTGTATATATTGTGTTGTTTTTTATATAATTATTGTTGCTGTAATTATTGTAATACTGTAAACATTGTGTTGTCTTTTACTGTAAATACTGTGTACTGTTGCCCTTTTGCACTTTCTCGTTGAGCATTGCCACTTTCATTTCACTGCACACCCCGTGTGTGTATGTGACAAATAAAAATCTTGAATCTTGAATCTTGAATCTTTTTGGTGTTCCAGTGTGGAAGGCCAACTTTTCGAAAATGCTGTCAAAACTAGTGTGGACGGAAAACATTTAAACATGAAAACAGTGTTTATAAATTAATCTGCATTAGTGTGGACATGGCCTTAGAAAATTAATTCTGAATAATTGTTCTTTTTTTTTGTGCTCTTATCTCCCTAATTTGAGCTACAGTCCTTGTTGTTGCTACTGTTTATACACCCTTAAGTGATGTCCAAGAGGTTCCTGTCCTCTTTGTTTAATTGCCCCTTTAAATCCTTTCAGGTTTTAACTGAGGGGGTGCTTGCAGAAACAACGGGTTAAAGCACTCTGGTGAGATTCACATTCAAGCTGAATCTGCGGTCCTATCTCCCTGAGCTGAGCTCTAAGACTCTTCATAATCAGTAGCAAGTAAAAGCGCCCGGTACATTTATTTTGGAAGGCTATATATACACATACTGTACATGCATACATTCATTCATTCATTCAATATCTAATCCGCTTATTCCTGGTCAGTTTCAGGGGGGTTGGAGCCTATCCCAGCATGCATTGGGCGGGCTGGAATACTGGAATGGACAGAATACTGGATCAGGCCTGTGAAAGAAATGCCAGAATTATGTATGCCATGCATACATAATTCTGGCATTTCAAAAGTTTCACTGTACAAACCTAGTTCTGTGATGCTGATTTTGGGCTTGGACATTGTGCATTGTTGTTTTATGTGACTGCATATAGTATGCCATTTTTCTTCCTCTCCATGACAATGGAACATGCCTCTTGATCATTTATATTCCCCCAGAGTGATATGGAATTAGTTTCTCTCTTAATGTAACATGGGCTTATTTGTTTTTCACCTGTCATGCACCTTTATGTCACACCAGAAGTTACCAATGGAATGCTATTCTATTCGTAAAAGAGTATTTGTAAAATATTTGTAAAAGAAGAGTACATTTATTCATTTTCAGTTGATATATCGAATCTGTCAGAAAATGCTTCTTGTATGCTGCATTGCCCCTGATTGTTTTACTATTGACTGTCCATTCTGAAGGTACATTTGTTACAAATAGAACTACACATATGTCTAACAGTTGTAGGTTCTTAGCCGTGCCAACAACATGCCTGCACACCATAGGTGTTCAGGCTTTCTGCTCCATTGCTCCCCATCTCTGGAACAATCTGCCTGGTCATTTCAGTCTCGCTAATCCCTCAGCACCTTCAGAACTGGATTAATAGCACATTTTTACCCCCTTGCCTTCCCTTGAGATGTATTATTATTATTTTTATTTTTTTTACCTCTTAAATGTGTTGCATCTGTAGTGTTTTTCATGCGGTATGTCCTTCTTTGTCATTTGACTGTCTTTGTTATCTAATTGTATTTTTACTTACTGTTTTACTGTCTTACTGTATTTTCATGCCATTGTCCTTCAGGCTGTACATATCCTTGTGACTGTATTTCATTGCATTGACAATTTCAATTCTCTACACTGTCCATGTAAAGCACTTTGAGATTTCCACTGTACAAAGAAAAGCAGTATATAAATAAAATGTATTATTACTATTATTTACTGAAGCAGGACAGACACACTACATAATATACAAAACAGAAAATGCTCATGGAAAATGAATAATCAAACAGAAAGCAAGCAAGCAAACAAACAAACCAACAAGCACCTGAAAGCTTATGAATTTCAGATTAAGCACCTTTCTCAGGGGTGCGGAAGAAGTATCACACTTAAGATGTGAACCTGCAACCTTAACTACTACACAGGGAAAATATGAATCATATCATATACAGAGATTACTGAAGCATATAAGATATTTTAAAAAATACAAAACATTGTGAAAAAATACAAATTAATATAAATTTTCCTTCATTCATTAGCAAATTAGTTCACTTTACTTTGCTTACAGTAGAACACAATGTTAGAATATCATCTGTGTCTGTTCTGTCTGAATAACCAATTCCCTTATTATAATACTCCAACTAAATGTGATATCATTTGCTCACCTTACATCTAAATGAGTTGTGTGGTGAAGTAGATGAGGCACAAAATAAAAAAGCATGGCAATTTAGCTAAGATGAAATTCAATAACCTATTGCTCAAAGACACACTCCCCTTGTCCTTTGATTAATTTATACTCTGACTAAAGTTGCAACAAACAAGTAATCTCCTGATTTCATTGTCAATTGTGCCTGCCAAGACATGACTACGGAACTAAGCTTTTGGCCAAAGTAAATGCGTGCTACCTCTGAATGCAAATCCGATTTGGTTCAGCAAGGGCCAGCTGGAAGAGAAGGGCAGTGTTTACCCTGGTCAATCCAAGATTTGGTGCATCAATTACTCAATGATATAGAGTGCCCTGGGATTCTGTATGATAACATTTTGAGGTGAAAACTAAATGTAAAATTCAAGGGAAATTTAAATGGCGGGCCAGTGATGCTCCACAAACCTTATTCTTCTTCAAAGTGCTTGGTAGGTAATACATGAATTGGAAAAGGAGGTAAAAAAACCCCGTAAAATGACACCTTTAACCTCTGTTGATGGAAGAGTGAGACTTCATGATCCCCAAAATGACTGGAGCAATAGTATCATGAGCTATTATTATTTTTTCTGACTTTTTTCCTGTTTTTCTTTGGTAGCCAATTTTACCCTCTATTTCTTTTTTGATTTACCCTCCCCCACAAACTCACCACCTGCTTCCACAGGACGAGGTAATACCTCGAGGCAACATTTGCCTCCTCTGAGACGGAACTCGTCCAACCCTGTTCACGAGGTAGCCCTACCGCTCCTTGGTGAGTTCGTGCCAGCTCTCGCTCCCCCCTCCCCCTGGGGCGGACAGCCACACGCCACCCCCGATCGGGGCTCCCCACCAGGGCTGGTCTGGTTCAGTCGGGTTTTGAACCGCAACCATGATAGGCAGCTCACACTCATAAAGGACCAGCCAATATGGGTGTGTTAGACCACTACGCTATCGGAGGCCCCTCTAAGCCAATTCTTAATGCAGCTGCAGCTGCATTCCATGCACTCCTGTACTACAAGCTTCCATCCTTGCTAAGATGTATAATGTAATTCTGACGGTAGAGTAAGTCAAAAGAATCCTTACGTTTTAAATAAAGAGCATGAGAACAACATTAAATTAAATTAGATTTAATTATTTAATAAATCACATTTTATTTCTTCACTCTGACCTTTTGTTGTCTGCCTTTAATGAAAAATATTAATCTATTTGGACATAAAGGATAATAAATAATAAAGGAAACACCAACAATTTGGTGCCTTAATTAGGTGTTAGACCACCACAAACCACCATAACAGGCATACATGGCATAGATTCCACTGGTGTCTGGAACTCTATTGGAGGGAAACAACACGATTCTTCCAGAAGAAATGTTGTGTTTTGTTAATGGTGATGCAAAACGCTGTTTCAGGCACCAATCCAGAACCTTTCATAAGTGTGCAATTGGGTTGAGATCTGGTGACAGCCATGATATATGGTTCATCAAACCATACAGTGACCACTAGTGCCCTGTGGATGGGGGCAGGGCCGTGCACAGACATTTTGGGGGGCAGGGGCTCAAGCAAAAAAAAAGGGCACTCACCCCACCGACACGCACTATTCCCACCCCGATGTTGCCACACCGCCGCCATCCATAATCACACACTATATTCATAACATGGGATCTGTTTAAATTCTACTGAAACACATTATTCCATGAAGAAACAACAGATTTGATGTAGTAATGCAAGTCAGTCAGTGTAAGTAATGCAGTCAGTCAGTTTTTTGGACCAATTCAGTCACATTAGATCAGTGGTTTCTTTGAGAAAGAAAGTTAGGAAGGATGCAAAGAAAAGGGGGTGACTACACTAAACTAGCAAAACTATGCAAAACGTAACTACCTGCTTCAGAAATGAATAGCATATTTGTAAGTTGTCCTGAATGACAGAGATAACGTTGTTTTAATGATAATTAGACTAGCTTACTTGCTCGCGAGGCTAGTAATGATGAAATTACAGCGTGAAGGTGGCAAGTCCTACTGACCTACTTCATAGGTTTTTTTAACGGATATATAACATAAAAAGTAAGTAAGTGTTGTTTAATCGTGGTTTCATAATTAAAACAGTGCCTACCTGAGTGATATAATTCACCGTAACTGAACTGGGGCTGAAAAATGGGATGTGGTGCTTTTAAAAGTCTGCTATGACAAGTTGTATTTTTCGACAAGTTGTAAATGTCAGAAGATGCGACGTTGATTGATTGATTGAGACAAAACCATTTGGAAGGGGAAGGGGGGTGTTGGAGAGCGGAGTACTTTTAAAATTGATACGGTGTATTTTTTCGTGGATACTACTATACATTTCCCTCTTTATATTTGATAGAATTTCAATAACAAATAAATAAAAATTAAATACAATTAAAATCTGCCAAAAAAAGGGAACTTTTTGACTCTTGAGGGCAAAAGGGCAGGGGCTCAAGCCCCCCTTGGGCCCTATCTGTGCACATGCCTGGATGGGGGAATTGCCATCCTGGAAGAGATCACTCCCATCATGATAGAAATGCTTCAGGGTGAAGGTGATCACTTAGAATTACTTTGTATCTTTGTATGTATTGGTGTTTGCCCTATCAAGGGTTGAGTGGACCTAAACCATGCCAGGAAAATGCACCCCACACCATAACAAAGCCAGCAGAACCCCTCATTTACACACGTGTTTGTTTTATTTTGGCAGTTACCTGTATATCACATAAAGTATATAATGTAATATAAAACAGACACATGAAATAAGGTATATGACATACAGTATCCTTATGGTGAGGGAGATAAACATGCATGAGTACAAGTCATGACACTGCTGTAGTGATGTTAGCATGGATTGCAACAACCTACACTTACTAAATATGAGTAGAACCCAATTTGTCAGCGCAAATAACAAAAAGACAACTTGAGGAATAATGTGACATTTATTCATCAATTTTAAATATCAATGTATATCAATTGATGCTCTGTAATAAAGTCAATCACCAAAGTGCTGATTAATAAACATACTAAGTAAACACTTTAGACATTAAAGAAGCAATAATAATAAGCAAGATAAACTAAACATTTAATGGAGTGGGGTTATTCAGTCTTGAGACCATACTAGTGGTTAATGTCAGGGTATTTGTGCATGTTAGTACATCATTAACACTCTCACTGTAAGTTAGTTGTGAAATAAGTTATCTGGCAATAATACTTTAAAGAAGAGGGAATGTCAACTTAACCATACATTGAAAATCAAATTAAATAAGCAGATGTTACAGTATCATCACATAAATATATTTTTAGAAAGATATAAGAATCGCTTTGATGCATCCCAATGCTCGAGATAAACCCAGACCTTTGAAACAAAAGGATCTGAACTGGACAGTGTCAATGTGTAAGTGGACATTTTAGTGGAAAGTGGAAATGTGATCTTGGTAAATTGCAATTCATTGGAGGACCAACGCTGAATAATAAATATGTGATACGATATGATATGATATACTTTATTTGTCCCCATGGGGAGAACTGCTAATATATATATATATATATATATTGTGGTGTCCCTAGGGGTTGGGCGACAATCACGGACCTTTGCAGAGGGCGTAGGCAGTTAGATAACCCAGAGGAGGCAGTAATACAAACAAAACAATACTTTTATTTAATTAATTCAACACAAAAACACACACAGTCCATAATCCGTTACTCGTTGTCCCAGTCCGTAATTCAAATTCCAAATCCAATGCAGTTCCTCAATCAGTCCAAAATTTTTACACAAAACACAATCCAAAACAAACCTTCCAAACACTCTCCCAAACACCAAAAACACTACTCCCAAACACCAACTACTCCTTTCCAGTGTGACACAAATCAGTCTTTTAAATAGGCCTCCAAATTGCAATCAGCTGCACGCAGTCCCAATAGTCCATCTGCTTCAGCTGGTACTCAGGTGTGGGACTGCAGGCTGCTGGTGAATGTAGTCTGTATATATATACATATATATGTACATACATATTGTGGTCGCATTCTTTTTTGTCACTTCAGATATCTCCTATCTAACGCCTCCTATCTTCTCGGTTCTGTTGTGCGATGCAAAAAACGACACAGGGTCTTGACCCGTGAAGGGGACAATTACGGGTATGGATAGTTACAGTGCCATACCATATTGTACTGCCATTAATGACACCAGGAGGTCCAGTCTTGGATCCATGTTTCAGCTCGTCAACTGGGTTGGAGAATGTGAAATTTCAATTCAATACACAGTCTCAGCATGGAGGTTCACAGGAGACCAGGGGGCGAAGGGACTGAAATCCAGTGGTCGGCCTTTGAGCGGGCGTGCAGTTGTAACTTCTCTGAACATGCAAGGAAGTTACTCTTCCGTGGGCTAGTTGCAGGACTCGGGACCGTTGATCTGCAGTTGAGTGGCTGGTGCAGTGAGACTCTCTCGGAACATGCAAGAGAAGTCCTTTTCACGTGGTTAACTTACAGTGCAGCAGAACCTTCTTGGAACGTACAAGATAAGACCTTTCCACGTCTATGGCTGCAGGACTCAACACTGTGAATCAGATCATGGAGCAGCTGGCACAGCTGAACCTTCCCGAATATGCGAGAAGTTTCTCCACGAGACTGGATGTACACATTTACAAGGCACAGGATTCAGGAGCTTCCTTAGCTGGACATGGGGTGCTTCTCATCAGAAAGCGGTTACTATCAGCGCAGGATTAGATGTGTGTCTTCTCAGGACAGCTCTCACTCTCTGCACTGGATTTGATGTGTATCCTGCATGGAAAGCTCTCACCTTTGGCCCTATGTTGAATGTGTGTCTTGTCCTTATACATGAAGATCAAAGGGAACTGACATCCACAACAACAGTTTGGCCATCAGGTAAGCAAACTTTCATCTCCAGCATTGTCCCGCATGCGGGATCTCACACTTACATGTGAGCCTGGAGGCTGACCCCTGATTCTAACAGGGGGCGATTCGGCAACTAGTTGCCCGAAATGCACTGATTGTCTATGAGAGCGGGCGACTTCCGGTGATTGGCCGATTCGGCGATTTGTGGGCGTGGCGGCGACACAGAAAAGTTGAAAATTCTGAACTTTCGGGCGATATCGCCCGGTAAGAGCCAATCAAATTCATGTGTTGCTGTTTTTACCTTCCACGCGGAACCAACACAACACCGAAATTTGGTTCCTAGTTCTGACACTTCAACATGAATGAGGAGAAACTGATAACAGCGGTCTGCAGTACCGCCATACTTTATTTAATCCTAAAAGCATAAATATTTATAGCTAGCTAAACTTATATGGCCTACATACATCTTATTTAATGTTTGTGTTGGTTAAAAGGCAATTTTTTATTGCATGGGTACGTTTGGAAAATGTACCGGAGACAAATTGCGAGCCGTTTCCAGCGCAAGTAAATGGCCGCAATTGTAAAAAGCCTTCTGAGTTTGAGTTCAGCGGTTCATGATTGAAGGAAACAATACTGCTAGCCAACTAATATTTATAATAAAGATTCTCAAAATCTATGATGAACTATTTGTTTACCATGCAAAAGTTTTGTAAGCACGTCAGAAGCATTTTTGAGGAAGCCATTCAAGCATGGGGAACGCCCACTGGGCGATTTATTCGCCTAGTATCGCCCCCTGTTAGAATGCGGGGTGAGTTTGAGGGTTTACAACCCCCCTCCTTTGATGTTCCTCTCTGGGAAATGTCAGGCAACAGGGTGTCATCTGAAGCAATATTCCTGGTATTCCGAGGTCATTTGGTCTCTGTCCCCAAGAGATAACAGTCACATTATAACAGGGCTCTGCATGTGCTACCACTTTGGGTATCCTGCAAGCTAAAATTGTGCATGTCACCTGGATTTACAATATAAACATTTCTGAAGAGTGGATAGAAAAGTAAGTTAAAGCACTTTCTTATCAAACAGTTAGAAGAGATAACAAAGACACCTGAAATTCCTCCTTGGTGCAGAAAATCTCCAAAAAGAACAATGAATACACTCACAGTTCGTTTATAAATCTGATTACCCTAGTTCTGTGACACAGGGTCGTAAAAAAAAAATTCTAATTCAAAACACTGTCAAATTTTTAAAAAAACACATTTTTCTCAGTAATTAGTCTGGCAATTATTGTTTTCTCAAATGAACATGACCAATTATACAATTAAATGTGCCAATCTGAGTGTTGGTGCAAGGACAAAAAACTATATGAGTTTTACATTTACAGACATTGTTTCAGAGAGGGTCTGTGCCTTTCTGTGCCATAAATAAGGGCATGCATTTTCCTCTTATGGACAGGTTTTTACACAAATGAACATGACTTATACGACAAGTCATGAAAGAGAAAGAAACAACAAATGATCTGACAATGATTAAATTCAACACCAAAATATAAAATATTGTGCTCCCTTAACTCAAATCAAGGCATCCCATCAATAACAATTCTGTTCTTTATATTTTTATTTTGCCTTTAGGCTGTCCAAAAACATTTTCCTTTTGTCTTCAATTGTTTTTATATGTTTGTGCAGTTTAATAATATCCACCCACTCATTTCAACGTATCAGTTTCTTTGCTCCAGGACAGCCATGATATGTCCTACATAACTGTCAACAGACATATTTTCACAATTGAAAGCAGTAGTCTACTTAAAAATCAATCAGTATGATTACGTGTGGATGGGTGCAGCGCCAACTGCTGTCTAGTCTACTATACTGAAATACTTTCCTAATTTGTAATTGAATGATTACTTGACATTGTAATGCATCGAATGCTTAACAAGTAACTTCAGAAAGTCCTCCATTGACCTCTTGGTGTTGGAGTATGGAACTGCAGGTTCATTACAGAGGTGGTGAAAAACGCATGCGCTTAGCCATAAAACATGCAACGTGCATTCATATATTATTTCAGGCAACACAATATTACCCAACAAAACTTAACTGCACTGGATAAGGCACAACATGCAGGGACATTGAATTCAAAGCTTTTCCAACTACTGTATGGATTTTACCTTACTGTGAACACACAGCCAAAGACCATTGAAGAACCAGTTTTATATCTCATCCAAGAAGAAGCCATTTCTCATATGAAACAAGATGCACAGCATGTGTCTTGTTTCTCCCTGAAGAGGAGAGATCGATTAATGAAAAACTCTCACTGTGTAAGACTATAAGGCCGCAGGAGCAACCTATTTCTGAGATCTATTTTCTGATAGCTACAGATGGACTTCATCGAGGATATCACTGGCCTAATCAATAGCCTGGGGCCTTGGGTGGCAGAACAGTCAAAGCATTCACCCGAAATGAAAGTTGCTCACTGCAGCCCTGGTTCAAAACCAGCCCGGCTCTGGCCGAGAGCCCCGTCGGGGGCGGAGATTGGCTGATCGCCCCAGAGGGAGGAGGAGGGTGAGCCAGCACAGGCTCGCTGAGAAGTGCAAAAATGTGTCCCTGTACTGGCTTGCCTCCAAGGATGAGCAGCGGGCTCATGGGAGAGGGTAAATTGAAAGAAAATTGTAATTGGCTACCAAATTGGGAGAAAAACTCTGAAACAAAATAAATAAAAAAATTGCCTGATAGGGTTCTCAGAAGGAGATATGGTTATTGAAACTTAAATGCCACTGTTTCTGCATATTTCTGCATGCAGTCTTTCCTAGTTGCTTTCACACTGTTAAAATGAGACATCTCAATAATTTATTTGCAAATTGTGATTAATAGCAAACACAACAATTGAATCAATTTGGCTGTGAAAAGCTCTTGTGATTTGTGTAGGCAATTCAGGTATATCCGGACTCCAGAAAGTGCAATGGCTTATCAAACAATTGTCTATTGAACAAAATAGTGATGCATTTAATGATCAAGAAAGAGTCTTATAGTTTGGCGTGCTGTTAATGTGGGGACCATTTGCCATGGTCATTAAATGTGTGAGTCATTTTCTTTTGAATAGGTACCAAAAGGGAATACCAAATGACTGAAGCAGAGTTGCCTGTGCGTGTGCATGCAAGTGAGTGCCTTGTATGTGCACCTATCTGTGTAGCATGTGTGTTTGCATGTGTGTTAGTGCCGTGAACCATGTCATGCATTTGAATAATTGTATTCTTTATTTGTATTGTGTGTGTCCGCGGACTTCAAAATGAAACCTAAGTTATGCTAAAGAGCCAAAGTGTATTTCCCTTAATTAAAAGTTAGTTAAAAATGTCAGATTTTATGCTTTGTGAGGTTTTTTTGGTGAGTATTTCTGTCTACATTGTCTGATATGGAACAAAAACTATTAAAAGTGTTAAATATGCCAATCAATAATATCAGCTCATTCCATTTAATTTGTTTTGGTTGACCTCTTTGATGCTTGCTAACATGAATGACTTTAAATGGTCTTTGTGACTGTTTAAAAGTAACTATAGTATCTTGACAAAATGTACACATATTATTATGATTACATATGCGACTCCAACTAGTTAACTAACAGGCCTCTGGTTTCCTGGGATGTTACTCATATATAATGGCCCTGGTCACACTTGGAATGATAGCTATAACTGCAATGATAGAAAAATGAAACTGCTCCAGTTCAAATTTATATACATAAGAAAAATGACCACAAATGCTGACAAAGATTATCATTTGGATAATTTTCTGTATTATTTGTATCACAAGGTTCCAATGATAGCTAACCAATCACAGAAATAAGAATACATGTATGTAATCCCCTTGTTATACTCGGGCAAAAGGTGTGTGGAAGGAGACGATAAATGAGTAGTGCACATTGTGAAAAAGAAAGCATGCTGTAGAAAAATCAAGAAGCTTTGACGCAGGAGCAGCAATACGGAAATCCCTGGAAATTAGTGGAAAATGCCCAACTAGTTACATGGCACATTACAACTAGGGATTACCAAAAGCTTACATACTAAGTCTTTAGCTAGTACAACATGAGTACATCCTCTTTATCTATCTTCTTCATCCTCTACGGCACACTACTTGTTTATTCTCAAAAACCAAAAAGGGAGTTTTCCTTGTGGCTGTAATCAAACCTATTGTTCATATGTTTATAGTTATTTCTATAATCAAGTTTAACTGGGGCTTTTTACAGTGTGAGTCCATTCATTGTTCTGGGTCCCAATTGTATTAAAGTGTATTGCCTACACAGATTCTGACATGATAAGATAAGAGGATGTGAAAATTTGTCTTTGAGTGCGCGCAATTTAAATTAAATTGAAAAACTAATCAAATCGCTATAATACGGTGCCATCTGGGATGACAAAAGAGGATACAACAGCCAACCCAAAAGAGTAATGTGGATGTTTGTGTGTAATTAAAATAAATGTCAAAAATATTTGTGTTCTGTCCCTGCTTCATTACAATAGAGCTCAGGAGCAGTAAAAGTGTCTCCTTCCTTGTAAAAGAGCAACAGTTTCAATTCTATTTTTATGGTCTAATATTCTCCATGGATGTCAAAGCATTTCTTAGTTAGGACCAAACAAAAATGTAATACAGCAGATTTTCTGTTACAAAAAAAAAAGAATACACTTAGAGCTGAAAAACATTGATAGAGATGAAAAACACTGACATTGACATGCACCTTTACTAAAGTATAAAGTTAGTAAAAATGTTTTATATCTTTTTATAGACCTGAGATAATGGGTCATGTATCATATGGGTGATTTTACTCAGTAGCTATGTTTCCATGAAGCCGTTTCTATGTAAAAAAAAGTCATATCGTACAAAAAAGTTTGTCGACAGTCGTGATAGAAACAACAAATGTTGGTAAACATTGCTTAACATTGACACAAAGTTTATACGTTCGATATGGTGGGATAATTTTGTTGTCGATTAAACATGTTGTGTGGCCAGTGGTAGCGGAAACCTTTTTTTTCATTATTTGTTTTGGATTTTTTCCATGTTCTTCTCCCAATTTAGTAGCCAATAAAACTGTCTATGTATTTCAATTTACCCTCCCTACACGGGTCCTCCGTTCGTCTCTACGAGGCAAGCTAATTATTCAAGAGCAACGAACTCCGCTTCCTTTGAGACGGAACTCACCCACCCATGTTCTGGAGACTCCTTACGTGCTTCACGGCAGACCTGAGCCGGCTCCCTTGGCTGATGACCAGGGCCAGTCTGGTAGAGAAGTGTTTCAAACCGCGTCCCTGACAGGCAGCCAAAATATGGTGCGTTAGACCTCTACACTATCCGCCGCCCCCGGTGGAAACATTTTTTAACAAATATTTGTTGATGTTGCACATAAGTTTGAAGTCATGTGACAATCTGTTTGTCAGCTTTTTCCACTATCATCATGGAACAATGGCTTTTCTTAGGTTCTTGTTCAATTCAAGTTGGTTTAATGGAAACACACCTTGACCAGCAAAATTTGCATACAGTACATTATTTTTGCGACCTTTAAGTTCACTTGCAATTCATTCGACAAGTGAATGGAAACATAGATAATGTCTCAGGGATCACAGAATTCTCAAAAGAAGATTATATAATTGAGTAATTTGGGTTTTAAACCTGATGACAGCTGTGGCACATATGAAGACAATGAATCCATTAAATTGCCAATTGTATTCATGACAGCCTGTTGAGTAAATATGCAGAAAATTGGCCTGCTGATTGACTGGAAGTGTAAGCACTAGGGATACAGTGAAGGGCATAGCGACAGTGTTCCCATAGAGAAATAGTATTCCGTGAACATAGAAGAAAGCACTAGGTCTACACAGAATTTGAACATTTAATCCTGGTTTGACTGATTACAATGTGAATATCACTGATAAGGAAGACTGAAAAAAAATAGATGTTATTTTCTGAAATTGAGCATGATGAGCAACATCTATGATCTAATATATGCCATTTAGCAAATACTTTTATCCAAAGTCACTTACAGTAGTGAATGCATACATTTCTCAGTATATGTGGTCCCAATGGGAAACGAACCCACAGCCTAAGCGTTGTCAATGTCATGCTCTACCTACTGAGCCACACAGCCATTTATGTTATCTATAAACTATTATTAAACAAATAAGTACTACAAATAGTAAAAAACAAAAAAATCTAGTCTTCAATTGCAATAAACAACTATGAGACAAATGCTAAAAATATATATCCATGTCAATTGTGGAAGCATTCAGACATATTGTTTCTTCATTTTCCCAGACCTGCTTTTTCATCAAAATAATATTACTTTCTTAGTTGTTAAATTAGCCCCCTATGCTGCCCCATTCCAATCTTAGGAAGCATCTATTACCCATTAATCTCAGCTATTGGCAGGGAGAGATAAACTGACAGATGACTCCATAATAAGACGACAATTTGTTATTCAGCAAATGTATTTCACATTAATATATCGATCAGCGAGGATGCTCATATGACATGACATCAATCAGGGTGCCTGGCTATTTTGATGTCATTGGGCTTTCGTTAGTTGTCTATCGACATCTTTAATCATGCAAAATGTATGATTAATTTCCTATTAACCATCTTCTATTTACCTCTTGATTTTCTTTACACAATGCAAATGGAATTATCTGGCCCATGACTGCCACAAGCCTCATTCTTCCACTCCTCCTTATTCCAAATAAATGAAATTTAAAAAAGATCGAAATGTAATTGTAAATGATGAAAAATGCAAAAATGTGTGAAAAGGTTAGTATTGAGAAAACTTGGCCACTGTGTAACAGCATTATATATGTGACTGTGATGCTGGGAGGGGTGGAGGGAGGAGATGAGAGGGTTGCTCCTCCTCTGTGGCTGCTGTCAGGCGCTGTTCCCTCCCACAGCCTGGAAGCCTACAAGACCTTGGAGAGCAGCAGCCGCACACACAGGCATGCTCACCTGATACTGATCAGTAATCAGCCCAGGTGTTGCTTATTGCCTTCATTAGGACTTTTATAAAAGCACAGCCTGTCATGCCTGGAGAGAGACTTTGTTTCGGGATATGAAGGAAGTGTTTTTAATTACCCTCCAGCTTATAATTTTAAGTTTAACTTTGTTTCCTGGTTTTTCCTGCTTTATTTGGTTTTGGCTGCCCCAAGAAGGGAGAATAAAATGACCATTACCCTATTGGAATGCTTCATTGTTGCCACCCTGCCACATGTGGTGGAGAATGTGGGCCCTTTTTGAGTGGATAGAACCTTTTTTGTTGCTTTTTTGGCAGTTTTCCTCACCCCAAGATGCCAAAGAAAAGGCACCACAAAGCCAAGAGAGCCTAGGAATGACCCCAGGACAACCTGGCCATTAGCTGGGAGGACCTGGAAGCCTTTCCAAGGGGCTGCCTTTCTGAACTGCTGTGCCTGGCTGCAACAGCCTACCCAGGGGCCAGTGGTTTGGTTGCGTACCCATCAGCAGCACCCCAGCATAGTCGGGACAAAGAAATGTACACCGGGAGCAAGAGGGGACCACAATATCATCTGCTCAGGGAACCCGAGGATCTAGAGGCCTGGATGCAGATGGAGAGTGTCTTTGTGTGGTGTAACTAGTGTGGGGACCTCAACCATCACTTTTCTGGTTGCCTGCTGTGGGACCAGAACTCATGTGGGAACTGTAAATGCCAGGGGCACCATTGGAGCAACTGTCCAGCGCCAATGTGTGTTCCTGTACATCATTTCCTACTGTTTCTCACTGAGGAGGAGAGGAAGTTGCTCAGGCCGGTCCACGCACATCAAGACTGCTGCTCCACAGCCTCAGCTAGACCTTGATGCCCAGGCAACCAGGGCTCTCCAGGTGTCCAGCACTCCACTGGTACCCATTTCTCTCCAGACCACCAGCTCCTCCTGGGTCTCCAGTACCTCATCACCCGCTATTGTGGACCTGCTTGAGGGCCTCTTGTCTTGCTGTCCTGTGGATCTGCCAGAGGCTGGGGGTCATGGGACAGCAAGACAAGGTACCCTCCAGCAGGCCTGCAGCTGTGGGCGATGAGGTTCTGCTCGCTGCTGTTGGTCTTCCTGAGGGCTCCTTGCCATATGTCCAGCTAGACTACTAATATGTTTGTACAAACAATTAATCATGCCAAAATGAGCACGAGACAAAAAAACAATTATATATATTATACACTCACCAAGGAAGATGCAGGCAACTCAAAGGGTAGACCTATTAACTTGGAAATTGCCGTATGCCTAGTTTTTAAAATGTTATACGAGAGAGGGATTGCTTCTCTTTGTGACATTTGGTTATTTGTTCAGAGCCCTTTAAATATTTAATAGTAACAAAGTGGCATGTCCTCTTCAACTTGAATCTCCAACTGGTGTCTGTTTCCTTGTTCTCCCCCTCACCATACATCAAAGGGAATTCCTCATGCAACTAAAATACAGGCTGATTGCCCTAATATACATAAACAAAGGTAGGCTGTTCTGGTGTTCCCTATCACATACAGGTTTTATTACTACTGAAGAAACACCAGAACAATATGTAGAATATTGGAGCCAGCTTAGCAGTATGACCCAGAGGATAAACTCCATTTGTGCATTTGGAGTTCCCTAAAGTTGAATTCCCTGAAGTTCCCTATTGAATTGTGTATCATAATTGTCCTTATCATATGGTAGTGATATTCTTTGCCTGAAAATAGAAATGTCACTAGTTTGATTTGAAAATTATTAGTTACAAACATAACCTGTATTGTCAAAAGCAGGAGTGCATTTCCCATTGTTGGCAATATTTAATAGCTAAGCTGAATTGCCTCATAACCCTGATTGAAGGCCAAATGTGTTATCTTCACCATACTGGATGAGGTAATTGTATGAGCAGAAAGCGAGGCTTGAATTCAAGTTTTCAGTTAAGATTCTGTGCGATTCGAGTTTGGAGAAGTTTTCTCTTTTGTGGTGGTCCCTTGTGTGTGTTCCTTTATAATATTATAAGTATAGCTCCTAGACTGAAATAATCAAGTCTCTTCTTTCTCCATTTCTTGCAACCCAAAAATTTCAGCCCCATGCCAGCAGAATAGAGAAGCGTGTCAGTTTTCAGGTCAAAAACATGCACTGAAGTGGCAGTGTGCATGGTGATGCAGGAAAAATATCTATAAAAATATAGAGTAGCAATAATCACTCACAGTTTAACTCATAGTATACAGTGTAACAAGAGGGCATAATCTAATAAAGCTCATGTAACATAATAAACCCTCCACTGTGGCTTGAGAAACGTATGTAAATGTAATTCAAATAATAACAACCACAATACGAACAATGGCTATCAATGCTACTGAGAAAAGCCATTTGTCAGAGTATGTATTTTTCACTTCCAGTGGCATACCATGATGATGGATGTTTTCAGCGGTAAGAAAAGCTATTGTGTTGCTACACATTTAATTATATTACATACAGTGGAAGTCATCGGTCTAGGCATGGGGGGGAGGAATTGGGGTGATTAACGGCCACGCCTACTGGCAGTGCAGTGAGAGCACACAGCTGTGCAGAATTGGCTAATTATACCTGTGTGCTTAAAAATACTGCTTTCTTAGTAGGTGGCTGGAAGACTGAAGCTGAATTCCAGCCGAGAGAGTATCGAGAAATCCACAAACAACACCACTGAAAACGAATGAAAGTCTGTCTGGGTGTAGTTAATTTATAGTGTTTGCCGAAAGAAGCTTTTTATTTAGTTTGTTGGTTTGATTTATTATTTTTAGCCGAAGCCCGTGAGGGGGATGGCCAAAGTATTTTTGTTTCATTTTGTACTGTGCCGGTTCTCTCTCTCCCTCACCCTCTCTTCTTGTGGGTGATCAAATAAAATCGGGTCCGCAGACCGATAACTCCATTCCCTTCCCTGTGTCCTGCTGTTCTGTTCCAATCTGGGTTGTGTCGCATGGTGTGTGACACATATATTTAATTTAAGGGTACAAATTACTAATCCGAGGGTACAGTTTATGAAATTGAGGGTATGGATCCATGAAAATATGTGGCAGCTATATTAATCTGTATATTTGCAAATATGTCTTTATCTGAAAAATTATCATAAATGTTACAAGACATATTTATAAATTCATTGTGGGCGTTATTGAGAGTTGACCAATTTAAGCACCTGCTGAAGTTCCTCCAGTTAATACAACAGTTGCGTGGAAAAACTTGTTTTATATTCAGACTTCTGCCACGTACGTGCTTAACTCTGAAATTGAGTGCCAGAAAAATTTAAATGAATTGTTTCCAAATACCTGCCCTCTGATGGCTATATATAATATATATATACAGTATATATATATATATAACAACAATTCAGAGTTTCAATGGTGTTTTCCATTCAAGAGTCCTAATTCATCCTTTTAAGGAGTGTGTGCCAGTATTTAAAAAAATTAAGATTTTACTAGTTGTCCACTATTGCATGTAAATAGTTGCAAACTATGAATGGGCATTGACATATCTAAGATAGGCTATATATCCTTTTTCCCATTCTTTCCTTTGTGGTGTGTTTTTAAGAGTACATTTATTACACTATTGTCTGTGCCTGTGTGTTTCCATGATTTCATTTAAGCAGAGTTTAAACTCTTAACTGTCACTGGCCTGACATCTACATCACATAGCCCGTTTTCAATATCATGGTTAAATGTACCAAAAATATGGACATGTTATATACACAGATCGGGTGGACTCTCGTCTTTTCAACAATGCATGCCAATTCACATCAACTGCGATGCTCCTCCCCCATCCATTGTCTCTAACCATGGATGACTTTGTATCCTTCTTTCGCAAGAAGGTCAGTGACATTCGCACCTCCTCTTCAACACCTCCCATACCTACCCCACTGCCCAACCGCCCTGCTATCCTCCTTCTCACCCCTCTCTGACCCTGATACCATACAATCTATCAAATCCTACCACCATTCTGTTCTCTGTTCTCTGTTGTTTTTTTTTATTTTTTCATAAAAATTGTTCTCCCAATTTGGTGGCCAATTACCCGCTGTGCTTAGTTCCATCCCCCTTCCCTCATAGTTCGCTGCCGTAGTCCTGTGACCAGCAGTGACAAGGGCAAAGCACTGCCTCCTCCGAGACAACACTCGTTGTGCCGTCAACTGTAATTCCAGTACCCCAGAACCACTCCTGTGCACAGCGAACTGTATGTGTTGGCTTCCCTCCCCCCTCCCTGGGGCGGACAGCCAATTGCCGCCCCAATGGCACTCCCGAACAGAGCCGACTCGAAATCGAACCCCGGTCGCTGTGGCCAGTGTCGGACGTTGAAACCGCTAGACCACGCGGGAGGCCCTACCACCCATTCTCTTGATCCCATTCGCTCCCCCCTCTTCCAGGGGGCAGAATGCCAGTCAGACTGACTGGCGTTCTGCAATTACAGAATGCAATTTCATACAGGAAGGCATGGGAGGCCACACTACAGTTCCTGAAGATTGAGATTAACTTAAAAAAGTAGCATGCTAATGCAGATTTATTTTTGTTGGATTGTATTTAAAATAATTACAAATGGTGTGAGTAATTGTGACACTTTTTTTGGGGGGCGGGAAAAAATTTTCTTTGAGCAATTACTTTTTTGCATACAATATAGCTCATTACCTGTATTGTGTATTTTATACAGCTGACTTTGTGAACCTTTATGAGTGAGTATGTATATACTGAAAAATCTTGTTGGTCTGGTTTGGCTTTGCTTTGAAGGTAAAATAATTGCAACAGGTGTGCAGACTGTTTTGACCCCCACTGAAATGTGAAGGTAAAATAATTCTACATGGTTCACCACCAAGAGTGATTCACCCCACATTTATCCAGCTGGCTTTTGATTCTTTAAAAAGGTCAAAGCTTCTCACAGGGAAAATTAAATCTTTCCTTCTTTCTTCCTTTCCCCCTACTTATCTATAAATGCATTGCCTTTCAGTGTCAAGGGCAACAGTGAGCATGGTAAAAAGCAATCTGACATGATTCAAATGAGACTCAAGAATTTTGTTTTACACATTCTGTATCATTATATTTTATTTCAATCTACCTTACTTTATAAATATGACACACCATATACCAATACACTTGTATCTCATTCACTTTGAGTGATCACTTAAAGTGGTCTGGTCTTTTCAAATAAACGGAATGCTTATGTATTAATATGACAGTTTGGATGTATACTCAATTCTGAGATGCTGTCAGTCATGAATACATATCGCTATTACAGCACTGTTAATTCTATTTTTTTGCTCTTATTCTGTCACGGTAAATCTTTATCACTTCTCTAAAATCACCACTATGATGAGTCCATATTAATATAATTTGTTAAGTAATTCATGTTATTCACAGTAATTAAAGATAAATCGGTATTCATATACTAGCAATGTCATGCCAATGTTAAAATGTCTAGCTCTATGAGGTAGCGTTACAGCAGGTTACTTCTGTTAATTCTCATTTTTTGCCATAATTCTGTCTGTGTTCTCTATGACAGCAAGGAAGTCTGTCCTCTACACCACCAAGGTGAAATGGTTTAGTCTCTTCACACAGCAGAAATTCTATGACCCTGCATTGATGGGCAAAAATCGTTTAACCATTGTTTAGACAATAAAGCTCAAAATATCATGTCACACACATTCAGAGGTACAGTTGCCAAAATGAAAAGATCAAAAATAGTGTTAGGGATTTCAGTTTATAAAAAAGAGAAAAGAAGAAGAGGAGAAACCAGCCAAAGATAAAGGTATGTGTTATGTAATCTCATCATGAACATTATGTTACGTTTTGAAGTAGTCTGGTAAATAATCGTACTAGCTAGGTATTGCATCAATGCTATACTAAAGTTAATGCTAGCTAGTAGCTCAAGCATTTAGCTAACATTACACTGGCTATAATGACTCTGAATTTTCTCTAAAAAACGCCTGTCTTGACTATCATCATGGACATTTTCTGTGAATTTTGGGGTAATAATAGTGCTATACTGCATCACTATGAGCTTCCTACTATCTAGTTAACATGCATATAGTCCAGCTAAACTAGCAGCAAAACAGCAGAAGCTATCTTAAGTCTGGTTTGTGTGTAGTGAACTTTCTGCCACATTGAGCCAGACTCAGTCAGTATTGACAAGGTCCAACTCCACTGTGTTCAATTTAGTTTTATTTGTGTGCAATATGTTTCAGTGTTCTTATTTATTGTCTTAGACAGCACTTTTTTTGTTCCTTTTAAAAGAAGCATCTATTTATTTTTATTTATTGTTCAATTAACATTATTTGTTATTTGTATATGTCTTGGATTTTTACAATTTAATATTTGTGTGCAATATTTTTCAGTATTTCTTTGTCTATCAGTATATTTTCTTTGAATAAAAAGGGTGTCTATTGCACCTTGTTACAACATAGATACTTGTTTTGCGTGGCCTCCCTGGGGCTTGGAGGGGGGGTTATGACTGATCTTGCCTAGGGCACCAAGTGAGCCAGGACCGCCACTGGTTGCATGTAAATGTAGATGTAACAAAAAAATTTAGCTTGTAAGAATGTACATAATTTACACACATATTTTGTATATAATAACACAAATTTGTTAAAACGTTGAATTGATATGACATACCATATATCTCCAGAAATGATGTATTATTATAAATTATTTACAAATATTTTTGTCATTGGGCAAAACACATCAGTTTATGCATCAAAATAAAGATAATTTCAAGCTCTTTCCAATGATACATAATTTGCCAGTTGTTTCTCTTTCCATTTCCAAGAAGTGTTAGACTGAAGGTTGGCTGAGTGTGAATGAGCGTGTTATATGGCTAGGCACACACCGTGTTTATACAGAATAATGCATTAGGCGGATATGGGTTAAATATGGCTACTCACTGATGCATCATATTGCAAAGAATAGAGGGTCCCTGGCATCCTGGGTGCATTCTCTAAAAATCTTGCATTGTTTCCCCCTCAGGTTAACTGGCTAATTCATTATTAATTAATTGATGAAATCCAATCTTCTTCCTCTACTGATGCAGTGAGTGTTCTGGTGTAAATTAGCTGCTGTGGCTGTAGGTAGCTCAATCACTTCTCTGTGTCAGTATTAGTTTGCTGCAGGCACTTCAAGCCTTGCACTTCAACAGAACATGACTACGTAAAATGCAATTCAACTGCTGTTGCCATAATTGACACATAGCCAGTGCAATTTACATATTACATCAATTGACACGTTAAGATGCACTTATGCCACTTCAGAATGTCACCCTACTTGGACACTATTAAGTAGATTGCAAGAAGATCTCACCATGTTCAAGCAGGGGACTGGTATTTTCTGGAAATCAAAGCCTTCACAAGGACAAAATATGGAATGACATGCTATATAATGGTGACATTGTCATCTTAAATCATATTATGTTATTATAGAATATTAGGAAACACCTGATATCAGCACTTATAGCATTGTATCAATTCTGCAACATAATGCATTTTCAAGGACAATTACAAATTTTTGCTTTCAAATGTGCAAGACCTTAATGAGTGATCTCACTTTGAGGGGAAAAAAGGGTTATTAGATTATCCTCTTAACAACGACCTATCTAAGATACCTAAGATTTCTCATGCCACAATCTGAACTCTCACTTTTAGGAGCACTTTTTTGTATAACTACTCCATACTTATTTTCTTTGATTTTATTTTATTTGATTCAAATAAACAAGAAGTTAGGACTCTAAGTACAGCTATTGAATTTCTAAACCTTTATGCTATTCAGTATTGACCACCTGTATCACATTGTTATCAAATACATTAAACTCAGAGTTACCAGCAATGAATATGAATGATTGGATGTGCAGGTGCATTGAGTGGTTTTATTATTACTGGAAAAAGTAGATTTATGGGTAAAAAAACAAACTAACACTATATATCACCATATCTATATAATCTATATATCCTAAAATCAAATGGCACAGAGAATTCACAAATCCGACACATCCATTGTTTGAAAAATAAGAAAATGAGATGAAATCACTTAATATCCAATGCTAATGTGCTTTGGCTGCCTTTTGTGTGTGTTTCTTTTACATTTTAAACTTTAAACTTAAACCCTTTAAACAAATCCGTTGCAAATTGTCAACTAATCTGTAATCTGTTTTCTCTTTTCAGCATTTCATGACAGATGTTGTGTCCCTTTATATCACTCATCAATGGCACTAAACCCGAAGATAACAAATAGACAATTTACCATCACCCATTGGATAACTGTGGTCAAAAGGGCCAATCAGGGCACATCAGTGGTCTAGGAGCATTCATTAGAGCCACACCTACCAACTACCAGCATTGAACATGGAAATTATCATGGTTTAAACCTTATTGATTATATCTGAAAAAGAGCATTGCTGGTGGAAGACCAGGGAAGATCTGCACTACTGTTATTGATTGGTAACATTCAAGTTAACCTGTCTCTTTTGTTTGCCTAGCAGCTAAGAACCCCATAACACATGAACGTATGCAGGCATTGTATTTCTGTATGTATGCATGGTCTGGAGCAATCATTACATTAATGATCATTAATAACTTCTTAAAGTGTGTATTCACATTTAATGATCAAAACTGTGCACATACTTGTTTGATAAATAAAGCAACTACAGGCCTATATCCTGGACTCAGCCTTCTAGAACCATTGCAATCTGGCTTCCATTCAAAACACAGGACTGAGATAGCCCTGGTTACAATTGTGAATAATCTATTACATGAAGCTGACTCTGGTCAGATCCTCTCTCACCTCCCTCCCACACACTGTTCTGATATGGAACAGTTCCCAATATATAGTCAATGGAAAACCAAAAGTTGCAGTTTCTTTTAATTATTTTAAGGACAAACTGTGAGGCAAGAAGATGGCATTTACTGACTTTGACTTTGCTCTTCAGTTGAAAACTTTATGAAAACATCAGCAGCAATTCAAAGTAAAAAGGTTAATTCCATGTGAGCTGACTCATGTCTAAACATTTAAGCAGCATGCTCTGTTTGAGATCAAGGTCGTTGTATTTCTGTAATCTTTGTAAACATATCAGTGGGTTAGTGGATGGATCTTTGTCACTGCTAATTATGTGTAATTTTCAGCACAGATGACCCAATGAACCAGATTATTATGTAATGATAAAACCCTATAATGTACAGTATAATGTGATAAGCGGAAGATAAATAAAATAATAAGTGGTATTCAGCGCTTTCACACCATAAGGGATGCACAGCAGCATAGGTAGTGACTGCTCTAGCTGAGTCATTTGAACATCAGAATATCATTCATTGTCTTAGAGTATCTTAATTAAGACCTGCAGTGTTCATTTTTCAGGGTATAGACATACAGCAATGATTAAGTTATGAGAGCTATACATTTTGAATCTTGAGTGTTCTTTTTTCCACAAGTTTCACAATGTTTCCTCAAAAATGTTACCTTTTGTTGACTTACAGCCAGAAATTAAAACATATTAAATCATACCTTTTCCACATTTATGTACACATTTTACCCTACAACCTTCACGTGAAAATACTCAAAATCTCTGAACATTAATTAAAAATAAAAATAATATAGCAATTAACATACCAATTTTAAACTAGCTCAGGGGTAACCAATCACCTTCCATATCACACACCAAGCTAATTGGCCTGCACCTGTGTTCAATTGTTGAGATTCTGATTGCTTCAGAATAATAAAAAAGATATTCCTAGAGGATTACACCATTCCTAAAGAATCCACCATAAGCAACAAAAAGCTTTCAAAATAACTCCAGGATAAATCTGTGGGAAAGCACGTGTCAGGAAATGGGTATAGAAAGATTTCAAAGGCCTTAAATGAGATCATTTATGAAATATCTCTTTGAGCATGGTCAAGACCATAATTAAGAAGTGGAAGGTGCATGGCACCACCAGGACCATGCTTAGATGCTTTTTTTTTTTTGAGGAGTAAGCAGGGATACATATACAAAAAGTATTGAACAGGTAGTCAGTGGTGATGACAATTAGCTAGATGTACAGAATTCAGTGGTAGTGGAGTCTGAAAAGGTGGGTTTTGAGTCTCTTGCAGAAGATCGCAAGTGATTCCGCAGTCCTGATTGATTGCAGAAGGTCATTCCATCACCGAGGGGTCAGGACAGAGAATAGGCAAGACTGCGAGGAGCGGCTGCCGGGCACCCAGAGGGATGGGACAGTCAGTTTGCCAGAGGAGGTGGAGCAGAGGGGTCTGGCTGGGGTGTAGGGTGTGATGAGTGTCTGGAGGTAAGGGGGAGCAGTTCTTCTAGCCACTTGAAAAGCAAGCACCAGTGATTTGAATCTGCTGCGTGCTGCGATTGGGAGCCAGTGCAGAGAGGAGAGTAGAGGGGTGACATGGGTGAACAGCATTCTGGACTAGTTGCAGTGGCTCGATGGCACAGGCCAGTAGGCCTGCCAGCAAGGAATTGCAGTAGTCCAGACGTGAGATCACGAGGGCCTGGACCAGGAGTTGTGTGGCCCCTTGGGTGAGGAACAGTCGGATCCTCTGGATGTTGTGGAGGGAGAATCGGCAGGTCCAGGCTATCGCTGTGCTGTGGCCCGAGAAGTACAGCTAATTAATGAATGTTCAGAAATTTGATTATTAGTTTTTTCATTGGAAGTTGTAGGGTAAAATGTGCAAATAAAGATGGAAAAAGTCTCATTTAATATGTTTTAATTTCAGGATGTAAGGCAACAAAAGGTGAAATGTTTTGAGACGGGGTGTAGATGGGGCACTGTATATATACAGAATATATTTATACTGTAACATTCATGTTATTTATACCATGGCTTGGATGAATACTCAATTCTGATTGGCTAACACCCATGTGTATATATCAGGTAGATCCACAGGTAGATCCTTCTCACTTCTAAAAAAAAGTTCCATGTTAATTCGCCCAAAGACACACGCTGCATGAACAAGAATCAACATTAGTTCAGCACCTGAATTTCTTCTCATTTGTACGATCAGGATTCCAAATTCAAATGGACGCAGCAGCTAATTTGCAGATCTGTCAAATTACTAAATGATTCAATTAATGTCCAGACAATCGATCAGAAAGCCTGTGTGGGAGTTTGCTAAAGGAAAAGGACTTGTTTGCTTTGATCAAAGGATTGCAATATCTTTGTGGAATTGTACCCAGAAAAGTATATTGCTATTTAACCTGCCAGCTTCTATAACTTCTGCCTTTTTCAGCAACCTTGGCTACAGTGACTCCCACACTAACTTAGTTTGTGTGATAAGTTATTTGTAACTTGAAATGATACTGTAGAGTTCATTACAGAACAAGTTTCAAATACTTAGTGCTAGCTAGCTAGCTACTCTATCACTAGTCTGTCATTCAAGTTATCTATTAAATTGCTGTCTGGTTAGTAACTCAAAACTAGAACTAGATAACTAAGACTACATTTACATTACATTTTACATTTTAAGCATTTAGCAGACGCTCTTATCCAGAGCGACTTACAAAATGTGTATAAATACATGGTAGAAACAATCATAGTTCACGTAAGAGATCAGTGCAGTAATACAGCGATAGACATCATTGCAGGCAGCTGCGTACCATACCTGTAAAACTGGGAAGGAAAAGGTTAGTATTTTATTTTTATTTTTATTGCGTAAGCAGGGATACATAGTGTTGAGCAAGTAGGCAGCGGTGATGACAGTTAGCTAGATGTACAGAATTCAGTGGTAGTGGAGTCTGAAAAGGTGGGTTTTGAGTCTCTTGCGGAAGATCGCAAGTGACCGATTGCGGATGGTCGTTCCACCACCGAGGTGTCAGGACAGAGAAGAGACAAGACCGCAAGGAGCGGCTGCCAGGCGCCCGGAGGGATGGGACAGTCAGTTTGGCAGAGGAGGTGGAGCGGAGAGGTCTGGCTGGGGTGAAGGGAGTGATGAGTGACTGGAGGTATAGAGCAGTACCTCTAGCTGCTTGAAAAGCAAGCACCAGTGATTTAAAGCTAGATAACTAACTTACTAGCCATTACCAACTAAAAATGTTTGCAAGAAACTATTTAATACCACCAGGGCAGTCGCAGATAGCTTCCCAGATGTTACTAGCCAGACATGTTAGCAATCTATGTAATACATAAATGAAACATTTGCTAACATTATGTGGCAGCCCATGGGGCTGCCCAAGGAAATGGCTGCCTGGCCTCCAACACATGGGAGCCAGAAAACACTACATTTCCCAGCAGGCCGCAGTCAACACCTGAAAGAAGTTAGATAATTTACATGGTGATAATGGTTAGAATTCTGAATACTTTTCATTTTAATATTTTTTGTGGCAAATAGCCATGGTTTAAACAGAATAATCTACTCCAAACCATATGTTCTGAGGATATATACGCACTTCTGGGATAGGAACAGCAGAATTCTAAACGAACAGCCTCGTGTCACAGCACCACCCCAGGTGTGCATATATATCCTGAGAATGCACGGCTTGAAGTGGTTTATTCATTACAAGGCCCATTATTTCCATTAGGATGCCCATTATTTTGCTATTTATTATTATTAGTCTTTGCACAGTGGTCTGACACCTTAAAATAAACTCACTGTATGTATTTTTTCACTTGCTTTTTATGATCTGCCTTTTGATATTTCTTTCTTTGACTGATAATTAAATGCTAGGGTGTCTCAATGCTAATGGACAACCAGCATACACTATTTCAAGGTTGCAAATGGTTTCAGTTTACATCGACTCATATTTACCGCTCAGGGGAAACACAATGCTCTGGGACCTGGGATGTGTTGAGCTGACGGGTAATTCAGGAGGATGACTCATTTGAGTTAGATCATTTTCTCCGCAGTAAACCAAGTCACCCCTCGCGTCTTTTTTATTGATGGAAAGCATCATTACTGAATTCAACAGACCAGAACTGTGTTGGGCTGGACACACACATGTGCCAGGAGAGGCCTCTGGAAGAGCTGCCAAAGAAGCTTCCCCATTAGTTGCAACTTTTCAGCTTCTTGGCTGCCTGTATAAATTACGCTAGTCAATTACAGTGATAATCTGAGTAATTCTGACAGTGGTGTCGCCCAGCCCCCTAACCATCACCCTGCAATGCAATGGGTTGCTGAAAAGGCATTTAATTGACATTAATATGATATAATATACAATAAATGTAAATATAAATTAAATACTGTATTGATACAGCAACATTCTGCAGTGGGAGCATTTTTCAGAGGAACTGTCACAAGACAGATAAATTATATAGTGCAATTGCAGCACAATATATCTTAAACCTGAGTCAAATGTATTTAAATAAATAAATAAAATATCAACTGATCTGTGCATGAGACATAATCTCACCAACGGGGAAAAGGGGAATCAATATAGTAGGGAGGATACAGTTTATGATCAATCTTGGAGCCAGAGCAGGTTTTACATGAACAGAAATGTTACCAGGACTTTTGGAGGAGCTCCTTCTCCAATCCTTTTACATCACAGCAAGCTTTTTAAAGCAGGTATAGGCTGGTAGCATTTAACTGAGCGGGTTTTATGTCACTGGAAAGAAAAGGTATTCTTTGGCATGGTGCATATTTAGTCTGTTAGGCTGTGCTAATGCCCGTGCATGTGTGGTTTATTTATATATGCTTTGTAATGCTTTGTGATGGCAATGTGGTGATAATGTTAATTTACACTGAATCCTCATTAAAATCTGGGGAAGGACTGTACAACACTTTCACTGATACAGCATACATAAAACATTCATACTGTATAGTGTTTGTTCTGGGCAAATTATTGATCACATTCATATAGTCAAACCTTAGACCAACTAATAATAATGGATTACTGTGGAAGGCTTAGTCTAGACAGGGGAGTCAGGGTAATTAACGGCCATGCTTGCCGGCAGGGTAGCCAAAGCATTTTATAAATGTACCTGTGCTTAAAACTGCTCTGTTCTCTCAGTAGGTGGCTGAAAAATGGGAGTGAAACAGCAGAGAGAGGAGAGGAGACCAACAGCGGGGGAAAAGTGAGAGAGAAAAGTCTGAAAAAAAGCAAAACAGACTGAAAAGTCTCAGAACACTGTTTTCCCAATGATATTTTCAGTATTTACATGTATTTTGGTTTATTATTTTGTCCCAAACCCATGAGGGGGAGAGTTATTTTGTTCTTTTTCCCTTTATGGATAAGAGATACATGCACTCTCTCTCTGCCTCTCTCTCTCTCACTGTGATCCCAACCAATAAAACCCCAGCCTGCACACTGATAAAATCAATCGCTGCATCATGCTGTTCTGTTCCTCCTCTTGTTTTGTCGCATGGTGTGTGACAATTATATTTAAACAGGTATATCCCATGTAAGGCTTTCCCATTTACTGCTAATTTGCTATAATGCTGTTTCATCCACGTGAAAGCATAGCTTTTTTTAAATGGGGAAAATCCATTGAGTCTCATTCACTAATACATTAGCAGTAATCTGCTTATTTTGTTCAAACAAAATGTTCTCACAATTGTTTTGACCTGATGTGCATGCGCATGTCATTTATAATTAGCATAATACACACCCATAAATCCCATGTAAAGCTCTTCTAATTTCTAGCCAAGCAGTCCGCCCAATTGGGATACAATTGACTACGTTGGGCTGGGAAAAATAGCCTTGGGCTGGGCTGCGTTTTGTCAACATTTATATTATTAAAACAATATTACCAGACACAAAATTTGATGTGTAGCCTATTGATCGTTCAGTCCACTTATATTATGCTGCTCATTCATTTCATTTGAGAAAAATATTTTATTGACATTAATTGTATTCAATCATAGTAGGGATAAGGGAGGGGCTACCTATATTGCCCTCATCATAATCAAACATGGTTGGTTTTAGTGTTTAACTAGGACGTTAACCTGACAAAGCTGGAGGATATGTTAATTAGCTAGCAACCGTGTGTTTAGGATTTGGTGATAAGCAAGACTATCTCACCAAATTCTGGGATTTTTTTTATGTAGCCTATTTTTTTATGTAGCCTATTTACATTGTGACTGATTTATTTAATTATAGGCTATTCACTGTAAGCCATTTACTGGTCCATTTAAAAACTAGTTTTGCATGGCTATGTGTGGGTGTGTGTGGGTGTGTGTGAGAGAGAGAGAAAGAGAGAGAGAGATTTTAAATAGGTCAGATTTTGGTGTTGTGGCTCACATGTTATGGCAATATTTGATCATTTTATTGTTCCCACTGCTAAGTGAATGACTGGTGGTTCCCATTAAGATACCAGGACATCAGCATATTGCATTTTGCAATTTGTGTTTATTGGTTCTCTGACTGCACTCTTTGTGATCTGTGGGTTGTAATTTTCACATTTTATCTTTGGTTATTTTTTGCACATATGAAGCTTTGTAGGCATTATGGTGTGTTTACATGGTTTTCTGGCATTCTAAGTTATTATTTGGGATGCTTTTTAATTGCTGCTGGAAAAAAGTGATCTGGCAATCCTGTAGCCAAGACTCAACGTCAAATCAAAATCATAAATTGAAATACACAAGGTATTAGAAAGAATAACTTATCTTGGTAATCAAAAGCCATTCGTCATTTTCTGTATACATGTCTTGCCAATCTCCAGAGAGCTCTTCTCAGATTGTGGCATGCTAGATATTCCAGCAATGCCAAGTACGCCATTGTCACACATTTTTGAGTTATTGTTGAGTCTTCAATATAATTAACCTTTTTTCTTGAAGACTCTTAGACTGATCTAAATGCTAACTATTACATGAATTAAATGCATGGCAGTTCAATGTCTACAGGCAAACTGCTGACCGTAAGCACCATAGGCAGCAGCTTAATTCTTTCTTTATTGCAAAATGCATTGTCAATTTGTTTAAATAGCTATTTAGGCCATTTTCTTCAAAGAAGGGGGGTTTACTGTACATTTATGGCTGTGGTGATAACCCATTTTGGTTATCAATAAATTGACTGTAAATTATAGATAATATCTATATTTTTTAAGTATGTGTGAGACATTACATTACAAATCTGCAAACATTCTATATTTTTTGTTTTGCAAGAAGGGCAGCAAATTGCTTGTAATTACTTCCAGAGGGCTTAACTGTCTTTTAGAAAAACTGTAAGAGTTACAGCAGCATTGACAGAAACTCAAGGATATGAATGCCCAGGGAATGGATTTATTCATTGGAATATGAATACATGTTTTGTTTAGAATGCAGAGCTACTGCATTCTATATATACATTCTTCATAAACTTTTGTTAATACATAAGTACAGACAATTCTCAAGATAATGTTGAATACTAACAGACAGAAAGGTTAGCTAGATAGCTAGCTAGCAAGCTTTTAAACTGGCTAGTAATGGCAATAGCAAACTGGAACTGGACACAAAGACCAATATGAACACAAACTAAATAGGATAAATTAGTGTGGCTAGAACATATTTCGTTTGGGGAGATGTAGCTGGTTAGCTAGCTAAACTACATTTACTTTCCACCATTCGACTAGTTTATAGGTTAGTGTTTTTGCTTGTCTCATATGAAATAGCTGGCTAGGTCTAATTGTGCCCAAACTGACTCATATGTTTGCAGCTTTCGTAGGTGTCGTAAATCTCATACTCTCAAAACATTTTTAACTAAGAACAAATTGAGGAATTCCAAAATTTGCATCAAATTTATCATACAGAGCCTTTACGCACAGGTCTGTGCGTACACACTGTTCGTGAATGAGACCCATTGTGAGAGCCAAAAGGTACCGTTGTAAATGGTTCTGTGTCGCTCAGTAAGTAGAACATTGCACTGACAACATTTAGGTTGTGGGTTCTGCTCCCATTGGTACCACATATACTGAAAAATGTAAGCATTCACTCCTTTAAGTGCTTTGGATAATAGCATCTGCTAAATGGCATATGCTATGTTAAATACTTAAGAGTCACTGACCTCTACTAGCTTCGATCTAGTAGATTAAATAAAAACAAAGCAGCAATTTTGTTGAATTTATTCAGTTAATCTAAGCTTCCTCCTATTTCCTAAAATATAAAACAGAAAATTGCATTTATCATATCTTATGAGTACTGTAACCAGGTTGTAGTCTTGTTATGTGACTTTTTCCGTAGCTTGCAAGCATTCTTTGTTCATTACCACTGACTGACATAGATATGAGAAAAAAACACACAAAAAACAAAGCTCCATTCGCATTGTAGAATGTACACTTAATCGTCAGTTGTTTTGTCCATATCTTCTTTAAAATGAGACAGATATCTTTCAAATAAAATATGGGATGAAAACAAATTAAACTCTGGAACCAGACACATAATGTTACTTGCTCCCTAATCATGGTTGACAAATCTTCTTTTAAGCTCTTCCATTGTTGACTTGACAAATGCTGAAACTGGTCTCAAATGTTGTGTTCATGTTTCTCTATGTGTAACAATGAATGAAATGTATTAGATCTCACTCATTAACATACATTTGGATTGATTGTTTTATTTGTTCTAAATGCACCCTTTTTTAGACATCATGTATATTTAGTTGATTAAAAAAAGTTATTATTTCATTAGGAATGTATCTGTATTAGTTCAATGTTAAAGTGATCCCACTATATGGGATATACATTATCGGTCAAACGTTTTAGAACACCCCCATTTTCCAGTTTTTACTGAAATTTAAGCAGTTCAAGTCCAGTGAATAACCTGAAATGGTACAAAGGTAAGCGGTAAACTGCCAGAGGTTAAACAAAAAAGTTTAGGTTACCAAAAACTGAAAAAGAATGTACATTTTTTGCATTGAGTAGTTTCCTACACTTGGAAACTGGAGGAAACTCTGACAGGAAGAGGTCTGGCAGACCCAAAGCCACAGCAAAATCAGAAGAGAAGTTTCAGAGATTCAACAGCTTGCGTGATAGGCGGCCCAGAGGACAACAGCTTCAAGCACAGCTTAACACTGGTCGAAGTAAGGAAGTCTCAGTTTCAACTGTGAAGAGAAGACTTCGAGCTGCAGGTTTGACAGGTTGAGTGGCAGTAATAAAGCCATTGCTAAGATGGCAAAATAAGAAAAAGAGGCTTGCCTGGGCCATGAAGCACCGCCAGTGGACTACTGAAGACTGAAAGAAGGACTTATGGACCAATTAATCAAAGTTTGAAATCTTGAAATTTTGAAAGGTTTTTGTAGTCAAACATGGAGGAGGAAGCGTGATGGTCTGGGGCTCTTTTGCTGGATCCAGAGTCGGTGACTTGCACAGAGTGACTGTTAACCCACATTAACCCATTACTTAGTTCCCTGAAAAGGGCCTTTTTTTATAACTCTGAAATTTACATTATTTTTCCGTTTTTGGTAACCTAAACTTTTTTTTTACCTCAGTTTACCACTTAACTTTGTACCATTTCAGGTTATTCACTGGACTTGAACTGCTTAAATTTCAGTAAAAACTGGAAAATGGGGGTGTTCTAAAACCTTTGACTGGTAGTGTACCTGTACAGCACTTTCCATGATCTCAAAGCACTTTACAGAGAAGGAAAAGAAGAAAACATCTCAAGCACCACCAATGTGTAGCACCCACCTTGGTGATGTATGACAGGCAGCCATAATATAGCAGACCGCTCACCACACATTAGCTGAGATGGGGAGGGGGGAATGACTTATTTCTACTAAAATAACCACTTAATTGCAATTGCTGAAAGACAGGTCATTCCGAAGCTCTCAACATTACATATAAAACTAAGAAAAAGTGTGCAACACTAATTAAAAATGCACTTTTCATGTACAATTCATTGCACACATAGTTTTGCCTTTATTTCTCACTGAACACATTCAGCATACCAGCCTCACTTCGCTGGAACCGCCGAACACAAATCCCCCTCTCACACAAGCTGACAGGTATCATACCGTAGGAACCGATTCACCGGGATGGTAAAATCCAGCCCAATATCCAGGGATATGCCAGCCTGTCACAAGGTATAACATATAAAAGAGGAGGTGCATGACCCACATTTAAGGAGGAATAAAAACAAAAGCAGTTGGGTCTTTTTTAAAGTTAAAAGGTTGTAGGCAGACTGTAAACCGTGTAGTACTTAGAGGCTTGAGAGGGGAAGGCAGAGGCAGGACATTGTGGGATGTGACATCCCCCCAGGATATAAATGAGTTTTAGGATTGGGATTCCTCTGCCTGAGAAAACACCCCATTGTCTGATGCTTTGCTTGCCAGTAGTCACAGGTTTATTTCATACAATCAATGAATAAAGTATGTTATGAATATATATACACTTTGTGGCCACTTTATTAGGTACACCTGTCTAGTATTGGGTAGAACCCCCCTTTGCCCCCAGAACAGACTGAATTCTTCATGGCATGGATTCAGCAAGGTGCTGGAAACATTCCTCAGAGATTCTGGTCCATGTTGACATGATAGCATCACGCAGTTGCTGCAGATTTGTTAGCTGCACATTCATGTTGTGAATCTCTCCTTCCACCACATCCCAAAGATGCTCTATTGGACTGAGATATGGTGACTGTGGAGGCCATTGGAGTACACTGAACTCATTGTCATGTTTGTGAAACCAGCATGAGATGACATGTACTTTCTGATATGGCACATTATTCTGCTGGAAGTAGCCATTAGAAGATGGGTAGACTGTGGCCATAAAGGGATGCACATGGTCAGCAACAAGACTCAGGTAGGCTGTGGCATTTAAATGCTCAATTGGTATTAAGGGGCCTAATGTGTGCCAAGAAAACATTCCCCACACCATTACACCACCAGCAGCAGCCTGGATGGATGCATGGACTCATGTTGTTTATGCCAAATTCTGACCCTACCATCTGCATGTTGCAGCAGAACTCGAGATTCATCAGACCAGACAATGTTTTTCCAATCTTCAACTGTCCAGTTTTGGTGAGCCTGTGCCCACTGTAGCCTCACTTTTCTGTTCTTAGCTGACAGGAGTGGAACCCAGTGAGGTCTGTAGCCCATCCACTCTGTAACGCATGGTTATTTGAGTCTGAACCAGTCTGGCCATTCTCCTCTGACCTCTCTAATTAACAAGGCGTTTTCGCCCACAGAACTGCCGCTCACTGGGTGTTTTTTTGTTTTTCGCACCATTCTCTGTAAAGCATGAGATCAGCAGTTTCTGAGATACTCACACCACCTCATCTGGCACCAACAATCATTCACGGTCTGAACAACAACTGAACCTCTTGACCATGTCTGCATGCTTTTATGCATTGAATTACTGCCACATGATTGGCTAATTAGATAATTGCATTAATGAGCTGGTGTACAGGTGTACCTAATAAATATATATTATGGCCATTAATCACCTCGTGCTTTAACCGGCAACTAATTTTTAAGAAAAATATATTCGATTTTTAAATACATGTTCAATTCATTATTAAATTTCCTCAGTGAAAACACTAGAGGTCGACTGATATGGATTTTTCAAGGCCAATGCTGATACAGATATTTTAGATAGCAGCAAGGCTGATGGGCTGATGTCTGCTGATTTATCGTCTTTTTTTTGCCTGGCTCTACTTTGGTGAAGTGCTCCCACACCAGTGCTTTGCCTTTCTCAGCCACCTAGAAAGAATGAAACATTATTAATTTAATGTGGCTCTATATGTTTAGGTTTTCAAACATGCCATTACATGGGTTGGTAACTGAAATTCTGATAAGAACGTATTTTAAGTGTATAATAAATAGGGATCAAAACAGGTTTGACAATACCTTGTATGTAACTTGCTGAAGCCTGCTTTTAAAAAGCTATCTGTAATGAATGAAACATTATTAATTGAATGTTGCTTTTAAGTTTTTAAATTAAATTAAAAACATGTAATGGCTTGTCACTTAAAGCATTAGGTATAAAGTTGGACAGCAGAATTCGGAGGTGTTTACAGAAGGATAAATTAATACAAAACGAATTCCAGACTAAGAAACCTTTCTTAAAAACATATTACTAATATCACTATTCTGGCCATTAGACACTGACGATACTTGCACCTCTGTATCTACGGTGAAAATCCATGCCATTATCAACCTTCTCTAACATGGGTCACAACATTGCCACTGTGCATCACAGTGAATTCCTGGCCATAGTTATTAGCCCTGCAGACTGAATCCATTCTGTAAAAACCCAATCAGATTATCAGTGATAGGAGCAACAACCAACTGACCACAGCAGTTTCTCCCCAAGTTCTATTTATAGCACCAGAGTGGACAAAAACAGTTTTCACTCTGTCCCTGTCATCCATGATTAGCAAGGTTATCCCTCATTTTCCCTCAAAGTTTACCTTGACAGCCATTTTTGTGTATTTATTTTTGGAGTCCTCATAACATTTATATATAGTTGTTTCAGAAGGTGTTTTTAGAAAGTGTCTTTGCTTCTTTTCTTTTAGATTGTTTGCGTGGCAGCACAGAGCCAAGGTAAGAACCAGGGCTTTCAGGTTTTAGTCTCATGTGTGGCACCACTGTTGTACCTTGAAGAAGGTTCAGGCACTGCATTTCTTTAGTAAAATCCCACTGCATAAATGAAATATATCTGTAGAACATAAGCTATGTATGTTGTCTTTGTGAGAATGTCTTCTAAGCAAATACATATAGTAATGAAATGCATTTAAAAAGCTGTCTTGAACCCAGTAAACACCATTTATGTGATATAAAGTTTACAATGGCTCCATAATGCATAGCAAAGACTGCAGATTAAAACATAAAAAAAATATTTAGAAGCAGTATTCTAAAGCACTTCACACAATTACTCCCTTTGTAATTGGATCCTGGACTTCCTGATGGGCAGACCCCAGGTGGTGAGAATGGGTAACCTCTCCTCCTCTGCACTGACCCTGAGCACAGGAGCCCCTCAGGGCTGCATACTCAGTCCCCTCCTGTGTGCCCTGTTCACGCATGATTGTGTGGCCACGCGCAGCTCCAATATCATCCTTAAGTTTGCAGACGACACCACCATCCTGGGTCTCATCTCCAACAACGATGAGACCGCCTACAGAGAGGAGGTCAGCGTCTTGGCAACATGGTGCCAGGACAACAACCTCTCTTTCAATGTCTGCAAGACTAGGGAGATGATCGTTGACTTCAGGAAGCAACGGGGGGGGTCACGCCCCCATTCACATCGATGGAGCTGAAGTGGAGAGAGTCTCCTGCTTCAATTTCCTCAGTGTGTTCATCGATGATGACCTCTCCTGGTCCAGGCAATTGGATGCGGCAGTAAAAACTGCCAAAAGCGACTATACTTCCTAAGGAGACTCAAGAAGTTTGGCATGTCTGTCAAAACTCTCACCAATTTCTACAGGTCCACCATTGAGAACATTCTCACTGGCTGCATTACTACCTGGTACGGCAGTTGCTCCACTGCTGATCGCAAGGCCCTCCAAAGGGTGGTGAAGACAGCAGAGTGCATCATTGGCTGCCACCTCCCCTCCGTGCAAGGCATCTACCACACACCATGCCTTACGAAAGGCAAGGTAAATGACTACAGCCACCCAGGCTATGGACTGTTCTCGCTGCTGCCGTCTGGTAGACGTTACCGGAGCATCCGGGCGTGGACTACCAGACTTACTAACAGTTTTTTCCCCCAGGCCATCAGGCTTCTGAACTAGCAACACATTCATCACATCATCACCCCAATGTATATTCTAGTCACTTTGTATGTACATTAAATGTACATCACCTCAATTTGAATGTACATATCCATCGGCACTCCTTCACTTTATATTTACAATATTTAAAACTCTTATTTTTACTGTCTATATTCCCCATTTTACTGGTTCTGGAACTGCTGCTAATGTTTTACTGTTTTACTGCTATGTATATTTTTGCTATTGTCTACTACATAGTTGATGCTTGCTATGTCCTAAGAATTTAATTGTTCAGAATGACCTTGTGTTATACTGTGCACATGATAAATAAAGCACTTTGACTTTGATTACTATTAATCATATACAATATGATATCAAATGCATGGCAATTATTTCCCCTGTACATGTCTCACAGTTCGATTAAGACGAGATAAATACCAGAAATACACAGGTATACACAGCCTTTCTCTGGTCCAAATGGAAATTGCTGGGTCTCATTCAAATTGAGATTTTCTATAAAGAACATAGATGAAGTAAATTAAGCAAACAAAAGTAATCTAGGGAAATCGCTTGCAGGTGATAAGTTAGCAATTCATATTATGGAGGTCAATGTCGGAGCTTCGGGGGAAGCAAAAAAGCAAAAAAATATAGTAAATGTTAAAATTATCATATTGATGGATGTTACAAAACCCAAGCATCATATTAGCATATGAATTAAAAGGTGCATTTGCAATGCATATTTGCATGGTTGCTGTATCATGCTATTATGAGGTCTACAATGAAGAAATGGAGACGGTAGCTGTTGAAAATGTGAGATATCATTGAAGTCATTGCCCTCTTTTTACATTATATGGCTCTCAACTCCTGGAGACAATAAAACACCAATTAAATCCAATACAAGCAACAGACTAGCAATGATATTTGCATGCTATGCGAATTGCAATGCCTCAGTTGGTGGAGGAGATTTAAAGATAAAAATGTGATCTGTAGCTGATCCCATTTATGCTGAGTCATGAAATTAAACTGAATCTTGAGATAAGAATTTAAGGTTCAATATAAAAAAGAGATGAAATGTACGTGAAACCTGAGTTAATTGAAAAAATAGCCATGTATTTCCCCCCACCCACAATCTTGGCATGATATCAATTTATATTTATACTTTAATATTAAGGCATGGTGCAGTGGATAGTTTACAGCAAGAAGGTTTATTTCTGTGCTTTGCATTTACAGTCCAAAGACATGCACGTTATATTGGAATAAATTATGTTTTGAATGGTGTGTGTGCCCTGCGATGGATTATTTATCAAACTGGGAGTTCCTGGTGAAAATAAGTCTTGTGTTGGATGGATATTAATATTATGTTTTAATATGTTATTTATCAAACTGAGTTCCTGGTAAAAGTTATGGAAACACTTTTCTTGAATCCAAGCCACAGTCTCGTGTTTTATAAGCATTTACAAAGACACGTGTTCTCAGATCATTTCACAGAGGACCATTAGAAATGATGTGGTTTTTGTATTACAGTCTAAAATGTTTGACGTGTGAGATGGCTTTCCAGTTTCAAGGTACAGTACAATAACATCTAACTGGGAAAACGTTCACAGGGATCATGTTCATCTTGTCTCCTAAGGAGATTAAACCACAAAAACAGTGGGAGATTGGCACTCAGACACACATTCCCTCTTTAAAAAGCTGTGAGGGAGTCAATGCCTGAAATGATTCATGGACACTCACTGTGCTGCTTTACAGCAAAGAAAGTAGAGTATAATGTGATATAAGCCAGCACCTTGCCACAAATGTAGAGGACACTTGCTGTGTCTACTATATATTCCTCTTTGTTTTATTAATGAGCTAGAAGGTTGGATGAAATAATGGACGTTTATATCCCTTTGGGAACCATAGTAATGCTGGGAAAAGATGCCCATAGACACAGACATAAAATGGTTGCATCCCTGCCTGAATATCTTTCTATTGCAATTCTAACAAATACTTTGGCTTAAAAATAAATGCAAGTATTATTTTTGTATTGATTGAATCCAAGCCTTTGTATCTGTTTTTATAATGTTTTAAAAGGATTTGAAAAATGTTCAAAAATGTTTTGTGTAGGATTTCCAGTGAGGCAGAATAAAATGCAGCATGGAACTGCCATGGTCAGTGGTGGAAGCACCAAAGGAGATTACAGCTTGTAACATGAAAGGCTTCTTGGGTAGGAGCGTGACACCGGCAGGCATGGATCAATACGCGCCGGCTTCATGTAAAGGCTGTTTCTGTATCACACATGCACTCTGCCACAGATGGAGAATTGCTTTCATTCCATGAGGGCACACATGCATCTTGTAAGGGCCAGAACTGGGGATACAGGAATGAAAGTGACAGGGACCGACATAGAGCCATTCACGGTCTGCTCTTGAACCTCATACAAGTGAAAAGCCAGGCCAACTACGTGTAAAAGGAGGGAATTTAAAATGAAAAGATAAGCAATTTTTGTGCAGAGCAAAAATCAATCACACTGGCATAGGCAGTTTTGTGTATCTGGGTTTCCAATTTATATAAAGTGTGTTTTCTGTACACTGACAACCTTGTGTGTCAAAAAAAAGACTGGTTTTGTTGTCATAGCGCAATGTGCAGACAATAGCATTAATTCAAAGGGTATCCAAGGCGTGTCCAACTCAGTTTTGTGACAAGAGACAGTAGCGCACCTGCACCGCAGTAGTAAAAGAGGTTGGTTTAAGAAGAATAAATTACCTGTGGGTGTGGTGAGGGTTTGGTTTCATTATGGACAATGAAATCAACAGCTTTCCCCCCTTTAATAGCGGTGCCATAACGAACTTACAATTTCATTGACAGATGAAGAGCAACTGCCATGCCTTGTGGTTCTGTGTGGCTCAGTATGTAGAGCATGGCATTGGCAACGCTTAGGTTGTGGGTTCAATTACCACTGGGACCACATATACTGACAAATGTTTGCATTCCCTACTGTAAGTCGCTTTGGATGAAAGTGTCTGCTAAATGGCATATATTTGTGAAGAGCAGGTTATGAGACTTTGGGCTCTTGCTTCGTTGTCAAAGCACAATAGGCAGACAGTTGCACTAATCAAAGACAAAGGCACGTCAAGGTGTGTTCTTGTTCATTCTGGTAGTTGCAGGACAAGAGACGGTAGCGCACCTATGCAACAGTTATAAAAGAGGTTGGTTTAAGATCCAAGCTTTCCTGACAGGGCACACACTGGATCCAGCGCAGCGGGTGAGAGCGGTCTGAACCGCCTTCCCGATGGTAGCAGTTCGAACTGGTGGTTCGAACGGGTGGAAGATGTGGGAGGGGTCTGCTGTTATTTTCTAAGCCAACCGCAGAGTATTTGAGATCTGGCTGCCTTGAATTACCAGTTTGCCAATGACCTTAGAGGCCATTTTTAGCAGGCTTGTCACCCTGGTTCTTGCCTGTGTTACAACCGTTACACTGTTGTACCACACAGTGCTGCAGTACTGTATGACACTCTGTCTGGTGGAGCAATAGAACAGATGGAGCATTTCCTGGCTGGCCCCAAAAGTAAATACCCACACCTTTACATTTTTTTGTAGGTATTACTCCTTCCATGCAGAAGGTCATGTAGTCAGTGGTGACTGTAACTGTGTGGTCAATGCTCTCCTCTTGGAACTCCTCCCAATCTGCCCTTCAATGTCTCTATGCCCTCCTCTGACCACACCCTGACCGTCTTCTCCACTGGTCTGCTACTTTTCAGCTTGGTTTTGTAGACTGGGATGAGGTGGACAACATTATGATCAGATTTGGAGATTGGGGGCTTGGCATGGGAGGCATAGGAGTTTTTAATATTTGTATAGCACTTATCCAGAATATTTTTAAACCTAGTGCTGCAATTGACAATTTGTACAAAACTTGGCACTGACATCTCGAGACTACACTAGTTAAGATCTCCCAGGATTAAGACTGGTGCTTCAGGGTGTTGCTGTTGGCATTCATGGACACAGTCAGAGATGCAGAGACACATGCTCGGGCTGTATTGCCGCTGGGGGGCACGTAAACCACACATGGAATCCCACAGCCAAACTCCCTTGGGAGGTAAAATGGTCTGAGGCTGACGCACAGAGCCTCCACGTCACTGGTGCATATTTTGTTCTTTATGGTGTACTGACAGCACCATCGGTCATTAATGTACGCGCACACCCCTCCGCCCCTGCTTTTACCGGAGTTCTCATTTCTGTTCCACCTAACCAGTGTAAACCCTTCAATTTCAAATTGACAGTCCGGTATTGTATAATGTAACAATCTCACATCTCACTAAAACACAAAAGAGAAGAGTCTCTGTACAGTAGCTTGCGTTCATCCGAATTTTGTCAATCTTGTTGTTGATTGAATGTAGGTTAGCCAGCAGCATTGAGGGGAGAGCCGGTCTGGAGTTTCTTGCGCGCAGTCACCGGCGTATTCCTCCTCATCTCCCCCGCTTGCTTCGTCTTGCCTGCATATCCAAAGGAAAGCTGTCGTATTCCGATGGCTTAATTCTCCGTAGCACACTTGAGGGCAGAGACATCAGTGTTTGCCTCGAATAAACCAGGCCCGCTCCCTTTGTGGTTTCCATACATGCCATTGTCTTCCTCAGTAGCTGTGTATATCTGAGTAGTTTTTAAAAGCGCTCAGTTCACATAAAAAAACTCACAGGACGGTGTGGACAGACAGTCAACATTGAACAGAAAGTTGATTGCAATAAAAGCTCACGTAAAAACTCACGGACTTAAAACAGATTTAAAAACAATAAAACATAAGACAAACACTGAATGCACTAGTTCATGCGAGTCACCTGCTGTGCAGTGACGTCACACATATTTATGAAGAAGCACATACTCCAATATCCAATGCATTGTTTTTCACATGCCTCTTGTAATACTTCTCTGGAGAGTTTGGGAAGCACTGGAGTACATTAACCATTTCATACAGTCTCAATGAATTCCTGCTGCCTCTGCCCATGCTGCTGTCCTATTGGACCAGAGCAGGGGTACCTCTCCAGGGGGCATAATTTAAAATCAGCATGACTATTTTCTCCTTAGACAGGAAAAGAGGCAATTGGTCTCTACATTGATGTCTCTGAAAAATCTGTTGGGTAACATCTCATTATCTCTGATTGCTTTACGTGTTACACTTGTGTGTGACCAAAAACTATAGTAAGTATTTAAACCAAACACATGTGGCCATTTCATCAGTTGGAGCTTGTTGATATTAACAGGTTGGCATTTTCTTCGCAGTGACCTTTTGCGTGTGTGCAGTGGGTGATGGAAAGGCTGAATTGTGCTTGTTCAAAGCCATTTTCACCATTGACGAATTGCAGATCGAATTTTCTATTCCATGTGAACCCTTCTGAACTTGTCTCAGATTTTTAAGTGCCATCATCCTTTAAATCTCATAATTGTCCAATATTTTCATCAGTCTATACACCAACATTGAAAATTCTGGCTAATATGTGTTTGCATTTATTAGATTTCTTTAGTTCAACTGGTTTACGCTGATGTGCTGCATGCCAGACCTGGAATGCAACATTAGCACTTCACTGACGTAAACAAGCAGAATGACCCAATCAATTAAACACAGCGCTTTTGATCAATTAGCAATCAAATTAAACCAATTAAAAGTGTGTATAGTTCACTGCCCTCCAGATTGATCCAGATTGCAGTGAAACAAGCTGACCAGCACATTGCTTTGCTCAATTGTCCCAGATGCAAAGAAATGCTTATGTGCAAATCAGCTTCTCTTTCTTCATTTCTCTTCTTTTTCTTTCTTTTTTAATTGGGAAGAGCACACAAAGGCTGACATTAGAATATAGTTTTGTCAGAACAATGAAGTTTGAATAGAAATGGTCTATTCCCTGAATCCAGTAGTCTTAACACTCAAATGCTCTTGTTTCAAGTTCAGCACTCTGAATACTTAACACAAGTGGTATTGCGTATTAAAAAGCCCTGACTTATCCTACATGTAAAATATATTTATTTGATTTAATATAATAATTACTACACAGGATACCAAAAATCTGAACTCATGCCATCAACAGGTCACACTTTAAGTGTTTAGAGGGGGAAGGGGGGAGGGTTGACTCATGCATGATTAATTTACAATTTGGTGGAAGGTCTAGTGCAAGCCAGGTTTAAACCCCCTTTTTATATTTTTGTTTTGGGTCACTTACTACCACAAGATATCTTTTCAAGGTTGCCATTTTTATAGACCATTGCCTGTTCATGAGCCTGTTCATGAGCATCCAGGTTAGGCCAGGTCACATTCTGTCTGCCTGCGCATGATAACCAAAATGCACCTCCCCGACAGTTTGTTTTCTTCTATATAAATATAATTTCCTTAATTTGCTACACAATTTCTTTAAGGTCAGGTTGAGAATGGCAAGCTTGCTCCCTCAGAAATCTACTTAGTTTCCTTATCTGATGTCTTCAATCTAATATGAATATGTTCATTGTCTTGCCATCCCGTGAACCAGTGCTTGAATTGGACTGGAGCTCACCGGGACGCAGTCCAGCCACTTCAGAATTTTCAATGCCTGCATATTGTGCGTCCCGTTACTTATTTATGATGAATGTGTGGCATCCCAAGGGGCAGGATGAGGAAATGGAAGCCTGCCTCTTTAATTCTTGGGAGCCACTGGAGAGGGAAAGACTGCATTTCCCAGCACCCTGCAGTCCCACAGCTGAAGCCTGTAAAGCCAGAGGACTACGGAGAGCTGAAGGCAATTTAGAGACTTGTTTGTGTTACACTGGGAGAGGGAGTAGGTTGGCATGTTAGAGCGGGTTGAGGAGTGTGTGGGTCGAGGAGTGTTTTGGGATTGCTAATTGTGTTTCGAATTGGATTGTTTTTGAGGACCCCGCTTGTGTACCGACTTGGATTGTGTGAGGAACTGACTTGGATTTGGACTTGGATTACGGACATCGACAAAGATAAGGATTGTGGACTTTATGTGTTGTAAATTCCCCGAAGACCCCACCCATTTTTGTGTTTTGTCAGTATTTGATTAATAAATTATCATTTTGTTTGTAATACTGCCTCCTCGGGGTTATTTAACTGCCTACATGCTCTGCAAAGGTCAGTGCGTGTCGCCCAATCCCTAGGGACACCACAAATGGTACTCACTTAAATTAAGTTAATTTTCAACTTTTTTGTGACTTTTGAGAGGTGAAATAACCAGTTTCCATAGATAATTAGTATATGAAATAAGATCCAGGTCGTACAAGACTATTCTACACCCAATAATCATATTTCCATAAAAATGCACTGCAAAACTGATTACAACTGATATGTAGGCTAGCTAATGTATCACATGTAGGCTAGTACTAGCAGCGCATTGTGGATATAGCGGGATGTTCAAAATAGTCTTATGTCCCTCTTTCATAGGGCAGTTAGACAATAGTTCAGACACAAACTGTCTGGAGAATGAGAGCGTTATCATTTACATTGACATTTTTGCCATTTAGCAGACGCTCTTATCCAGAGCGACTTACAAAATGTGCATTTATACATGGTAAAATTAAACATAGTTTGTGCAAGAGATCAGTGTAGTAATACAGCAATAGACATCATTGTTGGTAGCTGCATACCATGCCTGTAACACAGGGAGATAAATGTTTTAGTTTTTTTATAGTATCAAACATAAATAGAGATATGAAATACAGTATTAAACATGACAATGTGATGACAATTAGTTAATATACAGAGTCAATGGTAGTGGAGTGTGGGTTTTGAGTCTCTTGCGGAAGATTATCACAAGCTATGGAGTCCTGTCAGACCGTCCCTGTCAATCGCCCGCCACAGCAGCAGACCTGAAAAAGTGAATCCCTGCACTTATTTTAACCCAACTCAAGCACTGCCATGAACAGAACTGATCCTGACTGTTACAGAAAAGGAAGTGTGGTCCATAGGCTACCCATCAGTCACAGAGATCCCCTATATGTCAATGTGTGGGATTCTGAATGAGGGTCATTGACTTCGTTAATGTGTTCAGAACTTTTTGCCTGCCACTGTATTAGCTGTGCTGGTTGACTGCAAAGTAAAAGTAGCAAAATGGCAGCAGTCACTGACCTCAAAACTATGGGAAGCCGTTTTAACATTTAATGGATATCTGTTTCAGCATTATTCAGTTATTTCACTTTAAAGCTTAACTAGTTGATATCCATAGAGGATGTGATGCAAACAACCACAACAGTACTGCATTCAACATATGCAATGCTTTTACCAGCCACATAATCAATGCAATCTGTCATGAAAATGTTGATATCAATGATAAAAAGCATTGCTATCAAGAGTAGTTTATATGGAGATCAAGGTACCACATCGTTGATATCAAAATTGAAGTTGTTGGTTTTAGCGGCAAACTTGCGCTAAAACTAATTTCAAAGATATCATACATTCCACTTCTGAGCAGAACACAAAACAGATATTGTAGCATAGGTTGCATGCAATGATGTTTGTAAGTGGATAAGAATGAACATTAGGTTGTAAGTGGAGGCTCAAATATGTGACATGATGAATTTGCAAGTGTAAATGTTTTCAACCACACTATGATACCCAGCCCCCTAAAATCATATCCTACAAACCCACCGCAATTTCACACTCACTGCCTTCACTATGTCTACAGCAATTTTGAGCCCGATTAGCTCCTCCTCCAGCTCAGAGCAATAAAAATACTTACCAGTTATCAGTTGAGCCATTCATTTCAGCTAGCCTGAGAAGTCTGGACGTGCACGCAGCCTGGGTCAGAAACCCTGTTTGAATGTTGAGATGAGAATGTTTTGTGAATATTGTTAATTTTCCCCCATGTTGAGGCAGATCGTCCAATCCATGTGTAACTTGCAACCGTAATCAATTAAGCTAAAAACTATTTCACCACAGCTTGTGGTTATTCAATGCACGGACATGAAAGACTGAAGCCAGCAGGCCATCCATCGCTACCGTTCAGTAAGATACACCTGTTAAATAAATATATGTTTGTATGCACGTTGTTTTTCTTATGTGAAAGGGTTTTATTCTTTCCATTTGCACTACAGAAAATGGAGTACATAATTGGATGCCAAAGGTGATACTGTGAGTGATACCCTGGGTTTGGTAGCCGGTGTTGGTCAGACGGCTATCAGTTCGGCTGTACATGCAGTTTCTTCTGCATGATGAACATAAATGAAACAGGTCTAGTTGCAGTTGTGAGTTTGTTATTTATTGCTTTCCAGTTAACAATTACATTAAGTTAGAAGAAAATAAACATACAAATAAGGAAAAAAAGAGATGGTAAAATAAAACACTTTCTTTTAACAATGTAGGTCTCAAAATATAAACTCAAATCATGAAAATAACAAATTAATGTGCGGCTTTTTTCCCCCCTCTGATTCGCGCGCCAACTTTTCCGCACCTCCCGCACCTTCTTTTGAGAAGCACTCCTGGTGCAGCGCGCAAAACTGTCATCCATGTGAGGAAATTGCCAATTTGCTATTACGTTAGCGCACTGGTATTTAACCCCCTGAGGTCGACTGGATCGTCGATGATCTGAGCAGCAATAAAAGTATATTACTATTTCTAACGTCGCGAGATTTTATCATACACACGCGGACAGAAACCTTAGAATCGCAACTTTCCGATTTGAGCACTGGCAAATAATATGAGATTTTTAAAATTAGGTTAGACCAGGGGTCGGCAACCCATAACACTCAAAGAGCCATTTGGACCCGGTTTCCACGGAAAAGAAAACACTGGGAGCCGCACCATTTTCTGTCGGGGTGCAAATGAATCGTCGGTCTTCATTTATTTCGGGACCGGGGGAGCCGCAGGTTGCCGACCCCTGGGACCAAAAGTAAACCTTGCCTTTCACTCTCTGTTTTACCTGGAAATCATTGACATGGTAACTAGGTGCTAGTTTCAGGGAGGGCGTGGGGCCATGTGTGAAATCACCGTGTAAACAAATACAATGTCCCGACATTATACAGCCTAGCATCTTGTCTGTGTTTACGGTTGCGATCTGCCAGCAACAGACTGTATGCTGATATTTATTTTATTTCCCATGTTTTCAAATACTCGTGAAAATATATGAATTCCGTGTCTTGTGATGCTATATGGAAACAATCAGAATCATTGCGGACTGCTGCGAATAATTAACGGGAGGATATTTAACCAGCTGGCATTCTGTTTCGCCGCTTGGACATTATCTAGCTTAGCTTGATAATACCTATTGTGATTAATGTTTCTTGCCTCTCGAAAACTTGTTTGTTCGTGTGCTTATTGTTGTTTAGATTCCCAGTGTTTAGTTTATTCCAAGTTTTTGGATACGTTTTGTTTGTTCCTGATCGTTGGTTATTTTGTTTTGTTTTGTTTATGTCTTTCCGTGTCTTCGCAGACACGGATTTTGCTTTCGTTTTCCTTCAGACGTTTAAAGATAAATATCTTAAACCCAGAAAACGGGCTACTTTTGATCATGTGCCTGTGCCCACTGCCAAACAGACTCTGGATGTTGGCAAACTGGCTTCTGTTGGTCGCAAGAAATGCGTACTCTGCAAGATGTCGGGGAAACAACAGTGCACTCCATGGGAGTGCAAGGTTTGTGATGTTCCCTTGTGTCTATAGTTGACCAGAAACTGTTTTGAGAAGTGGCACCAAAGACTGTGAAAGAACAGATTGTCTCACCATGTTTTAATTAGGATTTTTTTGTATATAGTTTGTGTGATGTTTCCAATAAATCTTCCAAAATGAAAATAACTTCTTTTCTTTCTGTCTTCTGCATGACTATTGCTTACTCTGATGGCTTTTGATCTCAGATGTGCTAAACTATTTTGACATCCTTACATAACCAAGACCTTGATGAACAAACGCATATTGGCAAAACAATTCATCACTATAGTTTATTGTGTGCTTTCACAACTTTTGTGACGGCAGAAAAATTTATTCTTTATAACTTGTGTGTTTGTAGATCTATTTGAAGCTGCATATGATACTGACCAAGCTATTGATGGCATATAAATGTAGCTGTGATTGTCCTTCAAATAAAAATATCAAACACTTTGGAGTGTGTGTTAACCCTCTGAGGTCCGTGCTAAGCTTTTAGATGTTTTTTGATTTTGGCATGGTCTGATATTTATCTCAATTTCATCAATTTAACACACACTTACTCCAAAGTGTTTGATATTTTTATTTGAAGGACAATCACAGCTACATTTGTATGCCATCAATAGTTTGGTCAGTATCATATGCAGCTTGTAAATAGATCTACAAACACACAAGTTAAAAATAGTAAATTTTTCTGCTGTCACAAAAGATGTGAAAGCACACACTAAACTATAGTGACGAATTGTTTTGCCAATGTGCGTTTGTTCACCAAGGTCTTGGTTATGTAAGGGTGTGAAAATAGTTTAGCACATCTGAGATCTAAATAGCTAAAAACCTGTTTTTATCAGAACTGGTCACATTTATTTCAGGCTGTGGGAGGGCTAAATGCTAAATTCCTGAATATTCATTATTCATTGTCCACACCTCTAAGATCTGTCAGATGGGCCATCTCTCTCTCTCAAAGGCCATCCTGAGACCCAAGGAAAAAAGTGTCTTCCAATTAAACTTTTTGTGATTTCATGCCTCTTTAGAGTTAAAACAACCATTTAGATTTTAAATGGCTAAGCAATATTTGAGTTACCATTTCTCCTTTCACGACAAGCGCTTCTTGTCAGCAGCCGCACTTCGTGTCACAACACGCGATATTCATAGGCTATATTTTCACGAGTATTTGAAAACAAGCGAAATAAAATTAATATCAGCATAGACTGTTGCTGGCAGATTGCAAGCGTAAACACAGACAAGATGTAAAAAAATAAAAAACAAGCGAAATTAAATAAATAGCATAGACTGTTGCTGGCAGATTGCAAGCGTAAACACAGACATACGATATATTTTATAACATTTTACGCTGTTTGAAAAGTATTTTCTGTGCCTATTGCAATTTGTTACATTGCGACATGCGGAATATGTAGTCACAAGACGCGGAATTTATATATATTTTCACGAGTATTTGAAAACAAGCGAAATAAAATAAATATCAGCATAGACTGTCCTCTTCAGTTTGTGTTGTTTATGCCGGCGTTTTCACACATGGCCCGACGCACCTCCCCCCGAAATTAGCACCTCGTTAACATGTCAATAGAAGGGGACGTTACTAAAAGGTAAAAACAGAGTAAAAGCAAGGTTTACTTTTGGTCTAATTAAGCTAATTTAAAAAATCCCATTTGATTTGCCAGTGCTCAAATCGGAAAGTCGCGATTCTAAGGTTTCTGTCAATGTTTTTGTCGCGTGTGTATGATAAAATATCGCGAAGTTAGAAATAGTAATATACTTGTATTGCTGCTGGGATCGGCGCCGATCCAGCCGACCTCAGGGGGTTAAGTTGATGAAATTGAGATAAATATCAGACCACACCAAAATCACAAAGCCTCTCTGAGATAAGCACGGACACCCACATGTATTTTTAAAAAGTTAATCCAACCTCTTTTACAAGCGCGCCGGAGGTGCGCTATCGTCCTAAATCACGAAATTACAAAATTGCGTTAAACACGCCCTAAATCGCCACTGTTTTCGCTTTGCATCTGCGTTACCGACACCGTCGTAATTCACCAAAATAGGGCCCAAAGAGTACAATTGCAATTTATGTTTTTGTTTCATTTTTGTCCATTATGTGTATATTGTGTGTATGCCATGAATGTTTGACACTTCAGTTTTAATGGTACACTTGTGCCCTTCAAATCCTACCATCAACCATGTCTCAGCAGTGTTTTACTACAAAGTTAGACTTTATTTAAGTGTAATTTAAAACAGGTAGAAATGGCATTCTTAAGTACTTTGAGGTAAAAGGAAATGCAACACCGCTTAAAAGGTGTCATCGCCAGCAAAGTTGTTACAGCTGCTGAACAGCACCTATTATGTTCTAATACATTTGGACAAATTGTTTGGTTTGAATTTGCTGGACAAAGTCTACCTTAGCAGTGCTACTGCTGTCAGGGACACATTCACAATATTCCTCCACTTTCAGTTATCTCCCCAAAAAGACATGGCAGATTCATTAATTTATTAATGAGGGTTAGATCCCCAATATCAGCACAGTAAATGCATTCATACATTTTTGATATTGTCAGATAGCTGCTAAATCAAAGCTAAATCAAGCTGAAGCACAGATTCATTTCTCATAACTCAGGGTCTTTCTCATTATTTAAAGTTTGCATTAGCTACATTTTACCATTTTTATTCATATTGTTTGCATTTAATTAATATTCTATTAAGAGGATTTAAGAATGAATGAAAACATACATTCCTACAAAAATGAAGAAAACATATTATATTAAAATCTGACATTTCATAAAATTAATTTTAAAATGAGGAAATGGTTCTTTTTCAGAAAATTATTGTTTTATTTATTTATAATAGTTTTTTTGGTGTGTGGGCCCTGGATAACTGCAATATTCATAACATAAAGAAATGTTGCACACATTATCCCACTTGGAGCAGACAGCAAAAGCTGAAGGTTTTTTTATCTATTTTCTCAGCCAGAGACAGTGATTTGTTTTTCTCTTAAATGGAAGAACTCTGTCTCCATTACCTCAAATGATAAACATCTCTGGAAGCTCTTCCCTTCATCGCTGAAACTGAAGTAAATGCTTATAAGAAATAAACGTTCTGTGCCCCTTTTCACCCTGCATCTATGGCAAGACATCCTCCAGGCAACATTAGAGAAATGACGGTCCATCTCCACCTAAGTCATAAACATCATTCTGCCATATCCATCTCCTGTTTATTGGAAAGGTCTTAATTGATGGATGAGAACTTTATCAGACATGACAGGAATTGTTATGTCTATGCTTTTATTCGAAATGTATTCGTCATTCCACTCGGAACGGAAAAGCCGTTTTCAGAACCCGGCGGTGAAACTGCCTGGACTTAAGGCTGGTGGAGAATTAATGAATAATAGCGTTTATAGACAGGATGGTACTTTAGCATCTGGGTTGTCTGTGCTTTGCAGTCTCCAGAGCTTCAGGTTGATGATAATCAAATGGAAAAGAAGGACACATTTCCCCCCCTTTTGTTTCAGGCCTCCTCCGAACAAATTCTCCATTTACAAAACTCGCTAATGCAATGTCACTTCACGAGGCTTCCCAGGGTCTTCCAGGATTGATGTTCTGAAACGTATATTTAAAGTTCTTGAAAAAACAACCAAAACAATCCAGTATATTAGTAGCATATTATATCACACTAGACCTGATAGAAATGTCTGTGGAATTATTTAACCTAACAGAAACCAATTACTCTTTTGCCTCTATTTTCTTACAAGAAGCCACAATGAATACTACACCACTGTGTGTACCAGCTGACAATGTTTGAGGCTTGTCCAATGGTGATGGCTAGATAGTAACCCTATTTTTCCCAATTTTTTCCAACTGTCCTGAGGTTTGACTGAGTCCCCATAGTAACAACGGAAAGCGTCCAACCCTCGTTCCAGCTGTCTTACACTTAGGGTTAGGGTTATGGTAAGGGTTAGGGTTACCAGCTTGTCTTTGAAACCTATGACTTTAGCGACAAATACGCATGCGGGAGATCTGGGAAAAAATACGGTTACTATCTAGCAATGACCTTGTCCAATTGCTCCAGTGCTGGAAACCTTTTCGCACAACAGTAGTAGTACAGAAACAATTAATTTATTATTCACCAAATATCATTCCTTGCTACCTGTCATTCTCTGCTACCAAATAGATCAGAGCAAACCTAGCATTTTTTGTTGATCAAAGATGTAAACCTTCTTTGGATATTTTTCTGTTTTAGACTATATACATATTATTTTGCTGGTACATAGTTTAAGAAAGTTATACTCATAAACATGAATCCATATCACAGCAAGTTGGTCTTCTAATCAAAATTATAGAAGACTGCAGGAGTCTGTAATGCTCACTAGAGACACACAAATCAGCTTTATCGTCTCAGTAAACAAATATTGTTCTGCATTTATGAGACTGTTTTATTACTGCTCAAACTACTGTTCCTCTAATTTTACTCATTTACATTCAGCTGGAAAAAATATATATATACAGTAAAAACCTGACACTTTTATTATTGTAAAGTTTTGCAGCCTTATTATTACAACATTAAATTATTATTTCCTGAGATAGATGCCCTTATTCAGGTTGACTGTGCATAGTTCACTCTGCATTTTAATGTTTCTGTGTATGAACTTGGATATGAACTGAGTGAAGAACAAGTAAACAGTCTTGTTCATGGATTACAGTGACATTTGATCCTATTTATACAACTTGATATTTAATCAGTCAATTCAGATTAACTGTCTCCTTCAAACATACATGTTTTTCCCCATGGGAGAATTAAAATGGCAACCTTGACCTCAGTGATGATTATATGTCAGATACTTCAGTATCTGGTGCCTTCTGGCTCTTTTAGGATTTTAGGGAAGATCCAGGTGATGGGTGGGCACCTGGGGTTGTTAGGTTGGGGCGAGGAAGGGGCTGTATGTGTCAGGGATTTAGGTTGCCAGATTGTTCCCTGTTTTCTCCTGCTGGCCTGAGGTACAGGGTTGCACAGGGAGTGGGGTGGGGGTGGGGGGGGTGGCAGGGGGCAAGGTGAAGGTAAGGTTGCAGTAACTTGTGTGCTCCTCAACAACGTTATTGCTTTTTCTGCATCTATAATTTACACATTGACTATTCCCCTCTGCAACACATCACTTGTTGCTATGGTTATTTTTCACATCTCACAATTGAATGCAATGAAGTTTCTTACTTTCTATTGTTCTGATAAGAATGTGTGATTATATAAGAAAAATGTATATTTCACTGCTTTGTGCAAAGTGCAGGCGTTCAAGGTGAATGGCTTATTGTAAGCTCGGAATTTAAAAACCAGTAATAAATCTTCAATATGCGTTTGTTATCTTACGGGCTGGTGATATCGTAAACTGCTCTTTGGGGACTACATGATGAATCAGGAAGTCCTTGGGCAATTGAGGTACACGTTCTCCTTTCAGAGATATTGAGCTTCCATTCATTTCCTGTTCTTTTGAGTGGCAACAAGATGTTGACACATTACTGATATTTTAAACAATGCATTTAAAAAATCTGTTCATTTCCATGTGTGAGCCCTTTCACAAAATGTTGAGTGAATGCTGTGGTCAGGGAACTGTGGAAGTGATATAATTTAATACACTAAGAAAATACCCGTTATTGCAGAAAGGACTATGAAATTCCAAATTCCAGTATTTTAAGTAACATGCTGCATTTTAAATCATATCAAACAAACATGGATCTGAATTATTACTTTATGCAGTAAATAAATTAAATGCAACTGTATAATTCTGTTATGAAACACACTTTTTGGTCCTTTTAATGAGTTCCCTGGAGTTGACTCTTTGCTAATGTGGGCCTTATTGAATGACTTATTCTGCAAACCATTCAAAGCACAAAAAATGGCAGCAGATGCCCACATGAACATAAAGCCATGGGACAGATCCAAACCTACCGTAAATCTTTTAGCGTTATCAAAAACAAATTGCAGGATAGCCTTTTCCTCTGATCATGGGTCCTGATCTAGTGGCAACACAGTGGTCATTTCAATATACCACTAGCATTTGGGCCATTTGAAATCTTGTGACAGTAATCTTGCTCTGAAATCATCAGCATGGATTTGATTGAATCTAGGGGTCAGGTTGCATCACACAACTTTGCACATGTCTTTCTCTCTCCCTGAACAAATAAGAAAATGATTTTGAGAATGACATTAAATATGCGGAATGAAAAAGACTGGTGATGATTGTAGAGTGGAGAAAAATGGACAAGCTTCTTTACCGGACCCTATTTGTTTCTGTTCCCAGCCCGCAACCACAATAATGCCATGGTCTCTGTGAGCATCAGGCTCAAAGGATTGATAACCCTCTATGAATTACCTTGTTCCAGGAGAGAAAGACCAATTTGTTTTTGAAGGGAAATTTTCAGAGAAACAACTTCCATAAATGTCTGCCTTTGGATCTTGTTTCTTGAAAGGAAAGGGTTCTCTGTTGCCACGTGCTTCGGGAGCCAAGGCCACATTGCGTGATGATCAATGTCTGAAATGTTGAATGGGAGTGAGGGTGCCCCTCAGGAGCTGTGCATATGCAAGACTTTATCTCATGGATAATACATCAATACAAATCAATAGCAAATCGTCTGGTTGTTGAATAGGCTGGAGGATTTATTCTGATTAAAAGCACAGCAATAAAGAAAAATTTATAACTAAACCAGGACCAGAGATAATTAAATGCTCAGTGAGAGGGCGCTGAGAAAGAAAATCAGACTGGTCTTTAATCTCTGTAGTGCTTTTTCAGAACCAGTTGGCAAGGGAACAGATGGGACCTGGGATGGTGTGTGTGTGTGTGTGTGTGTGTGTGTGTGTGTGTGTGTGTGTGTGTGTGTGTGTGTGTGTGTGTGTGTGTGTAAAAGACAATGGTATCTAATCATAACTTTTTTTTTGTCTTAATGCAATGGAATTCTGTTCATCGGCGATAATAAATTGGAGGAGCACACTTCATAGGCAGTTGGCACAAGCAGAATGTAGGTGCCCAATCAACCAGAAGAGGCATTCTAGTGTGACGGGGACAACCCTCTACCTCTCTGGGCAATTCTAAAGCCAATAATGCACCGTCCTGCAGGGCTTCTGGTCACAATTGCAACCGGTACTGTTAGGATTCAATACCAGGCCACGGGGTATGGGGTATGACACATATAGCCTGTCCTTTAGCAGGACACCTGACAGCCTGCATATCAAATATGTAATAGTCCAGGCTTTATGCAGTACTGGTTACTACATACTCTAGCCAGTAGTCAAATGATGACTCTAGATGGGCTGAATGGCCTTTTCTCATCATCAAATATATTATGTTTCTTATTTACATTCTAGCCCGCTGGTGTATTGAATGCAATGGGGAACAGCCATCAGATATGATTTTGCAATATCATTATGACTTTTCTGTGATTAAGCTTGATGAGTGCAATTAAAATATGACAAAATGCTTCTTCATTTCATATCACTACAATTATCTGTGTTCAGGGTGTTCAAAACTCATCAGAGGTGTGGATTGCAATGTCAATGAAATGTTCTTTGCAGAGTAGCAGACGCGGCAGAAATGATTACAGGAGATTGAATTACACAGAGGTCTTATAGAGGTCTGGTCAGACACTATGAACCTGACACATCAGGAGTCTTACAATGAATTATGTAGCATTAACCCTCTTAGCCTGCACAATAGCCAAGTGGCAAAAGTACATTGAAAATCAGATTATTTTCTGCTAGAGAGGGCAGGTCCAGTTTTGCATATGTTTACTGTATAGGTATGTGCAGGACTGCCAAATGTTTCAAATTATGATATTTTTTACTCAGGGATCTAGTGTCATTGTCAAAGAGCAATGCGCAGATCCAGAAAGCGTTAATCCAGGAAGGTGGCGCATTAAGACATTATTAAGATTGAGCACAGTCCTTTCCAATTTTAAAAACATAAATTAGTAGGCTATTGTGCTTTGAGAATCAAATATACATGGCTAGCAGAACTAACAAAATGTCAGATATACTGCCTACTGGAACATTCTTTTTAGTCTGTTTTTATATTTAATAATATAACCTATGCTGCAAAAGATTAAATTTGTGTTTTTGATGTCACATTAAAATTTCTGAAACTTTGAGTTCCCCAAGACCCCCGTTCCCAAAGTGTACAGATCACTGAGGTTCTACTGCAGTTGTCGAGAAGGAAAATGAAGACATGCGGCGCACGTTAGTTTAGTTTAGTTTGTGTCTTTTAATCTAAGGCTTGTATATTGAAATGTGTTTATTAACTGTATTAACTACATTTCATGTGATGCTCCTCAAACAACGGTCACTCCTTTCCCATCAGCTCTGCTTCTCCAAACTCTATAATCGGCCATGGTATTTCCGCATGATATGCGGTCCAATTATTTGCTTTATTGTAGTGAAATTTTAATAATGAACATAACAAAAATCAGTAAACATGCATAAACACATACATATACATATGTATATATACATATACTGTATATATATTTTTTTAATGTATGTTACACAATTTGATGTGTTTAGAGACGGTCTCTCTCATTCAAGTGCATTGAACGACTCCATACAAGTGCAAAAATTAAATACTTTAAACTGCTTTGCTGAATATGGATTGCATTTCAAATAGTCATTTATTGAACAACTTGCCTCAGAGTGAGTTCAAATGCATAAAATCCATAATGCAGTCTTGTGTGAGTCAGGTTTTTCAGAAATTACAAGTAGTTAGTCATAATTTAGCTCCACATACTGTATTCTGGGCGCCATGGTGGCGCAGTGGATAGCATTGTCGCCGCACAGCAAGAAGGTCCCGTGTTTGAATCCCCGTTATCCCCGTGTCTGTGTGGGTTTCCCCTGGGTACTCCGGTTTCCTCCCACAGTCCAAAGACATGCACGTTAGGCTAATTGGAGAGTCTAAATTTGCCTGTAGGTATGAGTGTGTGAGTGAATGGTGTATGTGCTCTGCGATGGATTGGCGACCTGTCCAGGGTGTATTCCTGCCTCTCGCCCAATGCATGCTGGGATAGGTTCCAGCCCCCCGCGACCCTGACCAGGAATAAGCTTGTTAGATAATGAATGAATGAATGAATGAATGAATACTGTGCATGGGTCACAAATACTGCACCAGACCTGATGCTCACTATGAGCTCTCTATCTGGCACATAATTCACATCACCAAATAAAAGTGATTGACAAGCTATTGCTCTTGAAAGGCTTAACAATATATGTACCACTGAGGCATCCGGAAAGAAAATGTTATTAGTCATCTAATTTGAATATTGGCCATTTTAAATTGACCGACCATAGAGCTGTACATTTTTTGTGTTTGTCACCATCAAGCTTATTGCCATGCAAATGCAATCCTATACCATCCATTAAATCTACTGTAATTTATATTGTCAGCCCATGCCTTTCCTCTTATTCATTATTGCATTGACAATGACAGCTCCATACGTGTTGCGTGTCCTTCATTGAAGATGCAGGTAGTGGTGATGTTCTTGAATGCAAATGTTGTTGTTTGACTGCATGTCTTCGGTGCTACACTGTGCAGTGTCTTCTTTTTTACTGTCTTCCTGTACTCAAGCTGTGGAGAGAATGTCCTCATGGGAGGATAATGAAGCAATCTAATTTTTGAATCTGTGAGGTCAGGTGGAGGTCAAACTGCAGCAAGCCCAGCATGGTACCGGGCAACCTTGCTAACATTGCAGCTGAAGCTCAGGTGAAGCCAACCAGCCTGATAAGGTCAGGACCTCAGCTGCTGCGGTCGATAATCTGTTATGAAGGAGATACTCTGTCCACTGAGGATTTATAGTTTTAAAATTATTGCGGGTTTGACCTGAAAGATTATGGGTTTAAGCCTGGAGAGCAGTGAGATCCTTATTTTTCTTGTTTTAAATCAAAATGAAAAGGCAAATTAGGCAGGCAGACAAGGCAGACAACCAAGACTTGTTTACAGGAGCAACTGATATTAACAACTCAGTCAAAGTTTCTTAAAGCTGTATGAAAAGGGACTACAGTGAGTAGTGATTGAAATGGAACCGTAAATGGAACACCTCAAGCAAGTGTTTATAAAGTATTTGCTTTCGTCGATCTTACCCTTTCGAAATGCAAAAATTCTGGGTGTTCTGCTTTCGGTGGAAGGCTCTGGAAGCGAAAAGGAGGCCATCACAAGCCAAAGGAGAGAGATTTGATAAATATCTCCCAATCGATTCACAATCCAGCACCACAGAATCTGAGGCGAGCATGACAAGCCTTTGAAGAGTTGGTGCCTGGGTGCTGTTTGAAAGTGCAGGCTGGTGTACAGTATATAAGCCGTTAAAGTGCCCCCTGAGTGATGCATTCTCAGAGGTGTACCCCATACACCATGCAGTCTGCTGAATGCTTGTAATCTGCCAACAGATGGGGACTTTGTTTGTTCCTCAAGATTTCACATTTCTAGCCCACAGCGAAAGTACCTTGGAGAAAACCCCATGGAAAATTTCAGACTATCTGTCAGTAAACACAGTTTTTTCTACACTGAATTACATTCCACTACATACAAGGGCCCAGGTGCACAAAGGAGCAGAATTATGACTAATGCATTTGTAGTCATGACACTGTAGTGAATGTACACATATCAGGTTTAAACAAAACAAAATGGCAAAAAAACAATGCCCAGTGTATTTATTTGGCACATGTTGGAATGGGGTTCTCAAAGGCAAATATCTTTTTTTTCACTTCTTGAAAAACCAGTCACTGAATGTAACAAAAAATTGGAAAAAACAAAAAAATATGTGCTTGAATTTGTCTAAAGAGTTATAGAACAAATCGCTTTGCGATTAGAATAAATCTGGAATCATGAATCTTGGAATAGTAATTCCTTTGGCTGGTGCAGTGCCAATCTTACCCAACTGTCCATTTCAGTACTGCTCCTGTCTGCCAACTGGCACACAAGGTCACCCATGAGTCCACCTTCATTAAGAAAACGTTGGACTTATTTCATCTCCTGCTCTCAATTAAATTCTGGATGGACTCCACTGCAAGTCAAAAATGCCAAAAGGACTTGTAAGTAAAGACCTCCCCTCTCCTCTTGTCATTAGTCAATAATTGAGCTCATGTTCATGTGGTGATGGAGTTATCCCAGATTGGCCTTGGCTAGGTTTGCAGAGATTTTGCACATCAAGGTATAATGTCATCTGAAATTTTGGTCCAGTCAATATGTATGTGTAGTATGTGTAGTAGTAGTATATAGTACATACAATAGTAGTATTTACAATAGTAATGCACAGTAGTATGTGTAGTACCATATGTAGTAAGGAAATAAACACACAGTAGTAGAACATCACTATATTAAATTTAAAAATGCATTAAAATAAATTGGAAATATCTTTTCTCAACATGTGTCCTTAACTTTGACTCACAATTACATTTGAGTGTTCAGCAATTTATGTGAAGTGATCTACAATCTAAAAAATTATGTAGATTGAATTCAGACCTATGGTTCTATGAACTGAGGATAATAGCTAGATAATTGCTGCATGTCCCTCAGACTCTTTGTATAAAGAATCAAATAATTTGCTCAGAGAGGAATATAGGTGCTGAGGTATGGCTTATAAACAGTCGAGTCTAATGCCAGGAGCATGGATACATACTGTGCTGTGGAGATTTTTGGTTTAAAAAATATTGCCTGTCATCACAGTGAAATTAATAAGATTTATAGACTAGCAGTCATCTGAGATGAAATATAACTAATTAAAAGAAAAGGTTGAAAATTAAAATATACTTAAAAAAACGAAATTTATTAAAAATAAAATATAAAAATAAAGGTTGTAAATAATTAATATGTTGATTTAGGGGTATCTAGTACAGGTGAACATCATTTAAAGGTTAAAAAGGATTAAATTAATTCAAACGAAAGGTCACGCAAAATAAACCCATTGAGGAAATGTTGTTTTTCTGAGAGGATAATTGAATGCCAAATGCCACCGTCAGCTATGAAACTCCAATTTCTATTCATACAGCAATCTGTACAGGAGTAATGGCTGCACACAGGTATGCAGACATTTGTAAATACACTCTTGGGTTCACTCAGCAAAAACATAAAAAATTGCTGCAGCAAATATCAGGCTCAATCTTGTGAAAATGTTGACGGCAGCTGCTGTGTTCGGTAAATGAATGGTGGATTAAACAGGTAGCAGAAAAATATACACCTGAGGATATTTATCTGAAATATCTGCAGTCAGCATATATGCCATCACCCCCATCTATTCAATGTTGATGCATTTATCATTTTTTCTATAAAGACAAAATGTGGACTACTGAGTGAAAATAAAAATAAAAATCATCACTGAAAAAATACACAAGCAAGCAATACTTCACACTGATGTATTTGATCAATTTCCCTTTAAAAACAGTCATCAAAGCCTGCTTGCTGTGTCGCTGATGTGATTGCTTAGATACCGTGGCTGATATCTTTGAGTTGTATTATTGAACTGTTCATTCAATTTTTCCCTGCTAGACTGCAAATGCAGTTGCATTAAAAAAAAGAACACACCATCAGACTGTGGCATTGCAGATGACAAATTCTTCATAACCGGTCAATTCACTAACACAACAGCACTATTCATTTCTTCTAGCACAGAAACAGTATCACTGGAGCATCTGGAAAATTGAGAATTTGACTTGAGGCAACATATGGAATCCAGGTGCAATTCTTACCAGCACAATCCCATATCCCTGCTTCAGTCTGCGTTTATAAAGTGTGACTGAAAACGTGGTATCTCTATGAAGGTTTTATGCATGAAAAACCTACACTGAATCCTTTGGCTATAGTTACTGAAAGACCCCACATAAACTGGGCTATGGACTTTCTTCCAGGATCTAAATCAGGGTTCCTCAGCTACTTCTTCCTGAAGGCAAGATTCTTCTTTACAAATTGTGCATACAGTGGGTTCGGAAAGTATTCAGACCCCCTTACATTTTTCACTCTTTGTCATATTGCAACCATTTGCTAAAATCAATTAATTTCATTTTTTTCCTCGTTCATGCACACACAGCACCCAATATTGTCAGAAAAACACAGACTTGTAGAAATGTTTGCAGATTTATTACAAAATAAACACTGAAATATCACATGGCCATAAGTATTCAGACCCTTTGCTGTGACACTTGTATATTTAACTCAGGTGCTGTCCAATTCTTCTGATCATCCTTGAGATGGGCCTACACCTTCATTGGAGTCCAGCTGTGCTTAATTATATTGATTGGACTTGATTTGGAAAGGCACACACCTGTCTATGTAAGGTCCCACAGTTGACAGTGCATGTCAGAGTAAAAACCAAGCTATGAAGTCCTAGGAACTCTCCATAGACCTCCGAGATAGAATTGTGTTGAGGCATAGATCTGGGGAAGGGTATAAAAACATTGCTAAAGCATTGAAAGCACCCAGGAGAACAGTGGGCTCCATCATTGTGAAATGGAATAAGTTTGAAACCACCACAACTCTTCTTAGAGCTGGCCGTCTGGCCAAACTAAGTAACCGGGCAAGAAGGACATGGTCAGGAGGTGACCAAGAACCCAATGGCCACTCTAAGAGAGCTTCAGAGTTCCTCTGCAGCGATGGGAGAACCTGGTAGAAGGACAAACATCTCTGCAGCACTCCCATCAATCAGACCTTTATGGTAGTGGCTAGACGGAAGCTACTTCTGAGTGAAAGGCATATGACAGCCCACCTGGAGTTTGCCAAATGGTACTTAAAGGACTCTAAGAGCATCAGGAAAAGATTATCCGGTCTGATGAGACACAAATTGAAATTTTTGGCCTGAATGCCAAGTGCTACCATAAAGGTCTGATTGATGGGAGTGCTGCAGAGATGTTTGTCCTTCTACCAGGTTCTCCCATCGCTGCAGAGGAACTCTGAAGCTCTCTTAGAGTGGCCATTGGGTTCTTGGTCACCTCCCTGACCATGTCCCTTCTTGCCCGGTTACTTAGTTTGGCCAGACGGCCAGCTCTAAGAAGAGTTGTGGTGGTTTCAAACTTATTCCATTTCACAATGATGGAGCCCACTGTTCTCCTGGGTGCTTTCAATGCTTTAGCAATGTTTTTATACCCTTCCCCAGATCTATGCCTCAACACAATTCTATCTCGGAGGTCTATGGAGAGTTCCTAGGACTTCATGGCTTGGTTTTTACTCTGACATGCACTGTCAACTGTGGACCTTACATAGACAGGTGTGTGCCTTTCCAAATCAAGTCCAATCAATATAATTAAGCACAGCTGGACTCCAATGAAGGTGTAGGCCCATCTCAAGGATGATCAGAAGAATTGGACAGCACCTGAGTTAAATATACAAGTGTCACAGCAAAGGGTCTGAATACTTATGGCCATGTGATATTTCAGTGTTTATTTTGTAATAAATCTACAAAAATTTCTACAAGTCTGTGTTTTTCTGACAATATTGGGTGCTGTGTGTGCATGAACGAGGAAAAAAAAGAAATTAATTGATTTTAGCAAATGGCTGCAATATGACAAAGAGTGAAAAATTTAAGGGGGTCTGAATAAACCCACTGTATTTTTCTGCATACTATTCATAAAACATTGTGTGAAATAAGATGAATAAGATACATGTGCTTAAACACAATTGATGCCTTCTTAAAATATGCATAGCTGTTCTAGTTTGTGGACGAGCCCCACAGTCTACTGTGGCCAGTAAAAATGTGCATAGTTCGTACTTATTATTCTGTCACTACTTTGACTATGCTGAAACTGTGTAGGTGCAGACTTGGGATTTTGCACAATTTTTTAATATCTGAATAGTACTTTCTTTTTCTTCTCAATGATCAAGGGCCAAGAGTATAACTATGATGGGCCACATTTGGTCCCAGCCAGTTGAATACATTTCAGTTTACTTGAATGCAAACAGTAGACAGGTGGCTACAGTGGTGAACCCATCTTTTCCAAAAAGCATTGTCATGCATTTATCCCATTTCCTCCCAATTTAGTAGCCAATTACACCCTCTATTTTTCATGTCAATCCTCCCCTCATATTGCGAGTTCGCTGCCATAGCCCTGTGACCGTCAGTGACAGAGGGGAAGTATCGAGACGGCACTTGCTAAGCCTGCCGACCATAACTCCGGTACTCCAGAGCCACTCCTATACGCAGTGGACTCATGTCGGCTTCCCTCCCCCTTCCCTGGGGCAGACAGACAATTGCGCTCCCTAGTGGCACTCCCGGCAATCAATCAAATTTTATTTGTATAGCACAATTCGTACATGAATTGCAATTAAAAACACAAAATAAAACATGTAAGAATGCTAACACAATAAACAAAGCAATAAAGGTAGTCAGAACAGAGACACAACTAATGAAAATAAAAAATAAAAGCAGTAAAGGAGGCAGAAAAAAGAGAAATGATAATAATTTTTCCCACACTCTCTGACACCCTCAGGTCATACAGCAGGCTGTTCCACAAGCTTGGGCCATAATGGCTGATGGCGGACTCGCCGGGGGTCATAGTACTGGCCCGTGGAACAGGGACAACTACCAGAGGACCTAAGGTATCTAGAGAGTGCTTATCTTAAAAGCATATCAGACATGTAGTTGGGTGTAAGACCATTTAATGATTTGTAAACCAATAATCTTAAAATAAATTCAAAAACTAACAGACAACCAGTGCAGAGATTTTAAAACAGGTGTAATGTGTGCTCTCCTTCTGGTCCTGGTCAGTACTCGAGCAGCTGAGTTCTGTATTAATTGTAGCCGACCTATTGCTTTTGTGAGCCAAGTGATTCTGTTGGAGAGTAGTGAATCAATTTAATTTACAGCATGTGACCACTCCGGGCATGTTCCCTACAGAACTTAAAATAAAGACACTTTATTTAGTAAAAGTTTACATAATACATATTAACTGACTGTTTGTTTATGATGTAGCTGGGTGGCGCATGATTAGCCTACTAAATCAGTTGTCGGGCTGTGACTGAAAACCCTGAGTCTATATACGGTTAGTGTTGATTGGAACCTTAATTTGAGGAATAAGCAAAACTGCTTTTCTAGCTTTTGGCTATGCTTGAGAAACACACTGACAGTACATAAATGGAAGTATATTTGGGACATTTAATCTCTTAACCCAGTAATGTATTGCCAACTCATTGATCCACACTTCTAAAGGGATAATGAAGAAGGTAAACTCTTATCTACTCAAATATGTGGATATGCCATTTTCATGCTTTCAAGTGGGACTACGACTTTGGTTTTGCCTCTTAAACACACACTGGAAAAACACACATGGAATACAGATGGCTGATTCGATAGTGAAAAAATGGTAGATGGGGTAATGTAATGAAGAAGCTTGACTTGTAACCAGAAACTGATTCCCCTGAGTGAGGCACAAACTAGAATTGCTCCAATGACATTTCAGGATAAAATATGTCCAGAATCTTTATACATGGCCCTAAGTATGATGGGATGTTAACTGCTTAATGAACTTGGGAACCACACCTGTGCAGAAGCACATGCTTTCAATATACTTTGTATCCCTCATTTACTCAAGTGTTTCTTTTATTTTGGAAGTTGTCTGTATATTAAACCCAAAAAAGAGCAGAGATACGGGTTTCCAATGGAAATAATAAATAGTCATAGAGGAGTAACAACAACTGGGCCATTTTGTTTCAATCAGTACATATGTCCATATGTTCACTCTTGAATTTCACATACCTTTAGGCTTTATTGATCAAGTGAAGCCTTTTCTATCATTAAAGATACTTAAAGGACAGCTAGCACAATTTTAAACATTGCCAAAGATAATTAAATATAACAATATACAACCTCAGTAGTAATATGGTGCCTGTTTTTTCACTTCAATTTCACCATATATAAATATGGGCATTTACACATTTTCCTACTTTCATGAAATGTTCAGGATGTGACATAGAGTTGGCCAATTTTTAACATTCTAGCAGTATGGGAAAATGACTCCAACATTGAGCTCTCGGACAGTTGCGAAGTTCCAATTGCAAAGCTAATTGGGTACCTATATTGTTTAGATTTAGCAAATTCCTGTGACAAATCAGAGCAGAAGAGAGGTTGACTATACTGTTGTTAATCAGCTATATTGTAAGTCAGTAAGCTAGCTAGCTAGCTACTTCACTGAGTGAGAATAATTAGCTAGCTACACTATATGGCCAAAAGTCAGTGGACACCTGACCATCACACAGTGGTGGGCTGACCATCACACATATATGAGCTTGTTGGATATCCCATTCTAAAACCATGGGCATTAATATGGAGTTGGACCCCCTTTGCGGCTATGACAGCTGCCACTCTTCTAGGAAGGCTTTCCACAAGATTTTGGAGTGTGTCTGTTTTCAGGGAATTTGTGCCCATTCAGCCAGAAGAAAAGCATCTGTGAGGTCAGGCACTCATGTTGGACAAATAATACAGATTTTTGGTGAGGCCTGGCTCACAATTCAGTAAAGGCATTTATTCTGGATTCTAATTCCTCCCAAAGGTGTTCAATGGGGTTGAGGTCAGGGCTCTGTGCAGGCCAATCGAGTTCCTCCAAATCAAACTCGTCTAACCATGTCTTTATGGACCTCGATGGCTTTGTGCAGACAGGGGCACAGTGCGTGCTGGAACAGCAAAGTGCCTTCCCAAACTGTTGCCACAAAGTTGGTGGGAATTTGTGCCCATTCAGCCAGAAGAGCCCAATTGGCTAAGATGTCTTCCTCCCAAAGTATCCTGTAGCATTAAGAATACCCTTCACTGGAACTAAAAGGGGCCTATCCCAAACCCTGAGAAACAGCCCCAGACCATTATCCCTACTCCACCAAACTTTACAGTAGGCACTATGCATTCCGGAAGGTAGCATTCTCCTGGCATCCACCAAACCCAGATAGTGAAGTGTGATTCATCACTCCAAAGAACACGTTTCCACTGCTCCAGAGTCCAGTTGCGGCGTGCTTTACACCACTCCAGCCGACGCTTGGCATTGCGCATGGTGATGTGAGGCTTGTGTGCAGCTGCTTGGCCATGGAAACCCATTCCATGAAGCTCCCGACGCACAGTTATTGTGTTGATGGTGCTTCCAGAGGCAATTTGGTACTCTGTAGTGAGTGATGCAGCAGATGATAGGCGATTTTTACCCGCTATGCGCTTCAGCACTCGTCGGCCCCGCTCTGTGAGTTTGCGTGGTCTACCACTTCATGGCCGAGCTGTTCTTGCTCCTAGGCACTTCCACTTCACAATAATAGCACTTACAGTTGATCGGGGCACATCTAGTAGGGCAGAAATTTCATGAACTGACTTGTGGCAAAGGTGGCATCCTATGACAGTGCTGCGTTTAAAGTCACTGAGCTTTTTACGAAACATTCAGAATTCTAAATGTTTGTCTGTGGAGATTGCATGGCTATGTGCTGGATTTTATGCACCTGTTGGCAATGGGTGTGGCTGAAACACCTGAACTCAATAATTAGTAGGGGTGTCCACTGACTTTTGGCCATATAGTGTATGTTAGCATTAATCTATCAAATGCTAGCTAACTAGCAATAATGTCCTTTGTTCTTATTTTCAGCATCATGGTTGGATAATATCCAACTCCACTGTCGCTGGTTGTTGATGGTGCACCAGTAGGTGCGGAGGCTGCTCTCTGACCAATGGCCTGTTACAGACATTATCTCCATTAATGCTAATCCAACTTCAGAGAGCAGATGAACTGCTGTGCTTCTGACACTGACTGGTGTATCGTGTTGACAGTCCAGCCAAGGAACTAATTGAAGGAAGCATGTTCCCTAATGTATTTACTCCCATTGGCTATCGGGAATACCACACTTCATTACCTTCATCGGCATTAGTGGGAGAGAGGACACCTGATTCCCTCACTTTCCTGATATCAGCAGTGGAGATGTGGGGATGATGTTGGCTTTCATCTTTTCCAGCTTTCTGGAATGTTTTTAGCACTGTTAAAAATATGTCATTGCTTGATTTGAACAGTTTGTTATTGTGTATATCATATTTTTGTGCTAAAGAGTCTATTCAGTCCAGATTGCAGCATTATGAAACTGGATACAGAGTACTGTGTACCTTCAGCTGTTCTTACAGTGGCATGAAACACATGCAGAATATGGTTAGGTTTTTCTGCCCTGACCTGTAGATCAAAGTCCAGTTTCTTTTCATTTAGCTAGTCTTTCAAAACATTCATGGCCCAATTTGCTGTTTGCTTTGTGTTCATTTCTTGTTTGTCCTCCTTGTTTTGTCAAGTTCTTGTTCATTCACATGGAAATGCATTTTTTCGCAGCTGATGTCATATCTGTCCGTTTTCTATTCATTTGTGATGTTCTGGATTTGATAAAACCATCAAATTGACTGCTACGTGTTGGGGAGGATGTTGAAAGGACTGTATGGGATGGTTAGATTCAGACTGGTGTGATGGGCTGCAGGCGTTCGCCCTGCAATGTTGGTCAGGACACAAACAAGGGCAAACACAATGGAATACGGTAAACTGGGTCTTTACTGAAGGCACGATGCCAACATGGGTTGCAGGTTGATCATAGTACATGAGCATCAAACCCGGGCTGCCTTTACCAATACGCCACCCAGGGGCCCCTCATCTTATTAATTTGTATGGCTGCTACCATTAGTTCAGATATACAATATGCATTTATTTGGCTAATTTGGCAGTAATTACCTCTTTTAGTTCCTTTTGCAGAAGACTCATCATTGGTCAATTTTAAGTACATATAGTAACCACATACTTACCTAATTTATTTGTAGAAAAGTAAGTCCTGCATTCCTCAGAAAATAAACTTATTTGGTTACTGATTCAAAGAGAAGGTTTGGTTGAATCCTCAGCAGCCTGCCCAGTGGTGAGTACATTGTTTGAAGTAGGCCAACATAGTTATAGTACTGTAGCATATACCCAAGCATTGTGCGTTGGAAGACTTGTCAGTGCATAGGTCAAGATGATGGTCAAGGTGCTTTTGTGAATTTCCCATCTTAAAATAGTTTTGTGGGTTTCGTCTATTGTCTTTTTTGGCTTATCTCTCATGTAAACATAGTTTTTCTGTATAATCATACTTGCTTACAGATGTTACCTATAATTGTTTATATAACCAGTAAATAAAGTGTGTTACATTAATGTGGTGCACAAGCACTGCTTAAGTAGTTCAGAGCAGGAACTTATCTCTTAACACTTATCACTTATCACTTCCCTGATAAATACACAGGGCTTGTATTTCATGCATCACTTTATTGAAATTTAGGGGTGGGAGAAATCTCCTGGGTACATTAAGTACATGTGTTTTTTGGCATGTGAAATAGGAGGCCTGCACTTCAAGGATTTCCCCCCAGGAGTACAGTAGCTAGCTATATTTAGATACTGCAAGCTAACTAATGAAGATACAAACTATTTGCACCCAACTTCAGCTGTCAAACCAACTGAGACTAGCTAGCTACCTAACACTACCTAGCCAGACTAACATCCCAATGTGTATTATTGTGTCCATTCAACTGAACAAGGCAGGCAGCTAACCAAGTGGCTAGGTAGCAAAATAGCTAGAAATAACATAATTAGCTGACTTGTTTTTGAACTGCTAGTGCTCTGTAGGAGTGTGAATGTCACTAAGAAGTAACACAGTTGCCATAACGGCACTTTAGTGGGCTGCTGGTTGCTGTCATGGCTCTTAACAATGGCTTTATGTTTTGCAATGACTTCCAGTTTCCAGCATTTTTGTACTGAAGTGTACCTTGCTAAAACACAAGCTAACTTTTCACCATTTATTTAGAATTTTGCCTTGGTTCCAACAATCTATTTTAATAAAACCATTGGCACATGAAACTCACTTTTTCATCAGTGCACTAGTCTGTTTTAAAGTGTGATGTGTTATAATGTGGTGAGAAAATGAAATGGATAATGCTGTAAAAAGATGGCAAAAGACCAAATATTTCTTATGTAATGCTGATGATTTTCATTATTATTTTAAAAATAAAAACTAGCAAACAGAATATTTTTTTAGAATAGTATTTGCTAGAATGGTATTTGGGGCTTTGTCCCCAAAAAAACATCTACATTGGTGCTGGAATGGCATAAGGAGGAGACTGGTAATTTTCAGATTTTGAATGTAAACACTGTGCAACCATTATGAAAACACTTTGTGACTGTGCAATATATAATAATTATAATATATTCACTATAAAACTTGCCATGTTGCATACATTTATAGCTGTCTGCAAAGATAAAACAGAAGTGTCTTTTTGTCTCTGAGGCAATTTGAACAAGGTTACAAGCTCAGTTCCCTAACCACTACTCAATAGTTCTTATCGACCATTACGTTCTTTCTGACCCGCCCTCCCCTCTTGATAAATTGGGCATTGCCTCAGAGTCAAGTGGAAGGTTGAAAGGTGCATGCATTTTCCTATTTCAGGAAAAATGATCCTCAAAAAACAACAAATGCATTCCAGTATGGAGATAATAACCTGTTCCCTCAAGGTCTACAGAATTATTGATGTTTTTTTCAGTCCGTGACAAAATTAGGTTTTAAAAATGAAAAAAGACTCAATTTGTTCAAAAGGCTGAAATGCCAGAAGGTAATAATTGGATATGTGTATGTGTCCATACAAACTTTTGATGCGTGTGCATTAGGTTATGTTTTCATAATTAGCAAGTTAATCTCTCCTGTTGATAGACCCACGTTTCTGTAAAATCCTGAGCTGTAATACATAAAGCCATCATCATTGTTAATCCAGCTTCAAGTCTGCCAGGTGATTTTCATCAAAGTTTAATGAGTAATTTTAGGATCTTGTAGCAGAGATACAGCGAGAGAGTGTGAATGGCTATATAAACTGAAAAGTGAACTTCATACTCATCATACTAATGTCGAAGTCAGGAAAAACATATATTAAGATATTAAACCAGAATGTGGTTAGGATTTTAATAACACATTTTCATGACCTGATTCAAGCCAAAATTTAGAATGAAATACATTGGCTTCCTACCACAAAATCCTATTAATGCTAAATTACTGATCCTGTTAATGCAGCGATTAGCTCATGGCAAATTATATCAGACAAAAGGATATTCAATAATGGCATTAATTAATATGCCATAGGACTCTTTGCTTCCTACTGCAGTTGGAATCTATTAAGTTTATAACAGAGCAATTGATATAAATAAGGGTTCTTATTCTTACCTTTCTCTATTCTTTCCATTTGCATCAGCTTTAAACCAATTTGCATCTAAACGTATAATACTACTGAACTGTGAAACTCAACAAGAATTTTGTATATCACTATTCCATGAATGAACTTGAGAAAAAACAAACACTCGCAACAAGTGCAATAACACATTGATTAAGAGATTACATAACTCATTGGTTGTGTTCCATTATGCATACTTGTGTTCTGCAAACTCCCATACTCAGGGCCTATTCTCTCCACCAACTTGTTTGGGGCAGTTACTACTGGAATTCCCCCCTCCGCATCCTCTGATGTTAAACATTAATTATTGGGACCTGAAGGATTTGACTAATCAGCAGAACAGGGCTTCAGGGCTCAACATCTGAATGGCAAATGCTAATATGTACTCTTGAGAATTTGGATCAACAAGCCAATATGGTGAAACTGATCCATCATCTTGTCAAGCCCCTCTTGGACGCTCTATAGGTTTTGCTAATGAGGGAAAGCCGAACTGGTGCAATGGTGCTCCCATGATAAGTACAGTAGGGACCTAAAGGGAGGCTAGTCCAAAGTTGTAGAAGGACTAGTGACAGCTCATATCACACAAATTGAGCTTTGCCCTGCATCTGAAAAATATATTTAAACCCTTGTCTTTCCCTACATCCCTGCCCATGATCTGCCTTCCTCTAATTCTAGCCATTTCCTGTCCCTACCCCAGCAGCCCCACTCTGATCATTCCTCCCCGGTAGTGAAGTGACCCACAATTGGCACTGAATTACACATAATTACTTTAGAGGATTGCAGGTATCTGTTTTAGCAATTGTGATTAATGATACTATCTGTTGTCCCTGCCACTTTGTTATTAGTGTTTAAATTGTATTTTGTAAAGTAATGTACCCTACACTTATCTACAGGTGGTTTATAAGTTGACAATGTCAAATAAGTAAATGTCAAATAAATGCAGAATAAAAAGAAGATGAGGTTAATGAGGTAAATATGGTTTCCGCAACATAACTGCTCTGACAATTCTGAACCTTATACTATTTGGTCTATCCTTGGAATGAACAGCCCATATAGTTCTATTTATTGTACCTGTAAAATTGCTTTTGCTTTTCCGTCACAATCTATTTAATGTTGGGGCAAAGGGTACAATGTTCTAGGAACAATGACTCTCAATGACACTTTTCCCATGAGTAATCTAATAGCATAATCACCTTATTAACAATGAATCAATTCTTTGTGTACCGTAGTTCAAATGTATTTTGTAGTTCTTAATGTACTGTGTCCTCTGAATCTACAGTATTGTGACACCCTTTTCCTGAATTCCTCTTTGCATCAACGGTGTTGCTTTTATTAAATAAGACAAGTAAAAAAGAATAATGTGGTCAAAATTAAAAATAAATGAGAACATAACCACCACACTGTATCAATTTGCTTGCTGGATCTGGGCTGGTTTTTGTCTGTACTTCACCTCAAATATTTGGTTCACCATCAGGAAACTATGATTCTATGCACTCCTGCTATGATGCTTAATTTTTGTATGCTGTGTGTGTGCGTGTGTATATATATATATTGCTTGGGCTCATCTATTGCAAACTAATCTAAGCTATTTCAATCTAAGGTTAAGCTATGGTTGACACTTGAGAGGGCCAATTTCAGTGTGCCCGTGCTGAATTTTAATAAAAAACTTGTAGCAAACTTGTAATAGCAATCAAAAGAGCTAAACTGGGCTAAACATTACAATCATAAAATCATAATGTACATGTGTACTAGGTGGTTTACTGTTTTGTTGTTTCTACAGTTATACATTTGTATGAAAGTGAAAACATGATAAATCAAAGACAGAGGTAGGCATACATTATTTGGTCCAGTACTGTATATACCCACATTTTGTGCTATCCCATTCATCAAATCGTTATTATGATTTGACACTGTGGTATTGTAATGTATTGTAAAATCATACATTTTCTCCTGTTTAAATGGAAGAGATTATTTATATTGTCACTTGGTCTCCAACTGAAAAAAGTGCTATTGAAGTTTAAACAGCATGCTATTGTATTCTGAATTTCATGCTGAAATCAATATCATCATCGTTTCAAATGTGAAAAAGCAAGTTGAATATGTTTAGTTTTCTCAAACTGTAAATACACCTGATAATATCAGCTTTGAACACTCCACATTAAAAATATTTATGGAGATCTCAAAATATAGCATTATTTAAGGAAAATTTCTGAAGCAAGAATAATCTGAGTAGGAACACATAGATCTATGGCCACAGAAAAGCCTATAATCTTAAATATGCAAATACATCTGCCACATGATACCAAAAATAGGATACTCTAGTCCTTTCCAAACGCATGTGCATGTAAGTCCCTGTGTCATTTGTATTGATGGAACAAGAGATCAGCTTCAATTTATAGTGCATATACAGAGTAGCCTATGCATTTCCTCTATTCCCTTCGACCTTAGAATAATACTGTACTTGAAACGTCTGTACTAAACAGCAAAACGTTCACAAAAGGAGGGCCCTGCATTTTCATGACACTGTTTATTTGCCTAGCAGGCGTCCTTGTCTAGGGCAAAGCTACAGCATTTACATTTTTACATTACAGTTATGCAGCTGGATATTTCCTGAAGCAATCACGGTTACGTCCCTAACACAGGGGTGCAATGGCCACGCCTCATTTGGGAAATAAACCTGCAGCCTTAGGGCTAGTCCACTTCCTTCACCAATACTCGCGTCACAAAGCCCTGCAATCCCACTTTTCGCGCGTCGAAAGTGTTAACTTGTTGCCGCAGCGCTGAGGTACCATGGGTGTTCCTGGGGCTTTGCAGGGCGCCTCGGATCCATTCTCACTTCCATGCATTACAATGTCATGGAAAGTCAATGACGAGCAAGAACAGGGTAAGACAAACGATCGTTCCAGGGAGAGGGACCCTTCCCGGGGGCTACGGCAAGCCGAGAGAGGCCCTAATTAAAATGCAGAGCCTGTGTAACCTTCATAGGTCCTGTGTTTAAACATCGCTTCTTCCAGAAGTAGCGACAAATTAAATCATGGCTGAGCACTGACAGCCTGTGAGAGACAAGTTCAATACAGATGATTTATCTACGGAGACAAATGAAATCAGCGTCAGCGTGTTCTTCTGAGGCGGCCGCATTGTCTCCAGCAAGAAAGTTGGGAGAAAACCTAATTTGTATCGAATTTGGTCGGAAACGTACTCTTGATCCAGAGTATCAGGCCAGAGCAGGGGTTAAAAAAATAAAAAATAAAAATTATACCTGGAAGTATCAGGATGACACTATTTTCAGCCAGAGAATGTGCTGAATAGGACTTGATAATCTTGTTTTGAAGGTTGTGTTTCATGCAGGGCATCATCACTAATTGAGCCATGAACTACATCAGTCAATCTGGGGATCTTCTTGTCGGAATTACTTAGATTGTTTAAAAATTTTGGAGTATAAAGTTAGAAAGTAAATTTATTGATCCTCCATTTGGCACCAGTAACTGTATATACTGTTATTATACTGTTCTTGCCAAACAATATAAGAATACTAGCATGCCGGGGATATAAATATGCTTTAAGTTGCTGGACTTTCCTCATGAGGTATTCAGCTAAATCACTAGGCCTTGGTGCAGTCATTTGCCCCACAGTCTGGAATCGAATTCCAACAATACCAGTTCCGACTGTGGATGGAAGCTCCATGGGGTGGCACATAATTGTATATAGTGTCACCCAGGGAGAGTTCATTGCACGCTAGTGACTCCTCTAGTTGATTAGGCGCCTGCAGTTTGCCAGTCCCAGATGCCCAAGGAGTGTTTTTTTACATTATCCAGAGTGTAATTTAGAGGGAAAAAATACAAAAAACATCCTATGTATGTCATTACAGATTGAGCTTAAGTTTATTGCAAACTGTGCAACAAAGTCAACATACGCAATCATTCTGCCAATTAGTGCAGCTTTGTGGATACACCTGTTGCTTAGCAGTGAGAAAGTGGGTAACTTTGGGTTAGCTGGTGCCTGTGAGTAGGCTTTAAAGAAAATTATGGCTAAATCAAATCAAATCTAATTTATTTGTATAGCGCTTTTTACAAATACACTGTCACAAAACACTTAACAAAAGGGAGCCCAGGCCTAAACCCCCCAAAAGCAAGCCTAAGGCAATAGTGGCAAGGAAAAATTCCCTTCAAAACGATAGGGATAAACCTTAGGAGGAACCAGACTAAAGGGGGGGAGCCTATCCTCTTCCGGCCGGCACAGGGTGTGTCCAAAAAAGACCGTATCATGGTCAGTCCAAAGGTGAGTCTAACCTCCGAGTTAGGTAGTCAGTTGGGGGAGGCTAAATCAAGTGAGGGTCCAGATCCAGGGACTGGGGTAGGCATGGGAGGACTGGCCTGGAATCAGTTAATAGTTAACAGTGATAAAAGTGGTTAGGCTGAAAAAAAGCTGACAATTTTAATGACGTGTTGGTGGTGTTTACAGTGGGATTTTACAGACAAAAAAAAAAGAATTAATTAATCCAATAAGCAGGCCCTGGAAGCATAAAAATTATGTTATCAAAGGTTTTTATTTATTTTAATAAGTCTTACTTTATTCATTGAGCTTACTTTAATAAATAGGCCTATTTTGTGTTCCATTACACTTATTTAATTATGCTGGCATGCCCTATGTTGCATAGCAGCAAGGGCGGAAAAAATCGCTTAAATGGCATGCCAGCGGGAAGTATGACACAAGCTATCAGCTGATAATGAAACAGTGGCAGGTAGTGTGGCTTAAAGCTGTGGTAACACTGCTTGGTAAGGGTTTGGAACGGACCCAATGATAAGCTAGCGAGATAGGCGCAAGGCATAATGTTTCATCATGACTGACTGCTAGTAAACCATGCTAGTACTAGCCAGCAAAAATGTTATCAACAAAATTGAACTGTGTATCGTTTATGTGAGTTTGACAAAGGCTAAATCTTAATCATGACTATAGCTAGGTAACCACAAGCCTTCAATTCTATATTCTATTTGTTATCCTACCTCTTGGTTTTTCACGTAGTCATCCACTGCAATCGCTGGTCGAGCTGTAGAGACGGCATCCCTGCTTGTTGAGCTAATGTTAGATGATGTAACATTAGAATCAGTGACCGGTGAAAAAGCCACAAAGTGTCATTCGTTCGGCTAATTTTAATTTGGTTGTTCATTAAATTTTGTTGTTTTTTGCTACAGATGTGATCTTCCAAAGCCTTAAATCCTCTGGAGTCATAACTGACCATACCTGAACAATATGTGCAGAGTATTTTGCCAGGAATATCAACTTTTTTACAACATTCACCCAGTGTCACTTTGCTGGTCATTTCCAGCCAGTCCCAACGGAATCAGTTTTTACTCCGCTTTCAATTTCTTTTAACCTCAAACTACAATCACTTTTGCCTTTTTTCTTTTCACCATTTCTAGAGGCTTAAGCTAGCTAGCATGCCCATGACTTACAGTGACTGACAATGACTATGCTTGTACTGCTGTCAACCTGATTAGTCTATCATTAAGTGTGGCGATTGACAACAAATGAAAACCAATGAGGCTTATTGTGGGTCATCAAGACCCCCCCTTAAAAAACCCCAAAACATCAGATCTACACAAATCTTGTGGTTGATGCTTTCTGATCCAGGAAAAGCGGAAATCCGTGAATTGGCAGAACTCTTTCATCACTGGTCAATGGGCGGGTTTGATGGGGGCAGCTCACACTTCAATAGGGCTCAGGGGTGGGTGCTATGGCACACTTTTTGTGTACCAGGACTGAAATCTGTGTACAGGACAGGAAGCTGGAAAGCTGCCACTGTGCTGTTTTACTGTCCTGTGGAGGTAACACTCCTCACAGGGCACTGGCAATCTTCTGTTTTGGGTGCTACTAAGTGCAATATCATCTACAGCCCACTAGGGAGTAGTGGAACAAAACGTAACAGCACAGTATAATCTCGGTTACTAGAATACCTCTACAAATGCTTATGAATTTGCTCTATATACATGTGAGTGCTATAGGAACCTGGAGGGGGTGATCACAAGCCAGGTGGGAAGCCATCCAGGTGGAATTAGAGGGAAGCACAATGTAGGTATCAGTGCATACCAGTGTGATATGCAGGAAATACATCTACAAAAAGTACAAACTCACACTTTCAGCTGTTATGGAAAAGTGCCCAACCCACAAGAAAGGGAATAGAATATGGGTGGGGGGACAAGAAGGACATGTCCCTGTGTTTCACAACATGATTGTGGCGGCACGAGAGGAAGCCAGAGCGGGAGCCATGGGCCAATGGTCAGATTGTGACAAGAGCCTCTTCAAGGTCATGTAGCCCATGGGAATATGGTGAACCGTCATAGTGTGGGACTACCTGATTAACCACATGTGGGTTAGTACAGCTAGTGCATTGACTTGGCTGGTTCTGTGCACAGAGGAGAAGGAGGTCAAAGGGGAACCACGCTAATTTGAGAGCTGAAAACATTAATTACCTCCCTCAGTTAATGCCTTTAGCTCAGCTAATGTGAAGTGATATTGTTGCACACAGGAGACCCATGATCGAACCTCCTTGGTCACATATAGTATGTCTATAAACAGTATGTATGTAACGTCAAGGTTTTTTGTGAAAAATGTGAAAATGGAATCTATTTGACTGTGTAACACATTTTCCCAGTGGCACATACAGTTATTCTAGTCTAGTACTGCCTGAACACAATTGCTCTTTTTTTTGATGGCAGACATTTTGAAGAGAGAAATAAAACGAAATTTCTGTTTCAGCAGTTCTGGAAAAAAAAGAAATATTAAGAATTTCAGTGGCATCAATAAAATTCAGTAGTATTGTATGCTCAAAAAATTATATTATTTTATACTAATACAATTACTCAGAGGTAAAGTAATGTTTTCCCCAAAGAGATATGTCACAATTATTCACACCCATTTTCACTCCCTCCCCTTCCACCTTTCCCTCGCAAAGATAACGTGACTGAGTCGTCTCTACTGTATAGTGTTTTATGTGATCGGTGAACACATTGGGGGGATCTTTGATAATAGATTAAATCTGACCATTTCCCCTACAGTATCTTTAAAGATCCTCAGATACTTCTGTTTGCACTTGTGGACTGCCCTCTTCCATTCAAACCACACATTTTCAATCAGACTAAGATGGCAATTGCAAAATAGTAATTTTGTGGTCAGTTAATCATTTCTTGGTTTATTTTGAGCTATGCTTGGGATCATTGGTTGCTGAAAGATCAATTTGTGGCCATGTTTCAGCTTCCTAGCAGGTATGAAGCAGGTTTGTCCAAGGTGTCTTGGTATTTGCTGAAGCAGATGATTCCATTGACCTTAACAACAGCTCCAGGACTAGTAGATGCAAAATAATTAAAACCCCACCATGATATTTCACTGTAGGTATGACATTCTTTTCAACACCAAACCCACCACTGGTTTGCATGCCCAAAAAGCTAAATTTTGGTCTCATCTGACTGTAACACCCATTCCAATCAGAGTTACAATACCATTTAGAAAACTATTAGAATATTTAGAAGATTATTTTTCTTGATTGTTCTCAATAGAGGATTTTTTTCTGGCAAGCCTTCCAAAAAGCCTATTGGCATGGAGGTGGCATCTGATGGTAGATTTGACCATTGATTTGTCAAGGGCAATCATCACAGAATCGTCACGCTAAATCTCAGACCGGCTCAGACACAACCGCCATGTTTTTTGTAGCTTTACTAAGATTATTGGTAGGCTATTATTCAAAGAGTTTGGCATTATTGTTAGGTTTGTGTTATGAAAACTGAAATAAACACATTTTCTTTGAAAGGACAAAGTATAGTATTGTCATTTTCATTCACGTAATTAGAATATACATTTTCATAGTACAACATTTTCATTCCTCACATAAATAGATTTTTAGAAAGATATAGGAATCACTGCGATGCATTCCAATGCTCGAGCTAAACGCAGGCCTTTGAAACAAAAGGATCTGAACTGGATAGTGTCAAATGAGAAAATTGTTTTAACAATCTTGCGCCTTCATAAATCGACACTCGGATTAAGAAATGTTTTGCTTGTAGCTAGGGCTGCACGATATGGGCAAAATCTCGTATTGCGATAATCTTGCTACATATTGCGATTGCGATATAGCACGCGATGTAACAAAACACATGGGTGCAAAATGTATCATTGATGTGTTCCAGACATCATAGAATACAGGTATTCTATTAAATGAATTAAGGGAACCCAAACAATGAGGTATTAAATGTGATCTTGGTAATGTTACGAACCAATAAAAACCACCAAGCACTGGATGGTTACTGTGCCGTGCCGTCCCGTGCTGTCGGTGGGAAAATGCCATTTGTGTCCCCAAGATATACAACCAGGTTTTGTAGATCTTCAACTGTGGCCCTTGTTTTTATTTGACTCACAATCTGCCTCATTGTGCGTGGGGGCAAGATGCACTTGCGTCCTCTACCAGGCAGGTTTACCACTGTTCCAGTGGTTTCCATTTAATACTGGAAATTGGTATCTTTAGTTGTTTTTTTTATAACCATCTCCTGACTTGTGAAGGTCAACAACCCTTTGTTTTGGTTCTTCTGAGAGTTATTTGCCTTTCCCCATGGTGATGGATGACATGTGTGTTACCTAATTTTTATACCCCAGTGAAACAGTGGCTTACAATACAGTTCCCTAAAATTTAGTTGAACTTATAAAAAATAGCATGCTAATTTATTTTAGTTTACTTAACAATATTATTAGGGGTGTAAATAATTCTGACATAACTTGTTGGGAAAAAAATATATATATATATATATTTAAATAAATATATTCTGGTGTCCCTAGGGGTTGGGCGACACTCACGGACCTTTGCAGAGGGGTTGGGCGACACTCACAGACCTTTGCAGAGGGGTTAGGCAGTTAAATAACCCAGAGGAGGCAGTATTCAAAACAAAACAAAACTTTATTAAACTAATTGACAAACACAAAACAGGGTGGGGTCTTTGGGGGAATTCAAAGTCCACAACCCTACTCGTCATCGTTGTCCGTAATCCAGTGTCAAAGTCCAGTTACGTTCCGCAATCCAGGTCAAACACAAAACAATCCAACTCACTTTTCCAACTCTCTTTCTAAATCCCAGCTGGTCAACAGACTTCACGGTTCTCTTTCCACATTCACAAACACTTTCCTACTCCTTCACCATGTGACAGGAGCTGGTCCCTTAAATATGTTTCCAAATGGCCTTCAGCTGTTCGTTAGTTCCAAACACTCAACTTCTTTCAGGTGTTGGACTGTGGCCTGCTGGGAAATGTAGTTTTTCTGGCTCCCCTGTGTTGAAGGACCAGGCAGCCCCTTGGGCTGCCACAATATATTACTTGTTAAACAAAATACTTTTTCTCGTGATTGTATTAGTATAAAAATATATAATTTTCCCATTTCTTTGAGGATACAATACAGCTCATTACCTGTATTGTTTATTTTACACAGTCTTCTATGTTTATCTTTATCGAGGGTGTGAATCATTTTGGAGGGTACTGTCGATTTTATATGTTGCATATGCAATACAAAAAATTGTGTTAATTTCTATATGATCAGCAAATAATATTTTTAGGAACAAAAACCTGAATGTAAGATGGAGTAGACTTAAACTTATACTTAAAATGTTTCCTGAGACATAACATATGTAATTATCTTTCCAATATAATAGGAGGGTTTTAACTAATAAGCACTATTCCATAATAGCATGTTTTTCCGAAAATGGGTATAACATTTTTAATGGAAACGAATGGAACTGAAATCCAAGAGTAATGGACTTTGTAACTCCCTGAGAGGATATAGCTGGCATCTTAATGTTGAAGTATATGGCTATTTTGTATTTCTTCCTTGTAGACATAGCATCTATGTAAATGTGAGGAAAGCAGGGAATTTTCTAGCAGTCATTGAATTCTACTCAATCAGACATAGGGGAGACCAGGGGTAATCTGGTCTTGTAGGTAAGATGAGCCACCCTCTGTTGCCAGGCAACCAAGTACATGATGTAGTGCCATCAACGTAAGGAGCTACACAGAGCACCTGTCTCCAATGTAATGCCTACAGTGTTTGGAATATCGATAGAGGTGTGGCTGCATTTTATGTAAGACAGTGCTTATGTTAGCCTGCTAAGTATATGCTAATGTTTCATGTAAAGTATTTGGGTGGCTGCTTTTAGGTAAGGTGGGCAACTGAACATGGGGTAAGATGATCCCTTGCCATGCAAAAAAAAAAACCACAGTCACAACCAAATGCCACAATATTTTACTCAGTTGACATCATAAGCATCAACTTGCCTTCTCATTACATACCCATAAGAGTAACGTAGTGAGTTCATATTCATTTGTGAGCATTCATTCTTCCACCAGCATGTTATTGAAAAATAACTAAACCACATATAAGCAGCTTTATTTTATTTATTTTGAGGTATAGACTGTGAAAGGTCAGTTCTGGTGACATTTTAGAGAGGTCTTTTAAACATACTGTATCTGGTAAGGTGATTCAAAAAGACATGACATCTGATTTGTTTTCTAGCTGTGAAACAATGGAATGTCTGATTCTCTTCTCACAAATAACTAGAAAGAAAATTGTTGGATTCGAACTACAATATTAGCCTTTTATGGAATATGAAAGAGTTTATTGTCTAACTGCCCTATGAAAGAGGTTACTCTCTGACTTATCTCCTGGCCTGCCTATTGATAGTCCAATTACCCTCTAGCAGTGTTTGAATTGGGTTAAAATAAGTGCAGGGACTCACTTTTTTCAGGTCTGCTGCTGTGGCGGGCGATTGACAGGGACGGTCTGACAGGACAACACGCTGCTACTACTAGCCTACATGTGATATGTTATCTAGCATACATATGAGTTGTAATAATCTGAGTTGTAATTGTAGTCCACTGCGGACCTCGCGGACATGCATTTTGCAGCGCTTTTTTATGGAAATATGATTATTGGGTGTAGAATAGTCTTTAACGACCAGAATATAATTTCATATTCTAATTATCAAAACTGGTTATTTCACCTCTCAAAAGTCACAGAAAAGTCAGAAATTGACTTCATTTAAGTGAGTACCGTTCATCATAAATAAGTAACGCGACGCACAATTAAATCCCGGGATGCAGGCATTGAAAATTAAGAAGTGGTGGAACTGCGTCCTGGTGAGCTTTGGCCCAATTCAAGCACTGACCTCTAGTATGATTTGAGACTGTTTACAATACCAATGCAAGTAAATGAAGAGAGGAAAAAAAATTGTATCGGCATCGGTATCGACCTATAATACCCATAATTGGTCAAACCCTACTCCTAAAACTCTGAAATCTCAGAATGGCTGTCAGTGTCCCGCTAGCAGTGCAGTGCACCCAGATCCGTTGATCGAGTGCACGTAACGTTACGTTGACTGAGCCTTCTCAAACGACTAAATTTAAGTCACCATGGCAACCCCGCGGCACTCACGAATCACACTCCCAGGGTTGACTACTATACATGTGCGCTCAAAATCCAATGGTCTGTGTGGGAGCACAGGGGGGGAAAAACAAAAACTGGGATTTGGGGTTTCACAGCATGAGAAATCGGAGGTGTGGTGTAAGGGCGTGTGAGCAGGGTCATTTGTGTGTGCCTCACGTTAGGCAGCTCCAACTAACATAAAATTATATTTTCCTAAATTCATCAGGAAATCAAAAGGCTATCCTTACATTTACCCTTACCAGTCAACCTTTAGGTTTAAGACAAACGGAGACTGCTCTTTTCCTTAAAAGGGTTTTGAAAATACCATTTTCAGGGGGAAGAGCATTTCATTTTCTTCTGTGATCTGGGCAAGTGGCTTATAATGTGGGCCTTAACTGACCCATCCAAAATAGCTAAGCAACTTTCTTAAATATTATTTTTCCAATTTTACCCTGTTTTTCTCCCAATTTGGTAGCCAATTACTCCCGCTGTGCTTAGTTCAATCCCCTCCCTCGTAGTTCGCTGCCGTAGTTCTGTGACCGGCAGTGACAAAGGCGGAAGCGCTGCCTCCTCCGAGACAGCACCCGCCGAGCTGTGGACTGTAATTCCGGTACCCCAGAACCACTCCTGTGCGCAGCAACTGTGTCGGCTTCCCTCCCCCCTCCCTGGGGCGGACAGCCAATTTCCGCCCCGATGGCACTCCCAGCCAGAGCCGACTCTGGCACAACGGGGAATTGAACCCCGGTTGCCGTGGCCAGTGTTGGACATTGAAACCATTAGACCACGCGGGAGGCCATAGCTAAGCAAATATAACAAGCAATTTGAATGCCTTTCTTCTGCTGATCACAGGCCTCTGAAATGTTCATAGACTTGTGAAGTCTTGTTAGAGCATGCCCTAATGGTGTAATGAAAGTTACCAAAATTGTGTCTTAAAATCATTTTCTAATGGTGTGCTTCAAATGCAGAGAAGTGGCTAATTCTACTCCACATGGGTCACAATACCCTTCTACATTATTAAATTACTCCACCACAGTGGCAAAAAACACATCTTTATTTACTAATGACTAACTTGATTTATTTGCTGTTTTCCAGATGCATAGTTCATATGTTTCATATTTATGTACATAGTGAACGAGAAAAGATTTAAAAACATGAACTAAATTGTTTAACTAAATCTTGTTGTGAGACAACATTTTGATGAAAACATTACTCAAATCATCTTTGAATGTTTTTATTATTCCAAAAAAAATCTGTCAGGGTCACAAAGGGACATTCCATGTGTGTTACTTGCTGGTAGCATCCTCTAATGCAATGGTTCTCAAAGTGGGGGTCGATCCATTTGCCTTGTGGGTGCTTTTTTTGTGTGCAAGATAGCTAATGTTAACTTGCAAAATGTAACGGTGGTTAATCCGTAAAAACAAGGACACAACAGATGTCGACATTGACAACAGTCACCCTGAAGCAATTCATGAAATTAATTCAGAGAGCCATACTTAAAATGACACAGGGATGTGACAAACGCATGGGTAAGGCCATCCACCACTAGTCTGACCAATCGTCCAAGTGTCGGAAATATCAAGACAAATTAATCCAGTATGGGTGTTATTCTCCACCGAGAATTGCGGGACCAAAAACAAGTAATAACACAGCAAACCACAATCACGATGGATGTATTGATATCTTTCAGATCTACCTATTTATGTGAAAATACCTTTCCCGCGATGACTTACATAAACAACAAATACCGATCACTACTCAACATGGAGGATGATCTCCGAGCGGCCGTCTCCAACATCGAACCGAGAGTGGAGATGTGCTCAGCAGGCCCACCCATCTTATTAAAACAAGTAAGTTGTAAACCTACATGTTAAACGTAATCAACATGCGAGAGAACAGATATATGTTTGTTATTATATGTATTCTTTTGATGTTGTTATTATTATCCAGGCACTGTCACCGTACTTGTGTGTGCGCGCACGCGTTTACTTGCTTTTCAAGATTGTCGGAAAACACCTCAGGGGATGGTGGGACTCGCGAATCTCTACCAAATATTGGGGGTCGTCGGCTGAAATGTTTGAGAACCACTGCTCTGATGGTTATCATTCAGTCATGAAAAACATTAAAGGATGACAGGGTTATCAGGAAATACCTCCAGGGTGTGATAAGGCACGAGACTGCAGGTCAATTGCCTTTAACCCTGGATGTGTAATATTTGTAATATCTGTCATATTATTTCATAAAAAACATCTACAAACCAAAATCATTTACCATGACACAAAAAATGGTTCCTTGAGGCAGTGAGGTTTCTTTATGTTCTAACTTGCTAAGTTAGGTAACCAAAAATGTTTGTGTTGCCCAACAACTAGCTAGAAATGGCCAAACCCATTTTATAAGTATCAATAAAAGTGTCATAATGTTCTGAATGTAAGTGAATGAAAAGAACATTAAATAAATTACGTTCTGAAGTAACATGAATGGCCAAACATAATTCATATAACTTTTAATTTAAATTTTTTACAATTTTCAATTCAATTCTTCAATTCTAATTCCTGCAATGTTTCTTCCTGTAGTGATTCAGCAACAGCGTTCAAGGGACTTCCCAGAAACTAGACAAATGTATGTGTTGGGAACATTTGCCCTAACATTTGAGAAAATGTTGTAGGAACTGAAAATGATTTTCTGGGAAGACCCCATTGTCAGAGAGAAGCATCGGTTTCTTGGCACTTGTGAAATGGCATGAGTAAAATTATAAAATAAAAAGGAAAAAAAGATAAAAATAGATCTTATATATAGTATACATATGAAGAGCTCATTCACAAAAGCTGATAAACTGGCCATTCCTGCCAAAACAAAACCAAACAAGCCATGAATGAGATCACAGTGCCGTCTTTGCGATTTCCAAATCATTTTGTTGGCAAACTCGATATATCTCATGCTTTATGTACAGTTATCGCAAAGACAGCACTGTGATCTCAATCAAAACTTGTTTGGTTTAATTTTGGTAGTTTATCGTGTATGAACTCTTCATATACCCGGCAGAATAAATGGGCCAGCAGCAGCAAAAAGGTATAGAATCAAAAAACTATTCCTACTATATCTTGTGAACAATTATTTGCAGGGGAAACAACTTTACAAAAGTGATTTAAATGAAATAACAAATTATATTGCCATAACTCTCACATTATGTTGAATGTGAGTTGTTTATGTTTGTATTAATATTGATTAATTTAAGTGTGGTCTTTATGTGTCTCAAGCTGGATACTGGAGCTGATCATTGGAGCACACAATTCATCTCACATGAAGCTCTGATGTAACTCTGGGTCATCAGCTCTCACCAGCCACATTTTTCCTTTATTCATCATTAGATTAAATTGTATATAAATAATATCAACACAATTTATTCGCTCATGACTAAATTCAAAGGTGTAGGTCTAGCTGAGCATGTAAACAAGGGGTGGTATATCTGCCTTTTTGAAGCTATTGAGACTGTCTGAGATGCATAACAATTTTCATTAGCTAGATGAAGGCACTTTCTATAATAGCCTAGACCCATAAATCAATATAATTCATGCCTACACTGTGCTTGTTGAGGATTCTGTGGTTTGAAAAAATACATAGAATGCTTCAAGGATGATATTTTAAGAAGTCACTTGGTATTAAACGTCAGAGCAATTATTTATAAAAGCCAGACATGAGTCTTGCTCTTCTGAAGCATGTATCTGGGGGTAAACTCAGGAATACCCATTAGTGTTTCAATTAAGATTCAGTGCTACAGACCTCTTCAGTGCCAGACAGCACCCTTAATGCTGTATAATTATAAAAAGTGTGGCTTAGAAAATTGATCTCTTTCACCCCAACAGGATCTCTACCCTCGGTCTCAAAATGAACATGTTGCATTGAATGTGTGTGCACTTCACAGTCTCTGCACGCCCTAGTCCTGCCAAAGATTAAGATCCAATTTATCTATATGTTAAGTGTGCACCCACAGTCAGAATAAAATGACATAACTTACATCCATGCACCTTTGTGGAACAATGATTTTGCAAAGCTATTAAATGAAACATGTTTTAACACCTAAACAGGGTGTTAAAACATATATACTATATAAAATGTATGAGTGATGTGTTATAATACTTACACTATTAGCTATCAAAAATCATAAATAGAAAGGAGGAATATATAGAAGTGACTACATAAATATCCTCAATATAAACAGCTAATTGGTCAGTGTTAAATTAGGGAGTCCAGTAGTTCAATAGGGACCAAATGCAAACTCTGGGTTCATTCAACTAACACTGTTATATATGAGTCCAGTAGGGAATAAATGTATTCTATCGGAGTTGATTTTACACTGGGTTGGGCTATTCACTTTAACTGCTGTCAGATCCCAATAACAGTGATGAAATTTACTTAATTTACTAAAATTGACAAAAAATGAGAAAACATAAGAACTAGACTTGTCTGACCAAATTATCAAAGTGATGGGGGGTTAGGTTAGGCCAGGAAACAGTACCTTCAGGCAATTGGCTGTCCGCCCCAGGGAGGAGCGTTAGTTAGGTTTCGGTGTTCAGTCGGGAGGGAAGTCTTGGTATAGGTTTTACGTTCTGTCAGTCCCCCTTAACGTTTCACAGAACTTGTGGGTCAGGACATAAATCATTTACTTACAAATAGAAACCTTGCTCGCTAATAAGCGCTGCTGTTGGCTCTCCTACACAGAAGTGGCTCTGTAGTACCGGGATACAGTCAACGGCTTGGCGAGTGCTGTCTTGGAGGAGACGATACTTTGCCTTCGTCACTACTGGTTGCAGGGCAATAAGAATACATTTAGTCCCTGCTGGACTCATATAAACGATGTAAGAGTTGGACTATTTCTGTCAATGATTGACAAACCAAACATTAATTGGTAGTGTCAGGTCAGGGTAAATGTGAAGAGGAGTTTTTAGATATGGTTAATGTCAGTTACTCAGCCTACGAGAGGGAAATCAATACTGGATCTGGTTTTGTGTAATAATCCTGACAGAATTTGCAGCAACCACTAGGGACAAGTGATCATAGTGCATAGTTACTTTTGATATTTTTGTCAAGTCAAGACGGCCTCCTCTAACTCTAGAATTTTTAGAACATAAGGCATCAGGCCTTGATGGCATATACAGAGTAGTATAATTCCAATATATACAGTAAGAAGGAGAACCTTACTGATCCAGGGAACAATAGGCATGTCAGTTTAACATGCATCTCATGTAAAATACTGGAATGTATGGGGGGGCTTGATTGAGGTTTTTTTTACATTCCTAAAAGGGATTAACAAAGTGAACTAGCAAAGATTTTTTAAGATAAATTTGGTTGGCAGTACAAGAGGCCACAGGTGGAAATTAGTTAAAGGCAAATTCTGCACAGATATTATAACGTTTTTCTTTACACTGAGAGTCGTCAATGCCTGGAACAGCTTGCCAAGTCAGGTAGTAGAGGCAGAAACACTTGGGCTATTCAAGTCCAGACTAGATGCAATACTAGATACTCTTTAGATTAGGATATACTGATTAGAACAGTATGTGCAAAGACAATGGCCCTGTATGTAATTCCCCGCCCCCCCTTCCCGCCCACAGGTTTTGAATGTTGTCATTGAATAGCTGGTACCTGGGCCTGGTAATATGTTCTTATAGTTCGGGTTACTTAGTCTAACTGCTGTATCCACACGAATGTCTCATTCTTCAGTGGACATTATTGAACTGCAGGCTATCAGGTATTTCAGGGGCAATGTGATATAGGATGTATCAATAGATAGACAAGGTTTAGCAATATGCCCTTTGGGCATGGTCCCGAGATTGAGCAGTAGGTGATGCTGATGTAAATAGAAATCCAAAGCAGGACCTTAACTGGTCCTATTCCTCACCCCCTGCCATGACTTTTTAAACAGGTCATTATAACTGTAGATCAGCAGGCTTGGAACAGGCCACTGATTTTCTTATGGATAACTAATGCAGTATGAAACCACAAGTACACTGTCAGACCACATGAGCGTGGGCAGTAAAGGGTAGATCAAGGGGAATATAAGGGACAAAATACAGTATGTTCACACAATGCAAAATATTATAAATATCATAAACATTAAAACTAAAAAAGACAGAGTTTTGTTTGCTTTTTAATCTGCACACACCAGGCCTACTCTTGCTAACACCCCAAGTCCGAACCCACCTTTTACGACATCGGTCACAGTCTTCTCTTCTCTTCCCTCTCCTGCAATACCAATACAGCATACTAATACAAAAGGTTGCAGCAGAGAACCTGCTGCCAATTCCTAATGTAATAACTACACATGTGGGTTCACTGACCGTCATAGTTGAGATATCTGTTGAATCTTAGGCCACCCAGTCCATCTCTCTAAAAGGTATAGACCATTCCAGGTGTAGTTTACAGCAATATAGAGGATGAATTAAAGATATTCTGGGAGTTGGGAAGATGTCCATATTTTATTGTATGTTTCAAAAGGCATGTTTTACAGCACAGAATCAGAGGACAGAAAGAAAATAACTTTCACAGTGGGGTGTGCTTTCTGCACGGCTTCCTGTTGCAAATATATTGAGCAAAATCTGTGGCAAAGAGAGCAATTAATAGAAGTAAACTTCTCAGTCACATCACCTTTATTCAACTCTTCTCATTCACATTGCCTTTTTTCACTCTGGCTTCAGGAACACAAACAGCAAGGACTTCCACAGCTGATGTTACCGGCTGAAAGGAGAAAATTGAAATGCATGGGAACAAGAACTTCCATATTGATACACAGGAAACAGAATTTTTATTATTATACATAATTTATACATGTATTGGCTACATGTTTCTGTTTATTTGATTTATACAGCAGTTATACTTAAGACTTTATTATGTTTTGTATTTGTTTAGGATTACATTTTCACCTCAATGTCAATGTCACTAAATATACATTGTAGAATCTGATCATTGAAAATCATATTTTGATATAATTGTGTGTCTAAAATCTTCAAGTCAGAAGCAATAATCAGGACATTCAGTGCAACTTAGGTGAACGGATTGGACAAAAATGAATCTGACAGAGGCAATTTATCTGTTTGTATTGTTAGGCCTGCAGTTATAACAAACACTGTATATGTTCTTTCTTTCTTCCATGACAAGTGCATCATCAAGGAAAGATGAAGGAACAAATGAATATGTTTTCAGGAAGTTTAAATAACTTGACGGCGGTGGACTACCGGCTCCTTACTGCAATTGCCATTGTCAGAAAGGAGAAAGGGGATTCATGTAACTGACAGAATCCAACCGTTAATGTTACAATGTGTGACAAATAGATTGCTCTACAAAAAGCCTGAAAGTGTCATCTTTTGTAAAGAAAAATTGTACAGACAAAATCGGCCACACAGCAATGACACACCACATTCAAGGTTTCTCTGTGCAATTTGTATGTTTGAACCTTAAGAATGGATTTGCTCTTAAGATGCAAACTTTTGTTACCTTTAGGGGAGAGGGAATTTCCCACTTTTACCTCCATCAAGCGAGGCTAACTAGCTAGCCGGGTAGCGATTTTAGCACATGGGCTTTTTTTGTGGTTTTCTGCCCTCTCAGGAGCAAATCTAACAGTTTTTTATTTGTATAGCGCTTTTCACAAATGCATTGTCACAAAATGCTTAACAAAAGGGAACTCAGGCCTAGACCCCCCAGAAGCAAGCCTATGGCGACAGTGGCAAGGCAAAACTCCCCTGATAGGGAGAAACCTTGGGAGGAACCAGACTAAAAGGGGGGGAGCCCATCCACACAGGGTGTGTCCAAAAAAACGGTATCATAGTCAGTCCAAAGGTGACTCAGGGCTGGCTGACTTTGTGCCTCCGAGTTAGGTAGTGGGTTGGGGGGGAGGCTAAACCACATGAAGGGGGTCCAGATCCAGGCACTGGGGTAGGCGTGGGGGTGAGGGTTGATGGGGGCAGTTCACACTTCTCGCAGGATCTAGGGCTCGGGGGCGGGTGCCCCCAAGTTAGAGGCCGAGGCAGAGAAGAGAACATGTAGTCAGAAAAAAGCTGCGCTATAGCCAGAAGCATTATGTGAGAGCAGGGGAGCACAAGCATAGGAAATATACAGATAGCCCAGACAGGTGCAAGCTATGGCAGTATACCTATTAGGAGAGGGACAGAAAACACAGGCAGCCATGAGGGAGTAGTTCCAAACCATCCACACCTGATCAAGGATAATCAGCCTAACAGTAGTGGTGACACGTTGAGACACTAGGGCACGGCCTTCTCTATCTCTACACCTATACTATGTTTGGCAGTAGGCTAGGCTGAAAAGATATGTTTTTAATCTAGACTTAAAAATGTAAACTGTGTCTGAATCCCTAACATGCTTTGATAAACCATTCCACAACAGAGGAGCTCTATAAGAGAAGGCTCTACCACCAGCTGTGCTTTTCAAAATTCTAGGGAGTAATAGATAGCCGGCTTTTTGTGAATGAAGCAGTCATGTCGGCTTATAAGGAACAATCATTTTGGTCAGATATATAAGTGCAAGTCCATGCACTGCTTTAAAAGTTAGCAGCAGTACTTTATAATCAGCCCGATATTTAACAGGAAGCCAATGTAGTGATGCCAACACAGGAGTAATGTGCTCATACTTCTTACATCTTGTCAAAATATGTGCCACTGTATTCTGTACTAGTTGAAGACTCTTAAGACAGCTACCAAAGCAGCCAGATAGTAAGGCATTACAATAGTCTAGCCTCGATGCGACAAAAGCATGCATGAACATTTTTGCATCCTCTAATGACAGAAAATGCCTAATTTTAACTATGTTTCTGAAAAGAAAGTGAAAGAAAGCCACTCTGGAAGTGTTTTTAATATGTGTGTCAAATTTAAGATCCTGATCAATAGTAAAACCTAGGTTCTTGACTGTCAGATTTGATGCAATCAGGCAATCTGCAGATCCAACTTATTCCTTAAGTTTTTGGGGCCCAAGACCATCATCTCTGTTTTATCTGAATTCAAAAGCAGGAAGTTTACTGCCATCCAATTCTTTATATCAGAGATACAAGCCTCTAACTGAGTGAGTTGAAGTATTTCACCTGGTTTCATTGATATGTACAGCTGTGTATCATCTGCATAGCAATGGAAATTTACACCATGTTTGCGAATAACATTACCCAGGGTTAGCAAGTATAATGAGAACAGTAATGGTCTGATCACTGAGCTTTGTGGAATACCATATATCCCTGAGAGTAGTCAGAGAACTCTGATCTAATTGCACAAATTGAAACCTGTCTGATAGGTATGATTTAAACCATAAGCGTGCCTGTCAATGCAAACCAACCAGGTTTTCTAGCCTGTAAAGGAGAAGTTGGTTGTCAATAGTGTTAAAAGCAGCACTTAGGTCAAGGAGCACTAGAATAGAAGCACAACCAGAATAGTCATTCACAGTAAGTCATTCACAACTTTAACAAGTGCCATCTCAGTGCTATGGTTTGGTCTAAAACCTGATTGTAGTGTTTCATACAGAGTATTTGTTTTTAGGAAAGCAGTTAATTGTTGAGCTACAGATTTTTCTCAACATTTTTACAAATGGGAAGATTTGAAATGGGCCTATAGCTCTTCAGATTATCAGGATCAATATTTGGTTTCTTTAGAAGAGGCTTGATTACTGCCACTTTTAAAGACTTAGGAACGGAACCCAATAATAGGCATGTATTTATAATATATAACATGGGCTGGTCTAGCACAGGGAAAATCTCTTTAATAAGCTTTGTTGGAATGGGGTCTAACAGACATGTAGATGATTTGGAGGACATAACCAGTTTATTAAATTTGTCCAGATCCAAGGGAGTGAAAAACTCAAGGGTCTCTATGCAACCCTGCTCCTGATAGCCCTGTGCCATCTCAGGAATTGGAGTACTAGATATCGGAGTCATTTTTATAATTTGTTCTCTGATCGTCTCAATCTTATCAGTAAATGAGTTCATGAAGTCATTACAATTATAGTTAGGAGGATAACTGCTGTAACCTGAGGACAGATTTTTTTTTGTCAGTTTAGCTACCTTGTTAAATAAAAATCTTGGGTTGTTTTTATTCTGGTCAATTCATTTTGAGAAGTAGGATGACCTAGCTGTAGTAAGAGCATGCTTGTATTCTATGAGTCATTCCAAGCAGAGTACAAAACCTCTAAATTGGGAGAGTGCCATCTGCGTTCTAATTTCCTGGAAACTTGTTTAAGGGCACGGGTATGGTCAGTAAACCAGGCTGCAAGTTTCTTCTGACTGCATCTTTTCCTCTTGAGGGGTGCAACAGCATCAAGTCTATTCCATAAAATATGATTTGCCCCATCTGTTAGATGATCAATTGACAAAAAGCTTTTTGGATCCTGACTTGATAATAACGACTCGGGAAGTATGTTTATACATTTTGAAGCCGTCAATTAATTAATAGAGTGGCTGGAATAGTATCTAGGTTTCCGATTTAATAAGAATATTTACCTGAATTTCAAAAGTAATCAAAAAGTGATCCGATAGTACAGAATTATGGGGAGACACAATGATATTCTCAACATCGATACCATAGGATAACAATAAATCTATGGTATGGTTGTGGCAGTGGGTTGGTTCAGACACATTTTGAATAAAACCAAGAGTCAATAATAGCTGCAAAAGCCAATCCTAGAGAGTCACTATTATTATCAACATGTATGTTGAAATCTCCAATGATCACAACTTTATCTGCCATAGTTGCCAAGCTTGATAAAAACTCTGCCAAGTTTGGTCTTTGGTCCAGGTGGTCCAGGTGGTCTATAAATAGTTACTAAGAGGAAGGATTGTACTGGGGTAACTTTGTCTTTTGACCATCCAGAAAGCATAACAAGTGCTTCAAAAGAGGAGAACTTATCCCAACATTTAGGTGTGAAACTAAATTTTGTTGCATAAATCACAGCAACACCGCCCCCTCTACCGGACAGACACGGCGCTTGACAACTAGTATACCCATCAGGAGATGCCTCATTAAGTGCATTGTATTTGTCAGGCATAAGCCAGGTTTCAGTCAAACTAACCAGGTCAAAACTATAGTCAGTGACAATGACTATATTCACAAGAACTGCCTTGGGGGAAAGTGATCTAACATTTAACAATCCACATTTAAGAGATGCTACAGGCAACACTTACAGCAGGCTGAGAGGTTTTAATATAAATAAGATTATGTACACAAATGCCACGACAGCCAGTGTGCTCAGATAGCTTTTTATTTCTAACACCATTTCCAAAACGAGGGACAGACACAGTCTCAATAGCTAAGCTAGTCACAGGTTTTTGGAAGCTAATGGATTAGTTTAGGACCAAATGTCTGCTGCCTGGCTAGCACTCTGAAAAGGTCACACATTTTGAGAGTTTAGACTATGGGAAATGTTTCTAGATAGTAGAAGAGCACCTCTCCAGCTCAGGTGGAGTCTGTCTCTCTTCAGTAAGCCAGGCTTTCCCCAAAAAGTAAGCCAATTGTTTATGAAGCCCAAGTCGTTGTCAGTACACCAGTTAGCCAGCCAGAGATTTAGCGATGTAAGTACTGTAGACTTTGTCACTCTAACAGGCTGGGATAGGGCCAGAGATAATTACGTCCCGACTGAGTGTTTTTGTGAGCTTATACACCAAAACAAAATTACTTTTAGTGATCTCCAACTGTCTAAGTCGAACATCGTTGGTGCCAGCGTGGATAATAATTTTAGAATATTTACAATTATTTTTAGCTAGCACATTTAAGTTTGCCTCAACGTCAGTAGCTCTGGCCCCAGGCAAACATTGGACTATGATCGCTGGTGATTCTATTCTCACGTTTCCTAAAATGGAATCGCTAATAATCAGAGCTTTCTCAGTAGGTGTATTACTGAATGGGGAGAAATTATTAGAAACGTGAGTTTGGTGTATGACCTCCTTGGGACAGCGACTATGCCTCCCTCAAACCATGACAAAAACGCCTTGTGGCAAAGGCTCTGCCAGAGGAATAGCACTGATGTCTGGGCTATTTAAACTCCCTGGTGCGTCTGGTGCTTGTAGAAAATACTCTATGCAACTCTTTCCCTCCTGTATCTGGCGAAGCGTCTGGATACGGTCCTCAAGCTCAACTATTTTCTGCGCCAATTCTAAATTAAGCTGACACTTCCTACAAATACCAGTTATGTTAAACTTGGCATCAGAACTAATGCTAAACATATTGCACTCCAAACAGGAAATAAGAGAGGAAGCCATCATCTAATTCCTTAGCGTAAGTTTGTTTCCTTGATGGGGATCTATGGGGTTATAAAATCCACGCAGATTTGATTAAATGTAAATTAGGAATAAAATTAAATTCTTGCAGCCAAAGTATTTGGTTTTTTACGCGATTGTAGTGATAAAGTTATTTAGAAGTAGCAGATGTGAGTAGGAGCACGGTAGCATTTCAAACAACTTGTGTAACAGGAACAGGAAATTACCAAGTGTTGTTTGACTAATGAGTAAGGAAGTAATAGTTAGCTAGCTAGCTTGCCTTTCACTGTCCTCAAGTGAACATTAGTTCAATATCACCTAATTCCATGTGCTGCTGCATATAGCTAGTCTCCCTTACTACAAACCACTTGGGACCGGGCTATCTGGTCACCATCTCATCAGAAGTACACATGCACACACACGCAAACACACACATTCACACATGGATTGCCCTAAAGGGCCATTAAGAGCCCACCCTAGTACTTACCCTCAAGTTATTCTGAAGCCTATTCCTCTGTGTTTATCTATATCTGTGCTTATCTGGGTTTGGCTTTGAAGTCACCTAGGCTAATAAACCAGAACAGGACAGAACCATAAAATACATAAAGCCATCCCTGACAACCTAAACTGGAGGGGTACAGCTGCATTGGGCCAGCATATGCTTAGGGTAGTCAATAATTATTTAAATTAGGGACATGCGGGGCAGGGAGGGTAATTAATGTGAAGGGTATGGAGGTACAGACTGCCTGGATGGAAGATATAAGGCTAAGCGTAATAACACCAGTGAGGATATAATACATAAAGATGTTTTAGAGCAGTGGTTCCCAACCCTCTCCTTGTGAACCCCCAGCCAGTCCATGTATTTGTTAAATTCAACCACCAGCACGCCGCCAGCTGCTGAAGAAGGATGCTTATGTTGAAAAGAATGTCATATCTATAGTTAAATATCGTCACCTTCTTAAAATAATGGCCTATGCCTATGTAAGTCATCTCTTCATGGTGCTTACCACCTGGTAAAGTTGCCTACATCCTTAATTGAAAAGATCATACTGTTCCTACCCCGATAGTATAATGGCCTACGTCAAGAGTGTGACTTAGGCCGTTTTATTTTTTGCCTAAGTCATAAGACAATGTGACTTAGGCAATTTTACAAGCTTTCAAGATGGCGGCTGCTTGCCTAAGTCACTTACTCCAGAAGTAATTTGGCCTAAGTCAGGTTTAAAAAGTCTAAGTCACAACGGCATGTTCGTAAATTGGCCTAAGTTACATAATTGACAGAGAGCGTTATTTGTATGTCAGTCGTCATATATTGTCATAACCTTTTTGTGTGAAATGATTAATAAATATCATATATTCTATATTTGGTTCAGTTTATTCCGTTTTTTTAAAAACTTGAAAATATGACTTTCATTATTTTAAGAAGGTGATGATATGCTAGTGGATCTTTGATTTCATGGGTTGTTTTGCATCTAATGGGCCCTTGTTAAGGTTAATGGAATCATTAACTCCAGCCAGTATCAAGACATATTGGCCAAAAACCTTGTTCCCTCTGCCAGGAAGCTGAAACTTGGCTGAAAATTGATCTTTCAGGTGAACAAAGATCCCCATCATAGTTTTATAATTGGTTTTAAGATATTACTGATTACTTTAAAGGCCAGACTTGGTCTGGCTCCCTCTTATATTTCTGACCTTCTTAATCCCTACACTCCAAACACTCTCTAAGATCCTCTGACAAAGATCTGATGATTCCAAAACCCCAGATTAAAAACTAAAGGGGATCAAGCTTTTTCTATAAGGGCACCTAAGCTTTGGACTCCCAACTGAGATAAAATCAGCTAGGTCAATGTCTTCCTTTAAATCCCTTTTTAAGACCCACTAATGACTAATGTGTTTTTACATTTGGTAAAATATGTTCAGAAATCTCATAAAACACTATATAAAAACAAAACTTTTGAATAATTTAACAATTTTATTAGTATAAAATAATATAATTTTCCAATTTCTTGATCACACAATATAACATATTGCTTGTATTGTGTATTTTATACAGCCTTCTTTGTTTATCATTATCATGGATGTGAATAATATTGGAGGGTACTGTATATACATACATACATATATAGTATAGGTGGGATAGTTTCAGGTGCAACATTAAACACTATAATACAGAATCTACCTCATATAGGCTGCATGCAAGAACATGCCAGAGTGGGGAAAATGCAAGGAAAGTGATTTCCCACTGGATTTTAACACCATGGAAACAACCTGTCTTCCAAAGGACTGCATTGGTAAAACAGCACACCTAATCATAGCCCCATATTCCCCACTCACCCCAGTACATGGGCAAAAAGGGAAAAAAATAAAACTATTCCAGACAACCACTTATTCAAGAGCTTTATTCCACAGAGTGGAGCCTGATATCAAGAAGGCGAGCACATTGCATCCCTCAAAGTAAAATAAAAAAAAACAATTGATCACAAAAAAGACGGCAAGCACGCAAGAGGTGGTAATACAGTGAAACAGCACTCGATGCTCATGTTGGTCCCACAGACCTGGATCCATTTAAACCCATACATTAATTTAACACCCTCCCCACCTTCTCAGCTGTTTTAGTATTAATGGATATTGTGGATTCTGTGTCCTACTGGAGGGGGGGTGCACAGTCAATGTGTGGGAGAGAGCAAAACAAATGGACATCTTTTAAGAAATGGTGGCCTGGATAAATATATCAGAGACACTCACCACAGTCCACAGGAAGTTACAGCTAAGTGGGAAGGGGTGGTGATGTGGTATTGTAGCTGGCGAGACCAGAGTGTCACATGATCAACCCGGAGGCGGGGCTCTACTGTGGTTCTCTTGATCAGGGTGCTTAATCTGTTTTGATTCAGTGATTAACCAGCTCTATAGTCGATCATGAGTTTTCCTGGATAATGATGCTTACAAAATAAATGAATAACATAATACAGTAAAACAATTCAAGAATAGACACTAGTTATATTGCATCAAAGAGCCCAGGTGGTTATAAAGATAAGAGACATGGAACTGCAATACATTTTTATTATTGACAGTTATTTGTATTTTGATGGATACCTCATTTCCATAGTACTGTTATTAATCATGTTGTGAGCAAGTAATTGATCATATTTATTTTAAAAAGCATACCAAATCCCTTATCCGCTGCTCACTCTGCATTCATTTGTATTGACTATTTATTATTGCAATAACCTTCCTTTAATTGAAGAAGCAGAGTGCAATTTTAAATGCGGCACTTCATTACACGTTCATTATTGCCTGTGTGCCGTACAGCGCTGTACCAATTTCTCACAATTTACATTTATTCATTCAAGGTCATTCTATTTCTCTTTGGAAAAAAAATGCAGTACAAAATGCAACACTAAAATGTAAGCTGTTCCGATGTGCCTACAGTACATGTATTTAATATGGCTCCAGACAGTTTTACAATTATATTTTTTAAGCCAAAAAAAATAAAAACAAGTGACTCTGGTACCATTGCTTCTTTTGTGCCGGCCTTGTACAAGCAGACTAGACGTGGGGTTAACAAACAAACTGTCTTCATGTCAGTCAGCACCAAAATGACATTTGCCTGGATTCAATCAATAGTTGAGCGTAACTTTGACAAAAAATAAAGAAGTGTTTTTCTCTTCACACACACAGTTTGACAAGTTCAATAAACACAAAAATTAACTCGCCAAACTATGTTTGTGAGGAAAATAAGAAAAATATGTATATGTATGCATTTATTTGACACCAAATCCGTGCATGTTTGGTGTTAATTCAAAGTTTAGCCCAAAAGGGGTCAAATTTGAAATGTACTTTACTAGAGTTGATTTAACACTGAACATGTTGCTGTATAGGGAAGACGGACTTCAGTTAATATTCACTGCATTTAAATTAGAGGAGTGGAGTGGACATAAAGGAAACCATGAGCCACCATAACACCATTTAATTTACTCAAGTTTATCTTTTGTTTTGGCATATGATGCATTGTTATCAGTTTTGCTGACACAGTGGATTCTATTAAACTAAACATTACAGAGAACCTGGGAAAGGTAAAATGCTGCGGTTCCAAATCAACATTTTAAAAGAGAGGGGGGTTGGAAATTGTGTCAGATAATTCGGGAATAATATGCGTAAAATGTATGGGAGTCGATAGCATCTAATGTAAATGCAGTTTCAACAGTAAAATGCACCATTGATTGCCAAAAGTGATGACATTATGAAAAACTAGACAGCAAAAAGGCTTTAAGCTTACACTAGCTAGTCACCAGCTGGCTAGGAGAACTGATAACCAATCATTTAAAAATAACTAAAGCAAGGCATCATCACATCATTGTTCTGATATTGTTTGTTATGTTTAAATTAAGTAGCAGAAAAAATATGAATTGATTTATGATATATAGTAACATCTCCACCTGCCTAAAACTACAGACTGGCTGGTGATATTTTTATCATTACATTTGTTTCCTGAATCACCTTAATATTATGCAAATGATAAATAATGTTGGCCCCAACAGTAATACCAAAAATAATGATGATAATATTAAAAAGCCAATGGTAACGTTTTTATCAATTGGATAATGTTCTACCGAGACAGTGCTGGGCTTTATGATCATTGAAATTCTGAAGGTAACTTTTATGAATATCCCCAATAGATGTGAGGTGGCTACAGTATAACTATGAAAGCCAGTGTTGAATTTGTTTATTTTGCAGAAATGTACAGGTAGTTTTTAAATTTCACCACTCTGTTAAACAGTAGCATATATATTTGAATATTTCCTTACCTAGCTACATAGCCATGTCACTAGGAAAATATAAGCTTAGGAGCAATTTAAACCATTTGTGTCCTGCTGGGGTGTATACAACCCTGTATATCTATTATTTACAAATAAGTATGAAGCATGAAGCCCTGGGGCTGCAATGGAAAATCAAGGGAGTCTGGTCAGCCTTTTACCAGCTCCCTTGGTTTTCCATGAGTGGAATGAAAGTATTAGGTATTGTAAACTCCGGAACATTCTATCTACAAACTGGTAAGAGACCAGAGATCTCCCCATAGAGGAAATACAGCATGCATACAGCTTAACTAAAGTAACATTGAACAAAAACAAGCCATGAGAAGGAGATCCAACCAAAATCAACGGCCCAACTTATGATCCCTGGAGGCTTTTCAGGAGAAGACAGGGAGGGTGTTTTGAGTGAAGGAGGAAAGGTGGTGGCTGTTCTTAGATGCAGAGTAACAATATGATCCGGATGGCAGAGGTTTGAGAGCATCAGTCTCTCAGGTGAGAGCAAAAAGACAATGTGTATACAATACTACATTACATTACAGTCATTTAGTAGCATTATCCAGAGTGACTTACAGCATAAGAGAACATAAGTGCATTCACAGGAGTTTTATGAGCAACAGTGCCACAGCTATGGCTAACAACACTCCCAGACCAGTGAGTGTGCTAGCAACATCACTTACAGTGCTACTGCAGTACATGTCTCAAATTGTAAATACCTAGATACATACGATACCATAATATAATAAAGAGATACCTGATAGATAAGTTACCTGAATTTAAAAAGGTAGCTAGTGCTTTGGAGTGGGGGGTGGGGGAGGGGGTCTGAAGACAGTCTGAAGAGATGAGTCTTAAATCTGCAAGAGGAATATGGGCAATTATTCTACTGTCCTGAACCCCGTGGGAAGTTCATTCCACCATTGGGGGGTCAGAACAGACAAGCATTGTGGCTGGGACAAGCGACAATGCAGGGAAGGGAAAACCAGCAGACTTGAGGTTGTGGAACACAGCAATCTGGCCGGTTTGTATGGTTTGAAGATGGATTGGAGGGATGGTAGCGCTGTTCCATTCACTGCCCTGTAGGCTAGCACCAAGGTTTTGAAATGTATATGTGCTGTAACAGGTAGCTAATAAAGTAAGATGAGGAGGGGTGTGACATGTGAACGCTTGGGAAGGTTGTAGATGAGTCATGCAGCTGCATTCTGGATTAGCTGCAGGGGTGTTGTGGCATAAGAAGGGAGACCAGCGAGGAGGGAATTGCAGTGATCCAGACGTGAGAGTACCAGGGCCTGGACTAGAAGCTGCGTAAGTAGGTGGTGAGGAAGATTCTTTGGATGTTATATAGAAAGAATTTGCATTCCCAACTAACTGTTGCTACATGAGAGAAGAAGGACAGTTGGTAATCTAGGATTACCCCAAGGGTCTTGGTGGTGGACGTGCTCCAAGTGAGTACATACACTCATAGGAAGGCCAATGAAACTAGGCAATCCACCATCCCAGGAAACCCTAAAGGGGCATCCAGAAGGGGCATCCGATAACGTAGCGGTCTAACCTGTATTTGGTTGGTCTTTTACGAGTGTGAACTGCCTATCACAGTTGTGGTTCGAAACCCAACTGTCTCAGACCAGCCCTGGTGGGGAGCCCTGATCGTTTTGCTCCCCGCCCCAGAGGGAGGGTTTGAGTCGGCACAAATTCACTGAGAAGCGCATAAGGGTGACTCGTGGGCGAATTCCGTCTCGAAGGAAGCAGAGTTTGCTGCCCTCTGAGAATTAGCTTACCTTGTAGAGACGAGCAGTGAATTTGTGTGGGGAGGGCAAATCAAAATAAAGTAGAGGATGTAATTGGCCACTAAATTTAATTAAAATTAAAATAAATAAAAAAGGAGTGTCCAGAGAAGTATGATTTAACCTATTTAAGAGCCATGCCAGGGTGGATAGGAGGACTTGTGGTCAAGTGTGTCAAGTGGCGGAGAGGTCCATACCTATATGCACTGGAGACAGGAATGCATTTTGTGGTAAAAATGAAAGCACTAAATGAAAGCAGTTGGTGACAAGACACCAAAACTGCCTTTAATTACAGGAACACTATGATAAATGTTTATCAGAAACTAAAATAAATCATTTTCATTTTTATTTTCCCATACAGTAAATGTTTATGGAGGGTGAAAAATCTGGAAGTCAAACAGCAGTCCTAAACTAAATCTTACAAATAATTAAAATTAATGGTTTTAGTTAGCTTCCATATTTTTTGCCTATGCTGTTTCTCCTTACAATTGATACAATTGATACAATGCTGTATGGTGTGGGGAGGAGGGGGGAAGTTATTTAGAAAATTCATGACCTTTCCCCATATGACATTTTATTATATGTTTCCTGACCAGCCCTTGTGCTGTACCTTTACTGTCCTGCAAGACTGCTCAGATGCAGCTAATGGAATGGTCAGTGACTGCAGGACAACACAGGCCACCATTCCCAGACTAACACTGCCCTCTGTTGGGTAAAATCAGCACTGGCATCCCAGGCCGCCTGGTACTTCTGCATTTATTCTGCACACAAATGTGGAATGTCACTCATTCTGCCAGGGAAAAATATCAACCAACCAGGGACAAAATGTTACACAGATAAATGCGTCGATCCAGGCGCAGGAATAAGTAATAACATATTGTGTATTTTCTCAATGAAATGTCAGAGAAATAACACTGAATGAATTTACTCTCAGTTGACGAATTGAGGATTCGTTGAATAAAAAAATCTCCCCTGTTATCCCGTCTGCACCCCTTTATTAAATTAAAGGTCAATGTTGACTTGGTTACTTTTAAAATCACACAAAACACATAATTACCAGTGCCTTTTTTTAAGCTTGACACAATTCAACACTTACCAGCTAAAGCCAGGACTCCAATTTATCCTGCAATAACATAGTAAGTGATAGTGACAATTGGACAAAATATTATGAACAGTTGGAACGTCTAAGCTACAGACGGAGCCTCTCTCTGTCACAAACTGAAAATATATACGTATGAAACAGTGAGAGAGGAAGGAAGGGATCGAGATGAAGACACATAAAAAAAGGGAAAGGGAGGGAAAGAACATGAAAAAAGAGAATGCATGAGGTGGCTTGTGGTAAAATTGCAACTGGATAAGGCATGCTCAAGCCTCTTTGCACACAAAAACAATGAACCTCAGCATAAGGAACGGCTGGAAAACTATATGATCAATCTTTAATAAGACTATGGAGCTCGGGGAGGGGAAATTAAATGGAAATGTGATGAACTGCATATTGGCAAATTAGTCTGTCAAGTGTGGTGAATATAAAACAGAATACAGAGGATTAGCATTTTACTTAGCAGCTTTCAGGGATATTTCAAGCCACAGCTACGCTACACTCAACTAAGGCAATCAAGGAGATCAATCATCTTTATTCAATTTGTAACAATAATGGGTTGTACTTTAAGTTATGTATTCCTAAATCCTTTGTGAAATATGTAAAACGCCCTCATTAGCATGAACTAACATCTTTATCAATTATTAATATTCAAATGCAGTCGTTTATTAAGGATGAGATCACACACGCTATGTAAGATGGTATTCCCAAATGTGACATAACTTATAACCCAGCTTTGGTTCAATAAATTTGGTAAAGGAAGTTGCTGTCTTAAACTATTTATTTCATTTACTGTCATAACTCATGTTAGCTGACTTAAAGTCAACCCCGTGACCAAAATTCCTGCAAACAGACTTATGAATGATTCATAATTTGAATCATTCATGACATACAATGTGAATCATTTTATTAACATAATATGCAATTATGTTAATATAAAGCATTATACTGGCTTCATATAGGCTTTAAAAATACATGCTCCCTGTAAAGTGTGACCAATTAGTATATTTTTGGTGATATATTTGGTCTTTTCTAAGATGATATTTAAAAAATATATGAAATGTATTCTTTTTTTCGTGACTGGTCTGTTCCTGATTCTGAATTATACATTTCATGCAGCTTTACATCAGATGGTACTGAATAAGCAGTAGTGCATGTCATGAAGACATTAATTACTGGGCCTGAAATTCTTCCAAAAAATATTTTAAATAAATCTGATATTGTGACTTTTAACCTGTCCCCAGAAAAATAAACAATTAGATTATAAATAGGACTCCTAAATTAGTTCAAACTCTCTCTCTCTCCCTCTCTCTCTCTCTCTCTCTCTCTCTCTCTCTCTCTCTCTCTCTCTCTCTCTCTCTCTCTCTCTCTCTCTCTCTCTCTCTCTCTCTCTCTCCCTCTCCATGCTTGAACTTTAAACTGACAATTTTGAATAGCGTAATCAAAATGCATGTGGTAACTGTAGATTCAGATGTCTCTCTGTAACATATGTAAAATGTGTGATTTTTTTCAATAGCACTCAGTGAATGATATCAAAGAAAACATACTCACACTACCTAGATAACCAATCTGAATGCTTCCCTTCTCTGAGTCTTTTTTTGACTGACAAGTCTTGCCCAATTACTTCTAATCTTATCCTAAATTCTAAACTAATCTAATTATTTCAATCAAAGGTCTGGGTGACCAGAGTCACACATTTAGGGTTATGTTTCCATAAGCAAATGATTCAAATCTGGCGCACCAGCTAAAATGGTTTCATATCCAAATAATGAAAGCAGTGAAATGATTATGAACAACAACCATATACTGATTATGTGGCCATATTTCTGACCTACATATTTCTGACCTGAGCACCAAATAATTAATGTAATTTTAAACAGGTACATTACAGATGTACAAAATATTGATGCAAGTCTCATATATTTTGCTTATTTAATATTTTGCTAAATAGGTATGTTTTCAAACCCAGCCCCCTGTGTGACAGAAAGCAGTGAGGCGGACCTGGGCCATGACAGCCTGTTGTTAGTAACTTTCGCTTAAGAACTGCCAAAGCTTTGGTTCCAGAAAAATGAAAACGGAAGGGAAAAAAAGAAAGAAAATCTTCAACAAACAAGGATGCATGGATCAGCAATCACCTAGTTCAAGAAGAGTTCATTTGAACTCTCCGTCCTGATTTTCTTCTTCACATTTTATTGGTTTGCACACGTTTTCCCCAAGGACAGCACCATCTCTCAGATCTGTCTTAGTCGAATGTTAGCAGGAGTTTTTTAAAGAAATGTTAGGGTTCAGAAGAATCTAAAGTACTTCATTCCTCTGAATCATACCCTGAATGGACTGGGACAAAAAATAATTTGGCTCAGACCGGCCCATCACTTCATTCCTCTGCTCTTTCAATATGCATATGAAAAAAGCATCATGTCACCCTGGGCCGCTGTCCATTTTTTGTGTTGTGACTGTACCGAAAACTAACTGACCTAGAATAAAATATATGTAAACCAAATGTATTTTATTCTAAAGATAAATACCATAGATATGATAATAGAAACATGGATAAATAACCCCATAAATATAGCAGAACTGATCATATTGAGACCACAATGTTTTCTTCAATATTTATTGAAACTAATTGGCTTCATATGTCAAAGCAGTATTAGATTTCTTTATATATCAGTATCATATTATTACTTTCACATACTAACTGAAAACATTAAGTTGAGGTCTCCTATAAGAGGCAGGTTGAATACAAAAGGGATGTTAATGATTAATCGATGATTGATTAATCGGCATTAAGAATTTGATTGATCAAGCACATCAAATTAACGATTATGTATCACAGCACAGCAGAGTTATCCAATAGCATGAACTATGAGTGTTATAATATTGCTTTGAAACAACAGTTAAAACCTTGTTGATTTTATAAAATAAACAATTTATTACACCAAAACATTTTTGTTATATTTTGTATAGCCTAACATTACCTCAGCTGACAATAGCGTGGTCTCTTGTATTCGCAAAGCACGCCTGACATTACTTCTGAGTTTTTGGTGAGTTTTGGGCTTTTTTTTTCAAGTTGCCAGGCCTCTGCTTGTCTTGTTTTGTCAGACAGCCCTTTTCAATTTCAAAAGGAATATTGTTTTCGTTGTTAAGCCCACTGAATGGTGTTTCATTTCCTTCTTAATTTGTATTGTTTTATGCTGTTAGAATAGGCCCGTGGCTCAAAAGTTTGAATAAAGCTTTGATTGAGGACAAAAATGCACATTTTGTATTTTCTGTCATACCCTACATTTTGCTGTTTAAAAAAAATCGATAGATTAATCGATTAATTGTTTGTTAACATGGGCGGCGATCGAACAAGGACATTTCTTAAAATGAGCATCCCTACTCATACATTGTATACTGGCTTCTCATCTGGCTTCACTTCAGGTGAGATTATTCCTTACCTAGCACAATTTAAACTTAGATTCATGGAAAACCCCAAAAGAAATACTTATGTTTATCTTGCCCATACACCTATGCTCATATAATATGGATCAGTGCCAGTGTAGATCTATAACCTCCATTATATTTTAATGCAGACTATAGATATATAAGCTATATATTATTATAATTAATGATATGTCAGATAACATATTTCTCTCTGAGAAAATGTAAGAAAATAATACTTGACAAAATAGCATGACTCACCTGTCAAACTGAGCAATATCTCCCCTGTGGTTTCATAGCAGTATTAGCATAAAGCAACAATTGCAAGGCTGCAATGTAAACCTACTAGACTTTACATTTCTGATTGTCCTTAATACAATAGTACAATACTTTCATGAAATACCCTGGGAATGTAGTTAAGCCACTTGAAAAATATATAAATAAAATGTTTTTAAAAAGTAATGCTTTACTATTTAACGCTATTTAAAAGTAAATGGTTTTTTTTACAGTATAATCTGACTTTATCCCAGTGCTCTTATATGGTGCAATCCAATGAGATGTTTCATGAGCTACATTTATTGAACGAAAAATGGGAATACAACAGTGTTCCAACAGTGAAGGGTTCTGGCGGTTCCATAATAGTGTGGGGTGCTTTTTCATGGCGTTTTGGATGCCCTCATGCCCTTAGAAGGCAAGGCAGATGTCAGCTGTTACTTAAAGGTACTGAGTGATCATCTTTGTGGTTATTTCTTTAAATATTGTGTTCTGTTTTTCCATTATATTCATGCAAAAATAAAAGAATGAATTTAACTCAATGTTCATTTCAAAGCAACATTTAGATGGGATTCAGGAATTTTGCAATGCAGTGTCATCACGATGTGATGGGACAATGTGGCAAAGTGACTCAGCATGTGGTGGAATTAAGGCATAACACACCGTCTTGAGGTGTCACTTTTGCAGTAATCATAGCTCCGATTATTTGCTCCGTGAACCTTTTCTTTTGATCAGATCAAGCATTGACATTGGCATTGGCATTTCCAAAAGTGAGATTACAAGATTTATTCAGTTAAATTTGCTTTCTTGAGTATTTTTGGCAAATAATGTTAAAGAAAAATGTTGCCCTTGTTTGTCTTAAATGAGTCATTGTCGGTAGCATCGGTCCTTTTTTGATTAATAGATAAACATTGATTTTCCCCTATTATACCATTAGAGTACAGTTCAATATGATTAAACTTAATCTAGGAATGAGCCTGAAGGAGGAAGCAGATGGCATTATTTAGGCAGGAGTTCAAACTGATAAATAGCATAGCCTTGCAGCAATGAAGAAATGTGTTCCTGCTTCTTTGTCCTGTATGCTTTGAATGACTGAAGCTGGAATTAAAGAGCTGGAACCAAAGCTTTTTTTCCATCCCTCCTCCCCATTTTCTTGTTTCCTACATATTCAGGTTCCTTAGGTTGGGGATGGACTACCTGCAAGCTACAGAGCATAAATCCCCAAAAATATCACATTTTGAGAGTTTGCGAGTTCTCGAAAATCTTCAGATCCTCAGTTCTATAATGTTTCAGCAACTGTGCCTTTAAGTCAAAAAGTCAAAGTCAACTTTATTGTCAATCACTGTATATACACGACATACAGGGATTGAAATTGCGTTTCTCTCTCATCCACAGTGCAGTTTAAAATGAATACAAACAACAAACAACACACACACAATACAAAACACACAATATAAAATAAAAAAATAGTTATAAATATAAAATATGTATGTAAATATGTGCAAATGAATACTGTGCAAATATGGGTGTATGTTACAGTTACAGTGCAATAGCAGTATTGATTCAAGTAAGTATAAGGATCTAGGTAAAGTGGCTGTTGCCAATAGTCTGTGCATGTGGGGGGAGGGACGGAGGTCAGGTCGGGGGGCAGGTGGGGGAGTGTTCACCGTAGTGGTGTCATAGTCCAGAGTCTGTGGGAGCAGGGGGCAGAGGAGGAAGGGAGGGAAGGGGGAGAGTTGGAAGAGAGTTCAGCTTCCTTTACATTTTATTACTATAAATGCCCTCAAAGACCACTCTGTCTTGATGTGGTCTGTACCAAGTGAAGTGCCTACAGAAAAAAAAGTAGTTTAACTACTTGTTATAGGGCATTATAATATGCAAATTATTATAGTTATTTAGGCCTTTAAACAAATAACTGATACGGACATACATTTGTTAAGAGCAATTCGTTGTTTGTCCATATCAGTTATTTGTGTAAAGGCCTAAATAACAATAATAATTTGCATATTATAATAACTGACTTGTTTTGTATGTTTTGCAAAGAACTACCAGCCAGTAAATTACCAACAGTAAATTGCAGTACTTTGTGTAAGAACAGTGCTATAAAAAGTGTTGTAAAATCCAGATTAGTAACATATCGGGCTCTATCACACTTTAATTAAGAGCTTAGTTAGAATGCAAACCAAGCGACATGCTTGGCCCATGGGAGCAATGTTGAGAAACTGATATTTGTCATACAATTCTATGGCATTCCATTTACTGAAGACTACTGGGGTCTTCATGCTAAAGTGCTAACAAGGTGCTTCCATCCAAGTCCCAGCTGATTGTCATTCATCCCCAACAAGCAAATACCTTGGAGACTTCCTGAACTTATCCCCCACTCTGCTAAAGCCTAGCAACTAGGATCAAATCAATAAAGTGCATCCCAGATAAAGGTAAAACAATGAGTCAGACTTAATGGCCACAGATTCCAAATATTACTGAGATCACACCACAGGAATAACAAATCGATCTCAAACAGGTAATTAAAGGTTCAATTGATAGATGTAACTAATGGGTGTAATTACATATTGTAGTGCCACTGGGGGTGGGGTGACACTCAAGGGCCTTTTCAGAGGGCGTAGGCTTGTAGGATTGTAGCAATCCAGAGGAGGCAGTATTCCAAACAAAATAATAATTTTAATAAGCTGAATGCTGAGAAAAACACAAAAGGATGGCGTATTTGGGGAATTCAAACACATATATTCCACAATCCTTCTCTTTGTCTTTGTCCGTAACCCGCAGTGTTCCTCAAACACACAATAGTCAGTACACAAAACGGGGTTCTCAAAACAATCCAAATCCAAATCCAAATCCAATCCAAAACAATCCTCTAACACTTTCACCCATCATGCGTTTAACTCAGGTGTGGGACTGCAGGCTGCTGGGAGCTGTAGTCCTGATGGCTCACAAGAGTTAAAGGGGGAGGCAGCCATTTCCCCGTGCTGCCCCTTGGGATGCCACACTATGTAATCATACCTATTCAATTGCATTCTTGCTTCAAAGAGAATCATGGCCACCCCCCACAAAATAAATGGTATATTTACTATAGTATGCTGCTTTTCACACGTTGTGTCATGGTAATTAATTGTATTATCTGTTATGTAACTTTACATATTTTTACTCACGGGCAGTACAAATATTAAAATTAATATGATTATGAACTCAATATGATTATCAACTAATTTTACTAAAACATACTTAACAATTCTGTGTTGTTGGCCTTCCTATCAGCTAATATTCAATTCAAAACCACACCCTTAGTAGCAAATAAAGACCAGGTGTCTTACCTTTAAATTGAGCCCAAACTCACCAGCACGGTTTCTGAGAGATAATCCATTAAAATACCCTGCCCCATCATTTCACATAGAGCCACAAGTGTTTGACATGTAAATGTTTTGACACACATTCAGCTTCCAAACACTCCCATACAGCACATTCTGTCTGGAAATTAGGTTCACTTTGAAACTGGGTCATCTGGTAGAATAAATTAAATGACGTTCAATTATATCCGGGTTCATGGTCTTAGGTCTTGCAGTGCGTAAATTGTGTTTTCCCTAATATTAGCACAAGGTGTCATTGCATAATTCCTGCATGATATAAAGCACAGCTTTTTTTCACATCCCTGGTACTTGGAAAAAGACAACATGATTCCATAGCCAAGGACCAAGGTCTTGAAAGACTAGATCCAAGTTTTGACTGGTAAGTTTTATTCATGGCTTTCTTCACATAAAAAACAAGTGCAGTGTTTGTTTTATTATAATTTTGCTCGCTGAAACCATATGCACATATTCACAGCCGTTTTTTTACAAACAATTGCCTCCTCGTGCTAGTTTCACTGCATTGTACAATAGTGTCGCCGATAATATGCCTACTCACTTTTACTCACATTAGCTGTTCGTTTTTGTGCTTTTAATAAAATGCTTTATGCTCGCAAACACTTTGATTGCAACCATGAAGGCTTATTTACAAACATTTATCTTGTAGGCTCTAGTGCTTGTGCACACTTCATAATCATTCTGTTTTGTGTTTAGAAACACACTTTTGAAATGGCATACATCATGACTTAATTTGTTATTATAACTTTCAGTGATTATTCTGATATACACGGGGATCCTACTGCCGTATGCTCAAGAAGCATAATATTTGAATGGCACGTCCTGTCACTGCTTGTCAAACAGGGAAGCTAATGAGGGCTGGTGGATAGCATAGCAGTTGCACCCATATTTGGCTGATCCTGTATGAGTGTGAGCTGCGGTTAGAAACCGTCTCTGCCAGACCAGCCCTGAAAGTTAGCCCCGATTGGGGGTGGCATTAGGCTGTCCGCTCCTGAGGGGTGGGGGGAGGTTGGTTAGCACAAACTTGCTGTGAAGCATGTAATGTCTCCGTTCCGTCTTGAATGAGGTGGATCATTGTCGGCCTCGGAGAATAGCTTGCCCCGTAGAGATGGGCAGTGAGTTTGTGGGGGAGGGTTAATCGAAATAAATAGAGGGTATGGCTTCCAAATTGTGGAGAAAAACAGGGGAAAATCAGAAACAACATTTATAAAAATGAAAAAAACTGGGAAGCTAATGGTCCAAGACATTCAAAATGTGTGCACTAAGTTATTTCAGCTCAGTGATCAAAGTAATTGTGTTCATTGTATTTGGGTTTTAATTGGTTTTAATTTGCTATTGATTTGTATCAAGGAAAGTTAGATAATAATGTTCTAACTTGAGGCTCCTACCTATCCATTTAATGATTGTATATGTATTACACTAATGGAAAGGGAATGGAATGTGTGCAATGTGTGTGTGAGACATTGTGGAGGGATTTGGAGAGGTGCTTGGGACACAGAGAGGACACCACCCCCACCCACTAACTAAAATATAAAAATAATTTCTCCTCAGATTTATTCATTAAACTCAAAATTGTGTACAGATGTTGCTGGTATTCTGTTGTGTTTGTATCTTTCTTCCTCTGATTACATATGATTCTGTACAATTTAGACAATTGTTTTTAAAACGCATGTTGCGTCTGTACTTTTTCTGTGAACACTTGGATTGTGTAATTGTATCAATGATCTGATACATTTCAAGTTACATTTCATATGACACCAAGAACGCAGGTTTTCATCTCATACTTCATACCTTCATCCTGTGTATATTCACCGTGCTCGCAGAAAGGGAACTAAAACACACAAAGATATTGCAAATTATGAAAGTTCTGATATACAGATGAATAGTGATTAATTATTGCAATGTGTTTAAAGAAATACTTCATACCTTCAATGACAATGACTGTTCAATTTGGCCATGGGCAACTAGGCAGAAATCGCCCATGTGTGCAAGTGGTTAACCAGGTAGCTCAACAAAGAACTCATGTCTCATTTGTACTGGCAACCTGGGGAATCAGTGTTGGTATGGAATATGAGGGATTCTGTAGCCAATCAGATCAACAGGCTGTGATTAGGTGGCCAAATGTATGTTGTGTGGGAATTTGACCAAAACACTAAGGCTAACACCCCTACTCTTTCGAAAGGTGCCGTGGGATATTTAATGACCACTGTCAGAACAATTATTAACCCAAGCCATGGTAAATATATTGTTCTTTCCATTCATTACTGGGATGAGGCCATTTAGGATGAGCGCACATGCAGTAAAGACTTATTGGTTGAGTTATGAAGGCATTTAGGATGAGGAATGAGGTCATTTGGATGGTAGCTGATGATTCACAAACATTGACACTGTACCCCTCCCCCATTGATACTGTACATCATTTATACACTACGCATATGGCTAAATGGAATTTGTGCTAAAAAGTAAAGAGATTGGGAAAATATATATTATTAAGTAATTATTAATAACAGTCATTATTATATATTTTTTTGCACTAAGAGCAATAGATTTGTTATATATTCCTATATTTCCATTATAAGAAAAGCTGTCAGTAATTTAGCCCAAAGTTGGTTGCAGCTATTTGGCTATCAACATTATCATGTCATAGTAATCATACAATCAAAAAATAAGCAATGGGAAAAATGTATATATACACACATACAATTACACACACACACACTCACACACACACACACAAACAAGTAAGTAAGTAAGTACAAGTGTCACATATGTACAACACTCTTCTTAAGATAATATTTAAGAGTTTAAGAGAACGTTTGAATCCTCAGAAATCCACCCCATTGACCTGCTGTGAGTGGTGTCGTGGAAAAAAAATTCAGTAGGATTGGAGAGGATTTCTTAAACAGTATTAAAAGCTTTTATTACACACAGCTGCACGGAGACCCGTGTCACACAGATTTAAATGGCATATTTATAACAGACAAACCGGAAGGGGAGGGAACCAGATAAAAGGGGAGGTAACAGGGCGTTAACTTAAACTTAAAAGGAATGTAGGCATCACTGAAGGTACACCAGAATGGAAGATTACTGTAACTGTGTAAGTTACAACAACAGAAGGGAGGTTTCCTGCAGTGATAAAACGTCATAAAGGAACAGATGTTCCTTTGAAGTTTTGGCGCAAAGATCCTTTTGTTAGCCATGAAAGTAAGAACTGCACCGTCACACAGAGCTACATAGAACTGATGTGTCTCACTGTGGATATTTTTATAGCATTTCAACATTACACAGACAGGACAAATTTTTTCCTTCCAGAGTTGTAAACATATTTGACTGAAATTATGGCAAATTAATTAATTAATTGTATGTTACAGTACAATATACAAAAACTATTGTGTTGGAAAGCATTGTGTTGGAAAGCTGTGGAACTCGAACTTGAATTTCCTTGCTTTTATCACCTAAATAAATTACTATTATTAAATTACTTAATAAAATGATTATAAAATTATCCTGCGCTATAATAGCCGGGGAACACACACTGGACACAACACGAGACAAAACTCCAGGCCAAACCATCCACAAGTATAACAAATATTTATTAATAACAAAAAGACATACTCACATTTAGGGAAGGTAAAGCAAAATAAAACAAAAGCAGACCGCTACCTAAAACCTATCCTTCAAAACAAAAAGAAGCCTATCCCTCTCCTGGTGCAAAGGGGTGTGTTTTCTGCAGTCTGCTAACCTACTGCTAACATGTCTGCTAACATACGTAGTTATGCTTTCCCTAACTACAAAACATGCACAAAAACAAAGGAAACTTGATATAAAATACAATTCCACAGTATGCAGACATCAATGTAACACACAGACGGGAACAAGACAAATGACAAAGTACAAAATGGGTGTGTTCCGCTTTATAAGATTCTGGGAGTGGAAGAGGCCAGCAGGGTTCACAGACATGGCAATCGGTAAACAATTTAGGCCAATGCCTGGAATGTGGCTCCTGGGCATGGTTTCAAACAGGCAATCAGCCACCTGGCACTTCTTCCATGACCACCGTGCGTAACATTAAAATGTAGTTTTTTGCAAAGGAATGTTTTTTGTAAAACATTCTGTAAATGTGTCAAGGTCATGTTTAATTGTTTAACATAATGCTTTACTTTGTAACACCTTTTAAATACATTTTTCTGAAAAAAAACCTTTCTGTAATTAGTTACAGTGGCTAACACAATCCTGTGATCTGATATATTCACGACAGTATTGAGATCAAAGACATGCAATGGAGTGAGCTAGATTTGAACATTGGGTAAACATGTTTGACACTTTAACTTGTTTACTTGTTTGAGCATTTCTACTTCACCACAAATCTGCAACGTAATTGGCAAATGAAATCTTTGTCAGGGTGACATAAGCAGATACTGTTTTTGAAAAGATGGAAGAAAACATTTGGGAGACAGAACAGGTGATATGACAGTCTTATCACACAATTAGATAGCTAATGAAGAGAGAGAGAGCAAGAGATGTTTCTATGCTGTAAGTTTTTAAGTTTTGTTAGACAGATCTCTTGCTATTCGTTGATTCATTTTTTTATTTTTTTTTCAACCTGATATCATATACCTTTCTTTGGCTGCGTTCACCCTCAAATGTTAAAACATTGACAAAGAACAAACAGAATTCCTGCATGTGAGAGAAAATGGATGAAATTCATAGCTGTTATAGCCCAGAACACTGAACAGAAATGCTCTGCGTAGATCTCAATGAGCTCCTGAAGCATTTCTTAAACATGCTATAAACATGAGCTACCGAAGAACATCCGCCAACTGGGACAAACGTTAAAATTAGATTAAGTAAAAAAAATTGACAATTGACAAATGAGGGACAATTAAGTGCTCTCAATATAGATGCCATCACAAGAATAATTCTGCTGCAGTGGAGATCACAGAGGGAGCGAGGTTTAGGCAACAATTCCAAAGTGAAGATTTATATAGTCACTGCCATTGCAGTTTTGCTACTGACACAGTTAGCCTGGCAGGATGCATTATGTGGTTTAAAATATTTTGTGATGGGAGATTGAGGCTTTATGAGCCCAGTAATGGGTGGAACTACAGTGTAATCAAATCAATTAAACTAAGCAAATCACTGGCAGCACATGATAGCTCCACCTTCTTTGGGCTTGATGAAGCCTTACTCTTATCATGAGCCATAGTGTCAGCTGGGTCAAGGCCACCGTAAACTTTGCGTGAAACGCCTATCAGCAACTTCTTCCGGTGCCGACCCTGAAAAACTTTGTTTTTGTCAGTCTAGGGAAGAGGTAAGGAGCACATTCTCAAGTCTTGGACAGAACTCTCGCAGCGGTGACAGCTGACAGGCCTTCCTCAGAGAGCCTCGGTGACTGAAGTTCCTTTGTGTACCACTTTTCCTTTCTCTGCAGAGCTCCACTTCATTAACAATTGATGAAGAGCTGGCGCGTTATATCAGAATACAGCAGGGGGTCCCGCGTGCCATCATCTCTCTGCTCATTAGATCCTTTTAACAGGTTCACAGCAACCTTTCATTCCACAACAAGCTCCGTGTCTTGGGTTTATTTCTCTATAAAGGGAATGAACATCTACCCTAAAATATTAATTGTAGCAGAGCTTCCCCCTTTTCTTCCCTCTAAGCTTACATTCCAGGTGCCCGTCAAAGGCTGAGTTGTACAGTTGTACGGTAGGATTAAGAACATAACATTTTGCCCTCTTGTACATTTGCTTCTTTTTTTATGCAGACCATATGATTTTGAAAATGTCCCCCTGGAAGCTATGCTTTCCATCTTTGTGGCACATTCTCTCATCCCTCATAGGCGCATATCCTAGGCTGCAGTTGTCACTTTGTATTAAGTCATTCATTTGAACTGGATGGGGAAACTTGTCTGAGACGTATATCCTTCCAGGATGTAATAGAGATCTTTTTAAAAGGAAAGCTATTTTTTGTCTATCTTTAAAAGGAAAGCTATCTTTTCCATAGTCCTAATTTCTTTGGGGCCACATGTAAAATATCCCAAAACAGCTATTCTGTCCCAACATTAAACTTGTGTTATCCGTTTTATGTTTGGGGTCAATTTGGGGGTCACATCAGACTTTTACTAAAAATCTCTTTAACACATTTGATTTCAGCATGAAACCTTGTGACTGTTCCTAATTTGAGGTAATGAAACTGTTAACAGAAAATAGGTATTTTGATGTATTTGTAATTTTGTTTACATGGTTTGTATCCAAGCTGTGTTTCGAGGTCAATTTGATCCCAAGCTCTGTAGGTGGACTGAACTTGTATTCTGGCAGAATTTTCTTTCTTCATATGTTTCTCTCAAAATGTATTCCATTATAATGCAAGGGGGGAATTTATGAAAGGGACCGGCGCATAGCCATGCCAACCCTTTTCTTTCTTTGTGCAGTGGTAATGTTAGTGTAATACAGACATATTACTATAAGCAATATGGATAGCAACAAAGTAACAAATAGCAAAAGGCTCTCAGTAAAATAAGTTCTATCACACCTCTTTGACTAAGACAGTAAAGTAGAGGAGGACATTTCAGAAACAGAGGACAATGTTGAAGAGGATCCTGATTATCAAGAATCCTCTAATCAGAATTAGTATTCAGAGGAGACAATTCCTGTAGTCATCACAACCCAGTCATAATAATGTTTTTTTATTGTTCCAATGAGTGCTCATTGTTTCTTAAGGGACTTTGTAGGTACATTTTTCAAAGGAAATTCATGCCAGAGGTTCCTAAATTAAGAATGAATAATGTTAATTACATTGTACATTGCTACAATATCACGAGGCCAATCACAACATGCAGACCTCAGTTTTCTTCTGGTGCAGCTTGGGAAAGGGGATCCCCGATAAGACTATACAATTAACATAAAGCACATTTACACAATATGCAACACGGACATGAATTTGCCACTGGTTCTGTAACAGCTATTTTCTGTAACAGTTTGGGGAATCTCTAAAACTGCTCCCAGCTTGTTACACCATTCGCCTTCTAGCACTAAAGTTGGAGAAAGAAGACATGGTAAACTATGTAAATGATGATTTGCACATTTATTTTAGCCCATAAAATATCACATGAACAGACAATAAAAGATATTTATGAGAAAACCTTCAATACAAGACAATACAGAGAAAATAAAATACTAAAACATTCCCCAAACATGTAAGAATCCCACTAGAGAGGAAAATTCATATTTGAACGAAAAGCTTGCATATTTAGTTGTTGCTTAATTTAACCATGCTTCCAGTGTACATGTTCTTAAAAGTAAATTGTTCAAAGGCAGGAGTTATGTATTAACACAGTCAGCTCAAATGCAAATGTGGCAGAACAACAAAGCACTGACTGACTGTATCCAGTTCCACTCCCACAAGCCTTCCAAAGTTCCAGTTCCTTTATTAAAAAAAACCTATGCGCTCCTGAACAAAGTTTATGAAAAGACATTTAGTTTATTAGCTGACATGTGCACAAAGCACATTTAGGGCCCTATTTTTGTGCCGGCGCTAAGCGGAGTTATGCCCTAGCGCAGGCGAATTGCCAGTTTTGTCTGTCGCAAACGGAATATTTCCCATCTCCGCCGAGTTTGGTAATTTCGCGGTGCGCAATGAAGGCAGTTGCGCGACTATGGGTTGGGCAGCGCAATAGGGGGTGTGACAATGAAAACAGTCGGGCGCTATGCAAGCTTGGTATCAAATAATGGTGGCGCTCTGTGCAATTTGGTGACTTTATTGATGTGCACATATGAACATAAGGTTATCTGAAATCACATGAGAATGTTTTGTGAATATTGTGAATTCCCCCCCACGTTGAGGTAAATCATCCAATCCATGGGTAACTTGCAAGCGTAATCAATTAAGCTAAAAACTATTTCACCACAGCTTGTGGTTATTCAATGCACAGACATGAAAGACTGAAGCCAGCAGGCCATCTATCGCTACTGTTCAGTAAGATACACCTGTTAAATAAATATATGTTTGTATGCACATTGTTTTTCTTATGTGAAAGGGTTTTATTCTTTCCATTTGTACTACAGAAAATGGAGTACATAATTGGGCGCTTGAGGCGATACCGTGAGCGATACCCTGGGTTTGGTAGCCGGTGTTGGCCAGACGGCTATCAGTTTGGCTGTACATGCAGTTTCTTCCAGTCTTGTCCAACATGCAAATTAGTTTATTACTTTTCCTACACCCGACAGCCAGCAGAGAACTAAACAGGATTTTTATGCGCAATGTGGATTCCCTGCACACATGTGCAGTTACGCGCACCATCTGATCACGGTATCATTTATGTGAATCGGAAGGGGGTCCACTCCATTAATATCCAGCTGGTTTGTGATGCACACTCCAGGGTGACGCATGTAGGCCTACTGCATGACAGACATAAATGAAACAGGCCTAGTTGCAGTTGTGAGTTTTTTTATTTATTGTTTTCCATTTAACAATTACATTAAGTTAGAAGAAAATAAACGTTGTTTTTTAAGTTTGAAAGCCTACAAATAAGGAAAAAAATAGATGGTAAAATAAAACACTTTCTTTTAACAATGTAGGTCTCATAATATAAACTCAAATCATGAAAATAACTAATTAATGCGGGTCTTGTTTTCCCCCTCTGATTCGCGCGCCAACTTTTCTGCACCTCCTCGCTCTCCTCTATTGAGAAGCGCTCCTGGCGCATCCGCGCAAAACTGTCATCCATGTGAGGAAATTGCGAATTTGCTATAGCGTTAGCGCACTGGTATTTAAAGGGATAGAAAATAGGTGTTCTGATTTAAAGTTAATCCAACCTCTTTTACAACTGCGCCAGAGGTGCGTTGTCATCCTAAATCACGAAATTTCCTAAATTGCGTTAGACACGTCCTAAAGTGCCACCATCTTCGCTTTGCGTCTGCATTACCAACACCTAATTCACCAAAATAGGGCCCTTAATGATACACATTTTGTAGATAGAATGACTGTGAGGTTAGCTTAAAAATAAGTTAAAGGGTTAAACATACGGGCAACAATGGAAGATTATTTTAATAATGATAATGATAATAATAATAATAATAATAATAATAATAATAATAATAATAATAATAATAATAATAATAATAATAATAACATTTATTTTTAGGGCATAAAATAATATTAAGAAATAATAAGAAAACTGCAAACCATGAAGTCAACATGACACAACACACCTCCTCCCTCCCACAAACATTCATTCACGTATCTCCTGGATGAACTATGAAGAGAGATGCTGATGTGGTACTCTCACGAGGGCTAGCAGAATAACAGATTCGATTACTCCTGAAAGAGGTACAAAAAATGTAATAAACTCCTCATTTGGGCATACTGACCACATACAAATAAATTATTGGTAAGACCAGTTTGGTCCCCATGGAGTGCCTCTGTTAAGTGTCTCAGAACCTGCAGAGGTTTTATAGGTGTGATTTATGTAGAGAGCGTGGTATCTTAAACCATCTGGTGTACCAAACTGGCCCTCCATGAAGGGCATTGCAGTTCTGCAGTGTATCCAATGTGGTACAACATACAATGGGCCTCATTTATCAAAGATTGTAGATTTGTCTGTATATCTTTATTTGCTAATCAGAAATATGAAATGGTCATACCCTTAAATCACATCTTATTGAAATTGTATAAAGCATGAATCTCTCTGCATTTTTGAGCGTGTCGATAATCCCACTTCATTGTAAAATCCAAGCACACGCACACATGCTATGAAATTAAGAGAAAAAAACCATTGAATACAATGAGTTCAAAATATATGAAAATCTATTTAGGATCCAAAATAGGCTGCAAATGACATGAACTAAGGATCAGGTGGGGATATGTGACTAATTTCACATCAACATTATCAACATTGTACAGCCTATCAGAATCCATAGATTAGACAAAATCATGAAAATCATGAAAATCAGCCAATCCAGTCAAATCAAGAGGCAACAAAGTAACTATTAAGAACTGATCATTTTTTAATGGTTATTTAACTGGATATTTCAAAAGTGACTTTAATCATGTCTCTTGTATGCATATTTCGTATGTGTAAATCATAAACAAAATCCAACAATCATAAACAAAAATCATGGATATTATAAAAGAAATCATAACAACAAAAATTCTACCGCCTGTTTCAATATCTTTTTACAACACAGCCCTGGTGTAAATCATAAACAAATTCATAAATCATGGATATTATCAAAGTCATCTTTTCAATGCATATATGTTTAAATGTGTCTCTTTTATGCATATTAGGCCTACACATGTAAATCATGAACAGAAGTCATAAATATTATCAGGGCCAGCTGGCAAGCTAGGAAGTCATTGAAAAGCATATTGCATCCACAGTAATGTTAGTTAGAATTGGGACTGGGGAACATTTCATATAAAAAATTGATCAATTATGTTCAGTTTTGCAAGGATCTTGTTTTGGAAAGACGCTATTATTAGTGGGTGTGTAGCTAATATGTCGACACCTAGCAAACAAGCAAAAAAATAAACATTTAGCTAGCTGGCGGGTAGTAACTATCACTAACAATTAACAACTAATACACTATTAGTTTTATGGTCCACTTTATTTTCCTTGTGAGTTTCACTCACAACTAGTTTCTTGGCAGCCTCTGCTTCAGAGCGTCACTGGATTATTGATCAGAATCACAGCAAATCACCGCAGTCTCTTCTAAGACAAAACAAGCACTCATTCACTCTACTATCATTTGCATAGTTGCACATGTCGCATTTTGAAATATGTAGCTACTTTATATATGTGCTTAGTCATTTCTGAGAGTATGATATAGGCCTATATATTTTTTGATTTCATGATCATCTGGGGGACTATCAAATGAAAACAGTCATTACTATTGATATAAACTAATGGTCTAATGCTTCTAAGTCTTAGTTCTTACAGTTTCTTTGTATGAGCTAAGATGTAGAAGCATTAGATCAAAATGGTAGCTTAGAAGAGTATGCTGAAATTGGACTTTCAACTTTCAATTTCATACTTTCAACAACTATGTGCTTCTATCTCCAAAAATAATATCATTTAAGATGTCAATATAAGTTCATTTTACAAATGAACCACACTTAGTTAGAAGTTATTGGGAAGTCATTTTGCTATGGAACGGTAAGGTGACCTGGTAAACATAGTGATTCCAGTCTCAAACGAGGCGGATCATTGCCTCGATGTATTCACTTGTCCTGTGTGGGTAGGGGTGAGTTTGTGGGGGAGGGTAAAGCGAAAGAAATAGAGGATATAATTGGCCACTAAATAGGGAGAAAAACAGGGGGGGGAGATCTGAAACAAAAAAAGAGGTAAATGAGTAAAAAATATCAACTGTAACTGTCATTAGTTTTCTGAGAACAAAAAAATATAGTGACAGGTTTCCAGTGTTGGTTCTGTTGGCAAGGGCACTCAACACGAGTGCAAGCTGGACCCTAAAATCACAGGTTTGGGCCTGGGTTATAACAGTAGCTGACTGACCGGGAGTACAGTGCAGTAGGCGTGAGTTTAATTCAGCATTCCTTGATTTACCAAAGAATGTTTTTTATTGAACACACACATACACACATAAACATGGACATTTTAGACCTCAAGGTTTTTACATCAGTCATTTTTACATCATCATCAATCTTTTCAAAAGCAGGCAGCAGCCAACAGAGACAGCTCAGATTTCAGAGGTGTATTTTGGAGGACACACACTTTAGGAAGGGGGGTATGGGGGCTATTAAATTGGATATTTCCTTTGTAAAAAAAAACAAAAAAAACACAACAACCCAAAGATGCCACTGCAATTCATGGAGAATGTAGAGATGGCCTATTATAGTAATATACTGTATGTGGCTAGTATATTTAGTTAATTATTCCATATATAGGACTATACAACAATCCATATTAACTTGTTTGTGTCCAATATAATGAAGATGTTTGTTAAGCTGGTAAACGAGGTTCTGAAAAGTCTGTATGTTAAAATAAAATATAGTGGGCATCTTGAATTTTTAGTAGTCAATGTTGCAGGGTTTTTTTCTATAGCAAGTATTCGATTTAGATTTTTACATGCATTTGAGTGACCCTCAAGTTTCAGATCGATTCACTTAATCAGCGCAGTTATAGATTTATGAAAATGTATTCCATAAAAAAGAAAGAAAATCCATACTTGTGCTGACTTTACCAAGTGGCAGAGAACTTCTGTTTGGCGCAATTGTAAATCACGCTCAATTAATAAAGCATCCCTCCTCATCCTGGCTTTTCATTTGAAACATTGTAGTTATAAAATACAGAATAAAGACAGTTTTATTTGATGAATGTACTAGCTGAAGGATATGCAGATTATAAAGGAATATATTTTGTTGTGCTTCAAATTCCATCTCAGTAGGCTTATTGATAGTGTAGCACATGCAGGGGACTGTTGTATTGTGACTGCTATTTCTTGGGGACAGAAACCTAATGATGGCCTCAGAATAACTGGAACAGTGCTTCAGACATCACTCTGGTTCCTCAAACTGCCCAGACATCAAAGGAGGGGGCATTGTAAACCCTCAACCGCAATCTCCAGGCTCACACATAGGTATGGTGTTCTGCTCGAGGATAATGCTGGAGATTACCATTTGCTTTACCTGATGGCTTTGGTGTGGATGTTAGTCCCCTTTGATCTTGGAGTATAAGGACAAGACACACATTCAACACAGCGCCAAGGGTGAGAGCTGTGAAAAAGACTTCTCTCACGTGTTCCGAGGGAGTCCCACTGTGCCAGCCACTCAACGGCAGATCAACGGTCCCGAGTCCTACCCTGGTCTCCTGTGACCCTCCACTACTGGTTTTGGCATCTCCAACCCCAGCTGACGAGCTGCAACATAAATCCAGGACTGGTCCTCCTTGGAGTCATTAAGTATCAACTTTTGCTATTCTTTGTTGGCATCAAATATGATTGCATATTTTCATACTATGAAGAATGTATGTCCTTGATCTACAATGTGTGTTGATTGTATTATGTTGATTATATTATGTTGATTTACTTGTGATATACACGTGACATATACAACTTGTCGTAATAGTCTCATGACCTTCCGAATAACCCCACTTTGTCAAATGTTTAGTTTATCTCAGTTAATATTATTGTTTCTTTAATTTCTAGTGTTTACTAAGTAAGTTTGTTAATGAACACTTTAGTAATTGACCTATTATAGAGCATCAATTGATATATCTTGATATGTCAAATTGATCAATTAATGTTACATTATTCCTAAAGTCGTTGTTTGTCTGTTACTTGCCCTGGCTAATTATATTCTACTGGCAACCACCTCACTAAATAAATACTGAATCCATATATGTTGATGCGACCCATGTTCACAATGGTTGTGACCAAATTAATAGGAATCGTCACACTGGATATTGGCTAATCTGTCATTTTCCTTCATACAGACGTTATGGTATAGAATGTGATATAAAATGGTATAGAATATTAAAGACTTTTTGTAAGAATATAAAAGGTTTTTTATCTTTCCCTATTGTTCATTTCATTATTTGCATAGCAGGAACTTTATTTGATAATGAAGCAAAGCAACTTTCCTTGCTCAAAGGTAGAGTGGCACCTAGGAATGTGTTTTACCTTGTTTTATCCAACCTACAAGCTTTCATTCACCAGTTCCTTAATCACTATGCCACGCCATTGCCCCAGAAAACACAACAGAATGTTAAACAGAATGACCTTTATTATAATCTTCCCAATGTTACAGCTGTACTCTTGTAGACGACAACTGCATAGATAACATTAATACAATTGGAGGTATAAATAAAATGACTATTTGAAACTTTTCACTGAAGGCAAGCAGAGTATTATAATTTCACTTGTAATGTCTTTGACAAAGCCCTTTTAAGTTTTCGTGACAAATGATTTATATTTTGCACGGTACGCTTAATTTTTGACATCTCAACTTCTGTCACTGCAGCATTTTCTGACCCCCCCCTTGCTCAGATGGGGGAAAAAGGAGCTTCAGTTTCATGAGAGAACCCATAAGTCTTCAATGAGAGAGCAATTTAACCAGCAATCTATAGGCATATATATCATCTGGTAATGGTACATTAATCATCGGCCTGAAAGGCAGCACTCGTGGCTGAGTTTCCCCAATATTGTCGATTACATCTGAAAATGAAAATGCAGCAAAGTAACATTTATCTGCAGAATCTTTTGTTGGGAGCGAATGAATATGGAAGACCGTTCCATTCCGCTGACGCACAAGGTTTGACTTTCAGACTCGCCACTGGGAAACTTTTTTTTTTTCTTTTTGCAAGATAGGACGAAAACACAGTTAGCAAGATCAGCTGCTGATGTATATGCCCATATTTAGTGTTCTAATCGCAGCTAATGACAGCACTGGATAGAAATGGTCACAGCAATATATGTGTATTATGTATAAATATGCTGTTGCAATGATATATTCTTTTTTGGCAGAGGAATTTATCATAATGCTAGTGACAAAATCAAACAAAAAGAGATAATAGTATATAACTCTAAAGGTGTAGATATTATATGCATATTTATATATCCCTTACTGTTTTCAATCATGTTTCCAGGCCGTTGTCATTCGGGGTCCCTCACTAATACAGGCCTTAATCATTCCTTAGTCTTACTACCCACCTCTCTGGATTACTGTACTGGTTATAGGGGTCACGCTTTAGGCTATGGGTGATGTTGAAACCACTTTGAGGCTCACTCACAGCTTGATTTTCCATTCCATTGTTTTTATGGGCAGGTCTATCCAAAGAATATGAGGGCGGACCATGCTAAGATAGTGTTTTCTAGAAATTTCCTCGAGCAATCTAACAGAACTGTTCTAGAAACTACAGTATATGGAATTGAAGCTCTGCAGATTCTAGAGAGAGGTTTCCAACTCAATGTTTTTGGCTTGGAGTCTTGGGTTGGCACTCTGTAGCTTGCAGGTACTCAATTCCCCAACCTGAGGAACCTGAATATGTAGGAAAGAAGAAGATGGGGAGCAGGGATGAAGAAATTGCAGCACACATGAAAGAGAGGTCAGTGATTCCATTGCTTTCACAGTGGGAACGTGTGATGTGGTTTTGCCTTCTGAACTTAAACTATTACACTTTATTAAACTATTCAACTGTTTGCTGATTATGTTTGAAATATCGTGGCAATTCAAATATTTGAAGTTGTGCTTTTGACTCAAAAGATGGTGGCCTGCAATGCTAACCCTCTATCCTGTAAATAAATATAGGTATGTGCTGTCAACTCTTCAAATAGTTCTCAAATGTTCTTTTAATCGTGTAATCTTTTCAAATTAAATTCATCATAATTAATTTTTACAGTATAGCATAGCTGGAATCACATTGATTGGGTCAGAATCAGTAAGTTACACATTTTTCTTCTCTCCAAATTTGAATTTGTATTCAGAGGCCTGACTCATTATTGAAATGTCCTCCATAAATTTGGGAGAGCAAAGAGAACCACATGCTCTCCTCCAAAGCATGTGCTGCTAGCTGCTGCTTATTTTCTGAGCTATGCAGTCTGGTCTGGAGGAGTGTATTTCATGTGCAGTTTGCACAGGCTGACTGCAGGTGCCCAATTAACCGGAGGAGTCACTCTTCCACAATGAGACAGGAGCAATACTGCCAATTGAAATCTTCCCTTCCTAGGTGACAGTATGGCACATAAAGTCTGTTTAGGTTGGGGAGGGGGTAAAAACGCATTAGTTATTAGCAGTTTTTAATATTCAAAAGGAAGGGACTGCATATTCCACATAAAATTATATGTTTGAAATTGAATTGAATTTGATGTAATGTTGTGTGCTTACCGTTTTTCATCCACTATGCATAGAATTCCTTCCAAGCAGGACTACAATTCCCGCCAGCTCTCTTCCTCAACACTTGTCTCTGTTAATTAATCTCCAAGCCCTGGAAAACAAACCAGAGACTTTACTTTAACCGTGAACAGTTGCGAGACACCACAAGGAAACATCAGACTCGCTGAAGATGTCGCTACCGGACTGGACATGCATCGAACCCCGCCAACCGCAGAGCAAACAAAACAGTAAGGCTGTAGCATCTGGGCATAGCATAGCTTAGTAATGGACTGTTCATATTCATAAACCACACATAGACCCAGGTCTTGCATGTATTCTTATCTACTAACCCGATCATAACCCAACATTCTGATCTCAACACATGCAATAACTACACAGTTATTCTGCTGTGCACAGTAAGCGCCATCTTTCCTTTTGCCTTGGTTACAAACTAGGTTTAAACTTCCCTCCATCTTTCCTCTTTGTTCTCGATACCCATATGCATAAAGCTTGCATGCACATCCGCATGACTCATGCGAGAGAACACACACATACATACATGGCCATGTGCCTCAGAAAGCTTGTGCACGAACACGCCCCAAACACACACACATACACACACACATAGATGCACACATGCATTCACACACAGATAGTTGTTGTTCATTAATGTATTGAATTGTGCTTTGCTATTTTGATACGTTATGTTCAATAAATGTCATATATTATTTTTCTGACATGGTTGTCTTAATGTTATAATCGTATTGAATTGAGCCAACCTCTGCTGATCAGAACTCCCTGATGCCTTCAACCCCTTAGTTAGGTCATCAATATTATTAATTTGGTATTAACTAAATGTATAATGTTGTGATTTGATTGTAATTATTAATGTAATTATTCATTTAAATTCCACGAATGCAATATCTGATAGTTTAAATAGTATATTTTATGAGACTGATATTCTAAAACTAATGAGACTGATATTATAAGAATACTTTTGAAGAAGTATTTTTGGCTTAGGTATGAACAAGCCTTACATTGTGGTGTCACCCATGTTAGAATTCTAGTGGGATAGAACCTACACAAATGGAGTATCTAATGTAAGAAACAATACAATCCTATGGTCCTTCTTCAAAAAAAGTAAATGTCAATATTTTTCCACTCACCAATCAAATATTCCTTACCTGTTATGTCATTATCGGAAACCTTACTTCAATCAAAGCATATTTGTTCAACCATTCTTTATATTGTGCTAACTTTAGTGGAGATACGGTGATCTCCCCTATTTCCTGGCTCGTCCCAGATCGTTCCATGGGCCACTCAGTCACCTCTCATTGACCCTGTCTTGCTATGCCACTGTCCATGTCTCCTCATGCGTTTATTGTGTTCTCGCTCATCTGCTCTCCTTCATGACCCTCTTTTTCGCTCTTTATTGCTCATTCCTGCCTTTCAGCCCTTGCAGTGTAATCCAAAAGCACAATACAGTACTCTAAATCCCTCGAGACCTCAGGCCAGTAGCCCCACTGCTATACTGTTTTATGAGTTGAAATCTACTCAAGGTGAAGAATGACCCCCCTCCCCACACACACATACACACGCACACATTCTGAATGTTTCAACCTCGTAACGCACCAAGAGAAATAAACAAATACAAATAAAATAATCTTTTTTTGCACACACACACACCTCAACAAGCTCAGACTAGCCAGAGAGCGGGCTTCTGTACTCCCAAGCATCATTTGTGTTTCCCATAGGTTTAACCTTGTCAGATTTAGAGCGCTATTCAATCTCAGCACAATGCACTTTGGCCTGAACATTCATGCGTCAAGGAAGTACCTTTTTTAAGCGGTGACGGAGGGTGATGTATGGTTGTTTTGAACAGAACATTTTTCATTAATTTCAGCAACCAGTGTCCTCATAATGTTGGGCAATTTCATTATTTTTCCACTCTTGGATATTCTCAACAGATATCCTCTAATTCCACTCCACAAATAATTTACATCTGTAGGTAAATGACTGTCAGAAAATTTTACATTTCCACCCCATCCCAGCAAATATGTATTTACCTATTAACTGTATATCTCAAAACTGTCATTTCAATATGTGACCATCCACTAAAAACTCCATCCACACATAATTCTTCCAAATACCAATGGAATACCATGCAAATTCAAGGACAATAATTATCTAAAAAGTGATTATTTATTTATTTACCATTGGTGCTTTCATATTACATTTCTGTTTTGTGAATACACATGCCTGCATACATTCTAAAGGACAGGGGAGGCAGGGTAGCTCAATCCTTAGGAGACTGGAGTTGTATATCAGAGGTTCCAGGTTTAATTCCAAGGTGGGGCACTGGCCCTTGTATACTTCAGTAAGGTACTTAACCTAAGTTGATTTAGTAAATATCCAGCTGTATAAATAGATTGCATGTAAAAAAAAAATAATTATGTAAGCTCTGTAAGTTGCTCCGTATAAGAGCATCTGCTAAATGCCAAAATGGGCTATATATAAGATCACAGGAGGAAAGGCAGGTCCACAATTATACTGTGGTTAAAAAGATGCATCCGTAGGATGACATAGTAAAACTATGATATAAAATACATATACAGTATTGTGGTATCATGATTAAAAATGTGTGTACACTCACTTGTTATGTTTAGGCTATATACAATATACAGTATAATATCAAATAAAAATAGGGTTCTAAAAAGTTAAAAAGGGCCATATGGAAAAAGTGTTTAGTTGGCGGCTCTTCAATGTCATTGCAGTGTGGCACATCCCTGTGTGGCCATTATATTTTAGGAGCTAACCACATAAAATAAAATACCAGATACTGTTTTATGAATGTGCAATAGTGTATCAGGGAAAAAAATTACATCTATTTTTTCATTATCATAGAATTGTCTTGGTTTTTAATGTGAGGGGGTCCATCGGCCATAATCGATTTGATTAATGACATCACAGATTTAGCCAGGCTCGAGTCAGCAATCGCTGAAGGGGAGCACTAGGACAAAGGCGAACAGATGGCTTTGGAATTTAAACATCTGCAATATTATATTTCTGCACTGCACATTTGGAGCGTTTCCTCCTCGTTATGACTCAAACTACCTGAGGATCTGCTTTATTAAAGCAGTAAGGCCCAAGAGGTTGTGTTATATTATCAATATAGTCAGGACTAAACTGAGTTTATAGGCATGGAATGTGCATTGCTGATATACCTTATCAATATGGGCTCGAGTGCTATATTGCTTTTATAAAATCGTTACTGCATATTTAAAACAATGACAAGGACTCTGTTTAATTAAAAACTTTATTTTCATACGTAAATTCATTAGATTTCATCCTTCCGAAAGAATATATAGTACCTCAGTAGGGCAAACAAGTAATGGTTGCTATCCAACAAAATTGTGAACCTGCCTAGCTAACACCCAGTGCTTTGGCTAGTAGATAGGCTGGCTATCTAGCTACATTACTTACTACAGCACTGTAACACCACTTCTGAAGTAGCAGCTAGCTAATAGCTAGATTATGATTTATGTATATTTATTTGAAAAATGTCCATCCATTAATTGTGTAAAAATGAAAGAACTGTCCTGTGTTGCTTGGCTCCAAGGTGTTATTTGATACCATTGTTCTTATAGCTGGAGGAGTATGTGTTGTCAGTGAGAATGTTATGAGTAGCAATTCACTCAATTGCACAATTACAACAATAAATATAAAAATAAATAAAAAGTTTATTAATCTATGTATGTTCCACTAGTTACTTAAATATACAGAGAATTCAACTACAAATGCAGTATGTATTTTTCTTCCAGATATATACACACAAAAAACTTCTGGTCCCGAGATTGTCAGGGTTTTGAGAAGGTCAGTCTGCAGTTGGACTCTATTGGAATCCTTTATCTTGGTCAAAGGGCAGTGCTCTTATGAATGAAAGAAATTGTAAGAGAGTATGAAACTGCATTTTCTTATTGATTGGGTATTAGATATTAGGGATGTAACGGTACACAAAAATCACGGTTCGGTACATACCTTGGTTTTGAAGTCACTTTTCATCTATTATGAACTTTGTAAACAGTGGCTAATTGGCCATAATTTACTGAACAAAGTAAGGAACGTATCTTTCTTTCTTAAATAAATGTTCATCAATATTGCTGCAACCGCACACAAAAAAGTTCCGCACCTGCGTTAGTGGTTAAAGCAAGATTGCATTTGATCAGTTTACAGCGCGTACCGAGTCGAAAGTCCTGTACCGAACGTTTTGATACGAATACGTATACCATTACACTCCTATTACATATAAATAATGACTAGTTTGAAGAGTTACATACTTCGTGTTTTTTGATTCAGTTCAATCTATTGATTCAGTTCATTAATCTTTATTTCATTGTTTACTCTGAGCAGGAAACATTTATTTGTGGTTGTGTGTGTGCACATATGCCTGCCTGCATATGTGTGTGTGTGTGTGTGTGTGTGTGTGTGTGTGTGTGTGTGTGTGTGTGTGTGTGTGTGTGTGTGTGTGTGTGTGTGCGTATGTCTTTGGAGAGACTAATACATTGTTAGTATTGTCCCACTGACCATAGTGGGTAGTGAGTGGCAGTCAATTAGCTAACATTAGCTCATCAGCCTAAACACCCAGAAGGCAGGAATTGATCTCTAAGGATACAATTTACCTTTGAATGTTCGCCCAGATTGTTGTCGGAGCAATGATTGGCTATGGACGAAAATCTGTCCATTTCAAGGGGAAAGATATCTTATATCGTGTGTGTGAGCAAAACAAACTGGCAAGTAGGCCTAACAATGACTGTACAATTGACTGGACCAGGCTGATAAGGCCAACCAACTGGAGGACATCCTGCAATCCTGCTAAAACTTACTCAAAACACAGTGAAGAAATGAAACAACTTTTCCTTATGGCTTAAGGCATTGCAGACTACTGTGCATATAGCCTGAAAGGCTACCTATTGGCTTTTCTCAGGGGAAATAACCAACCCCACATTAGTTTTCCCCTCTGCTCCCCTCTCTGACTGATATCATTTTCACTTCAGGATCAGCACCAAAGAAACTGCTGCTCCGCTGCCACATGGTTCATGCAAACAGTTTCTTTTAAACTTGATAAATTTCCTGCAGTCTGAAGGACTGTACCTACTTTTCAAGGACATCTTGACAAGCGTTACTTTGTTTGAGTTCATTAGTAGAAGATATACACTCCAAAAAACAGATTTCTGGTTTCTACACCTTTCCTATACTGATGGGTGATTTGATTTATAGCATGTGTTTGTTTTGTCTTTGTCTCAAAGTTCTTAACAAGCTGAATGAATTATTTTGGAGTGCAGGCACAGCTGCTGAGAAAACACTAACGGATTCATTTTTGGCCTCTGCACCGGAAAGGGAGTAATAACCTGGGCAGTTCTGGGCTTCATTTGATTAATGTTACACTATTACAGGCTTGCAGTAATCCTGGAGATCAGTATGTTTAATTGATTAACTTCTATATTATTATGATGCATTATGTTATATCCACAGAGAGTTGTAGAGCAGGAGGGGAAAAGCAGTGTTAGTCAAGAGATTTTTAGAATTATTGCCAGGAAGAGAGAAGCAAAGGCATATTAAGCATCCATTACTGCAGCGTACAGTGGCTTATTGAGGACATGGTAAAATATTATTTTTATAGTTCTTGAGCATCTTGAGATCACAATACTCAACTCAGGATTTAGATAGTAGCTAAATGGTTCTCAAGAATCTCAAGATCTCAAATAATGTATTTGGTAATATCAAAATCCTGAGATAATTATCTTGACCTCCAGATAAGGAACCCGAATTGAACAGAAAGGAATTTGATTTTTCAATTGGCCTCAATGAGCCACCATAGCAGTGTGGGCAAGTGGTTTAAGAGTGAAACAGACAACAGTCGAGCCTCTTTTATGGCAGGACAAGTCATGCCTTGACTTCCATTTCATTCAAAATGGTTTGCGATTCCTAAGATGGCCAGCCACTTTTATAAAGTGGGAATAGACTGCCGCTTCCAAACCATTCCATTGGGCAGTCAAGAATGCCAATAACACTAGGTAATAATTGGATGCAGCCTGGTAGCTGTTCTAGTGATACAAAAATAGCTGATTAAAAAACAAGAAAAAAAAATATTTCCAGTCCTCACATCAAATAAATGAATATTTCTTTATATGAGTCTCTCTCACGTTTTTGTGCCATACACTGCTGTTCTGAACCCAATTTCACCCCTCACTGAATCTCAGACAATTTTAATAGGTTGAAAGCAGTGGAAGAATGTGAGAGGACACTGCATTTTCTATATATCCTATGCTGTTATTCTTCCTTTTTATGAGAAGAAAATATGTCACATTTTATTTTAAGGGCCTAGTTATGATGTTCAGAGACCAGTGATAAATACCTATTAATTAAGTTTGACTTATTTTTTTAAGTAGTTCACAGTAGTAATGGGCAGTAATGTATAGTAAGCAGGAATGTATGATATAATAATCCATCTTTAGGTTAAAATATTTCTAATAAAATTACTTCTCAAGTATTCATATTTTTGTTTGTATTTACCTCTCAAATGTATTATTCTGAATCAGTTTCTTAATTTGATATATCCCGTTAAATGATTTGTTTTACTTACTTAGTAAAAGTAGTGTACCAACAACCAAGTAAAAATATTTGGGTACTGTTTAATTCATTCTTTATTGTTTTAATGAAAATGTTAAATGTTCAAATGCTCATTATATATTTAAGAAATATTCTCAAATGGCATAAACAGCTCCTTAAAATCAAGTGTTCTGTGTGGCTCAGTTGGTAGAGCACGGCGTTGTCAACGCTTAGGTTGTGGGTTCATTTCCCACTGGGACCACATATCCTGAAAAATGTATGCATTCAGTACTGTAAGTCGCTTTGCATAAAAATGGAATGGAATATATTATTATTATATTAAGTGTGATAAGAAAATATGGAGTAAAGATGTGTGGGGGGGGGGAAATCATTAACTTTTTCCTAATTATGAACCGGGTTGTTTCTCAGTTGTGTAGAGTTGTCTCTCTAACCACAGCTGTAATGATTGTATTAAATGATGTTGGGTGGGCTGTGACATAAATGACCAAAACTGTGCAACTGTACAGTTGTACAGTGTATACCCTCTATCTCAGGGGTGTCAAACTCCTGGAGGCCTGCAGTGTCTGCAGGTTTTTGTGGCTTTCATTCAATCAGCAGCCAATTTAGGCCCTGGACACAAGGTGTGTGGCAACTATTCACCAGGCACCTACAAGTTAATTGTCAGAGATACACCACTCCTCCAGTAGGTGAATGCTCTCCTGTGGTGTGACTTGTGGAGTGAAATATGGCCATTTGCACATGGGCGCATAGACGAGTGTGTATGTGTTTGACTCAAATTAAACCAAATTGTACTGTTAAATTCATCTGTAAAATAATTCCAGATACACTTGGGTCAAGTGAAAATCTTTCACATTTGAAGTTTATATAATCAGCTTGAAATATTTAAATATAACATTGCCCCAAAATGTAATTCTAATACCCCCAATGGTTTTTAAAATGGCTTTTCTTTCACTTAACTGAGACTACCTCCAACTGATTGTTTCAACACAATGATTTGCCATTGTATTTTGTATCTTTCTCTCCTTAGCGTTTCAATGCTCAAATAATGATTACCCATTGTATTTTGTATCTCTCTCAGTCTCTCCAGGTATAAGGAAGAAAACCATTGACTTCCTTATCAGTGATTCCGATTTTTCAAAGGAGCAGCAAAGACCAAACTATTGTGTTCAGGGAACATTCATTTCTCCAATGCGCAGCCTGTGACTATTTAGTCATTCCATTCAGATATGATTAAGGCCCAAAAGAGCAGGTTCCTTATCACCAAGCCTCCGAAGATTGGCAGAGAAATGTCAAATAAACTTTCTGGAGCATTCATAAGTAAGTAGGTATGACATTATAATATGGTTTCATTAGGCCTTCCTCTATGTGGTAATGTGTTTGAAATTACTGTGACATTTTTGAAGGGTTTAGGCCTTGTTCTTTTCTGTTCATTTTTTTTAACTGGCTTTGAATTAAATGTGTTTCACGGCAGTTATATAGTTTTAGTGCAATGCTCCGGATGTCCTACGTCCGTCGAGGCTGCAGGTCCCCATGATTTAACAGAAAGTGACATGAGCATCATGGAGGAGAACACACATCATTCTCTTCAAAGCATAAAAACCACCATTGTCTCTCTCTCTCTCTCTCTCTCTCTCTCTCTCTCTCTCTCTCTCTCTCTCTCTCTCTCTCTCTCTCTCTCTCTCTCTCTCTCTCTCTCTCTCTCTCTCCATGGAGGAGAAGATGGTTGTAATTACCCTTGGGCAGGCCTTACCTCAGGGCTGAAGGTGAAACATGGTCCAAGGGGATGGAGGGGGTGGTAGAGAGAGGGAGAGATTATCTAACTCCTATAACAAAAAAGGAATGAATGCACGTCCTATTCCCTTTTCTACAATACTGCACATACACACTTATTTCTGTAATACTTTTGTTGTTGTTGCTGTTGATAGGGAAACACACACTCTACTTTTGTATAAGCCCAAAAATGAGGAAATGCATTTCAAATTTTTCAAGCATAACGCATACATACAGATCCAACATGATGCCATGGTCTCATATGAAAGGCATATGTGCCTGCTGACTCCACTGTGCTGAGAGAAAAAGCAAACACCTTTCCTCAAATATGTCACTCCTCAACCACCAGTTATTGCAGTGTGTGAACAAGGAAATAAATCTGTCACTCAATCAATCTTTGTTTCATATGTTGACAGTTACAACCAGGCTTTTGTACAGTGGTTTACAGAGGACATTTTCAGGAGGGAATTAGAAAGCATTTCAGTCAATGTGGGCAAAAACTCCAATTTGATCTCCTGAAAAAAAGGTTAAATGGTCTGTTTTAGAATTCTCATTTGTGCATAAGAAAAGTGGGAATGCTTCAAGCCAATTAAAATAATAATAATTTAAAAACCTTCAGACAGGTAACCCACAATGGATAGCCAAGACTTTCTTCTGAGCATTTATCTTCTGTAATCTGCTATTCAGCAGTAGAAGCCAAAAGACAACAGATGTTCCAGCAATCTATTATTAGTGTGTGAGAAATTCACCATAAGTGTTGAGAATAATCACAACTGACAACTGGTTGCAAATGACAGTTTAGTGATTCTTATGCTCATTAAATTTCCTTGAAAATGATGACCTTTATTATTATGTTTTGTCAATCTAAAATTGAAAGAAATATATACAGTACATTGATTTGTATTCTTTATTAACTTCAATCAGTCTCCACAGCTGTTACTGTACCATTTTAACAGCATCTTGATGTTCATTCACACTGATTATGACTTGAATTAAAAACAAATTAAAGAAGAGAAAAGCAAACAATTGCAAAGAAAAGTGTCCTTTCTAAATTATGTAGATATAATCTAATTGATTAAAATACCTAAATATTTTCTAGTGTGGTGGTGAATTTTCCTTCAAAAATGAAATAAAAGTTTGCTATTTCGAGTTTACACTAGCTTGACTTTAATGAACATTTTCCTTTCATTTCTACATATTTTAAGCAGTCTTTTCATTAATCTCTTTCTTGGGTTGACTTCAGCTTCATTGGTCTTTGTATTTTTATTGACTAATTATTTTGTACTCTCGTTGCAGAGGTGCAAACAAATGATATTCGCAGAAGTGCAACATAAAGGGGTGGGGGGGGGGCGAGAGGGACATTAAAGAGGGATACATGGGAAGAAGATTATATATATATAAATGTATATAATACATTTTTACAAAACTGAAGAAAAGAACAACATCACCATAATCTATTAGTTTTATGAAATACATTAATTAATTAAATAATTAAATCAATGCATATGTTTTCATAAAAGAATTTCATTGTGCAGTCATATGATAATGCTGGCTGACTTTAATTTCGGGAAGCTGCTTTGTATTATTACACAGCAAGATTACTGCTGCCAAATGGTATCTGGGTTTTGCTTACCATCAACCCCTGGAGTAATTTCAGAGTAGAAATACATGAGTTTAATATTGCACAGCCCTCACCTGTCGGCCTCCATGGAGATGGATGCGCCATGGCTCTTATATATTCAGATAACTTTGTTTCCCTGTAAAATATGCAGGTAATTGAAAGTCGCAGTGTGCTATTAAAATGTGAGGCTATTATTAAAATTTTCTGTGGCTTTACATCTTTACTGTTCATATTTAAGTATTATTGCTCAGGCAGGGGGCCTCCGTATTAGCTACACGGGGGATGAAGCATAAAATAACAAATTTAGGACTTTGCCATTTCAAATGCAAATGCTAACAGTGATACATCATGTGCCTTGTGCTGGTGCAATTGGGCCCACGTGCCTAGACCCTTGTAAAATATGTGTCCCTTTAGTTATTTTTAAAGTAATGTTCTGGTGCCTCCAGTTCTGGAGAAGACCACATGAAATGTGAAACTCGCTACCCACAGACCATGCCAAGGTGATAATTGGGTGATGGCAATAACAAGGCTAGAGATGCTCATCTTTACATCCTGTGCATGTTTGCTATATTTTTGGATTGTTTTATTGCTCTTAAAAGCCTCATTGAACATCTGAACTAATTAACACTAAACACCCTCTGGCTTGTCTGTTGCACAAGCAACACTGACAATTTAAAAAATAATTTGCCCGATAGGTAGAGAAAAAAGATTGCAAACCCAATTAATATAGGCATTCCAGCAGTTAGAAATGAAAGGTCCTTTTTCCAGGGTACTATAATTGTCTCCGTCAGTGTCTGCTTGTCCACAATATGTCTTCCAGTAAAGAAGTGAACTGATGAGCTCATCTGGAATTCAGCTCCTGCACACCTTCGCTGGCCATGCAGAGGGGAACACTCACAGCTTGAGATGATGACAGTTTGTTCTAAGAGGCTAGCTTCAGTGCCTAAGCTCAGTGCCTAAGACCAAATACAATATATATATATTGTGGCATCCCAAGGGGCAGGACGAGGAAATGGCTGCCTGCCTCTTTAACTCATGGGAGCCACTGGAGACTACAATTCCCAGCAGCCTGCAGTCCCACCTGACAACCAGTTGAAGGCTGTAAACAAATTGTGACTACTGGCAGCTGAAGGCCATTTAGAGTACTATTTAAAGTACTGTTTTGTGTCACATTGGGGAGGGAGTAGGTTTGTGTGTGAGAGTGGTGTAGAGTGGTGTAGAGTGGGTGATAATTGTTTTGGATTGCTGTTTTGGATTGTGTTTGGATTGACTTGGATTGCTTTGAGGACCACGTTTTGTGTACTGACTTTGGATTGGATTGAGGAACTGTATTGGATTTCGACTTTGGATTACGGACTTGGACAAAGAAATGGATTGTGTACTTCATGTGTTTTATATTTTGCTCCATATTCAACATTGCTGAACAAAGATAAAGGACAGCAGACTTTTAAACATTGCCAAAAATAATTGAATAATATCAATAATACATCATCCTCAATAGTAGTATGGTGACAGTTTTTTTCACTTTATGTCAACACAACATATAAGCTAATTAGCCCAAAGCCAATATATAAAAATGCTATTTACAGATCTGTGTTTTGTATTTCTCCCTGACCACTTCTGGTGTGTTGCACCCATTTTCCCCATGTTTCCTTTATTATTATTACGTTATTGATTTTATTAGACTTATCCCTTTTTCCATACTTGCCACTTTAGAGCAGTAAGCCACCACACATCTGCACACCATTTTAATAGTATTTCACACAACTCCTGTCTCCGTCTTGTATTGGCTCCCGTTAACTTTATGCTCAGCAAATGCCCGACTCTACATCAGAGAATTTGGGCAAAAATAGAATGCAATTTTTAAAATTGTTTAAAAATACTGTTTTAATGTTTTTAGTGACTTTGTCATATTTCACATACGTTATGGCCACTTATTAGTTTTATTTCTGCAGTAAAGTTTTTACTAGTCAGGTCAGATTCCCAAATGTTGAATATGGAACAAAACCTATTTTAGATCACTTTGAATCAATCAACCGGTTAAAAATATAGGAGGTTGAAATAGGACATTAAAAAGAGCCACCACAATACAGGATGTAGAATGTCAGAGCAAAAGGGCAGAGGATCGTCAGTTGAGAGGATGTAAGATTGGGCTTAATGGTCTCAAAGAAGTCCGTACAGGTACAGTCTTGCAAATCCAACAAACACATCACAATCAAAACCAGGGGTTACAACGAGGGTCACCGATGGTATGACACAGAGGTCCAGACAGAAATGTTGTTGCTGTTCTGCACTCCCCGTCTTGACATTTTGACATCTCTTGTCTAGGTTTTGAGTGTAAGCAACAAGTGCATTGCATTTCCTCATTAAGTCTAATTAGATTAACAGTTGAATTGATGATTTCAAAAGGCTATATCATGATATCATTATTTAAAAATTGTGATGGTTATAACTAATGAATAGTAACTGGGGACATTTTCTGACAGTATTTATTCTCACCTCCGAGAGAAGAGAAAAGTAAACAAGTTTGAGAAAAAACATTTATTTAACAGATGTTATTTTATTCCCTCCATATTCTTTCTAATGAATTATATGGATCATGCAGTGCATCACTGCCATTAAGTCAAACCATTTCTTAGAGTAAAGATACAAATGAGGGAAAGTGAAATGAACAAGCAGACCTCATGCTGGGATGAAAAACACATTTCAGATCATTCTCAGAATTGTTAGACAATATTATGTGAGGACATAGTACTAGTACGTGGCTCTGCAGATCTTCTGGTTGGATTATGTTCTTCACAAGTCCCCTGTTAAATTTCTTAACGAAAATTAACTCAAACAGTAACTTCAATGTTATGATCAAGATTGCTTTTTTTCAGTGTTAATTAACAATACCCCACACAAACACTGCAGACTTTTACGTAAGCAAGTCTGTCTGTCCCAAGGCCCCTGGGTCCAACCCACCCACCCCAACTCATGATATATGCTCTTTCAGAAGACAACTGGAGGCCTGATTAAACATATGTTTGAATTTAACCTGCCAAAATGTTCAGTACATAGAAAAGTTCATTACACTTTTGTAAGCCCTGCTCTTGCTCTGGTCAGTGTTCTTTCTCACTCTAACTTCTGTTGCCCTACCTCCCCCCAGCTATTGTGTATGTCCTGCGCTCTTGCAATGTGCATGCTTGTTTTTGCAAAAATTTAATTGCCAAAGGTGATGCTATGGATGATAACACTGAATGCTAGCATTGAATTCAGTGGATCAAGACCACATTAGTTTTATTTCTGGAAAGGAAAATCACAAGCTACAAGATTTGGCTCTAACTTTGCTCTTTTGAAATCCATCCATTGCCCTGTATATAGACTAATATACTTCTATAAGCTACACAATTAGTCTAGAGAAGTCCTGTGAGAAAGTATAACTGGAATATAGTTATACTGTTATTACAGACATTACATTAGATGTAAGGCCATTGTTTTTGTGCTTAGTACATCCAATTAAAGTTTTTTAGATGTGCATGAATTTCAATTCCAAAATATTTTTTCAAAGAATATAAAAGGACATAGTTCCATATGATGCAAATGGGAAGTGGTCATTGTCTGGAAAACTACTGCCAATACTAAGTGCCCTTTAAAAAAATATTTCCAGAAGATGTTTGTGACTGAAATCACATTTTACCTGATCAGCGTTCTCCAAGTTATCCGAAACCTAATTGAAAAGTATAAACAAAAAGAGATCAGAAAATATCTCTTTTATTCTGTTGATTCTCGATTACTCTTCCTGGCCACCAGATCAATGCTCCCGATTGCCTTTCTAAGCAAGTCAACTTTAATATGTTTCCATCACAACCTCCTCCACCCACTCCCATTTCTCATTTTAGATTTTTTGATAACAACCTCAGTTCAACCATCACTCTCACAGACACTACAATTTGTCTCACTGACATTTCATCTTTTACTCTTACATACTCTTCTTTTCCTGAAATGTCAACATCTGTTCGGCGATCTGTAGTTTGAGACAGCCATCATCTCTCTATCTTTCTCTCTCATGTTTCTTCTGTTATCTGAATTTATGGAAACAATTTGGGGCATTACATTTGGGTTTTTATACTGTGAGAAAACTGTTCATAAGTGCATTAAATCCCACAAATTATGTGGTCATGCTTTATATGAAGTCTAACTTCATAAGGCCTTACACAATGCTTCATTTATATGGCACAGTGTGAGGTGTGACTACTATGCCGAGGAGTGGGGGAATGAATAAATAACATTAAGACGACAGAAGTAAGAATGAATTAGCTCAAAAGTCATCATAATCCACTTTATCAGAGTGTGACCCAACAGCAAAAAAGTATAAAACATTATGAAGTCACAACATAAATCAAGCACAGAATAGGATAAAATGATAGTCCTTAGGGCTGGTTGAAGAGAACAAAACCACCTGTCCTGTCCATGAAGGTCTTGGTCTAAAAGGCATGACAGGTTGTGCCTTTCTCATAGGCTAAATGAACGGAACAAGCACCACCTGGGCTTGTAACAAGTCACCCTCAGCTGTGCCTGCCTGTAGATGAGACCATTGCTTCTGAGGTTCTGAAGACTTTCCAGGCTTCAGAAGGTAGCAGGGATATCTGAAAGCTCAAAGTGGGGGAGTAGCCTTCTCTTTTCCCACACCAGCTCAGCAACAATTTTTAAATAGCCAATTTTTTACAATTAAAATATTTGTAACTATAAATTCTAGACTATCTGCTATCTGCAACCATTTTAAAATAGCCATAATACATGTATATTGTCATTTATTATCATTAAAATATTTGTAACTATACATTCTAGACTATCTGCTATCTGCTAGACTAATTATTTCCTAAATGGCAATGCTTCATATTTTCACAAGCAGGAAAATACTTTTTTTAAATTAAAATTGGTTTATTTTAATGAGAATGCTACAGAACTGCAAAATGGGAATCACAAACCGATTTCAATGATATTGCAGATATTCAACAGAGAGCCTCAGAAATGGTTTGATAAAAGACATACTAAATCTATCTTAAAAGTAAAAGCATCAGGCCTGCTGGATCCTGTTAAGGCACTGTTATAGTGTGTGGATGAGCCTCATGCCTGGTATCAACTGTGCCAGACCTGTGACCAGCAGCGCCGCAGAGCAACGCATAATTGGCAACCGCATCATCCAGGGAATGAGGGATTCAGTTAGCAAGATTGTCCATGTCTTGCGGCACACCAGCAACTGCCGCTGGTCAATCTGGCACCGCTGGTCAATCAGGTCCACGCAAGTTTAACTGCGGTGAGAAAAGAAATGGTTCGCGCGTGCTCGTCTACACTCTCCCGAATTGATTGCAGTGAGCACAGCTTTAAAATACGACTGGGCATTCCAAACCGAGAGAAAAAGGGGAAAAATATATATTTTTTAAATGATCTTGAATCAACATGTTTGTCACTGGCTTGGGGCCTATCATTTGTTTCTTGTATAAAACTGCCCACCGCACTGATCTTTTACAACGTTATTAGATTTTATTTGATTTGGCTCGGTTCATTGTGCAAGATATTATATTCTGCTCCTTTCGCTCTGTGAATACAAAAGGCATTTGCCTTTATTACTGCAGCGCCAGAGCTTACGGCCGAGCCTGAATAACAATAAGCTTGTTATATCATTATGTTTCATTTGAATACCACCCCCATTTGGTGTGCAAATCACATGGGGGGATTACGTGTGGAGGCCATAACTGAAATACCACTGGAATAAAGAATGGCTCAAAACCAGTGGTTCCATTAAAAGTTGTTAGAGTTTCCAAAGGAAAGAGTTAAGGTGGTAGAACTAATCAGAGTAACTAAACTCCTGGGACTCAAAATGCTATTTTCTCTTTTTTTACCTTCTCCTTTAAATCATTATAATATGGCAAGTGAAGTGTAATGAGGATGATTTAAAGCTGAAACCTCTACTCTTAATTAAAGTGCTTCTGTAACTGTTTTTTCAACAATTTTATGCTATAACTAAACAATAATTTGCATCTCCTGAGTTAATATTCCACTTTGCTTATTTGCAATGATTTTATCAGTGAAATGGTAAATTTAACCATGGGTTCACAGCCAAGGTCTGTCAATTTCAGTTGCTCATTTTAGATAACAAGTCATGTTGGAAACATACTTCTCTCTTTCCCTTGTTGCAGCCACCCACAATTTATTTGATTGTATTTTGTGATTACTCATTTAAGGCATCCTTCAAAAATGTAAAGGAAGGTTATTTGTTTATTCATGTATTGGAATGTTCGTTCATGAAAGCTTACTGAGGAGTCATTTTAATGAATCGTTTGATGAGTATCGATTACCAAATTATCAGCTCTGCCCATACTGAAATTAGATTAAAATGGACTCAGCAAGCTTGCCAGGTGTCCCTTTATAGAGTCATGTGGTTTATCAGGTTTTTCCTTGATTATTCAACTGTGGCTCCATATTGATTAATGGAATGGGAATAAATAGCTAAGAGCAGCATTTTAACCTGGTTGTTGTTCAAAGTTTCCTTATTTAGCTCACTGAAAAATAGGCCTACAGTGAGCTAAAAAAAACTGCTTTGTTGTTGTTCCTTTATTCTAGACATTATAGAATTATTTCTACTTTCAAATATTGATTGCATAGAACACACAAATGGCAACAGGCAATTGTTCTATGGTTAGTGATGCCCCCTACTGTGTGGATTGAATCTTGACTATACTGGTGCCAATTCTGGTCGGGAATACTTTGAGATAATTCATAATTGGCTGTGGCGTTACCCAGGGAAGGAACGATTTCGCTTAATAGTGACCCCTATGGTCAATCAGGTGCCTGCAATGTATCTATGCCAGCTGCTCAGTTGCAGCAGTAGCTGTACAGCTTAATTGGTGTGTGTTGGTGTAATTTTTAATGGTGAAAGTAAAATGGTTATTCCACAAGGATCAGTGCTTGGACCTTTGTTATTTAGTTTATATATCAATGACATCTCTGAGTGTTGCACAGGAGTTGGGTTACAAATGTAAGCTGACGTCGTGTTTGTGGTGGCAAAAACACCTACTATTGCTGCAGCTAAACTAACAGACTGCTTGGTCAAGGTGACATACTGTCTTGAGACTTTCTACCTAACATTGAATGTAAACTAAACTGTCTCTATGTGTTTCTCAATTAGAAAGCTCCCAGCCACAGAAACCGTTAGTGTGAGGACAAAAGACAACAAACTAGAGACAGTACAGGACTTTACCTTGGAATTGTTTTGAACTCTCAGCTAAGGTTTCCCGTGGTCCAGTGGTTACAACATTTGACACTGGCCACGGAGACTGGGGTTCGATTCCCCGTAATGCCAGAGTCGCCTCTGGCCGGGAGTGCCATCAGGGTGGCAATTGGCTGTCCGCCCCAGGGAGGGGGGAGGGAAGCCGACACACACAGTTCCCTGCGCATAGCAGTGGTTCTGCTATATACACATGTACAGTGCATTGGGCACTTCTTCTGTGGCTGTCAGTGTCCTCTGTGCTTGTCCCTTACAAATAAACTAATAAATAAATAAGTAAATCTAGTGATTCTCTGGATGCATATATACTTTGAATTATTCTTCTTTCCCAATCTTTCCTCTTTGACAGGTGAGCAAGGCTGGTTAGCATTTTCTAGGATGGCTATCACCTATAATAAACCTACCTCGTCACGTTTCTGCTACGACCAATGAGTGGCTGGTGATGGGCACACTTGCTATGGCTGATCAGGTCTAGCTATAGTAGATTGTATGGATATGAATTAGTAAATGCTAAATACCAGTTCCGGAAATCTATAAAAGCACTTCATATTTCTTGCTATCAGTTATGAACGGTCAACTGGCAACCTAAGACTATGGTCCGAACAACAGCCACTTCCGTTGTCATTTGTTTACTAACACTGGACTACTTATTGTGCAGTGACGTCAAAATCGTTTAGTGTACCGTAGCCTACTTACTGCTCATTTCACAGTGGCCCATCAAGATAGCCGGTAGATGCTTGGGATTCTGAAATACAAATAGTGATAAATATGTATGTAAATATTATTTAAATACAACTTGTGTATAAGGCCCTCAAATCTCTCAAGGCGTAACAGTAGTAGTGCAGCCAGGAAGATTAATTCCTATTCGTAGTTGAATTTGCACCTAAACCTGACTCTCAACGTGTCAAACTTCCACCGCGCTCTCTATTTTTCCATTGGACTTTGCGCAAATTAACAGTCAAACAAACCAACACATTAAAAATAAACTACGTCGTTAACAGTTCTGCGGCGACAATCCTATAGCTTTTAAATTAATGATTTGTGTGCTTAAGAAAACTGTTTTAGAAGTCTGGTATTAAATGTTTCTCCACTGGTGTGATAAAAGAGATGCTGTCTCTCAGCCTGATGAAAATTAAATGTGCTGGATGAATCATTGCTGCTGCAATTTAGACAGTCACTCGGAGCTGCTACGTTATTTATTACTCGTCCACGCGTGCTGTTAGTTCAATTTAATTTCATGAGTAAAAAAGGGGGAGGCCTGGCAGACGTGCACAAGAGAAGAAAAATGACCCGCAGCACGAACAGGCTCGCCGGGAGTGTTTCTATCGCAACCCCTCTCGCCTTAAACATGCTTAATTTTTTGCGATCATGGCTAAAAAAGTGCATACAAACTTCTCCTTGTGTCTTGTACATGAGGCTCGTTGTCATTCATCATGCAGGATCCTCAGCATCAGCAAAAAGAAAAAAAATCATGATACAAAACAGCGACGTCTGGAATACCACAGTGTAAAAAGATTAACAGAATGAGTCAAAATAAATTTGAAAGGGAGTGAATACTAGGAAACATCTTTTGTATCTATTGTGAATATATAATAAAGTTATCCTTATTAGTGGTTTCATCGTAGATATTATGTTTACTTTACTCAGATTCAACTCAGGTCTGCTTAACATGTATAATTCTGCCAGTGCCATTGTTGAATATGATTGTGTTCTGATTTGCTGTTTCGTATTGACCACTCATGAAGGGCTGTACCCAAAGCCAGAACATCTATAGCCAGCACACCACTGAAGAAAACACAGGAAGCTTTAATTACCAACTAGAACCACAGTCTATAGATCCACTAGATCTACGTAGCTCTGTATTCATAAATAACATTGAAAATCTCCCTACCCTTGAAGAAAAACATTCTGATTTGATGCACCTTATGGATATTCATGAAAGGGTGTGACCTAGGACAATACTCAGACAATGGCTGGTCTGTCCTTGGGCACCAGAAACTCCTGCTACCAACCTCCTGCAGTTAGGAAGAAGGGAGGTTGGAAGAAACGCAGGAGCTGACCATCTGGTTTGTCTGTAATGTCTGTGCGGGAACCTCCTAGGTATGGAACTGTGGGCGACAGAAGGAACACATAGATGACAGTCACCTTTTAATGGTCTCTGGCATTACTCCCAGCTACCTTTGCATGAAAACAAAGATAAAAGAGGCATTACAGAAGAACACAGTAGCTCTAGATAAAAAGTAGCTGAAGTCCCATGTGGGCTTGGAGAGAAGCATGTGATGAAGGATTATTCTCGTCCTGTATACCATGCCTGGGTAATCTTAGAGGTCACTGCTCATGTAGGTCATTCCCTGTGGAGGTGCTGTGCAAAAATACAATAGACGGACCTGAGTGAAGATTTCAAAGGTTGCCATGGCTCCAGAAGATAACTTTTGCACGATTCACATGAACTGCCAGCTAATCGACTGATGGGACCATGGCCACTCTTCCTCAATGGCTTCCATTTTAACATGAATTTGCTCTCATCCATCCATGTTTCATGGGGCACTTGTGTGTCCAGACTGACTGTATTTAGAGCATGATTTTTGTGTGTTCTGCAGTGCTTCCTTGGTCCCTAAAGCTGGAGGTATTGAACGAAAACCAAAAATAACCTCATTTTCTCCGTCCACAGAAGCATAACGCTGAACCTGGAAGAGCCACCCCTCTCAAACACAGTATAGTGGGTCTGGAAGAAGTAAACAAGGTGAAAAAGAATGAGAATGATCCACTCTAAATATTTTGAACTATGAGATTTCAGGTCAATTTCATTTCATTTCAGCCAATTCAGGAAATCTAATGCAATTCAATTAATTCACTGAAAATGTTTGACATTTTTAGATTCATGAATTGAATTTCTATTAATTTCCTGAATTCATTGAATTGGAATGGAATTGACCCATAATTGAGCTAATTGTCATCACCACTGCCTACTTGCTCAACACTACATACCCCTGCTTACTCATTTAATACAAAAATTAAAAACTTAAAAACTGTATTACTGCACTAATCTCTTGCGCAAACTATGATTGTTCCTACCATGAACTTATGCACATCTTGTAAGTCACTCTGTAAGATCTGCTAAATGCTTAAAATGTCAAATGTAATGTAAATGTACCCCAATATGGCATATGGTTAAAGTGGCAATTCTTTGTATGGCCTTTGATTTGCCACATTCAGATATTTTATTTTTGCATGCCAAGGACGGTACAAAATGAAATGACTATCAAATGATGTGTATTTATTAGAAAAGGTTGTTTATTTTTGTCTATCAATATACCTTATGAACTTTCTTTGGGGAGCTGAGTATTTTAGGGCTTCAATATTACCAATATGGGATGCTGAATTAAATGTATGCATATTTTACTTTGGCTCAAGTAACAACCAGGTGGGTGTTTATTCAGTTATGAATATGCGTTCTTTGCTTCATTAAAGGGGTCATGCTGACTATCCCTGATCTGGTATTGAAAAGCTCCAAATTTGGCAGGCCTCAGTCTGAACTCACAACACCAATCTGACAGCTTTTTTCTAAAGGTATGGCCAGTGAAAGTACTTTTTGCTTCTAGCATTTTGTTGTGTAATGCTAAAGACCAAGATCGGAGAATGAATTAAAGGGGCTATTGCTAGTAAAACATGAGATAATTATCTATCACATAAGTCCATAATTATATTATTTATAATTATATAAAGGTACTGAATAACGTAATGATTACAGCACATTATTCAGTCCATTATTCATTGCCAAATATTCCCATTGCATAACAAATATAATGGGAAGTTAATGGGAAAATTTATACAAATTTAGCATAATTACCGCATGAATAATTTGCAGTAGCTACGTGTTTATACGTGCACTGTATTTCTAAATATAAGCTTTCGTTCTATCCTTGTAAAATATGAAACACCTGTTAGGAGTAGTAGCTGTGCTATAGCAGTATTGTGCACATATTCCAATCTGGCCATTATTGGGTTTGAAAAAAGAATTGTGAGGCCACAAATATCCAGGACATCTTATCTCTCGCTGAGTTCCTCACATCCCTCATTGTACTGTTTCTTTTCAAAGTGTAAACAGCAATAACTTCCCTACGTTTCTTTTCAAAATCCTTGTGTAAAAATAGGCCCTGCTAATGAGATACACCCACCTGAGCTCAACCTCCCCCAGAACCCAGTCTCGGCAAACATCTGTGTGCAGAGCTGATGACTAAATATTTACGCAGCGGATTCTCTACTCTGCGGATTCGCCACCTGAGCCCATTGCCGTTTCATTACATATCCTCAAGTGCATCTGTGAATTTCTCAGAAGTGACTTCACTGATCACGGAGGGCCTGGGATAACAAGAACAAAGCACTGACAAAATTCCTCATCAAAAATGTTTGAGAGAAAAGAAGCAACACATGAAGATGAATTGCTTGCATAGGGCTGTGTGTGTTGGTATGGGGATATGTATTTCACATACATATTGCCATGATAAATGTGACAAAAACCAGAGGCCTACGACATACTGCATGAAATACCATTTTCACTGCCTAGGGCAGAATCTCAACTACAGTGATACTGTTGGGATTAAACTCAATACTTTCATATGAAGTAAATAAATTCATAAATACAAAGCAAACAAAACAAAATTAACAGGCATATATCAGATAAGACAATGGTAAAGTGAAGCACACATGTGCATTTTCCAAACACTTTTACTGTACCCCCTCCCCCAAGGTAGAAGGCACTTTGAACCACAGGGTAATAGTGCCACTAAGTGGTTTGATTAGGAAATGCCTTGAAAAAGAAAAAACTTTATAAAATATAGTAATATAAGATATATAGTACGTTATATACATCTTCAGCAAATGTGAGGACTAAACTACATGTTTTAAAGTAAGTTAAGATAACATTAGCAACCAAACTATTAATTATATAAACGTTAGTGGTCACTCGAGTGTACGTTTTAAACATAACCCTTTCATGTCCAAATTTACTGTACCTAACTGTACCTGACATTTACAATCACAACAGCTTTTGTCATTCATTGGCTAGATTTGAATACATTTCGTTTAATAAGCAAAGTATGTAGCTGCTTAACATGTAATTTATTCTAGTAAGTTAGTTCGTTTTCCTCTATATGTATTCATTTGTGTTACATGCGATTCAAGTAACCAAGTTTTCAGTTTCAGTTGCAATAACAGGCAAGTAGTTGATCATTAAAAAATGGCATAAGGATAAGCATCAACAACGCTCGATGCCTATCATGCAGTTAGTATTCGAGTAGTTCTATTTCTATGTCCGGGGGAGGCGTAAGGAGCGTAATGTGGGAGTGACCCAAAAGCAAATCAAATGGACCAATCGTGTTAATATATTCGGGTGACGTCAGGCAAATAACATTTCGGGCGCACGGAAGACGAAGGAGTTGTTTGGCGCCTAATTTTAAGTTCAAACCTGAAGTCTGAAAGTTTCATCTTGAACATTTCTGTTCTTGTTGGCTAGGCAGACTTTTTATCGAAATTAATCTTTTAAATCAGCCAAGTACCTAAGAAGGACCGATAAGGGGACTGCCGTCCGTTGGATTTTTTCAACTTTGCATTAGCTTGCTGCTGTGCTGTAGGTTACGATGCATATCAAGTCAATCATAATAGAAGGATTCAAATCGTACGCACAGAGGACGGAAATCAACGGATTTGATCCTCTATTCAATGCCATTACTGGACTGAATGGCAGTGGGAAATCGAACATCCTTGATTCAATCTGTTTTCTTCTTGGAATCTCAAATTTGTCACAGGTAAGCAGTCGACATTTAGCTTCCTTGCGTTCGCTAGATGCAATGCTTAACTTCATAATGTTATCATTAGAAAAGTGAGTGTGCTGTCTAGCAAGATGGTCAATTTGACACACATTAGCTATAAACGTGGCTTGTTTATCGGGCGACGTGAACATTCTCAAACTTGCAAGATGGCATTCATTCAAAAGCAGAATCGGCTACGTAGGTAGCTAGATTGTGAATAATTCAAACGGACTCACACTATGGTAGGGTCTTTGCTTTTCACGCTTTCCCCTATTGGAGTAATAGTAGCTCATTAGCGTTAGCCCTATCGACTACCTACATGGCATTCGCTGCTAACCATATCCTCCGTTTTCTTGTAATCTCAGGTGCGTGCGTCGAACCTTCAGGATTTGGTATACAAAAATGGTCAAGCTGGAATTACCAAAGCCACCGTTTCAATTAATTTCGACAATTCTGACAAAAAGCAAAGCCCTCTTGGATTTGAAACCCACGATGAAATCACCGTTACCAGACAGGTACATTTACAATTTCCTGTTGAATTTTGTGTAATGTTTCTATAAATACAGCTAATTAAATTAAATATTTGACATTTACACAAATATCTGGTTTTAAGTTCCATAGGTAACTTAAAAACATGCTCCTTTTTCTGAACCCCAAAGGTAGTTATAGGCGGACGAAATAAGTACTTGATAAACGGCGTGAATGCCAACAACACTCGGGTGCAGGACCTTTTCTGCTCAGTCGGGCTCAACGTAAACAACCCCCACTTTCTCATTATGCAGGTAAGCTTTTCGACGGAACATTGAAGAACTGTACATTCTGCACACCTTTGAGAACACCTCAGCCTATACATGTAACGTTAGCAACTGAATGATTATGTTTAAACATTTTCTGGGTATAATGACATTTACCCGTAAGCCAAAAGCTGTTATAAAAATGTGCTCTTTTTAGGGGAGAATTACCAAGGTCCTGAACATGAAACCACCTGAGGTAAGCCAAACCTTTTTAAATAAAACATGTTCTGGGCATACTGTATTCAATGTCATAATTATTATGCTTACTTCCATGTTGCCCTGTTAGGATGTACACATTATATTTTGTGCAATGTGTGTATTGTTGCACTACTTTGACACTTGCCTTCTGGGCCAGATCAGTGTTGTAAATGAGAAATTGTTCTCAATCACTTTTACCTGGTTAAATATAGTAAACAAAAAAACACACAGAACAAAAACCATACTCAATGTACAGACCATAACTAGTGGGAAAATAATATGTGTATAATCAAAGCAAAGGAAAATAACTTGGCCCTGAATACTAGACAGAAGTATTAATAAAGGTTGGTGAAATTAGTAACAAAAAAATTTCAGACAAAGAGTAAGTGGCAGAGACCCAACATGCATTATCTTGGAATTTTATCATCCATGGTAGGTAACACCTACTTTAAAGATGAGCTTGAGGACTGGGACCTGCAGTGGCTGTAACATTTGTTCTACAGATTGGAGAAGCAGGCTCTATGCCCACTTAAGCTTGTCCTACATTCGTATTATAATATGTTAGTGTTCCATTGGAAATGTATTGATCTATATTTAAACTATAAAAAATAAATGAAAGTGCATCATCCATTCAGCACTGTAACATTGTCAGTTGCGCTGCATACAGTGAGATTTTAAAGATTTTTCCTCAAGATAATATTTTGTATCCCTCCTTTCCTCCTTTTCTCCATCCATCATTACACCATCATCCATCTTCCTATGAGCTGCTTGGTAGTCACTCACATCTCATAATTGATTTGCAGGATTTTCATAACTTGTTCATTTGTGCAAAATTGAACTTGCCACTCCATTTCTAACTTTAGAGTGTTTGAGTTGTAGCTTTTGTTCATTTTTAAATGTTTAATTTTTTTTAAAGATCTTGGCTATGATTGAGGAGGCTGCTGGCACCAGGATGTATGAGTGCAAAAAAATCAGTGCACAGAAGACTATTGAGAAGAAGGAAGCCAAACTGAAAGAGATCCAGACAGTAAGCCACCATGTCTACAGCCGCTGACATTTGGTTTGGTACCGCTCGCAAAGCCATGACCATGATTCACCACTCTATTCTCCTTGCTTTTCCTTAGATTTTTGAAGAAGAAATCACACCCACTCTGCAGAAGCTGAAGGAGGTAGGTTTTATTTGCTGTTGGAAACTACTTAAAAAAAAAAAAAAAAAAAGATTATGAATATACTTTCAAGGCAGTGTTGGGATGACAAGTCCTTTGCAACACAGTGAAATAAAGATTGTATTTTAGGGTGTCACACTGTATAAGATTCCTTTCCGATTCAAATGTATAGATAGGCTCATATTTTAGGCACATTTAAAAGGGATCAACCATGTAAGAATGAGCAAATCAATAACCAATAATCTATAACCGAACCCTAAAAATGCCAACGCGTTCAATCATTTGAATCATTTATTTGGCTAGACATCTATCCTCTCAGAGTACAGGCGATATGAAACCACTGCCTTTTGTTTCGGGCGCGACAAAAAGATTACTTGCTTACCGCTTACATAAATGCGCAATGGGAAAATGCTTTTGCAGTTCATCCTTCATAGAGGGCTATGGCCCTATGCCCGGTCAAGTGCGGCTCTATTGTTAGACCTGATGTTGGAATGTTGGCTTGGTCTCACAGGAGCGCTCCTCATACCTGGAGTACCAAAAACTGATGAGGGAGATCGAGCACCTCAGCCGCCTGTACGTGGCCTACATGTTCGTGTGCGCCGAGGAGACCAAGGTGAAGTCCGTGGAGGACCTTAAGGTGATGCAGGACGGCATTGGCAAGCTGCAGGAGAGCATGGCGGAGAATGAGCGCAAGGTGAACGAGCTCTCCCAGGAGATTCAGCAGCTGGAGAAGAAGAGAGACAAGGTACCGTGAGAGCCTGCAAACCACTCCTTCCTCTGGGGGCCCTTGAATTACATGCCAACGTCCTCAGTGGATTACTTAAATGCGCCTTTTACAATGCATGTCTAATAATTTAGAATTTTCTGGAAGAGGTCAATACATTTGAGAATGAACGCCAGAGAACATGTGATCCTTCCAGTATGTAAATTATTGTTATTGTTCAATTCAACCAAATGCCTTTCCTGGATTCTATTTTCTCATAGTAGTCACCATTGCATAGTGCTTGTTGTGTGCCGGTGTCATGGCAGATAGTGTCCGTTTGCCAAAATGTGTCCGGGGTAATGTAATCGGAATTTCGTAGCTAGTCACCTTCTAGCTAGCCAGCTAGCTAGTCATATTGTTATGTTTGTAGCTAGCTGGCTATATAATTATAATATAATTATATATTATAATTCATATATTATGTTCGTAGCAAGGCAGCTAACTTGGCTGTACAGCTTATTTGTAGCTAAATGACGTCACCCGGACACATTCTTCTGGGTTTTCTCACTCAGGAATGCGAGCTCCTCATGTTGGCATAGCAACTACAGTCCAAAATTCCGATTACATCACTCCGGACACATTTTGGCAAACGGACACTATCTGCCATGACACCTGCAGTGTAGAGGTGAAGGTGAAGTTCAGCTGAATCCAGGCTGTATGTATCAGATTGTATTTTGGTTGAAGGTCCTGTCATAAAGCTCAACCCGGTCTGATTTAAGTACCCATACAGCTGAATCCAGGCTATTATGCACAACCTCTCATATCATGGACTGTTTGCACTGCAGGACGTGGGCGGTGTTCTGAAGTCCCTAGAGGATGCACTGTCGGAGGTGCAGAGGGTGGATACTAAAGCCCAAAGCACGCTGGACCTAAAGAAGCAGAACCTGAATGACGAGACCAAGAAGCGCAAAGAGCTGGCCAAAAGCATGGAGGAGGTGAGCGCTGGACTGTCTGCTGAAACGTGTTTGGGTTTAGTTCAGTAGGTGAACATCACAGCTTTATTGGTGGGAGTAGCTGGTTGGAGTTTGGAGAGTTTGTTAGCTGGCTGTGGTTTTTTGCAAGTTATCAGCCTGGTGAACAGTGACAATAGGTCTTGGGGAATTGACTATATATATTTTTTCATTTTCATTGTTATTTCATGCTTTTTCTTCATGATGCTTTATGCTTTATTCATCTACCTTGTAAGAAAAGTATCATTTCTGAGATTGAGGTGTTGTAATGCACTTGTGATTTGTGCTCATATACCAAAGATATCTGATTCTCCAGCAACTCCCAATATTCAACTCAATATATTTTCCTCTCTCCCGACAACCAGGATAAGAAGGTGATGGCGGCAAAAGAGAAGGAGGTGACCAAGGTGACAGAGAAACTGCGCACCGTTCAAGAGGAAGGGCAGAAGGACGCAGAGGCCTTAGTCGCTGCCCAGCAGCATTTCAACGCCGTGTCGGCCGGCCTGTCCACCAATGAGGACGGAGAAGAAGCCACTCTGGCCGGACAGATGATGACCTGCAAGAACGTCATGAGCAAGGCCGACACGGAGGCCAAACAGGTGAATGCGGCCGTCTCACTGGTCGGCCCACGGTATGGCAGACAATAGTTTTCAAATGCATGCAATGCAAGTCCATGGCTGCACCGTGTGGTTAATAGGGAGCTGTACAAACTACCAGGAACATTACTGTTGAACTCTTGAATATAGTTGTTGCCTTTAATTGCTTCAATAAATATGCAGTTTCATGTCAAGTGTACATACAGAAATGGTCAAAAGCTTCAGAAAATGTACTATAAATGGTAATGAATGAATGGTGAATTGAAGTAAATGGTACTCCGATTTATGTTTGCACTCGGTTAGGCGCAAATGAAACTGAAGCACGCTCAGCAAGAGCTGAAGACCAAGCAGGCAGAGGTGAAGAAAATGGACAGTGGCTACAAGAAGGACCAGGACGCCTTCGAGGCTGTGCAGAAGTGCAAGGAGAAGCTGGAGGGGGAGATGAAAAAGCTCAACTATGAAGGTCTGTCGTTAAACCCGCACAAGTTAGCGGTGGTACACCGCGATCGTGTCCTTGTTCAACCCCTAACTGGATTTGTCCATTTTTCGCCTGCCCAGATGGGAAGGAGGAGAAGCTGATCGAGACTAGACGGAAGCTTTTGCGTGAAGTCGGTCAACTGAGGGAGACCTACGAGTCACTGATGGCTAAGTTCCCCAATCTGAGATTTGAATACACGTAAGTGTACACTGACGATTGTGCCACCTAGGCATGGGACGGTATGAGATTTTGACTTAATGATAACCTTGGGAAAAAAATACCGCGGTATACCATTACCACGGTATTAGCGCCACGGCGGCGGTGCACCTCTAAAATCTGGGTAATAAAACAAACAGATTTTTTTTTACGATTTCTTTTATTTTTTATCTTCTGTGTTTTTCTTGTATCCAAAATATTCCCATACTGCTGATTTAGTCTTTTTGGACGGGGGATACAGTTCGGGTGGTTCACCTCCTATTTCGAACCTGGCTGCCATGACTGAATCAACGTGGAGCAGACGACAAATCTCACTGACTCCACAACTGACTCCGCGCGCAATGCCGCCATAAGTAGAATTCTGCACCAAGTGAAATTCGGAATCTCAATTACCTTAGGTTCGTTTTCAAGGGGGTGCATAGATTTTCGGCATAGCATTATTATTTTTTTGTTGCTTCTTTTAATAAAAAATACCGTAGAGCATATACCGTGGAAACTAAATGTTTGTAGTTAGTTATACCGTGGCCTGTTATACCGCGGTATACCATTATTACGGTAACCGTCCCATGCCTAGTGCCACCCCTCTTTTTAATATTGTCGAGGGGTCCATTTTGGTTCCTATCTTTTAAAACGGGTTTATTAACAAGGCAAACTTTCTTGAATTTGAATTATGAATACAATTCTTGGTTTGTAGCCACAAACTCAATAATCTTACAACTGTTGGCCTTTGAACGTTGGGAATCAAGTGGTGGCTTTGGTGGTAGTGCACTATAATGGTTAGGTAACTGGGCTTGTAACTTAGGCTGCAGGCTCAGTTCCCAAGTGGGGCACTACCGTTGTACCCTTATACAAGGTACCTAACCTCAATTACCTCAGTAAAATCCAGCTGTATAAATGGATTGTATGTAACTGTGTAATTCGCTCTGGATAAGAGCATCTGCTAAATACATAAAATGTAAATGTAATGTTAATTCTTGGGCCATCTGACTCCTACAGCAAGCTGGACAAGCTTAATACTGGAAGTTTTGGGCAAAAAGCTTTGATGTACCCAGCATGCAATTCTGTTTCTCCATTTTAGAGACCCGGAGAAGAACTGGGACCGGAGCAAAGTCAAGGGCCTTATTGCCAATCTGATCGCTGTCAACGATGTCTCTAATGCCACAGCACTGGAGGTGGTGGCTGGTGGCCGTCTCTACAATGTGGTTGTGGACACAGAGGTGAGCACAAGCATTTATTTGAATCAAACTTTTAAAAGTGTAATGATGGGAACTTGCATTATTTCTGGCTTTTGGGCAGTCTTTTTACCAGCTAACTTCCATAGTGAGCTAAAATGATGAAATAAGGAAAGGCTGCCATTGAAGGTTTCAGAATTAAACTTTCATCAGTGCTTTTACTTTTTCAAAATGGTAGTGCTGTTTAATTGATTAAGGCCAAATGCGGGTTTCAGGTGAATTTTCTGTTCTCACCCAAACCCAAACTTTGTAGGTTACAGGAAAGAAGATATTAGAGAAGGGAGAACTGAAACGCAGATACACCATCATTCCGCTGAACAAAATTTCGGCCAGAACACTGAATGACAACGTTGTGAAAACCGCAAAAAATCTGGTAAGCATTTACATTGAGAACATTAAGTCTAACTTTATATGGCTTTCTGAAGTAGTGTCATCTGCAGTTTTGTTTACAATAGATTCTGTTTTCAGTATGGTAGCGGATCTTTGGATTCTTTCCTGCTTTGTTTCCTGAACTGCTCTTTTAGATTTTCAGGAAAATGAAAATTTGAAAATGAACTTAGGGAAATTGTATAGTCGGCTATACAAATCTGCACATAACTTTACTAGGCACATGCTTTGCTGAGCACGCTCAAGCATGATTTCGTTTTATGGTAGACCAGCTTTGGGTGCCTTTTTCAATGCCTGTGTTATTTTAATGTTTTTAGGTTGGTGCTGACAACGTTCACACAGCCTTGTCTTTGGTGGGCTATGAGTCTGATCTCCGGAAGGCCATGGAATACGTGTTTGGTACCACGCTGGTCTGCGACACCCTGGACAATGCCAAGAAAGTGACCTTTGACAAGCGTGTCATGACCAAAACGGTCACTCTGGGAGGGGATGTGTTTGACCCCCAGGGAACTCTGACTGGAGGTGATTTTACTTTCTCTGAGTTTCTTTCTCAAACACCTAGGCAAAAAACAATTTGCAGAAGATGCCTACTGAGTCTTTCTTTCTTTCCTGAGAATATGCCAGGGTGTCCAAAATGCTCGTCTTGCTGTTAAGGGGACTCGCCAGTGGCTATGTTTCAAATCAACTAAATTCAGGAGAACACTAGCTCAAATACACATGCTTTTAGTCAACCCTCAAACTTCTCAGCGAGAAGAATTTAGGTAGCCGACACACTGTTAAATGTGAAATGCAGATATTTCCATTGAGTGTCATGTTGTTTTTTTACTAGGTCAAATCAACAGTTGGCTCCTTTTACTTTGATCAACTCCACTTCAATGGCCATGTTTCCATCAAAGTGGTGCTAGCGGTAGGAGTGTGACTGAAGCCAGTTTGCCTGTGCTTCCCAGGTGCCCGAGCGCAGTCCACCTCAGTGCTCTCCAAGCTTCGGGAGCTGAAGGACGTCCAGGACAACCTGACGGCGAAGGAGACAGAGCTTCGCTCGGTTGAGAAGGACCTGAATGGCCTTAAGGGCACGGCTGACAAGTAAGTACTTTAAAACCCCCCTTCTAGGGATTGCGATGCGATGTCCCTCACACACATCGAGAGAGTCGCTACTCTAAAGCAGTGGTCCCCAACCACCGGGCCGTGAGGCATTTGGTACCGGGCCGCACAGAAATAATAAAAACTTTTAAATTTTAATTTTATTTCCATTTTATTGACTCGCAGTCTGCAGGGTGTTTTATGTTGAAAAATGACCACTTCCGTCTGTGCCTCTTTTCCGCACTTGTCTCAGTTTTTTTTTTCTTCCATGCACTCCCCCCCCGCCCATGGTCTTCCATGAAACCGGTCCGTGGTGCAAAAAAGGTTGGGGACCGCTGCTCTAAAGCATCCTGTAGCTGAACAGCACGTTTACCCAAGCTTCGTTTTATCGTTATTGCAGCTGGCTCTTTCAAGCACTGTGGAAGTTGTAAATAAATATGAATTCATTTCAGAAATGTGCATGAAGAAACACAGGGCTTGTGCCATATGAGATGATTTTCCCAAACATTCAGTGATGTCAACTTTGCCTTTGCAGCAGGCAAAGTGTGTGGGAAATGTCATTGATTAACATCCGAAAAGAGAATCCTGCTTCTGGGCCTTGTTTTTGTAGTTGTCGCAGACAGGTTTTCAGTTGGAGTGGGACTCTTGCTCCGCCTGGAGGTATATCCCAGGCCTATGGCTTGAGGGCTTGAGGGGTAACTTTGAAACGCAGCTTAGGTGTGAAAGTACTGGTTGAAGGCTGAAGATGCAGGAGAGGTTCAATTTGTGATTCATGTTTTTTTTCTTCTTGCAGCTGTTTGTAATGGCAAGATTTGTAATCTTCCTCTACCCTCCATCTTTGTTTATTTTGGTATTTATTATAAATTCTTAGAATAATGTATATAAAATCAAGGGAATTTGTTCATTTGCATTTATTTATAGATATTACACATTCATTTATATTACATAGAATCATGTAATCGTTTGTCAATCTCATTGTATTGTATACATTGTTATTTGTTTATTCCTGCCTTATGAAATATATATTTTTTTTAATTGGTCACAAAAATAGTTTCTTGGAGTAGGAGTGCTTATCTAGGATCAGGCTTCCCCTGTCAGTACCCATTGAGACAAAAAGGCCAAACCGATCCTAGAGTGCTCCAACTTTGAAACGCTTTGCAGACTATTAATACATGCCATGATTTGTTTTCATATTGGCTAACCCTTTGTCTCAACAGGTTTCCTAGTGAATAACACTACCTACATAATAAGAACAAATCAATATGAGTGTATTCTATTACTCTGACATCGGTTTGGCCTCAGACAAGTGTTAATATGTGATAAGGGCCCATCTTAATTTAATTGATTATATTCTGGACGAATGTTGTGATGTGTAGATTTCAGGGCTTTTCTAAACCAGGTAACAGACATGGCGCCTTGAGATTTTGCTTGCCATAGTTTTACCAATCAGATGCATATTCCCTTGTTTAAAGTGATCCTATTCTGCTAGAAGTCAAATCAACCATCAAACATGGAAAGCATTGCATATTGGATGCGTTTCAAATCTTTGTAACTTTGAATTGGCTCATGCATTCAAAAATGACATTTCTTAGAGAGAATTTCAAAAAAATAAATGGGGTCCGTGAGATCCTGAGCAAATTCTGCCATCGTATTCTAGCAAGCAACCTTTGTGGAGAATCTGTTTCAATTATGAAGTGTACAGCGCCACCCTATTGATCGTTACAGGTACAGGCAGCTGAAACAGCAGTTGGACATGAAGTGTGAGGAGGCGGAGCTCCTGCAGGTCAAGCTCCAGCAGAGCACCTATCACAAACAAGAGGAGGAGCTGCAGACCCTTTGCAAGACTATTGGTAACCTGCTCAGTGCACTATAAGGCAGTTCAGTAGAGATGCATACATATTTCATAGAGCTGATATCTGCATTGGCATTTATTAATTCTGTCAGTCGACCCTGAAGAAGGGCTTCTGCCAGGAAGGGATGTAGTAACATTGGTAGAATTGGTCTTAAAAAAACAACAAAAAAATAAATAAATAAAACAAGTTAAGCACACTGCAATGTGCTTGACTTCAGTTGAGCTGAATGAAGATAATTATAGTGTCTGTCTGTCTATTTTACCTGTGACTTAAATCTCATTGTTCTGTTGGGAAAAAGTCGAGCATGCTTCAGTTTGTTTCTCAAAGGTGGACAAAAGTGCTTGATTACACGTTTGAGTGTAATCAAGGCCTTGGTATTTAATTAAACTAACATACGGTCTGTGGGGGGCAGAGGAGAGCAAGGAGACCCTTAAGAAGACCGAGGAGGTGCAGAAGAAGGCCGAGGAGAAGTACAAGGTGCTGGAGAACAAGATGAAGAATGCAGACGCGGAGCGAGAGAAGGAGTTGAAGGCCGCAACAGAAACTCAACGCAGCGAAGAACAAAGCGGACACCTTCAATAAGAAACTGAAGGAGAGGCAACAGGTGTGCACCTCGATATCATCACCGTTCTGCCAACAGAACGAGTAATACACACACACACACACGTTAGGGCTGTTACTTTAGCAAAAAAAAATGGTTCCATATTCAGAGAGAACATGTAGATTGAATGTTTCAATAGTATTTTCGAATATGTGTGCTGCAGACCTGCCAATATTGGGAAATGGTTTTGAGTAACACTGAATAGTATAGCAGTGATGAAAGAGTTCCTCGGATACATGGATTTCCGCATTTCCCAGATCAGAAAGCATCAACCACGAGGTGTAGATCTGATGATTTTTTTGTGGGGGTCTTGATGACCCACAATAAGCCTCATTGGTTTTCATTTGTTGTCAATCGCCACACTTAATGATAGACCAATCAGGTTGACAGCAGTACAAGCATAGTCACTGTCAGTCACTGTCACTGTAAGTCATGGGCATGCTAGCTAGCTAAAGCCTCTAGAAATGGTGAAATGACCGCAAAGGAAGAAGTGATTGAGAAAAAATGATAGTTTGAGGTTAAAAGAAAAAACAGATTCCATTGGGACTGGCTGTAAGTGACCACTGAAGTGACAGTGGGTGGATGTTGTAAAAAAGTTGACATTCCTGGCAAAATACTCTGCACGTATTGTTCAGATATTGTCAGTTATGCCTCCAGAGGATTTAAGGCTTTAAGTCAGAGCACAGGGTCAGCCATAGTACATTGCCCCTGGAGCAGTTAGGGGTTTAGTGCCTTGCTCAAGGGCACTTCGGCAGTGCCCCAGGAAGTGAACTAGCATCCCTCCGGTTTCCAGTTCATTGTATTTTTTTTGGGCCTTCCTGGGATTCGAACCAGCAACCTTCCGTAAGCTGCCTCTCTCTGTGTTTCTGTCCCCCAGGAGGCCGACGCCCTGGCTCTGGAGTTGGAGGAGCTGACGAGGGAGCAGGCGGTCTACCAGCAGCAGATGGATGCTGTGGACGAGGCCATGAACGCCATCCGAGAGCAGATCGAGAGCATGGCCACCACGGTGTCCAGCAACAAGGTCAGGCTTACTACCAGGCCTTGCAATATCAGTGCGCTGTGCTAACAAACTTAACACTGGCTTGTAGATTCATTCCATTACCCAAAGTCATCGGTCCCTGGAGAGAAGTGTGGTCCTTTTGTAGACTGAAAATATTTTGAAAGCAATGTCTCAAAATGTGTGTCCACCTTGCAAAAGTAGCCCTATAGCCCAAAAAGTCCTTAAATCATACATACATCTCAGAACATTGTAATAAAGGTCAAAGTGATTTAACTGCCTTTTTTCCCCCATAAGATAAGAACACAGAAAACCGCTTGAATCTGATTTACATCGGTACTTGTGAAAATTGCATGGATCTTTAGCATTGGCGCGTTGCAATTTGGCTGCGTCATAGGGACCGCAGTGGTGAATCCCTCCCCCCGGCCTCCTATATTCCTCACAGGAAGCAGTGAAGAGGGCTCAGGAGGAGCTGTCCCAGCAGAAGGCGGTGATCATGGCGCACGACCGCGAGATCAAAGGCAAGACGGCTGAGGCCAACGCGCTGCACGAGCAGAACAACGAGGCGCAGCTGCGCATCAAGGAGCTGGAGCACAACATCAGCAAGCACAAGAAGGAGAGCGCGGACGCCACCGCACGGGTACTCCCTCCCTCCCTCCGCCCGCCCACGCTCAGCGTCCGCCCCCATCTGCCCGTTGGCTCTCTGCTCATAATATATGCCATTTAGCAGACGCTTTTATCCAAAGTGACTTACAGTAGTGAATGCATACATTTTCAGTATATGTGGCCCCAGTGGGGATTGAACCCACAACCTAAGCGTTGCCAACGCTGTGCTCTACCTACTGAGCCACAGAGAACCACTCATCAGAGGCGGGTTATGGGGGAAAAGGGCCCCTCTGGAATTACCGGTTTCCAGTCCCAGGGTTGTTAGTTTACCCTCTTGCTGTCTCATAATACTGGCAATAATGTCTCTTCGGCCCCACGAGCCACACTGGCTAAGACACACGGCCAGCGTTGACTCGTTCGCACTTTGTTCACGGGGTGTTTATGAGAAACCGCCGCTTCGGTTTTAAACGAGGCAGTGTTCTGAACTTCACTGATGGGAAAACTCAATATAGTATCCCTGCATTACCCATTCATTTTCAGTGAGCCTTTCAAACGGTGAGCTTTTTAAACGAGTGCCTCGTGTCCATTTCCACACTCGAGTTGTTATGTCCTGCCACTGATCATTTTATATACAGTAGAACGTCCGATATGTGAACGCATCGGGAACGGAGGTGGTTCGGAACTGGAAATGTTTGTTACTTTGAAAGTGACGTGCAAATACACCAATTTTAAGAATTTGAATCCATTGATTGGTAAGTAAGTAAGCTACTCTCATTTTGTTGCTATAATCACTTAAATTGCTAACCAATAATCAAACAAGGGGTAATCATAATCCCAACAGGCGTATATTAACAGAATAAAAAAAATAAAAACTTTTCCCACAGTGATAAGATGATTAAATAATAATAATTATATATATATATATATTTTTTTATATTATATATATACACTGATTAAAATACATTTAAATGAATGTATAGCTTGACTGTTGATCAGTTATAGTAAGGAGTGTGATAAGGTGTAATTGCCTATGCTACTTTTGGTTTCATACTCGTTCAGTTGACTGGCCAGTCCATAACTCTGAAGTTTGTGTATATATACTGTATCTGAAAGGCCTGTGACCGGCCATTAGAATTTGTTTCCAGCGAGACTCGGTTTGTTGAATAGCGGCAGTTCTGAACGCTCGCTCTCGTACGGGCAGGTGGCCAGAATGCTGGCGGAGAACGACTGGATCACGCCCGAGAAGCACCTGTTTGGGCAGCCCAACACGGCTTACGACTTCAAAGCGAACAACCCCAAGGAGGCGGGGCAGAGGCTGAAGAAGCTGGAGGAGACCAAAGGCAAGCTGGAGCGCAACGTCAACATGAGGGCCATGAACATGCTGAACCAGGCTGAGGAGAAGGTAGGCCTCGCCCAGCAGAGTCGTGGGCTTGTTCTTCCTCTCTCGCACGCATGCTTTCCTGCATTCACTTCTGGCACGATGTACAATACTGTGTATATGATATACAGTTGGAATGTGATAAATATAATATTGGGGGTGGAATTTTTGCCTAATCGTTGAAGGGAACTGGGCCCGTGACCTAAGAGGTTGTAGGTTCAAATTTAAGGTGTAATGTAAGTAAAGTTAACTGGGTATTTAGTGAAATTCTTGCTTCTTAGTGTTTCTGTTGAACTGTTCCACTTGCAGCTTTGACCCCTGCTCTTGCCAGGTTCTGTCATGTCAAGGTTATTTGTGAGGAAATTAAATGCAACTTTATTGTCCCAGCTTTTCACCGAAGTGACTGTTGAAATGAATTTCAATTAAAAATGAATTATTTTTAGCTGTGGTTGTGTCACCTTTTCTTTTTTGCTTTTCTGCTCTCATTCAGTACAATGATTTGATGAAGAAGAAAAGGATTGTGGAGATCGACAAGTCAAAGATCCTGAAGACCATTGAGGAGCTGGATCAAAAGAAGAATGAGGCCCTGAATATCGCCTGGCAGAAGGTAACATCCGCTTGCTTTTAAAAGGCTACCTATAGGTAGGCAGGTCACTCTGTTTTAAAATATTAATCCACAAACTTGGTAAATTAAATACTGGTTTTGTCCCAAATTGTTTTCTGTAAAAAAAAATGTTTTATAGTTGTGGCAGCATACGGACGTTCAAATACTAGATATTTGAAGCCCGCCTATAGAGGGCGGGTGGTAGTCACTGTAAATCCCACCTCAGAGCAAAAAAAGTGATTGGTTTAAAATGTGTTTTGTATTTGTCATCTTGACAGATTTTTCTAGCCAACCAATATAGACATTGGGGTGATGCTGATTAATTTAGGCTTTGAATTCTTGCCCCAAAGACTCACGATTTCTGTTCGCTTTTAAGTAAAAGATCCACAAGCTTCACTCCACTTGATGTACCCACACGTCTTGTAGTTCAGAAAAACATTAATTCATATGGTAAAATTGAAAACCCACTGGGGGCAAAAAAAATGGTAGTACTGGGCCTCAGGTGGTGTAGTGGTCAAAGCACTCACTCGGAGTGCAGGTTGCCCAATGCGGCCGGGGTTCGATCCCCGGCTGCGCCGGCCCGGCTCTGGCGATGATTGGCTGTCCGCCTCGGGAAGCGGGCTACTTGCCGAGCCGGCTACGAGCCAAGAAGCACGTAGGGCGTCCCTGTAAAGATAGGCGGGCGAGTTCCGTCTCTTCCGTCCGATCATTGCCAGCCTCGGGGTGTTAGCTTGACCTGTAGTGACGGCTGGTGGACTCGTAGGGAAGGGCGAATTTAAGAAATGGAGGGTAGAATTTGCCACCAAATTGGGAGAAAAACAGGGGGAAAATCTGAAAAAAATTGGGTAGTATTACAGTTTTTTGGTGCCGTGGCAGTTGAATGGAATTGTACTGCCTACTACAGGAGCAGAGGAAGCAAGGCTTTGACTTGGCCTTGCCCGGGATGTTGAAAGATTAACATGCTCACTGGCCTTGCAAACTGTTCAAGGTCTTGTCTTAATTATTTAGCAATGTAATCTGTGCTTTTATGTTCAAGTAACTGTTAAATCACTGTGTGTCCATATCCACCCAGGTAAACAAAGACTTTGGCTCCATCTTCTCCACACTCTTGCCAGGGTCAGACGCCCGTCTAGCGCCCCCTGAAGGCTGCGGCGTTCTGGACGGTCTTGAGTTCAAGGTCGCCCTGGGCAGCACCTGGAAAGAGAACCTCACAGAGCTCAGTGGAGGTCAAAGGTCAGTCCCAGCCCGGCGACACGCTCCCTGGTGTCCAACAACGGGCGAGAGTGTGCACATGCTTAACTAAGCACTGTGTCCATCCTCAGGTCTCTGGTGGCCCTGTCCCTGATCCTGGCCATGCTGCTGTTTAAGCCAGCACCCATCTACATCCTGGACGAGGTGGACGCCGCTCTGGACCTGTCCCACACACAGAACATCGGCCAGATGCTACGGACCCACTTCACCCACTCACAGGCAAGAGCAGTGTCTGAAAGTGACATGAAAGCCCATCCGGGCCCATATTCAGAAAGCATCTCAAAGTTGGAGTGCTGATCCAGGATCTGGAGTTCAGATTTCCCCTGTCCATATCTTAACTTTGTTCATTATGAGCTAAAAGCCAAAACTGATCTTGGATCAGCACTCCTACTCTGAGACATTTTATGAATGCAGACCTTATCTTGTATTTTTTAATCAATTTATTCAATTTTATGTGGGACACACATACATATGTTGTCTACATACAGCCCCTTTATAGTCTACACCCAGTCTCAAATAATTCACCTTTTGTTGCCTTACAGCCTAAAATTAAAACATATTAAATCAGACTTTTATAAAAATCCACCTCTATTTACACATTCTAGAGGGCGGGTGGTAGTCATTGTAAATCCCGCCTCATAGCAAAAAAAGTGATTGGTTTAAAATGTGTTTTGTATTTGTCATCTTGACAGATTTTTTTCTAGCCAACCAATATAGACATTAAGGTGATGCTGATTAATTTAGGCTTTGAATTCTTGCCCCAAAGACTCACAATTTCTGTTCACTTTTAAGTAAAAGATCCACAAGCTTCACTCCACTTGACCCACATGTCTTGTAGTTCAGAAAAAACATTAATTCATACGGTAAAATTGGAAATCCACTGGGGCAAGTTCAGTAAAAAATGGGTAGTACTGGGCCTCGGGTGGTGTAAGGAAGAGCGGTCAAAGGGTGCTATCAATCCAAGTTATTCTAGTTTTTATTTTTATTTTATGTTCAGAACTTTTTCACATTTTTTTTCACTAAAATGTGGGAAAAGTTTAATTTCAGGCTGTAAGGCAACAAAAGGTTACATTTTTTAGACTGCGTGTAAACTTTAAAGGGGCACTGCAAGTATTAATACTTAAGTCATTTTTGAAAGGTTTGAATTTTTTAAACGAATAACCTGTTATTTTTATATTTTACCTGCCTTGTACTGTTTTCCTCTAAATTTAATGACTTTTGCTGCAGATTGTGATGGGTGCTCTATACATTGGTTATTATAAAAAGCATTTTGACAGTCTTGTCATGGTTTAGGGCATGTACTGATATGGACTTCAGTTTAATTAGGCCTGTCAAGCCGCTGTTTCAATATACTCCTCAACGGCTATTGCATTTTACGTTGATCGAAACTCACAATTTAAGCTTAACTGAATTTTATTTATCTTCCTCTTCTAGTTTTTGGTAGTCTCTCTGAAGGATGGAATGTTCACAAATGCCAACGTCCTGTTCAAGACCAAGTTTGTGGATGGAGTGTCGACTGTGTCCAGAACCACTCAGAGTCAAAATGGCAGCCATAAAGGACAGGACAGGTCCAAATTAAAGGACAAAAGGCACAAACAACTCATGGCCAACTGAATGTCCAACTGAATTCTGTGTTTCATCGTTCTATAGCTTTTAGTAACGGATGCTTTAAAAAGCACTTTTGCCTCAATGAACTGTCTGCTTTTTCCTTGTCTTTTTGTATGTCCCATATATCCTAAATAAAAACTGCTTACAGAGGAGACCTGTAAAAATCTTGATCTGTTCACTATTGCTATCATCGTTTTGTTCAAACAGGCACAGTTCAATGACTGACTACTGTATTATATGCCTTCTGGTTGGGCAACATTACTGCCATTCACAATATGTAGTCATTTCATTCATACATTTAAGAACAATAGGACATTAAAATAAAGCTCCTTATCAATCTTGACTTGACTTTTATTTTTTGACAAATTTACAGCGATGTGCTGACTGCATGTTATGATTGGGGTGACAAATATACCCTCCAGCCAATTTGTGCGTTGGCGTTATACCACCAGAACAACCTAACAACCTGGGCATCGTTTCACGATAATGATGGAACTTCGGTTGTTAATATAGTAATACATTCTCGGATGACCTCTGCTGGATAAACACTCCAACTTGCGATCTGCATTACAATATATGCTGTTTCTCACATATACAAACAATATACTCTGCATCTTTAAAGCAATTCCTCATCTGTCACTATACAGCATTCAATCAAAATGATGGGAATTTACAACTAAACTCACCTATACCTTTCACGGAAACGAAACAAACATTCCACAGCAATGCTACCCACATTTTCCTACATTCGTTCAAATAACGGCCCTGTGTTTCCGAATTATATTCTAAATGTTAAAATGACGTTTATCATTACACGTTTCGCTCGTTCACTATTCCAGAGCACAGCTTTGATGTGCACAAACTGCCAGTTGCCTAACGTTCTCCATGGTATGTTGAAATGCTCTGGAATAAAGAGTGAAACGTTGTCTGTTATCCCGAGTCAGTCACTGCACCTTACTCATTTAATTTGTATAGAAATATATAGCCTTTTGTCCTGATTAATTTGAAATGTAGATAGGCTATTCCTCACGGTAGCCTGCAAAGTAAAGTTAGCTAGTTACTCACTATTAGACAAACTGTAAGACCAATTATGCCTTTTTTATCACTATAAGTATGAAGTATTTTGATAACTGGGTCGTGTGAGATCATTTGGACGAGCTCCCGAGTCCTGAACCTGCTGGATCGTGTGAGATAACTGGTCTGGGTTGGGTGGAGTGCTGGTAACGTGAGATATCTCGGCTTCACGAGTTTCGTCCGCTATTTTGGTTTTGCACATCACTGCAATCATTCATGAAACAGTATAAGCAAACGAGGTCCAAAGGTAAAGACAAACCTATACCTGTAGGCAATAGGTTGAATTTAAAACGACAGACCTTTAAATTAGTTGCCTTTTCACTTGTCATTATGAGTCAGTCAATGTTTGGGCTTGATTCAGCCCATAATCCATGTTACATTCTGTATTAACCCCGTTGCGTCCTTGTTTCCTCAACCTCTGACAGGAAAACAGACTAACGTCTTTAAGACTATTTGGCAACTGGCTGGTCTATTTCATTGGGGAAACTTCGTCATTTTTCTTGATATGAGATTAGGGGTCGTGACAGATTACAGTCGCAACATCTCTATCTATTGAAAAGTAATTATCCACAAGTGAAAATAACTGCGCCAGATAAAATACGAAGAGAGCGAAACGAACTGTTTATATTCAATTAAAATAAGACTTTGTTGAGCATACTGTAGGCTTTTCTTTTGTATCATATTGGTGTGAATTCGTTTATCCACCAAATGAAGTAGCGTAATGCACATTTGGATCAGCATCTAATTTCTGAATTTGATCATCTAGCCTGGATTATATTTATTTTAGGACATGACTCGAGACTCAAGCCAATTCGATGACTATGTGGCACAAAATGGTTTTCCTCTCGTCTTGCCAGGACAATATTTCTAAAAACTGTCTGAGTTGTTCGGGAGAAAGAAGCTAGTTGTCTAGGTACCGCTTCTGTTCCAAAGTGCGTCATCAACGCACGCGTGAACTCTGTTATAATTTGAGGGTATCATTCTGCGCAAAATTCTGTGCAGCTACACTAATCGGTATATCATGTGGATGGACATACTGCTTCGCCCGTCACATTATACTAGCTGATCTAAACCATATAAAGATCAGTATCGCTGCAAAGCATTTTGCGCAGCATCACGCACTCAAACACATCATATTCCCCCCGTTGGAGAAGCAGTAAGAGCACCGGCTCAAGCTGTCATTAACCAAGGCAAAGAAGGACTTTAACTTGCCCCAACACCACATCAGGGCTTTCATCTTTGGCCTTCCGTTACATTGACTGAATTGTTACTGATTTTTGCGATTTGTGGGACTGAAATGCCAGCTGACATTTGGGCTTTTTACAGAAATCGCGTGAACTTTTTCACGTGAATTGACAGATGGGCTCGTTCCTGAGCAGAAATATTCATGGCTATTTATATTTCCTTAGAGATTAGTTCGTGGCAAGGAGGCAGTTCGCTTATCTTTTTATTTTTCCTTTTCCAAAACGAGTAATTGAGGGCGCCCAAGATTTGGGCTTTTATTTTGGCCATGTCACGTCATGGTTTTTACCTTATTTGGTAGACTGACAACCTCACGTTGGATTGGGATTTTACATTCAGCCTGGCAACCCTGCAACACATAAATTATATAAAATAAATAAAAAACAACAAATTCATACATCACCTAAAACCGGGGTAAGTTGGCGTGTTAGCTAGCTACACAGCCTTAACAATGCAGTTTTTTCAGCATTTCCCCACGAAACCTGCCAATTTATCTAGTTAGCTGTTCGGTTCGTTTATATAAATGTAAAATAGCTACTACCGTTTTCAACTGTAACGTACAGTATTATTTCAGGATAGGTTGGTGTAAATGTGAGCGTTAGCGCACATGGGCCTAAGACTGCATCTCAGAACAACTGCTTGCTAGCAGCGTCCTTTCTGAACGTCATTGTGTGTTCGGAACGCGCTTCATCCTGAGAAAAGGGTCGCCAGTTACGAGCTAATGTTAGTAGCAATATGGGACCTGGGGATGGGGAAGTAGATTTTTGGTACTAGTTATGCTAAGACTTGGTGCAATTGTCACACAGCGGGCCTGTAACACGGCTGTGGTCCTTTGGCAAAGTGTTTACTGTGTCGATAGATAGAGCAAGTTAGCTCATTTTGCCAGCTTGGTAGTTAACGTTACAACTGCAGTCTTAATACTGACTGAAGCATAGCTATCGCTAGGTAGCTTGCAAGATGCTAACGTTACTTAAGGTTTAGGGATATTTTGCCCATCTAACGCATTCGCTGTATGGATAACTGGTCGACCATGTTAAAATTGGATGGATCATGAATCGGCGAGCTGGCTGGCAGTGGAAAAGCATTCGTTCGAAATGTCATTTTTAGCCAGCCACCCAAAAAGCAACAGAACATTTAAACTTCTTAGCTGATAATCAATGTGGATGTCACTGTGACGAGGGTGAAAGCGAAACTAAACCAGGAGATGCTAGCTGGCTACCGAAGCTAGCTGACTAACAACATGTCATCGAGGTTGGTTCAACCCTCATCTGCCATTGCACACAATCACTGAAGAACGTAGACACTTTGAACTGAGTACTGAACTGTGTAACCTATAGGATTCAGCTTGCAGCAAGCTAGAAGACACTACATGTAGTAAATAACTGTTAGCTATGTAACCTCTTCAGTTTATGTAACATGTCAGTATGTAGCAATGTATTTCAGCCAACGTTACGAATGTACGATAGATTAGCGGTCTGGTAATGTAAATTGATGATGAAACTGCACTGTGATTAAAAACAACTTGTATTCTTGCAAGAAGACTGGTATTTTTTAGTAGGTATCTAACTCTAGTTAACTTAGTATTATCGTAACCTGATGAGTTCAGAGAATGTTTGTGTTTAGGGTAGGCTCAGTAATGTTAATACAATCTACTGTCAGTAACGGGAAATTTCCACAATAACCAATCCATCAGCATTGTGAATACAAATAAAAAGAAAAGGTAGATTGGTGTTTAATTTAATTATTTTGTACTATTAAATGGGGAAAAGATGCTGATCGATTATTAGTCTAACTATTAAACGGATTATTGTATTACCGATGTACTAGCGTTTATTGGACCGTGGGGGAACAGACCTATGATTGCGATACAACGTTATTTATTGATTATTTCCTCAGATATTTTTAGTAATTTGTAGCACAACTAATTTGATATAGAATTAGATAGCCATATTAATGTATATGTATGTTTTGTATGTATTATAGGCTATCTATGAATTATTTATTTCCCCAGCATTATTTAAGTGAAATTATGCCAATTCATATTGTCTTGAGACCTCTCATAGGTTCAGAGTTTAGTGCCAGCTAGCCATACGTCATAAGATGGCGATAGCTGTTATTATTGATACTTCAGCATACAAATGATCAGACATTGGGATGGGGGTGTAAAGTTGCCAGAACTATATTCTCAGTGTTTTGCTGTACTTAATGATGTAATCCTGCACAATGATGTACAATGATCTTATCCGTTTTATTAACTAGCTAATTTTTGAAACCATCATTTCTACCTGTTGCAGAATTTCTATGTACCTAACCCCAATATATTTTCTTTCATTGATAGTGAAGTGTAGAGCTATGTCAAATATCTTTGTGTGGTCTCACAAAATTATTTCTTTGTCACACAGTTTGGTCTGTTTGGGTAGTTCACTCATGGCACAGTTAATTTTAAGCATTTTCAAACATTTGTGTACATAGACAGACATTTTAGTCCTCACCGGTTCTGTTGTTAACTATCATTCCAAAATGTAATGTTTCAAAGCAAAGAAGGCTTTGCAGTTCAAGGGAGCCATTCAGCTGTTATCAGAACTTATTTGCCTTGAGCTGGAACAATGGGGCGGTCACGTACAAATGAAAGAACCTGAGGTGCTGAGTACATAGTTGACTTCAAAGTGGTATATTTTCTTGCATTTAAATCCCCCATGCTTCCGTTCAATTTATATGGTTACTTGTGTCTTGTGTATTTAAATTACAGCAATAACCTGTAACAGTAAGAATGCTAGATGCTAAATATATTTTTTTGTATAGCATATGTAGGGATAGAAATGTTGAGGCAATCCTTTCAGTTGTGTTTAATGCAATTCAGTATTCATTCTACTAGGGAAACTGGAAATAATATAAACAATATATTTATTGCCTTATCTAGGCTATGAATTCAGTAGCTAGTAATTGTTTTATCTAAGCAGTTTCTCAGTGCATTGCTGTAAATGTTTTATAAGGGATATTTTTAATGGAAAATATTTTCAATTATTTATACTGTTGCATCTCTACTGTTCATTATCTGTATTTGTAAATGTTATTGTCATTTCCAGTACCTTTGTAAGTTAGCCTTTTTTCCAAGCATTAAAATGTAAACAGTGGGTAGTATGCATGCATATATTGTGGTGTTGTACATGGAATGGAATTGAGAAGTTGAGTCTTGTACTATGAAGTCTAGCCTAATTATAGTTCTTGGGTGCCATCTGGGGGCAGTTTGGAAAACAGCACTTAATACAATTTGACCAATTTCGTTTTATGGTGGGCTACTTTTTTGTATTTTTTGTGGAGTAGACAGGCATTATCACAATTACAATTTGTATGTCCTTTTAAATCTTAGAAAAGATTTAACAAATAGAATATCACTAAATTAATCTGAAGTATTTGGTACACATAAAAAAGCATTAAAAAAAAAAAGTATTCAAACATACTGTTTGACCTTGCTCATTACTATTAATAGCAGGCCCTATTTTTCAAATGAATACATTCAATAATCTCACTCAGCCAACCTCATTGAATTCAATTCAGGGTGGTACAATGAGGCTGTGTCACATGACTGTCGAAGTCTGATGCATGGTATTGTTTATGTTCAGGACTGCAGGCGCGATGGCGGGAGCAGAGGTGGATGCCCCTGCCAACCCGTCCGGCAAAATCATGACCTTCCGGCCCACCATGGAGGAGTTCAGAGACTTCAATCAGTACCTTGTCCACATGGAGTCCCAGGGAGCTCACCGTGCGGGCCTGGCCAAGGTAGGGGGGCCCCTTGTTCACCTCTGCCCAATGTGAACACCTGCTCGTGCCCAGTTTTGTGGAAGCTATTCAGTTCTTCATTGGTTGACAGAATAAGTTTCTGCTTTGCTTGCTCTCTGTGAAAAAAACCTTGTGAGCACAATGGACCACATAATAATAAAAAATGACTTATGGTCACATAAGCTAGTGATGGAAGAGATAGACTTCTTGAAACATAGAATGGGTGGAGCTATCATGTCTTATCAGTGACTCATTGATTTGAGCCAATCATAGTTGTTTTTATTTGTTCAAACAAATGATTGATTAACAGCAAAGGGAGCTCCACTCATCATGGGGTTAATGGCAGATCGGCCATAGAAAATATCAGATTCTAAAAAGTTTCAATCACTGACCTTCAACATACACAGCCAGTAACCTTTGTCATGGTACTGTGTTTTAATTAGCTTCATGCGCTAGGTAGCTACAAACTACAGTAGCTAGCCAGCTTGCTAACTTTTTGTAGTTTTGTTGGCAATGTTGCTCTCAACAGAGTAGATGACATATGCAGACCTTGTTGTCTTCTCTGCAATTGATATGAATTGATGTAACATCTTTTATGCATTTAAGCACTTACATATTTTTTCTTGTTCAGGCACTGACGATTAGGGATGTGCATATTTTGAATTTTCAGTGCTCGAGCACTCTGGGAAATTCGATCGAGCACTCAAGTACTCAATAGGTGTGATGGAGTGGGGTTTAGAAACACAGGCAGCAAAGCTTATGGCACATGGATGCAATAGCAATGAATCATACAATCTTTACTGCTACATAAGTTTTGCTCCATTTTAAGACAATTCTTCATGAAGAATATAAAAGTGTATTATGCCGCAGTTTATGCTGCTTTTTAATGTTTTATTACTACCTCGCCACAAACTCATTCAGCCCTCATTTACAAATGAATGGAAAGTGTAACCACAGGACTCACATAAACTGGTCATGTGGTTGCATTTTCAAGTCGTAAACAATGTGCGAAGCACGGAACCGATTCCAGTTATGCATCTCTATTGTCAGCTGATGCGTCTTGCCTCGGAAGACCAGGTCTGCAGCTCTGCATTTCCCGTTCATTTACATAGGTCACGGTGACCCAAGACACAAGAAGTGCTGTCCACGAATCTGTAGCAATAGCGACCGCCCAGCCCTTGCAGTGTTTAATTTTGCAGTGTCAACAGCGGGGTCTTATTGTGCCGTAACCCTTGCCGTGATCGTTTTAACGCGATGGTACATTACGTTCTGACTCTATGAACCTCAGAAACTCCCTGAACCAGGGCCAGCCCTGGCTTTCTGAAGGCCCTAAGCAGGATTTATGGGCAACGTAGTGTCCACCCATATGAAAGGTTTGTTCTATCAATCATTCCACAAAGGCACACTAAACACTAATTATAAGTATAACTTGAGTATCACCACAGAGCACATGCTGGCTTTTTCTGAAGTCTTCTGAGGTTGTCCAAATCAATTACTGTCGTGTTTTTGTCTATGAAGATGTCACACTCACAAAAATAATTTGGATATATAATAGACATAATGTCCTCTGAAAAAGATGTCAGGATGCAATTATTATTTTAGAGAAATAGAATCTTTGGGGAAATTAATGTACTAAAATAAGGGTTTAGAATCCCCTTTTTTTTTTTTTTTTTTTTACAATTATTTTATTTTGTTATTTTCACTTTGAAATATTTTCACATTTTCACCTTGACCCTGGAGATAATATGTACATTCCTGTGCTTGCAAGTTAGCAACTTCATCTGCAGCCACATTCCAAGCTGTGATTGTGTTACAGGAAGCTCTGTGAAGTCGCGCTGTACTTTTCTCAAGGAGAATGATATCAAAACAGTATAGTTTTCTTTGCAGCAGTTAATCCTGCAAACAGAATTTAACTGGAATTTAAAGCTACATTTAATTTAGAGTCGTCTGCCAGCAGAAGCAACTCACAGGGTATCCGCGGGGTCTTGAAAGGCTTGGAAAGTATTAAAAGTTGATAAATCAATTTAGTGAAAATTAAGACCCTTAAAAGGTATTAAATTTTGTAGGTATTTCTGAATTAGATTCTGTCCAAATAGTATCTGTCCTAAATACGTTCAGTAAAAGTTCGTGAATGTATTAGTTTTAGTAAAAAAAATAAAAGTAAAAAAAGGTTACGCCCATAGCGCGAAAGGTGAAAGAGAAGCCTGGAATGGCGAACGTGCTCCGCATGGAAAGCGTATTTCTCTGAATTAGCTAAGGGTAGAAAACATGGGGAAGTGTAAATTTGCGCAGTTGTGGTTGGATGTGCCGGACTTTAAGCCATGGTTGCAGCCCGTCGCTGATGACATCAAGCAGGCATATTGTACACTATGTAAAAAGACGATAAGTGTTGCATCGATGGGGTCAACGCGGTGAAGTCTCACATGCATAGCGCTAGCCACAAGGCCACTGTTGCTCGCCGAGCGGCAGCTGTCCATTGCAAGTTTCTGTGCTACTGTTAACAACGTTGCACCACCACTGCCTAACGAAGGTAACGTTACTGCCGACGTTACACCGCCACCAGCCGCACCCAATGAAGCTAATGATATGACCATGGCTACTACTAGCGTTAGGACAGCCACCTCTGCCTCGTCTTCTGCCGACATCAGAGTGGCTCTGGGCGGCACACCAACGCTGCGTGCGGAGGTTATCTGGTGTCTCGACACAGTGGTGAAACACCACTCCCTGAACTCGAATGAAAATATTTCAGATGTTTTCAAGGCAATGTTTCCAGATTCGGACATCGCCAAGACTTTCTCCTGTGGCAAGGACAAAACAGGATACATCATACGATTCGGGCTAGCACCATACTTTAAGCAGCAGCTTGTTGACATTATCAACGAGGCTGGCCAGTTTGTGTTGATGTTTGACGAGTCTCTGAACCACTCAACAAAGACGAAACAGCTCGACGTCCACATTCGGTTTTGGGAGGATGACCGTGTCCAATCTAGGTATCTTGGCTCTCAATTCTTGGGACACGGAAAAGCTGTCGACCTGTTGCTTCACATCAAAGTAAGTTTATCTACTGACATTTAAATTGTTGATACTAATGGACAATCATGTCGCTAAAGTCTAGATCAGGGGTGTCCAAACTACGCGCATGAAACTTGCACTTGACTGAGTTGTAATTCTTAGTTTCACCACTAGTGGAGCCACCCGTATTCATTGAAAACTCCGTGAAATAAACGAACTGCTCTCAGGTTTTTTCGCGTAGCACCCCCGTCGACAATAAGTATTTTCGTGTAGCACCCCCCGTCGACAGAAATAAACGAAAAAACTCCGCGAAATAAACGAACTGGTCTCAGCTTTCTTCGCGTAGCAGGAACCGCCCCCCCGTCGACAGAAAATCCGAGGGGCGCAAGAATTATTTTCGCGTAGCACCGCCCCCCCCCCCCCCCCAATAGTGGCCCAGCCTTTCGTATATTTTTCTGTATTTGGCCCTCAGTGGAAAAAGTTTGGACACCCCTGGTCTAGATTAATAGATGAGATTGGGATGTGGGTGACTGGACACAGGTTGTTGGGATTGGAGAGGAGGGAGCACGAGAGAGTGTGGTTGTCTGCCAGTGGTGTAATAAGGTTACTGTTGGATGTGTGATTTTGATTGTGTGTGTGTGTGTGTGTGTGTGTGTGTGTGTGTGCACGCGGGTCCTTTGACTTGGCTGTGTTGGCTTTTTGTATGATAGTGTTCTATAGCCCATCACAAACTAAAACTGTTCAGTGATAGGTGTCAGTGATGTAAACGGTTATAGCTCGAAGTGGCGGTGAGGTCTTAAAAAATATTGACAAGGTCTTTAAAAGGTATTAAAAAGGTATTGAAATCAACTTCAAGATTCCTGTATATACCCTGAACTCAGGAGAGTACAAAAGATTTGCCCCCAACATTTTACTGAATGTGGACACAACATATCTCCAAAGCATATCAATTGCAGGACACTCCCAAAATACATTTGGATAAGTCCCAATCTCCCCCAAGTCCGGTAGACAGGATCTGCCACAAGTTTCATTTGGAATCTCCTGTGTGGAGTTGCATAAAAAATATGCGCCAGTTTAAAATGAATCAATTGGTGCGCTAAATGTTTTGATGACAAAAATGCGTGCAAACCCAATCTGGCATAGCAACCAGTTTTTTCAACTCCCTGTCACACACGGACATGATCAGGAGATTTTTAAGTTATAATCTGACAATTTGCTGTATACTAATGAGACAAAACCTCTGTTTGGGACAGGATTATACAATAAATTAACCAATGGATAAGTAGTTAAAGGAGCCTGGAAGTGGACTCCACAAGCATGAAGGGCTGAACAGAGCCACAGATACATAAAGAAAGAGGAGCTAGGTATACTATATTGGTCATGCAATTCCTGAAAAGAGAGTAGACGAGTACCGCTAAAAATATATTTTAAAGTATATATATATTGCATGTCGACCATTGGGAGCACACAAAGTGGCGCGAGCCCATAAGAAGAGAGACATTTCGCCAGATAGGAGATAATGTGTGAAGCTTGGGTGGAAGATTCAAACTTTTACAAACTCTGTCCCATATTTGCAGAGTGTTAGTAAAAATATTGCCCATACGCAGAGACAAACTTCTGTTTAAGACCGAAAATGGTCAATCTTGCAAACGATATGATTTAGATAATTCACTTTCAATAGGATGCCAGGACACAGAGATTTGGGGATGAAACTATACCATATAAACTATACTATATACAATATAGTGAACTCAGGAGAGTACAAAAGATTTGCCCCCAACATTTTACTGAATGTGGACACAACATATCTCCAAAGCATATCAATTGCAGGACACTCCCAAAATACATTTGGATAAGTCCCAATCTCCCCCAAGTCCGGTAGACAGGATCTGCCACAAGTTTCATTTGGAATCTCCTGTGTGGAGTTGCATAAAAATATGCACCAGTTTAAAATGAATCAATTGGTGCGCTAAATGTTTTGATGACAAAAATGCGTGCAAACCCAATCTGGCATAGCAACCAGTTTTTTCAACTCCCTGTCACACACGGACATGATCAGGAGATTTTTAAGTTATAATCTGACAATTTGCTGTATACTAATGAGACAAAACCTCTGTTTGGGACAGGATTATACAATAAATTAACCAATGGATAAGTAGTTAAAGGAGCCTGGAAGTGGACTCCACAAGCATGAAGGGCTGAACAGAGCCACAGATACATAAAGAAAGAGGAGCTAGGTATACTATATTGGTCATGCAATTCCTGAAAAGAGAGTAGACGAGTACCGCTAAAAATATATTTTAAAGTATATATATATTGCATGTCGACCATTGGGAGCACACAAAGTGGCGCGAGCCCATAAGAAGAGAGACATTTCGCCAGATAGGAGATAATGTGTGAAGCTTGGGTGGAAGATTCAAACTTTTACAAACTCTGTCCCATATTTGCAGAGTGTTAGTAAAAATATTGCCCATACGCAGAGACAAACTTCTGTTTAAGACCCGAAAATGGTCAATCTTGCAAACGATATGATTTAGATAATTCACTTTCAATAGGATGCCAGGACACAGAGATTTGGGGATGAAACTATACCATATAAACTATACTATATACAATTTGGTAGGGCAAGACCCCCAGCAGATTTAAGGTGCTGTAAAGTAGCCAACCGGATCCTAGAACGCTTTGCATTCCAAATAAATGTGGAGTATTCAATTGGTTGATAAACTTGTAAGGGAGGTCAAGAGGTAACATAGAGGACAAAAAAGTAAGACGAGGCAACACACGCAGTGTGACCTGAAGCAATGACCACCTATCCAAATCAGTCTGCATTTTAGTTAATATACTATCATAGTTTAGTTTAGTTTAGTTTAGTACCGATAGGCTCTTTGATATTATGACATCAAGGTATGTCAGTTCTTCTTTACAGGGTAAAGTAGTTGCCAGGTGTGTTATTGATGGATGGATTCTACATTAAGCGGCAACAAGACATGATTTTGTCCTGATTCTTCTGCAAGAGACTCAAAACCCACCTCTTCAGACACCACTACCACTGTACATTTTACTAATTGTCATCACCACTGCTCACGTGTTTAATACTGCATTTTGTAATGTGCATCTATGTTTAAGACTGTCGAAAAAAAGGTACGGTATGCAGCTTCCAACATTTATGTCTATTACTTTCTCAGTACACTGATCCCTTGTGCGAACAATGATTGATCTTACTGTGTATCAGTGCACATCTTGTAAGTTGCTCTGGATAAGAGCGTCTGCTAAATGCTTAAAATGTAAATGAAATGTAAATGTAAAATGTCCAATTAATTTTATATCCAGAAAAGGAAGCAAATACCTCAGAAATCTGCAGAGTGTTAGGAAGAGAGTAATCGAGGTCTGACAGATACAACAGCACATAATCCGCATACAAAGAGATATGATGCTTAGTGCCCTTTACTACAATAGGGGAAATTAACTCACTTTGTTGGACTGACTGTGCTAGAGGTTGGAATGAGAGGGGGAAAAATACAGGACTTAAGGGACAGCCCTGTCTTGTGCCCCTTGACAGAGGGAACTGAGAGGACATCATTGCTCCTGTGGAAAGACAGGCAATTGGGGAGTTATACGGTGTATGTATAATGTCGATAAAGGGAGAACCAAATCCAAATAGTCTCAAAACTGCAAACATATAATGCCATTCCACCCTGTCAAAGGCCTTTTCTGCGTCCAATGACAGGATAGCAGATGGCGAAGGAAGAGTATCAGCCTGGTCTAGAACATGCAGCAAATGGCGTATATTATCTGAAGCATGTCTCGATTTCATAAATCCCGTCTAATCGTGATGGATTAGAGAATGAATGCAGGATTCAAAGGCGACTGACCAAACATTTGGGATATACTTTAATGTCCGAATTCAACAAACGTAATGGTCGATAACTACCACAGTCTAAAGGGTCCTTGCCTTTTTTCAATAAAATAAATATCATGGCTGACCTTGGGGCCCTGTGAAACCCTGTGCAATAATTAATAGAATTTAAAGGAAGGGGGCCCAATCTATTTACATAACAGTAATAACAGTTCTGATGGCAAACCATCCAATCCTTTATTCATTAAACGCAAACCCTCCTCCAATTCCCCTGAAGACACAGGGGCATCTAATAGTACCACCTGCTTGAGTCAGTTGGTGTAGATCTAGTTTACCTAAAAAATCATCTAATGCTGTAGCGTTGGAATACATTTCAGATGAGTACAGTTGAGAGTAGTAGTTTTTCAGAACCTCGTTTACCTCCTCTGGCTGGTAGCGCAACTTTCCTGACGAGTCTCTAATTACATCAAGAGAAGCAAGCTTGAAAGTTTGTTTTAAGCGAAGAGCTAAGAACCCGCTCGGCCGTTTGCTGTATTCATAGTATAATTGTCTAGTTTTGAGCAAAAGGAACTCCGCTTTGTTTGTAGATATTTTTTTGTGCCTTGCTTTTAAGACTTTTAGTCGCCGGAATTTGTCATCGCAAACATTCTTTTTAATTGTGAAATGTAATTTTTAAATGTACTTCTCCAACTGTGTCAACTTCCATGATCTGGATTTATTCAAGTAAGATGCATGTGATATGGTACTGCTGCATATAAAACACTTGGTTGCTTCCCAAAGGGAGTGAGGGGTTAACTCAGAGCAAGAGTTATGCAACAGAAATTCTTCCAGGCCTTTACTTACATGACTAATACATTTCTCATCCTGCAACAAAAAAGGGTTAAACCTCCAGCATTTGGCTCTCTTCACGTCTGGAGTGAAATTAAGCGAGTAAGCTACAGGCGTTTGATCAGAAAACAATATATTTTGTATTTCGGTGGAAGTGACAAGTTTTAAAATAAGAATTGCATCAATTCTGCTGTACAAGTTGTGCCTGGGTCAATGACTTGACGTGTCCAAAACATATTTATAATATAAAATATATATATATTTTAATTAAAACTTCATTATATGACTATATTCTCCCCTATTTATTGACTAATAGCAGTATCAGAGCTCAAAAGTGCCAAAATGTTATTCAGGATAACTGTCCACAACTAAAATCAAAGAGCAAAAATGCTCAAAAAAAGTCAAAAACCCCAATAAAACCTTAAATCTACCCATTGGGCATAATTGTGTGAGTGTATGCATGGATACATAAACATATTGTGAGGATTCTGAACTTCTGAACTCATTAAATTTTTATGCTTGACAGACTTTTGTCCCTACATTGGGATTTTAGCCAATGTCATTCAGGATAACAGACATTCAGGAACAAATTTACACCATAATGCATTGTCATAGCCATGTGACAGGAAGTAGCATCAGAAAGAAGATTCTCAAGGACCCCCAGGCTGTGCAACAAGGTTAATAAGGCTCTCCTAAAATGTTTATAATTTGACCTTTTCGGTCACTGGTGCACAATGATACAAAATCCTGTGTCATACGGGACAACATTTAAAATGTTGTTTTATTTCAAAATTGTATATTTGATGTGAAAGATGACATTAAATAGTTGAAGATCAAGGTCATAGTTTTCCATAGGTGGCCAAGTAATTTCCTGTTAGATAAGTTAAAGCAGTTTTTTTTGTCATTCCGGATAACAATTTTGTCATTCAGGATAACAATTTATTTCTCTTATTCCACAATGTCATTCTTTGTTTGATTGTTTTTGACTATTTTTAAGCTTGTAGGCATAAAGTATATATTGCTATTTTTTATTAATAACATATTGAACATATTAATAACTAATAATGAATAATTGTTGTTTATGTTTTAAGGCATATTTTGTCTTTATGTCTGCCCACAGTTAACAAAGGAGATGGCAACACCATCATCATCCATCCATAAATATCACAAAAACAATGAAGATTTCAAATCTTACAAATAAATCATCATGGTCATTATCTTTATATTTTTGGTGATATTTATTCAAATAATTGGCATTTAATTAAAATCATAATGATTTACCAATGCTTTATAAGTACAGTTTTGATGTTTTAAGGGAAATTCTGTTCTAGATGTCCTGTCCTTGTCCAACAAAGAGAGGGCTGCAAGGTTCATGGCCAAGAAATGGAGATCCACTAGCTTGGGAACAGTTTCTTGAGAGAAAGAGAGCAAGGTATTATAGTGATGGGGCAGTTAAGTGACAAGTGCAGTTCAGTAAAAAGCAAACTTGAATTAAGACTAAGTTCTGTTAGGTTTACACTAATTTGCATAGATATTTTAGATATTTTGCACAGATATTTTAGTTACCATATCATGTCAGACTAAGCTGTAGGTCATTATGCATGGAGCAATGGTTGTTATAGCATGTAGGAAATATTCATGTAATGGAAGTCATTTTGATTACAGCCTGCACTTTATCTCAATCATATACAGTATGTTGACAATTTTATTCAATCAAAAAGTTCAATCTACTTTTCAATGTTTGAAAATGTTAATGAATTGATACTGATTTCATGTCATAAATGAATTACACTACTATTGTCCCTTATGCCTTTTTCAACATTTTGGTACCTTTTTACAATGGCAGACATGTTTACTGTATATGAAATGGTTAATGTGTTCAAAATGCTAAAGTTGGTGTTTTTAAATGTTAAAATGTTTTACTAAGGCAACATATCAAATAAAGTTGAATGTAAGTGTAACGAATGAATGTAAGTGTCTACTCACAACTGATTATTTGCAGTTAATTTGACAAGTTGCCAGTGCCTCTCACTTTGTATGAATGGGTATTTAAATACATCTTTGTTGCTGAGACTACCTTTAGTGATCATCCCATGCGGAATCTCACGGTATGTCATTCCACATAACGATGCCACAGTCAGGTGGGAAAATACAGATTTTTCTTTAAATATTACATAATTCAGTTTGAGGATACAACAATAATCTTAACCTCTTTACTGGATTTCATTTTTAGACATTTTCCAGCTTTTTTCACTTTTAAGCATTACATTTTGGATGATAAACATCAACAAATGAGCCCGTGCCAGTAGAAAAGCCCAAATTTGTGATATTAATTGTGATACAATTTTGATTTCCTGGGCAGAACATGTTTGTTGATATCAAACTATGGATATCTATAAACTATTGTATGCTAATAAAAATTAATTATCAAATAATGAGAAAATCCATTACTGTTATCCTGAATGACATTTTTAATGGGAGAAATCAAATGATTCATAATTAAAACTTGTTGAAACATATACACAACATTCTAATGAAGGTAGAAAGAGCATTTTGAACTCATTTACATTTCTAAACCCTTATTCGTAACTGACCCGCCTACCTGAGTAAAATTGTGTCATCCCGAGTGCTGGAATTTTCAATTCACCAAGGGTCACACATAGAGAGTGTCTACAACGTGGTCAAATATGTGCTTGAAATTGCCAGCTAAAACAATCGGGATGTTCCCGAATGCAGAGATCAAGGGTCTCACTTCATCAAATAAATGCATGTTGAAACCATTAGGTGCATAGAGAACAACAATGCAAATCATAACTGCATTTAGAGACAGGGCTGCATGGCAGAATCTCCCTTCTTTATCCGTACTTTGAGACAGAATTTCCAGATTAAGCTTCCTTTTGGTTAAAATAGCAACACCCCTCTGCTTACTCCCAACAGCCCAGAATTTGATTACCTTGGAATGTCTAATTTGCAAACTTAGCTAATAAGTTGTCTCTTGTAAACAAGCAATATCAACACCCTTCCTAAAAAGGTAATCTAAGCACTACTCACTTCACAGGATGATTAGCTCCATGCAAATTCCATGAATTAATAATATATTATCCATGATCAATAATTGAAAAATGAACAAAAACACATACATTGTAACGATATGATGCAGAAACAATTAACACAATCTCCACCCCACAGTAAGGAAATTCAAACAAGCACATCAAAAAGCCTCCAACACACCCACCCCTCCCCAAACACCCCCAAACATCCCCAGTCCCCCGTGCCCTCCCACCTTGTAAGTAGCACCGAAAAATGGTTCGGTGCACACTCCCAAAAAAAGATCCGTGGCCTTGGTGGTTCCGGGCATGAGAAACCCACATGCCACCCCACCCCTCCTCTATCCTGTAACTTGTAACTAACTCTCCACAGAAACATTAATAAGGCAGCTGGTCCGCCAATGTCAACACAATCTAGCTGGGTATTCAACTTTTTACAATGTGGTCGGCTAGTTTAGCCAGTAGCTAAGGTTAGCTTATATAATTACAGTAGCCTACCATAGTTTGAATACTAAATATGAGACAGAATTATCATTATATCCTGGCTACACATTTCCATGACAAGCTAGCAATACAATAATCACCTGACCAGCTTTACTGTAGTAGAGTACAAAAATGGCAAAGAAAAAGGGCTTGCACGCCGTTGTCGCAGGCTCACTTGATCAGCTGGGAGAAATTCTTCCGACGTTGGGCTGTATGTTTGCTGTAATCCGCGAAAAAAAGCAAATCTCCTTTCCATCCACAATCAGAGGGTATTTCCTGGCAGCCTGCAGAATAGCCTGGTGATCGGTATTACGACCTGCAAAAACCACACACACTCCAATAGCTGTGTAGTGAACCAAAACAGGACGCGAGAAATAAATATTTATTTGAGTCAACAGGTCATTAAAAAAAAATACAGGATTTTTTGGACATATGACAGATAAAACACATGACATTGAAGGGATATAATAAAAATCAATAAAACAGTCTAACTAAGCCCAAGCCCTAGACAAAACAGGTTCTAAACTCACTGCCGTACAAATCAAAAAGGACATACTTCTGGAGACTGCTTCCCCTACTCTAGCTTCACTAGCTATCAAAATGTACATAAGAAAGGAAAAATGCACAAGAAAAACAGACAAGCAAGTAAGGTACAAATCTTTGTAAAAGCTTCTCAAAAAGGCACAGCTGAATGGCACGAAATCACAGAAAGGAAAAAGCTTCTTTCTAAAAAAAAAAGTGCTCTACCCCCTTATAAACACCAGACAGGGGAGTGGCCAGACGAGGTTGAGGACAGTGCAGTTGGGGACGGTCCAATCAGCAAGCACGCAGCGGGAGCATGGCCTCAATCAGCAATCAAGCACCTGTTGTTGCAGTCTCTGGGGTCAAACTTTGGCCAACCATAACATTGGGGCCTGTCGCTTGGATTATTATTTTTATCGCCATATATGTGCTGAGCTCACATTAGTTTCTGCCAGCCAGAGAAGGGAACCACGGAGGGAGAGATCCAGTGAGAAAGGCCACCGCATCGGAGCCTTCACTACGTTCACTAAGACCGATAACACAGGTATTTGATCTGTGATTGCAGTCTTCCAACCCTGCCATTTTTGGCTTCCATCCACTCAACTCTGGAGCAGCACATGGACATAAGCTTAGTGTTTTTTTTCCACCTTTTCAAGTCCCGAAAGGTTTGTTTTGAGGCTCAAAAAACGTGTGTTGTTTCTGTGCCCATGTTTCCAGAAATACCATAAGCTCCAACTGAGCAACTTTCCCCCCTTCCTTAGAAGGGGATGTATGAAAAGATAAAGCCCTCTAAAGCCAGCCAGGATGACTGACTGGCTGAGTGACCGTCTGCTCAACACTCCGCCCCCGATCCACTACCTTGAAACATAAAATGCAGCCCCCATCACAACATACATTGCCTCAGAGTGAAGAATTCACCATAATTGTTACGTAATCAGTTGCACTTCACTGCGGGCTAATGTAGAGAGAGGCGGGAGGCTCTGACTGACTGACCACAGCACAGAGTGCCACCTCAGTGCCACATTAACGCAAGAAATATGTTCCCAAGCAAATATTCATAGACTATGAAAATTGTGTGCAAATATGAGTGCTACAATCTGGAATGTGTCTGCATTAAGGTGATGAAAAAGACTGGTTTGTCTCACTCAAACTCCCACATTTATTTTCTAGTAATTCTGAGTGCTATATTCATCCTCAAACACTTGTCACTCAGTAGAGTACTGGTGCCCATCCCCATTCACAATACAAATTCCATACTGAAATGAGTATATCCTCTGTTTGAATCAGATTAAGTGTTGGAACGCGGCAACAACACTATTGCCAGGAAACAAGAGTACAACCTAATTGGCTGAAATGGGTGGTCTGAAAATCCTGGAAATGGAACCACAGATTCCAGATGGTTTATATTGATGCATGCCTATTGAAACCTCCAAACAACTGCATCCTTTTTACGGCTGACCAAACCTCACTTCCCCATTACTAATGTAAACATGACTGACTTAGCAAATGTAAGTCATTATAGATGTTGCAGTGACATCTAGTGACAAAGGTTTAAATTGAAATGAGATATTATTATCATATATATAATCAATCATTTTATGATTGAGAAGAATCACAATTTATTTGCAGTCCGATCAGTATTCTCCATGCTCAAAAACCCACTTCAGCCCTGTATGTGTGTCTCTGATGTTATATTCTTTGTGTTTCTCTTTCCCTCCCTCACTCCTCAATCTCTCTGTCATTCTGTCCCTTCACCTCCCCATTTTCTCTCTCGATAACTCTCTACCTTCCATTCCTCTCTCTATTCCCGGCATTCTCTCAGGTGATTCCCCCAAGCGGCTGGCGTCCGAGGCGCAGCTACGATGACATCGATGAGCTGGTGATCCAGGCTCCCATTCAGCAGATGGTGGCAGGGCAGTCTGGACTCTTTACCCAGTACAACATCCAGAAGAAGCCCCTGCGCGTACAGGAGTTCCGCAAGCTGGCCAACAGTAACCAGTGAGTTCTGCCCTCACACATACAGTACACATGCACATGCATAAAAAATGCACACACGGACATGCTCACATGCAGACACACATGCACAGCATGCATGCAAACAGGGCAGCAGTGTCGTATAATAGTTAGGGAACTGGGCTTGTAACTCAAAGGTTGTAGGTTCGATTCCTAGGTGAGGCACTGCTGTTGTACCCTTGAGCAAGGTACCTAACCCGAAATGCTTCAGTAAAATATGCAGCTGTATAAATGGATTGTATGTAAATAAAATGTAAAACTGTAAGTTGCTCTGGATAAGGGCACCTGCTAAATGTACAATGTAAATGTAAATATAAATACATGCACTTCCTATCTGCTCCCAGGGCTATGGTCAACATTCAAGTGCACCAAGCAATGTTTACTGAAAGTGTTAGTATTTTACCTCAAAATGATCATTTCACATGCATGGAACTAGATTTTCCTTTTGCTGGAAATGTTTTGTTTGCTATTAATGCTGGTTGGCCCAGCCAACCAATATATTTCCCCTGATATCACATTATTATTATTATTATTATTATTATTCTTCCTTCTCAACGTTAGCATTTCTGTACTGTAAACAGATACTGCACACCCCGTTACCTAAACTACCTTCTCAACGTTAGCATTTCTGTACTGAAACACTAAAAACAGATACTCCAGCAGAATAACACCCATGTTACCTAAACTTTTTGCACATTGTTTCCCTCTTGCAAGACCTGGAGAGGAAGTACTGGAAAAATCTCACTTTCCTGCCTCCGGTGTTTGTTGCCAAAAAGCTCTATTTCTGGGGCTGATGTACATTTGTGGTTTGATGACAACAGAGGCACCTTGGTTACCCCAAGATTTATGATGAGAAATGTTTGCCTAAGGCTGCTGTTGAGTCACCCTGAAACACTACTGGCCAGTTAAACAATGCCTGCAATTGACTCAGATGAACTTTATATATATATATATATACAGTACCAAAAGTCTTAGGCACCCAAGAAAATGTTTGAAGCTATGTTTAAATCAGTGTTTAATAAAAACATAATTAATAATATAACAAATAAACATTTAATACAATAAAAATATGATTTTATTGCAAGTCATGAATGTGAACGAAGTCTAGGCAAAAGAACAAAAAGCAGCCAAAAGTCAAAAGAAGAGTTATTTTTATGTTGAACTACTTTTTTTAAAAACACAATTCGCACATTGTTTCCCTCTTGCACTCACTTTTGCACTCATCAACTTTAGATTTTGTTCATTTTCTATTTTTGTTTTTGATTTTTTTTGGATAAGTTTTTAATAATTTTTTTTAAAGCTCATCTTCACAACAAATACAAGGGTGACAATAATTCTGGACGGCACTGTATGTATATGTGCATACATATGCACATGTGCTTACAATACCCAAACGGATTACAAAAATGTGGTCAATCAGCATTTTCTATAAATACCTCTAAACATTGGAATTCACTACGTGCCAATATTAAGAAATGTAGTAATAATTTCACCTTATAAGGACAAAATAAAAGGCAAAATAAGGAAAATCTGATCTGTCATCAATCATAACATATATTCTCCCTGATAATAGTAATACTAAAGATCCCAATTGCTTTATAACTATATTTTAATACAGCAATAGTTTTTTATAAATAAACTTTTATACTTGGTGATCAAAATTTGTATTTTTGTAAATAAGAGAGGGGTGGTTAACAGAAAACAGGGAAGGGGGTTAAACAAGAGAGCACCGACACAAACAGCACAGTACAGGAAAACTATCATACAAGGGGAAAACTGACTGAAGTGTATTAAGTTACAGCAGACAGATACAGGATGGGGGAAACTCATCTCAGCCACCACCAGTGTGTTGCCTCACAACTGGGTAATGCATGGCAGCCATTTTGCACCAAACATCAGCTGAGGTGGAGAGGAAGGGAATTATCGAGCCAAGTAAACTGGGGGACGATTGGATGGCAGATTGAAAAAGCCATATTAGAAATTTGACCAGGACATCGGGGAAACCCCTGTTCTTTGCAATTATGGATCTTAGTGACTGCAGTGAGTCAGAACATTAGCTTAACATCTCATGTGAAAGACAGCAAAGACAGTGTCCCAGTCACTGCACTGGGGTTATACTTGGTCTATAGTGGAGTTCACCACCAACACCACTTCCAGTAGGATCTTACTTTTCCCAGGAGGTCTCCCATCCAAGTAGTAACAAGCCCCCACCTGCTTAGCTTCAGTCATTTGGCAGGAGCAGGGTACATGATGTGTGGCTGCTAGCGATAATGATAACACTGATAACATCAGTGCTATAATAACAACGGTTAAACATAAATATTTAATAAAAATAAATAACATTTTATGTATATAGCGCTTTTTACAGAACACTGTCACAAAGACACTTTGCAGGAAAAAGAAAATATGAAAACATGAAAATACCGGGCCTGAACCCCCAAAAAGCCAGAAAGTGAGGCAAACAATTCACCAGTGAGATGAGAAAAACACTCCAACAGTGGTAAGATAAACTCCCCAGTGGGAAGAATTCTCAGGAGGACCCCATCCTCCGCTGGCTGGTTCCTCTTGTTATGAAATACACAGTTGCTTGTGTTTTGTTTTGATTTATTAATAGCTTATTTTGCTGTACAAAGTGGATGTACTTCTCCTAATGTGTTTGTGCGTGTATTTTGTTTTGTTTATTGTAATTTCTTGATACATGCTTTTCTTTTTCATTCCAATTTGCTATTGGAAATTAGCATACCAATGCTTTTTGCAATGTCCCTGACAAATAAAGAAATAAAAATATGACCTCTGCTCCAGGGCATCGAGGAGTGGAACATTGGGCACTTGAACTCCATCTTGGACGTAATCGAAGAGGACTGTGGGGTGTCCATCCAAGGGGTCAACACCCCCTACCTGTATTTCGGGATGTGGAAAACGAGCTTCTCCTGGCACACGGAGGATATGGACCTCTACAGCATCAATTACCTTCACTTTGGGGAGCCCAAGTCATGGTAGGAGGCCTCTACAATCAGTTTTCTCTCTAATTGGTCACACATACGGACCATGGGTCAGCTCCACGACAGTGCGCTCTGGATGTACATTTTAATGATGAAATTAAGCAGGTTTTTGGTAAATGTAATATTGTGTGGGTAGGTTGCTGATTAGATCCCAGGGCGAGTCACTGTATACTGTAGAAAAGTAATTAATCTGACGAGGCTTCCGTTAATATCCAGCTGTGTGAGCTGATATAATTATATTTAATGTAAAGCTCTGTAAGCTGCTCTGGAAAAGACAAACAAACAAACAAGTAAGCAAGAAAATAAATAGAATAGTGGTGTAAGTGTTTGTAAGTGGAGGGGCGGGGGGTCAGGTGCAGCATTATATCAAGGCAGTCAGTGTCTTGCCTCATGCCGATAATAATAATAATAATAAAAAAGAAGAAGAATGGAAATCATATTAATAACCATAATAATAACAATAATAATCATAACGAATAACAATGTTAATGTAATAATAACAATGGAATTAATAATATTAACTATAATGATTGCAGTTAGATTGAATTGTCCACAGTATCTGTCATGGCTTAAATGCAGTGTAAAGGCCAGTTTACATCAAAGATTCGCAACGAGACGAGATCGTTTTAGAATGTTGCAGAGAAAACTTGCAGAAGAATCCCAATACGTATGGTCTGCAACATTCTAAAACTAGCCAGTTTACACCAAAGCGACGAAGCAGAGACAGTTTACCGTTTCCATAACAACCACTGTCTTTACGTCCGTGTTGATACCGGCTTTATTGGTGGTTGTTGGATATTTTGTTTCTGAAAAAATGGATGATGGCAGTGACAGTGAGTTGCTTACTGCAATTGTATTGTTGATTAAACACTGCAGGCAAAAAAAGAACACGGAGATCAAAGATTTGGAGCCGACCATGGGTGCTACAGCGACAGAGTCAAGGGGCCTACGCAAACTTATGCCGTGAACTGGAGACTGGAGATGTAGCATATTTTATTAATTTCTGGCGTCTATTCCCGGAGCTGTACCGTCGTCTAGAACCGTGGTTCTCAAAGTGGGGGTCCATTTCCGAGATCCGTTTGGGGGGTCGCGAGATGATTTCAAGAATGTGAGGGAAAAAATTGTGACAATAAAATGCTAGCTTTTTTTAACCATTATTGCATTTATGCATAACAAAAAAACAATAGGCCTACAATTCATGTGTTAGCCTACCATTTTATTTTAACAATCAGAGTATGTAGCCTACAATATTTAGATTTTAACTTTTCAGCCCGTGACTCCCAGTATAGACACGACCCCCATGCCCCCTCTTCCCCCGAGGTGCTTACAACAGTTTGGATCAAGTGCTCTGCTTGCAAGTGCTCTCTGTTTATAATATAGTGTGCAAATTAAAGTGATGTGCTGCTTGTAAGACTCAAGTAGCACAGTGCCTTCAGTCCTTTCTTTTTACCCAATATTGGTGCGTGCCGCCCGTTTTGTGTCTGGCTTTGTGAAAATGTCATTGCTTGTACAAGTTTTCTCCAGTGCAGTGCAAACGCATGTCCTCACTGTTTCAAGCTCATGTGGTTTATCAACATAAGAGGGATAGATGGCTTTTCTTCTTTTTTTTTCTTTTTCAAATTTTTTCCCGTTTTTCTCCCAATTTGGTTGCCAATTATACCCTCTATTTTTATTCCAATTCCCCACCCCCACGAGTCCGCCGCCCGTTCTCCGGGAGCGAGACACACATTCCTGGTCGATTGTTCCCCGCCTCTTCCACGGACGCCTTTACCTTCTCCTCGACGGACTCGTGCCGGCTCTCCCTCCCCCCTCCCCCGGAGGCAGACAGCCAAATGCCGCCTCCGATCGGGCTGATGACCAGCGTCCCTGACAGGGAGCGCACACCACACCCAAGTGTGGTTGCTTCAGGTTGCTTCAGTGACTTGTCAATATGAGTAGCGCCTAAATGTATTAACATTAACAAACATTTTCCCAGTAACCTCGTTTGACCTATAGTAGATGTATTTACGACATGTCCGTTACTGTACATTTACAGGGCAACACTAAACATACTAGCCTACAAACTGTCTTGTGTGCGTGTGTTTTTTGCAAGCTAGCTAACGTTAATCCGCAAAATGGAACAGTGGTTAATCCGTAAAAACAAGTTCACAACAGATATCAAGATTGAAAACAGTCACCCTGAAGCAATTCATGAAATTTATTTAAAAAGCCATCTACCCAGAGCTATCCAAGGCTGCGATAGTGGTACTGATTCCTTTCGGATCTACCTATTTATGTGAAAATACTTTTTCCGCACTGACGTACATAAACAACAAATTCCGATCATGACTCAACGTGGAGGATGATCTCCAAATGGCCATCTCCAACATCAAACCGAGAGTGGAGTTGTTTTGCTCCAAAAAGCAGCAGGCCCACCCATCTCATTAAAACAAGTAAGTTGTAGGCCTACATGTTAAACTTAATTACCATGCGAGAGAAAATATATATTTTATATTTTGTTGTTGTTATTACATGTGTTCTTTAACCGTGTATTTGTGTGTGCGTTTGCATGCTTGTCAAGATTGTTGGAAAGCACCTTGGGGGATGGTGGGGTTGCGAGTCTCTACCAGTGTTATTTTGGGGGTCGTGGGCTTTAAAGTTTGAGAACCACTGGTCTAGAAGAGCTGGTGTCGTATTGACAGGGCTGTTCTTCAAAAAGACGAATCGGACGATCTTCTCTCACATCAGTCCAAAACTCTATTGGTTATTTTCTCTTTGTTAGTTGCCTTTAAATTGAGGTGTTTGGTTCAGGTCAATGATATCTGGCCTGGAATATTGAATTAGGACATTTCTATGGTAATGCAGGTGAAACCATCAGTCGTATAATGACCTCTGGATCCACCTCATATATACAGTATATATATATATATGTATACACACATACAGTGGGGTCCAAAAGTCTGAGTCCACTACCAAGATCTGTTTGTTTTCATCATTCATCAAAAACTAACACAAACCTTTTACTCAACAACAGAACAATTTGACCTCTAACTACTTCACTAAGCTCTGCTGACATAATTACAAACAGCTGCAAAAACATTTGCAAAGGAGGTGTCCTTTTTAAACATTAAAGCACCTACAGTAGCAATGAGAACATGTAGAGGACCACATTAATTACGTCAATATCTGGCATTAATTGTTACAAGACCAAAACAACACTGTGTATTAGGAGTGTCCATGTATTAAAACGTAAATGAAAAATAAGGTGTCGCAACATTTTGAGGAAATGAAAGGCAATGGTGTGCAAACAAAATTTCACCCTCAAAATGTCATACCATTATACCATCCTTTCTCAAACAAACATTTTTTAAATTTGTGTTTTTATGACATTCTTTGAATAACAAATACCAAATGAGTAAAAACTTTGTGTTAGTTTTCGATGAAAACAAACAGATCTAGGTAGTGCAACACTTTTGGACCCCATTGTATATATGTATCTAACAGAGGAAGCTATGGTAGCTAATTGTATAGTGCAGATATGAATACAAATCATGATAAAGGTTACATGACATTATTTATTTGATTACATAGGCTAAATTGTACATATACTCAATTTATACAGCCCTATATTTAACATTTGAGGTAAAGTATTTTCAAGTCATTCAGATGATTTAATTTCTTGAATTATGTTGAATAATTTTAAATTGAATAAAACAAATAGGACAATTTAACAGTGCGGATATAAACCAGTTTTCATTGTTAAGCGCAAGCAATTCAAATGTGTTGTACGCATTGCACAAACCCTTACTTAGAAAGACCAGGAACAAAGTCCTCTCTTTAAGTATGTTTTTGCAATAAATGAGCTTTCCTTTCCAGATAAGTCAACATTAGCCTCTGCCGAGCCGCTGTGCAGCTTGGCGTAACTTTCAATTGTTCTTTGTCCTACCCGAGGAAGTCAAATGGTGTTGGTATTGGTCAACAGATGGTCTAATCCCACAGCTAATTAACTGACTAAATAGCTTCCGCGGAGACCTACCTGATGAAGCAGTAACTCTGTGACACTGTGTAATTTATGGGCACCTGCTAATTACCCTGGAGACGCTGGCGAGAATACTCTGTGCTCAGCACCTCTCCGCCATATGCAGAATCCTCAAGGTGACGAATTCGACGAATGCCTTCGCTGTTGCGTATGTTCGTTGTTGTTGCTACCGGCTTTGTGCCTGGTCAAATCCAAACTGTGACCCCCGCATTCCTCGCGAAGTACAACTGCATCTGAAAGTGCCTGCGCTAGCCCTTGAGCCAGTGACTTAGAGTTTTCCACTCTATAGGCCCCACAGTGCCACGGAAGGGTTATCGTTATCGGAGGGCAGGTTGTACCTCTCGCTGACGAGAACTGGTAGCCTGCCGGTGCCTGGCACGCTGCTGGGCAGCTAATGCAACGCTAACCCAAGGAATCCTGGCTGACGGTTGGTTAATGACATAGCCTAGGATTCAACCTGCGGCGTTCAAATTATAGGGCCCAGCCTGCACTCGTTGTGAGTGCCTATACTGACTGAGCCATACAGAATCCATAAGCAAAGGAGGTAAGGAATAGAATTGCTGGCTATTCTGGCACCTTGAGGAAAAAACCCCCATGCTTCTTTGTATGTGGGGTACCGGTTGTGGCAGGAGACTTATCAAACCCTGTAAGCCAACTTTTCTAAGAGTAGAGAGAAGTTTAGCAGACTACACACTCAAAATAATGAGATACAGAACTTTACATTGCATGAAAAACTTAGTTTAATGACATGACAGCAGATGTGAATCATGCGTTTCACCGAGCAATGCACCTTCCTAAAAAAACTTTTAGAGAAGCTCTTACAGTTTTTGAAATGCATCCGACAGATATATACCCAACATGCTGGGTCTCTATGCAGCTGTGCCTATAAACTGCAATGGTAACTAAATGTACATACTGTATTTATATTCATATTTATATACCGCTGTTGCCTAATTGCTTGCTAAATATGAATCAATTAATTAGTGATCCATGTGAAAATTATAAATTAGTATGCATGGGGAAAAATGTAAAGTGATGCTAACCTATGTAATCATTACTAAAGAAAACTAGTAATTTATCTTGTAAATAAGATTAATACAGTATTAATTTAAAGCTTCCCTTAGTGCCTATTCTGTTTATGCAGGCTTTGAATAAATTTGAACATTTTCTGGAATCTGTAACTGCTCACTATTGGTCTTTTTATCATCAGCTTAGTTCATTCCTTTTAAATGAACCTTAATCCTTTCAAGGTTGGATTGGTCTTGGTGTGCTTTCACCAATTGGCAACGGTCTGTGCTATCCGTGGCTGATGGCTGGAAGGGCCGTCATTACCTGTGCATGAGAAACCTGCACTTCAAGGCCTCCCGGAATGTCCGATGCTGCCCACTGCGACCAGGGTTCAGTTCCACCAGGTCGTGCCAGTTTCAGCTCTGGCCGGGAGTGCCGCTAGGGGGCAGCAGTTGGCTGTCCGCTCCAGGGTGGGGGAGTGAAGCTGATACGAGCTCGCTGCATATAGGAGTTACGGCTTGGTGGGTTCCGGCTCAGAAGAAACAGTGCTGCGCATATCACTGCCGGTTTCAGGACTATGGCAGCGAGCTCTCAATATGAGGGAGGAGATAATTGACATGAAAAAGAGGGTATAATTGGCTACTAAATTGGGAGAAAATGGGGAAAAACTTCAGAAAGAGAAAATAGAAAAATAAACAACAACCTGCATCTCTATAGGACATGAATATGATAAACACGTAATGCATCTCTAGTAATGCCAATACCAATACATTTAACAATGTTGTAATGCATGTATAAATGCATGGCATGATTGCTCTTGCAGTAACATAGTTTTGCCACTAGGGTAAACTACCTTATTGCTTGTGCTAAAGGTGATTCAAACCGGTGTTGTGTTTCTGTCCAGTTTCCTGTGTTTCCTGTGGATTGCATGAAGAAGAAGATTGGATTAGCCTCATGGGTAGATAAACTTGTGGGCTTCAATACGACGTAATCAAAGTCAGAAAGGCGTGCAGTGTGTGTATTCATCGCGCACCAAGGTCTTTAGCAGGATATAGCTGGGACAGCAGCCTCTAACGCTCCCTTTCTTTTCAAGCCTTATCTCACTTCTTCAAAGCTCAGCGGTTAAGCACTGCGGATGGCGCAGCAGCATTCCCTTTCTGTAACCAAAGCCTTCCGTAAAGGCCATCAAAGCCGGCCATCGGACCATGCCCATCACATCCAATATGAGGAGAAAGCAAGAAAGCAGTACAAAGTTGTGATTTAGATGGTAGCCAGCTATATCATTACACTGTCAATGATAAGCATCAAATTCCCGCCAGAATCCCCCCCCCATTGGAAAACGCCTAGAGAAATGCGACAGGAATCCATTTAATAGCTTTTCCCAGCCTCTGGGAGATAATGGCTAGCCAAAACCGCAGTCACATTAATGCGATTCTGGGTGACTTTAAGCCCATATTTGATACCCGGTTCCGCGGAATAAAAGTGCGGCGTCACTCGCTGTTCAATATCGGCGGAATTATCTGATCGAGTGGCAGAGCTCCCCATGAATCACCGCTACTTCAGCCATGATAAGAGCCACCTTGTAGCTTACAGCCTGAATCCCTTTAACCTCCCCCACCCACCCCCCCCAGGTGACTTCCGATAAAATTAGTTTCGTTGTTGCCTCTTTGTTTCTGTCACCGGGTTATTTTCCCCACCTGCAATTGGATCGCCAAATACATTTTTTGTCCCTATAAGCAGGCAGGCAGGCAGGCAGGCCTCTTTTCTTTGGCCTGTGCTCATAAAGCATTTGAGTAAGAATGCTGATCTAAGGTTTCACATTTTAGCTCAAAATGGATAAGGTTAGGATATGGACAGGGGAAGCTGATCCGAGATCAGCACTACTACTCTGAGATGCTTTACAGATAAGGGCTCTGGTCTTTTCCTTGTGCGTTTCCTCTCTGTGTTCATGGAAAGACAGTAAGGAATACCGACATTTTCCCTTCTTGCCTCTAGGGGGCAGCATGGACCCTCCTTTCACTGCATTCAGGCAGGGAGCCGGCGCTAGCACAGCCTGCCCAGCCGGATCTCTCAAGGAATTCTTATTAAATAGATGAGACAATATGAATGCAAATTCTGCTCCCCTGTATGGATATTGCCTAATGTCGTGTCTTCCAGATGATTCCTCCTTTATTTATTTGGAGTATAATTGCTGCAGGCCCAATGGACCACAGACCGTTTAGCAAAATCATATGTAATCAATGGGTATTGATCGCAGTCTCTTTCCTGGCCTTGTGGCTCTGGCCGAGGGTCAAGCCTCTCTTCACCTTCTGTTCCTCGTTTACTGCCTTTCCTGCCGGGCGGCAAATTGTAAGAAAAACCCCAAAACCTGCTGAACTGGTAAACTCATTGTCATGTGAGTGTTTGCTAAAAAAACGTTCCATACCTTTCTGGTTGCTCTGATCACATTTTTGCACTGAAGATCTCCCCCAGCACATTTAATGCTGATGGGTGCGAAACCGTTTTGTGTGTTCTGTGCGGATTCAAATGAAACCCGGCAGGCATATTTGTGTCCACCCGATGATGCATGGGGGCAACTTCCACCTCTGCTTCCCCCAACCACCACCACCACCCCACCGCTGTCAGGCCATCCCCTTGCTCGTTAGAGCCCTTCAGCCTACCGAGGGCTTATTGTCAGGGGCAACTGCCCCTCCCCCCCTCCACTTCACCTTCACCAAACAGCTTGTCTCAGGGGAGCAGAGGCACCGAGACGTCCCCTCCCCTCCTCCCCGTCCTGCCGCCCCCAGGAACCAGGACTGCAAACCCCCGCCCTCACATTCACCTCTCGTCACTCTCTCATCACTCTCTCACCCTGGGTAAGAGCATCATTGTGAGAAGATGTGTGAACTCCAGGGGAATAGGGCTTTAAGAGTAAAGCAGTTTGCGTCTCTTTGACAGCTTGAAAGATGGGGAGCGTGGAGTGGCAACGTGTTACATCGTGTGGTGTGGGGGCTGGACAGGGTTGGAGGAGGATGGGAGGGTGCTAAAAATACATAGGACGATGCAGTTTTCTGTAAGAATATAGGCAGACAGAGTTCCTCAGCTGGACCGGAGGCAGTTAGTTTCACCGTGGGGGGCTTTTGATTTGACAGAAGGCTTAAGGCAAGGGGCTTTTAACAGCGAGCGTTTGGCAGGTCATGTTTTTCACACCTGATGTAATGGCATCACTCGCGACCACTTCATATGCTCCTGTTTGTGATGGATTTCGGACTGCGGCTTTGTGATCGGGTAGTCTTTTTCACGTCAGTCTCGATCCACCCTGCGCGTATCGCAGTGACAGTTTGTCCGTCAGTGCTGCCGTGTTTTCATGAGGCAAGAGCTCCTAAGAACCCCCAGCGATTGGGGATTTGTTCAAACCTTGCTGTATATTGCATTTCCCTGTCCTCCATCCATTTTTTTCAATCTTTTTTTTACACTTCGACCACTAGAGGTCAGTCTTGCACTTCAAGTCACTACATGTCAGTCTCATTATTAGCCAATGTTACGTATTTGGCTTCATTATTAAAATGTGATCTGAGTAGCCCCTCCATTTAAGTGTCACTGGTCTCCGGATCAAAATCTGCAGACCCTATTTTTTGTTAATGGCATTTGAGAAAAACTTTGCTAGCAGACCTGCAAAAACACAATTGGAACTGTGTGGGCAAAGGCTGAAGTTTTTCCAGTCGCTTAGAAGCTGAAAATCACATCATTCCCCGTGCATTATTGTCGCGCTGTAAAGGTCAAACCTTGTCAAACCATTTTGACCTCGGCGGGTCCTGCAACGGCCAGGAAATCCGACGACGCGTGAACTTCATTATTCGTGAGTCAATAGAATGGCGGCGTAGTTAACCTTTTCACCACGCGGCTCAGAAACAAACGGCGCAGTGGTGCTGCCTTTTCTTTTTTTTACCTCCCAAAACAGAAGCCGGGGGCTGCCGCAGATGGGATTATGGAGAGCTAGGTGTCAGATTAGTAGCATCTCTAGTTGTTGATTCCTAAGGCGCGGAGCAATCCGTCTCCCAGCTTACCACACAGTGTCCAGCTTTAAGTGCTACAGCGGTGATTGTGTTCGTACATAGGGTTTAAAATGGATTACTGGCCGGTTCCCCTCGGAATATGCCTGTAACCGTCCCGGAATGCCTCACTGTCCCGAAACGTGCCTCTCTCCCTGGAGCAGCTGGGGTCATTGGTTTCCTGTTTTGAGGCATGCCTGTATACGTACCTCTCTATTATGCATTGGGGTGTGCTGTGTATAGCCCGTTGCTTATTGCTTTCACTGAAATACATTCTAAACCTTTATCATAAACGTAACAATAATATGAAGATGACAGATAGAATACTGGTATCCCAGCAGCAGAGAGGGATCTTAACACTAAGGCACAACACTGACTAGCAGGCTTGACAAAAGCCTGAGTTTCTGTGTGTCATGATCATAATGTTAATCTGGCGATCGACCCAGGCCGGCGGAGATATTGACTTCGCTGAGCTGCATGTGGAGAGAGAGGCACGGAGCAGAAGTGTCTACTCCAGAGCACAGGAGTACAGGGAGGATTTGATCTCTGTGGAGACGTCCTGTGACGCAATGGTGAAATTGGATCTTGTCCTCAGTCGTGGTTATTTGTCTGGACTGTGACTTCGGTAATGTCCTTAAGGTTCAGACTAATTTTAGCCCTGAGGGAAAGCCACTCCTGCATTTGTCTTGGCAGTATAATCTTGTGCAGATCAGTGCCCGACCTTGTTGGCCCCCCTGTGTTGGTCTGCTAGTTTTGTTTGGCCTGCGTTGGTCTGTTTAGTTTTGACCAGCCTGTGTTAGTCTACCAGAGTTGGTCTGCCAGCTGTTGGCTTGTTTTTTTTTTTTTTCTCTCTGTGTTGTTCTTGTCAGTATTAGATTGAAGCAGCTCTGTTTTATAGTTATGCTCTGCCCCTCTACATAAGGTACCACATCGTAGTTACATCTTGGTCATATTTGTACATAATCTTTTGTCCAATCGTCATCCATGGGCAAGTTTGTGGCGTCCATGGCGACTTATGCATGAAACACACATGACTGTGGCTCTCTGCTACATTGCATTTATCATGTTACATTTGACATTTCCCACCATGACAGACCTGTGAGTGTGCCTGTCAGGAATGGAACCATCGGCCCTGGCCGTTAGCCCTGATCGGGGACAGCATTTGGCTGTCCGCTCCTGGGGGAGGGGGAGGGTGGTCGGCACAAACTCGCTGTGAAGAACGTAAGGGTGTCTCCAGAAAGGGGGTCGATGAGTTTTGTAGAGCTTTCCCTGTAGAGTTCCAAATTGGGGAGAAAAACAGGGAAAAATCCGAAACAAAAAAGAATGGGACCATTCTCAATACTCGCCAAGTTGTTGCTGTAACTTAATTGCATTGTGCCTGATAGCAGTAGCAATGGCCACGCCCGCTGATTTGAAACCGATTGTTGCGTTGCACTTGTTCTTGTCACTTCTGTCCTTCATATATCTCTCTGTTTCTCTTTCCACTGCAGGTACACCATTCCTCCGGAGCACGGGAAGAGGCTGGAGCGCCTGGCCTCGGGTAATGATGCTCTTCGCTCTCCAGCCAATCACAAAGCGCCAAAACCATCACCTGTCCGAAGCTCTGGCCATGCCTTGTGGCCTAGGGAAGATGGCTAGGCTTTTCATTTGGTGGGACTCCAAATGAAACCATTCACAGCGTAATGGTTTGCTCATGGAAATGATTTTCAGCTTGTGGAGACAAATGTAAACATAGCTGCCATAGGCCCGACGTCAAGCCTTGCTGGTCCCACAGACAGTTTAAAAAGCGAGGCGATCGGTGCCTGGTATTTAATTTGTTTGAAAGAGATGTGTGGAATTCATGAATTTGCTCAACTCTGGCAGTGATTGATAGAGTTGTTTTAAGGCCTGCCCTTGCCAGCAGAGAGAATGGAAAAACAGACAGCAGCAGTTTAATTGGTTTTGAATGGACGAGGTCAAACGCTCTTTTGGTTTTTCTCCTTTTAAAAAATAAAATGTCTTCCGCTAATTCCAGTTGGATTTGATAAACGCGGTGCGATTGCAGGTTGTCTGTGTCCTTCGGCAGTTGATACGCAGAATGGCTCTGGAAACCGCCACGAGTTCCCGTCGTCTTGTTTCGTCATTGTAATTATCCCGACTGCTCTTTATGCTCCAGCGCTTTCATCTCTCCTTCCCATCGTCATGGTGATTGACCGTGTAACCGGCAAATTTTGCGTTTGAAAGGCCTCGGACTCAGAAGCTCGTATCGGCATCGGTTTTATATCCCCTTCGGAGACTAACGCCACCTCGCTGGTCCAATCACGGCACACTTTGTCCTTAACTGTGAACAACCAATTTAAAATGTTTTTCCCCTCCTCTCCCCCCATTCCTAACACTTTAATGATCGCCCGCTGAGATTCACAAAACTGGTGTTGTGTGAGAAACAGAAAATAGTAACCAGTAGGCAGGCCTGAAGGATAGCCTTCATCTCGTCAGCCGGAGAGTATATCGTTCCGTAGGGGCCGCTAATCCAGTAACGCACTAAATTCATCCCGCTGTCCTGATAAGACCACACGCCGGCTGACCACGGAATCTCTTGCGGCAGATTTCCGACAGCAAGTCCGGAGAACCATGTGGCCCTTTTGGAACAGCGGCAGGGGAGGAAGGCGGGGGGGGGGGTGTTAGATGGTTGGGGGCAGGGTGGTGTATTTCGATTTGAACACACTGGTGAATCTTCAGAAAATCAATCACCACTTCACTGGGGAAGCTGAGAGGAAATTCCTCTTGATGGAACTCTAGACAGTTGTCATCCGTTCAACTTTTAAGAATGCTTTTTTTTTTAATATATATTTTTTAATATATTTTTTTTTATATATAACCTTGAGAGACTGGCTCTTCATGTCTGATCTGTGTACACTTGTCTCTGTGTTACCATAGATAAGAATGTCCATAATGCAAATGCATGGTTCTAACAACTATAGAAATATAAGGAACCTGAAATGATTGAGGTTAATGTATTTAGAATGTATATGTTGTTGCACTTCAAATAAATAAAAATAATGAATTGCACTGCCACAAACCAGTTCATTCAGGGCTGACCTGTCCACAGTGGTCAGGCTTGTCATAGACAGACAAGGCTGGCTTTTGACAGTCTCCCTATCACATCACAGTCACTTGCATTTCTGGGCTTCTCTCACTATGTGGCACAGTTACTTAATTTTGGCGACACAGTTTCCATTAGAGTCGACTCTTGTGAATTGATGTGGAATGTGCTCAATAGAAATGTGTAGTTAATTAACATACATTTAGATATTCAGCAGACGCTCTTATCAAGAGCGACAAACAAGGCTAGAGGGTTAGTTACTAAGGCTACCATTTAAACCTGTAAGTGTCCGAATTCAAACGAGGGTCTATTTGCTGAACGCAGTCTTTGGTGCCTTCATAATCAGTGTGATAAAAACACCCTGCCTGCAGTGAAAACCCCAGACCTCTTCAGTCTTGTGTCTGGAGCCAGATTCTCAAAACCATGGTGAAGACCAACAACTCAAGATGGGAGTTCCTTATACACAACCCTCTCTGTCCAAAGCCATGTCTTCCACACCTAACAGATGATGTTTGCTGGGTTAACATTTTTTGGGATCCACTTTTCATCCCCAGATTTTCTCCTCCTCTCCCAGAACTGCAGAATTCCCAGTTGCATTTGTAGGCCCATCTTATCTCGTCCCCCATCAATTCGGGAGAGCACAGACAAGCATGCCGACCGAATCCCGCTGCCTCCCTCCCCGCACCCTCCCTCCCTGTGTGGCGCTACAGTCCTACGGGGATGTCAGCCACAGTCCACACCCGGCACTGCCAGGGCAACTATATGCATTTAAAAAACAAAACACACACATAAAATGATTGAGTCACATTCTGTTATGGTCAGTAGTGTCTTTCCCACTGTTCCTGCTGTTGCCATGCAACATTTTACTGCCTCCATGCTTGCACTGGGAAGTCGATGGCAGAAATCCTTTAGCAGCCACATCAACCAACCCACTAACTGGCAACTAAAATGCTTGCGCTATTCAATTCTGGTGTGGAATCAGAACCCGGTGGTCGTGACGATCGTAAATGTCGTGTTGTGGGCAAACTTTGGGTAGGGACCCGATTTGGGATGTATTTACATTGCGGGGATCCACAGGACTGGGCTTGGTAAACCTGCCAGAAGGGAAGTGTGGCATGGCGTTTATGAATAACTCAAAGAGTGATGTACATTACCCGAAGTCCCTGCTGAGAAGAGAATGGCCTTTTGAGGCGTGCTACGGGAATATGAGAGTAAACAAGGACAGTAAATGTGCAAAACACTTTACAGCAAATGAGAGGATTTGGCTTCGAGACTCGTCCTGAAGTGGCAATACATCAAAAATAATTCTGGTCCAAAACGGCGGAAGCTAAAACGGAAATGCATCGAAACACGTTAATATTTTAGCCAGGAGCCTCACCTATAATGGGCATAATCTACAATGTTTAATATGTTTGAAAGAAGTACTTAGCGGTAATTTGTCTTCTGCAATGCCCCTGAGGCTAGTAATAAAAACAACCAAAAAGAAGAACTGCCAGCTTGTTATGTGGAAGGAGTGGGGGAGAGAGGGATTGAAATGCATCACTCTTTTTTCAACTTGAAGAAATTAATATATGGAAATCTAAGCTGTATTGAGGATAGAGGATAAATCAGAAAACATGGGACAGAAAAAAAAAAAAAAAAGTTTACACGCTTAATTTGCTTTAGTTTTATTATTTTCCATTTAGAAATATCCCCATAACATTGAGACATCTCTAAGCAGTAACAGGGTGTTAAGTCACCCATATTTGGGTGACCATCAGAATTAGGCTTTTAAGTAGCTTTGCTATTTTATTCAACAGTTCAGTGGAAGGTAAAGACAAATATGTTCCTTTTCCACTCCACTGCAGGTAATTTGAATTCTCAGAACCATTCGATGTTGGGAGAACTGGTTATGTAGAATGTCGCCATCTACCTGTAGTTGAAATCATGCCGTTTTGATGGTGTTGTGGAGAAGTTTACCAACCAATGCTTTTTGGTTGCAGTAGTTCAGTTGAACTGAATAGATGAATAATGAATGATAAATAAATATTATATTTACTTGTAGAAACATGCCATTGTAGATGAAAATCCAGACACTCTGGTCACAGTCTTCAATGTTTCATCCACATCTTCCTTGTTTCATAACTGAGCCAAGTAAATAAGTGAATGAAGCAGGCATTTGTTCTGAAACTTCAGCTCTCGTTAGTATTTGAGCAGGAGTCGTTGAACAACACAGGCAGACATATAGCTACAACAAGCTATTGTTTATAATAGCATGACAGATGGCATACCAGCCATCCCAATACATATGGACAGTTATTTGGTGGTGCTAGAAAAAAACTGTTCAAAAATGTATCCAGCCAGAGATTAGCACCATGTTTAAAAACTAATTTGGACTTTGTGGTATTGTTTTTTTTTCTACTTTCCCAGAGCCATAGGAAAATACCAGTCTCTATATCCCTACCCAGTGTTTCTCCAAATTTGGTATAGTTTGCTGTGGGTATTGAGCAGGTTACTAGTTTAATAGTAGTGCTGAAATTCACATGAAGTGGAATGTTCTCTTGCATTACAAATATTTCCCTCGGTCAGTGTCTCTGGCATGTGGGTGGCCACAGTCTCTATTTTCTTGCAAATTAGAAAACAAGAATTAATCTCCAGTGGGGAAAAAAATAATAATACAAGTTCATATAAGTTCATCTGGTAGCGTGGTAAATGAAACAGGAAGTGTGTAGGTTGTGAAATTCAGCACAATGCTGCATTCAAAAAAGAGAAGCTAAAGGGTTCTTGTGTAGTTACATTGTGCTTTGTTCTTATTCTTGAAGATATGATTGAATTAAGTGATAAGCTCTTTGTTCCTAAGCTTAAATGCTGGCCAAACCCTTAATATTGTGTAGCATTGATAAAAAGGGATACTTTTGTTCGTTCAAGTTGAGGTTAAATTGAATAGAGTAATTTTTCACTTTACCGTATTGCAAGAAATGAATGACAAAAGATGTTTCATATAGTTTTTAAATTTTTTTTGCAAACAACGATACTGAAGCTATACTGAAAGATTGTGTATAAGAAAGTTTGTGAAACTGTACTTTAAAAAAAGGGCAAAGTTCTTGTCTTAAGAGGTTAAATGTACAGAGGGAGTCTAGACTCAATTTAATGGGCTGCGAAACACAGACAGTCTGACTTTATCAAAGAGAAAAGCCTTTTGCAGACTTCAGCTACATTTCAGTGAATGGAACAGTTGCAGGTTAGTGAGGGCAGCGTTAACAGTTGTTAAAAGGTTGTTGGTGCTCACCTCTTTACTTGTAGTTCCATTTGAGAATACACGAGTGCAAACATATCCACCTATTGTTTGAGGGTTACAAAAGAGCACCAATGACATTGAACAGGCAGATTAATCCATTTATTTGTGACTACTCATATCTTATGGGTTTGCTGATAAAAATGTAAAGGGAAGAAAATGAGTAGGTATTGAGTTCTCAAGGTTAAACTGCACATGTAATACCTAATAGCAAGTGGCTAGTAATGACTGCTTCTTGCATCAGTAATTAACACTGTTGTGCCATCGAAGTTGGTGCAAATTTTAAGATTTGTGGAAGACTTTTGATAATGCCTGGTCTATGAATGCTGCTCTGTGTGTGAATGAAATGTGATGGAGAGAATTTGCTGAGGGGGTTCCAAAGAGGGCAGGGACCTTGGAGAAGGACATGCAGGCTCCAGAGAACCTGTGTGGAGGGCCCTAATCTCTCTGGAGAGAACCGAGGGTCTGCTTGATGTCCCCTGTCACCCTTTTACAAGCCCCGGACAAGAGCCCAGTAATCAGAAAACATAGGTGCTTGATTAGAAGCAGTCATGAGCAAGCTGTGGCTAAACCCCACTCACTGGCTGAAAATCATTGGGACTCAGTTATTAGCACCTGAAACTGTAGTGGTGTAGGCCTCGACTAATGGATGCCTGAATGCAGGGTATTGGTTTCTGATATGGTAGCTCAATGATGCATTATCTGGGATTAGTTAAATGGGCAACTAGAACAGTACTTTAAAGTAGACTTCAACACTGGCACTTGTGAAAATGGAAATGATAGAAAATTGCACATAACTATGTATGTATGTATGTATTTAGAAAATTGTTCAAAGATGCTGTTTAAAAAATGTGATAAGCTTTATTAAATCAAACACTGCAGTAACATGATTGAAACAACACATTTTGTAAATTTGACACATTTTTGTCATTATGGAGTAGTTGTCATGTTCTCATGAATGAGCTCAAGCTTAATCACTGTTGTTCTGTCACTAGGCTTCTTCCCGAACAGCTTCAAGAGCTGTGAAGCTTTCTTCCGTCACAAGATGACTCTCATTTCGCCCTCCATACTGAAGAAATACAGCATTCCCTTCGACAAGGTAACATTACAACATTTTGGACTGCTCATAATTACCCCATTCGCAATGGTCCTGTACCTAATCACCTCAATGCACTTTGACCTTCTCTTATAATAACAAAAGTTGTCAAATGTTTTCCATTACATCGCATATTCATTTTTGGTTTCAGTGATTCCCAAGCTCAAAATGTTGTGCAGCCATCGCAAAAAGTGAAACTTGCTCAACTTCATTATTCAGAGATGAGGTCAAATTCAATCTGTCCAAAGTCGAGTATGTGTTAAAATGGTGATAGAGTACTCAAGGGAGAAGCCGAAAGGTGGTGAGACACTTATCATTGTCAGGCGACACAGCTGACTACCTAGCTAGATAAAAAGTCTGTTCTGTTGGTAATATTAGTTTATTTTTTCTTTGTTACCTTATTAACATTACATTAAATAATTGGCTAGTAACGTTAGCTAGCTAGTCCATCAGAGGTGATATTATTACTTGGAAAATGCTTCTGATGATCCCCTAAACCATTAACTACTAAAGAAAACATGTTATCAACAGAATACCTATACCTCAAAGCTTTATTTGTTTTGAATAATGGACTAACCATCAGTTTATCTGGTCCTGAGACTCCTGCCTCTTTGTTGATTTAATTGGTCAACCGACCCAAAAGTGACATTGATGAGCGTCACTGCTGAGACAACGTTGAACTATTTTCAGCTCAATGCTTCGAGAGAGATTCGCCTGAAGAATGTGAGACGCGTTAATGACTTAGCTTGCCATGGTGCTCAATCCACCCGGCCTGCTTCGGCGGACTGCCTTACAGAGGATGCTTAAGGACGTTTAAGCTGGCTGGCTGGACATGGTTGTTAGGCTACTAACCTTAGTTAGCTGGCTAGTTCAGTGCTCCAATCCCAAGACAGTGGTCAGTAAGGAGGACAATTCAGGGAGAAATACAGCTGATGATTTGGGTGGGCAATAGATGGTTACAATGATCAGTGGGCGGGGACCAGACAGTTTGACAATAAGATATTCAAAGGATGAATGTTGGGGGAAACTGACAGTGGTGGCTTTGAGAGTGGAGCGGTAGAGAACAGCAACCCCCCCTCCAAGGCTACAAGAGCGGGGCTGGTCAATGTATAAAAAACGAGAAGGAGTGGCTTGATTTAGATGGTAGTAATCCTGAGGCTGCTGCCATGTCTCTGTCAGGCAGAGAATGTTGAGTTTATCGTCAGTGGTGAATTCTGAAATTAGTGGGCCTTTATTACTGAGGGAGCAGACATTGAAAAGAGCCAATCTGAGTACAGGAATGATGTGTTTCGTTGCTAGGGTAACCGGACGTAAAACAGTTCTGTCAACATTGCGGAAAATCCTATTGGCAGAGTGAGGGGTGCGATTAGTGGACCAAAGAAAGGGAATGTTGCCAGTCTTACTGTAAGTAAAGTTCCGCCCAGATCCTCGATGAGTGTATCTTGGTCGGCGGAGAAAATCACTGTGGGCAAGTGGAGCCGGGGAAGTCCAGAAGTTTAGTGAGCGGAGGCGTAGCAATTCCAAGACAAAGTGTCTGAGTGCCAAATTAGCACTGATGGAGGAGCAGAAAAAAATCCAAAAACCTTTAGCCTATCCAGGGTAACATTAGCTAGTTAATAGCCTAGCCAAGGGTTACTTACAGTAGCCTAACTTTTGCAGGACTCGGCGACACTAAACTTAATTGTTTACTTAATCGTGATAATGACTAAAATCTGCGAATAAAACAATACAGTGGGATAAAACAAAAGCAAACAAACAAACAGCCTAGTCTGTCGAGGTGCGGCACGGCAGTAGCTTTGCCAGCGGTCCCATCCCAGAGACAAATTGATCATTTTAATCATTTAATAGTTAAATAGTTTAATTGTTAATGTCAATAAAAAGTGTTATAAATGATATGTGTGAGAATTCATAAGCAAGCCTTATATTACACCTGGCATCGAATTGAACAAGTACACTGGTGTAAAGTTAGAGAAAGTTCATTCTTTTATTTTACTGAAGATTAACACAGGCACAAAACTCAGACAACTTGACAACAGTGGGGTTCGGTAGTGCGAGGCAAACATGACGTTATGTAGATTTAAACTCACTTTTAATATACATTTTCATTAAGCAGGCTTTCAGAGATATTGTTGGTTTGCAACAGCGTATTCGCTTCTCTCCCAACTCCAAATCAACTCTCTCTTCACTAAACCAGAGAGTCTCTTCTTCTATGATACATGACTTGCATCATAATTGCTTCACACTGCCATCTACTGGTCAAAATATAGTGCATACACAGAGTTGGTTCACCCTCCGCCTATGGGACTAACCATGGGCGGACCTGCCGAGAGTCATGCTGGGAAAGCACAATACTGTCCTTGTGGGAGGCCTCTTTTGTTTTGTATCTTGAGGAGGGCTGCAGATGACTTGGCAGTGGAGGTCTGTATTGTGCAAGAGGCACAATGCCCCTGGTCTCTGTTGTTCCTCCGGCACATGTGCCTTGGTGCCCTGGCGCTCTGGAAGTGCACCCCCTGTTCAAGCATCTGGCACATTGCCTCCTCCACCGAGCTGCCGGGTGCCCCTGCCGTGCACAGCTCCTGTTACCTGACCGAGTTACCGACTGGCACGCAATTAGACACAGCCCTGCGTTGTCCCGGTAACTGATTTCATAAGTCATTGATCAAAGTCAGAATCATGCTCAAGCCCAAAATGATCCAATTCATTTTCCTTTTAACCTTTTTAAACTTCTTTTTTTTAACCAAGGTGCATCAGCTGTGTGATATTGTGGCTTTGTTTAATGTCAATATGTGAGTTGGTATTATGTGTTGGCAAGTACACTTTTATTCTCTATACTTCTTTATACTCTTTTATTTACACTTTTTCATTAAGTTGTGTGCATCTGTCTTATTATGAATTGTAATCTATTAGGTATAATATTTTAGAATGGAATAACAGAGTAATAATAGTATAAACAGCCTCACTGACTTAGATCTCTCCTTTATATTCTCCTTTTTCAATGAAGTCTTTTCATATGTATATATTTTTTATATATATTGTAGCGAGCGTGTGCGAGGTGATGTATCAAGTAAGAGACAGAGACCAGTAGTAATGCAAAAATGACCACGTGAGTAGCCACTTTATTAAAAGAAACAATTATTATCCATGCTCCATACACCACACGGCTATGGATAATATCGGTGGCAAACATCCGTGTTCCATACACCGCACAACTACGGATGATGCCCAGAAACCCTTGCTGGAACAAACGCGTCCTTAGAAGGACACATTTGACCATGTAAACGCCTTCCGTAGATGTCGTAACAATCAGGAAGTAACAGTCCACTTCACACTTGGTCGAATGAACACTTTTGCCCTGGAACTGGAGGGACTGCACCAAACACTCTGGGCACACTGGTCGTGTGGTTCCAACAGCTAACTCACCGCGACCAGCTAGCTAACACACTCACATTATTACAATAACACACATAAAAGATTAACAGAACGATTAAGCAATTAACACAGGGGGAACACACAAACACACAACCGCGTTCCCCCATGATGCCCCGCGCACACATTTTAATGAGCGACCCTCTCAGGATTTTTAGTAGCCAATTACACCCTCTATTTATTTCATTTAACCCTCCCCACACGGGTCCGTCGCTCATCTCTACGAGGCAAGCTTATTCTCCATGGCCAGCGACCTCCGCTTTTCTCTGAAACTGAATTTGCCCACCAATGTTCTGGAGACTCCTTTTCCGTGCTTCACGGCGGACCCGAGCCGGCTCTCCCTCCCCCCTCCCCCTGGGGCGGACAGCCAAATGCCACCCCGATCGGGGCTGACGACCTGGGCCTGGAGCGCGGGTCTCGAACTGTATAGGCAGCGCACACCACACCGGTCTCGAACCCCATTACATTTTTTTACATAACTGTCAGGCACAACCCTTTGAAATTTTGCTCATGTTTTTTGCATAACGTATGCATGTTCCTTCTCACCAGAACAGCAGCTTTTTCCCTGTTTGTGCTACAGCTAATTTACCTGTGGCATAAGAAACCTTAGTGAGTGAGAGGGGAAACTCTCGCCCATGAAGTGAACCCCTCAGAACCCCCCGTGGGGTTTTTCCTGCGTGCAGCACTGAGCCGAGCTCTCAGAGTCGAGCATCCGTCACCATCAGCTGTGGGAGTGTAGAGCACAGCCGTCACGGAACATCAAGACACCTCTGGGAGAAGGGTATGCGGGGGTGACTCTGGCCAGCGCGTTAATCCAAGTTTTAGCACGGCGCCAGCACGGGACAGTCACCCATCGAGCCAGGAATGCGACGACTCCCTCTACACGCTGTGTTAAAAATCATGGCCATACAGGCCACAGGACACCAAAAATACTACTACTTAATATAGGCCATTTACAGGCCAAAGCAGGACACATTTTCAAAAATACTACTACTTGAAATGGAAGAACCACTTGAAATGGAACCGTGGGCTGGGCCCATATGCACAAAGATTCTAAGAGTTGGAGTGCTGATCGAGGATCAGTTTATAGGATATGGTTAGGATATGGACAGGGGAAACCTGATCCTAGATCAGCACTCTTACGCTTAGAATCTTTGTACTTTGGCCCTGTTCTCTTAAAAGTCTGTCAGTGATTTACAATGCAAGTGTCATTTATCATGTGGAGCATAACGAACGGGATGTTGAAAGTCATTTGAAGTTTTCAAAAAAAAAAGTCTATAAGTATTTAAGTATTTAAAATGAACCCCAGGGAAAATATAGTTTTAATATAGATGTATCAGGCAAAAAAAAATAGGCTTAAAACACTGACCTACAGATGGTAACTTTTAAACACTTTCCCCAGATTATATTTTCTTATAGAGTAACTGTAGGTACCTTTAATATAAGCAAATAGGTAGAAGATTGGTTAGTCTAATAGATCAGTTACAAATTTGAATTCTGAAATGTGGAGGATTTTATTCTTTGTAAAGGAACTTCATAACCATAACTAATACTTTAAATATTTACAATTTCCAAAGGCTAAACTATTCTGCTGCATTACTGATGCCCTAAGAAGAAATTGAGTTGCATCTGCATAAAGCTTATCTTTTTTACCCCCTTGAGTTCTCCTCTGCTGCCCAGAGATAATTAAATAGTCTGTGTATCAGATGGAAGGTATATGTATGCAGCAGAACTTTCTCCATAGTTTGATTGGATAAATGGTGGTCTTGGGTAGACAATTTGCGCCAATGTGCCATATACTGTTTTATGTCATTCCTGGATTTGCAAATATTGGAAATCCAGGACAAACTATTTTCACCCTTTATACACCAGTACAATTCCTAGAAAATTACTGAAACTTTTAAAAGAGCCATATGTTTGAACCAATATGCAAAATGTGATTGAATGTTTTGTTTAGTAACATTTTTCCTTGAAAATTCTCAGGGATCCATAGTAGTGTTTTACAATTTTAGCAGCATCTCAAGAGTTCAAAGTATTGCAAATATGTATTTGACCCAGGTCTGGTGGCGAGTGACGATTGGAGCGAGGTCACTGTTCTCAGACAGGCAAACAGGCACAGCGCAACACACAACATGGTGCTGGGTGTGTCGAAGTGAGGGTGGTCATTAAAATGTCCGTGTGACAGACATCCACTGTGCTCAAACATGCTTCTCCACCTCCATCCACCTGCCCTTTACACAGTCGCTGCTGCTATTCACCCAGTTCCACCGATTAGCCTTTCTCAAGCTGTGATTGATTGGTGAAAAAGAAAGAAAGGAAAAATAATGAGCCAGTAAGTCATTTGTGACGTTCGTAGGGGTTTTGGTGCAGAGGTGTGAAGAGATTAAAGCTGTATGGGACTTTTGCCAGTGATGTGTGGTCTGTTTGCCTAGTTGTTGCAATAATCACTTGTTCTGCTCAGTGTGAGAATTCAAGTTTGTATGTCTTTCATTTCTTCGTAAAATCCAGACATTATTTACTGTATATATAGGCTACTTAGGAGTATGCTTGTTTTTTTCATGCAAAGTCTAGTACTGAATTAAAACAAATAAATAGATACATAAATATAGTCTTCTATGGTATGATGGCATATGGCTTTGTATTTGAACATTTTGGGGTATTTTTACTGTGAAATGAAATGCATTGGAACACTGGCTTTCAGTTATTAGACTTATTTGTGAATATAAATGTCAATATTGTATGAATATGTATAAATAACAAATGTAGTTATTGCAGGAAGATCTTTGCTCTCTTAATCGTAAGAAACAAATGTTTCTCATTTTCTCAAAGGGCATATTATCCAAACTAGTTGCTGTGTCGGACTATGTCATTGGAATTGGTTCGGTGTAGTCTTAATACTCTTTTGTCAAGTTCCTTTCAGAAAAGCTGTAATTTGTGCAATAGCGTGCAGTCCCTATAAATAAAATATAACACACCCCCAAAACACTAACCACTGGTTTTGAAGCAATAGATTATGGTTGGTTTACATGTGGAAACAACTGAAAGCCCAAAATTACCTTTGTATTGTCTCATGGACACACAATGTATACGCTGCACTCATCTCATTTTATTTACACTGGCTAAATTCCTCATGAGATTTAAATGATCTTTCCAAGGGAAACCCACATTTTGCTTTTAAAGCCATTTCATTGTTTTGCACAAAACATAAAACACTACGTCAGAGTTCTGGCCAATTATGGCTCATGGTCAGTTTGCCAGTGTTTTATAGCTCAGCGCATGCTTCCAAACAGTGCCTTTAATCACCGTGTGGTATCCAATTAAGTATTACAACTGGATATTGTGAATTTGTCATTTTATGTCAAGCTATAGCAACGACGTAGTAGGCACGCACACCAAGAATATATCAGCCGTGGAGCAGGGGGAAAGAATCTCCCTGGACAGAAACTGTAGAAATTAAACACACATGACTTCTTTCTGTTGTCTTTTATAATGCAACAACACAGCTCAACATATGTGAACATGTGAAATCTTAAAAACTACCTCCTTCCTTCCCTGAACACCTTGATTCGTGTTATTGCATAATAATAGAAAATAATACTCTTAAGGTTTTCTTGATTTACGTTCTTGCGTAGTAATACAACAGTGGGAAGTCACATGTCTTTGATGGGCGGAGTCATTTGTTTATTTGTCATTTATTGTAAAAACAAGGAGGAAAGACAGATCCTTACCCACTTAAATGCAGAACTTATTTGCGTAGCAGACATCATTTTCAAGGGCGATCACGTGGTTTATAGACTATCCATTCATACAGCTGGACCTTTATAAGGCTACTCGGGTTCAGTACCTTACTCAACGAGGATCAGCAGTAGGATCCAAGTTTTCAGACTTTTAAACTTAACTTTTGTTCTTGGCCAAACAGTACCATCAAAAACATGTTTTCCTAGTCACAGTCTTTACATTTTAGCAAGGCAGGCCTGTTTCAAATAGAGGAAATGTGTTTTTCCAAGTGCAGAACCTCCTGTTCCACACAAGCGTCTTGGAACAGAGAGAAGATAATTTAATTCTGTGATTAGAATGAGCTTTTTCAGACAGACTGGCTGGCTTGCGGTAAGAGTGTCTGCTCTGATTCCGGAAGCTTGTGGGTTCAGTCCTCATCCCCATACCGAAGACTTTAAAAACGACCAAATGCTTCTCTGCTTGGCAGTATTGGAAGAGGGGGAATTGTGGGTAATGGTCTTGTGTTAGTTTTGTGATCCACAGCACAGGAATCAACATACATTCTGACGCAACAAGCCACTAATGCTTGGACACTGATTTACTTCCTTTCAGAACCAGGATAGGAATCCAATAAATTACAGCTGTCACCCAGATAGGTGTTTAATATAGAAAATCACTGCATTTTAATTGGCATAATCAGTTCTGGGTGTGAACAACAGTCTGTTGATTGAACGGGGAAAGACACAAAACAAAACAAGAAACAGATTTGCCTTTCCTGCTAAATCACTACTTAAGTGTCAGTGATTTTCAACAATTTTATGCACAGTTATTGTCACTAGTCTTAACACAATGGATTATATTATATGTTCTTAGTATTGTATTAAAATGATTAAAATTTGAGTGTACTTTTTCCCTCAGGTTCATGGTTAGTTCCCAGACATGGCCCCTGTATTGCTCTCTCAGCTTTGACCTTTGACCTGACATGAGTGATCCTTTTTTGGTTCATTGCAGATCACTCAGGAGGCAGGAGAGTTCATGATCACCTTTCCTTATGGCTACCATGCCGGGTTCAACCACGGCTTCAACTGTGCCGAGTCCACCAACTTCGCCAGCTTGAGGTGGATCAATTATGGAAAAGTGGCCACCCAGGTAAGACGCTCCTGAGAGGAGGCAAAAACAATGCTGCTACCAGTCTTTGTTTGTTGTTTGCTGTTGTTAGTTGTTATTAATACATGCGGTATCAAGATATTGCTAGTCATTATTATTGTTGCCAGTCCTTACTAATACAGTGTTGTTGCCAGTCGGTCTGATGATTCCATGTTGTACAAACATTTTACAAAAGCTCTGTTGCTCGTCTCTGGGATAGGCCACACAGAGCCCTGTATCTACAGCAGCAACCCTTCATTCTGCTTGTGTTGAACCAGGTCTTGTCACAGGAGGCCTGAGTTCAGGCCTGCAGTTGAGCTTTTGCTCCAGGGACTGAGGTGATAGAAGTGAATTGTCCTGGCCTGTGCTTGTGTGCTGCCTGCGGAAACTGAAAAAGAGTTTCTCATAGCGATTTGGTCGCGTTCCATGGCTCCTGATTGGATCTGATCTCTACGGTCCTTTCGACCTTGTGTTGCGGTTGGAAGCCTTTTCAACCTCATTTTGTGATTGGATCTCATCGGTATGGTCAGTATGGACAGCCCAAGTATCAGAATTAGCCTGGGAATGGAGTATTCAATTGGTATTGGCATAGATTTGTGATCCTGTGGAACCTTTCATCAAACTAGCGACGTAGCCTCAGTACGCTTTGCCTCATAGTGTATTCTGGTGCACGAGGCACTGTTCTGATTGAAGTCAAGATTGATAATCAACCAGGTTACAGATCGCTTCTCTCTTTTGCTATTATCTCTGAAGCTCCTGACCGCTTGACCTTGAATGTAGATGCTTTGATTTATTGTTTGCACGTGCACATGTGTGTCTGTGTCTGTGTCTGTGTCTGTGTTTGCGTGTGGGTGCGCATGTGATGAAATGAATGAACATATCGATTGAAGAGGAGTGAAAAAAGAAGACTGAATGTGAGGAAAAATAAAAGTGGCAGGAAGCATTAGGCTGCCCTCATCCAAGGATGTGTCACTGCTTCGTGTTTGTCTACCGTTTCCTGTGCCACTGCTTTTTGTACAGCGGGGAACGCTGGTGACCGTTGTCATGGTGGCCTGCAGGAGGCATCTGCATCTGCCATGCTTTACATTTTTTAACTGATGCAGCTGTTTGCTTTCAATTTTTCTTAAGCATGTTTTGTTGGTGATTCAACAAAAGGCACCTCCTCTAGAAGGATGTTGCGGATTATAGCCAACGCCAGCGTAGACGTGGTTTGCGGAGAACAAGTTTAGCATATCCGCATCTCTTTGTCATTCTGAGTTTCCAAGAGTAGGCAGATCTTTAAAGGGAAGATTTCTAGAATTTGATATGTTTTTCTTTACTTAAAAAGCGTGTTTTGATTATTGCGGTGGTCTCATAGCTTCTCTAGTGCCAAGACTGTGATGTAGCACGAAACACTGCTTTGGTGGTTCAAATCAGGAAGTTCAGCCTGCTCCATGTAAATTTATGGGCTATTCGGACTTGGGAGAATTGTTTTAATACAATCTAATAAAAACAGTATTGACGCCTTGATGGTCTATATTTTCTGACACTCTTAACAGTTGTGAATAAGGAAATGTATACATTGTTCATGAAAGTACTATAGATATTTCAGAAATCTTGTTTGTTTCAAACAGCTGTTGGAAACAGAGGAAGTCTCAACAGCTTGCATGTATGTACTCTTGCAGGGAATCCCAGAAGCACAGGGCTTATATTTCACCCAACACTGAAATGTAGGGTTGGGGATATCCAGGTACAGTGAGAGTAGAAATGGATACAGTCATTGCACACAATTTTAATAGTCAACTTTTATTAGTCTTTTCATTACTTTTCTGTAACAAGTGAAATACAAGTCCTGTGCTTCTGGGAGAGTATGTGCATGCACACTGTTGAGACTTCCTTTGCTGCCCACAGTTGTCTGAAATGAACAAGATTTCTGAAATATCTGTAGTATTACATAGAAGCTGTATTTGTTGGGCATATGTTTCAATTTGATAGATGTTTCACATTGACTTCAGTCAATCGTGTGGAGCACAGCCATCAAGATTTAGATTTAGAAGATTACTTTTTAAAGTGAAGATTTCTGTCATCGTTTATTCAGCTTTAACATGCAACGCATCACTCGGGGGCCTCCGCAGTTTGTTACAGCAACACGGTCAATTTCTGGCTCGTTAACTTAAACCGATTTAACGGTGTACTCAATACTAAATGACCTCATCCAGGGGCTCAGAGTGTTCCTGTGCTTAATGCAGCACCAGGGACACTCTGCCTCAGTTATATACACACATAGGGAATCAAGGTGGGGAGGGGGATATCTCCTTAATGGAAAACCTCATCTAAAAATGATTGCAAAACTAACCGCCGCTCTGTCATGGCATTTGACATCGTCAGCAAAAATGTGGAACACCCTTTCCTTACAATCCAATGGACTCAAAATAAATTTATGTCTATTGATGTCAGCCCCCCCAACCAACCCAATCATCCCTCCCCAACACACTTTGAAATCAACCCAAGACTTTAATTTCTTTAAAGCCATTATAGATGCAATACACTACAGAGGAATAAATAATCAGTTATAGGCTGGAGTTTATAATTTTTTTTTTTTTTTTTTTTCTCAGGCCTGATTATAAAAGCCTGCTTCAGTCTGCATCTGGGCACATTAAAATGATTGCTTGTGCCCAGGAGTCTCCACTCTGCCATTCGTCAGCTGACTAAGAGTCCGAATGAACAGGAGACCTGCTGCAAGAGACCAAGATGGATGTTATTATGGATGGGAGGGGAGTGGATTGGTGGGGGGTGAGGGCACTGTGTGTGAGTGCTTTGTTTTGGCCAAGGGGCTAACTGACCAAAGCGCGCATGTGTAGCAGGCAGTGGAGACTGACACATTATGAGTATATCACAGACCATAAGCCACTGGAATACATGCCAATTCTTTAGTGCACCTTATTTAGCATCGTGGAATTAGTTTTGATTTCTAGCCCTGATGTAATCATGGTACAATCCATTTGTATTTTATTATTGGAGTGTATCATACTGGAAATATTCGCTGAGAATGGAAGTGGTTTGTACTGGCAATCATAAATCGGTTGGAAGTGATTGGACGTGAATTAAATCCCCTCTCTGACGTTAGCTATGCATTTTATACCTTTATTACATCAAGGCCAAATCTTTTCACATATTGTAAAGATTTGTCTGTGTGGCAATGGAATTTATTACAATAGCTTTGCTTAAAATTGCAATAGGAGATACAGTCTGATTCCTACAACAAAAAAAGGGAAAAATAAATCCTGGAACATTCTCCTGGTTAGAATTTGTACACAGAGGCAGGGCAGCAGGGCGTAGAACAGGACTGTCTTGATTCATTACATCTCTCATCGTCCTTACTCCTGCGTACTACTGCCCCACACTAAATCTCAGCCCCTAGATCGATGAGGCGAATCCACTAAAACAATATGATTTCCTAGCAATGCCGTTATTATTTCCTGCCCATGGAAGAAACAAACTGTCTGACAAAACAGGAATAAAGCTTATTATTATTATTGTTTTTACAATTCTGGTTGAACTTACTCATATCGTGGAGACGGAATGTGGCAGGGCACATCATAAGTGCGTGCTGTCAGTTAAGCATTAGAGAGGGAGGGAGAGAGAGAGGGGAGAGAGGTAGAGAGACAGACAGACAGACATACATATGGAAAAGTAGTTCCTTACCTTTCTGAATTTGAGAATATTTTACCTGTTCAACACCTTTTGTCTGCTTGGAGTGTTCCCGAATGATCCAGAGGAATTCTGCATGGTCTGAACATCTCCTTCAACCTCCTGTTGGTATGACGAAGTTCTGAGTGACAAGAGCAGTCATCATTATAGCTGATCTCCTCCTAAGACTGTGTTGCGCGTTCTGCTGACGTATAGCGTGTACACAAGGTCAAGAATATGCAGAGCACCTCAGTATGTGTATTGAAAACAGGCGCTTCCATACAGGTGTGGTTCCTGTTCCCATCATGCTAAGGGCCATGTGGAATTGATGACAGGCCTTTTTTAAATGTATTTTTAGATATTAATGTATGGATGTCACATACATTTTTACAGCTCAACCGGGACAAAATATAAGTGCTACGTATTGGTGTAAGGTCCATAGAAAGAAACTGGCTGCACAATTACTGTCACTGGCACTAATCCCCAGTCATCAAAGTGAAAAACCTAGGGGTTATCTTTGATTCAGAATTCAACATTGAGGCTCACATCAGGACTGTTACCAAGTCTTAAAGGTCAAAGGTGAACTTAAAGCAAATAAATATATAAATGATAATATACTTCATTTCAATTTTGTCCATAATAATTTCTAAGGGTGGCAATAATTGTGACAATTATGATTGTGACACAAACAATTATTATTTTTTGATAATGATTATTTTTTGATAATGTTTTTTTCTTTGAATAATTTGACTTCAATTAAAGGTTATATTTCTTTAATATTTTGAGTGCAAGATCAAGCTGATGAACAACAAAGACATTTTTTCATAGCCTTTTTTGCTTTTTTTACCAAGGGTGCCAATAATTCTGGAGGGCACTGTAGTTTATTGTGTTCGCATTCTTGTTTTATTTTGAATTTGTTTTACATTTCTATTTCATTGCTTTGAATTGCATTTTATATATGAATTGTGCTATACAGTTAAACTTTGGTGCAGTGCATAGCACTGTTGCCACAGGAAGACGGTTCCGGGTTCAATTCCCGGCTGGGGCCTTTCTGTGTGGAGTTTGCATGTTCTCCTTGTGTCCACGTGGGTTTCCTCCGGGTACTCCGGTTTCCTCCCAAACTCCAAAGACATGCACGTTAGGCTAATTGGAGAGTTTAAATGCAAAGAGAACAGGCAGTGGTCAGTCTACTCATCATTGTAGAAAAGCCATATTGTCAGATGAGTCATCCTTCACCCTGTGGTGAACAAGCGGATGAATGCATGTGTGGCGCACGCCAAAAGAAACCAACAGGCCCAAGTGCTTGGTTCTGGCTGCTCTGTTATGCTGTGGGGTGCATTTTTGTGGCATGGTTTAGGTCCACTCAAACCCTTAGAGGGCAAGGTAAACACCAATAAATGCAAAGCCATTCTGAGTGATCACCTTCATTGTATGGTGAAGAATTTCTATCCTGATTGGAGTGGTCTCTTCCAGGATGACAATGCCCCTATCCACAGGGCACGAGTGTTCACTAAATGGTTTGATGAGCATGAAAACAATGTAAGCCATATGCCATGGCCATCTCAGTCACCACATCTCAACCCAATTGAACACTTATGGGACTTTCTGGAGCGGTGCCTGAGACAGCGTTTTCCACCACCATTAAAAAAAAACACCAATTGATGGAATTTATCATCGAAGAATGGTATTGCATCCCTCCAATTGAGTTCCAATTCCAGGAGTTCCAGTTCCATCTATACACATTGAAGCTGTTCTGGTGGCTCATGGTAGCCCAACACCCTATTAAGACACCTTATGTTGGTGTTTCCTTTATTTTGACAGTTACCTGTATAATAATTTATTGGTCTACATATGTGTAACATTTAATTAAATAATCTTTAAGACTGACAAGGAAGAATTGTTACAATGAGGGAATATCCCCAGTGGGGGAGGGTAAAATAGAGCGAAATAGAGGGTATAATTGGCCAGCTAATTGGGGGGGGAAAAACAGAGAAAAAATCTGAAACCAATTTTTAAAAATAAATAAATAAACTAAAGTAGAGACAGGGAAAACATTGCAAAAATGGCCATGTTTGCAATGACTAACCAATTTATACTGAAGACCTTTATATTGGCTACCAACTAGTACATAACTCATATATTTATGACTTCTCTAATTAACTTTCTCTTTGTAAAGAGAATGCCCCCTCTAAGAGATATGCAGTGTGAAAGTAGGCAAAGTAGGAAATGTGGACCAAAAATATGATAAATGAGACAAAATGAGCTGCTTTCATAACGTGGAGCAGAAAAGGAATTTCACAGCAACGTCTTGAACTTAGTCCCAGTGTGTTGCCAATAGATTTTTATGCTGGCAAGACTTTGCAGGAAGCTAACTCACTCTTACCTGGGCTGCTTTCCATTTGTTTTCTTAAGCAGTTTAATGTATGTTATTGCTGGATGGTTTTAAGAGCATAGGGTTATGTTTGTGAAGGCCATCGCAGCAGCCTAAACCCATTTAAAAGACAAACATGGTGAAAATGACAGTTTTTGTCATGTTTTTCTTTAGTCACAAAACTGGATAAGAGATCAGAACGGGAAGGTGATTATTATTATTATTTTTGCTCTTTCTAGTTGATGGAAAGAGCCAGAAAAGATATTTAAACAGATGGAAGATAGGGGGTGGGCTGAGTGACATCATATTGCACCCCGTGGGTGTAAATATGGGGTGGAAACATATCACAACATTCTGTGTGGACATTTATACTGACGTGTGTCAGAAAAACCAGCCCACTACTAGTCAAGAGTCAGTTAGCTTTGGCTATCTGCTACTTATGTATTAAGCCGCACCCACGCCCCAACTGAGGTATGTGGTCTTAGAAACCATTAGCCTTACTCATTAAACTTTGAGTAGTTTTGTTTCAGCTCATTTTATAATTATTGAATATTAAATACATGCAAAAACAAAACAAATGAACTACTCCTTCAAGAAAGTGAAACTGTCAAAGGTTTTTTATTTCGAATCTATTCACTGTCATATAGGCTCTGATGATTCTGGACAAGGAAATGTGGAAAAGACACTTATTAGCTTGTCATATTTTAGACAGCTAACCATTTGCTCTTTATTGCAAGTTCAGGTAGCACAAAATTGACATTTCGGAGGTGCTGAAAGTTCCGACGTGAGTCTTGGGCGTGTTAGTATTATATTTCAGAGTGGTGAAAAGGCATGAAACACCCTTGTACAGTGTGATGATACAGGTGAGTATGTGCACTTTTGTTGGTCGTGAGTCATCCGCATTGAGGTGGAAAATAAGCAATAAAAAGGGCAGACTACCCCAGTGCGAATCCTCCTTCAGATGTCGATGGCCACGGGGGGTTACCCGCTAATTGCTGAACATCAGATACCGCCGCCCTGCGTCGATGCTCTGTCTCTTTCACCCGCCCACCCGGTCACCAATCACCCTCCACAGAGAACGACTGTCAAAGTCACAATCACTGCATTTTCTACTCGACTGTGTTCTCCGACGATTGCCCCCTTCCGCTACATGTACTTAAATTACACCCCCATTCCCCCCCGGAGCTAAACCGTGGGGATTCTCCATCAGTAATTGTCCCCCGCCGTTCAAATGAAGTCTTTAGGGCTGCAATTATGAGAATTGCGATTCTTCGTCTGCAGGTTGGATCAAAGGAAGATTCCATAGGTCAGATACCAACACCCCATCCTCCCTTTTCTCTCATTCCTGGCTTTGTGTGCCCCCCCCCTCCCCGCCTCCTCATCATTGTGATACAGCGCTGTTCCTTTCTTGCAGGATGATAGATTTGTTTGCTACCGTGTTCATTTGCTGTATATCAGAAAACTGATAGGCCGGAAAATGAAACTTTACCTCAGATTTGTTTGGGGACGTTTGTGAAGGTATTTTCGTTATGGTAGCTCTGTGTGTTGTAAGGTGTTTTCGCATTGATAAAACAAGTGTTTATTTACAAGTGGGTTGTATGAATAGGTTTTTGTACCTAAAGAGTCATACTGACAAGTGTGTTCTGAGAATGGATGCAAATGTGCAAAATATGAAGCCATGTCGGGCATACGGTAGAGTTTTATTTTTTCCTTGAGGTGTCCATCATCAGGCAATTTTTTTCAGTTTTTCTCCCAATTTGGTAGCCAATTATACCCTCTATTTCTTTATATTTGCCCTCCCCTCACTATGGGGCAAGCTAATTCCCTGAGGCCGGCGATGATCTGCCTTCTCCGAGATGGAACTCGCCCACCTACTTTTCTATAGACACCCTTTGTGTTTGTCGGCGAGCTTGTGCTGCCTCCCCCTCCTTCTGGGGCGGACAGCCAATTGCCGCCCCCGATCGGGGTTCCTGGCCAGGGCCGGACTGGCACAGTCGGGGTTTGAACCGCGGCTGCAGTAGGCAACTTGCATTCTGAATGCTTACACCGTTACGCTACCCGAGGCTCCTCAGGTAATATGTATTTTGACACAACGATGTATGTCACCATCTGGCATTGGCTTAATAATAACAATAATAATAATTAGTAATAAATTTTATGCATATAGCACTTTTCTCGTATTCATTCAATTTCTTGTCTTACTGCTTCCTGAAATGCAGAAATATTTGTGTGCAAGTATTTTCATATATTTCAATGTGATATTTTTAGCTCTGGTTTGTCCGCCATTTACAAAAGGTCAGTTGTGATGCAATGACATTTTTATATCCCTGAAATTAAAGTTTAAGATTGTAAATTCTATCACGGCTAGCAACCACAATCACATTTGAATAGTGTCACGGCAAAATGAGAGCCTTATCCAGACTGAGTTTGTATTTTAAAGGTGCTTGGGTGTTAAAAGATGTTGCATTAAACAGTTCTATTTTAGTTCTAATTTTGAACAGTATGAAGTTAATTGGTTTTAATGAAAAAGGCTCCAAGCTATATAGCATGTTTCTATATATATATAATAGATCATATACTGGTCTCACCAAAGTTGGAAATTAGTTCATTAATTACATTAATTAATTGTTATATTTATTAATATAAAATGCATTGCTTATTATTTTAGCATGGTTGTTTTCTATTATATTACAACAAGCTTGCTGCAAGTTTCACATATGAGGTAAATTAATTTAACAGAAAGGAAAGGCTAACTAGCACTGTCCCATGTGCTGGGTATTCAGTGAATGAAGTGACCCTATGATTAGAAAGTGACATTAATGAATTGAGTCATGAGTCCTAGTGATAATTGGTTTCTATTAAAATGCACATCTTCTTAGAAGGGTCTTAACAATCTGCCTAATTAAAATCCAGCAGGAAAGAAACACTGTCTCTCTTTTAAGTTCTGTTCTGAAACACAAAGCCATGAAATAAATGAATAGAGAAAGACCAGTCTGTCTTTAGAGTAGAAAATTGTGATTGTTTAGTCAATGTATTCGTAACTGTACCTATTCAGATAAACTATATATACTATAGATTTATTTTTCTCTTGAAAGCCTTGCAGAGTTTCACATAGATGTAGCCATTTTTATATATATGAATATATACACTCAGCGGCCCCTTTATTAGGTACACGTGTACACCTGCTTGTTAATGCAATTATCTAATCAGCCAATCATGTGGCAGCAACTCAATGCATAAAAGCATGTAGACATGGTCAAGAGGTTCAGACCAAAAATCTGAACGGAGGAAGAAATGTGATCTAAGTGACTTTGACCGTGGAATGATTGTTGGTGCCAGACCAAGAAAACTGCTGATCTCATGGATTTTCACACACAACAGTCTCTAGAGTTTACAGAGAATGGTGCAAAAAACATCCAGAGAGTTCTGTGGGCAAAACGCTTTGTTAATGAGATAGGTCAGAGGAAAATGGCCAGACTGGTTCAAGCTGACAGGAAGTAACTCAAATAACCACGTGTTACAACAGTGGTTTGCAGAAGAGCATCTCTGAACGCACAACACATGCCCAAGTGGATGGGCTACAGCAGCAGAAGACCACACCGGGTTCCACTCCTGTCAGCTAACAACAGGAAAGTGAGGCTACAGTGGGCACAAGCTCACCAAAACTGGACAGTTGAAGATTGGAAAAACGTTGGCTGGTCTGATGAATCTCAATTTCTGCTGTGACATGCAAATTGTAGGGTCAGAATTTGGCGTAAACAGCATGAATCCATACATTCATTCTGTCTTGTGTCAACGGTTCAGGCTGGTGGTGGTGGTGTAATGGTGTGGGGAATGTTTTCTTGGCACACATTAGGCCCCTTAATACCAATTGAACATTGTACACATTACAGTATACAATGTGCCATAAAAAGAGAAGTTATGGTTTGTTATGGATTCTCACTGACTTTTCCAGGATGTAATTTCTGATGTTTTAGACCTACATTTCAGCAGCAGTTTTGGCATTGTTCTATATTCTGGCCGATATCTCCTTTGAAAAAAAAAGGTAGGAAAATGATAATCTTTTGTTTTCTGTCTGTAATAGGCATAGACCGTTAAATCATAGTTTGTGCAAGTTTGCTTATCAAACCCATGGAGAGGCTCAACCGCACCCATTTTAGTTGCAAGGTTTTTGTTTGTTTGCTTATTGAATACATTGATGTCCGATGACTTATGAGTTTTTTCTGTGGCGGATAGTACTGTTTTATGAGTTTAGGAGGGAGATCTGAAGGAAAGGGCTGCTCTTGGGGAGCTTTGGAAAGGGGAACATGGCACTCCATTGCCCTTTTGCCCCCCCACTCCCTAGCAAGCATCGTGAAATGCACTGGATGATGGAGCACCCTCCTTCAGGTTGAACCCCTGCCGAGTCTCCGCTCCTTAAATTCACTCCCGCTGCCTCCCGCCTCCTCCCGCCTCACTCAGCAAGACAAATGGCCCCCTTTTGACGTTCTTTAAAAAAAAAAAAAAAAAAATTGAGCCAGACCTCGCCTCTCTGGGTCACGCGGCAAAAACCTATTGTTTTGTTCTGTCCTCCTTAGCAACGGCAGAGGGTCAGAGCTCCAGCTCGCCCACATGATTATCCAGCGCCGATTTGCGCTGCCGAATGACTGAAGTTTACGAATGAAAGCTGATTTAAAGGCGTTCGGTACGGAAAGCACCCTGGCTGAGTACCCAGAGGACGGTATCAGACAGGCGACCACAATATAATGACTTATATATTGCTATGATGTATTTTTTTGTCCTCATTATCAGGTAGGAACACTGGGCCCACCCCGATTCCCAGTTTGGTGTCTCATTAGCTGAAGCCGCTATTGGAAAGATAGGTCAGAGCTGTGAAGCAGTGATAAAAACTGCACAGAGCAAAAAGCCCAACCAAAATAAAACAAGGCAATGCTTGCCTAATCCATTGCTGAAAATTAGGACACTGTGCATTTCACTTTGATTGAATAGAGGTCTATGTTCCCTATGAACATAATTTGACTAAAGTTAAATTATTTTAACACTTTATCACATAGAAAGTATGTGAATATTTTGTTAACATGTGTTGCTATTTTGTAATCTAATTATAGACCCACAATTGTGTTTAATAGTGATTTGATTTGAACATCTATAGAACATGCCATATTCACCCGTTTAAAGACGTTTTTCTAAACAGAATATGGTGTAGTGATGTATTTCTGCATTTTTAAAGTATAAATGCATACCAATAAAGTGGCAATCTATGTTTACTGGCAAATTACAGATGTTCTGGAGTTGTCCAAATCATAGGATCCAATTACATAAGACAGCCAGCACCTGTGTTCACCAGGATAATGCCATGGGAGCGATCTGTCCATCATTTAGACAATTCCTGATTTAGCTGGCAGCCAGTTGCAGCCTAGCTATTAGTTAGCAACAAGAGGACAAATGTCGGGAGTAGCTGTTATTGTAAGCTGTCATATTATACTTTTTCCAGCTTTTAATTTGCAGTCATTCCTGTCACTCTCAGAGTAACAGGAATGAAGTGTATATTTGTCTACAGAAAGCGTATGGGACATGTGCAAGGTAATAGCGTGTGATGGGTTCCTATTGCGTTCAATCACAAGATTGAGGCTGTTTTACCTCAGAATTGCCTCCAGTTTCCGTCCAGTGTTTAGTAACCGTTATGTTCCTCTAGGAAACTGTGTCTGTCGTTCCTCGTGTTTACACCCATTGCCGTCCTTCGGCGAGGCGACGGCAAGATACTCTGGTTTTCATTACACTTGAGTAAATAAGTATGATTGTGTTTGAAGGCTAGTTTTATGTTCCCATACCTACATACACGTAGCCGCATCTGAAACAGCTGAGCTAGGCAGTTATGCTTTTTAGACTCTTTTCCAGACAATTAAATCCAGATGAAGCCATAAACACATTTAAACATAGACAGTAACCTAATTGGAATGTGAGCCTTTGTTTATAGCGAGTCACCCACGTCTTATGAAGAGAAAAAAAAAAAAAAAGTCATGAAAAAATAAATGGGAAAATAGAATAGGTAACCCGGTAGAAGGAGATCTGAATGTTGGCCAGGCTTTCCGTCCCCCAAATAGGCGAGAATGTAAATGCTTTTCGTCTTCGGGGGGTCAAAACGGCAATTCACACCCTAAGTTCCAAGCTCATCTCCAATCCATTATTCCATTCTCTTTTTAGTGCTTGTGTATTCCCTACCATTGAGGATTCACAGCAGGCAGCCACAGTGTAAAAAGTACATTTTCAGTATTCCCTGCCCCTCTGATAGGCTGCAATTTACATTCTGGGTAAAATGTTATTCCTCCCTGCTTTCTAAGCATTTTCCTGATGAGAAAGTAGCATTCAGCCATCAAAAAATAAGAAAAAAACTACTTCTGTTTAGGTATTATTATTTATTAATTTTTGCAGTACTTGTAAAAGAATAGAAAAATGTATAATATTGCAAATCGGTCCTTGTGTCCCCGGGCTGAAACATGTCATCCTTGTAGTACCACAGTTGAGACATCCAAGACTCCTTGGTCTTTTTTATGAAGTTATGTATCTTGTACTTGTTAAGAGAATTACAGCATTGCAGTTTGATGCCTTGTGCACTCTCCATTTGCATAGCACTTGTCGATCTGTGTAAACAAGTTTGAGTTCCCAGTGCCGTGCAGAAAATAGGCTTCTTATAGAAATGGCGCCATTAAATATTGTTTCTAAACACAAATCAACCAAATATTTCACTGAACACACACACACACACACACACACACATGTGTGTATATATATATATATATATATATAGCTGTGTGTGTGAGATAGAGATAGAGAGAGACAGTTAAAGGCATTGAAAATGGCACTTAATAGGGGCACTAAAGTGAGAGGTGCTCTTTTGGTTCATTCTTTCTCTTAATTAACAACAGGCTATTTCAAAAGTCTCATTAACCACAAGGAAAGGGTAAGAGTTAACTGCTGCCCTCTTCATTTTCTTATGCTCCGATACAAGGGGTTCTGCTGCAAAAGGTGTTATTGAAGCAAGGCCAAGAGGTGTCTGTTATGCAGTGGCCTCGGAACTAAATTCCCCTATGCTTCTGCTAATGGCACATACTTCTCCTTTCGCCCTTTGTCCCTGTGCACAATCAATTCATTCCCCCCCATTTTCATGTCATTCGTCCCCACTGCACCGGTTCTCGTGCCCTTTTTCCCCCCATTCTCTTAAAATTCCACCTCTCTCCTGAGGCCAAAGCATGGCAATTACATGAAAAACAATCGTTTAAGCCTTTCGATTGCAACAGGTTTTTTGGCCTTTGAAGGAGAGAGTGTGGTTGGCCCTGCCGGCCTCCAGTGTTTTTTACTCCTAATGATCTTCTTAGCTGCAGAAGTTGCCTATGATGGGTCATATCATTAAAAATAGATATTATTATTTAAATGTGTTCAGCCACCATAAAGACCTTGGTGTGCCTACTCGTGTTTTATACATTCTGCCAGCTCAGGCAAGCCCTTCTCTCCCCCCATTCGGGATAGACATGTGGCTGGCATGTTGCGCATTTGATGTCACGTCGGGCGCTCTCATGCATTGTCTTGGCGGGCGTATTGGAGTTGATGAGGTGGAAAACGGTGCAGGTTTGAGACAGTGGGAGAGGCAGACAGCTCGTGTGCCACCCGCCCCCTTCCCCGGGGGTGTCAGTTTGATTGACGGCGCATCTGAACCTGTCTCGGCCGCGGGTGGGCCGGATGCTCAGAATGTCTCCAGATTGGGAATCCACGCACTAGGGACTCACTGGGAGACTGCTCCGTCACTGCTGTGGGCCCGAGCCGGAGCTCCAGCTGTCTGGCAAGAGCCTTCCGGGTAATACCTGCCTTCTACTGGAGACAAATCCAGGAGGGCACAACATGGTCAGCCTTTGACCAATCCATACAAGCTGCAGATGGGATTAGCAAGAGCAATATACAACAAAAAACAACAACAACAATACTAAAACAGCAAAACCCAACACAAATCTGCAACAATAACAAATCAGCAACAATAACAACACGCATCATTACCAACCAACCAATAATGCTACAGATAACAACAGGCAGAATAACATGCACAACCAGACCAACAACAAAATCTAAAATAACAATCCCACAAAAACGCAACCACCAACAAAAAATGGATAATGATACATTTTTTAATTTTTTTTACTGAAACTGAATTAATATCTCCATTGTTGATTGGTAGTAACACGATAACACAATTTAAAGTTGGTGTATAGGAAATGTTGCAGAAAACAAGGAGTACTAATATGTCATTGTAGACAATTCATGCTATAGCAATAATTCCACATTTCTGAGTGTTATTATATAGCTTCTGTCTTTGATTGAACCAGTAGCAGATAGGGACTTGCAGCGTGGTTGCAGGCTCAAATCTTGACTTTGGTTAGTGAGCAAAATAGTAAATTCTGATAACCAGCTTGCTATCAGATTTTATGGGACTTGTACTGTAGCCGAATTAGACGTTAATAGTAGTGCTAGCTTGTTAACTAATGCTAGTGAAGGTTTCATGTATTTATTTGAAACTTGCTAACATGACTGGCTAGTAACATCTGGCAAGCTAGCTGCGACTGTCCTGGTGGTATTCAATAGCCTATTTTTTTGCAAAAGAAATTTAAAATCCCAATGAGACCAACCTGGTTAATTAAATAAAACATAGCCTACGCATTAGAATGTGTTGTGGTCAAATAAAAGCATCAGCCTATTTTGTGGCCATACCTCAACTTTACATGCGCAACGACAGAATCTGCAAGGGCAGCATGAAGAGGAGGCTCGGAACGGATACGTTTTTTTATTTATTTCTGGTAATCTTGTACTCCGACTCCATAAAGTCATTAGCCTATTGTTACTCATTTGTGTCATTCACTTAAGAAAGTTATAAAAAATTAGACAAGCGCAGTGTGCATATAGTTGTATTTATTAAAACAAATAGGGTGTGTCATATAGAAAGAAAAAAGTTTCGACCAATCGACGGACGACTGTTGTTCGACCAAGATTTGTTTTAGTCAGGGACAGCCCTAGATACAACACCATTCTTCCATGAGAAATTCCATCATTTAGTGTTTTGTTGATGGTGGTGGAAAACTCCAGGAATCTGCCATAAGTATTAAATTGGGTTGAGGTCAGGTGACCCCAACAATCATCCCTCTTTCAAGGTCAATGAGATTTCTTTTAGCCATGGTAGCCGAAATAATGGCTAGTAATCACGCAAACAATCCAAAACCATAATCCGTATTCATAGTTGTTCTCCGTTTCCCAAGTTCTCATCCACATCCACGTTCTCATACAATCCTTTTTGGCAATAATCAGGTTAATCAAGCAGTCCAGGTCAAATACAATAATCCAATCACAATAGTTTTACGTTCGCTTTTCTCTTGCCAACTCTCCACATGTTTACCTCATGGTACTTGGCAACTCGATAGGGATACTGCCTCCTCCTTTATCTCTTACTCCGGACCTTCATATAAGATTCGGGGGTGGAGATGGGTATCTCCCCTCGATTACCACTCCCCACACCTCCCCTGACCGTTTGCCCCAATATCAAAGTCAAAGTCAAAGTCAGCTTTATTGTCAATCACTGTATATACACGACATACAGGGATTGAAATTGCGTTCTCTCTCATCCATAGTGCAGTTTAAAATGAATACAAACAACAAACACACACACAATACAAAAACACAAAATATAAAATATAAATCTAAAAATAGTTACAAATATAAATATATAAAAATCTGTACATGGTGCAAATGAATGCTGTGCAATATGGATTTAAGTTACAGTTAGTGCAATAGCAGTATTTGGTAAAGTGGCTGTTGATAATAGTCTGTGCATGTGGGCGGGGGAGGGATGGAGGTCAGGTCAGGGGGGCAGGTGGGGGGGTGTTCACCGTAGTGGTGTCATAGTCCAGAGTCTGTGGGAGCAGGGAGCAGAGGAGGAAGGGAGGGAAGGAGGGGGAGAGTTGGAAGGGAGTTCAGCTTCCTGACAGCCTGGTGAATGAAACTGTCTCTCAGTCTGCTGGTCCTTGCCGGGAGGCTCCTCATTCTCCTCCCGGACGGCAGGAGACTGAAGAGGCGGTGTGAGGGGTGGGTGGAGTCACCTGCAGCGCAGAGTGCTTTGCGGACCAGGCGTGTGTTGTAAGTGTCCTGGAGGGAGGGGAGGGAGGCTCCAATGGCCTTCTCAGCTGCTCTCACTATGCGCTGCAGGGACGTCCGACTGGCCTCAGTACACCCTCCGTACCACACCGTTATGCAGCTGGTCAGGATGCTCTCGATGGTGCCCCGGTAGAAGGAGCGCATGATGGGGGCTGGGGCTCTAGCTCTTTTCAGTTTGCGGAGGAAGTACAGGTGCTGCTGAGCTTTCTTGGCCAGTGATGCGGTGTTAGTGTTCCAGGAGAGGTCTTCTGTAATGTGCACACCCAGGAACAACATCGTTGATGGTCAGTGGAGGGTGCTGGGTGTGAGCTCTCCTGAAGTCGACAACAGTCTCCTTTGTCTTCTCCACATTGAGAATGAGGTTGTTGTCACTGCACCATCTGGTCAGTTGGCTCACCTCGTCTCTGTAGTCAACCTCATCATTGTTGTTGATGCGTCCCACCATATATATATATGTGGAATATATTTGGAAATAATAAGAAAGAAAATATACCCCATCACCCTTCCCCTTTGTTTGTAGAAGCTCTTATCTTTTTAAATATTTTTTATCAGAGCATTATTATTACCACTCAGCGTTTCCTATATTAGGTTAAATTTATTACATTCTAATGTTCTTTCTGAACCGTTATCAGAACAGTCTCTGTATGTATGATTGATTTGCAGTATGCTGCTCTCTTGTTCACTCTCCATTAACTGATCGGGGGGTTTGGGGGGGGGCGGTGAAATGTATTCATTGATGATAGATGCCTTTTGTAAGGGGGAAATAATGGCCGAAGCATCTCAGCGCGTGCGTTAGCCTATGACACAGTGTCTGGGCTGCACACCGGGTAGGCCTCGCCATTCATCACCCCACGGGCTCGGAAGTTAAAGCGGGGGGCCCTTTACGTGAGGCGGGGGGTGGGGCTGCGGCAGGGTTATCTCAGCATAGCGGGTGCGATGTTGGGCTCTCCCCTCTCACACGCTGCAGGGTCACGGTCTTTTACGAGGGCCGAGGGGGGCGAAGGTGAAGGCGAAAGCATTTGCCAGAAGGTGATCATTTTCTATCAATCATCTGCCCGGCAGCGTGTGACGGCAGGCTCAGGACCACTCACAGCACCAGCCTGGTACCCCATACCCCGTGTCTCCTAATTTTGGCCGGAGCGGCAGGGACCCACAACCATTTCCTTTCAGGAGGAGGTGGTGGGCGGTGGCAATGGGGGCCGAATGACAAGCTGTTCTAAGTCAGCCCATGTCCACGTGGCAGGTTCGGTTCACCCCTGCCTCCTTCTGTCTAAAAATAGAGGATTTGTATGTGCCGTCCGTCGTCCAGTCGCCTTGGCAAATGTCGCTAAGACAAGCGATGATTCAGTGCTGAGATTAGGCCACTGGGATGTCAAATGTGACTCCGTGGTCTTGATTTTAGAGCAATTACTCATTTTCACAGTGGCATGGAGACAGTAACCTTTGTTTAAAATTGAGGAATGAATTCATTTTCCCCCTTTGTGCCTTCATTTGGAATAAAACACTGTCATTCTGTCCTGCTTCGCCTTTGTTTAGAACAGGCCTGTCTGGCTTTGCGAAAAGTGTAGCATATTGAGGAGATGACTGCTGGACCTACACAATCCCGAAATTCTGTAGGTCCAGTCATACCCAAGGCTTCCTGTGGGATTCAGTCCATTTGCTACTGTGCACTACCCTTATTGTCCTTCACTCATTTTTGCGCACAGTAATCTTTGTTCATGGACTTGTCATGATGTGTTTAAAAAATAAGAGAAATATGTTTGATTGCAAAATATTATTCACTTCAATTCAGGCTGAAGAACTTCCACTTATCATCTAGTTGGATGCCACATGAAATATTTCTTTTTTTTATTGGCGCAAACATGGATTCAAGCAATACTTTAGGGGCACTATGGACAACATTTTGATATGTTATATAATATGCATGAAACATGATGTGTGAGAACAATGGCTCTACTCTAGCAAAAAAAATGCTTAAGCTGACAGCCATCTCAAGTGATCACCCTGAGGCTTAAAAACTTGTTTGACAGTTTTTGAATTACTCATGTTTTGCATGAGTTGCGTGCATTTTCTGAGTGCCTTGAGTGTTGATTTTTAGAAGTGCCCAATATTTTGCTTGAAATAATATGCTATGTTTCTATGGAGTTATATATTAAGCACTAATGTGCAAGTTCATGCTCCGGTATTACAAAATGGACCACTTCTATTAAGACATTATTTCAGGTTTAAAGATACTTGTAATATACGCCATTTAGCAGACGCTTTTATCCAAAGCGACTTACAGCTATTTTCAGTATATGTGGCCCCAGTGGGGATTGAATCCACAACCTAAGCACAGAGCCACAGAGAACCAACCTTGTCACAGCTAAAGCCCGCTACTGAAGCCAAGCACAGAGAACCAGATGCATGACTTAAATTTGATTGATGATGACCAAATTTTGTAGTCCCTATCACAGTCCCTTGCCTTACCCTATCTTACCCCATTGTCTTTATCCTTCTAACTGCCTACCATAGGGAAAGGCAGCATGTTCTATAAATTGGGATCTAACTATTAGTGAAATTCTGGCTTCACCGGCCCCGTCATTCAAATAGATTATTCACTGATCTGCATGCTCTGAAACCGACTGCTTACACGCTCTTAACTGATCTATATTTAACGTTTAATTGCCATTAACAGTGTATTTGCCTCAGCGGAAAGTGGAGGCGTTGTAAAGGGCCGTTAATTGTGGCTTGTTTGCCGAGCTGGAGCTTTCACAAGATGAGGCCCCCCCGAAGGCCACTCCAGGGGCAGCATTGTTTACACTGTTGTGTAGTCCATGTCCGCCCTCGCGACTGTTCGGCCCTCTGGCCCCTAAATTAGCACCCCCTTTCGCCCTTTTGGTCACCCGGGAGAGTTGGGACTTTCCCCTCCGTGTTTACGAGCCCGTCCCCTGGAACACAATGGCGTCATGGTCCATGACCACGCCGTGACTCAATGCCTTAATTACAGCGCTATCCCCTCACCTCCCTCATGCACACTTGGGGTCTTTGCTACTTCAGGGAATGGTGGGCAGTTTGCTAATTATTATTATTATTTCTTTTTTATATATATATATATATATTTTTTTTTAGTTTTCATGAAGTTTTTGAAGTTGTAAAAGTGTCCGATTTTTACAATTTAATTTGAAGAATTTGTTTCAGATTTTAACAAATTTTTTCCCAATTTGGTAGCCAATTACACCCTCTATTTTTCATGTTGATCCCCCCTTCGTATATTATGAGTTCGCTGCCGTAGCCCTGTGACCGACAGTTACAAAGGCAAAGTATTGTCTCCTCCGAGATGGCACTTGCCAAGCTGTCGACCGTAACTCAGGTACTCCAAAGCCACTCCTACACGCAGCAAACTTCCTATCGGCTTCCCTCCCCCTTCCCTGGGGCGGACAGCCAATGGCCGGTGGAATCGAACCCCGGCCGCAGTGGCCAGCGTTGAACGTTGTAACCACTAGACCACCCGGGAGGCCGGTGTAAAAGTGTCTGATTTGATCTTTTTCTTTTTTGATACCTGTTCTCAGACCTTTCTTTTTATTCTCAGCATTTGCTGAATTATTTGATGGCAACCAACTGAACGTTTTACTGTATGCATATTTCCCATGGAAATTAGTTGACTGAGATGATTGAGTTTGACGAAGATGAATAAAACGTGTTGACAGCATTGTCGTCATCACATCACCGTGGTGATGTCCTATCAGTTTATTTCCATTTATTTTCTGTTCAGCGTCACCCTGTCTTAATCAAGCCCATGTGACGAGGGTCTTTATTACAATGTACCACCTCCAAGCAGTGGAATGCGAGCGTTGTTGACGTTATGTGTTTCGGAGCAGAGTGCCTGCCTGTCTACGCTCCTACGCTTTGACTTCGAGAGAATACGATTGGGCCAAATTGGGAGAATTAGGGGCAAAAACTAAATTAACAAATATTAAGGTCAGATTTAGATAGCATCTTCAAATTTCAGACAATGGCGGTGAAATGGAAGCGGCTGTTATTGGGTCTCCCTCATAGATACGGATTGATTCCCATCATTCCAAGTTCAGTCTTTCATTTGCTAAATTAAAAGCATTATAAATCTGATGGCGGTGACACTGTTATTGAAATGCTGTAGAAATTGTTTTCTTTATTGCTCCTGGGGAATAAACCTGCAAAGTTTCAAAATGGGAAAAATAGAATAACAGGGAAATGCATCAAAGTAATGGAGGCCAATAACAATTTCCCATCTTGGCTTATTGCTTCTCAAAAGAAGCACGCTGTTGCTTGTAGCATCAATGTCCAGCCAGGCCGATCATGCTGCCCTCTCTGTCTTCAGTTTGTGTAGGTTTGCCCCTCCAGACTTTGACCGGGTGCCGTAATTAATGTGCGTTTTATTTTCTTCTTTGCAGCTAGGGTAATATATAATAACTCATTTTGTGCTTCTGCTGAGCCATATGAAGGGCAACAGCGGGTAGTAGTGGAGAAAGTTCTGTCATCGCAAAGGATTCACCAGTGCAATGGGGAGGCCCAGGAACTTCTGTCTATATCGACAATGAGGACCCATTTGACTTTCCTCACACTTTGTTTTGCGCTTGAATGAATCCCAGGGGTTACTTAGTGAATTCACATTGTTTAGGCCCGGCACTCCCCTTTCAAACAAGTGTTAATTTTATTTTGTTACCTGTATTTTCTTGCTGTTGTAAAAAAAATCAAAAAAATCTCCATTTTTTAAAAGTTTTATACAGGAATAGAAAGCCTGCATCATTAGTTGTGTACTGCCAGTGTTTCATGGCTCTGAGATTAAAAGTTCTAGTCATGTGGTGTTTTGAATAAACTCTATAAGTTTTATGTAATGTAATAACAGTTTTTTCTGATTTCAGAAAGACCAGGTTTATATTCTTACCCTCTGTAGTAAAGAGGTCAGGAGGGTGAACATGGGAGATGGCTCTTTTGTAGTGTGTACGGCTGTTTCGACTCTTTCTTTTGTGTGCGTGTGCGTGTGCGTGTGTACGTGCGTGTGCGTGTGTATGTGTATGTGTATGTGTGTGTGTGTGTGTGTGTGTGTGTACACCCTGGTGGGGGCGAGGCTTGGGAGTGTTAGGTCTTCAGACCCTCTGGGCTGCACTCATAACAAGCAGCTGATGGTGTGGAATGTTCCAGGCCTTGCTCCACGGCAGAGTGGCGAGTGATGTGGGGGTGGAGGAGGTGGCTGGCGTTAGCCCAATGGAGCTTGCGCAAAAACACATTCACACAAAAAATTCACAGGGGAGAATCCAAATGGGCCGGCCAACCCGGCCGCAGCCTGGCTCGTGCGACCCAGAGGTGCGGCGCGGGGGCACAAGGGGGGGTGTGTGCCATCCCCCGGCACGAGTGCCAACCCTCAGCCTCACCGAGTCTGCCCAAGTTGTCAGGTCAAAAGGAGCCCTGCTGATCGCGAGCCATGCCGCGGTTTATTCCGCTGATGGAGTGACTCATTTTCACACTGCTTGGTTGTTATGAAGTGGAAGGAGAAAATAAACGAGCTGGCATTTACATAGAAGGTAGCTTAAGCCCAGAAATATTCCTACAGATGGAACCCACTCAACGTCCTTGCCTTTGTGTTTCGTAAAACTAGGCCTAATTGGCTCTCCCTGGATTGTTCAGCTCTGAGGTTTTTTTTAGTTTAGTTGCACTTAGTGAGCACTTATTTGCCCTTATGCTTCAATCAAGTGAACACATATTTGCGCCTACTGAAGCATATTCAGCCCATCTAGGATCATAATTTTTCCTCCAAATCTAATAAACATGTTGAAAATGGCTGTAGATAGATATCCTTGGTATTCCGTCCCAAGGTATTATGTTTAACAACATTGTAATTCACTGTATAGTGGAGATGCCCTGATCTCCTTTACGGTCACCTTAACTAACTATCCTTCTAATCAGACATTTTCTCCAATACTAATGTCCTAATAAACATGTTTATGTATGTTGTTGTAGTGGCTGGTAGAAAGACAGTTATTTTCTTTGGTAAGGGGGAAAGGCTCAAAATATCAAATTCAGTCACTTTAGTACACAGTTGCATTTTTACATTTTTGTCACAAAAACTATCCCCATCGCTCTATATAGCAGTGTAGCACAGACCTGGTGAGGTTGAGGCAATTAAAGCTTTATTGCATTTAGCTTGGGAGTAAACAGGCTAATGCAGGCTGGCATTTCAGTTGGAAGAAGGAAATCACTTGGGCCAACTTCCGATCCTTGATGTTGGAGGCATGCTGGGATAGTGGGTGGGTCCACTTTAATATTTGCCTATTCAACATCTGGAGTACTGATCAGTGAGTTAATATGACATTCAAATGCATGATTATTCCATATTTTTTGTTTAATAGGGGCAGGCATTAGTGTCTGTGGGCTCTATTACTGAGAGAGAGAGAGTGAGAGATTAGTGGGATGAAGAGGCAGTCAAGAGGCAAGAGGAAGTTCTCTCCGTTTGAGGGAGTGCCAGTTGGCAATAACATAAACGTCAAGTCGTTATTAGAACATTGATTTATACTGCATGGTAAACAGGAGGCCTGGCATGTCTCTGAAAGAACCATTGTAGTATTGACTTTTGCGTCCGCAGCCTCCTTAAATGCGACCAGTCCCCCGGGCTTCAGCCCGATCAGTTCAATTCATCTTGATTTAATCTCCTCATTTTCTGGGCGCAGCACGTCGGAGGGATCGCGCGGCCCACTCGGCATCGGTTGATCCGCCCTCGTTTCCCCGCGGTGAGACACTCCTCGCAGTAATAGGCTGTGGGTCGGCCCGAGGTGCACGTCCTGTGAGCGAGCCGTTGTCCATTCGGATGTTGACCCGGCGCGACGTGAGACCCTTCTCCTGCCGGGGAGGGGGGGCCGTAGGAAAGCACGGACGCGACGGATTACGAGCCCACGCGGTGCGGTGCCTTGGCTCTCCTGCGGCAGGGCCCAGCTGTCTTTCGAGAGCACTCGAGTGGAGTCTGCCGCACGGCGTAAGGAGAACTGAAAAACAAAAGGAGGGGAGGGAAGACGGGGGCCCGCCCACTCTGCTCGGGAAACGGGGGAAGCTCCAGGAGCGTAATCATAAGACGAGGTCCCTTCGGCGGCGAGCGTCGAGGGGGAGGCAGACGCCCGAAAGCCTGGTGGATGCGATGGTGGCCGACGGCTATGCGCTACTCAAACAGGGAACCGAAGAGCATCAGAGAGCGCTAATTGGCCCCGGCGAGTGACGGCGAAGCCCTTGTTCCTTTCGCGAAGCGCCGTCGAGCCCCGTGACAGTTAGACCCCATTAAAATAAGGGGAGCGCGGCGAGGCGGGGTCGAATTCCACCGGTCGCAGGGGTGACAGCAGAAGCAATTAAGCACACGCCGCGCCCCTGTCCGCGCGTAATGCGAGGGGAGCTGGAAAGCGCTATGGCAGGTCAAATGCACTCTGGCTCCTTAAAATAACTATGTGACTGTACAGCCATTAACACCCCCGCTCCGTCGACAGAGCTGCTCTCCCAGTGCTGAGAACGGTCTGCCCGCTACATGCTTAACGAGCCTCCTACAGCAACAGACCACAGATGGGGGAAGACACAGCCATGCCTAAGGGGTGGCAAGGTAATGATGTAATGTTGACACAGGGTAGCTCGTGTTGTCACTTGAAATCTGTGGTTACACTACGGCTCAACACTCACTTTTTCCAATTTAATGTTGTAAAAACGCGGTTCCAAACCTGGGGACCGCACCTACATTTAAGGAGCTCTGTGGCAAACTCATGACCGTTTCTCTGCGAAGAGCAGGCATTCTGACTGGAAAGCAAAATAACACGCGTAGAAAACATTCCCACGTGCAAAGTATGAACTTTGACCTTACAGACATACAAGGGACTGAAGAGCGAGTGGAACTTTTGCATTGATTATGCAGATGGAAAGACATTTTTGTCATATCTCAAGGTCAACACAACTTCAGACTTCAAACTTCATCCCTTATGTTGGGGAGAAATGTAGATGTTAATTGTGATTCTTCTAAAAACTGCATATAAACATAAAAAAGTCATGCTTTACAAATTCAATAACATGCTGATCACTGTTATTCATTTTGAGTAAAGAGAGCAATGGTAACTCTCATTTTCAGCCGTCATCATTTCAGACGCCTACCATCACGGGCAGTACCCTGCTTTCTCCATGTCTTGCCATTAAGCGAGTAATGAGGGCCGGCTAAATAAGAGGCTGGCACTTGGACACAGAGAGCAATCAAATCAAGGTGAATGACACCTTAGCAGAGGGAGCTGAGAGCCAGACAGCTCATTTTCCCTGCCTCATTTGACAAGACGCTTTGCTTCTCCAGTCCCTGATACGCTGACAGTGACATGCTATTCTGAATTAAAGGAGCTGGATGGGTAGACAATCTCCAGACCAACCAGAAACGTGATCAAAAACGTCTGTGCTTTGGAGCCCGGTGTAGCATGCAGTCCCTGTCTCACACTCGGAATGGGTTACGCAAATTGTCGTTTTTAATTATGGGATTTTATTCGTTGTTTGACATTGCGATTTATTTAGCCACGGCAGAAAGTAAACAAACAGCAGGGTGGGCGTAGCGTAGCGATAGCGAGACGCTGAGCGTAATGACTTCCACTTAACCTTCGCTCATGCCAGCGCGACGTGACGTCATGACCACAGAGTCTGACTGCGTTAACTCTGTTAACGTGGTTAACTCTATAAATCTTTTTTTTTAAGTAACGCGCACAAAATCTTGAGGTCGGCTGACAGCTTTGCCCCATCCCCTGAGAGTTAGCGCGTTCTTTGCATTAGCCGCTTAACTGCTTTCCTCCGATAGCTACAGCTGTCCGTCACATCTCCCGAGGCCTAGCTCTGGGCGGCTTGCTGTGCGTCAGCGCCCGTTTGCCCTTGTGAAGAAACACTGCAGACGGTCTGCATCACCAGATTCACCGATTTGGATTTATGAGGAAAATCTCTTTCACTACGTGTGTATCCTGCACAGACGTGGTGGAGCTAGGAAATGTTAAAGAGACGTGCTGTCGAGATTACACCTTGTATTTCCTCTTGGAAGACTCATAATTGCCATTGCCTTTAGAGTTTCCATTCTGTGGAGGTTTGGAGACACATTGTAGCCTGTGTCCTTTCAGTGTCTTTGAGGAGTAAAAAAATGGTAAAGTTATGAGTATGCCAATTAAGAGCTGTCCTACTCTCCATTTAATTGATGCTTATAAGAGGCTATTTGATAATAAGCAGTTGAAATTTTCTCAATTAGAAGTGAGTTTTGTTTTGGAAAGATAATGTTGAGGAGGTTCATTGTGCCCCATATGTTGATGTGTATTTTTTTGTTTTCTGGTGAACATTTCCATACCTTCATATGCATAGGCTAACTGTTGAGCACTTTGTGAAGAGTGTTGCGTTTGTTTCTTAATGTGAATTTACAGTGGGTATTGCAAATAACAGTGAGTGAATGTGATTAACTAACGCAACACTATTGCAATTTACTAATGCAACACTTATTACACGATATTAAATTGTGTCCTGTCTGCATGCATTCATTGTGCGTGAATGCACCCACAATGAAGACTGACTATTTCCATAGCAAGAGGGCAGTGTTGGCCTTTTTTAATCCAATGCAGTACATGAGACAATTTGATTGAATTGTGTCTTAATGTATGGCAGCAGTAGCGCAAATCTGGCTGTCTATGCATAAGTAAAGTGAGAAATCGAGGCTTGAGTCATATTAAGGATGAGAGCCTGAAAAATAGGAAGCAGAGTCTGGCCCCAGGGTAAAGGGGGGGTTAATGGGTGGTACCCTCTGTGCAAAACAGGTACGGCCCACCATCCAATCACTTCTTCCTGGAACAGAGGCAGTATGGGGGAATTCCTGGGGGGGCGGAGACAAATTAAATTCATCATGCAGTGGACATGCTTGGAGCATGCATTGGAGCCTTTTGGGGGGTGTCGCCACGTGGGTGCTCTCTGATAGGGTGGCCCATATGGACTGAAAAAATGTCATAATATTGCTGGGCCTTTAGGATGATATCAATATTTATTGCAATATTTTGTCATGGCTCTTTTACTTTAACAGGAAAGTAGACTAAAACCATCTAAGATCACAGTAAACATAAGCACCACACCACACAAGCATTTGCAATACAACTAAGTGCAACTAAGCAAAAACAAATATGAAAAATACAAAGAAAATCCATTTCAGGTACATCTAAAATGTGTCTTCAGCTCATAAAGTGGAAGGTTGCTAACACTGATTCTCTCCGGCCAATTGCGCGTTCGTTCGAGAGGGAAGGTACCAAAGAACACAGAGATGATCATAATAAGATACACAGAGTGCGCTCCAAAGCAAATAACACAAGAAAAGCTTTGTCCTTACGTTTTAAATGAACCTGACAGTTAGTGACTTATAGATTCTTTTTTGTCTGTGAGAAATCTGTTAGCGAGTCAGAAACGCAGCATGTGCACATGTTCCTTTACATAAACCATCCTTTTTTTTGAGGGGGAACAAATTGCGCTCGAGTTGGATTCCAGCACGGTGCCAGTAGCGATGCGGTCTCCATCTTACACGCATAATGCCCGTGCGTGGAGATGGCGGTGATGTCATCTCTGCAGATGTTTTGGGCCCGATGGGCCAAGCAGATGTGCGCGCTCAGAACGAAACATGTGGCCCGCACAGGCAGCTCCCTTTCAGCTGACACAGCGAGGGGCTGAGCAAAAAGGACCGGAGGTAATTTGCAGGTGCTAATTGCTCGAAAAAAGGAGACAATTACTTCAAAGCTTTGCACATCAAGGCGCTCTGTGCATCCTGAAAGCTGTGCGGGGAAAAAAAACTTTTTCAGTTCCACAATTCCCCACCCTTTGAGAAATTACCGGCTTTCATGCGCCGTTTTCTAAGGCAAAGAGCGCCAGGTTTTAGCGCGAGGGCGCCGAGGTCCACTTTAGCATCTTAACGCTGCTATTTTGAGTGGCTTTTAGCATCACCCCATGCGACGAAGAGGAGCGTTTCTGTGTTTTTTGCAGAGCTGAAAGCCGTGTCTCGCAGAGAGAGGCTAGCGTGCAGGCATATTAACCTGGCCAGTCTATTTCTCACTGGCTGTCTCTGTTTATTATCCTGAGTGCTCTGCCGACAGCTGAGGAGGGATTAATGCTCTGACAATAGCTGTGAGGAAGAGCAAGGTACAGCAATAACCGTCTGCCGTCTTCCAAAAATTTGACCCGACCACTACAATATTGGTCTAAGAGGCAGAGCGCTGTCATTTGGTTTTTTTTTCAGGGGGCGTCTGAAGCGCACGTAACTGACGCGAGAAATAATAACCTGCGCCCACAGCGGTGTCCTGTTCAATATGAAAACGGAGACGAGTGCAAATGGCGCGCCGAGAGGCAGATTCCGACCGCAAATTGACCATTTTTCGGAATGTCAGACGCGCTTACCGCCTGTGAAAAAAAACGTATGATCAATTCCCTAAAGTACTTATGCAAAGCAGGTGATTACGCAGTCAATCCTAATTAAATTGCGGTCGCGATACAGAGAGGAGACTTCCCTACAAAAACACCATTTTAACCAAAGCATCATTCATTCCACAGTTAGCCAAAAGGGAAAAAGGCAGATTGGCAGATTTTTAAAGCAGTGGGCCTGTATTATATGTACATCACCTCCACCTAGGCAGGGGTCGAACCGTAACACTCAAAGAGCCAAACTGGGAGCCGCATTTTCTGTCGAAGCTGCAGTTCCTTTATTTCGCGAGGTATTATTTTTCTGTTTGAGCCCCGATTCAATTGGATACTTTTTATTTATTTTCCCAAACCACGTACATCTGAAAGAGCCTCCACCTGCCGGACCTAGGGAATGGAATCCAGGTAGAATTGATTCGCATTTAAAATTAAGAGCTTTTCTGTAATGCAGTTATGAAAATGAGACTTGAGATACAGCTGGTAGGATACCAAGAGGCACGTGTATTAAAAATAAAATAAAAAATTAAAATTAAAAAAATTTCAAGTTAAATGCTTATATCACAAACAGGCATTGGATCACTCTAGGAGTGGCCTGTTGTTGTCAGAGCAGCAGGAGATCGGTCCCTGCAGGCAGAGCAGGTGATGGGAGTGGATGACATAGAAACAGGTCATCCTGTAACATTTATTCTTTGTTTTTTAGTTGCCTGGAAAAGTGAAACTATTGTCCAAAATATCCTCCTGTGCTATGATTGCTCTGTCTTGCGGCAATTACAGTTGCCATAAGTAATGCCATAACTCTCAGAGCCACATTGTATCAGCTTCATTTAGTCTTGGGCTAAGGTTCCCAAATTAGGGTATGTAGGGGTGGTCAGTGGGGGCAATTGACATACAATGCTTTTATCGATTTAAGGAATGGAACCCTTTTCTTCTGCGAGTGTAGTGTGTCCAGTTTTATCACAAGTAACGTTGGCTGTGTTCCCGGCCACTGAAAACATTTACCAAGTGTAGTTAATGATACAAACTAGAGTTGAGGCCCTGGTATCAGTTTCACCATATATGGTTAACCGTACCCATTTGAGATGTATTTAGTAATGTATTTGGTCATCTCATTTCGGTAAGATATAAACCTTTAAACCCATGTAGATACCTATGAGAATTTGAAGAATACCAGTATTAATGTATTTGAAGATGTAAATCATCCTCATTCATTCATTCATTATCTAAACCACTTATTCCTGGTCAGGGTCGCGGGGGGGCTGGAGCCTATCCCAACTTGCATTGGGCGAGAGGCAGGAATACACCCTGGACAGGTCGCCAATCCATCGCAGGGCACATACACCATTCACTCACACACTTATACCTACAGGCAATTTAGACTCTCCAATTAGCCTAACGTGCATGTCTTTGGACTGTGGGAGGAAACTGGAGTACCTGGACGAAACCCACACACACACGGGGAGAACATGCAAACTCCACACAGAAAGGCCCCCGGCCAGGATCGAACCCAGGACCTTCTTGCTGTGCGGCGACAGTGCTATCCACTGCACCACTGTGCCGCCCAAGATGTAAATCAGATCCACTGAATATTGATACAGTTAAGAAAGAATATGTTACTCAAAGCAGAATATGAAATGTGCTGTGATTAAAATGAATCTGTGCTATTGCCAAAGCACAGTACACTTCTACCAACCCCTCAAAATGGGAATACACTTTTAAAAATGAGAAAAAGTTTCATTCAGTTTTTCACTGGACCTAAACTTTTTTTCAGGAAAAACTTTGTGTTTTTGACCAGTAGTGTACTGCCAGTTTAAATCCATGCATCCATCCATTTGTACCATTTCAGGTTATTCACTGGACTTGAACTGCTTAATTTTCAGGAAAAACTGGGGGATGTTCTAAAACTTTTGACCAGTAGTGTACATACATATATAGACCTAGGCTTCTTTTAAATCCATGCAGTGCAGTAATTTTTCTTTCTTAGAGCATCAGAAAAAGGGCTGAGAAGTCCTTGCCAGTCCTGAAGGGTAGTGTAATGAAGCTGAAATAAGCAGCATTGAGGGAGATATCGATCACAGGCGGCAGGACAAGTGGGCGTATCGAGTGAAGTTATCAAGTGTGCACTTAAGTGTGAGACATTAGCCATTTGCTCACTCGTAACAACACGCGAAGGAGCCTTGCTGTGGATGACCGGTGAACCTCTGAACCAGACATTCAGGAGATGCTGCAAACACCAAGCCCACAAACCTACGCTTTACAGGTACAAGAGGTAACTGATCGCACATTATGGCTGTGCTTACCGTCATTGGTCCTATGCTGTTTGACTCCGGCGTACAACAACGCCATCAATAAGCGAAAACATCGAATTCGGATTTTATTAGTGAAATCATTTGTTTTCAACGAGAGCGTCAGCGTGAGATCAGTTTCGTAGGTTCGGTTTGATAAGGTTTGGTGAGACTGCAATGGGCAGGCCCCTCATGTCCAGGAGATCGGAGAGGACATTGCGCATGCCGGAAACTTCCAGCACTTGCCTTTTACATAGAGGCGCGGTCCCGGGAGGAAGGTGATTTTCGGGGGTTTTCTTTCTCAGGGCTTGCTGCTGTACTGTCGGAGTGTCAGTGGACCGGGCAGCTGGGACATATGAATAATCAGAGCCCAGCTCAACGCCAGCACATTCCGCGCGCCATTTGTTAATGGCACACGCATGGCTGAGTGTCCTCAGGGGCCTGGTGCTGTAGATGCGCGCGGAATGAAAATGTTATTTATCTGTCATAAAATTCCCCACGGACAGGCTATTTCACAACCATGTTGGTCTTTCCAGGATGTCGGGAGGGGGGGGGCGGTGGCGGCGATGGTGTCTTTTCTCTCTCTCTCTCCCCCCGTCTCTTGCTGTCTCAGTATCTCTTCCTCTCTCTTGCTCACTCTCTCTCTTTGTCTCTCTCTATCTCTCCCTCTCTCTTGCTCTCTGTCTCTGTCTCTCTCTCTCTAACTCTCCACCTCTCCTTCTCTTGCTCACGCTCTCTCTCTGTCTCTATCTCTCTCTCTCTCTTCTCTCTTGCTCTCTGTTTCTATCTATCTCTCTCTCCCTCTACCTCTCCCTCTCCCTCTCCCCTCTGTCTCTGTCTTTTTCAGGGTCACTGAAAAGGGCACCGGGGCACAGTGTGTTGCTCTCCCCCTGTGAACTGTTTTGAAGCCTGCCGTGACCCCGCTTCCAACTCCCATAAACAATCGCAGCCTTTCATTTTTCACACCGTAGATCAACAGCACCAAGCTCCTTGCTATGTGTGTGTGTGTGTGTGTGTGTGTGTGTGTGTGTGTGTGTGTGTGTGTGTGTGTGTGTGTGTGTGTGTGTGTGTGTGTGTGTGTGTGTGTGTGTGTGTGTGTGTGTGTGTGTGTGTGTGTGTGTGTGTGTGTCTGTACAGTGCTTTTGGGCCAGTCTGAGGACACAGGTGAGGGTACAGATGACTAGTGAAGCACAGCTTGTTAGGCTGCATTACTGTCGACTTGGGCAACCCATGGGCCGAAGGAAGTCATATTTAACATGCTGTGGACAGCAAGGATGTCTCCTTTAACTGAATCAAAATGCAGTCATTTCATCCATACCGCCTTTATAGATTTATGATTTGTGCACAAGACCTTTCAGGCCAGTGCAACAACTCCGCTCAAAGGTCTTACTATCGCCGACTTTTCCAATCGAGCCATTTTTTGCCAAGTCAACTAAAGACGAACAAAAGACCGTGAACAGCTGACGCTGTTTGTTTTCGCAGCCACGGCCTTTTGGAGACGGTGTCGCTCAGTTAAGGCAGTGTGCCCCCCTGCTCGCCCGTACCCTGCCGACTGACATGCAAAAAGCATCACTGCAGTGATGCGTAAGACGGAATGTTTGAGAATGCTTTCGCAGTTTTTCACCGGCGGTACACTGTGACCGATCGGATCCGCTCCGCTGTGCAGGGCCCATTTCCTCCCCCCACCCCCCCGGCCGCGCGGGAGGCCCTCCCAGCACAGGCACGGGGGCTGTGGACGCTGACAAATACCGGCCGCGAAAACATTATCCACTTCAGAACTCTTCCGCTGTGAGCTCCCAAAACACCACTGTGAACCTTGAACGGCTTTGGGTGTGCTGCGCTCTACAAAGAACCTATTGATGAAACATTCCACTGACAGATCTGCCCACGGGCAGCTCTGCATTGGGACTTGTGAAGGGAAAGAATGCTTTTTAATGCAACTTTTTTCCATTTTGATCTATTACACTGCTTTTCAATTGGTTGTCAGTAATTACCACGGAAATCCGTGTGTCTTTCAGCATCAGCCTTTTAAGCTCCTCTGGATAAAAGAGCCAAATAACTAAATAAATAGGTACTAGATTATTGACTTGCCAATGTGCTGTTCTAGCATACCAGCCTTTCTGGTCCAGAACGAGGCAATGCATTTCAGACAAGCTGAAACTGGGACCGTGGCATTCCGTTATCTGACCGACCCAGGAAGCTGAAAATGTTTGGATGTTCCTGATTCAGGGGAACAGTTTTGGAATTACCCATTAGGCCATTTGCAGGGCAAATGAATGGTAAAGAAAAAGCAATTTCTGTCTGTATTGGTGATGTGATACTACATTCCTTAACAAGTGAATAGGGTTAGCTGGGAGGTAGAAAAGGTTGGTAGAAAATCCATAAATCTGCATAAATACATATAGGCTGTTTAAAAAATGGAAACTGTGAGGAGGAGCCATTGTGTTTCAAAGGAGAGCCATTGATCGGTGGAATAAGTGATCCATTCGGTTAATTTCTGTTCCGGCCCAGGTCTTTGAGGAGATGGTGGTGGAGCCTAGGTGTATGGCAAAAGGTGCCGTCGGTGCCGAATACAGTGCTGCGCACACCTGTGGCCATTGGCGGCGCGCAGTGGAACCGTGCGAGATGCTCACACGTGTTAACGCAGTGCACGCATCAGCGGGGTGTCACGCCTGCCATTCCCTTTGAGCCCAGGGCTCCGGCAGCGGCCGCTAACATGCGTGACATGCGATAGCTGCCCTCGTAACACACGCTGACTTAATCTCTCTGCAGTGCCGTGTGAATCGCATGCTGTCGGTGCGGAGCGAGGAGAATTCCCCAAACCCTTCGGTTTCACTGGGTTTCAAGAGTATTAGAGGCGGCCCACTGGGGTGTGAAACATGGAATGCGGGTCAAATGATCTTCAGGCCTGGCGCGACCTGAGCTGTGTGTGTCTGTGCACGGACTTTAGTCGTGCGTGCGTGTTTGTGCATCTGTGTGTGTGTGTGTGTGTGTGTGTGTGAATGAGTGTGTGTGCATGTGTGGACTTGAGTTTCTAATATAATATATGCCATTTAGCAGATGCTTTTATCCAAAGCGACTTACAGTAGTGAGTGCATACATTTTTCAGTATACAGTGGGTTCAGAAAGTATTCAGACCCCCTTAAATGTTTCACTCTTTGTCATATTGCAGCCATTTGCTAAAATCAATTAATTTCATTTTTTTCCTCGTTCATGCACACACAGCACCCAATATTGTCAGAAAAACACAGACTTGTAGACATTTTGCAGATTTATTACAAAATAAACACTGAAATATCACATGGCCATAAATATTCAGACCCTTTGCTCAGTATTGAGTAGAAGCACCTTTTTGAGCCAATACAGCCATGAGTCTTCTTGGGAATGATCCAACAAGTTTTTCACACCTGGATTTGGGGATCTTTTGCCATTCCTCCTTGCAGATCCTCTCCAGTTCTGTCAGGTTGGATGGTGAACGTTGGTGGACAGCCATCTTCAGGTCTCTCCAGAGATGCTCAATTGGATTTAAGTCAGGACTCTGGCTCGGCCATTCAAGAACATTCACAGAGTTGTTCTGAAACCACTCCTTCGTTATTTTAGCTGTGTGCTTGGGATCATTGTCTTGTTGGAAGGTGAACCTTTGGCCCATTCTGAGGTCGTGAACACTCTGGAAAAGGTTTTTGTCCAGGATATCAATGTACCTGGCTGCATTCATCTTTCCTTCAATTGCAACCAGTCGTCCTGTCCCTGCAGCTGAAAAACACCCCACAGCATGATGCTGCCACCACCATGCTTCACTGTAGGGATGGTATTAGGCAGGTGATGAGCAGTGCCAGGTGTTCTCCACACATACCGCTTAGAATTAAGACCAAAAAGTTCGATTTTGGTCTCATCAGACCAGAGAATTTTATTTCTCAGAGTCTGGGAGTCCTTCAGGTGTTTTTTTGGCAAACTCGAGGCGGGCTTTCATGTGTTTTGCACTGAGGAGAGGCTTCCGTCGGGCCACTCTGCCATAAAGCCCCGACTGGTGGAGGGCTGCAGTGATGGTTGTCTTTCTAGAACTTTGTCCCATCTCCCCGCTGCATCTCTGGAGCTCAGCCAGAGTGATCTTTGGGTTCTTCTTTACCTCTCTCACCAAGGCTCTTCTCCCCCGGATGCTCAGTTTGTCCGGACGGCCAGTTCGAGGAAGAGTCCTGGTCGTCCCAAACTTCTTCCATTTAAGGATTATGGAGGCCACTGTGCTCTTAGGAACCTTAAGTGCAACAGAATTTTTTTTGTAGCCTTGGCCAGATCTGTGCCTTGCCACAATTCTGTCTCTCAGCTCTTCAGGCAGTTCCTTCGACCTCATGATTCTCATTTGCTCTGACTTTACACTGTGAGCTGTAAGGTCTTATATTGACAGGTGTGTGCTTTTCCCAATCAAGTCCAATCAATATAATTAAGCACAGCTGGACTCCAATGAAGGTGTAGGCCCATCTCAAGGATGATCGGAAGAATTGGACAGCACCAGGGACGTGCGGTCAGGGGAGGCAGGTGAGGCAGAGCCTCACCTGTCTTCATGAGAAGTAAAAAAAGAAATAATAAAATAAAATAAGTATTAATGTTTGTCCACTCGTCTGTGCTTTCAATGCAATTTCGGTGTGGTTCCTATAAGTTTTGATCGTTTTTATAGTCAAAATCGCTGAAATTCTGTATTTCCTGTTCAAATACAACAGAGAGACGAGAGGTGAGGCAGTGACGAGCCGAGCCTCTCCCCAGATTGCACAATCCCTTACAAACTAAATTGAGCGCGTGCAATTGGCGCGTGCTTGTTGCCATTTCTCTGTATGTTTCAATATCATGTTTGAAGACACTTTTATTATACGTCTTAATTTCCATAGTGTTCGGTAATGTATTTCACGTATGTGTGTAATATTTAAGTCTTATTGATCTGACATAAATCCACAAGGAAAAGGCTTGCCTTGAGGCAGCCAGTACCTCTGCCTCACAGACGGGGGCGATAGTGAGCCTGAAGTTTACGACTCGGTTTACTCTTGCAAAAGTTAAAAGAACATCCACCAAACAAATGCACTGATTTTTCGCTCTGAAAATGGAGGATTTGATTTCTAAACTGAGAAAGAAAGGCGAATGGACTTAATTTACAAGTAAAGGTAAGCTAAGCAATATTTTCACTTTAACTTGTGCGTGTGTGAGGATTATAACAAAATAATAGCAGTGGAAATAGCCTAACTGAAATGAAAATAAAATCTACAATGAACGACGCAAAACTAACTAAAACGAAAGTGAATTGCATCTAAAACCAGCTATATTTTTCCCGTTTTTTAACAATCACGTTCAAATTTTCCCGTTATTCAGCGCTTACATAGCCGAGGCCAGGGGTCGGTAGGAATGCCCCTCCGGTCCTCGCCGTCAGATATAACGTCTTTTTTTAATAATTGGGGCGGGCTATTTGGTGTGAAAATCAGAATGTTTATGTTATCTGTATTAAAACATTGTATAATAGCACTGTAGATCTGCATTTTCGGTGCGCGTGCACGTGCGGCGCGTTCATATAGCCTACAAAGTGTTCAGGTTTGAGGTTTTGAAAATCTGGTCGCCCTACTCTGATATCCAGTGCCTCCCCAACCATTGACCTCACCGCACGTCACTGGACAGCACCTGAGTTAAATATACAAGTGTCACAGCAAAGGGTCTGAATACTTATGGCCATGTGATATTTCAGTGTTTATTTTGTAATAAATCTGCAAAAATTTCTACAAGTCTGTGTTTTTCTGACAATATTGGGTGCTGTGTGTGCATGAACGAGGAAAAAAATGAAATTAATTGATTCTAGCAAATGGCTGCAATATGACAAAGAGTGAAAAATTTAAGGGGGTCTGAATACTTTCCGAACCCACTGTATGTGGTCCCTCGTGGGAATTGAACCCACAGCCAACGTCATGCTCTACCTACTGAGCCACACAGAACACATTAAGTTTCTCATCCACGTAGGACAGAGAGCGCCCCAGCTGGTAGCCATTGTGGTGCTCTATAGATAGAGTGCAGAAAGGTATACAGCTTCAGTCCTGTGAAAGCTTAGTGTCACCGCATGAGGCACTGCTGTCCTGTCATCGAGACACTTACAGATCCAGCGATGGTGGTTTGGTGTCGCCGGGACCTTGGGTGTCTTTGCTTGTGAAGATCAAGTTATGAGGCTTTCACTACAACAAACTTGAGTATATCATTGGACGGCATAAAATATCAAACTATACTAACTAGGATCACCAGATGTCCCACATTTTGATTCTTCAATAGACGTCGTTTCAGATTTATTTTGCTTCCTCCTTTCGATTATTACTGTGTTTTAAACAAAGTACAAAGGAACTTTTAGGGACATAAAATACGGATATGAGACCCCCCGCCCCACAACTGAACAATATCATCAGCAAAAACATTGTTTTGTTACTTTTCTATTCCACCTGTCCCATCCCACAATGCTGAATTCATCCTGCTTGTCCTGCATTTTGACTGTTTGAATCTGGTCACCCTGAAATGAATGTGTGTGTGAAAAGCATTTTTCTCAGTAGGAAACCGTTATAGCTTAATGCGGTTGTCTGGGATGAGGAAGTTTGTGTATCATCTTAGCTTCCTGTTTATTAACTGTATTAATTGTTTCATTGATGCACTTGTGATGCTCAGCTCAAAAAATTCCTCCTCTCCCATGCGCTCTGTCTCTCCAACCTCCACAAACGTAATATTTGAAGTTCAACATAAGAAAAACCAGTGTGCATACATACATACATACACATATATATATAAAACAAAAAAACATGCATCCTATACAATTCGATCGGTGTAGAGACGGTCTCTCTCTTTCAGTTAAGTGCATTAAACCACTCCTTCCAAGTGCGAAGCTTAAATGTTTTGAACTGCTTAGTTCAATACAGATTGTATTTCATATAGTCCTTTATGGAACGATTTGTCCCAGAGTGAGGTGAAATACAGAACATCCACAAAGCAGTCTTGTGATGGGGATTTCTCGCACGCCTGCCCTATCTGTTCATATGTGCGCATTAATAACCTCACCAAACTGCCATACTGGGCGGAGAGGAGAAACATTCCGTTTGCGATGGGCGAAACTAGCAATTACACCACCGTTAAGTTTTCACTACCGCCCTCCCCAAACTACAGCCCTGTGACTGCTTTAAAGTCTTTTTTTAATTTTTATAATGGTTGGGGGCAATACAAAAACTTTGGAATCCAAAGGGTCAACTACTCCATCTTGATCTTGTGGCTGACTCAGAAAAAAACGTTTTTCTCATGTCATTTATCACAAATGTAAAGGATGTTCAATGGATATTATTCAAAGTCTAATGTGTTTCCTGTACTTTTACTCACACAGTTCATGGATAGACATCAGCCAGTCTCCCCTAAAAGCTGATTCTTATTAAGAAGAATCACAAATCCAAAAATCCATATTGAGTTGAGTTTTTAACTACGTTTTTCAAATGTTCAGTTGTATGAAGGATGAGCTGCACTGTCTGGGACCACAGCTCAGGTGATGTGGTATATTTAAATAATGCAATGATCATACTAAAAAGATTTCCATCTAATTTACTTTACAATGCACATTCCGTATGTTTAATGCATACGCACATGCTATGGAAGGGAAATTACAGACCACATGTACCTTTAAGTTAGGATCCGCTGATGAGACGAACAGTAATAACACCAGCTTTCCCCAAAAAAGAAAAATGTAATTGCAGGAATGGTAAATGAACTGTCAGTCTTGGTATTGATGTCGGTGTGCTTCAGCGGGCTCCTATCACGCGTGGTGATATCAGCACTTTGTGAGAAAGAGAGAATATTTGTCAGTTTTAAACCTCCTGAAAGTTGTGCTCCTTATACCGTTAGGGAAAGTGTGGGGACAGGGAATTAGACTTCCATCCGCTGACATGTTCAAGTAAAACGGACAGTACATGAAAATACAACCCCCCCTCCCCTTTTCTGGTCAGTGTGAATCTGTGCCATTTGAAAAATTGCTGTCGTCAAGAGGCCATTGCTGTAGCGGTACAGAAAGAAGAGAGGCGGTGATGGCGGGATTTGGACGTAAATCACTCAGCTTGTACGTTCAAGGTCTTCGGGCCTAATGCAGGGTCCTGTGGTGCACCCGGGGTTCATGGTTAATGACCGTGTGATGTCATCATGATCAGGCCACAGGGGTGCCGTGACTTCCAGCAGGGTGAAAAGGAGTCGAACAATGCGCAAGCATGCAGCCTTAACCCCCCACCCTCCTAAACATACAAATAGCAACAAGGGAGAGCTTGGGAGAGGGAGAGCCACTGAGCACGTTCGATTTGTTGTGTGCTCCTGGTGGAGCGCGCTCCAAGCACCGATGTTTTGTTCTGCCGTGGAAAATCTTGGGTAGGATGGTTCATGCTGTAGGACAAAGGGATGCGTATGAAGTCAGTCTCCATCCGAGCTGTGGACTGTGTTCCGTTGATGTAAACGGTTTTCTTTGGTGAATTTGGGACATGAATTACTGCTCATTCAGGATTGCCATGTAGGGTATGTTATGTAGGTATTTTCCACGAAAAAGGAAAATGAATTTTTTAAATTGAAGATGTATTCTAAAATGATGACCCTGTTTGTTACGTTAAATGCTGTTTATATGCCAAAGTCACAAGGCTGGGCAGGGGATGGGTCACAAATTGGTCGGCTCTCCACACACATGTCTTGAAAACAGGTCCAGATATTGGTTTAGATATTTTCATGGTTGCCATTTCTTCCAGGTGCAATCTTGTCATAGTTTGATTAGAGTAAAATTCAGTGCCGAAATTAGATTATTAGAAAAATTCTAGTCTTAGTGCAGATGGGATATGATTAGTAGATATGTAACTTCTACTTAAGATGATAATTATTTTCACCAAAAGTAACAATAAACAGCAGTCATGAAATCTCCAACATATATTTTTAAATAAATGGTGCATAAGTTGTACTTTCTGTTGAATTATAAAAAGTCTTGAACATTCAATATGCAAGGTATCTGTCAGGTATTGGATATTACAGTTAGGATATAGTGCAGTGAAAAATGATCTGTCACTATCAATTATTTGTGCCATTGCTTCATATTCTAATAGTTGGCAAGTATAATAAAAGATTACATTTGTTTGTGTTATGTAGGTGACCCCTTTTTTGGCAGTTGTCCATGGTCAGCAAGTACAGTGGGTGAAGATTTTACGCTGATATATTTATTGTATTCTTTTAACATTGACAAGTCTGTAACCCCCAAAAAGTCAAGGATGCAAAAATTAACCAAACAATTGACTAAATTGACTTGATTGGTTGGTTCAGAACTACGTACATACTGTCACCACTACAAGTGGACTTACCTCAGTGGATGTATATTGGTTTCTACAAAGAGCTTAAGTATCCTCTTTGTTCAAGCAAGGCAGATACAGTATCTGGATGTACCGTGCACAATAGGCTGTTTACACAGGGACTCTTTTTCATTTATTTCATTCGCCAACTCCACCACTAGGGAGCGAATCACTGGGTAGGCACACCCAGACAGCCCACTGTTGGGGGGTAAATGGGCCCCATCCATTATACTTCCCACTCATTAATCTGTAATTTGTCATCCTGATGTCCTCTAATGTGCTGACAAAGTCCCTATCAGTCACTGGATTTGCATAAATTCCTTCAAAGGTATGGTGATTTAATATACCTTAGGCATGCGAGACCCAGAGCAGCGGTGATTGAGTTTGAGTGCATTTCTTTCCCCCCGTTTTGTCTTTAGTTTTGTTGTTACAGTAATTAATAGATAGTGCGGATGCCATGCGGGATGAAGAATGATTAAATTCATATCAGGACCCCAGCGGTCCCCGTTCAACCACAGTGCAGCGTGTCATCGCTACACGACAATCAGATTTGTGTTATTTATGTCTTTGTACGGGACATCTTTCTGTAGTAATGTCAAACGTTGGGAACAAAAGCGACATTTATGTTCGGGGACAATGGCAACACAGCGACGTTGGAAAATCTCATCACATCAGCGATGCGCTCAGCCACAGGAAAAAGAAAACAAAATGTGATTGAAAAGGCTCTGCATAAAAGATAATGGGATGACCTTAAGGCGGCAAGGGCTTTTTTGTGCATGATTTATAAATCATCACCCCCCATTTCTGGAGTAGATGATTTCTTGATGTACTTCTCCTTTCAATAAATCAACAATGGGCTAATGCATTGGCCCCGTTCCAAACTGCTCTCATTCTCTGTGCCCATCGGTAGAGACAGTGATCCTCTTAAGGCGCTCTGTGAGCGGGCATTTGTCATGCGGGATTCTGGGCCCTGCCGCAGGTGCCTGCCGATAGGTGCTGGTGGGGGGGGGGGAGCATTAATAAGCCATAGTCATGTTCCCTCTTTTAATGGCTACCTCTGAACGATAAGGACTTCCAGCGCACCGTCTCCTCTAATTGTCGGCGAGGGCCCTCTCCGCTAATTGCCTCAAAGGCAGTGAATGTAATTGCTTGCCATTAGCGATCGCCTGGGTGTATAGGTGAGATAACCTGGTGGAAATCTCTGTAGCAATAATACAAATCTAAGATTCGACCAACACAGGCTGAGCAGGTTGGGATCCGTGCGAGTGGAATACAGTGACCTTTCCAAACCTTGGATAACTTGGAAGAGTTCGCTCCTAGTGCTTTGGCTGAGAGAATCATTTGTAAGGTTGTGGCTTCTAAAAAAGTCAAATAAAAATGTTATTTGCACTTCTGACTTTGACTTAGGGTGTTAATAGTTTACCGTTTTACATTTAAAGAACAAGAACTTTGTAAATGTTTAGAATTTTCACTTAATGGTTAAAGGGTTAAAACCAGCATTGGAAAGACAGACAGACAGAAGACAGACCAGCACCTGGGAGCCACATACAAGACTGCACAAACAATTTGTTTTCTCTCCCCTTAAGTACCCCGTGACCATAGTCACATGACTGACAATGTATCAGATGATTGGTTTATTGCTCCAATCAACTGGCTGGCTGAAGACATTGTTAATCACTGGTGGACAGTAACAGGGAGAGGGCAAACAGTAGGGATACACAGGTGTCTGTATGCATCACAGAAGGGTGAACAGTGGGAAGCACAAGACCTGGTACAGCGCACAAACAGGAAGCTACAGCAGTCATATTCCTTATAGTCTTTAAAACAGGACTAACCACATTCCCTCTTTACAGTGTACATTTTTACGTGGTTAAAAATCATCCACAAATTTTTGGACGTTTATCATCCCCAGCTGACATGGCCTTCCGAGCACACAGGCCAGGGATTCTTCCACAGCGTGTGACCGTATAAGCCTTGAGTGCTGCAGTCTGTTACTATTAAGACAATGTCGTGAGTCAAACATCTCTGATTTCTTTACTATCCTGTGATGCAGTGGCTTTGATACTCATCATTGTCTGCTGATGAGACGCTGTAATCAGTGGGACTGCAGAAGAAATTGTCATTTAACTCAATTTAAATGCAAATGCACTGTTTTCAGAATAATGGGCTTTTAGTGTCATGTCTGAGTTGGCGGGTTTGTTTGCTTCACTGTACAAAATGGTAACTGCAATCAATGTCATTTCCAGATTTTATGGACTGCCGGATTCGCATAACTTAACGTCCTTGCGTGCAAGCTCCACTCTGAAGCATAGTGAGGGCATACAATGGAAAAGTCTTTTCTACCACCAAATCACAATTGTTTTCTTATGATATACACTGAGGCAAAGCTGTCACCAATGGACATACAGCACAATGGCGTTATGTAAACATTTGGTAAGCACTGCATCCAATGGAAACTATTCATTTTGCTCAGTGCCGAGAATCCGGTCTAGTGGCTTTCCTGTTTCGGGGGGGGGGGGGCTTGATTTTAATTGTAGTTTGTAGGCCTGTAATACACACACACACACACACACACACACACACACACACACACACATGCATCATTGCAATAAGGCAATGGCCCTTGACTTGTTTACAGAGTCAGCACTTTGCAGAGTGTTTAAAGGCACAGCGTGTTGGGATGCAAAGACAGGAACGTGTTGCCAGAGGGGCATAGTTCCAGGCCTTCAGGTGGTTTTATTGCAATTGTTTCCAAATGTTAGCCAGGATGTTAGCAGCATGTTAACTTGATGGCTGTTTACAACCGCCTCACTTTCTTTCACACACTGATCTGAAAGGGGGCAATGTCAACTAGACCGAACATTTCATGAAGCCTTTGGAGTCCAAATAATAAAGGCAATATAAATACATATATAAGTAAACAAATAAACAAAGTTGAGGAAAAGTCATGTTCCTCTTGCAGTACCTGGTAGTTTTGCAATGACCTATTGTAGAGGCTAAACAAAAGACAATTTGTGCCTGGAAGGCATTCATCCTCCATCCTTCGGGCCATGATAATGCATCTGACCAATCAGAATGATCCCTGTGCTTGAACTAAATCATGATGCATGCTTTCAGAATGTCATGCAATTCAGTTGGAGTGATGGAGCTGGAAAGCTCTGCCATTTCTGTCATTGGGGCTAACTAAGAGGACGTGTTCCCCAAATAAGAATCTATTGTGCTTTGAATGAGCATGCCCAGTCACTGTGTGTGGTAGGGGGGGTTGGGCAAGCCTTCCCTTATTGGATGGTAATGTGTGTTTACAGCAAACAAAATATGATTGATTTGATATCCTCACAACACGACAGCCACATTTAGCCGGGGCGGTCCTGTGCAAAGGAAATTCAACAGTCAATCTGTGAGGCGTAAATAAAATCTCGTAAAAGAATAAATGACTCAGCATTAGGCTTTACTGGGGTGCTTCACATTGCTGCTCTTCATCAACAAACATGGATTGTTGCACAGCTCACAGCCCAGGGATCCGGCCCTGATTTAAATGAAGACAGATCTGTAGAACATTATGTTGACAGTGCACTTGCCATAAGCATATTTTCAGTGGATTTTTTTTTTTTTTATCAATGGAGAATAGCCTACATTCTGAATTCCAAAAGTTTGCATTCCTGTAAAAGTTATTTTATTTACCTATTTGTTTTCAAAGTTTTCCTTCATCTGGGAAACTACCTCCCCAGATGTGCAGCTTGAATGAAACTTTAACAAAATTTTTTTTAATGTATTCCCATTTTGAGGAGTTGTTAGAAGTATACTGTGCTTCTGTAATAGCACAGATTCATTTTGATCACAATACGTTTCATCTTCTGCTTTGAGTAATGTATTCTTTCTTAACTATATCAATATTCAGTGAAAACACAACTCTCACTTGAAGGGGGGAAATTCTTTTAGTTCAAATCCATTATATTGACGATTTAATTAGATTTGTTGGCTTCATCTCGGGTCGGTGGAGCGTGGCGGTTTTTTCTTGTTTCACCACATTTTTTTTCTTTTCAGCTGTCACCTAACTCTTATTGTTGTGAAAGAAACAAAAAAAGTGACACTTGCTTAAATTGGTTACTCAAAGCACATTACTGATGAAGTTACTGAACTTATTTTTTCAGTATGTTAAGCATGAGGGCTTCAATTCAGTCGTACCATAGTAACCAATATCCTTAACCTAACTGAATTATGAAAATAGTCAAGTGTTGCTTTTTCATTTCTTATTTTATGTGTGCCATTAAATGGTTCTTAGTATTGAGTGGACCCCAAACTCTGATTGGCTCTGACCAGACCTGGGTCAAATACTTATTTGCAATACATTTTTAAATAAATTTATTTCAGGTTCTTTTCCCTGTTTTTCTCCCAATTTGGTGGCCAATTGTTCCTCTATTTCTTCAATTCATCCTCCTCCATGAGCCCGCCACCCACAACTATGGGACCAGTCACTACCCCGTGGCTGGCAATGAACCATTTCCTTCGAGATGGAACTCGCTCATTCGCTTTGTCCTCAGGGAAGCTTTCTGTGCTCACGGCAGTCTCGTGCTGGCTTTTTCTTCCCTGCTCCCCCAGGGGCAGACAGCCAATTGCCACCCCCAAACGGGACTCCCGGCCAGAGCCGGGCTGGCGTAGCCGGGGTTCAAATCCCAGCTGCAGTGATCAACCTGCACCCCGGGCAAGTGCCTTAACGGTTGCACCACTCAGGGGCTTATTTGCAATACTTTAACTCTTTAGATGCTGAGATTTGAAAACACTCCTGCAGATACCTGAGAATTTTCAAGAACATGCACTCACTCAAACTTCATAAGCCACCTTCATATGAAATAAGAATTTTGTTCTTAATATTGGTGGAAATATTGTATATCTTCATTGCCAGTTATCTGCAAGGATTTCACTGGTGTCTCACAAAAATGATTTGACCCAGGTCTGGCCCCGACTAAACTTGCCTGTTTATTGACGCTGTGTCTGTTTCCTTTCTTAAGTGCAACTGCAGCAAAGATATGGTGAAGATCTCCATGGAGCCCTTTGTGAAGAGGTTCCAGCCGGATCGCTACCAGGCCTGGAAGCAGGGCAAGGATTCGTGCGCCATTGACCACACCCAGCCAACCCCTGCCTCCACGCCCGAGCTCCAGAGCTGGCTCCACCGTCGCAAGAGGACCAGGCCCCCTACTAGAAGGTGAACGGAGGGGTATATCCATAAAACTACCCGGGTCACGATGACCTCTTTCAATGACCTGTTATCAATGCAGCTGAAATCATCAGACAAATTCATGGTATATCTGATGTATTTGTGCCACATGGCTGTGAATCCCAAAGATCATGCTTGTGTCTCTTAAAAATTCAGTTGCTTTGGTCTAAGGAACTCTGGGTGTGGATGTGTTGTGGTTGTTATAAAAAAGACAGTTTAGGCCTTTGTTAAGGAGATCGAAAAATCCATAAAATACCAAAATACAGCCGATAGCAAAGACTCACAGGAACAACTCAAAAAGGGATTGCACTGATATCTAGCTCTGGCAAACCTCTCGACTTTGACATGCCCAGGATCGCAAAATCGCCCTGAAGCAACCCATCCGGTTAACGAGGGACTGACAGGAAATTGTTCCTCCCCCGCCCACCCACCCACTGATCATGGTGGTGCAGAACACTCCACAGCCACTCTGCATTCACACCAGGACCTCAAAGGGTCGCGGCACCAATCGTCCACCCACGTCCCGCCACTCAACCACCACGCTCCTCTCATCTCCTCAGGCAAATGCCCGAGTCACTTTGCACGACATCAGCTACACTGCTGTGCTCCCTGCATTGCAGTTACATCACACTGTGAGGAACAAGCTCCTCAACGGCTCGGGGGAAGTCTGAACCATGACATCACTCTCGAGTCGGCTCAACTCTTTGATAGTTATCTGTTTGCAAATTACTCTTTGATAGTTATTTACGAACAGAAAGATATTGCGCGTGAGAGCGCATGGAACAGATTACTGGTTGAACACAAAGGCCCTGAACGAGTGTTTCACATGAGGCCTCCATTGAGTCTAACGACACTTAATTTTGAGCAGCACATTTTGTTTAAATGTTGTATACACATTTTGAGTGTACAGCATTTAACTTTTTTCTCTTAATTTCTGGGAATGGCAAATTCATGAAGTGGTATAAGAAATCAAAATGAAATAAAACAAAAACATCCAAGTTAAATTTGTTAGTAAAACTAAAGCCCAAACAGTGTTGTGGTGAGACCAAATTAGAGGACTCTCTGTCCTATAATGGCCTACATGCTCTGTACTTACTGAGCTGCATCCCATTTGAATGAGTATCTCACGGAAAAGAGAGGGAATAATGAAAGGAAAAGAGCGGCCTGGCATCTCCTGGTTAATCCGCCCCTCTTCTACATGGGAAGCAAAACACTGCAAAGCTTCATGTTACCACGCAAGGAAGCAATTAAGCTCACTGCATAATCTGCAGACTGCCTGCAAACTCCCTTCTAAACCTTCCAGAAATTAGCACGCTTTTATGATGAATTTACTATGAAATGCTTCATGAGAAAACAGTTGCAAATCTTGATGGCACACAACTTCTATGTGATGTTGTGTGTGAGGATGCGTCAAGGAACTGGGGGTGGGGGTTGGCGGGGGTTTGTTTAAGTGGGTGGACATGGAAGAACAGCAGTGTATTCATTTTATATCATCCTCAGATTTCTGTCTTGATCAGAACCATTGTGTGTTCTCCCGATTTGCATCACGCTAGGAAGGAACATGTCACCGCTGTTTTGAGCGTCCTTGACGCAGCTCACCCAGGAGACTGAATTATTTTCTTCTCGGTTGATACATTGGGCAAATCGCAACAACCATCAGGGGTTAAGGCCTCAAGTTTATACCATTGGAGCACTGAATTCTATTAGGATTGTGACAGCTGTTCCTAATCTCACAGATTTTATTATTGCTGTTAACTGTTTATTGGCCCATCAGGCTCCCTTACCCCATGGGGACATACACAGCTTACATATCACCTGTATACACAGCTGAGTGTTTACAGACTGAATTAAGGTTAAGTACCGAACTCAAGGGTTCTAGTTACAAGGCCACTTCCTGAATTGCAATTCATCCCTTAACTGCTTAACACTTAAGAAGTCCAGTTCCTGGATTGCCATTCAACCCATGACTGCTTAATGCCTCTCTAGTCTGCTATTCCACACGCAAATGCTTAAGGCTGAGTATTGGCAAGAACCTCATGATACGATTTGATTTTGACTCTATGGGTCACGATACCATTCAATTTCGATACGATTCGATACTTCACATAATATTGATATATCGATATTATATGACTGAAATTCACAAATAATTAATACATATTATATAGTGTATCTTCTGGGTATTGATATTATGATCATGTGCATGATATGGTTTAAGGGACAAATTGCCAATTGAGCCAAAAACTGATTTTAACGTTCCAATCTGTATTTCAGTTAAACAATGTGAACAATACACACTTATGTGTGCTGTACAATACACACTTATGTGTGCTGTTCTGCATTGGAATAAAACACCATTGATGTTCGGAACCTTTTTGTGACAAAAAACAAATTTATTTTGAAAACAAAGCTGCCGCTTTGCATCACAAGTTGTGTCAATGCCATTTTAAAGGACATCGTAGCTATTGTAGCGAGCAGTGGTAGCTAGGTCGCCATGAAGCGACTGTTTCTCTGCGTGCCTCCATGTTTGTTTATGTATCGCTCTTTTCTTTGACAACCTAGCCAGTTTCCAAGCTCTGTGGCAGCCAGCACTAACATGCTGTTAGTGTATTATTCTGTTTTCATGTTCTGGCCATGTCCTTCTACTCCTCATTACAATTTAAATTTGTATTTAATAACCTGAAACACTAAATACATTACAAATGGCATGTCAGGGAACTGAATTCTGAATCAAAATGATACAAAACAATACTATTCAATCCCTGCTGCGTTATTATAATGTTATATTTGTTCATGTCAAATTTCAGCGCCCCTAAGTCAGAACATCTTCCTCTGCTAGTAGGTGATAGCTTTATGACATCTGCCATTGCTAATGCCCGGATGGTTCAATGGGCCTTCCACACTACTCAATGTAGCTGTGGAAAGATTGCTGGGGTGACACCTACAGGTGCAAGTTCTTGATAAAAGAAAAGCGAAATCCGCTCTTGATTTATAACGTAGAGATCCATACCTAGATTTAAAGAATCGATACTGAATTGGAAAAAATAAAATCAATATATATTGATGTATCGATTTTGTTACCCAGCCGCTGGGTCAGTAGTCCTTAATACTGGTGTTGTACTGGAGAAACAAACCTTTTAGATATGTGATTCTGGTATCACTCACAATGGAAACTTAACTGAAAAGTTGAAAAAAGTAAAGAGTTGTTTCACAAGTTAAGCTGAACAGAGAGAGCAGCATTTTTGACCGAGTGTTGCATTTCCTTCTCAACGAGATGAGATGAGAGTCTGTTTATAAAAATATAAAGCCTTATCATCTTCAACAGTAGTCTTTATTATAGCACTGTAATTAGAAACTGGAATGCGGGAACACTGTTAGTTGTTTTAATTAAGGAGAAACATTTTTTGTTAATTATTAATTTTGTCTGCTCTCTGCCTGTAAGCATTAATCAACTCCAGTTTAATATCACATTCCCCAGCCCTCATTAATGTTAAAGCATGGTTCCTATTCTGTTGTTGCAGAATGTTATTAATAATGGTATTATTGGTTGGAATATCATTAAACAGTTACACATGTAAATATTGTCCCCATATATATGTGTTTGTGTGTATGTGTTAAACCCAAAAATGATGTTTGAAGTGAGATAGTGGTTGGCAAAACTGAAAAAAAAAGTAAATTCACACAAGCACCTTGACCATTATCTTGACCTATGCACTGACAAGTGTTCCAACACTATGGTACTGTAACTATGTTGGTTTACTTCAAACAATATATTCACCACTGGGCAGGCTGCTGAGGTTTCAATCAAACTAATTCTGAATCAATCAAATACATATGTGTGTATTTCAGATGAATGCAGGACTTGGAGTTGATATATTTTTACCAATTATGTGGCTTATTACATTATAGTAATTAATGAAGAAACTAAAAGAGGTCATCACTGCCAAATTTGTCAACATAAGTAGATAGTGTATATCTATAGTGTATATCTACTGCTAGTGCAGTTCTCAAAATTAACTCTAATTCTTGAAGTAATCAGCCTCATTAAAAAAAAAAACATATTTAGTGCATATGTGTGATGTCTGTGTGAGCGCACAGAAAATATTAATGTGGGGTACATACCTACATCATACCACCCTTGTACTGTATATGACATGGACAATGCAATACAATACAACCATTTAGCAGACACTTTTATCCAAAGCGACTTACAAAAAGTACATTTAGTTTGAGTAAATGAACAACCACTTGATGCTATAATGTCTAAGCACATCATTCATCAAGTACGCCACATAAACAACGCAAGTGCTAATTACAAAGGAAATTAATAAGTGCAACAGATATTTTATTATTATTTTGTATTTTAATATAAATGTAGGGATGGGTGGGTTAAGATCCGAGATTCTGTCTAAAGAGTTGAGTTTTCAGCCTGTGGCGGAAGATGGACAGTGATTCGGCTGTCCTGACATCAGTGGGGAGTTAATTCCACCATAGTGGTGCCAGGACAGAGAAGAGCTGTGACCGGAATGAGCGGCCATTGGTCACTCGGCATGAGGGAGTAACCAATCGCCTGGAGGCAGCAGAGCGCAGTGGTCGGGCTGGGGAGTAGGGTTTGACCATGGCCGAGAGGTAGGGAGGGGCTATTCCATTCACAGCCCAGTGTGCCAAGGCCAGTGTCTTAAATCCGATGTGAGTGGCTACAGGTAGCTAGTGAAAGGTGTGGAGGAGTGGGATGGTGTGGGAAAACTTGGGGAGGTTGAATACCAGACGGGCTGTTGCATTCTGGATGAGTTGCAGGGGTCTGATGGCGCATGCGGGGGCTCCGGCCAGGAGGGAGTTGCAATGCTCCAGCCACGAAATGACGAGGCCCTAGACCGGTACCTGCACCGGAAGGGGCAAACTCTCCTAATGTTGTAGTGCATGAATCTACAGGAGCGAGTCACTGCCGCGATGTTTGGCAAAAATGACAGCTGGTCATCCAGTGTCACACCTAGGTTCTTAGTAGTCAGAGTTGGGGACACCACAGAGTTGTCGATGGTTTTTCATCAAATAGGATGATTAGGTGAAACCAAATGACCTGACTGTTGCGGGTATGCCAATAAAGCTGGGTCAGGCTCCTCCAAAAATAGGCTGGCGTTCCAATCCTATTGGCGAGCTACAGAAATTCAAACACGATGGACATCGACAGGTGTTATCTAACATTGTAAAACCTCACAGTGTTGTGTCTGGATGTCAAAAACCAAATGTGTTACACATTTTATCAAAAAAATAAAAGGAGTGAAAAAAATGGCTGCAATTTATTAAGGTTCAGCGCACTCTCATGTCTTCTATTTCAAAACATAGGACTCGTTGCTGATGTAGGTCAATAGGCGTGTCAAATAAGGCAAGCTTGCGAATATCAGCTCCCCATCCGCTCAGCCTGCCTTACAGCCTATCTCAGAGATGAGGGACGGCATTTATCACCAATTCTGAGATCTTTAATCAGGAAAATAATTATTAAAGATCATATTTTTGGCACACTCTAAGGTAATTTACATGTGAAATACAATGACTGTGCAGAAATTGGTATTTACAGTCTGATCTCTGTCACCACTAGCACTATGAGCAAATTAGGTTATCTAGTGAGCGATTGCCCACATCAATTGCTATATGAACAACCCAAAACACAGAAAACTATCATAAATGAAGAGTACAAAGTTGTATCCTTTACCAGAACTAAGCTAAGCAGGTCGAATGACTAACATAACTTAGTTAGTTGCTAACAACACTAGTGCTCTGTAGGACTGTGAATGCTGTTAGAAGGAAGTAACGTGGTTGCCAAAACAGCACTTTAGTGGGCTGCTGGTTGCAGCCATTTTGCCTCTAAATAATGTTGCAATGGCTTCCAGTGCCCAGCATGATTTAACATAATTGACAATGGCTCAACAAATTGCTATCTTTTCACCATCAATTTATATGGAGCCTCATTTCCAAAAACCTAAATTTTACCAAAAAAACGTGCCACATGAAACTCTACTTTTTCGTCAATACACTGGTCTGTTTCTAAGTCTGGCATGCTCTAATTTGGTGAGAAACTGTATAACACAGTAAAAAGATGGAAGAACAGCTGAACAAGAACAAGAACAGTGATTTTCACTTATATTTTTAAAATAAAAACCTAGCAAGCAGATTTGTATGAAATTGTGAGGATTATTTTTAATAGTATTTGCTCTTCGCCAAAAATCATCTACATTGGTGCTGGAACGACGTCAGGAGGAGACTGGTTATTTTCGTTTTTTGAATGTAAATGCTTAATATTGTGTTTAATGCAGTAATACAGAACCTTATATTGTTAAATAATGTAACTTAATAAATAATCAGATTTATCTCTAGCTAGCCATATCCACAAATAACTTCTGCCAGATATTTTTGTTGTTGTTTCTTTTAGCAAGAGGTTTCCCTTAAGACAAATAACAATAGTTTTTAACTAATGTCACCGACTGCAATGCATGGTAGTGCACCTCCCGTTTTCATAAAGTTGCAAACTCTGGACGCGTGTTTTGTTTGCACAAGCTCCTCCCTGTGTTGTGTGATGGAGTCACCAAGCATTTGTGTATGCATTGCCTATGTATCGTGCTGTAGACTTCAAAGCAAAGTTAACATGTGCCTTTCAATTCTACTTGAGAATATCAATATTTTCAAATATAATTAATTGCTATTGGAATTTTCTTATCAGACATATTTGGTGTAAACAGAGTTTGTGGGATGGGATCTTTATATGTATGTACATCAGAAGGGAAAAGGCCCATGTACTTTTTTTTTCAGTTGGTTTCATAGTAGGAGTGATTCACACTTGCCGTCCTTTCTCCCTCTGTTATTGTGTTTATTTATCTTCCATATTATGTGGTTTCTTGTTTAGACAATGCATAGCTTGGTCATACTGTACAAGGATGTTTGCATACTTGCTTTGCGTGTATAGGAGTCTTTATTTTTTAACATGCAGAATACAATGCTGTATTATTAACATCCTGGCAGTGTTGTGAGAAAATGTGATTTAACAGTCATTTAAATCACTGTAAATTAGGCCATTGGCTCACGGAACTGAGAGAGCATACTAATTTTGCATGGAACCTTTATGAAAATCTATAGATGTCTAAGTCTATGTCTACAGCAAGTGTGCTGTGTAACATTTGGCGACAGAGATTTTGTAGTGTAAAAGTAAGCCTAGAGATCTTTCATGGACTTTTTAGTAGGCACCTTGGGTGGTTTTATGTGAACATAAAACAAGGGAAAGTGTTTGATTGGACATACCAAGCATGTATAAATCAGGACCATAAGGGCCATTGATTTGCCGTGCCGATTGATACATTCAACTACAGACTTTGCCTGAGGTTAAATTTCTAATACATATTGATGCTCTCCAGAAAACTTCAAATGAACGCTTAGTGCTGCATGTGTCTCGGAGGGCGTGTGTGCTAGTGTGCACATTTTTCTTCCAGAAAGGATGGAGGACGTTTCAGAAAAGGGATGGGCCTAGAATGGCAATCTAAATCTAAATCTTTTTTGTGCATACAATATAGCTCATTACCTGTATTGTTAATTTGATCCAGCCTTCTTTGCTCATCTTCATCAAGGATGTGAATCATTTTGGAGGGTCCTGTAAATACATGTATATGAAATATTGCTCTTTTGGGGCAAATAATCCTACATTCTATGAGTTGATTTTCATTCAATGAAAAATATTAGCACTCCTTACTGTAATTTAAGTCATCATATCACTCAAAATGAATGGAATAATAATCAAACTCAAAATAAGTTTGGAGCCATTCTCACCTTTCCAGGTATTATCAGCTAAAGGTTATTTTAGTTTAGATTTATTTTTAATTTTTTAAAGTGGCACTATGACGAGACTGCCTAACTGCTTAACACACAGAGCTTCACAAAGGGAAATCAAATCGGTTTATTATTCAAGTGCATTACACACATCAGAAAGGAGACATATAACTTTAAAGAATAAAAAAGATCATAAATGCCATGAAAATAATGCAATAAAATATATCTAATAATAATATATTTATGAAATTGCTGTCTAATCTGCACAGTAGTACATTCAGTATTATCATATTTATATTTTGTGTGGCAGTTGCTATTTAATCAGTGTGTATGCCATTTTCTATATATCTTGTGATCTTTATGTTAGAGCACCTTATTAGCTACTCTAGCCTGGAGCCACATTGACTTATTCAAATTTCAAAGTTTTCTCTCTTTGTGTATTCTTGGCATGTTCTTTTGCCAAAGTTTTGACCGGATTTTGTTAATCCGCTCTCATGCTCTGATTACCTCCTGCTGTCTAAATTGATTGTAATTGGATGTTCAAAGTGTTGTAAGTTAAATGAACTGAATTTAAACTGTAGGAATGTAATTATTGGGAATATTCAGAATCATAATCATGCATGTCTTGTTGCATATATCGTGCAGAATCGTGCATCATTTTCACATAGCCAATGTAATTAAAGAAGTGTCATGTGACACGTTCCAGTAATGACGATCTTGGGACATATTTGTGTTTATTGCAATCAGTAGTTATGTGATAATTGAAAGGTCAACTGATGATAGGGGCTCTCTACGCAAGCAAGGGAATGCACGTTCCTTCCATTGAGCGACAAGACATGCCATGTGCCCACTAAAGCACCATCATGAAAGGGAGGGATTGTGGGTAACTGAGGAACACTCTCTTTGTCCGCATTCACTGAGAGGAGTTTACTGACCTAAACTTGTCTCTGATTCATCATGTATTTCCCTGCAGGGAATACCGTCACAGCACAATAAACTCTCCAAACAAAGCTTACCCAAATCATAGGTTGCAGATAGCAAAACCCACTTTTTAGCCGTTGAAGAACGGCCTCTGAACCATGTGCTGCCTGTTGCTGCTTCTTTTCACTTTTCAATCCATTTATTGTGCTGCGCAGTCCTGCTGACCGAAACCCTCCCTCTCCCTCGTAGCAAAGCCACAGGTGGCACTGGTGCAGTCAGGATTCAATTCCAGACCCTGGAGTGTAGCGGTACGCTGAGAACGAGCGCTTTAGCAGGGCACAGTACCCAACAGTCCAACAAGTGACTTTCAACTTAATTTTCAAGATTGGAATACACATTTCTCAACTATACAAAAGACTGGTTATTCCAGGTTTGTATAATTGCAGCCCCCACAGTCTCATTTTAGCAGCTTTATTTGGGTCTAGGAAATAATCTTCAGCGCTTGAGATATGTACATTTTCTGTCGTCGGTAGATCAACAGTCTCCTGTTTACCTCACTGTCCCTAGCCTCAGGCACTGCGCTGCATGATTTAGTCCAGCAATTTTCCCGCTCGCAAGTATTTACAATTTTAATTTTGTTTGTAGGATATGCCATTACGACATCTTGTCTTCATGTCTTATTAACAGACCTTGTGTCTCTAATTTACGATGCTTAGACATGTTAAAAGTTCTTTATAGACCTATTGCGTGCACATTCCTGCGTGCTTTCAAGCGCACTGGGGATTTCTCTGATTTCTGTCATTTACGATGCATGCATAAGAGCCTCTCCCTCCGCCAGTAGCTCAAACCTTGCGTGATGTATTGCTGTTATTTCCAGCTTTCTCTTAAAACTCAGTTAATGGAACCCTGGGTGCTCTCTTTACCTGGTTTGCTTCGGAGGTTTGTTTTGAAACTGTGACATTTTACAGCAAACGGCAAATCAATTTCAAGCTCTAGTTAGATATGCAGCACATGTGCAATGATAACTGAAAGGTAAAATAATGGTATTTATTTGACCATTACCAAGGAGGGTCGTAACTGTGTCTGGATTTAATGCCAGCTTCTGTTCTTAATAATTTAATTAGATGTGTTATTTACGTGATCTGACGTTTGGGCAAAAATTCATACATTCTTATGACAGCTGATTGGATGGATATGAAACACTTTGCTGTGGTCTAATCTACAAGTGATCCAGCATTGGTGTGTGCATCTAATTCGCTAATTGAGCCTGGGTCATTGGTAGACACAAAAACTGGCATACGCGTCGGCTGTCCAGGAATGGAGCTGCCCACCCCTCTGGTAGAGGATGATGACAATGGGGAGGGGAGCGTTTGACTAGTTCTCCTAAAGCCTGTGTTCAGCACCAGCTCTGTAAAAATGGGCATCCTACATGTGCATATATGCATTTGCCCAAAGGCCTCAGCGTATGTCACTGTGGGCTGCTGACACAAAGCCAACGCAACTGAGTAACAGTGAAAACCAGCAGACCGTGCGGCTCTCCGGAACCAGGATTGAGGACCACTGGGCTAGCATGTGTCAAGCTGATGTTGAGATGAGATTGTACGTAAGAAAGTTCTGAAATCGTATTATTCTTGGTGAATTTCAGGCAGTAACGGAAATCTTTATATTCCTGCGCCTTTCAGGCGGTAACATTGCTGTGAAATGCTATCAGCGGCATTCTACTGTATCTTACCCCGTGAGAGTCCTCTGGTGTGCTCTAAATGGCAATTGGATAGCCAAGTCTGGAGTCAAATGGCAGTGCTGTGCTGCAAATTCGCAAATATTCACAAATGTTCATTATGAGTTGAAATTAAGTGTAAAATGTTATTATGATGAAAACAATTCATAGAGGAGGGATGGCTCAATGTCATTCTGTTTAATATGTGAAAACAATCGACCATATCATTAAAATATAGTTTGGACTATATTTATTACCTTATATGTGGGCAATAAGAGAAATATATTGTGTTGTTTTCCCACATGTAATTTGTCTATTTCAATGGTTTAAATTGTTGACACGTCTTGCCGAGGCCCAGGGCCTTATCGACAGCAGCCAGCTCTTACCATCTGTGTCCTCTCTCTCTCTCTCTCTCTATATATATATATATATTTATGTCTGTCTGTCTCTTTCTCTCTCTATCTCTGTGTCTAACAGCAGCGTCCATTACCCACGAACACGCTCCAAGAAACTAAGGTTTGCGGAGGTGCCGCCTGCCGTGGAGATGCTGGAGGATTGTACCGGGACCAGCGCCACTGCCGGCCAGGGTTCCAGGCTCAGGAGAGAGCCGGGCAAGGCAGGCAGGGTGTTGGGCAGGGGGGCAGAGCCCGAACTGACATCAGACGTGGGGTCTGGAGAAGAGGAAGGCCCTGGTCCAACCCAGCAGCCCCATACTCCTGTGAACGCGGCCCAGGTCTCAGGTGAGGTGGGGGGGTGTTGATTCTGATTTGCCGTGCCGTGCCAACCAGGGGTTGATATCTGTCCATTAACCACGCCCCCCCCCCAGCTGTCTCCTAGGCTGTCACTCATGACAGGCTTTGTCCTAGCCCATGTCATATGCCCCCCACCTCTGAACCCCCTTCATATGTATCCCACTTCTGCCCAGGGCAGGAAAACCAAGAATTATGAGTATGTGGAGTAGTTAGGAAAATGGGGGATCTTAATGATCAAATATTGACTTGATTTCTTTTCTTATGTCTCAAGTAGCTATTTATATTGCATGGATTTGAATTTAGATTAAGGGATTTTTCATTGTCATCTGGGCATGCATGTACAGATCATTTTAAAATGTAAATAAATAAATAAAATTATTTTGAGGATTTAAAGAAAAGTAAAAACAAACAAAACTGTCACTCTCTTCTTTGTGATAATATAATGCTGTTGGAACTGTAATACTTTCATAATATTTTCAAGGATGCAAGATTCATTTAATATCACTTCTCAAAAAGATCTCTCAACAAAACTGTTTAGTGCTTATTAATTGCATCAGGAAACTAAATTGGACATCCGTCCTGTGATTTATCACGTTTCATCACTCAGGGGGTAACCAGACAACCATGTGCAGGAAGATATGCACGGTTAGCGTGAGCAGGATGAAGAGCGACAGCGTGGTGTGTCAAGCGGAGACCTGTGGAGGATCCGCCGCCTTGGATCAGAGCCCCGTTTCCCCCAAATCGGCCAGGCCAGAGTGCGAGGAGGGGGAGGAGGAAGAGGAGGAAGAGGAGAAGCAGTGTCCTCCTACAGTGGAGGATCACCAGGGGGAAGCCCCAGACACAGCATTCCCGGACCCAGAGCTCACGTCTCGGTCCGCCGACCAACCGGACGGCCAGATCCCTGAGGACTTCCCGATGGACGTCTCCCACGACCGCCGAGGCGCCGGGGCAGGGCGGGATCGGGCGGCATCTCCGGCCTGTGACCTCGCGTGCGCTTCACCCGCTCAGTCGCGCGGGGAGGGAAGCGACGGCCTGCCAGCGCTTAGCGCCGATAACCAATCGGCCTTGCGCCTCGGCAGCCCTGAAGTGGAGAAAATGAGCGCTGCGTCGGGAGACCCGGACTCGCCGCCAGCTGACCAGAAGGCAAATCCTGTCTCAGCAGCGCATAATGAAGAGGCGTGCACCAATGCACGGCTGAACAGGGATGACACTGTAGCGCTGGGCTCTTTGGAGCCCGCCGGTTCATCCGTCGGCTCGACGGATGCCTCCTCCCCCCCCTCCTGCACAGCAGCTCTGGCCCGCTCAGTCTCCCCACCTTGGGGCCTGGACCCGGGCCAGGCTCCGAAATGCCCTCTCTGACCCCAGAGCTCACGGACGAGGGGCAGTGCCCGCCTCTGGCGCCTGCCCAGGAGATGCCCTCTCTCACCCCGGCAGTGGGCGAGGAGGCCAAAGCATCCTGGTTCCCCGGAGTCAGGCTGCTGGAGGACCCCGTGGCACCCATCCTGTACCGGGAAACGGCCTCACACGTCGGCGGCATGACCGGGGTCAAGGGTCAAGCCCTTCTGCACAGTGACTTTACCGAGGAACACGTGGGTCTGTCTGCACAGTCTGCCGTCCACGTGCACATGGCATTGCCCGTGTTTCTCACCCAGGAGGAGGAGAGGGAGGAGATGACGGAGCCCAGAGAGCTGCAGACTCTCACAACGGTGTTGTGTGATATGAACACTACTCCCCTGGCCTGCGGCCTTGACCCACAGAGTCCATTTGCGAGGCACACACCGCTGACAGAAAATGCACGCCCTCTCACTCCTCCTCTCAGCGACTCGGCCAGTGCCCTGACTGGAAATAATGGGTTCGGCCTTTTGGAAGAGGCGGCCAGTGACGGAAAGCGGGGCCCTTGCTGGGCCGCCGTGGAAGTCAGGCCCCTTGCCCCGGGAATCTGGGACAGCCTGGATTCCCAGAGCCCAGCCGTTCTGATTGAGAATGCGCACCCAGAATTCCCTGTGCTCCTCACCGAAGGCAAAGACGTCAGCCACTATGGCCTTGGTTCCCCGCCCCATGCTGCCTGGAGCCAGACGGGGTCCCCTGTGACATTGCCACAAGATCCTGCCCCAGAGGCAACACAGGCCCTGATTGGCGGATTAGAGACGGAAGTGGCCGATTCCCCCACTCCCCCAAGGGAGCTCACGACGCTAAAGCCGGTTGCCCAGGAGACGGGGGTCCTAGGATACTATAAAGACGAATTATTTCCCCCGGGGCGACTCGGACACGGAATTCAGCACCACGAGGGGGGGGGACACCAGCAGCGAGTCGACGGAGGGCAACAACCTGAGTGACCTAGACTGTGGAGAGGCTGAGCTGGAGCCAGGGGAGATATGCACTGTGAGTACATTATCCGCTGTCATGGCCCTCAAATCTCACTGCCCCACTTCCTTAATACAGGATCAACCACGCGTTCATGGTTGGATGAATCAAGGTCAGTCGCAAGAGTTGGCTTTCTAAGGGCTATTTACTTGCTGTTTGCTTAGCAAACACATTTTCAATAGTTATCATTTCCTGAAACTTCCTGTCTCATTTCAGGCTCCGAATACCATAGGTACACATGCACACTAACATTGACTTGAAGAGAAGATCCTCATGCACCCATCTGTGTACCATTTAACCCTTTCTGTTTACTGAATTTGACACTGAAAATGTTCATCCAAACTACGTGAGGGAAAGATTGTTGAAATAGGGTAGGTGGGTCGATGTTAAGCGTCTGATATTGTGTTCACTTTCCCTCCCAGAATACCCCGTCAGGTGGTGATCAAGGTGGGCAGGAAGAGGACTGCGAAGAGCTGGCGCCACCCGCTGAGGAAGCCCACTGCCCGAGCCGTGCCCAGCGTCGTCAAACAGCAGGCCGCCAGCGACGAAGGTGAATCTCGCTTGTACCCAGCAGGCGTCACACAGGATACAGAGCAAGTGGCATGGCACACTGTTAATAGCATTGTTCAACCGTCACAGCCCACAGAGGGGAAGTATTTCCAAGGTCAAATTTCACCCCAATTTTTAAATTTAGTATTACCCCTTGTCACACTGGACTGGAGCAGAGCAGCTGATGGTAAGAAGTGGCAGAGGAGTGGGGTTTGCTGGTCTACGGACCAAATCTTTATTTTTTTCCCAAACACGGGAGAGAAACAGTGGGAGAGCAGGTTAAAATAAAACAAACAAACAAAATATTCACCCTACTTGCCGCGAAGCTTTCGGGCAAAAACAATGAACTAAAATAATCAAACCATAAATGAAAACCCCGCCTCCTCCGAGGGGGGAATCCCCTCTCGGGGAACACCCAGCAAACACAGACAATCAGCGGCTTTCCACACCGCCCTCATGCATCCACATTTAACACACATCAACACTTACGGGACAGGATAGAACTCTACACACTGTCCCGACACACATCTCAAGACACCGCGCCTCCTCAGACCGGAGTTCCCCTAGAACCTCCCCAGGCACACACATATCCAGTGACTTTTCAAGTGCTTCCCAAACTTTCAAACTTTCCAGTCCGAGTTCTCTTTTACCCCAAACACACAGAGACCTTCGCCACTCCTCACAGTGAGAGTTCTCTGGCAACCAGCCCCGAGACACTCTCCACTCTTTCAGTGAGAGTTCTCTTCCAGTCACACCGTCCAGAGGCGGTACTCTTTCAGGGCCTGACGTGCGAGCACGCTCTTCCAGTCACACGCACGCACGCAGGCGGTACGCACGCTTTCAGGCACACGCACGCACGCACGCACGCACCAGACAAAGACACACACGTCAATGACAAAGACAAACTTGATTCCCCACTTGCCCCACCTGCTCTTAAATAGGCTTACTTCCTGCCTGGCTCAGGTGGGACTCGTGAGGCAATCACTGGTCTAACATTCACTCACCCAATCACAATCACTCAACACCAAACAATTCACATTCTCACACACAAACCCAATCAGTCAATTGAATTCCACATAAATTGCCAATTAACACCAATTAAATAATAATAAAATCAATTGTGGCCTTTGGAGCAACCTTCCGGGCGACAGTTCACCCTCACACCCTGTGAGAGTGCCAAACCTGCCCCCGGAAAGTCTCCCTGCTCCAAAGGCCTCCACAACATGTAAAATCAAAGGCAACCATGCCACTCCCATGTTGCCGAGACTGACGCCCTCCACACCCCTATTTTCTCCCAATTTGGAATGCCCAATTGTGGTGTGTGTTCGTGCTCTTCCCTGCAACCCCCCTCTGTCAGTTTGTGGAGTGCAGACAAGTACACGCTCTCCTCCGAAACATGTGATGTGAGCTTCTGGTTCCTTTCACTCTGCGGTCCGCCAGTTAAGCTCACCACCAGCTGGAGGAGGTCTTCATGCGCAGCTTGTGCAGGCAAACTGTAGGTGGCCGATTTAACAGAGGGGGGTCCCTGGTGGCGCGATGAGACACAGAAACATTTCAGCATCGTTTCTTTCGTGAGTTTATGTGAAACGTTACGAATCACATGTTAATTACATCACTTATAATTTGAGAAACCACTTTGCATTATCTCATTCTTTTTTTTACATGCAGAAATAGATTTCCTCCAGATGTATGTTTAGGTATTTATGATGATGTATTGCAATTCCTTAATACATAAAAGGGATTAAAGTGCTTGTGCTTGGCAGCGAGCAGGCAGGCATGTTTAAAGAAGGGGGGGGGGGGGAACCCTGTTCTTTTAATGCTGGTCTCCAAGGAAAATATGCACGGTCTCAGCTTGAGCAGTGCGTGTTAAAACAAAGCCGTTCAAGCGTTGCGAGCTCGCTTTTTCCCATATAGAGGGGTGCATTCAATTGCAAAGATGCAGCCAAGCTTGTATGTATATGTACACCTCATTTGCCATGGAGGCTGACAAAGCCTGATTCAGTGGGAGGTCAGCAGGCTCAGGTCTCTCACCCCCAGTAAAGCTTCAGATGTTCAGTGTCTGCTGCGCCTGCAGTTTGTCTCGATACTGCCTTCTTCAAATACCCTGAAATTAAGGGCAGGGTCATTGTAGCTAATTATCACCTGCCTCATGTTGTGACTTTGGTGGTCTGTGTGGAGGGAGCATTAGATCAGTTTGAGGGTTAATTAAGACAACTGTTAATTGGGGTTCTACACAAGGAAAACATTCTTTATTTCACCTTGTGGGTCTTGCACGCACTCAGGCCTAGCTTATCTGTATGCATTATCAGTTGACACAGATACTTATTATACCCACCGTATGTTTGGTCATTACAGACTTTGGAAATGTGGAATCCCCAGCTACAGATTTACTTTGTAAAGGGGTGTTCCAGATAGCTTTCAAAGAACATGCCATCAATGTTACAATTGTTTGGCAAAATGAGTCAGAGAGCAACTGATTTTTGCATTGATGAGGAAACGGCACAAGTGTGTTTCCTTTTCCTAGGGGATTATCGGGAGTGACTTTTCAGCACCAGCGGATAAATTAGTCTGAGCACCACTGCTCTGTAGAATATTATTGACATTTCATTTCTTCACAACTCGTTTAAGGGCTGTTGATCAATTCCCTGAGGAGATAAGGTGAAATTCACTGGTTTTGATCATGCTCAAGAAAAAAAATATAATAATCTATCGTGCCTGCTAAAGGTGAGAATATGATTGTGTAATACTGTGTAGAGAGCCTTTTACAGTGCCGCGGTGATATTCTGCTTGCGACTGTTACATTGAGAACACCATGCTACAATGTTTAAATAAGGATAAATACACCTGTCACACGCCACGTGACAATCCCTGGACTGGAGCGGAGCAGCTGATGGTAAGAACTGGCAGTGGGGTTTACCGGTGTACAGACCGGATCTTTATTTTTTTCTGTCTCTCCCCCAGGCACGGGAGAGAGACAGTGGGAGAGCAGGTTAAAATAAAACACAAACACAAAGTCTTCATCCTACTTTCCTACTTTGGAAAAACAAAGGTAACCCTGCCACTCCCATGTTGCCGAGACCGACGTCCTCCACAGCACCCCTTGTATTTATTCAAAAGGTATGAACTGCTTGTGTTGTGCCAACTTTAACCATGGCACCTTAACCTGGTCACCTGGTAACGTAGCTGACGAACACGGTTACAAATAAAATATGTTTCTTATCGTAACCTTTATTTTTTTTTTTTTTTTTTTTACATATTTTCTTGTAAACAATGAAAAACAATGACAGGCCTGCACAAATCTGCGTATTCACCATTGACTTTGAACGCTGGGCTGCACAAGAAGAAAAGGTGGACATTTAGATATCTGAACCTTGACATATGAGTTGCCTTATCATTCCGACTGGCTCTTGGTGCTTGGTTATTTATTTATTTATTTGTTTGTTTGTCTCGAAGAGGGATGGCTACTGGGTTTGGCCTGTACTTTTTTGTCTTTATGTAATGCCTCCTTCATTCCGCCCGCAGTCATTCCAACCCTGTCCAATAACTCTTCTTGTGTTTAACTAACGCTGCCGCTTCAAAGATGGATCTGGAATCACACACTGGGGAGTTGTAGAGCAAGCCGCTGCATTGCACTAAATTTGTCGACATTGTTCCTGGGCTCAGAGACCATTCTTTAACCTTGCAAAGGTCAAAGCCCTCCAGAAATGGAGAAGCTGAAAAATACGGGGGGAACATACGGCCATGTGTCCATTGTTGTTTTATCTGAGTGGCGGGTTAAAGAACATAAGATGCTTATGTCTTATGTCCCCCTCCCCAGCTGGATGTGCTTGGAGGGGTTGGTAACAACGAGACTGAGAAGGGTCGTTTCAATACTCTACGACTGTTTTTTGTTTTCTCTCAATATATCCTCAGGTTTGCTTTAAGATGGCCCGCAGTCTGCCGCAGTTCCTCCCCCTCGCCTCTTCCTGCGCCGTTGGCTTCATGGAGGCGTGAATTCACACCCGCATATCACAGGGCAGCGAGTTCATAGGGTGGAGGCACATTTCCAGGGAGATGAGCTGGCCTAACGCGAACGCAACCACAAACACTCTCCATTGAAGCAGACTGAAGCTTTCAGGCCAGGGGCCATGGGGGGTGGGGGTGAGCGCCGATTTCGACATGGTCAACAACGTGCCGAACATGCATCGAGGGCTCTCAAGAGTTACTGCATCCGTGAATCCAGTATATGATAACAGCCATTAATTATCTGTTTTATTTCAGCCCAAAGTGTCCCTAAGACCCGCATGACAGATTGATGGCTTTCCGCATCCAAACGACCCGGGGGCAGTGAGCTTAGCTTGACGAGTAGAGTTCCCCTGGCTGGAATCCTGATTTATTTTATCTGGTATCTGACCAGGAACGTGGATTGCAAAACTCCAACTCTTGAGTGAATTATCTGCCCTTCCTCATTAGACATCCCACAAATCGTGCAAGCGTGGGTTCTCTCCTTTAGGGGCTGGCTCGTACTAGCCTTTTTGTTTTGTCAATAATATCTGTGTGAGATAGCAAGGACATTAAATGCCAGTTTCAATTATCGTGTGTTTGTCATGATAACACTTTTAACATTTTAAATTGGTTATTTTTTAAAAATCCTAAATGATTGAGGAAAATGATTTCTCTCCTAATTTTCCTCTAGAGAATAAGAAATGCATTATAATGTAACATATTGACTTAGAAACAAATTTAAATAAACAAAAATGGTCACATCTAATGAGTGTATATATAAAATGTCATAGTATGTTATTTAATCTGGGGAGATCATATTTAATATTGACCATATACAGTACCCTCAAATTATTCACACCTTTGATAAAGATGAGCAAAGAAGGCTGTATAAAATAAACAATACAGGCAATGAGATAAATATAAAAAATTATTTTACAATTATATTATTTTATACTAATACAATTGCTGGAAGATTTTGTTTACAAGTAATATTTATTTTCCCCAAAAGATATGTCACACACCCTGTTTTCAGTACTGTTTGCACCCTCCCCTCGCAAAGATAATACTACTGAGTCGTCTTCCAGTGATTTATGAGATTAGCGAGCATATTGGGGGGATCTTTGAGCATTCCCTCAGACAGTCTTTCAAGATCCTTTGGTATGTGCTTGTGGACTGCCCTCTTCAATTCAAGCTACACATTTTCTATGGGTTTAAGTGTGGAGACTGAGATGGCCATTGCAAAACAATAATTTTGTGGTCAGTTAACCATTTCTTGGATGATGCTGAGGTATGATTGGGATTATTGTCTTGCTGACAGATCAATTTGTGGCCAGATCAAGTTTCCGCAACCTGGCAGAGGGAATCAGGTTTTAGGCCAAAATGTCAGAATGAGTTAAGCAGCTGAATCTCAGTCCTATGTAATAATTACTAATGGTGCTGCCCCAGGTTACTTGACCAGACAAATCATTTTAGTTTTTAGAGGCCAGTTTAGAGATCTTCTATGGAAGAAACTGAGGGCCAGATTTACTAAAGGATTGTGACTGCTTTTCGAATGCTAAAGCAGTCACTACAAGGTCACAATATCTACATCAGATTTACTAAGCGGTCGCAAGGGGTAAAATTAGGATGTAATTTGGGGGGGTCACTTTGTGACTTTCCTTTAGATGAATAGTTAAATCTGTTTATGCATATGTATACATGGGGTGAACATGCTAAAACAGGGTGGACATTTTGTAAATTAGGTCGATTAAGTATTCCATCTGATTTACTAAAACATGCCTTAATTGCGACTCTCCTCTTTGCATGAGACTTTTAAGAACTCTTGAAACCAGGAGGTATTTAATGACTGCTGATTATCGTCTAGGTATTTCACAGTTCTGAATTTCAACAATTATCTTATTGTTTGGCCCGTATGTTTCCGGTTTACATCTCGTTAACGTCACGTCCAGCTGTTCCTCTACATGCGGCCCAAATTACAAAACCTAGCAACCTTCTATAGATTTGTTGGTTTATGCCAGATATAGCAATGCAATAATAGCAATTTTATAGCACTTTTATGCAAAGTATAAAAGCCGTTGTTGGCCACTACTACTAGCAAGCCAGGCAAAAGTTTTATCTTTAAGTTAATGAACTTAGTTAGTTAATGAACTTACCAGTGATGGACTGATCAAACTTAAAGTTGCATATGTTTCAAAAATTTGTTGTCTTGCTTGGTACGCAATTAACGTCTGAGGACGCGATTAACGTTTTGAGGATGCAAATGCGTACTGGCGTAGGCTACCACTTATGTGCTCCCCTGTATGTATACATATATATAACACTTGTCTATCATGTTATCTATCTATTACATTAACCATTAGCTTGCTAACGTGTCTGGCTCGTAACTTAGTACACAAAATAGCTGGCAAGCTAGACAGCTATCTAACTTACTAGCCATTACTAACTAAAACCATTTTTAATGAACTGTTTAATGCATATTTAATTTTATAGGTTACTAGCTAGACATATTAGCAAGCTATGTAATACATGTATTTATTACATAGCATACATACATAATACATACAAAATTTGCTAACGTTAGCTAATGAGCTAGCATCACAATTAAATTGTTCTATCTCCTGCTACGGTGTGAGTCCCACGAAATCCGATAGTCAGCTGGCTTTATGCATTGCTAGGTAACTAATCTAGACAGCTAAATTACAACTTTCTGTAACTCGGTAGTTTAAAGCTTGTTAAGTTAGGTCTTTTAATGTTAATGCTAGCTGTTAATTTACAAAAAAAATTATCTTCACCTTAATTGCTACTTTTAGAAAACCTTGACTCAAGCTAACAGTCTTTTTTTTATAATTCTGTCTGTGTTCTTCACAACAAGGATGTGACTGTAATAAATGTCCATTTCCAAAACAGTTTCACAAATATCTCGAGTTTTATTTTGATATATTTTTTGGCCCATTGTTCCCATCTACTGTACAAGTAGTGAATGCTTTCATCTGTTCCTGAACCTGGGCAAATGAGGAATTATATTTCTTGGCGGATGTACATATGCCAAAATATTATCATTTTTACATGATAAAGGTTGACCTTTTAATACTTTTGCATTTTAATTTATTTTGTGGCAAGTAGCCATCATATAAGCGGAGTAAACCATGACAACCGTGCGTTCTCACCTAGCTTTACCACACCAGGATGTGGATATCTTGAGAACGCATAGCTTGTTTATTCCTTACATATATTTATTTTATTAAACATTTACATTAATTGAATGTATCTTAGTGTGGCAGGTTATTGTATTTGGGTTATTTTCATAGATTTTACCTCATTTGGAAACATGAGAAGGCAATGCTATTATTTTAAATCCTGGATAAACATTTACTTCAAGACAACTTTTCTTCAGGTTCTGCAAGTAGCACATATTTGGTAGAGCAGACAAAATGTGAAACGTGTGTATGTAAAACACCATGTTTCAGTAAAAAAAGGCCCTCAAGTCTGACTTCAGCCCTTCAGCCTGACTTCTTGTTTTATGTTTCACAGTTTTGGCCAGTCTTCCCTCTTAAATACACGCTTCCCTGTGTCTGCATGAGCGCTGCTAACAGGGACTCTGTGTGCCAGAACACCTGATTGAGTTTCACAGCTTTTACATCATGCTTTTACATCATGCACAAAAACAATGTTTTTTAAATAAATTTTACCAAGGTGCATCACCTTTGCCAAATGTTCTTTTTTACTTTTAAATATAATTACATTAAAAGACAATGTTGACTTTGCTTTGTATAGCAGCAGTAGAAATATGAATTTCTATGGATGCTGGAATGCCTGTACTGCTTACCGAATGAGAATCGTAATGCATCCTACAGCAAGACAATCCTATATTGCGAAAGACAAAATGGAGGCCGTGCACTGTCAGGAATGATGTCTCTAACTTTCCGCAAAACATCAAAAGAAGTAGAAGGGAAAAAATGTCAGAATATGGACCAAAAAATGGCTGTGGGGAAATTGTTGAGACTGGCAAAGAGCCAATTGTACTCTGAATGTGTCTCAAGCCTGAAGCATGCTCTGAAATGGCATCCTGCCATCCAACAAATGGGCCTATTATATTTGCTTTAGAGTCCTGCACTTGTAAGTGAGTAAGCAAAATCTATCTGTCAAGCAGTGCCGTCTGCCTTGTTCTTCATACTTAGTGTTCCTTTCATGCCTGATGTTTGGCATGCCTCCTTTGACCTTGCTCTGTGTTATACACAGGGTGTGCAGTCGCAGCTCATGTCACATTGGGGTTAAAGGTCATATTTAATGAGATGTTGCCCAGTTAAAGTGAGGGGGTCAGATTAGTTACTGTAAACTAGCCTTGTCAAGCTCTGAAGTTATCACCAGGGTGTTTCTCCTCACAAAAGTGTTGGTGGCCTGAACAGGCCTGAACTCTTCACCTCCTACTCCCTGCAATGCATACACTATAAATTGTATCGCTGGGTGAAGGTCTGTTTGATTGTACCATCAGGGTGAAGGAAGCAAAGCAATCATTCTGAATGTGTATATGCAGAAGTCCTTGCATAGAACTCATCAATAATGTGGGACCCAAATGGCTATGTTTCATGGGAGACAATGCAAGACCGCAACATACTGCCTGTGCACTGCACTCAAATTTTGGGTCAAAATTTTCCCTTCAGAACATCCGGATCTTTCTCTGACGGACGAAGAGGCGCCGGAGGTGGAGCCATGGGCCAAGCCCCTCCTCCATCTATGGCACATCAGGAAGGCCAATTTCTTTGCTGAGAGGGAGTACAATGCGGCTGCCGCCAAGACAGATCCACACTGTGCCATCTGCACCCTGTTCATGCCGTACTACCAGGTAGGCCCACAGGCCACTGCGCCATCTGCACCCTGTTTATGCCATACTGCCAAGTAGGGTTAACAGTCTCAGGAAGGCATACACACATCCATAATATTTCACAGGTGGTGGGTAATACCAATGAATGCAAAAAGGAATAGAATACCCGCACACAGCATTTTGCTTGCAATTGTGTGTTTTTTTTGTCTTTGTTTTTTTAAATGAAAAAAATGTATCACACTTGGGAGCAAAAAGCAGTCAGCAGCACTTTCATTCTGCCTACAGAGTCTGCGGCCTAGATTCAAACAAACAGGCTTATACTAAATAAGGACAAATGCCATTCAAACTGACAAAACTTAAGTTTAATCCGGATTGACTCAAACCAACCTTGTCCTTGTAAAGACTGAAAGTCTCAGCAAACAGGAGAAGGTGTAGCCAGACATCTGAGGCTGGAGGTGGGAGCTTCTGATATAGCTTCTGTCTAAATAGTATGCTCGCCTCTCCAACTTTACACTGTTTTAATAAAATTAATGAAATATAGCATTCTCCACCTACCTAGCTCCGCATAATAAACAGATGACGTGAAATGACTGTGTTATGCTTGTTTCTTTTGTAAATCATGCACAGCAATAATGGCATACACAATTCATTAGGTACAGAGTGTAATTTTCTTGCAAGTGTAATTTTCTTGCAATAAGAACAAAAATATTTACAGTACAACCAAAATATAACATTTAATTAACATATTTAAATCGTTGGCATTAGTTTTTCAAACTAATGTTTTATTATTTTATTTATGCACTTCATTAATTCATTCTTTTTGTATTTTGCATTACATTTTTTATTTTATTTTCAGCCAGGACAGTTGAAAATCATTTGAAGTGGCAATAATCAATTTGACCATCATGTAATATCTTACTAATGCTGTACAACATGAATCTGGATATAGCATGTAACTGCAACCCAAATAAAATGCAACTCAAACAGACAGATTTAGCATGAAAAGGCAGGGGTATTTTTGGGACTGCCTGACCAATCAGCTCTTGGTGCCAATCAGTTGGTGAGTACAAATTTTGGCTACAATCTCTTACTTCCACTGCCATACAGAGATATGCCACATTTCAAATATTTTATTGAGATACGGCACCAGATTCATCGGAGAAGGTTTAGTTTGATTTTATTGAATTGCATTTGTCCTTATTTAGTCTAATTTCATTAGATTGAATCCCAGCGTGTGTGTGTGAAATGAATAGAGATTCAGATTAAATTTATGCCTGAAGAATACATGAGTCTTATTTATATATATTTTTTTTTTTCATCATCAATGTCAAACTTGTTGCCAGGAAAAAATCTGGCCTATAAGCACAATCCTGTGCTGCTGGAACACACAGAGGCAAGAATCATAGCCAAAATTTGATTTCATAAACAGCCCAGGGTAAAAACTTGCCATTTCTACATGTGGTCGGGTAACATGTGCCCTTTTTGGTCCCTTTGGCCTATCAGTGGAAAAAGGGGTCGAACCCGGCTGTTGCCAGTGTTTTGGCTGTAGTGATGCACACTCTTGTCTTGGGCCCCCGTAGCCGGATGATAGGACTGAGGAAAGTAGGGTGGTGGTGGAGGCAGTCCCAGGGTCAACGAAGGCGGTGATTGGACTCCGGACCAAACCCCTGATCCCAGAGATTTGCTTCGCTTACCGGGAGGAGTCCTGCCCACCCAATGTCCTCCCGGAGGAGGATGGCTCCAGCCCCCTTATCTCCTGCAGCACGTGCTGTGTACAGGTGCATGCAAGTAAGTATCCATCCATCCATCCATCCATCCATCTTACCTCAAACAGCCAGAGAGTGGACTGGGGACTGAGGTCTGCTGTAAAACCTGCCATTACTAAATTAATGAACTTCTCAGGTTCATTATAGTTATTAGTTATGGCCAAATCTACTTCTTTACCCCAAAATGTGTGCAGTATCTCATTGTTTTATTTAATACATTTTTCTTAAAGATATAGGAGCATGGAAATGTGATTTGGTTTCATCAGCCACTATCAACAAAGTCACAAATGAGTTCCATGCTCAGTTGAAAATGTTATGTTCTGTATTTTACCCGTTGAAAAGTAGACCGAATGGCACTAAAGGCCAATTTATGCTTTACGCGACAAGTGTCCCGCAACACGTCGCACTACATTTCGAGTTTTGAGCATTCATACTTTCCACGCCTCGGCGACAGCGTCGCGTCATCTATATAGTAACCAGCGGAGCAAACTGACATTTATTTACTTTGACAAAAAAGGTTAACATTAGCAAGCTTTATTTGGCCGTGATACCAGGTTGCTTGCTAGCTAGCTAGGTATCGATAGTTTTGCTTAGCTAACATTAACATAGATATTTTACCTGTCTCGCAACTGTTTCCACTGCATTGCAGCTAGTCTCTGTTGAGATTCCTTAAAATATCCCCCATGAATTGGCCATCTTCATGGTGTCTTTATAATAACTCCGCAAACAATTATTAAAAACCGTCCATTGCAATAACATGAAAACAACAAAACAGTGTCAGATGGAAGTAGTACTCTGTATCTCCATGACAATGGAGTTTATCTCGTCACTCCAACCAATCAGATTACTCAACATTTTATGACGCCATCTGCTCCTCTGCAACACATTTCTGTTGTTTTGACAAAACTTTTGTCCCGCGAAATTTGTTTGTTTGTTGTAAAGCATAAATTGGCCTCTAGGTGGACAACGTTTAATTGGCAGGCTCCGACAGGCGAACTCGACAAAGGTCATTCATCAGGTCGCATCAACAAGAAACAAATTTGTTTTCACTCGGGCAGAAGTGGCGAACCGGACTGGGGCTTCTACGAGATTGAGCATAAACAATGCTGTTTTTTTCCAGCACATTTCGGATGGAGATCCCGGTGCTCTCCTGTCAGAAACCCGCGTGTGGCGAAGGCCACTGGCTGCACAGAGCTCGCAGCTCGTGTGTGAGTGCTGCTCTCGCTTAGCGGTTTTCTGTTTTTCTGCTCCCTCGGGTGAATCCCTGACAGAAACTCCACACTTCCTCTGCAGCATGGATTGCCAATACCACACTCACAACTCTTTTCCCAGTGTTTCTCTGGATCTCTTCATCCCTTTCCCAGGTGAAAGAGGGTTGAGTGGGATTCTGAGTGACTTCATGGAAAATGGAGAAAAAATTAGGATCTTTCATAGAACATAAATATTGTCTGATCTTTTTTTTTTTTTTTTTTTTTTTTCTTTTTTTCCTTTCCGTCTCCTCTTTCCCACCGCTGAATTTGTTATTTGAACTTTGCGGACGGGTACGGCAGCCCCCATATGTTTGGTTTTATAATTAACAACAGGACTTGTTTACGAAAGGGAAACATTTAAACGTGACAGGCTTCTGGTGAAGCCGTTGAGCTGTTATATTTCGTCCTTCAGGCTGTGGGTTTTATCCGGTTGCCAGGGCAGAAATTAAACCCATTTCTCTTCTGAATATGCTTATTTTTTTAAAAAGGGGATTTTTTTTTTTTTGCAGGGTGGTTTATGGAGATGAATCATCATCGGACTTTGCCTGATCCTACCAGGAGAATAAACTTTTTCCTTGTGTTTTGTCTGGAACATGCGTTGCAGGCACCTCGATTGTATTTGTGCAACTCATACTGTCTGATGACCAGCCCTGGAGTGTGTTGCGATCCAGCCATTTCTGTGGCTAACCGATGGGTGGTAGGGGTAGACCCAGAGTATTGATTCTCTAAATTACAACCGGTTGAGGGCTTGAGTTACAAAAAACAAAATAAACGATTGTTAACACGAAATGGAAAAAAGCAAGCAAGGAAAATATATGGTCGGTTATATTGATTCATTAAAAAAATTATAATACAACAGCATGATGATAATGATATTCCCAATGCTAGCTTTGATTTATTTTGACTCATTGGAATTGGAAGAATATTTTCTTCAGTGAAATAAAAAGTCAAACTTGAACTGCCCAAGGTTTAACCGCCTCCAAATTTTATCTGTTTTGTTCTATGTGCCTCCTTTCCCAGCAATAATTATGCTGTCAGGCAATGTAAATGCTGTTTAGGCTTTTAATATGTAATAATAGCCAAAGCCCACCTTTCTAGCTTCTTTAGCTTGATAATTAAAGTCCTTTCAGCCACTAGGCTTATTATTTAGTTGCGTTGTGTTAGCCTGTGAGTCAATTATATATTTATGTAAGCCTTTCTGGAACACATTTAAATCTTGTGTGCTTTTTTTAAGCTCACCATTTTTTTATATTACCAAGAAGTCCATAGCTAAAAAGTTTTTCTCAATAAGTATCTGTAAACCAGGGGTGGGCAATTGGGAGCAATTCTGTTCCTGGGAGCAGGGGTGGGGCAGGGGCTGGTGTGTATGCAAGTTTTTGTTTCACCAATTACCCCTGGATCAATCAGATAATTAGCTGTATACACCAATACCGATTCACTTGCAGATTAGATCACAGTAAACATTTAATATAGGGATACAAGAAAAGTCTTCGGTTGCCATTCATGAGTTTAACAAGAAATTTTGCTAAAATATCAGCTCAGGTAAATAATTAATGCAGAGGTTGGTATGAAATCCAGATATAGATACTGCCCTCTTTGCCCACCCCTGCTGTAAACTGAAGCCTAGTCTTCACTCTGGCCATAATTGCTGCATGCCAAAAAAGCTATTTTCAACCAGTGCTATGGCCAGAAATATACACTATATGCCCAAGAGTTAGTGGACACCTGACCATCACACCTATATGAGCTTGTTGAACATCCCATTCTAAAACCATGGGTATTAATATGGAGTTGGACCCCCTTTTGCGGCTATGACAGTAGGCACTATGCATTCCGGAAGGTAGCGTTCTCCTGGCATCCACCAAACCCAGATTCGTCCATCAGACTGCCAGATAGTGAAGCGTGATTCATCACTCCAAAGAACACGTTTCCACTGCTCCAGAGTCCAGTTGCGGCGTGCTTTACACCACTCTAGCCGACGCTTGGCACTGCGCATGGTGATGTGAGGCTTGTGTGCAGCTGCTCGGCCATGGAAACCCATTCCATGAAGCTCCCGACGCACAGTTCTTGCGCTGATGGTGCTTCCAGAGGCAGTTTGGTAATCTGTAGTGAGTGATGCAGCAGATGATAGGCGATTTTTGCTCGCTATGCGCTTCAGCACTCGTCGGCCCCGCTCTGTGAGTTTGTGTGGTTTACCACTTCGTGGCCGAGCTGTTGTTGCTCCTAGGCGCTTCCACTTCACAATAATAGCACTTACAGTTGACCGGGGCACATCTAGTAGGGCAGAAATTTCATGAACTGACTTGTGGCAAAGGTGGCATCCTATGACAGTGCCACGTTTAAAGTCACTGAGCTCTTTCTAACCATTCTGAATTCTAAATGTTTGTCTGTGGAGATTGCATGGCTATGTGCTGGATTTTATGCACCTGTTGGCAATGGGTGTGGCTGAAACACCTGAACTCAATAATTAGTAGGAGTGTCCACTCACTTTTGGCCATATAGTGTATAAGGGTGCAATTATAGGGAAGCACGATCATCCTGCAACTGGCAATTTTTTTTAATTAATTTGAGTTTTACCCCTATTTTCTAACAACCTTCTCTGTCAATTTAGGAGCTCTCTGATAAGCACACGCTCTCCTCAAAAACATTTTACAGCTGCTGCTTGTTTTCACTCACTGAAATTGAGTTGCAGGAGGACACTTCATGTGCAGCTTGTGCGGGCAGACTGTGGGTGCCCGAATGACCAGAGGAGATTGCTGGGGCATGATGAGACATGGGCATCCTACCAACTGAGATGTGTCCATCTCAGGGCAATGCTATGGCCAAATATGTGACACCCTTCAATTCCTTTCCTTAAACACATAATTTGTTGGCTTCAGTGGAGCCTCAAGATGGCGCTAACTAGCCCTGTGGTGGCAGGCAGATTTTCTTTTTCACATTGATTCCAGCACCAACATGGAAATGCTTCTAATTTAAATACATTTTATTGGATAGTTTTTTCAATGAAACACCATGATGTGCTGCACACTCTATCTGTAAGCTGTAGCCTATCAGAAAATGTATCAAAAGTCAACATAATGGACTATGAGTATTTTCTGTTGTTGCACATTTCCTGAAATGTACCAATAGCGTTTTTTGTTCATTATAACCACCCAGATGCACTCTAGTTTAGAACCATTTATTTTGTTTTGTGTCCCTTTTTGTCAATTGCTGTCATAGATAATGCTTGTTGTGAGGCTCATCCCTTAATTACCGTTTCAATGAATAATGTGTTTTTTTCTTTCTTCTCCAGTTTGTTTATGTTTGACATTATTTCAATACAAACAAATACTCCCTCGGTCTATTTGTTCTTGGAATATGCTGCCAGACATGATGCTTGCTATTAGAATGAATAATTCAATTTCAGTAACCCGAAGAAAATTTTTGTATTAATTGTGAACCTGTATATTGTGTTGCATGGAGCTTTCATTTGGCATTGACCAACTTAGTGAGTTATTCAAGCATCGACCAAGTGAATATTGGAGGCCATGGCTTCCTGCTGCCTGTGCATAATAATGCACTGAATATTCTCTGAATATTTACTGGTGAAATCACGGTCTTAGCAACGTGATTGTGTAGATGTGACCGAAGCAAGTTGGATGTTTATTCATTCAGAGAGCAGCTATTCAATGTATTCTGTGTTTTTTTTTCAAGTATGCTTTAGTTTAGATTTGATAAAGAATAATAAAGTAAGGAAGTCTACAGACTTATTGTATAGCCTTGTTGACAGATTGATTGTAATTATGGACAGTGTGGATAAAAATCTGGATTCTAATTCCTGTAGAGAATGATATTCCACAGCCTTTAGGCTACTAAATAGTATTAGGAATCATTGTAAAGTGTGTGGAGAAAAATGTCATTGGTAAATATGAAAGCTGAGTCCTGATTGCTTGTTTATTTTGCTGTCCGCAGGTTGTTATGGTGTCCCTGCACAAGACGCCTGTGGCAACTGGTCATGTGACCGCTGTGCAAACGGAGATATGACCGCTGTAAGTGACACTACCCTTTGACTTCATGTGTAGAAGAGGGTTCTCCAACCATGTGCTGAACAATCCTCGGTGCATCAATACAATGTCAAATTGAGAAGTCGTTCATTCACTAGTATTGATTTTTTGAGACATGGGGGTATTTCTCTCTAAAACGTGTTTGGTCATTTCTGTGGTTAATGAGCTGTTCTTATGGTTGTTCCTCTCGGCATATTTTTTGAAAATGACATAAAAGCACCTAACCAAGTCTTGACCTTGATCTTACAATTCTGATTTATAATTGCTTGGCACATCCAAACAAAATGCAAGAGAACAACCCAGACACATAACTTTTTTTTCAGTGGAACAATTGACATGCATGATTAATTGATGGGTTCACTACACATTTAAAAGTTGGTCATTTTACCATAGGAAATAAAGTACAATACATCTTATGAACACACATATTGATTTTTCTCAGAAAGCTTAAAATTATTGTCAAGCCCCAGTGTCAAGTGCATGATGAAGTACATAGACTATGGATATTCTCATTTTTTCAATGAGAATATCCGGTAACCTTAACAATAATAAGATGTGTCATATTATTTACTGTTTGAGCTTTCTCGATACTTTTTTTATGTGTTCCATTCCAACATCGCTCACCTGTGATTGCAAAGTGCATTTATTTGAAACCCATTCATGTTGTTGTAGGGCTTGTGTTCAAATCAAACCAAATAATCAAATTATGTGTGTTCCTTTGTTTCTGTTAATAGTTAATTTCCCGTTGCATTAATATTTTGAAACCAATTGCCCCTGGAAGTAAAGCCAGTTTTAACTTCTAATTTACTGGTCGAGAAAAAAATACATTCATATAAGTAAATTATAAATACACCAAAGAAAAGTACCTTCCGGTCGTATTAAGAGTTTGAAAAAAGGGCAAAAAGATGTTAATCACGAGTGAAATAATAAGTTGTGTTTTCTTTTGCATTCAGATGAAGTGAGCTGTAATGTGGATGATCTGGAGACAGCATCTTAAATATTTAAGGAGGCAGAATTTTTTTGTTCTGAGTGGAAAAAAAGAAAGAAAGAAAAAAAACGGAATTCACAAAATGAAAGGCCCGTTGGTATTAATTCATTGCTTTGTTTTGATTCTACTTTTTAATGAACTTTAATTAGTGCCCCAGGCGGAATCTTGTCAGACTAGAAGCCTGGTCTCTCTCCCAGCTTTCAGGGGAGAGTGCAGCATAATAAAATGACCCTTCTGAGAGCTCTAGAATTAATAATGAAGCTGCCATAACATGGTTTTAACAAATTGATCATATGAATATGAATTATGCAGTGATTCCAGAACATTTCCAGGCTTATTTTAATGATTTTTTTAGGGGAAAGAAATGGTTGATATATTGTTTTGCATCATAAATAAAATCTCAGCCTCCTGTTTTCTCATGAAATCATTCATGAAGCATTGTAGCTTTATTGAATTTGTGTACTGGAGTCAACTTGACCGAAGGCCCTATCCAGTCAGGGATAGGTTCCTTTTGTGTCAAATGTTGAGAATAATGATTCTCTGCAAAGCTCTATTTTCAGACTGGCAGCTCCTTCCTCACACCTCATCACCAAACTGCAGTATAAACAATACCACCTTGACCCTGACACAACCTGTCTTACCATGCAACAAGAAAAATAGTAAAAAAAATAATTTGCATTTCATTGTCCTTCTGGATTTATTTATTCTTGTTCCTTTGGCTTTATTCCGTTATGATTTTCATGGAGCATTAATCATCACATAGCTTTATGTGAAAAGAGGAACGCTTCTGAAAAGGTAAATGGACAATGAATGCATCAAAGATCCCTCTCCACACATGGTTGAAAACAATGGCATTTTATTTTGAAAGCTTGCTTTTGTGTATAACCCAAGCTATGCACACATGTGATATTTAGCAGTGCAGCAGGGGCATTCTGCACTTACTGCCATATAAGGCTACATACACACCCATTACCTGTAAAGCTACCATCTTTTTTGCAGCTCATATTAGTGCACATAGAATTTCCACTGTTTATTCCTCAGCCTGCTGTCCAAGCATCCTCAACTACGTTGTTGGTGATGAACTAGCCCGCTTATGTGATTTGACACCATCAGAAGCTTAGCAGCCTCTCACCCCAACACTTTCAGGCCTGAATTCCATCAACAGTTAGCTTAATTTTCACTCAAGGGTGCATCTTCACAAATGCAGTTGGGCAAGTTCCCGAACACCAAAATGAACCAAATTAATTAATTAATTGCAATTAGTTGTTAATCAAAGTTAACCACAAATGTTGATTTAATCCAGTATTTGTTTCATATCATTCGAAACGCGCACATGACAGAGAGGCGCCTTCAGCGTCTGAAGGCGGCGACTTCCCCTCAGTTTCAACAGCACATTTCAGCACCTTTCCAAAAGGGGAGTACGACACCGCTAGGGGCCACATGGAGACAAGCGGCCGGGGCAAGGTCGAGAGGGGTGGGCGGGGGTGCGAGAGCAGGCTCTTAGCTGTGCTGTATCGGCACCCGTTTAATGAACGCTTTGTAAATGGCCCAGCATTCTTGGGTTTGTCAGCATTAACACCGCAAAAAGCCTGCTGAGAGTAGCACACCGGCCTTCCCGGTGACATCTTGTGATTTGTCGCTTTACAATTACAGTCGTGGAAATCCAATAACGGGCAAGTGTTTTACACAAATAAATGGAGGCATTAATGGCTTAATATAACCTTTCACTTTTTTTCTCCCCCACTTTCTTTTTTTCAACACAGGACTGCTGCCTGTGCAATCTGAGGGGCGGCGCGCTGAAGCAAACGACGGACAACAAGTAAGAATCCATACTGATGACGATTTAATGGAGAGAGAGGGAATATGCAAGTGATGCTAAGGCAGCTCCCAGTATCTGCCAATACAGTGATCAATGAATGGGCAGATGCGCAAAACTAAAACTGAACTTACACTTGACACAGGCGTGTCACTATCATCTCTCATTGAACCAGGGCTGGTTGTAGTTAGCCTTGGCTATGAAGGAGCAGTCCTCAGGAGACCTTTAAAAGGCTTTGATTACTTTGTTTCTATTTATTTTCTCAAACTTTATTTCAATCAGATCTGTCACATGTTGAGCATCTTTTCCGGGTGTCCATCAGTACTAAACCTTACTAAAAAAATAGAATTTTACTGTTTCAGTTACTTAACCTGCAGCCTTCTTCAAATTTTGTATATACAGTATTTGTGCACATTTTGCAACGGTTACAATTTTTTATAATAATAATTTCTTAGACCACTGGTGTCAAACTCATTCCATTGAGGGCCAAGTGTATGCAACCAATGCTCTACATCAGGTGATTTCAGTCATTAGCTGATTTCTTCAACCATGAATTGAAATCGAATTGAAATCTAACTAACTGAAACCACCTGGTGCAGTGCATTGATTGCAACAAAAATCTGCGTACACTCGGCCCTCGGCGGAATGAGTTTGACACCCCCGTTTTAGACACTGTTATGTAAATGAGCTTGTTGTATTTTCCAAGATTTGGAGCAAAGAATGCTGGTCTTGCGAGCTGCGTTAGCGTTAGCTTTGCAAAGACACACATAGCTAATGCCGCTAACCGTCCCGCAGATGGGCTCACGTCATGTGTGCCGTGGCCCTCCCGGAGGTGAGGTTTGGCAACGTAGCAGAGCGGAGCCCCATCGACATCAGCAGAATCCCCCCGCAGAGGTACAAACTGGTGAGTCATGGTGCCTCCCCCCCTCACCCCCCCTCCTCGCCGGTTCCCTTGTGCCGCCGTGGACACTCCGTAGGAATTAGCACCGCCATCCTAATCAATTAAATAATCACGATAGTAATTAACGGTCTGTGAAACGAACGAGTCAGAAGATATGTGGGACAATGCTATAATTAAATCGCTTTTCATATGTCTTTGGTGAAGAGCAATTTGCATAAGGAGCGAGCGATTTCGAAGATGTTGAATTGAGGTCCCCTCTGTCAGGATCCGTGACAGACGCTCAGGAAACACAGCACCAACAATTGGCATGCATCAAAGCACAGGCCAGACAGGATTGTAAAAGGCATGAATCGTTGCCTTCACATTCATAGAGATCTTCTAAAAGCTAAAATGCTGCCTTGAATTAAACCAAGGAAACACAATTGGATGATAGGATAGGATAGGATAAATCAACATTCTTCAATTTTAACCAGGCCATCATTTCACAAATATGGAAGAACTGCACACAATATGTGACATACAGTACAGGTATATGAAGGTGCATCTCTGAAAATGGCCATTTTCTCTGGCGGAGAATGAGTTTTATATAATTTATCGGCAGGCAGTATTTTCCCTGCTTATTGTCTCTCGAGGGCAAATGACTTTGATTTGACGCAAAGCAATTTCAGGAGCTGGAAAGAATTTAACCTGTTAAATATGAGGTTTCACAAGGCTGGGTGTTGAAAATAAAGTATCATAAGCATTAACATGCATGGAAATCTAAGGAACCAGCCATTACCATTCACTTACAGTCGGATTGACAGATAAATGGGAGGTTAAGTAAAGTTTATGTGGTAAATTTGCTAAACTGATGATCCTTCCTCATAATTTAGTGGTCTTTCTTTCTCCTCACCACTAATATATTTAATGCATTTAGATGAATGCATATCAGACCATTTATGCAAGGCATGTATTCACGTTTGTATTCACATTCAGAAAGATGTGATAGCATGCATCTACTTTGATACTTAGATTCTTAGATTGATCATGCTCAGATTTAGGTGTTTGGATCTCCTTTGTGACAGTGGACGGTTTTATACACTCAGTGGCCACTTTATTAGGTACACCTTTCTAGTACTGGATAGGACCCCCCTTTGTCCCCAGAACAGCCTGAATTATTAATGGCATGGATTCAAAAAGGTGCTGGAAACATTCCTCAGAGATTCTTGTCCATGTTGACATGATAGAATCACGCAGTTGCTGCAGATTTGTTGGCTGCTCATTCATGTTGTGAATCTCCCATGCCACCACATCCCAAAGGTGCTCTATTGGACTGAGATATGATGACTGTGGAAGCCATTGGAATACACTGAACTCATTGTCATGTTCGTGGAACCAGCATTAAAAGATGGGTAGACTGTGGCCATAAAGGGATGCACATGGTCAGCAACAAGACTCAGGTAGGCTGTGGCATTTAAACGATGCTCAATTGGTATTAATTGTGCCAAGAAAACATTCCCCACACCATTACACCACCACCACCACCACAACCAGCCTGAACCATTGACACAAGGCAGGATGGATGCATGGATTCATGTTGTTTATGCCAAATTATGACCCTACCATCTGCATGTTGCAGCAGAAATCGAGATTCGTCAAACCAGGCAACGTTTTTCCAATCTTCAACTGTCCAGTTTTGGTGAGCCTGTGCCCACTGTAGCCTCACCTTCCTGTTCTTAGCTGACAGAAGTGGAACCCAGTGTGGTCTTCTGCTGCTGTAGCCAATCCATTTCAAGGTTCGATGTGTTATGTTTTCAGAGATGCTCTTCTGCATACCACTGTTGTAACACGTGGTTATTTTAGTTATTGTTACCTTCCTGTCAGCTTGAACCAGTCTGGCCATTCTCCTCTGACCTCTCTCATTAACAAGGCATTTTCACCCACAGAACTACCGCTCATTAGATGCCTTTTGTTTTTCGTACCATTCTCTGTAAATGACTGTTGTGGGTGAAAATCCCATGAGATCAGGAGTTTCTGAGATACTCACACCACCCCGCTCTGGCACCAACAATCATTCCACGGTCAAAGTCACTTAGATCACATTTCTTCCCCATTCAGATTTTTGGTCTGAACAACAACTGAACCTCTTGACCATGTCTGCATGCCTTTATGCTTTGAGTTGCTGCCACATGATTGGCTGATTAGATAATTGCATTAATGAGCCAGTGTACAGGTGTACCTAATAAAGTGGCCACTGAGTGTGTGTATATATATATTATATATATAGTACTGATATATATTTTAGGGACCTTGCAAAGAGCCCCTTCAATTACAGTTATATACATAATATCGTTTGTTTTTATCATATATTTTGACATGTCATGTATTCTGTTCAGCTCCTTCTCCAGGCATTGATAGTCTCAAGACTGAACTATTGCAATTCCCCCCTCTCTACGGTCTCCCTGTCTGTGCCACTACATGCCTGCAGCTAATCCAGAACGCAGCTGCCCAGCTTGTCTTCAATTTTCCCAAGCGTTCACATGTTACACCCCTCCTCGCCTCACTCCATTGGCTACCTGTCACAGCACGCATTAAGTTCAAAACCTTAGTGCAAGCCTACAGGGCAATGACTGGAACGGCTCCGCCACGTATCCAAACAATCCTCAAACCTTAACTGCCAGCCAGATTGCTCTGTCCCACAAACCTTGAGGCGACTAGCGGTCCATTTCCTACATGGTGTGCTCCTCCCAGCCGCGATGCCTGTCTGTTCTGGCTCCCCAGTGGTGGAATGAACTTGGCCATCTTCCAACACAGACTGAAGACTCACCTCTTCAAACTGCACCTTGATTCCCCTCCCATCCCCACCCTCTAGCGCTTGCTGTTTTAATAAAATTATTAATTCAGGTGGTTTATTTATTTATTTATTACTTTTCCCTTTACGCCATTGGATCTCTCTGTATAAGTTTTTAAGATTTGCACCACAGTTCTAGGATTGGCATAGTTAACCTACGGTAGTGCTTTAGTGATGATGCGTGTATACTCGCTAGTCTGTGATTGCTGTTCAGCCTCGTATATGTCACTGTGCTCATATTACTCTTGTGGATGTGCTTATGTCCTCTCACATTGTCCTCTCACATCAGGATAAGTGCGTCTGCCAAATGAATGTAATGTAATGTAATTTAATAATGCTGTTGTCAAGCATTCCTATAAATATAGCAATTATCTCCCTTTTCACTGTCTTTGAATTATATATATTTCTTTCTTTTGGAATCACTTCATCATCCATCGCAGTAACTTCCTCCACCAACCCGGGAGGGCACAGACCATTATGTGCGTTCCAAAGCTTGTTCAACCAGCTGCCGCTTCTTTTCACTCTGCAGTCCACAAGCTGAGCTGCACAGTCATTGCTCCAGAGTACTGCTGCGCTGCTGGCGCAGGCAGACTGCAGGCGCCTGATTGACCGGAGAAGCCGCCCTAGCACCGATAAGGCAGGGTATGCCCTGCCAACTGAAACCCTGGGTGATGCAATGGCCCATTATGCATCGCCTTGCTGGGCTACCATCCACAGTCGGCACTGGCATGATGTCGTGATTCGATTTTGAACAGCAGGGCACGTCACGGCACTGAGAATGAGCATTTAGCTGGACCCGCCTCCCAATGCCCATGTTGTAGTTTCCCACTGTTCACAAGCTCACCTGCTGAGTCAATAAATAGTGAAACTTGAACAAAGGGCTTATGTAGTGTACCTTGTGAAGCCACTGGAAGGTTCACAGCGCTCCAGTTACCCATGTGTGTGAGGAGCTTTTGAAAGCACTTAAAGCACACAGCTCGTTCAGGAAAGCACAACTCATTGTCTCTTTTTGTGTCCCGGCGCTCAGCTGTGAGAGTGAGGCTGGAATTGGTTTTGTCTGTGTCTTCCAGAGTCTGTCTCAGTGTGGGAAGTGGAGTGGAGCTGCCATTCCCTGAACCCTGCCTCATTTCATTTTAAGGAAAAGCAATTTACCAATTTTTTTAAGAATACAATATATCTCATTACCTTTATAATTATAGAATAATTATATTATAATTTATATATATACTGTATATATATATACACTCAGTGGCCACTTTATTAGGTACAACTGCTCGTTAATGCAATGATCTAATCAGCCAATCATGTGGCAGCAACTAAATGCATAAAAGCATTCAGACATGGTCAAGAGGTTCAGTTGTTGTTCAGACCAAAAATCAGAATAGGGAAGAAATGTGATCTAAGTGACTTTGACCATGGAATGATTGTTGGTGCCAGACGAGGTGGTGTGAGTATCTCAGAAACTGCTGATCTCATGGGATTTTCACACACAACAGTCTCTAGAGTTTACAGAGAATCTTGCGAAAACAAAAAACATCCAATGAGCGGTAGTTCTGTTTTGGCAAAAACGCCTTGTTAATGAGAGAGGTCTGAGGATAATGGCCAGACTGGTTCAAGCTGACAGGAAGGCGACTAAAATAACTCAAATAACCACGCATTACAACGGTGGTATGCAGAAGAGAATCTCTGAATGCACTACACGTGAAACCTTGAAGAAACCTTGAAGAACAGGAGAGCAAAGCTACAGTGGGCACAGGCTCACCAAAACTGGAGAGTTGAAGATTGGAAAAACATTGCCTGGTCTGACGAATCTCGATTTCTGCTGTGACATGCAGGTGGTAGGGTCAGAATTTGGCGTAAACAACATGAATCCATGTATCCATCCTGCCTTGTGTCAACAGTTCAGGCTGGTGGTGGTGGTGGTGTAATGGTGTGGGGAATGTTTTCTTGGCACACATCGTTTAAATGCCAAAGCCTACCTGAGTCTTGTTGCTGACCATGTGCATCCTTTATGGCCACAGTCTACCCATCTTCTAATGGCCTCCATCCAGCAGGATAATGCACCATGTCACAAAGCACACGTCATCTCAAGCTGGTTCGAAGAACATGACAATGAGTTCACTGTACTCCCAATGGCCTCCAGAGTCCAAGATCTCAGTCCAATAGAGCACCTTTGGGATGAGGCGGAACGGGAGATTCGCAACATGAACACGCAGCCGACAAATCTGCAGCAACTGCGTGATGCTATCATGTCAACATGGACCAGAATCTCTCAGTGCCTTGTTGAATCCATTGTTGAATCCATGCCACGAATAATTCAGGCTGTTCTGAGACCAAAGGGACTAGAAAGTGTACCTAATAAAGTGGCCACTGTGTGTGTGTGTGTATATATATATATATATAATATAAATATATATAATATAAATTATATATAATAATTTTGAAGGGAGTACTGTATATACTGTATATATGTGTGTGTGTGTGTGTGTGTGTGTATATATATATATACCGATTAGCCACAATATTAAAACCACCTGCCTAATATTGTGTAGGTCCCCCTTGTGCCACCAAAACAGCTCTGACCCATCGAGGCATGGACTCCACAAGATCCCTGAAGGTGTCCTGTGGTATCTGCCACTCCTTTAAGTCCTGTAAGTTGCGAGGTGATGCCTCCATGGATCGGACTTGTTGGTCCAGCACATCCCACAGTGTCTTGATCGGATTGAGATCTGGGGAATTTGGAGGCCAAGTCAACACCTTGAACTCTTTGTCACATTCCTCAAACCATTCCTGAACTATTTTTGCAGTGTGGCAGGGTGCATAAGAGGCCACTGCCATCAGGGAATACCGTTGCCATGAAGGGGTGTACTTGGTCTGCAACAATGTTTAGGTAGGTGGTACGTGTAAAAGTAACATCCACATGAATGCCAGGACCCAAGGTTTCCCAGCAGAACATTGCCCAGAGCATCACACTGCCTCTTCCGGCTTGCCTTCTTCCCATAGTGCATCCTGGTGCCATCTCTTCCCCAGGTAAATAACGCACACGCACCCGGCCATCCACATGATGTAAAAGAAAACGTGATTTATCAGACCAGCCCACCTTCTTCCATTGCTCCATGGTCCAGTTCTGATGCTCATGTGCCCATTGTAGGCGCTTTCGGCAGTGGACAGGGGTCAGCATGGGCACTCTGACCGGTCTGCGGCTACGCAGCCCCATACGCAGCAAGCTGTGATGCACTTTGTGTTCTGACACCTTTCTATCATAGCCAGCATTAACTTTTTCAGCAATTGGTGCTACAGTAGCTCTTCTGTGGGATCGACCAGATGGGCTAGCCTTCACTCCCCACGTGCATCAATGAGCCTTGGGTGCCCACGACCCTGTCGCCGGTTCACTGGTTGTCCTTCCTTGGACCACTTTTGGTAGGTACTAACCACTGCATACCGGGAACACCCCACAAGACCTGCCTTTTTGGAGATACTCTGACCCAGTTGTCTAGCCATCACAATTTGGCCCTTGTCAAAGTCGCTCAGATCCTTACGCTTGCCCATTTTTCCTGCTTCCAACACATCAACTTCAAGAGCTGACTGTTCACTTGCTGCCTAATATATCCCACCCCTTGACAGGTGCCATTGTAACGAGATGATCAATGTTATTCACTTCACCTGTCAGTGGTTTTAATGTTGTGGCTGATCGGTCTATATATATATATATATATATAGTTAGTGGACTTTGGTGCAAAAAAAGATTAGAGGAAAAATTGCTCTGGCAAGACTGAGAAAGTGAATTGTAAGCTGGCACCATAACCACTGGTCAGAGAAAGATGGCAGAGCACTGAAAAGCAGTGTTTATTTCCCCTGTCATCTCTGTGTTGTTCCTGCCTTTGTCAGGCTCATCTCTGCCTCGGAGCAGTTAAACGTCGCTACCCTCTGTAAGTTGTTGCAAAGCCCACAGAGGCTCCCGCTGTGCAGATAAACAGATCGCAGCCCTAACAATGTCCTCGGCATGCCGGTGTCAGGCCCGATAGGGCTGCACACACGCGCCGTTTGTCAGAGACCCGCGGCACCGGCGGTTTGAGAATACTAATATCGTTTGGCTGTCAGACTCATTTCCCGATGTCTTCATAAGGACGGGTCCACGCACCAGACGATGTGACTTTTTGCCAGTTTTTTTTTTTTTGCACATCTCTCTTGATTCTATCCTTTCCCAATGTAAATGTGAGGAGAGCCTGCAATTTTGCTTGATATCTTAAAGCAGCACTACTCAGTCACCGATATAGAGAGCCAGAGAGAGAGAGAGAAACAAAGAGAGCGAAAAAGATGTGCGTCAGCCCTTGCGGGAATTTATCATTGGTGCCGAAACCGGTTGTGCATATTTATTGCAATCAAGATGCCATGTAATACAGCAATTAACAGCTTGAAGAGGATCTGGAGAGCCTATTTATCACACCACTATGTGCTATATTGACAGAAGAGCCTTAATGAGTCCCACATAAATTCAAGGCAGAATGTGCAGTGTATTAGTCTGGAAAGCCTCCAGGCTGCAATTCTGCATGTGAAAGCCTAGCATGATATGGAATCTATGGTGCGAAAATATTTTTTCAGCACAGGAAATTGGCTGTTAAAGTGACAGTCCAACGATCTGGGCCATTCAGACCCTGTTGGAACAGGGAAGAAAACACTTGTCTCGGCTGTTTGTTGAGGATATAGCTGCAGTGTGTTTTGCTGTTGTGTTTTCCCTGATGTTGATAGTCCCTTTTGGGTCTTCGAGAAAGCTTTGATGATGATTCATGCGCATTGTGTAGAAACATGTTTCAATTGTTCTTCTGTATTACTGTGACATTCAAATCGTCAATCTGTGCAGAACAGACAAGCATTCTTACCTGATCCCCTCCGATTTTCTTGTTTTTTTTGTGTGCAGTGTCAACCATATATATGATGAAGCTGTGTGAAATATTAAGCCCCTAGTGTAAACCTTTTCTGACCTTCTGCAAATGCCCCTCTGAATGCTTTGGGTGTTCCTACAATTTTGGCACATTTTCAAGTGGATGAAATTTACAGCCATTTTTGAACCCTAAAAGCATTTTTGCTAACTGGCATTAACCCATGAAATTTTAAGCTTTGGTTTAGCTTGTTTTAAGTGATGTGGTTGAATAAACTATATAATATACAATAATATTTTCAATGTGCGAAGCCAAAGTCACAAGTTTAAAAAGTGTAATTTTTTGCACTACCAATTTGCTTATCAAAATCAGAAGACTTGTCATAGTTTTTGATGACAAAATTTAGATAAATTAAGTCTACAGAACCTATATCAACAAACAAATCTACTGTGAATGTTTGTGCTCTTTGTTCTCTGACAATTTACCTGAGAAATCTGGGAAAATGTTGTTAAAAAAAATAGTTTGTGTTTTGTTTGGGGGTCTTTATTGGCATATGGGATAGGTGCTATATCTATGTAAAGCTTACCATATGAAAGGGATTCCTTTCTTTTTCATCTGGGATTCTTCTGCATTAAAAAGGCTGCCATATAAGCATATGGAACAGGTTTCGTAACGAAGGCATTGCTATATGTTGAACTAGATACCAGACTGTAGAACAAAAGATACCCTTTCACATGGTATTTGATAGTATACAGTATATGATAAAATTACTTTTTGTTGACATACAACCTATGCAAATATGGATACAGTATTCATACATTTGGCAGTCCTGTTATTGGAAATAAAATCATCATTATATATGATATGTCAGGTACAGTCAACTCCAAAATGATTCTTACCCTTGATAAAGATGAACGTAAAAGGCTGTATAAAATAAGAAATACAGGTAATGAGCTGTATTGTATGTTCAAAAAAATGGGGAAACTACATTTCTTTATACTAATACTATTGCTCTGAGAAAATGATTTTGTTTAACAAGTAATATATGATTTTTCTCACAAGAAGTTGTCACAATTATTCACGGCCCAGTTTCAGTGAGCAGCGGAGAGCATGCGATCTGATGCTGAGACAATGTGCTCACTGTGTCGAACAGGGAACTATCAATCATATATGACCCAGCATGTGATTTCCATGAGGGAGGAAGGGTTGCTTTATGTGACATGAAAATGCGTTTCCGTGTGCTTTGTTGTCAAAATGTAGTCGGCGACCATCTTTGTACATTGTTAGCCATGTCTAAAGACAGTTTGCTGTCAAAATATATACAGAACAGATACAGAACGATAATAACCATTCATACGACACAATATGGTGGTTGGTTATTGTTTGTGGTTACTTATTCCATCAGTACTGTGGCTGTCAGATTTCATTGAAAATGTAGAAAGGAAATGTTTAAAACATTTAGGCCTCAAGTAAGAAACCAAATCAGTAATTTATCATTTACAAAAAGCTGTCTTTGCATACGTCCCTCTTCATCTACTGAGCTAAACAGTATGTAATGGGAGAGCACAGATTAACTAACCAGTTGAGAATGAAATACCACCACACTTTCAGCACCCAATACTGATATTATACAAATGCATATAAACTATTTTCATAAACAACACAAATGGCCAGGCATTGCTGTTAAAATGTCTTTCTTTCTTTTCTTTCTTGAAATAAGGATGTAAATGTAGTACATTACAAATAGCCTTTGATTTTGGCATTGGACAATTAAATAACAAATTCTGATTCTTTGGTTAGAGATAGTTTTGACACCATAAAAAAAATGATACAGTGGATACTTATAATAACATTTAAACAAGATATTGGATTTTGTACAATTCAGCAGCACAGTTTGGTTAGAAGATACAAAAAAATGCCTTGAATTCCATTCAGTTAACTTGGACAGGAGCTTGATGGGCAATGTTAGGGATCATTTGCTTGTTTGTTGCATGAATGATGAAAAAAAATAGAAGGACATTTCAGCATTGTCAGCTGAAAATTGAAATGCTCTTCCTTTTTTCCCCCCGTGCCGTGAAACCAGACGAAATCCTGAAATTAGGTTTTAGAACATCAGTGAAGCTCACAGACTCCTGCTGGCTAGTAATTTATATTTGACGACTGAAGCGAGCAGGCACAAGTGCACTTTTTTTTGCGGTGAAAATCATTTTGAAAAAGAAGATTTGCCAACTGGAAGGAGGCGTGTCCGCCAGCCGTGATCAGAGCCAGCTGAGACCGGAACATTACCGTTATGTGCCGCCGGAAAATGGCGAGTGGCAGGGAGGAGGAGAAGAAAAGAACAGGATAAGAGCGTCTGCTAAATGCTTAAAATGTAAAATGTAATGTAACAGTCACCTAAAGGGACTTATCACTAAGATTCAGAGTGCCAGTTAGTAGGCCCAAAATGTTACTTTAATCAGAATTTACCGTTGTTCAGGAATGAGAGAAAGCTATTCTGAATGTGATGTTCAGACTAACATCCATACTGATTTCATGCGGGTGCAAGCAGCGTTAATTGATAGACTCCTAGAGACAAAAGGGGAATATGGAATATTTCCATCTCTGCTCTGAAATCTAATTGAATGTTTTAATCACAGGGTTGGGGGAAAAAGAGATGTGTCTGTTTATAGCAGAGGAGGTCAAGGCACAGTGATCTTCTCTATTCTCAGTCTGTCTCTTAATTACCCCTCTGCACAGCAGGACCGTTCCCATAAGAACCAAATGGACTTCAGCAACCTTTTTGTAATACTGCTTTTGATTGTCCCTGAATTGTCTTTGATCTTGTTTTTATTTTTCAAGATGTGTTGCGTGTGTGCTTCTCACATGGATCACATTTGGTCTAAATACGAAAAGGTAGCATCTATTTTCGAGAGTGCTTTTTTTTCCACAGCATGTAAGCTGGTGGAAGTCTGTGAATTCTGAAATTTGATTGGTTCTGGGAGCTGAACTGAATGTCCCTGTGTTTGTAAATCTAATATTTATACCTAGTGGGCTTTTTTATTTGTATTTTTTTCTATTGGGTCCTCCAAAATGGAATCTATTGAATTTATATTACCCTGATACGAATTAAATCAAAATAAAATGCACCACAAAATGCAAAAAAATCGAGAGCTCATTATTGCAAAATATGTACCAGACTACATTTTGGCTTGATACACTGAAAACACAAGCAAGGAAGCAGTATACTGCTTTGATTTAGCCAACGGGCATTTCAGTGACGTGGGGCGGATCCAGAGAAATTGAAAGCATAGATCCTTCCTTTGCTCAGACAAAGTAAAGTTACGAGCAACAGCATTAAAAGAGCGTCACATCCTTAGGGGGTGGATGTTAGATTTTTTAAGTCCTCTGATGTTTATCCTTGTCTTGCCACCGCCGGCAGTGCAGGTAGGACAGGATCGGCACGCTAACGGAGCACGAGGGGGCACCATGTGCCCGGCCACTACGCTGTCCTCACAGGAGCCCTGCACATTTATAATTTAGAGGAGAGTGATCTTAACACATGACTTGGGGGTAACAGAAGAGCTCCAGGCACGCTCTCAAATCTCTCTAAAAAAACAAGTAAAGGCTAGACATCAGCCGGAAGGCAACTTTTAACTGTTTCAGTCCCCTCTATCCTAGATGTCTGTGGCTTGGTTAAACACCCTTGGCATTGGCTTCGATTCAATCACCATTTGTCCTTTGATTAACAGTTAAACGTGAGTGTTAATTATTTTCTTCACAAACAATTTGGTGGGTTCAGTGATTACCATAAACTTGCAAACTGTGTTTGTGCATTAAAAAATGATCTAAGATAAAGTTGAGGACAAATGATTGAATCCAGGCCATTGTCTACCAAAACACTCAGTGGTATGGCAGAAATTAAACTGTAATATGAAGATCAAGTTTTCCATTTAGGTTTGCTCATGTGATATACTGTAGCTCTTTATGAAACCAATAAAAAGCTGTCAACATTTTCTCCTAGCAAATTGTAAGATTTGCCTTCTACAAAATGTGCAGTGCTACCAGTTAGTGAAATATGAGCGTATTGGTGTGCTTTATCTTTTGTAAAGCTATGATTGGAATGGTCAGCACAGTAAAAAGGCCAGTTGCAGAACCGTTATATTCATTCATTTATGAGGCAATGCTAACATTGTTCCTCTGTCTTCGTACCAGCCTACAGCTCCAATGTTCATTTCACATCTCATAGCACACTGACTCTTTTTAAAGTGTCTAATCCAGCATTTGACATTGACAGATTTCCTCTCACTTCAGAAGCAATGGTCATTTTCCGTGCCGAAAATAACAAACACAAACTCCAAAGCCATCAGTCTGTCACCATCGCGTCACCCCATTTACATGTTATGTCTCGAAAGGTGCTTGCGTTCTTCTTTTGCAAGGGCTTGTTTGTCGGTGGTCCATGTTGCCCGTGTCTCTTCCCACAAGACGACAGGCACTGAGATGTGAAATCAGAGTCTGCATCAGCACTTAATTGCACTGCGGTTCTGTGACCAGAGAGACCAGCAGCAGAGCCGTTATCACTGTAACCCAGAGATTCTCACCCTCCTCCGCGTCCGTACGTGTCCCAGATTTAACACGTCCGCAATGCGCTTCGCTCTCCTCTTCGAACAATGAAACAAAGTCTCACTTCGTTTGTGAAACATTTCGAAATTTGCTGTTGGTGATTAAGAAAAAATATATTGTAACCCTTTCATCCTTCAAAGTTTGTCTTTAACTTTTAAAAATGATTGATTTAATTTGTGTTTGCTTTGCCTTAGGTTTTTTAGTTACTTAAAAATACTGTAGCGTCAGAATAACCAAAGAGACTGTGGTTCAGAATGAAATACCTCGCTATCAAGCTTTATTGGACATTGCAACAAGCTTAACAATTAATGAAGAACACACCACAGAGACGAACATGACAGTCTTGTCAAGTGCTGACAAGACCCACTCACGGTTACCCCCAAATTTGCATACAAGAGGGAGAGGAGACAGACAAGGACCAATGACAGCACAAAGACAGCAGCACAGCAATACATCAACCATTAATTGTAATACACCATTACAATACTTATTTGAATGCTTAACGGAGAGAGTGAACAGAGTATAACATTTAAAAATTATTTTTACATTCAATACCTTACACCCAGATTTAGCTGTAAGCCGATTTTACCGAAGCTGGCAGTCAGTGCGTGTGCCAGTAGACGTACAAAGGTGAGGAAATATATACTAAATTGTATTCAATCAATACATTACAAATAAGTATGACATCAGATGGCTATGCCTAAATGGTACTAAATTACACATAACCACTATAATAAGTAGTGTTTGAATACCAATCCTATAACACACCAAACAGAATTACACAAAAGTACTGAATAAAATAAGTAGTGTACATGGCTAGCAGTTGCAATGGGGATTGGGAAGGCAAGCAGCGATTTTCTTGTACAAACACAAACTAACATTTACTTAGTGGTGATATTCTTTTAAACAAGCTCTGTGTCAACCCCTCACTTTGCTTCACGTCCAAGCCATCCAATGAAAGTTGCTCTGAAAGTTGTTCACTCTTCAGGTCAGGTGAACAGCATGAAGAGTGCAGACTGGGCATTTTTTCACGACGCAGCCCAAAACAGTGAAGTCGCTATCAGACCTGGAGCCATGTAGTACCTATCCTCCTCCCCCCTCTGCCATCACCAGCCCCAGCAGCTGTCCTCTGGGAGCAGTGCTGTGGAAGTGCTGATAATGAGCATGGTGCTGGTGAGTACACCCCTGACAGCACACACCTAAAGAGAGTTCACCCCCACCTCCCACCTCCCAACTGCAAACAGAGCTTGGTATCTGTGCCAGGGCACCACAGGAAAATATATGTAAAATATAAATAAATACAAAAACACTCAGTGGCTCACTTTATTAGGTACACCTTTCTAGTACTGGGTAGGACCCCCCTTTGCCCCCAGAACAGCCTGACTTATTCGTGGCATGGATTCAACAAGGTGCTGGAAACATTCCTCAGAGATTCTGGTCCATGTTGACATGATAGCATCCCAAAGGTGCTCTATTGGACTGAGATCTGGTGACTGTGGAGGCCATTGGAGTACACTGAACTCATTATCATGTTCGTGGAACCAGCTTAAGATGACGTGTGCTTTGTGACATGGCGCATTATCCTGCTGGAAGTAGCCATTAGGGATGCACATGGTCAGCAACAAGACTCAGGTAGGCTGTGGCATTTAAACAATGCTCAATTGGTATTAAGGGGCCTAATGTGTGCCAAGAAAACATTCCCCACGCCATTACACCACCACCACTAGCCTGAACCGTTGACAGGAGTGGAACCCGGTGTGGTCTTCTGCTGCTGTAGCCCATCCACTTCAAGGTTTGACGTGTTGTGCGTTCAGAGATGCTATTCTGAATACCACTGCTGTAACAGGTTATTTGAGTTGCTGTCGCCTTCCTGTCAGCTTGAACCAGTCTGGCCATTCTCCTCTGACCTCTCTCATTAACAAGGTGTTTTCGCCCACAGAACTGCTGCTCACTGGATGTTTTTAGTTTTTCGCACCATTCTTTGTAAACTCTAGAGACTGTTATGCGTGAAAATCCCATGAGATAAGCAGTTTCTGAGATACTCACAGCACCCTGTCTGGCACCAACAATCATTTCACGGTCAAAGTCACTTAGATCACATTTATTTCTTATTATTTTTGGTCTGAACAACAACTGAACCTCTTGACCATGTCTGCATGCTTTTATGCATTGAGTTGCTGCCACATGATTAGCTGATTAGATAATTGCATTAACGAGCAGGTGTACAGATGTACCTAATAAAGTGGCCACTGAGTGTATATTTATACATTAAACAAAATCTGAAGGGCAAGCTTAGCGGTCATAATTTTTATGAACTAGTAAATGACTCATATATTTACTTGTAATTTCTTCCCTTTTTGGGTCTCTGTTTAAGTGCAGGCTCATGATATTATATTGACAGTTTCTTTTAACATGTGGTCCCTTTGATACCTGGTGTTACTAGTTATTGGAGAGTTCTTATCTATCACTTTTATTATAATTATGACTTTTATGGATTTTATTATTACAGTGATGATGATGTGTATATTGTAGATGATGATTATTACAGGTAACTGACAAAATAAATCAAACACTTGAGTAATCAGCCAGTAACCTAAATAGAATGCTCTTTGGTAACATAAAACAAACCTGTGTTGAAGGAGAGACGATAATAATGGGCGACTTCAATTACCCCTCTATTAATTGGGAGGTAGTGACAGGTCAGGGTAAAAGTGAAGTTTTTTAGATATGGTCAATGACTGCTTTTTGGTACAGTCTGTTACTCAGCCTACAAGAGGGAAATCAATACTGGATCTGGTTTTGTGTAACAATCCTGATCGAATTTGCAGCACAGAGGTAGGAGAACCACTAGAGGCAAGTGACCACAGTGCAGTTATTTTTGATATTTTTTGGCAAGTTAAGACAGCTTCCTCTAACTCATTTTTTATTTCAGACGAGCTGACTTTAATAAAATGAGAGAGAATTTAAGTAATATAGATTGCAGAACTGTGAATGAAAGATGGACTATATTTAAAAGGGTTATTGTACAGTGTAAATTCATCCCGAGAGTAAGGAAAAATAGGATGAAAAAACAGTCTCCGCAGTGGATGACTAAATCTTTACGGGAGATTTTGAGGCAAAAGAAGCGACTGTACAGAGAATATAAAAAGGATAACTCGGAGAGAAACAAGTTAGATTATTGTAATGCGGGCTAAGGCTAAAAAGGAAATAAGATCAGCTAAAAGGCGGTTTGAAATTAACATTTCCCAAGATGCCAAAAGCAATCCTAAGAAGTTTTTTCAATATTGTAGTAGAAAAATGAAAGTTAAGGATGAGGTTAAGTGCATTAAGAATAAGGAAGGAACTTTGGTTTATAATAATATGGATATTGCTAACACACTAAACAGTTACTTTGTTGAGAGCTTTACTAGAGAAGAGGTTATAAATATGCCTAAATGTATGTATAGCCAAGGTACAGAATGTTTTTTGAGAGTTTTTTTTTTTTTACAGACTTTGAGATAAGGGACGTAGAAGTAAAAACTACAAAAACTTAAGACAGTTAAGGCAGCAGGCCCTGATGGCATATATCCCAGAGTACTCAAAGAACTTAAATTATATATAAACCATTGACAGATATTTTATATAGAGCCAACATGGTTTTCTCAAACGGAGGTTATGCCTAACAAACCTCCTGGACTTTTTAACAAGAGGGAAACGTAAGAAGAGGCTAAACAAAGTGTGTTGACCTGAACCAAGCTTATGATATTATATTATTTGGACTTTAACAGAAAGCATTTGACATGAGAGGCTCATTTCTCAAATGAATTCAGTAGGAATTGCAGGAGTAGTTTCAGAATAAAGTGGGTTCATAATTGGCTGCAAGGGCAAATACAAAGAGTAACATATATTTGTTTCAGGTGGGGCTCATTGCTCATCAGTGACCTCGGTGCTGTGGGCAGTGGTGTCCCGCAGGGATGTGGTGGTGTCTGGGACCTCTGCTCTTCCTTATTTGCATAAATGATCTTGATATGGACGTTAGTAGCAAAATAGTTAAATTTGCAGATGATACTAAACTTGGGGGTTTGGCAAACAGTTTGGAATCGACTAAAGTAATCCAAAATCCAAGAATGGGCAGATACATGGCAGATGACATTCAATAATGCTAAATGTAAAGTTATGCATGTGGGAAATAAAAACATTAGACAGGAATATTTTATGGGAGGAGAAAAGTTAGTAGGTGTTCAATTTGAAAAAGACTTGTAAAGGAATTGTAATCAAAGCCTATCTACATCAAAGCAATGTGATACAGCAGTGAAAAAAGCCAACAGGATGCTGGAATACATAGCAAAAAGTATTGAGTATAAATCAATGGAGGTTATATTAATGTCACTTAGAATTCTGTGTGCAGTTCTGGGCACCACACTACAAGAAAGATATAGAAGCTCTTCAAAAAGTTCAAAGAAGGGCAACTAAACTGTTACCTGGTATGAAAGGTAAAAATTATGATGATGGACTTAAGGCACTCAATCTATTTAAGCTTAGCAAACGGAGACTTAGGGGGGATTTGATTTAGGTTTTTAAATTCCTAAAAGGGATTAACAAAGTGAATTACCAAAGATTTTTTAAAAGAAGTGGGGTCAGCAGAACAAGACGCCACAGGTGGAAATGAGTTAAAGGCAAATTCCGCACAGATATTAGGAAGTTGAGATCTCAGTGACTTTGAAAGAGGGTTGATTGTTGGGGCATGTTTGTCAGGAGCTTCAGTGACGAAGACTGCTCAAATGTTCCACGTTCCATGTTGACATGGAAGTCTGACGAAAAAACATCATCAACTAGGGGCAACTGTGCCAAGCCAAAACAGAAGAGCAACTGTGAGTCAGTTGTATGCAAATATCAATCTAGGGTGTGAGCAGGCATGTTCATCGAGAACAGTCCATCGAGAGGGATACTATGGTTGTGCTGTGGTGCATAAACCCCTTATTACACCTAAAAATGCACGTTTGCGAGTAAAGTGGTCCAAAGAACACAGGTAGTGGTCTACTGAGCAGTGGAAAAAAGTCAAATGGTCAGATGAGTCATCCTTCACCCTATTCTTAACAAGTTGACAAGTGCATGTGTGGTACAAGCCAAAATAAACCTACAGGCCCAAGTGCTTGTTATGGGTTTTGGCCGCTCTGTTATGTTGTGGAGTGTATTTTCCTGGTTTAGATCCACTCAACCCATTAGAGGGCAAGGTAAATGGCAATAAGTTTAAAGCCATTCTGAGTGATCACATTACATTACATTACATTACATTACAGGCATTTAGCAGACGCTCTTATCCAGAGCGACTTACACAGTTTCACATTTCTTTACATACAATCCATTTATACAGCTGGATATTTTACTGAAGCAATCCAGGTTAAGTACCTTGCTCAAGGGTACAACGGCAGTGCCCCCACCTGGGATCGAACCTGCAACCTTTGCGTTACAAGCCCAGTTCCCTAACCATTATGCTAACACTGCCGCCTATGGTGGCCTTCATCCTATGGTGAAGCACTTCTTTCCTGATGGGAGTGGTCTCTTCCAGGATGACAATGCACCCATCCACAGGGCACGAGTGGTCACTGAATGGTTTGAGCATGAAAACGATGTAAACCATATGCCATGGCCATCTCAGTCACCAGATCCCAACCCAATTGAACACTTATGGGAGATTCTGGAGCAGTGCCTGAGTTTACACGACCATCACCAAGTGATGGAATTTATCATGGAAGAATGCTGTTGCATCCCTCCAGTACAATTACAGACACTTGTAGAATCAATTGCAAGGCGTATTGAAACTGTTCTGGTGGCCGAACACCCTATTAAGGCACTTTTTGTCTGTGTTTCCTTTATTCTGGCAGTTACCTGTATACTGTATGTGTTTGTATGTGTGACCGAAAGAAATACCCTCCACCCCTCACTCACCCAGAATATATTTGTGAGAGATTACATAGTGTCATATCATAAAGCAGCTTATCCTCATAGCATATAATGTAGTTTTTATTAATACTACTATTAATACCTACAATCTCAGTCAGATGGATTTTATTTTTAAGCTTAGCAAGGCCTTTAAAGCTTGTTTTAACCTTTAGAGAATTGCATGATACTCAGTCTTTCCTCTTAGTTATTCAGAATGAGACTTCTCCAAAGTTCCCCTAATACCACCCGTTGCTCTGCAGACTAATTGTGAATACACAACAAGTTTAACATAGAAACATTTGGCAAGTGAAGCAGCTTAGGATGTTTTTTAAAGATATGTGTTCTTATCTACATTTTTGTTAGAAGTTGCAAATTTAAATTTGGGGTTTCTTTGCAATAATAGTATAAAAATGGTGTTCACTTATTTTAGAAACTTTTAGGCTAGCAGCTTTAACCTATTTGTCCTTTAACATTCTACTAATGGGAATATAAATGTAAAACTCCGCTTTAGTAAAAGAACACTTGCTGAATTTCTTGCTGAATGAGGAAATGTATATTGTATAAAAAAACACCTGGTGTTTCTTCAGGATTTTTTTACTATTTTTTTATTTCCACAACCCATCCATCCATCCATCCATTATCTAAGTGTTTTCTTCAGGGTCGCGGGGGGCTGGATTTTTACACCCTGGAAATATTTTTTATTTCCAATTTAGACAACCATTAAAGAAACGGTTATATGTTTATAATATCCACTGCACCACCGTGCGGTTATATGTTTATAATATGAGGCGAGAACAGAATTGAGACTGAAAGTTAGATTTTGTTGCTACATGGAACACAGCCATGAATCATAAGGAAAGTTCACGGTCTGGCATACCAGCCATAATGAAATATAAAAGCATGAAGTTAATATTATTAATTTTTAAATATAGACATATCACCTGTCATACACGGTGTGCACAGTCATGCAGTGGCACTCTTATGAAATGCAGTTGTTCTTTTGAACAGGACAGCTGAATTAATGCGCACACATTATATATTTTTTTTAGTTAATTTATAATATGCTGCAGAAGTCGTTCTGATGTTTTAGAAATGGCAATTTATAAGATTAATTGAATCTATTTCAGTTCTACATCTCCCGTGACACTTTTGGCTGTGTATCAGTTTTCAGTCATTAAGCTTGCTGGCATGGTGATGGGGCTGTTGGCTCAGGGTAATATATGGCCCAGGCATTGGGGTTTTGGCCCACCAGAACCTGTAATAATTCTTCATTTCTGCGCCTGGCCTTTTCCATCTGATTGGTGGCACACACCTCATGATCATCATAATGGCCTGCAACTGCCGCCAGGAGCCCGCGGTAATGCCCGCACGGAAAAACCGAAGCGTTCTCCTCTTTTCCCCCGGCTGCCCTGCTTCTTGCCTGCTTTCTATCCTTCACTTTTTCACAACTGTCATCTTGCTGTTGTTTTTTACGATACCATTTCATACCATTAATTCTCAGCTGTTGATATCATACTTTTTTTCTTACGATTTTGTTTTCTAAATCTGCACAGATCTATATGTAGATCTCCATAAGGCTGCTGCATTCTATGGTGACATTACTATGTTATTATGGAAAGGGGTATAGTTTTAGATTAGTAGTACGACGGTAGTACATTTACTTATATATATATATATATTATATATATATATATATTTCCCTATAATGTACTATTATTTAGTAGAATCTATACATAGAGGATTGCATTGGTAGCACTGACTCAGAGAAAAGCAGCTTTAGAAATAAAAAAGAAAGGGAACAAGAAGTTCTGCCATGCTAAGGGGGAAACAAAACCTCAAATTGAGCTTGATGACTTCATATGATGTGCAGCAAGTTGTGCTTTTCTACCAGGAAAAGTTGACAGAGTTCATGTGGTTTTTAGAAAGTTGCATTGAAATACTTGAATGACCGAAGACAAAGGCGATTCTTTGCTGTTGGAGACAGCCCATCAAATACATCTCCTGTGTAGTGGTCCGCTCTGGTTTCCCGCACTGGGGAAAACAATGAGCACATTTACCCCCCCCAGCTCTCTGGTTTATTGCGTGCTGTCGTCTTCTCCCCAGATACGCATCGTTATTGATCCTGACTGGAGTTTTTGGAAATGGAGCGACTATATTGCACCGCGTTCAGAATTCCTTCTTGGGACGGCCGCACAGAGTTGAATCAGAGTTCTGCGGTCATGGAAACAAAAAGCGAAGTGCCCGCCTTGTCCTCCCAGTCACTGTTGCTTCGTCAGTGCAGGTCACCACAAACCATGGGACGCCTCCCCTTACCAGCCCGTTTACAAACCCCGCCTCCATCCAAACTAGCCTGCCCAAAGATGCCGTGAGACTATATGCAGTTAAGCATGCATCATGCATTCAGCACAGTGGCTTTTTTTCCACCACTATCTGCAGGCAGAGACAGCGCGCACTGTGCAGATGTTCCTTGCAATCTGTTACGTTTTTTATTCACATTCTCCTCTTTGTTTTTTCAATTTTTCCCCCCACCCACACCGTGATCATACGCCGGCATCATCGCCATTTGTTCCAATATGCTTTTCGAGTGATTACTTGTTTCTTTATTTGTCCTGGTTTGGTCGCTTGCTTGATGCGACACTATTTCACAGAGAGCTCACACAAGCAGTCTTTTCCACTCGTGTGAAGAGGCCTTCAAAGACCCCATCAGGGGCCCACTGTCAGTGGCTGTTGGACTCCCCGTTGAAGGATTTGTGGAAAAAAGCACAGTCCGACCATTTTGTTGGAGTGGCCTCTCTTATGAAACCACAATGCCATTGCTTCTCTGAAAGCTTATGTTGAGGCAGAGCTTTTATTTGTTTCTTTTTCTCCCCTTTCTGCCAGACTGCCATTAATGCTAATGGATGGAGCCCAAAACTGAAAGCCGCGTTTTGCCCGAGTTCATTTTGCGAGCCGTTTCCCCACATCACTCATCATAATCCCCTGTATTTGCTGCGCGTCGCATCATAACACATCGCTCCCCGACACCCAACCTTGACACGGATGCAGATTTTAAACAGAGATACATGAACATAATGTGCAACAGCATAATCTGTCTGTCCCATTTAAAAAAAAATTTTTTTTTTTCGCTTCTCAACCAGATTTGAGTTTTCAGTAGGAGTTTGAGGCCTGTTTTCTATCTGCAATTTGGCCCTTTTTGTACTTCTCCAGTCGAGGAGGCTATCTAAATGTTTGGTAGTAAACAGACTCTGATTTCATGCTCACAGAACATATTTTTTATTTACAAAAGGACACTCAGCAATTATGGGGTGATGAAATTACAAATGGCAATCAAGGAATACATTTTCCTCAAAAGTAACATATCTTAGTGAATGTCTGTGTTTACAATAGACTATGCTTACTTTGTGATGAACAACACTTATTAGCTTTTATTAAATGCAAACGTATTTGCAAATTAGATTTTTCCTTTGTGCAAAGAGTGTGAACTTTAATTGGAATGTCTTCTACCATACATGTTGGATCAAGGTGTTCTTACATTCTGGCTGTTGCCCACATAGCCCTCATTAGTAAAAAAAAAAAAGTGAAGTAGCAAATGACTGAAATGTAACACTGCCACTATTTGAACAGGGAAACAGGTGAACCATTAAGTTCTTAAAAGCATCATTCAAGTTCGAGGTGTGAAATCCTACAACACTGTGCACTTTGTAGAACTACTGGAACTAGTTCTGTTTTGTCAGGTGGATCGATTTTCTTACATGTGTCAGGTTCAATCTTGTGAAACTTTAAAGCAGCTTATCCTCAGTATCTGAGCTTAACACAACACCACTATCAGTTCCGAAGCAAGAAAAACAGTACGATATCCTAATAAGACCAGCACACAGAATTGCTACAAGGTTACAGGCTAAAAGCATTTGTTTAATGAACATATATTTTGTCATCATTAAACAATGGTAGAAAACGGACACTGGACAGGCCAGGTCACAGTCAGGTCTCCAATGAAACATGGCAGGATTCCTGGTTCTTAAAGACAGTTTGCTAGAAGCCAATACTCAAACCAAAAAAATCTATCTCTCTCTCTCTAGCTGAGTCGTGCTCTTTTTTGTGTAATTTCCATTAGCGCTAATTCACGAGGCCTGGTGGTTAATTCTGTGCTGTGGTGGTTAATTCTGTGCTCTTCAGGTCGTCAAATGTATGAAATATTAATGGTGTTTATGGAGACCTAAATGTGAAATCTTTCCGAAATAGCCTCCTCCCACTGGAGCTGCCATATCAAACAGACCTCCTTATCTCAGATCAGGAGAGCAGCAAAATGGGATCAACACAAGCATGACGGGGTTATGGGTCTGCAAAATAAGCTAAGAAAAAACTGGAAATTAGACAGGCCTATTCTAATGCGTATGAAAGAAATATTGAGTTCAATTTACTGTGTTTTTATGGATCAAATAATTTTTAGTTTTTAGCATCTCATTTTTGCAAGTACAATACAATTCCTGAAATGGTTATCTTCACCAATGCTTGGTGGCCTCTTGGTTTATGAGAGAAAAAGCTACAGATTTCTGAGACTTTTTTTTTCTTGACTGATTTTTCTACATGGTAAAGACTTTAGAGTGTCTCTATGATCCATTTTTGTGAAACAATTATCCACATGCCTCAATTCATATGGCTTCTGAATATTGAGAGCGTATTTCACTTGTCTTTTTGAACTCTCCTCTCTCTTAGTATTACAATAATAATTTCCTTGTTTTTCATTCTGAGCCAGAATGGCTGACAATATACAGGTAACTGCCCAAGTAAAGGAAACACTCGAATATGAATGAGTTATTTAAGCAATTGACATCCCATCATGCTTAAAGTCATGAATAAAAATGCTGGGCAGGCCCAGTGTCCCATTATTTTGGCTACAATGGCTAGAAGTAAGATATGGCCAAAAGTCAGTGGACACCTGACCATCACACCTATATGAGCTTGTTGAACATCCCATTCTAAAACCATGGGCATTAATATGGATTTGGACCCCCTTTGCAGCTGCCACTCTTCTGGGAAGGCTTTCCACAAGATTTTGGAGTGTGTCTGTGGGAATTTGTGCCCATTCAGCCAAAAGAGCATCTGTGAGGTCAGGCACTGATGTTGGACGAGAAGGCCTGGCTCGCAATCGGCTTTCAAATTCCTCCCAAAGGTGTTCAATGGGGTTGAGGTCAGGGCTATGTGCAGGCCAATCGAGTTCCTCCACACCAAACTCGTCTAACCATGTCTTTATGGACCTTGCTTTGTGCACAGGGGCACAGTCATGCTGGAACAGCAAAGGGCCTTCCCCAAACTGTTGCCACAAAGTTGGAAGTGCCCAATTGGCTAAGATGTCTTTGTATCCTGTAGCATTAAGAATACCCTTCACTGGAACTAAGGGGCCTATCCCAAACCCTGAGAAACAGCGCCAGACCATTATATCTCCTCCACCAAACTTTACAGTAGGCACTATGCATTCCGGAAGGTAGTGTTCTCCTGGTATCTGCCAAACCTAGATTCGTCTATCAGACTGCCAGATAGTGAAGCGTGATTCATCATTCCAAAGAACACGTTTCCACTGCTCCAGAGTCCAGTTGCGGCGTGCTTTACACCACTCTAGCCAACACTTGGCATTGCGCATGGTGATTTGAGGCTTGTGTGCAACTGCTCGGCCATGGAAACCCATTCCATGAAGCTCCCGACGCACAGTTCTTGTGTTGATGGTGCTTCCAGAGGCAGTTTGGTACTCTGTAGTGAGTGATGCAGCAGATGATAGGCGATTTCAGCACTCGCCAGCCCCGCTCTGTGAGTTTGCGTGGTCTACCACTTCGTGGCCAAGCTGTTGTTGCTCCTAGGCGCTTCCACTTCACAATAATAGCACTTACAGTTGACCGGGGCACATCTAGTAGGGCAGAAATTTCATGAACTGACTTGTGGCAAAGGTGGCATCCTATGACAGTGCCGCATTTAAAGTCACTGAGCTCTTTACGAACCATTCTGAATTCTAAATGTTTGTCTGTGGAGATTGCATGGCTATGTGCTGTATTTTATGCACCTGTTGGCAATGGGTGTGGCTGAAACACCTGAACTCAATAATTAGTAGGAGTGTCCACTGACTTTTGGCCATATAGTGTATCTCAGTGACTTTGAAAGAGGGGTGATTGTTGGGGCACATTTGGCAGGAGCTTTAGTGATGAAGACTGATCAATTTGCTGATCTTTCACGAGGAACAGTGGCTAAGGTGATGTTGACATGGAAGTCTGAGGGAAAGACATCATCAACTAGGGGCAACTGGTCGACCTCGATGTTGGTTCATTGGTTCGATATGCAAGGCAAAACAGAAGAGCAAATCAGTTGACTTCAAATATCAATCTAGGGCGTGGGCAGGCAGTTTCATCCAGAACAGTCCGTCGAGAACTTCAAGAGGGATACTATGGCCAGGTAGCAGTGCTTAAGCCCCTTGTTACACCTAAAAATTCACGTCTGCGTGGAAAGTGGTGCAAAGAACACAGGCTGTGGGCTACTGAGCAGTGGAGAAAAGTTGCATGGTCAGATGAGTCCCAAGTGGATGAGTGCATGTATGGTGCATGCCAAAGAAAACCAACAAACCCAGTTTTTAATTTTTAATTAATGTTCAGAAATTTTTAGAATTTTTATTTTCACTTGGAAGTTGTAGGGTAAAGTGTGTAAATAAAGGTGGAAAAAGTGATTTCATGTTTTATTTTCAGGCTAATTATCTAATTGTAAGGCAACAAAAGGTGACATTTTGAGATGGGGTGTAGACTTTAAAGGGGCATTGTACATATGCATTAACAGATTTCATTATGAAACCCAGCAAATTAAATTCTAATAGCGATTTCACCCATTGTGACCATTTAGTAAATCTGACCTTATAGTGATTGTTTTTGTGTTCGAAAAGCGGTCGCGACCCTTTACTAAATCTGGCCCTTTCTGTTTGTGTTCCTTTATTTTGCCAGTTTTTTGTTTGTTATTTCCTTTCATTCCTCTTAACAGAATAACTGTTTTTTGTAAACATATTGGGCGTACTCCATGGATATGCGTAACAATGTTTTCCACTAGCCTTGATCTAAGGCGTTGCTGTATATAGGTGCTATACATTTTTTAATATACACTTCAGATGAATGTATTTTTACTCCACATGAAGACATTCCTCCACATGAATAAATCTCATATTTGTCAAGTCTATCAGGCATGGACTGTTGTGGTTAATGCTTTTATTTAATGCATAGACTTTTAAAACATTGCTTGATTGGTTGCAAATTTATTCATATTGTTTAGATATCTGTGTACTAATGAGTTCACCCAGGTCATGATGTCAATATTGAATGCCCTGCTTTGCATACCTATTGGTTTTAGGCCTATGACCTAAAATGAATAAATTAAAGTGTTATTTTTTCCTTGCACAAACACAGTTTGGAAGGTAAATCTTGGTGATTGCTGTACTCTATGGTTCTATGACTCTATGGTTCTGTGTGGCTCAGTAGGTAGAGCATGGAATTGGCAACGCTTAGGTTGTGGGTTTGGGACCACATATACTGAAAAATGTATGCATTCCTTACGGTAAGTTGCTTTGGATAAAAGCGTCTTCTAAATGGCATCGATGTAAATGTACAGTAGGAACTCACCAAACTGTGTTTGTGAAGAATTAAACACTTGCGTACATTTAATCATGAGTCAAAGTTGAGGACAAATGTTTTTTCAATGCAGGCCACAGGTCTGTGGCTGTGTATACAATTATTATTTTTTGCCCTAGGTCCTAGTCTGTGCCCACTATGGCATCTAAATGTTATTTTTATGTGTCACAGCAGTCAATCGTCCATCTCAATATTTGCACTTTCAAGGTGTGTGGACTGTAGATGCTTGTGTAAACTGCTGGTTAAGGCTTTGGCTGCCTAACCACGTCCTGCCCATGCTCAACATGGTAAATGCTGCAGTTGTCTGTAGGCATGTTTCACTTCATGTACTAACCCACGTTTTTCCTCTTTTTTTTGTATAGGCTTAATCAGAATTCACTTATTCAAATAACACTTGCCACTTTTCAAACATTTCTGGATTTACTCTGACTGCAGCTGTTCAGCTCGAAAGCCTGGTAGCTGCTTGCAACCATTCCAATCAGAATGAAGCTGTCTGTGTTTCGGTCTGAAATCAGAGCCGTTGTCCCAACACGTTTTGTACAGCTTAGGCGAACTGCAGCCAGGAAGGTAGAAACTGCCCCGAGGGAGGCCAATGAAAGGGAGCTCTCTGTTGCTGAGCATGTTGACAAGGCACCAGCTGCAACTATATAGTGTGTGTGTGTGTGTGTGTGTGTGTATATAGTATATATAAATGCAAATGAAAATAGAAAAATACTTTCCCTGTTCCTTATACATGCAGTTGCAGATTTATAGTTCAATTTTCTTTTGCCCTTAGTGATGCTGAGGCATTCTGAAAATAATGTCACTCTGCATAGAAATGGAGGCTATGGAAAAGTAAAAAAATTATACAAAAACAATGTAATCAATAGGCTGTTTTCCCCCTATAAGTGTCAGTGTCTTTATTTAAGTATGCTCACACAACTCAGGCTGAGAGTATTCGGGGGCCCTATTTGGACCCGAGTCACTCATCGTGTGAAGAAAGCATTTTGAGATTGCGGTGTCATATACGGTTGCATGGAGTTGAATGATTTCCGCCCGGGTGTTCATCAGCCTCAGGTAAGTGGGCTGTCAGTATGTTGGATTTCCAGTCATCTTGATGATGAATTGTAGCAGCAAACAGTGCACTGTCTCTCATGCAGCGGGTCTAGCATGAGAACAAAAACCCCCGAGCTAAAACTCACATAAAGGATAGGAACTTGAGAGGTTAACTGACCCAAGATCTCTGTTCAACTGAATGATTTCTGCAGAAAATATGTGAGTTTTACCCATGTGCTTTCCTTAGTCCTTATTGCAGTATGAATAGCCTAGTCTGCAATGTCCTGTTCATTATCCTGAAACTGTAATCGCCCATAATGCATTTATTTCTCTCTTGCCTGCTACAATGTAAAAAGCCCTTAATGCAGTCTGGGACAATGAGGCAGTGGGGAAAGAAAATAATGGATCAGTCTTGTGTTAAATTTAACTAAATGTTGATGTTGGCATTGTGATGTAGATTGCTGATGATGTAGCTTAATATGTCCAGGACAGCCATGCACATATGCTTTGAGGCCTTGCTTTGCACATGGGCTGTCCGAACTTGCTGCAAAGAAGGTCAAATCCTAACACCCATTCAGTTTCCTATCCTTTTGAAGATATGCAAGGTAATGATGATGCAGTTCTTCTTTAAACCAGGGATTTGTTTGGTGTTTTGAGCAAAATCATTTTTGTAATGTAATTAAAAAAAAATCAATAGTTTCAGATTTCCCTATTACCGACAATATGTTTATGTAATTGTGGAATCTATTAATTAATTGAATCTTTAATGTTCTTATCACCATCTGTGATTTTAGTGAAGGAACGTGGTGAACCTGATTTATTTCCCACAATGCAACAGTGAGAGTGGAAGCATTCAGTCATCATCCCCCATAAAGTACTTCTGTAGCCATTTCGAGCAAATCATTTTTTTATGAGTATTTATTTGGTTAGATATTTTTCCTAAACAATTTGCAAGATGATAATTAAAAATAAATAAATATGTATAAGCATTTTAATGTTTAACAGTTTCAAGGAATCTTCATTTTTGAGAAAGGAGTATAGTTGGTGCTTGTCTGCACATCTCTCTGGAGCCTCTTCAGATTGTGTGCTCTTTTATTGATTGATGGAAGTGCACTCTATCAATTAGGGAGTGTCGACATGGTGCTTAGATAAGGATCAGTAGCAGCTCAAGGAGCTCTTATGCCTGTTAATGCAGCTCAAGAAGATACAGGTACAGGGGTCCTCCTGGAATGTGTTGTTGTTGTTATAATAATAATAATAATATTACTGTTATTTCTTGACCAATACCTTCATCTAGGCTGGCTTACCTGCCTCATATTTTACGTAAAGTTTTGTAAAAGCCTGATATTTACCAGAGCAGTTCAGATTAAGGTCCCAATTTAACGGTACAACAACAGTGCCCAATCTGGAATTCAATACCAGAACTCTGGTTACATGCCCAGTTTCCAAACAAATGTGCCCCGTTGCTATCCCTAATATGGCTGAACAACCGTTCCAAGCAATTCAAGCAAGCAGACTGTAGCTATTACTCTCTTTTTTTTAAAGCTTCACTTTCAGCTGTGTTTCTCTTGTTTTTGTTTATGATATGGTATTTGTAATTTGTGCAGGGATTATGTGCTTAAAGCAGTTGCCACTCTTAGCTGAGTGACTGGCAGTAAAAAGAACAGAGAGATAATAATCATAAAAACAATGGGACGATAATAATGCTATCAACAATGAATGCATTTTGAGAAAGAACATCAAACCGCTTCTAACGATTGTTCCAAACTCTGCTTATCACCTCGCTGTTCTTTACCGTTCTCACCCTAGGTGGTCATAGGAAATGTCATAACTGTACTTTGTCAGAAAATGCTTCTGCATTTGAGAGCAAACATGTTGCAGCATCACAGAGACCACTGCACACATCAAGCAATGGCTGCAAAATATGAACGTCAACAGCTGTTGTTTGTTTGTTTGTTTATTTGTTTATTTATTTATTTGTGGGTTTATTTATTGTCAAATGATATAGACTGATTTTGTGATGTACTGTACAATGTTCATCTCAATCATAGAAACTGAGAAAGAAACTGTGACAGAAACCAAGTTGTGGATTTCTGTGTCTACTCTGAAATTTTCAAGTGGAGGAAAGAGCTCAAGGAACCCTTTTATGTTAACAAATCCGATGAATGATCTGAATGCACCTCACTTCACTTCACTGATCAGATTTTAATTGTGTTCTTAAACATGACTTAAGAAAAAAGGAAAAGGGGGGAACTTTATTAATTTTATTATTATTGATTAGCTGTACACGGGCAATGCCAACCACACCCGGCAGGCAGCCTATGCAGCAATCATTGCACTGTTCTCTGAAATTAAATTTAAAATCCAAAGAAGTGGAATTTATTGTGCTGGATGATCTGACATGTTTATTTGAAGAACATTTGGCATCCCTCTACAATATCCCAAAATGTCAGTTTATGTCAGATATCGTGCTTCCTGAAATGTATGATATTGTCTCCACACACATTAATTCATGATATTTCAGCAGTAAGCCTTCCAAAAGAGCCATGCCATGTCATGCCTCACATACATCTAATGTATCATTCATTCAATAGTAAGTTTTAATAGTGTAATCTTGCCTCTGTTATGCTTGCATGTCAGTAATGAACTGGCTATGAAACAGCCTGCCTAGGAAGCTGGAAGCATGGAATGTAGTAATGTTGTATTTGAAGCTTAATTAGTTGTTGTGTTCCAGAATGTCTGCATTGGTACTGTTTGCTGCTCACAATTAGATGGTGTTGCTGCCAAACTTAGCATTAGCACAGCATTCAGGAAATGTGAAACACCTCTGTACTCTTGCAGTGGAGCTCAGTAGAGAGAACGAGCATGTGAGTTAGCCTCCACTACAGAAGATGATGTCACCCCTCTAGAGCTGGAATAAGCGCACGATCAGTCCCCATGGATAGGGAGCTAATCGTATCCCTTGTGCCGTACATAAGGGGAAGTCTGCTGTTCAAATCTCAGAACTGAAACAAACTCCCTGAAACATACTGAAACATAAGTAGTTGTGCTCGAATGGAGAGATTAGGTTGGGCAAATATCTGAAATCGGTACCAGACAAGGAAATACAAAGTTTGCCAGCCTCAAAATGAACTCCAGTTCAGGAGTTATTAACCATGGATGTTGGTGATGTTTCAAAAAACATCTGACTGGACAAAATGAATTTGTGGTGCAACTGGCTGGCTGTTCTTTATTACATTCAATACAGTGATTTGTCTGCCACATCAAAAACATTTTCTTTTGTTGTGTCTGGGGGAGAGCTATTTATCAGTGGGGTCTTGTGGATAGGAAACTGGGCCTGCAGGTTACAGGTCTGAATCTCAGGTGGTACAATATAGTTGTACTCTTGAGTAAGGTATTTAACCTAAATACTGCAGTAAATAACCTGATTTATTCATAGAAAAAAAGAGAAATGTAAGTTGTGGAAGTAACCATGGATAGTGGCATCTAATATAAATCACACAATATCATCATCACAAATACAAAATAGCAAATTACATAATTCTAGACTATTCTAATTTTAAGTCGAGATGTAGCTGATTCCAACTAAGATGTATGTAAACTTTCCAGAATTCCTTTCCTCTTTAGCAGAGTTTAGTCTCAAAGCAACACTATGACAGCATTTATATGATTATAAAATCACAAAAATAATTAGGCCTATAAATATATTGCAACAATATAATATTCTCTTGCCATTTACTGTATAATATTAATTATTACATTGTGGCCATGGACAATAGGAAATGGGAGTCACTAACATAGGTTATTACCCTAAAATTATTGCTTTCTGGGGCATGCCTGCCTTATTGAAATATATTTTGAGAGATGGCAATAAAAAAAACTTTAAAAGAGGTAATGACAATGCGAAGTGTTGATTACCCAGAGAAAATCAGTGTACAAATCGATCGCATTGATTTGTATTTTTTTTCAAGCTAAACATAAACCTAACTCCTGAGAGAGACCTCTTCCTTGCTTTAGCGGGGAAGAGAGAGGGTGTAAGCGTGAGCTATTTTGAAATTATAGGTGGTAAATACCAACCTCTCAAGATGCTATCGAAGGCAGTGGCCAGGATGGTTATTAAGTGCAGTGCCACTGGGGAAAACGGCAAAGATTACTTTCACTCTGCAAGTGTAAGGCAGCCTCATAATGGGATCTGATATAGGGGAGCTGCAGAGCCTCCTTCGGCTACCCTAAGTGTCCTCGGCAATATTGTTTCAGCCGTGCAGCTTCTACGTAGGGATTTCCTCGCTTCCCTCCAAGACCTTAACGTGTGATTTCATCATCAATGAACAGCAGTGAATTCTGACCGCTGCAGAGCCTGTTACATAGATCTGTTATGGAGAGATCTTAATCAACACTGTTTCATCATTGTAAATGAGATTCATGATTGCTGCCTTCCTTTTTGTATCTGTAACTAGTTCTCAATGGTATCCATAGGACATAATCTCACGCAGGCACGCACACACACACACACACACACACACACACACACACACACACACACACACATACATATATATACAGGTAACTGACAAAATAAAGGTATGTGAATGGTTCTAGTGGCTCTGTTATGATGTGGGGTGCAGTTTGGCCCACTCAACCCCTTAGAGGGCAAGGTAAACACCAATAAATACAAAGCAATTGTGAGTGATCACCTTCATCCCATGGTGAAGTATTTCTATCCTGATAGGAGTGGTCTTTTCCAGGATGACACTTCTCCCATCCACAGGGCACGAGTGGTCACTGAATGGTTTGATGGGCATGAAAACAGTGTAAACCATATGCAATGACCGTCTCAGTCATCAGATTGCAACCCAATTGAACATGAGAGATTCCTGACTGGTGCATGAGACAGTGTTTTCCACCACCATCAACAAAACATCAAAAAATGATGGAATTTCTCATGAAGAATGATGTTGCATCCCTCCAATAGAGTTCCAGACACTTGTAGAATCTATGCCAAGGCACATTCTGGCTGTTCTGGTGGCTCGTGGTGGCCCAACGCTCCACACTTTACACTCCAATGGTGTTTCCTTTATTTTGGCAGTTGCATATATATTACATATATATATATATATATTGGCAGTTATATATAGTATGTTTATAAAGCATATACATATAAACATATATATATTTTTATATTTTTTTTTTTTTTTTGGGGGGGGACTGTTTCTGTTTGACCTGGAAGGTAAGGCTTAGAATATTTTTTCAGCAAACATTGTACTCTGAATATCTTTACGTAGAGTTAACAGTGTTTCCTCTCCAATTTAATACATTGAATGCGGCCTCCTCATGCCTCCTATAAAGCAGCACCCGCAGAAGCCTCAGTGCTGTGCCTGCGTCTGCTGTGGTTTTAAACTCCACGCTCTTAGACGCTGTCTGCATACCAAGTCCGCTACGACCACTTCATGTTCTCAGACTGTCACACTTCCCACATTCATCAAGCCTATTTGACTCACTGCGCAATTAGCTTTGTGTCTTTTGGGAGAGAGAAAAATGTTGGAATTAATAAACGATAATATGGGGAATCGTATTTTAGAGCTAAAGGTTCTGATGGTGTAGCCTAAATGCTTCCTCTCCCCAGAGAAGAAATTAATTTTAACGAGCGCACTTTGAAACTTGCCTGCATTGATTAGTCATAATCGCTCCTTTCCACACAAAAAGATAATGAATGACAGACCCTTAATGTTATTTCCTTTTTCTTTCTTCTTTTTTCTTCTAACCAGCGAACAGTTGTGTAATCCAATTAAAAAGTGAGGATATTGAAAGCATCTCTTATCGAATCCAGTCTCTATTTTTTCTTTTTTTCGTTCACTCTCCACAGAAATGTGTCTATTGCCGGAAAAGAATTAAGAAGGTTTTGGGGGCGTGTATCCAGTGCTCGTGTGGCCGATGCCTGACCTCCTTCCATGTGACTTGTGCACATGCCGCTGGGGTTACCATGGAGCCTGACGATTGGCCATATGTGGTGTTCATCACCTGCCACCGCCACCAATCACGGAGCTCCAATGCTGTGAGTACCTACACCTGCAGTTCATTGATTCAGCATCAATGGAACTTTGCAGCATTTTGTGTAAATGAAACTCAACTGTCCAAATACACATTACAAATTCAGATATTGCGAAATAGTGTGGACATTTATCAAATATGTTGATTTTTTTTAGTGATATTTAATTAAACGAGTGTAGTCCTAAACATTTCATGTTCTCTAGAATCAATGACATTTTCATTTCCTACCTATCGTAACAAACATTAATTATGCAAGATATTTATTTTGGTTCCCTTTTTTCCCTCAGAGGTCGGCATTCACAAAGAAATAGTATACATTTTTCAATTCTCAAAATTTCCTAAAAACACATTGCCCAAACATAAAAACATTATCTGGGTTGCATGCATATCAGTAACACTCCATATATGGAAGTATGGTTTGCAGACTGTGGATTCCATCGTGACCATTTTGTTGGATACCTAAAGCCAGGTGAACATGCAGTCATTTTTTCTGAAACAGATATGCTGTGATTGCAGTAGGATCGATGGAAAATGGCCATTGGGATGCTGAGAGCAGGAATATCAATGAGTAGGGTCTGTACTCATGATGAAACCAGAAAGATTAAGTTCTTCACAGGTCTTTGTTAGAGCAATTACTTGCTCTAACAAACAACATCGATTGTGGCATCTCCGGAATTCATATGTTCCTTTTACAAAGATGGTTGTTAGACACTGTGTTCACTTTCCATACAGTATGGAAATAGCTTCAGATTCAATATCCAAGGCATTCCATAAATGTTGACTTACTGAACAATATGCATTGGTGCATTGGGTAGCACATCATACAAGAAATTAACAAAAGGAAAAGTTGTTCCAAATGTTGTGGAAACACAACATTGATGGAGCAAATTCATTAAAATAAGGGCTCCTCTAATGTTAAAATAGCCTCTTGGAATCTTGGTGTTTGACCTTAGTTTTTACTTACACATTAAATAAATAGTCCACACTTGCTTTCATGATTCATATTTCTAATAAATATTTCTAAAATCAAGCATTACCTGTCTCAATGATTCTGAGAAGGCATGCATGCTTTTATATCATCCTTACAATGCCCTATTCTCACCTTCAGTTAGTGCAGAATTCAGCCACTAATACTAATAAGAGGTCTCATATAACACCTGTTTTAGCATCCTGACACTGGCTTCTGGGTTTTTCACAGCCTTTCTACACAGCTTTCCATTTCCATTAACTAAGCATGAGTTGATTGACTTTCTTGTGGAAGACTTTCTTGTTTTTTTCCTGATGCTGGTAGACTGCCACGGCATATACAGGCCGTATTGCCGCACATGGTGGCCCAACACCTTATTAAGTGATTTTACCTTTCCATTTTTTCATTCACTACCTGGGCACCTGAGACAATGCAATGCAAGTTGGAACACTGCACAGCTATGCAACATATGGCCTATTTGTATTTGTCTCTATTGGGACATGTCTATGTCTCTATGTGCAGGAAATATAGGAACTACATTTATTTCTTGCATAATTAATGCCTCTCAGTACATTTTTGTTGTGATCAATATTATGTTCAATAATAGATTCCATCCAGAAATGTTTTTTAAAAACAACATTTCAGAATGCCCCATTAATTTGGTATTGTACCACATTTTTCCATAAGCAAGGTTAATGTTGTTAGCATAAGACTATATGGTTGACAGTGTTGCCAGATTCTCTTGCCAGTCAATCCCCCAAAATATGAATGTTACTCAAAAATCAAAAGTTGACTCCCATACTCATTTTCAAATTGAACACAATCCCCCCATACCCCATTTAAAAATTCCCCAAATACCATTGACCCTCATGCATATTTACACTTAAACTTCCATAATGAGTTATTCACAATCCCTGCTGTACATTTGGGGAAAATCCCCAATCCGGTAACTCTGATGATTGGACCATTTCAATATGTGTTATTCTTCGTGTTTTTTTGTTTGTTTTGTTTGTTTTTTTAACAGAAGAGCAAAGCTTGTAAAAAGGACATTGTCCTCGGCCAGACAGTCATCACAAAGCACAAAAACCTGAGATACTACAGCTCCCGGGTCACGGACATCATGTCGCAGACCTTCTACGAGGTCATGTTCGATGATGGTTCCTTCAGCAATGACACTTTTCCGGAAGATATTGTGGTAAGTGCTTCGCTTTGACCTTCAACGAGGCTCTCACAATCGGCTTACAAAAACATGATACAAATTCCTTTGCAACATTTTTTTATTATTTAGAAATTATTTTTGCTACAGTATCTCCATAAAGTCAAAATAATAGCAAGCAAACTATGGATGCTGTGAAAGATGGATGCTCTTTCCATATCGCCACATCAGTGAGATAAAAATGTATAGATACCACGACCACAGAATGTGGTCAGGGCCTTCCAGCATTCATATTTGTCTTTGCTTCTAGTTGAGGACAGTCTGTCTTGGTATCAGACAAGAGTCCTAAATCCCCTTATATTCAATATTGCCTGTGTTTCTCTGTGGTGTCTGACTCGGCTATTCGCATCAGCCAATGCCTGTACTGTATGCATGAATGGTGATGTCCACAATGCTGATTGAAGGTGACAGAATGGAGCCTTTCAAAAGTCACCTGAATTGGCTTCTCGCCTAGCGCACGTCAGGGTCCTTATGACCAGGCATGCCACAGATGGCCTGTCACAAGGAATTGCATTACTGGTCCTGTGGCCGTTGCCCGGGGGGGCGGGGGTGTGTGTAAACAGGCCGCCTCCAGCTTAACGGGTAATGCTGAATAAGCTCCGCCCACACACAGAGCCAAGATGGCAGCCTCTCTCTTATGTCAAGGACACTCCTGGAAAAGGTAGACTTCGTGTTTGAGACACACAAAAAACACATGGAAACCTTTCCATCTAAAAAGTTATTGTTTTCAGGCTCTTTTCAAGGCTCACTGTCACTTGGTTTTTGTGATCAAGAAAGAAATGCAGGATATCTGACTTTGATGTGTCAGGGAACAATGTGGCATCTGTAACCTTGGCCATTCTCATCAAAAAACTGTTTGAGGCAGAAAATCTGGAAGATTCCGAACTGGCAGGCAGTCTGTTTTTTAATTGAACAGGAAGGGGAGAGTGATAAAATAAAAAAAAGCTCTTGTATGTCAGGAGGAAAAGTACACTGTTGATATTTGAACCTGAGATTAAAAGCCTGTTGGTCAGTCATGGCCCTTGACTCCTGGAGAGAATTAAGAGCCAAGATGACCCTGCTGTGCCTTTGATGATATCTAGCAACAACTTTTCAGTCCTCCAGCTTTGAGTTTTCCTCTTAACTTTAGTCCTGTAAATATGTATTTCTAGTGCCTAGTGCCCCATTATTCGCCTCCGTTCAATGATGTCCCTTTTTGTTGAATTACAATTTCATTTAAATTTCAAATTACACATGTGAATTTGGAAGTGAATATTTTTATTCAACACCTGAATGCTCAAACTGAACACTTATTTGAATGAAAGGGGGTATTCACCCCCCAAGGTATATAGAATACTTGATGGAAGCCCCTTTGGCAACAATTACAGCTGTGTCTTTTAGACATTTTCACACATCCTTGTTTGCAAATTTTGGGCAATATCTGTCAAGTTGGTTCGGGGATCATTGATGGACAGCAATTTTCAAGTCTTGTCACAGATATTCTATCAGATTCAAGTCAGGACCTTGACTGGGCACATTCACGTTCTTCTTAGGCCACTCCAGTGTAGCTTTGTCCTTGAGCTTTGTGTTATTGTCCTGTTATAACCTAAATTTTTGTCCTAGTTTTTGGTATTTTTTCTTAGGATTTCCTGTGCTTTGCTCCATCCATTACCCCCTCAATTTTGACAAGCTTCCCAGTCCCTACTGCTGAAAAACATATCCATAACATGTTGCCACCACCTTGCTGGCAACAGTGTTGACTGGGTCATGCACTGTGTTGAGTTTGCACCAGATGTAACGCTTTGCATTTAGACCAAAAAGTTCCAATTTAGTCTCATTTGACCCCAAAACCTCACTTAAATTCTTTGTAGCAAACTCCATATGGGATTTGAGATAGGGCTTTTTCAGTAGTGGCACCCTTTTTGCTATTGCCGTACAGGCCAGTTTTTGGACATTTTTTCCCCATATAAGCCATTTAACTCTTTCAAAGCTCTTTCTGTTCTTTCAAAGTTGCGCCTGGCCTCACATTGTTTTCCCTAATTGGGTTCATCCTTGCCCAGTTGCTCAGTTTTGATGGACAGCCTGATCTAGACAATGTCTGATTGGTACAGTACACCTTCCACTTCTTCATGATTGACTTGACCGTGCTGAAAGGAATTTTCAGTGACTTTGCCTTTCTACAACTGTATTCCTGTGTTATTTTGAAAGCCTCTTGGCCTTCATGGTTAAATCTTTGCTTTTAAAATCTCTACTTGACTGAGGCACCTTACAGAGACTGGTGTATTTGTTTTGAAATAGAATTTTTGCATTGTCAGTGTGTAGTAGGTTCATATTCCAATTTAAAGGTGTTATGATTACCAGCTTTGAGGCAACAAAATGTGAAAACTGAGGGGATGAGTACTCTTGCAAGGTGCTGTATATTATCAATGCAACATTTTTCATTTTGATTCCCCCCCAAAGTGTGCTGTGTAAGTAAAAATGATGTTAGAGGGACAAAGACTTACGCAGTATTATTTCGAATCTAGTAGCAAGCTACTGTTTATTTCAATAGTTGGGAAGTGAGAAGTGACAAGCTGGTTTTTAAAAGCACTGTTTTTGTCCCTCTATTTTCTGACAAACAGTTTCTTCTCTTTTCCTCCCGATGTTTCCTCCCTACAAAGGAAAAAGGATAATGTGAAAAAAATAAGAATGTGTCATAATGAACTCTATGCTTGCAGAAGTCTCTTAATGGGTATGACATATACCATGCCAAGAGTCATGCTTGTGTGCTTGAGTGAGATGCTAAATGTGCTACCTGTTGATCCAGACTTGCCATGGTTTGGATCACAATCTTGTCAGAATTCAGAATGCAGGGAACTACACATACTCTTCTTGTGTGCATGTCTTATGTTTTCTTTCACCATACAAAATACAATTCAACAGGGTTCAGTAATACAGTCCATAGCAGAATATATGTATATGTATTTTTTTTTGACTATTTTCTTTTCTCAGAACATGCCATGTGTAGATTCCAGATGAGATGTGCATTTAATAGATCCTGATCATTCATCTTATTTTTTCAATCATGAGGTCTCATAATCACATGAAAGATTGTATATCTTTCATGTGTATATAAGAAGTACAGTATAAGATGGTAATATTTATGCATGCAATGAATAATACATGCATATTGCTGTTTTAAGACAGTCAATCCTGTAAATTGTTTCCATACATAGCCTACATTGTAATTAAAGCAAATTTGATGGCATGCATTACTGTTTAAGGAAGTTATGAGGTCTTTGATCAACCCAGAACAACTGCTATGTTTTAAATCTACCAGGAAGCGTGTTGATACAAAATATATTACTATCATATTCCTTCATAGATCATTCGTCATGACTAGGGCCCGGAGAAAATCTTGCGTTGTTATCTTGCATGCATTTCAGTCCATCAAACAAACAATAATCTCAGTTAATCATTCAATTACCACTTAATCAGACCCATGAGAAGAATGACAGCACAATATGTATGTCCATTGACACTTATCACGTGTCAGATGTGTAGTGTATTAGACAATGCGGCAATAAAAAAAAAATTGTTGAACGTATTGTAGTCCAATTTCAGCGTGCTTTTCTATGCTACTATTAAAGTATCATCCGATATTATATACATGTTCAACTTCTAAATTAACCACATGGCTGAGCAGCTTGTTTAAAAGTTCCTGGGAGGTAATTTTGCTATGCAGTTTCAAGGTACTTGTAGGTACATAGACTCCCACAGTTTTTGGACATCAAGTTAACCGTTAGTGGATTTGCTGTTTCTGTAGTCCGAAAATTTGATAAAAACTCTTTGGATGCATAGTACATTGTATTGAAAGGGAAAAAATATTTAAATCGATTTTGGGTGAACTATCACTTTAACTGCTGGTCTATTGTAATATTTGTTGTGTTGTTCAAAATAAATTAAACCTTTAAATGATTGCTGAACTTGGAGTGCCTACAGCAGCACCTGGAGGACAACTGCTGAAATTCAGCTTGACAGCCCATATGGTCACATGCTCAAGTTTCCTCAAGTCATGACATTAGTACCAAGATTTAAAATTGGCAGTCACACTATACATTAAATGGCCTTAATACCTGTGTAATTACACTGTAACTACAGAAGTAAGTCCAGTGTAACTACTATCATTACTAACTACTATGTAAATATTATCAACGATTGCATACACATGCAGCATGCTTCTATTAATCTTTAGATTAACCTTTGCGTTATTGCTTTGTGTGCACCTCACATAAATAGATTTGCCACAAGTTCAGTAAAATATGGAATAATGCAATAATACTAGTTAAAAGTAGTTAAGAGTAAAATATTCTGTTTCAAATTCACACAGGACGGAATTTGTTACATATTTCCATTCTGTGATGACAGCACAAGGACCCAGATGTAGACCAGAATCAGGCAGAGAGGAACGTTTAATACAAGCAAGATTCAAAAGCCGATAGTCAGGGTTAGCAAAGACACAAAATCGAAATCCAAAAGAGTAGTCAAAAACAGTCCAAAAATCTAAAACCAAATAATCAGAGAAGGCAAACAAACAAAATTAGCAGGCAAACTCGAAGTAAATCAGAAGGGGTGTCTCGGAATAATGCAACAAACTCTGGCTTACAAGTAATCGGCACAGTGAATGAGGATCAACGTTCTGAAAAAGACTGAAAGCAAACAAGGAACTTAAATACAAACAGGGAAAGTGACACAATAGGAATCAGGTGTGACTGGGAGGGGAAAAGGGCAAGAACACAGGTTAGAATGATTAAGGATAACTAATACAATAACGAGGGGAAACGAAAGACACAGACTGGGAAGCACATAGACACACTAAAAATACACAACCTGGAAGAGCAGGCAGACACGTGCACAGTTCGAAAGGGAGGAACGCATAGAAAGAAAATGCGTGCAGATAAAGAGAGAAACGTTCAGGGATAGGACAACGAGAGAGAGAATGATAGCAGTAGATAGAAATGTGAGAAAATGAGTAATTAGTAATGTTAGTAACGAAATCGAAATCCCTACATCTAACTAATATGTACAGAGTGTTAGAAAGAAAGAAGGAAGTAAATGAGATAAGAAAATAAGACAGAAAACCTGTAAAGTCGAACTCACCCGAATAGTGCAATAACAAAGACAAGGAGTGGATCTCGAACAACAAGGAACACAGACAGACGGGGAACTGACGTGAATGAACTGTAATGACAAAAATAATAAAATACAAAAACAAACAGAACGTTGCAAAACATAACACATTCACATATTTTCTCAAACTTTGATGCTGAAACAGTAGGTAATACCAAGTTTATGGTTTCTGATACAATTATACAGTGCCCTCCAGATGTATTCATACCTCTGATTAAATGGGGTTTGGAGGGATTGTGAAATTACATATAAAAAAGTAATATTAAGAGCATTGCACAAAGAAAACAACTGCAAATGTCAAGTACTGAATCTAAGTGAGAGTACACCATTCCTTTGCTGAAAAACTTCAGGTTACCATTTTCCTCAGCAATTTAGGATCCAAGCAGAAAAAATCCCTGTGATACTTAATCATGTTCTTGTAGTACCGCAAGCCACTGGGGAAATGGAAGTTTCAAGTTTCTGAGTGTAAGTCTGCATACACCCTTTGTATGCAATGTGTCATCACTCAAAAAATCCCTACAATACAGTTCATACAACAACATATGGAAAACTGAGCAAAATTCACTATTGCATTTTTGTATTCATGTGTTCATTTTCATATTATTCATAATCATATAATTCATGTACATTTACATCTGACTAGATCAAAATGTTACCCATATCTTAAAGCATGCAATGAGGTTTCCAACACATCAAGTGTTCTTGTGTTTATGGCGTATATAGATCAAAAGCTACAGTGTTTTGTAGTGACCCTGGGTAGAACCAAAATGTCATAAAAACTACTCAACCATACTTTTAGATATAAAAGTCACATTTGTGTCAAGAAAAATTTCTCCAAAGTACCTTTCTATGTACTAAACTCCCAAAAAATCCAAAATGTACTGTATATTTTTCCTGTACAAATATCCTTGATATAAGAGATCCATCTGAAAAATCATCTTTGTACTCTGCAGTTATTTCTGATGACGACATCTTGTAGTTGTCGTATAAGCTCTGTCATCTTTTAATGAGGCTAAACAGGCAATTCACCCACATCTAGTTCACAAATGACTACTGACACAAAACAAATCCCTAAGACACTGGGCAACAGAGTAGCCAAAGCATTATTTGATATTATTCATTGCAACTGAACAGTATTTGCAATACTTGTTCTTATGCACTATGCAGAGCATAAATATAAAGGTCTATAAATAGATACTAGATGTTCTCTCCATTCAGGTGAAGCTCGACCCTGAATGGCCTTTCTTTTTAAAACCCTTGAGTAGTTTAATTTATCTTTCTAAAGTATACAGTTAATAATGCCCCAACACAGTTAAGATGGTAAGACTGGTATAAACTTTGGGGGAAAATAATATATTTAGCTGGGTGATTATGTATTTTTATACTTAACTGATGTTGACACTTTCATGTTACCACTTTAATACTACAAATCAGAATTAAAGGCACTTGATAATGGCAATTCAGACATTTTCATTATAGATGTATTTATGTATTATACAAAAAGGTTGTATCTGCAGAACACATAGGATCTTTCTTCATTTAAGTGTATTTTTTTTTTTTTTTTTTTTTTTCCTCATACCAATTTTTAGTAATCTTCACCTGACAAAACATTCTGTCATTCAAGACTGCAGATTCCATTTAATCCCCTCAATGATATGACTGACAGCACCACTCCTTATAGCTTAATTGCGTTGATCTTCAAACCCCAGTTTATCCCCTTGCAGCAATTCAAGCAAATTATTCCTGGAGGGGCTTGTGGATGTTACAGAACTCATGCATAGGGATTTATCTGTCAAGATGTTATCATCTATATATCAAGGGGTTTTATCAAAAACAGAGACTTTTTCTCTCAAATATGTTGCAAATACTTTAATATCGACAATGATTTCTCGATATTGAGCTTAATCCCTCTTATTGAAAGGGCACATAGAAATGTACTCTGAGGAAACTTTTTCTTAATAATATAATATACGCCATTTAGCAGATGCTTTTATCCAAAGCGACTTACAGTAGTGAATGCATACATTTTCAGTATATGTGGCCCCAGTGGGGATTGAACCCACAACCTAAGCGTTGCCAACGCTGTGCTCTACCAACTGAGCCACAGAGAACCACATACCACATTCTTACGATTATAACACACACACACAGACATTATACACACCCAGGAAGAAGTACATTTGAAATTGAACCCCAAGGAAATGGCATAGCAGGACTCACCCGAGAATGGAGCAATTAAGGGGTAGCTGGGTAGCTTGTCCCATTAACACACTGTTCTAGTGTGTGGATGGGCCACACAGTCTGGTATTGAGTCCTGACGGTGCAAGTAGGGACCCAGTGAGCAAATTAGGCATTCCCGCCCTGCAGGATGGTGGTAGTGTCGCCCTGGAAGGAAGAGACTGAGTGAGTCACGCAACCTGCAACCCCTCTTGTCAATCGGGCACCCACAGTCTGCCTACAGAAGCTACGCATGAAGTGTCCTCCTCAGACTAAATGTTTGTGCTAGCTTAACTGGTATGTCATTACGCAGGAGAGTGTTTGCTTGTCTGCATTGACTAAGGAGAAAATAGGAGTTAAATGCAAAAAAATAATACAGCCATTACTGACCCTTAACATGTAGCCTAAGCTTGATACATACATTTACATTACATTTTAAGCATTTTGCAGACACTCTTATCTTATCCAGAGCGACTTACAAGATGTGCATTAATACATGGTAGGAAAAATCATAGTTCGCGCAAGAGATCAGTGCAGTAATACAGCAATAGACATCTTTGCAGGCAGCTGTGTACCATACCTGTAACACTGGGAAGGAAAAGGTTAGTAATTGATTTATTTATTTATTTATTTTTTATAAATGAGGAGTAGGCAGGGATACATACACAAGAAGTGTTGAGCAAGTAAGCAATGACAATTGGTGATGACAATTGGCTAGCTGTACAGAATTCAGTGGTAGTGGAGTCTGAAAAGGTGAGTTTTGAGTCTCTTGCGGAAGATCGCAAGTGATTCCACAGTCCTGACCGATTGCGGAAGGTCATTCCACCACCGAGGGGTCAGGACAGGGAAGAGGTGGGGGGACAGTCAGTTTGCCCTGCAGAGCGGAGGGGTCTGGCTGGGGTGTAGGGTGTCTGTAAGGAAGGGGGAGCAGTTCCTCTAGCCACCTGAAAAGCAAGCACCAGTGATTTGAATCTGATGCGTGCTGCGATGGGGAGCCAGTGCAGAGAGGAGAGTAGAGGCGTGACGTGGGTGAACTTCAGTTGATTGAACACCAGTAATGCGGCAGCATTCTGGACTAGTTGCAATGGCTTGATGGCCCAGGCCGGTAGGCCTGCCAGCAAGGAATTGCAGTAGTCCAGATGCGAGATCACCAGGGCCTGGACCAGGAGTTGTGTGGGCTCATGGATGAGGAACGGTCGGATCCTCCGGATGTTGTGGAGGGAGAATTAGCAGGTCCAAGATTATAGCTGCGATGTGGCCCGTGAAGCACAGCTGGTTGTCCGGGGTCACTTCAAGACTCCTGGAAGACTGGAACAGAGACACTATGGAGCCTTCCAAGGCAATTGAAGCATAAATCATCAGGGAGCCCTTCGCTGGGAGGAAGAGCAGCTTAGTCTTCCCCAGGTTCAGCTTCAGGTGGTGGGTGGACATCCAGGCAGAGATGTCAGCCAGGCATGCAGAGATCCGTGCCAGGACCTGGGTCTCAGAAGCAGGTGTAGAAATAAGCCAAGGGCCAGCGCTTTGTTCACTTCATGTTTGTTTTTGCGAACTGTTCCCAACAGTGTGATTTGTTTGTGCAGCAAACCAGCTGCGAGTTTTGCACTTGTAAACCAATTGTCAGTGGTGACATTTATGCCTGAGTTGTATACTGGCTCCACCAATTTCTTCACAACTAATTGATTAAAAATATTTTAATTGAAAATTAACAGAAAGCCGGTAATAGCATGCACAAATATTACACTCTTACATACCTCAGGTCTCTAGCGACCCTATACATTTTTTAGAGAAAAAACATTATTAAAAAAATAGATTTTTGACAATTTTGACATTTTGACTCTGGAAAACTGTTAAAAACAAATAGTTTGAGGAATAGCAGGGGGTTGACCGCTTAACTGAAAAAAATGAATGAATTAGAGTGGAGGTAATTCGACCTGGGTCACTAACGACCCGAGGTATGCATTTAAGGGCTAAATGATGCTCAATTGGTATTATGGGGCCTAATGTGTGCCAAGAAAACATTCCCCACACCATTACACCACCACTACCAGCCTGAACCGTTAACACAAGGCTGGATGGATGGATGCATGGATTCATGTTGTTTACGCCAAATTCTGACCTTACCATCTGCATGTCACAGCAGAAATTGAGATTCGTCAGACCAGGCAGCTTCAACTGTCCAGTTTTGGTGAGCCTGTGCCCACTGTAGCCTCACTTTCCTGTTCTTAGCTGACAGGAGTGGAACCCGGTGTGGTCTTCTGCTGCTGTAGCCCATCCACCTCAAGGTTTGACGTGTTGTGCATTCAGAGATGCTCTTCCGCATACCACTGTTGTAACGCGTGGTTATTTGAGTTACTGTTGCCTTCCTCTCAGCTTGAACCAGTCTGACCATTCTCCTCTGACCTCTTTCATTAACAAGGCGTTTTCACCCACAGAACTGCCGCTCACTGGATGTTTTTCGTTTTTTGCACCATTCTCTGTAAACTCTAGAGACTGTTGTGCATGAAAATCCCATGAGATCAGCAGTTTCTGAGATACTCACACCACCCCGTCTGGTCAAAGTCACTTAGATCACATTTCTAAGTGATCCCACATGATTGGCTGATTAGATAATTGCATTAACAAGCAGGTGTACAGGTGTACCTAATAAAGTGGCCACTGAGTGTATATATATATACTATACAATGTTTAAGTACAAGGAAAATACAGTACATACTCCCAGATATAGAATGAATGCATGTAGTGCGGTGCAGGCTTTTCTCCTCCCATTCGTTATGAAATAAAATTCTGTCTGCTTGAAGCTGAATGTGAACTAATTAGTTTTTTTTGTTATCTTTCACCATGGCTTGGGGCCCTATCAGACTGCCAATTCGGTACAGATAAGAGCTTATGCAGGGAAGCAGCTGATGTTTTATCGTAAATTTGAGCAGCTCTGCTCATCAAAGCACCACTGAAGGTGGTTTTTATTCCCCAAAACCCACTCCCAAAGTAATGTTACCATTACAACAGTGAAATCTGCTAATAATATACAGCTGCAAAAAAGCTTTAAGCTTTAAAATTGATATGCATGTACAGTTATGTATATTTTGTGACTGGATGTGCATTTCTTTGGTCATATGTACATATCTACTAATGCTCTATAGATTTACGTATAGTAAGAATTTAAAATAATCTTTATTACGTAATATATTTTGTATTGCACATAATTATTTATTATATATTTATGGATATATTAGGATAACCTGTATGAGTTGAGGCTTTCATTTGTTTAAAATGGGTTTTGTCATGCAACATACACTACCGTTCAAAAGTTTTAGAACACCCCCATTTTTCCAGTTTTTACTTACATTTAAGCAGTTCAAGTCCAGTGAATAACCTGAAATGGTACAAAGGTAAGCAGTAAACTGCCAGAGGTCAAAAAAAAAAAAAAAAAGAAAAAAAAAGTTGACCTGAACTGAAAAATTATGTACATTTTTTTAATACATTTGATAAAAAAAGGCCCTACACCATCAAAAGGCACACGAAGTAAGGAAGTCTCAGTTTCAACTGTAAAGAGAAGACTTCAAGCTGCAGGTTTGACAGGTCGAATGGCAGTAAGAAAGCCATTGCTAAGATGGCAAAATAATAAAAAGAGGCTTGCCTGGGCCATAAAGCACTGCCAGTGGACTACTGAATACTGGAAGATCTTATGGACCGATGAATCAAAATGTGAAATCTTTGGTTCATCACGCAGGGTTTTTGTATGCCGTCGAGTAGGCGAAAGGATGGTTTCTCAGTGTGTGACACCAACTGTCAAACATGGAGGAGGAAGCGTGATAGTCTGGGGCTCTTTTTCTGGAGCCTGAGTTGGCAACTTGCACAGAGTGACTGGCACCCTGAACCAAAAGGGCTGCCACAGCATTTTGCAGCGCCATGCAATACCCTCTGGTCTACGCCTAGTTGGTCAGCGGTTCATCCTACAGCAAGATAATGACCCAAAACATACCTCCAGGCTATGTCAGAACTACCTTAGAAGAAAAGAAGAAGACCGTATGCTTCAAATCATGGAATGGCCAGCACAGTCTCCAGACTTAAACCCCATCAAGCTGGTTTGGGATGAACTGGACAGAAGGGTGAAAGCAAAGCAACATACAAGTGCAACACATTTGTGGGAACTTCTGCAACAGTGTTGGGAAGAACTTTCCGAACAATATTTGATTTCCATTGTAAAAAGAATGCTACGAGTGTGTTTGGCTGTTATATCTGCAAAAGGTGGCTACTTTTATGAGTAAACATTTTGATAAAATTTTGTTAAACAAAACGATTCCATGATTTATCTCCAATTGTTTATTTGTTCTATGCTTTCATTTCAGAGTACATTGAAATATTAACCTGTGTACATTTCAATAAAAAATGGAAAAATGGAGGTGTTCTAAAACTTTGACCAGTAGTGTATATATTTTTTGTCAATTCCAAATTGAATTTTGTGGGTAGACTTCATGAGTCATCAGCAGTTTCCCTATTGTTCTGTATTTATTTCTGTCAAAATAAATGTTGCTCTTTGCTGTTTGTGTGTACCAAGTTTAAAATAGGCCCCATGGTTGTTTTCTGAGAGAAAGATGAACCTGTGACTGTATTATTCTAATTTAACGTTATTGTTGAGTAATCGTGAGAAAGAAAGCACATATATTATTGGATGTCAGGTTGGATGCACTGAGCACTTCATGAGTATATATTAGATGTATGTCCATCCAAACACTATCCCTAGGTTTTTTTGTTTGTTTGTTTTTCAGAAAACAGCCCTATCTCCTGTTTAAGATTACAAAGGCTCACCCATGGCTGTCATATTGGGTATTTTCTGAAAGCTATGGTGAGAAAACACAATAAAGTCATAGTCTGCTGTAGCAGCACATTTTCTCATCTCATATAATTAGTATTTTTCATAGATTTTTTTTTTAATGAGGGAGTATATTAGGATAACCTGTATGAACATGGGAGTTTTGGCTTTCCTGTGATTAAAATAGATTTTGTCATGAAACAAATCAATGTGAATGTGAAATCAGTCTGTAAACAAAGTGAAAGCCCTCTAATAAATGCAGAGGTAGAAGCTCTGTATGGCAGTAGTGGTATGTGTGTGTATGGTTGGGGGGTGAAAGCTCTCTGTAAAACTTTGTCGCTACTAACACGTGCTAAACGGTGTAATGAATATGGCATCCCATGCAGATAACGTCCTGACAAAATGATGAGAACGAGCAGTCCGGATCATGGTAAACATATCTGGGAGTAGGCAATAGTGTTCCAAATAAATTTGGGTTTAGCAGTGAGCATGCTGAGTCAGTGGCAGTGTGGAGGGGGCGGGGGGAGGAGACTTTGGGTGGCATCCTCCATGAGGGACTAGCTCACGCCAAGTAGTAGAATGGCCAAGATTAGATGGTGTACTAGCTCGTCAGTCTGGTCCAGGCTGTTCTCCATGGCATCCAGTCTGCTCTTGACGTCAGTAGCACGTGGGCGGCTGTAACCTAATTCACATCCAAAAACCCAAATGTGTTTTCCTTGAGGGTATAATTTGCTGATTATACAGTACTTTTTTCCCAAAAATATTAAAGGTGCAGCATTATCTGTTTTGGGAAAACAACTGATATGAATTATAAGGCTTTTAACCACTTAGCATGTATTAGCTGTAATAACAACAAAACTGTTATTACATTGAGTTTTTGGTTTTTTCTATATAAACTGTGTCTTTGCAGTGAAAATAATGTCTTTCTTTTAATGGCATGTACCTACTGTTCCAGGTCAAACCAAAGATGTGGCAATGCATAATTAATTGAATTTCTTAAAGGGAACTGAAAGGTACTAAATGTAATGTGGTGCGTACATTAATAAATCATGACCCTTGCTGCCACTCTGTTACACTTTGTTCTGATAAAAATGCTGATGTTCAATTGTTAATGATGAGCACCTGCTCTTTAAGTTTTTGTCCCTTTTTCATGAGTTTTACAGCTCCAAATGATCTAATTCCTTGGTACCACATTCCATTAATGTCCCTAAGATGTTAATTTCACGTTTTAAATAACTTTTCGCCCCTTTGCTTTTTTTACTCTACAATATACACTTTTGTTCCTTCTAGAAAGAAATGCACATTTTATTTTTAACAATGCCTTTTGCATATGATCACAGTATGATCATTCTGATTGATAAGACAGGAAGATTCTTTATTGGAGCGATTTTCACCCTCCTAATTTCAGAGACGTTTTTGCATCTTATGTCAGCCAAAGGCTGCATGTCCTTGCTGGTGCGTAATTGCTAGGAGTCAATATGGTCTAATGATGCTTGAATCCGTTTAATTGCAAACACTCTGAACCAGAAAAATAGAATCACACAGCAATTTGTATTACAGAAATTTGAATTGAGCAGCTTTTTCAGAATAGCGTGCAGCTCCATGTCAAATGTTTTTAAATGGAACTTTAAAAAAAGCTTGAATAGTCTTGTGAATTTAGTTGTAGTTGTTTATCAGGTATTCACTCATTTTCAACGTGGTTCATTTTATGTAACAGTAATAGAGGGGGAAATGGGAATTATGACTGGATTCAATGAACATTTGTCCCACCATTTAGTCTCACATTTATATGCAGGAATGTCTTTTTTTGTCTTGAATGTCTTGAATCCAGACCATTATCCCTGCCGCTGTTAAGCCGTGTGTAGAATTCCATGTTGCATTTGGTGTAAAACACAGCACTAACCAGTATTATATCACTATAAGCACCATTTATAAGCTTATAGCAGTTTTGAGTCTGTTTTTTTAAACTTGGCCCTTTCACTTTGATACTTCCATCACTTATGTGTTACTTAATGCAGTGTTACTTAATATTCCATAGCCATGCTCCATAGCTTGTTCTTATCGCTACATCATTCAGAGGTTATTTGGTTACTGTGGTGTGAAAGTAATTGCCAGGAAGTTCATCACACACTAGACCTAACCATCTTATAGCCATCCCTGAATGACAAGTGTGAACAGGAGCCATTTTCAGGCATTCTGGTCATTGATGAAATTGTCAGGGTAGCAATAACGACAATAAAGCTGAATCAATTCAGAGAGGAATTGGTTCAGCTTTAACAACCTGTAGCACACATCTGGTTTTCCTGTGCCGTAAATCACAGTGAGGCATGAGAGAACCGGTCAGCGATCGACTTAAGGGATACAAGTAAAGTGTCAGTGGCAATTTGGGTTTCTATAACTGGGTGGGCCGTGTCTATTAAATGAGCCAACCCCTTCCACTCTTTTTCCAGAGCAGGGACTGCATCCGCCGCGGCCCTCCAGAAGTGGGAGAAGCCGTACAAGTTAAGTGGCCAGATGGACTCTTCTATGGAGCCAAGTACCTGGGATCCAACACCTCTTACATGTACCAGGTAAGAACTGAGCCATGGGCCACCATGTCTATCACAAGCCTTTGGTTTCAGTGTATTGCGTGTCTTAAAAAGGAAACAACTGAATGGCTCCTGTTTCTCAACCCATACACCGTATAAAATGAAAGTGGCCTCCAACAGGTGTCTGCTTGATGAGTAGATCATGGACAATGAGGGGTTACTCCATTCTACCGAGTGTGTGAGGGAAAAACACAGCTTGTCTCTCGGAGGGAATACTATCTAAAATATTTAAACCCATGATTAATTATTCACGTGTCCATGAAGTGGGGGTAGAAGCTCTGTGCCTATTCTCTCTCTTGATTTGGAGAGTTTGCAAGAATGTTTTTCTTTATTTATACCCCCATAATAGCCTTGTAGTAATTTAGTGGGTGGGTATATATAATCTGTGCTGGAATCTGATTCCAAATTCAATTACGTGGGTAGATTTATCAGAGATCACCAGTCAGTCAGCAGTTTACTTATTGTTCTGTATTCATCTCTGTCAACATTTTTTTGTATTATCCGAGAGAAAGATCAACCTGTGACCATATTCTAACTGAACATTATTGTTGAGTAAACACATATTTAAAATTGAAACACCAGGATGCTGTTTGGTTCGATGCACCGAGCACTTAATGATTATACGTATATTAGATGTATTTTCCGTCAAACACTATCACTAGGTTTTTTTTTTTCCTTTTCAGAAAAGAGCCCTATCTTCTGTGTAAGATTGCAAAGGCTCATATAATGGAGGAGTCTTCCATGGCTGTCAGTTTGGGTATTTTCTGAAAGCTATGATGAGAAAACACAATAAAGGTATAGTCTGCTGTAGCAACACATTTTCAACATAAAAATGTGCAATATTCAAATGTGTTGTGTTTACTATTAGAACTAAATTTAGAGCTAAGCATTTTATTACTTTTGCTGCACCCACTCTAACCAATGGCAGACTGATAACATGCCAGCTAAAGTGTATCTTTGAATCCAACCTCTTTTGAGAAATCCTAAACACACTTGCATGGGTTAAATAAAAGTACCAAGGAGAGCAATTTGGCAAGAATTATTTCCAGATAAACCCAACCCACAACCCAAGTGAGGTAATATCCTTTTAATTAATCAGAATTAGTTTTAAGGTCTTGTACAGCTAACACATTATTCTCACTACGTCTTACAATGATTGCTATTCATAGCATGACAAATGTATAGGCTAAATGTATAAGCATGGCCATAGTATGCAATAGCTACCTTGAGATTTGAGTCTTTGACTGCTGAAATAATGAGAACAACATATTTTTTCCAATGGAAATTGTCTGTTGAGGATTAGCTTTGCTTTTGCATGATTTTTTTGGATTTCATAGTGCCTATTATTGCATTTGGTCAGGTACTAGTGATTCAGGATACCTGTATGAGCAAAGGAAGGAACCTCTGCCACCTGCACCAGATTGTGATTCACTTCAGATCTCAAAGCATATCTTTTTTATTATTTTATGTGCTTCAGGCTGTGCTATTTTGTTCTGGAAGTCCACATTTAAAATCCCCTGGGGTCACCAGTGAGTGGGGTACTTCTTAAAGTTGTCATCCGGCTGGAATGAAATTGCCACACAGTGGTTCTGTGTGGCTCAATAGGTAGAGCATGATGCTGACAACGCTTAGGGTGTGGGTTCGATTCCCACTGGGACCACATATACTGAAAAATGTATGCATTCACTACTGGATAAAAGTCTGCTAAATGGCATATACTGTATTATATTCAATTCTTTGGATTATTATTTTCAGGTTGCATGAGGGGACCACTGTGGAGTCATTAATGTCTGCCACTTACAGCTGGGGTTACATAAAAGTAACTTCAAGACTCAATAACCTAAGGAGACTGAAGAATAGCTAGGGTGAAAGAATAAAAAAAGTTAAAAAATACATATTTCCTCCTGACCACCAAGGGGGAAAAACGTATCTGTTTTCTATTTTGGCTTTCGATGTGTCAGAGTTGTCACGATTTGTTTCCAAATTCAGAAACCTCTGAACTGCAAATGACCCTTTCAAAACAGCACTAGACAAAACAGAAAATAAAATAAAAACAAACCAATGGATGTTGTGGTTTTTATTGGAATGCGTTTCATCTCACATAAAGTACAGTGGCATGCACTCCTCTCGTGCTAAAAGTTCACATCACAGAAACGTGGTTTTTAAAAAGCCTGAGCACAATGACTCTTTTGTGGGTAGAGGGGCATTTTCTATTCCATGTTTTTTTGCTTGTTTACTTTGCTAACACTATGAGAAACTGACCCCTTACAGTTTTTTTTCAAATGTATTTTATTTTAACAAAGGGTCCTCTTTATAAGTTACGTCGACTATTATATATTTATTATTACTATTATTTAATAAAGGCCTGTATTCACACAACATTTAGTCATCAAAGTTAAGGACAAAAGTAGATTGAATCCAGGACAAAATGTCAAAACCAATGTCAGAACCAAGGAGCTTCTATGGGAACATAAAAGCCAAGGAAAGTGGTTGGACGTACAAAGCATTTATAAATGAGCTTTGCGCAAGCAGTTGAAGACTTTTAGTCTTCAGTTTTATTTTAAATAGTGCTTTTAAAAAAGGAAAATATCACAGATCACTGCACAGAGTGCATTTCAAATAATGTTATGGTGGATATCACTTGAATGTACAGTATGATATCATCACAGACAGTGAAAGCAGTAGAATAAATTATATTGTCAGAACTTTGCTTTATTTGAGGTCCCAATTGAGCACCATATGCCACAGCTATAGTATAGCAAGGTAGGGAGGTTTTATCAATTTGCACGTTATACCAAAAAAAAAAAAATGTGAACACTCATTTGAAATTGGAATTGGCTAGATCTACCTTTTCAGTCACAATTGTAAGTAAAGCCATCTCTCTTTCACACAAGGTAGACAAAATAATGGAAATACCAACTGAAAAAGGACTTGTATTTTGAAGTAAAACATTATATAAGTAAAACATCTATAAAAACATCTTACATTCAACACTTTTAGATGTGAGTTTCTAAAGCAACATAAGATATGTATCTAACAGATTTTGAAAGAGGTGAAATACACTACCGGTCAAAAGTTTTAGAACACCCCCATTTTCCAGTTTTTACTGAAAAGTAAGCAGTTCAATTCCAGTGAATAACCTTAAATGGTACATAGGTAAGCAGTAAACTGCCAGAGGTAAAAAAAAAAAACGAACCTCTTATAAACACAACCTCTAAGTAATGGGTTAATAAGGTTAACAGTTACTCTGGATCCAGAAAAGAGCCATCATGTTTCCTCCTCCATGTTTGACAGTTGGTGTCACACACCGAGGAACCATCCTTTCGCCTACTCGACGGCCTACAAAAATCTTTCAAAATTTCAAGATTTCAAATTTTGATTCATTGGTCCATAAGTTCTTCTTCCAGTCTTCAGTAGTCCACTGGCGGTGCTTCATGGCCCAGTCGAGTAGGCGAAAGGATGGTTCCTTAGTGTGTGACACCAACTGTCAAACATGGAGGAGGAAACGTGATGGTCTCAACAAAATCTGTGCGTTGTGAGCTTCACAAAGCTGATGTTTATGGTAGGGCTGCCATCCGGAAACCACTTGTAACCAAGGCCAATGCACAACAATGTACCAGGTGTAATGAACACAAAACATGGACTTGTGGAATAAAGTAATATGGTCTGATGAGTTATCTTTTACTATTTTTCCTACATCTGGATGGGTTTATCTTTGGAGAAAGACAAATGGTATGGGCAGCCATCATGTGGGAGTCATCGGGTCTGACTATTATTCTGTATGGTAGAATTACTACCAAGGAATTCAAGCCATTTTAGGTGACCAGGACCGTATGGTGAAAACATTGTTTCCTCAAGATGTTCCCATATTCCCTGATTCAAGAGTGGTATCATGAACACCAGGATGAAGTCAAACAGCTGACAGGGCCTCCCCAATCAAAGCACCTGAACATCATTGAACCTTTATGGGAAGTTCAGTAACATAAAGTGAAGAATAGATTTTTCCACCACTCTCATCTCTCAAAGAACTGGAGGCTTTCCTTCTTGAAGAATGGATCAATATCTCCCTAGAAACAGTTAAAAACTTAACAGCATTTCAAGAAGGATCTAAGCTGTTCTGAAGGCAAAGGGCAGCCCAATGACTTACTAGTTAATATCAATATATTGTTTGGTTTGTACAGTATTTTGTCTACTCCCTGTATATGTATACAGTAAGCAATGTAAGATTAGTAGGTACAGTATATCTTTGTAATTATTGGAAAAATCATTAATTATTTTGCAATAAATCTCAAATACCATTAATCTTGCCATTCCATGGTTACATGTTGTTATGATGTCATCATGGGTATAATTGCTCTGATTTAATTCACTGAAGACTTGGACGTGTCAAAATTCCACTTTCTTACTTTCATCGTGGGGAAAGCACAGGGTAGTGCTATTGTAAAAGGGTTTGGTTTAACATACATCATGCATAGGTGTGGTGAGGTTTTTGTTAAAATGTAGAAAATAAGGCCCTTAATATAACAGTATGAAATATTGAACTATATATCATTTAATATTTAAATATTTAGGATGTTTACTGTTTGTTCACATAGTGAACAGTATGTGCGTAGTTCAAAAACGATATCACTGGTGGTATTACCAGGATGATACTGTCGTACAGAACTCCCACTGCTTGGCAGCTGGCAGAAATCATTTACAAATGACATATTTCAAAACATATATGCATATTTACACATATGCAAACTAGTACCAGAAATTGTCATCTGCTCTGCTTCTTAACGCTTATGGATAAGAGAGTTGTTCAACCTTTACCACAAATCGTGACAACCTAACTATTATCTAACTTGGCTATACCTCATCCGCTAAAAGCTGCCGCTATAAACCATTTTAAGAATGGTTGCATCGCATCCTCGTCATGAATTAATCTAAACCAAATTCATGGACAGTGACAGTTTAGACTCCTTTTCCTCTTGTTTTTTGATATTCAAAATGTACTATGCTGTGTCAGTTCAATGCCACCCACACTCGGGCAGGAAGCACTGCATCTAAAGCTTGCATGCTACTTTGATACACTTCATACACACTCGCCCACAAACAAGTGATTATTTTCCACACAGCAAGCTACATGGCGTATCTCTCACTGATAACAGCTGTTGGTGTGGTGAGAGTGAGAGGGCGCTGATGCACCAACGAAAAGCCCATCCTAGCCAGGTAGGACAGCCCCTGATGTGGATTCCTGAACATGGAAAGCTAATTAAAACTAAAAATGATGATTCTGCATGGTTATCTACAACCAGTTAATCAGCAAAAATGTTTGTTAACAGTGTGTTTGATGCCATTCATTAATTGCCACAAGCCAGTGAGGAGACCGAATAATTGACATGACAGTAGGTAAAGGCGACATTGCTGGCAAATTAACAAATGTGTACAATCTGGATTAAGGATTTGTTGTATGCTGGTGATGTTAGTCTGAAGACGTGTGACATTTATTATGAGTACAGTCATATATTAGCATATATCATCAAACTTTAATGCATCGATTATGGTAATGTTGCATATGGGGATCTTCACTCATGGAGAATGTAGCTGGCCATTCTATCCAGGTAACAATGTGTTTTATTTGCGTTCTGTATTTCTTCATTCAAAGAAACATGCAGTTTTAAAGGGAGCATTGTTCTTTTAAACCGTAGTAGAAAGCCATCCTTCCTAATGTAGCTACCAGTCCAGTTCAGGTAATGGATATAAGGATTTGTGTTTAAGTTTCCCTTAAAGCTTAAAGCGTATGGCTTTACGATGGCTTTTCTACATTTGTATCGCTACCTAACTAGCAAATTATGTACATTTACATTATTACCTGATTATTTACTAGCTAGTAGCTAGCTATTGGGAAGTACGTACTAACATTAGGTAGCTGACTGGGAATCATAACAATCAAGCACTTGTCAAAACAATGCTTCAGGGGGCTGTGAATTTAGCTCTAAATAATGGTTTGGCTTCCAGTATCAATATCAATTCATTTGTTTAACCAGGATGGTCCATTCAGCAACAGTCAATGCTGTTTTCCAGGGAGTCCCAGAATACCTAAAATTGACATAAATCGATCTATGTTCCTACCCTCACCTATGGTCACGAGTTGTGGGTAGTGACCGAAAGAACGAGATCGCGAATACAAGCGGCTGAAATGAGTTTCCTCCGCAGGGTGTCTGGGCTCTCCCTTAGAGATAGGGTGAGGAGCTCAGTCATCCGGGAGGGGCTCAGAGTAGAGCCGCTGCTCCTCCGCGTCGAGAGGAGCCAGATGAGGTGGCTCGGGCATCTGGTTAGGATGCCTCCTGGGCGCCTCCCGGGTGAGGTGTTCCGGCACGTCCCACCGGGAGGAGGCCCGGGAAGACCCAGGACACGCTGGAGAGACTATGTCTCTCGGCTGGCCTGGGAACGCCTCGGGATTTCCCCGGAAGAGCTGAACGAAGTGGCCGGGGAGAGGGAAGTCTGGGTCTCCCTGCTTAGGACGCTGCCCCCGCGACCCGACCCGGAGAAGCGGTAGAAAATGGATGGATGAATGGATGGATGGATGGACATAAATTACTTACAAAAAACACTTATACAATTGTGTACTGTTATGAATTGGGTTCCGTTTCGTTTTTTCACTATTTTGTTTTTCCTTGGGCCACTGTAGTCACTGCAGTAGCTCAGGTTAGTTCATTTCTTGTGGTGGTGTAGGAGAGGCAACAACTTTGGTTCCTCTCTCCTTAAATCTGTCTGCATTTATCTTTCTTGTCTTTTCTCTATTTTCAGTTTTTTTGGTGCTGGGGGGACAACACCATCGGTTATCCTCCCCATTGATTTGTTTGAATTCCTCCCTTCCTTTTTCACTCCATCTTTACCTTTTTGTTTTGGGTCTTTTCTTTTTGCCTATTATTTTGATGGGATTAGTGGGTGGCCATGGTTATAGACCTGGCCATCTTATAGACCCCGAAAGACCCTGTTATTTGTTGCCCGTCAGTTATTTTGATGGTTTCCCCAATGCGACCAACAGTACATACATCCACAGTCAAAGACATACAAAATATGCATCGACACAGCCATACAGAGTACACATCCACAGTCGAATGCATACAGCAGAGCAAGTGGAATGCCAGATATATTAAAAACAATTGAGAATAGCCGTTTTGAATTCTGAATTTGAATTTGAAGTCAGGTCAGATATTTGTCTGGAGGGCCTGTCAGAGTTGTTCCACTGCAGTGGTCCATTGTACTGGAGACAGCCTAGGTGTGTTTGGTTTGAGGCTTGTGGTTGCTGCAGTAGGTACTGGTTGTACTTAGCATGTACCTTAGCTCCTGCTCTGGTGTGCCCTCAGGGGACAGGGTGGGGGACTCCCACTTAAAAACATTTTTATATGTAGTGTAGCAATTTGTGTTACAGTGCTTTTATCCTGGCCGTTAGTGGTTGTACTCCTACAGAGTAAGAAGCACTTCTGTTTTGGCGTGTTCCCTCAGAGAGTACCCTGTAATAAGACTTTCTGCACTGTTTAAAGTCCATTGGGTGGGTTTAACCTGTTTGGTTATATTGCTGTGGAGTTGGGAGCCATGCTAAGGTGCAGTAGTCCACATGAATTAAAACCATGGTCTGGTATATAGTAAAAGAATAAGTAAAATGACATACTTTCATACAAAGTTTCTTGCCACTGAGGGCTGAGATCAGTTTCTTTGAGGCTGACCTACTGTGTGAAGACTATTGCAGGTGTAGGTCCAAGTAGGTTGCAGGTGTAGATTTAAACAGGTTGCCGCTTACTCCAAGGTACTTGAAAAAGCGGTATGCGTTTTGTATGTGTTTTCCCTATCTGTTAACACTTCCTTGAGTATCTCAGTTTTTGTGGGTGTCTGAACAGCATCGCCTTTGTCTTCTGAGGGTGCGAGTAGAGTGGAAACCAGTCTTCTCACATTCGATGATGGATTTTTCTGAGGAGTACAGCACTGTCATCAGCATACCTGTGAATGCAACATTTTTCTATTACTACTAAAGTGTCCCTGGCTAACAGACAAGCGAACTTTTCACCATACAGTACATTGTGAATAGAGCCTCGTTTCCAAATATCTCAATTTTAATAAAAAAATATGCTTTTTTTTTGTTGCAGTGGTCCGTCTGACGTGTTCGTATTTCAGTGAGAAACTGTATAACACTGTAAAAAGTCTGTAGAAGAGCGCATAAAAATGTTTTACGGAATAAATAATTTTTACTCGTCTTTTTAATAAAAACTAGCAAACAGATGAGTTTGAAATGTATAGGATTAGTTTCAATAGTCTCAGTCCTTTGGCAAAAAAATGTCATCTATATTGGTGCTGGAATGGCATCAAGAGGATATTTTTCAATTTTGAATGTAAACACCAACTAACCATTGTCTGTGACTCTGAATAGCAATATCTATGCTGTAGGGTTCATCCTGTTCTTTTCACAAGTCGCTTTACTGACTGAGCCACTCAGGAGCCCTGAAATTGGCCTGGATTCAGTGACCTCGCAGTTTAGAAATCACCAAAATTAACTTGTGGCGAAAAAACTAAAAATGGCACGTGTTTTTAAGGCTACCATAAATATTTAAAGATGTTGATGAAATACTTTGACTTTTTAAGCTTATATTCATTGCTTTTGCCTTTCACAAGTTTGTTTGGTGAAGAAGTTGAACAATGAAAGAATGCTTTTCCCCTGTTGGGTTAGTACTAGGGGGTTTTGCTCATTTTCTTTCTGCATTTTCTTTTTTCTTTTTATCACTTCTCTACTTTTTGTATTATTTTGGTTTTTGTATGATCATTTTGAGTTTGTCTGAGAGTCACCAATGCTCCCCCTGCCCTATTTTTGAGGGCTTAAACAAACAAGCACCAGCTCATGATGAATCATCCTGCCTGGACTACATTGGACTGGCTCTACTGTCCACCCTGGCATGCTTACTTCATGACAGAGAGCCAGATATGAAATTGAACAGAGCACAGTAACATTGAGTTCAACATTGAGTCACATTCAATGCCTGTAACCGTGTGTGTATGCATAATACTGTAATTTAAAGTATTGTAATCTTCAGAAGACCAAAAGTCTGGGCAACTGTCCCAAAACCTTAAAAGGGACATATATATAATATATATATATAATATTTTGCATTGTGGTTCAACTCATTCGCTGCTTGGAAAAATTCTTCAGACAGTACTTGTGTTTTTGCTTCTTCCAGTCTTCTTACATCCAGGCATAACATAATGGTGACACTGTCGATCATCTTATGACGGTGTATACCAGGCGTACATCATGAGTTGATCTGAGTCCAGCTGTGAAACAAAGAGTGATTGACAAAAGGGATGTTGCAGCTTCTGCACTAGTGACGTGTCGATTTGCATAAAACCTTGCTTTTGGATTCAGCGTTTCTCCGTTCTGATTCTGTATTTAAAGCTCATGTATAAACATGGTAGATTAATGTCTGCTTTGCTTAATCTCATGAGGAAAATGAAGGTGGCAGGTCCCTCCTCTTCCTCTGAAGTGACAATGGCACCCCACCCTCTAGGGTGACACAGCCGATAACAGCTCCAGCCTCATCTCTCTCTTCCTGTGAACCTTGTTAGGCACTGCTGCTCTTCTCCCACATCAGAATTCTCAAACCCCCCACACAGAATAGCCAGATAAGGAATACCTGCAGCCAAGTATAAAATGCTACATTATTCACAGCCATGAACATTACTTTCAAATAGTTCAGAAAAGTTTTTTTGCTTTTTGCCAAGTTGTATTTTTATTTTTTTAAATGCCTGTTTTATTAAGGCTTTTTTTCCTACAGGAACTTGTAGACTAGTTATTCTAATGTGTTGTTTTCACAAGAGCAAATCACATTCAGTGCCCGAGTATAGTACGTTCACCTGTTTCTGAGATTGCGTTTGACTGCTGGGAATGTTAGGACCTGCAGAAATATTCCTGACAGCCTTGCAAGAAAATACTAACCATTAACTGCAATTCATCTTTTGTATTATGTACACAAAATATACAATTTAAAGGAAACAAAACTAACCATAAACAGTTTTTAAAAGGCATCATTGTACATTTGTATTGGGAGAGTGAGGCTTCATTAACCCTGTAATGGGTGCAGCTATCATGTGCAGTTTTGACTTGGTTGAACCAATCAGAAATCTTTGCACCACAACCGCATGATTGGTACAGACCAGTGTCATTGATTAAAAATGATAGCATGAAGCCTGAATCACTGTCTTCCATCACTGCTGTGTAGTTACATTTTCCAGGTCAGACTAACATAACTTTTCTCTTTGATGAGTAACTATCTCATTATTTAATTGTTGAAGGTGGAATTTGAAGATGGCTCCCAGGTTTTAGCAAAACGAGAAGATGTCTATACTCTCGATGAAGACCTCCCCAAAAAGGTGAAAGGACGTCTTGTAAGTATCTTGTAAATACTGTAAGTATCATTTATTTATTTGTTTTCTGTTGAAGAAGATGGGAGTTAGCTATGTTTGCATTTCATTACTATTTCTAAGCTATGTGAGTCCTTTACGGACAAAATATACTGAGGTATTTTTATTTGTGTGGAAAGCCTTTATAATAGCACAATGGCATCTGAGGAAAGGCAATATAATGTAAAGGAAATGTACCACAAATTCATTTAGATTTGTTCTCTGAGCCTGTACTAACCTGTATTCTGTGTAAATATTTTAATTATACATTCATTTTATTTTTTTAAACTTAAGGCTACAACAGCATTATTTGACAGTATTATTATACTTGACTGCTGTAAAAATATAGCCTAACACTTGATATTTGATCATTCACATAGTATATGTAACAAAGGGGTTCTGCTTCTTTTAAAAAACAAAACCAAAAGAATACTCCTCATCAGTGGTTTGGAATGGAGTCAAAACTAAACGTTCCCTGGCAGGAACAATGTTTGCGAATGGCAGTGTCTCATTTTGCATTTCACTATGCTTCATGATCTCTTACTGAAAGTGATGCTGGACCTAGATTGTTCTTTCTATTCCTTTTTACATACACAGTAACTGAGCTTAGGGGTGATAGGGGACTGTACTCCTCCTTGCTCTCTTCCATCACTGTCACACACTTGACACATTTTTTTTTCAGGTTACACATATTCAATCCACAGCTTAATTGTACTTACTGGTATACATAATGGTGTGATCCATCTCCCAAGCTTTTGTAGTGCTGCATTATGACATGATGTAGGATGGCAATGAAGTCTACCATTGCCCCCCATTGATCTCCAAGGGTCCTACTTTGTGTTTATTGTACAGTTTTAATGGATCAGCTTGTCCAATTCCGGTTTTCCGTAAGGAATAGGCATGGTGCCTGAAGATAATTAAAGGCTGATAATGTAAAAGTGCAAAAATAAATGGGCCCACATTTCTCACTGCTCCACACTAAGGCTGTCCATTTTCTAACAGACCGTCCACTGTTAGTTTTGCCGTACCATTGTAGCAGCATGTAGTAAACCTTTGGTGAATCCCACCTGAACAATTTTCAAAATGAACTTCATGCAAAATGTCAAACAGATTATGTAATGAGGCTTGACCTCTGTTTTTAAACATCTTGCTTTTCCTTAGCACATATTGTACTTTGCATAAACAACATTTGCGAATGTTCAAAACTGCAGGACAGAGAGAAAAAAAAAATCACAAACCACTCTTGTGCAGATGGTTAATCGCCACATCAGCTCCAAGTCTTTTGTATTTTGGAAGCCGTTTGATTTAACAACCCAGCAGTTACCAGTCTGAATAAATGTATACTCAAGCACTAAGATCAATTCCGTTGAGCATAAAATTAAACTGCTGCCTTTACAAATATGCTACTTTAATAGTAGTAGGCTCAGAGCAGCCCTGCATTATGTAAGCATTGTCTTTAACATTTTGATAATTGAACAGATAATTAAGTTAATAGATATGCTGTCTTATTATATGTAATTTTTTTTCCATTCCATTGCACGTACGTTTTGTTGCAGCAATGCATGCAGAACACAAATTTGTGATATATTGAATTGCACAGGTCATCTGATACACACCACCCCTAATTGTAACTCTGATGATATCCTCAGCCCTAAACCTAATCCCCAAAATCACTCCTAATATTTAATGTGATTTCATTGTTCACATAATAAAGTGCAGTTCCAAAGCAGTTGCACACCTATATACTGTACCTACATCATATATATAATCACAATTGTAAATGTTCTACTTAATACAAAGTGTGACTTGAAATATCACAATGATCCCTGCGGTAGTCAGATAAAAATTGTACTTTCTTATGGTTACTTTTGAGTGACTGAAATTGCATCCAGCTACATTTACATTTACATGAATTAAGCGAGCATTTGGGAACACCTGCCTAGGTTGGTTTGTCCATGACTAGCAACTTTTTTTTTTAGTGCGCCCAGGTAAATTTACATCGATATTCTAACGGGAACATGGCTTGTGATGTGATATAAATGTGGACTGAATTTTTCTTGTAGTAGTCTCACCTCCAGTCACGTTCCATTTGCAGTCGACAGCCTCCAGCATGCGGTTCCAGGATGCCTTCCACACCCCCATGATAGAGGGAGAGGCCAAGAGGCAGAGGATGCCCAATTCCCGCTTCCAGAAGGACTACGTGGCGAGCCTGGGCTGCCGCATCTCATCAAAGAACACGTGCGAACCAAGGAGCGGGAAAGGGAAGTAAAGAGGACTCCCTCCAAACCAGGGCACCAAGCGAATGCACTAAAGAAGCTACAGAGGAATACTGAAGGGTTTACTGGCCAGCGATTTTCCGAAGGGCGATTATGCACCCCATCATCCAGAAACGGTTACCTTGTGCTTTCTGAACAAAATACATCTATATTTGTTGCATAATGTTTTCTAAATAAATTATAAAACGTAAAATAATGTTTTGTTTGTATATTTCAATTACAGTACTTTTCTAAACTCCCTAAGCTTTTAACCACACTCTAATGCTTGTTTTTGAATGAGTAATGTTAAGTAAGCTCTAAGATTTCTTTTTATATGCTGAGCATGGTAAGCATTGCCCACTACTGTTTTTTCCCTCTTCGGGGGAATTTGTGAATTATTTGATATGTGAAACTGCGAGTTGTTAAAGTCACTGTTGGTTAAAGCTCATCTTCAGATTTGTACATGATGGCAATCCTCTTTTTTAATAATTTATTTTTGTTTACAGTACATTTTAAATGTATTGTTGACTAACATGTACAATTAAAAAGTTCAGTTCTGTCTTTTAACCCCTGCGGTTTCTTGTCTAGTGTTACTTTTATTTTTTGGTCTTCACTTATCCATTCACTTATTCATTCCAAAAATTTTTAAGTTTACCTTCAACGTATTGAAACATATTTTTCAGTCAAGTAGTTTCACACATGGCCATCCTTATGGCATCAACGTGTCCACTTTGATTCAGTTCACTAAAGTAAACCACATTTTTGGCTTTATTTATTAGATATGTAAAATCTCAATCTATCTGAGTTTTGTTTGGACTACATTCCCTCAGGGAATGAGTGTGAATGTATCTGAAAGGACGACTGATAGCAGTGCACATACTTTCACCCCCCTCCCCCATGAAAAAGTGTCATTTTTATTATTTATTACTGTAAAAAGATAAACTGCAGCGATGCTTCACATGCATTGTAGTGATCTGTGCTTATTTCAGTCGTGTGCATCTCTAAATAATTCTGGTATAGTCAAAAACGTTGTTATTATAGCTGTTTTTACAAAATGTGTCTTCTTGCAAGTTAGCTAATAGTGTTACACCATCCCAGGACAGTGACTCCTCGTGGCTTCCCAGTTAGCTGTATATCGATGCCATTAAGGTCAGAATGTGTGTTCTGCCAGGTATAAGCAGAACTGTAAGATATGTTAATAATAACTTTTGCATACCATACCTTTGGCCTATCAGTTTTCATTCTATTAATGTGTAATCCTGTATCACTATATTACAGGAATATATATATATATATACACAAGCATGTTGACAGACTATGATGAAAGATAAATTAAAGTGATCAACTGTACTGTATGCTGGTATATATAATAAGACACACACACACATACAAACACAGTAAAACGTTTGAAGATTGATCAGAAAGTATTGCCCCAATGTTTTGACTTGGGAAAAAAGGTATTGAATTGTGCTTGATATACATCATCCTACTTTTGCACATTTAAGTTGTATGAGCTCAACTTTTCCACATTTCTTCATCCACCTTTGAACATGTCATTGTTTTCAAGTTGAAATAATATATTTTTTAACCTAGGGCATTACTTTCGGCATGATTCTCATATTGCTCAATATCGCAATAAACTGAATGCATTTGGAGCAAATGGGTTGATTTGGCTTTGAAAAGATTAAGTAGGAATTTCGGACTTGAAGTTTGCTTCATAAATATTCTCCCCGCAGTCATGACAATTGGTTATTTTATACTTACATCCTACCCAAAGTTATCTGATGGTTATTCGCAGTAAAGACGTACTCATAAACTCTTGGAATCCGAGGCTAAATGAGAGCCAGATGTCCACAGTGTTAGTATTTTGACCTTGAAGAAATCTTTCAAAAAACTCAAGGGGGTTTAGGAGCTAATAACTTTTAAGTTATTGTAAACTGAAAAGTAAGTTATGAATAAATATTTTACGAAATGGGGATTACAGAAGATATCTGATGTTTCAGGCTTGTGAACTGAAACGGCTATGTTCCTGATAAGTGGACACATTAAATACTGATATGAAGAGACATAAAATAATTGACTTTAAATTAGTGAAATGCTCTTTCATTTTAAATTTACATTGTGATTACACTGATTTACATCAGTGCATTATTTGAAAGCCCTCCCTGTTTAGTGCTTACTGTTTAATTTAGATTTATATAGTAGAATGTGTCTGTGAATGTGAATGTGTTTAATCATTTACCCATTTAAAAATGAACGCCCTCAATTTCTAGTCAAAGAGAACTTTTTTGCAGTTCTTGCTAATGTTGGGAGATATGACCGCCTTAAATTAAGTCATGAAAAATGTCCATAGAGTCCCTGAAAATAAACATAAGAGTTTTGTTCTTAAGTGCTTGAGTCCTTGAAGACTTCAAAGGTTTGACTTTATTTTCACTGGTAATCAGGTTATGTATGCAGTATGGGAATTGACTGAGGGAAAAGCTGAAATTGTTCTCTGGAGTATTTCACTTCATTGTGTTTATTAATTTTGGCTGATCCACAAGGCTTGTAAGTTCCAACCTACTGTTGCACCAAACAATTACTGGAAGGTACCACAGAGGTCAAGGTTAAAAACAACATAAAACAATGTAATTAATTAACAAACAAAAATTGAAGCCAGTAGTATAGACAAGTACACACAGACTCCCTTAAAATACAATATATAAGGAAACTTTGGCAAGGTACAGAAATACAGGGATCTGGTAGGCCATGCCATTTGTATGGTTTCTAAGATGAGCAGTAACTGTGGGAAAGTGCATTGGCTGAAGATCTCTGTCAGAAAATGGTCAACTATGACCTATAGTCTCTCAGACCACATTCAACGTCTGAATTCAGTGACTCATAGGCCTAGATTCAATCAACATTGGCTTTAACTTTGAATTATTTAGTTATTTAGTTATTTTTGCTAAATTGCTACATGTGCCAGACTGAATACAAAAAACATCTGCATTTAATGTGTCAAAAGTGTCCGAAAATTATATCTCTTTAATATCTGTGATAGGCAATTCATTGTGCAGATTAGTTAAAGCTAGGGAAAATACTGATTGAATCCAGATCATAGTGCAGGTATGCTGTAGTTTATAGGACTGTCATACGCAAAAAATACAAGACAAACCAATTTGCTGCTTGGCTGCAAAATAATATATTACTTAATAGACACAATTCATACAAACATGTCTGCCCTGAAGCATGCGGTAAAAAATGCATATGATGCAAAACTTAGTGTCTGTAAGATATGTCATCTAGTATGTTCAATCAATGCAGGACATGTGTGAATATATTCATTGGAGATCCAGAGATGTATTAGAAAATGGCATGAGTTAGTTTTCCTGATTTTCAAAAACAAATGTCATACATGATTTTGTTGATAATCATACGCACATTTTTATAAATGGACCCATTTTTATTGCTGTGTATGTGTGATCCAGTGTTTACTTTTCGATCTGAAAATACAATCAAGATTATTTTCCAACGCCTATCACCAAAACCTCAGGTTTCCCCTGCTCTGTGATTTCTGAATCCATCTGACATGCATAATAAATGTTTATGTTTCTCAATATTACAATGAATTCATGCAACATAGAGCAAACAACTATTTTTTTCAACTATGTTTGGGCTGCGGTGCTATAGAAAAGTGGTTCTTAAACTCGGTCCTGAAGTATCACCATATTTGTTGGTTTTTGTTTCAACCATAATTGCAACCACATTATCTCAGAAACATTTTAATTAAAAAATTATTAACATTCTATATAATTATTATTTTATTATTATTATATACTTTTTTTATTTGTTTCTGATTTTCTCCCAATTAAGATTTTCTCCCACATTAAAGCTGGGCCAATTACAATCAACTCAACAACTTTCTATTTATTTTCGATCTAACCCAGTCCCTCTGTTCTCGTTCTGCTGGATCTCAGTGCAGGGTCCAAATACCGCTACACCATTGTCTCTATTAAACTGGCAAATCCTACTTACAAGATAGAGAATACTAATTAACTCAGTGGGCAGCAAACTCTGCTTCCTCATACGCTAGATGGATTTGACTGTCTATACCACCCTGGACATTCTGGAGACTTGCTCTCCACCTTGACTCACTCGTTTACGCAACCACGCAGGCTAGAAACATCGACTCAGATCTTAACTTTGATAATCCTGAGTCTGAAGAATCACCAGTGCTTAATTTTCATCTCAAGTGGGTTGATTATTGTAATGCACTTTTCACTGGGGTCTAGCTGACAAATGCCAAGAATTGGCTTCCAGATTTTTTAAAGCTAACAGTTTACAAAGCACTGAACAGCAAATGTGTTACAGTATGAACCAAACAGAATCAGAGCCCCGTGAGGCTTTAGTTTCATAAAACCAACTACCTCTAACATGCTCCTACAATTATGTCTTTTAAATCCGGACTGAAAACTTTGCTCTTTTCAAGAATGATTAAACTGTACTGCATTTTACTATTTTTAAACTGGTTTTATTTTTAAAATCTTATTTCGTTTTTAATTTTAATTTTAATTTTAATTTTATTGTGTTTTTAAACGATTTCCTATATTTTAAACTGATTCTAATCAGTGAACATTACAAATGTAAATGTGAATGATTGATTGATTGATTGATTCAGAAATGCAGGGACACAGGTATGAAAATGTTTACCCTTCTTACTCAGAATCAGAGCTCATAAATATCTAAAGTGCGGGGTATTTTAAACTGGTTTTAAACAACGTTACGTGTGAACATTACAAATGTAAATAGGCAGGGACACAGGTATGAAAAGTTTACCTTTTTCCTCTGCGGGGGAAGGGGGGGAGGCGGGGCGTGTGGTTGGCGGAGGCGAGTGGAGCCCCGGCATCTCTTATTTTACAAATTAAGCACTGCTGATCACCCTCCCCCTTCCCTCTGGGACGGACAGCCAAATGCCGCCCCCAATCAGGACTGATGACCAGGGCTGGTCTGGTAGAGTTTCTGGTAGGGTTTTGAACCGTGTCCCATATTATATATAATTTAAGGACTTTTAATCAAACCAATCATCAGACAACTGTCACTTTAATTTTCTGGAATGTGCTGTGGCAAATTATTCCTTTTGAAAGAGGTCCTAAATGTTGAAAGTGTGGACAACTGGCCGTTGAAACTAAAACATTTGTGGAAAATGCAGCGAACTCACAATATGTCGGGGGATTGACATGAAAAATAGAGGGTTGAATTGCTACTAAATTGGGAGAAAATGGGAGAAAATATGAAACAAATTATTTCAAAAAAAATATATATATATATATTATCTGTTTCAGCACAAAATGATGTAACCTAAACATGTTTTCAACAACCTTAATTATAGAAGAGATTGGTTGGAATGAAAACCAGCATACATGGTGGTACTCCACAACCGAGTTTTATAAATACTGCTATACAACAAAATGAGCAATTTCCCTATTACAGAGGGCCTGATAATCTAAGGGAAAGACATCATCAACTGTGTCGAAATCGCATACTCATCGACCCTGATTTACAAATCTCTCAAAAGTTAATCTACATCAACCATTTAATTTGACTGATTGTGTTTGCAATTGAGTGTGTAAGAAGAGCCGAAGCTCTGCCTGCTGGAGGATCTGGCGAGCATGCTCATCAGAAGCAAGTGAGGAAGACTGACTACAACGCTCCATCCTATTAGTAACCTTTGTGTTTAGCCATTATAGTTTGTTTATTTAAGTACCTTGTGCATCTGTGATGACCGTAAGTACATACTATCCATGTTTAGTACTGTCATAGACGTATTCATACTTGTTTTCATTATTATTCCTGGTTAGTAGAAACTACCAGAATCTAACAGCTAGCTTGAGGGATGGTAGGTAACAGTTAACATGGCTAGCCATATTTCGTTGTCAAACTATATAGTTTATTCTTGTTAGAGGTTGCATTACATTGGCTGTGTGTGTGTATGCGTGCATGCGTGTGTTTTTGGCAATTTGGCTGATTTTGTGATTTGCTCAGGCAGGAAGGCAGCCACGTGCTCAGTCAGGATGGCAGCCAAAAAAGAAAGGTGGACATTAGGAGCTTTTTTACAGAAGGTCAAAGTGTAAGTAACTCGAGAAGGATACTTTCTGAATTGCTAATGTGGAGAGTCAACAATAATGGTAATAATAATACTCAACTAAGCCATACATTTTCTAATTTCATATTGCATGCATCAATATATTATTTTGTCAGGTGACTGCAGCAATCCAGCCAGGTAGTAGCTCAGAGGAGGAGAGGCAGGGTCACAGGTGAGGCCTTGGCTTCAACATGATTATAAGATTAAATGTATATATTCTTTTTGTGTTACATTGAGGATGCACTGGTATACTAAGTGGTCTACTAAGAACTCAACCCATACATGGTTTTAATAACATGGGAATTAATACTATGTTCTGCTGCTCTTAATCATATAAAATATACAAAATAAGTGGTGACTAGCCTCATCAATGTGTGGATGTATTTTCACATGCAGTAGTTGATACAGAGTGGCTAATTGTATACTTTGGTGTATTTCTAAGGAAATTGATCCAGATGTAGACAGCAACAGAGAGAGTAGCAGTGTGAGTGACTCCAATGAAGAACAATGTAGAACTTACGACCAACCAACCAACCTGACCTCAAATACATTGAAGTTCAAAAGCTGCCAAATAGGGTCCTCCGTTTTCAGGACAGTTGGTACAAGCAATATCCAGGGCTTCATTTTTTTTCCAATTATGAACATTTGCTTGTTTAGATGTTCTATTCACATGAAATAAAGAAAGCTAGACTTTAATTCTGTTGGCTCCCATAATCAAAATTATGTAATTGTTTTCTCAGGAACATATTGACATAGAAAAAAACACTGTTAATCAGTTTATTGGCTGCCATAACTATCTATAAATTAAGGCTGTAGATGGCATTAAATGGCAGTCAGAAGTCTATCATAAATGCAAAATGCCTCAGCTTCCAGAGGGGGTTATACCATTGTGCTGGTTTGGAATTCTTTTTAAAATAAATAGTTAGTATTTTTGTAAAGAGGCTCCTTCTCTGTTTTTATGGGCGATGCATCGGCAAGCATCTATGGTCAGATTGCAGTGCATAATCCAGTTATTACACCTAAAAATGCATGTTTGTGAGTAAAGTGGTCTACTGAGAAGTGGAGAAATGTCACAGGGTCAGATGAATCATCCTTCACCCTGTTCTCAACAAGCGGACAAGAGTGTGTGGGGTGCATACCAAAAGAAATCTACAGGCCTGAGTGCTTGTTTCCCATGATGAAGGGTTCTGGCATGGCATGAATTTTCCTGGCTACAAATTCATTCTAAGCGATTACCTTCATCCTATGCTGAAGAATTTCTATCCTGGTGGGAGTGGTCTCTCCGGGCACAAATGGTCCCACTCCAACATGAACTGTTCTGTTCCACTGTTACGACACACTCTGTCTACCAGGATTCAGAAATCTGTGTACTTTTTGCGCTAAAATTTAAAAGCACTTTGAGCTGCATTCTGTATAAAAGGTGCTATACAAATAAAATGTATTATTATTATTACTTCTTTGTGTCCTCAAAGAGCAGGGCAGGTAATTGGACAGCTGCCACTGTGCTGTTTTGATGTCCTGTGGAACTGATTCACACCTCACAGGACACCTAACATGGTTCTGTTGTGTGTGAAGTGCCGTACAGTCTACGGTACACTAGGGGAGTACCAAGACAAAACCTAACAGCACAGTACAATCTTGGTTACAACCCTCTCTCATGCTAGCTCACTTCCATCTTCTCCTTATAAATCCTTCTGGCTGCAACAAGCACCATCTTTCTCTCAAGATCTCTGATGAAATGAATAATGAGGGGACCTAGGGAGCGATGTGACCGTTGCAGCTACGACTCCTCCATCATGATCTCGAACATCTTAACTTAAAGATGATCTGTTTTTGCGACAGGCTTTGTTAGCTTGCACACTTCTTCAGAGCTATTTGTGGCGCTTAGCATTTCACTCCACCTCCGTGTTCAGGCATTTCCATTCATCCTCCAACATTGAAGTTCTTTCTCCCACCTCATCAAACCTCTTTAGAATATCACCCATGTCTGCCTTCAGTTCTGTCTGGTCCTGTTCCACCATAGACATGTCTGCTTCCAGGATTTCAAGAATGGCATTGACATTGGTAATTTCTGACAATGCATTCTGCAGCGAAAATTGAGCAGATAAAGTCCCGGGCTCCATTGCTGCATATTTGTCCACCCTAGCACAGCTAGCATCTTTGGAAGATGCCGTATTTTCTGTGGATCTGTTTTTTGACTTAAGTCAATGTGAAGCAAGTTCAATTTACACTCAATTTATACAAATTTATCCTAAATAAATTAGATTATCTATCACATTTTTGGTGGATTCTCTCTCTCTCTCTCAATTTCTTTCCCCCCTCCATCAAACATGCACGCACGCACTCTGACTTTTTTCTTTTCTATTGAGAATATTCAATCAAGGATTGCATTTGCAGGCTTAAAAAGCATGGAAGGCTATGGCTTGACCATAGGGCCATCTGAGCTCCGTTTATCCACAAAAGGATGTAAGAATGTTGTGTCTTTTCTTCTATTGGATCAAGCAAGCTGGGCTTAAAAGGGAGGTTCCACAAGAAGGAAGAGGAAATGGTGGCTGCAGTTTGAAGAGGTGTTTGGTGTGTGATTAAGCGAAAGAGTGCTCATTAACTCTTTAACCAAATACCTGCGGACGGTTTTGTTAAGTCTGATGGCTTCCAAAAGACGTTGCTCCCCTAGCAGCGCCGTCAGGGTGTTCAGTTGTGGACATCGTCTGTTTGTGAGAAAGGACTTTGAGTGACACCTGCTTTTTGTATTTGACTTTGGCCAATCCTCGCCATTTCCTCATGTGCCTCCATGTTTTGTTTGTTTGGTGTTCGTTATTTATTTTCCCCCATTTCAAAAACTAAAAACTGAACGAAAAATAAAACCACCACAGGGCCTCCGTTTGAGCTGGCCGAGGTCAGGCATCACGTCTTCCTCCTCCCAAAACAAGTTGGAGAAGGTTACTTGGATCCCCTGGAAAGCTGGTCAGAAGGTGAGGGAACTCGTTGTATGCAGGCATGCCTATTTCTTTTATTTTCTTAACCTAACATTTTCATCGCACAACATAAACCAGGTCAGGGCCTTATTATATGCCATCAGGTTTCCTAGCTCTAAGCAGAATGTGGTCTGTCTCGGGGTAGGTAGTTAGCTCGGAGGGTGTGGCCAGGTACACACGGCACCTGAGTATTGGGTTTATGACCCTGACAAGAAGCAAATTAAAATTATGTACACTGTACTTAATCAAAAGAGAGAACACTCAATGCCACGTGCTGCTATTACCAAGTGTTCAAGTTAAGAGAACAAGTGATTGAACTATATTTGGAATGAAACATTCAAATCCTTCAAAGGCAGCTCATTTCAAAGTTGTGTTTTTTATTCAAAATACCTCAGCCAATATGGATTCAAATTACTTACCTCAGATAATGCAGAACCAATTGACTTGACCCCTTTTCAAATGATAATGGAGCCAAACAACTTGACCCCTGCCTTTTCTCTTGTGCTTAGAAACAGCAGCCTATGCATTTTGTAACCCTCCTTTAATGGTAATTGAGGTAAAGCACCGTGATTTGAGGTCACCTTATCCAACAAATGTAATTATATGCTGGTGGTAACTGAAGCTTTTTTTAGTATCCACAGTCTCTGACTATAAACACTTTTGCCATAGTTCACAACATGGACAAGCACAAGACATTGAGGACCAACTGGAACCATGTGATAAGGAGAAGGTTAGTTTCAAATGGAAAAACAGCAATACAAAGGACAACCGATGTTATCGTATTGACTGTTTTTAACTGTTAGTGATGAACAGAAACTAGAACTTGGCTTTAAAAATAGTGTAAATTTCGTTTTTTGTTTCCTTAAGGAGGATCTGCTTCTTTTATGTAAAACATTTGTTACTGGATTCTTATGGATTCAGATTCTTTCCTGTTTTTCTCCCAATTTAGTGGCCAATTATACTATATAATACAGTATATACTCTATTTTGATTTTGCCCTCCCCACACAAATTTGCCACCCATATCTATGAGGCAAGTTAAGTCTCAGAGGGCAGCAAATTCCACTTCCTTTGAGACATGGCAACACCCACTGGAGACACCCTTACGTGCTTCTCGGCAAGTTCATGCCGGCTCACCCTCCCCCCTTCCCCTGGGGAGGACAGCCAAATGCCGGCCCCGATCGGGACTCCCCACCAGGGCCGGTCTGGTACAGCCGGGTTTCGAAGTGCAACCGTGATAGGCAGCTCACACTCATAAAGGACCAGCCAATATGGGTGCTTTGGAACGCTACGCTATCGGAGGCCCCATTGTTACTGGATTCTTATAAAGTGAAATGAAGAATAGTGCTATGACTTCACATATGTGACTGAAAAAGAGTTTAGAGGTGAACATAATTTACATTTAAATGTACTGCTAGCAATCTGGCTTGTCACAGGTAGACATCAGTCCTGTACAATTTTAATAAGAATGACTGTCAGTTTTTATACTCACAAGACCACAAGAGAAACACGCAGACACTGAAACAATGGGGGTAACAGGAGGTTTTTAGCATTCAGAATTGCTGAACAATTCCCTTGAAGGTCTTCTCTGGCTGTTCATGTTGTGTAATATGCCATGAACAGGTGGCCCAATGACATGTTGCATCTAAATGGAAACAGCCTTGTCTCCAGAGTCAAGCCATAATCTTTTCAATTGGAAGACTGTATTGTGGCCACATGGATATAAACCATTTTGGCTGCACTCATCCACATTTTGGCAGTGACTAAATGCATCTGCAGACATTCATTGTTGTCATAGCTATTTGTGTTCAAGTTCAAACAAATTCACCGCGTCTGATGCTTGCTTTTTCGAGCATTTGGTTTCAACAAAACTTGTTCTTGCCCCAGACAGTCGCAGCTTCAGGCAGTTGCTTCAGACAATGACCCGCAATGTATTAATTTTAATGCAGCTTTCCACCCAGGACAGATTGATGTCGGGTTGTACTGGTCCCTTTCAGCTGTTTTTCGGCTTGCCAAAAAACAAAAAACTCACTCAACGAGCCTGATCTGGACAGTTGGCAACTGTTCAATCTCACACTCTGAGCAGGTGATACCCCAGACCCATGCCACCAGAAAACACTTTATTTATCTTGTCTTTTCAAAAAGTGGGGGATTTGAGAGCAATGGGCATTTAATTAATTGGTTTTAGATGACCACCTTTGGGATGTGTGACAGACAGGCATACATAATTGCTCACTACTTACGCAAAAGTCTCCAAGCTTGCTTAACAAACACTGGAAATGAACTGCCTATGCTAAAAATAACTGCAGGCAGTGCTTTGAAGCCAGTGTGGCAGTAATAATAATTATTACACTAGATATTTCTGGCTGATACCAATTTCCTTTTTCTTTTCTTTTTTACAACCTAACCGGATGATTTTTTCAAATTAAGAGGCAACAAAGGATTTAATTGTGTTGTAAAATAAAGGGGTGTTGCCATTCTTCTTTTCAAACTGTCTTGCATCACCTTAAGCGGAACAATCACTCAAATTCAAATTTGTACCTATTACAGGGCAACAGAAACAAACATTAAAATAGTTGACTACACTCTGTTTACTAATGTAATTACATTGTAACTGTGCAAATACATATTCTCATCAAAGTATTTTGTATACTTTAAGTTAATTTAATTGCAAAGCTTACATAAATAAACTTTGCTTACCTCCAGCCCTAACCCTAAACTCAGCCTCAACTCTGCCGCTACTTCAATACTTAATCCCCAGATGAACCCCTATCTATCTATTGGCCCTTAGATTTTCCTTTACCTACCAAACGATCAGCCACACTGTGAGTGGGGGCAAGATGCACTTCCTCGTTGTCTACCAGGCAAGTTTGCCATTGTTCCAGTGGTTTTACTTTCTTAGTTATTGACCTAGTAGAAGGTGGTATCTTTAGTTTTTTATTTATTGGTTTGTAACCATTATTGTGAAGGTCAATAACCTTTTGTCTTGTTTCTTTTGATAGTTTTTTCATTTGTCATCCTTTCCCCAAGGTGATGGATGACAAATGGATTTACATGTGTTCACTCATTTTTATACCCTACTAAAACAGAAAGCCATGGGAGGCCATAATACAGTTCCCTAAAATTAAGATGAATTTAAGAAAGTAGTATGTTAATAAAAAAATATTTTTGTTGGATTTTATTAAAAATAATTATTAGGGGTGTGAATAATTGTGACCCATATTCTTTGGGAAAAAAACTATTACTTGATAAACAAAATCTATTTGTCTGATTGTATTTAGTATAAAATATTATCATTTTATCATTTTTTGAGCATGCAACATAGCTCATTACCTATATTGTTTAATTTATACAGCCTTCTTTGCTCATCTTAATCAAGGGTGTGAATAATGGAGGGGAATATATATATATAGATATAAATATATTGTGATGGCAGTTGGTGACAATTCACAAATAATATCAAAACTGCTGTTGGAAAACCTGTTGTTGCAGACAGCTTGCTTTTAAATAACCAATAAAATCAAGAACTCTGCTGATTCCCAAAGTCTTTGATATCTTGAATGTTGTACAAATTTTGTACTCACATCCGCATGGGTTTCTGAGGTGGCTACACGTACACCCCTTTAAGAAATATGGGTGGACTATTTTGCATATGATAACATACGCATCAGGGATGAGAACAGGTTGCTATACAATACCTTCAATTTTCCAATGCAACTAATGGACAAAGCACATTGTCATTAGACCATATAGAGGTCTATGCATTTTCACCCAGAGTCTGAGCAACTGAGGAAAATCAGGGGGAAAAAAACTTCAAACATTTACACGATTCACTACTCTCTGGGGATAAATAAATAAATAAACTGTTTTGTTTCACCCAGAAATGTGATTTCAGTGTTGGCAGTGGCAGGCAACAAAGTGTGCTAAAACAATGTCTGCTGATAGCAGCTGAAAGCTCAACAAGGGGGTTGAAGGTTCTGGATTGCAATTATGTTGAACACAGTTCAACATGATTTGGTTTTCCTATGTTATTGAGTTATGTTATTGACTCCTAAATGTTTTAGGGGCCATTGAGTATTATTTTTTTTAAATCCCAAATTACATATGAATGAATGAACTTGGCAAAATAGAAAAAATATCTAAGCATTATAAGGTTATATCAATATTTCATACATTCTCAAGTTTCCAATCTAAAGGAGGCCTCTGAAGCACAAATAAAATGATGCGGTTTGTTGTTCTGGACATGTGAAAATGTACACTCACTGGAAACAACCTCCCAGGCATAAAAAGTAAACAGAAGCATTATAAGGGGTGATATTAATCACAGCATAATGTCAAGTAAGCAGTCATAAAACAGTGTTTTTTTTCTCTCTGCACTCAGATGAAATTTCCTGTGGTTTCGCATTTCAGTTCAAAGGCTGCTCGGCTGTAAGGGATACAGAACTACTAAGAAGGAAAAACAAACTCGTTTTTGCTTGAAAAATTAAAACCTTGACATTATAGTTCTTGGATTTAAGCCATAACGGCACAAAAGAAACATGCTAAAAAGACATTGTAGACTCTGTAGTGGTGCTTTCCAATAATAACACATCATACACAGATCCTGGGAACTTATATCCACTGAAATGTGAGCAAACCAAAGAAAGAGTCCTTTGCCCACAACTCCTCATAACATGACTAAAGACCTGATCCAGTTAAGGCCAGAGCCCTAGAATCTTAGCGTAGACCTCTAATGCAATTTGTCCTTAACTTCAAACAACAAATTGTATTATATTATATTTTTGGTTTAATATCTTAAAAACAGTAATAACAAAAGGCAATAAAGTGTGGCTCTATGGGAAACTAAAACTGAGGGACAGGCTTTCCTTCTGTTTATTTGGCATGGGCTTAGCATGTCCAGCTCAGAACTTTGCCTTGTGTTCATTGTCAAATACAGCTTGTGTTTTCTGGTTGCATGGAGCTTTCATTTGGCATTGACCAAAATATTGAGTGAAAACTTCATTCATTTATTTTGAATAATTAATAATGAATAATTTCAAGCTCATTTTGGCTCTGCATGTTAAAAGGCAGTTGTAAAGGGAGATATCTAATGTTTTAAAGGTTTCTTTATCTTTTAATGATATGTATTCAATTTTTAACACACCATTGCATAGATATTGGACATGCTCATTTTGTAATACAGTACAGGCCCACAGAGTATAAAGCCTGTTATAAATATTTGACAGCTCATATAGTGTGAATTTATGCTTCAAACTGCCAAATTCAGAATTAAAATAGATTTCTCAAAGGACTGTTTTGCATTTCAGTACATTATTTTTCATTTGTGGCAAAACAGGAAAACCAGGCAAGCATTATTCAAGAATTGTTTTAAAATGTTGATGTCAGATTAGATATGACAAGAGAGATAGCTGTGATTTTGAAAATGACTTTAAAACTTTCTTTACTTTGGTTTTTGCATATTATACAAGTTTCTTTTTAGAGGTATTATTAGTATTTGACAGAGACTGAAGTCTGTCCTGGAATACGTTTATTTTCAAATGTAATCATACAGCATTGGTTACAAAACAGACAAGAGAGTATTGAGGGTTATCTATGAAGAGATTTGAGGTAAAGATAAAGATTTCCTTCTTGAAATAATACCATGAGATTATACCAATAATACACATTTACATTTACATTTTAAGCATTTAGCAGACGCTCTTATCCAGAGCGACTTACAAGATGTGCATTAATACATGGTAGGAACAATCATAGTTAGCGCACGAGATCAGTGCAGTAATACAGCAATAGACATCATTGCAGGCATCTGCGTACCATACCTGTAACACCGGGAAGGAAAAGGTTAGTGTACATTTTTTGTAATTATTATTATTTTATTTTTTTACATTTTAAAATTGGAGTATAGTGTTGAACAAGTAAACAGTGGTGAAGACAATTTAGCTAGATGGACAGAGTTCAGTGGTAGTGGAGTCTGAAGAGGTGGTGTTACGTCCCTTTACTTTGTGTTGGCATTACTTTGTGTTTCCTTTTGGATTTGCCTGCTGCTGTGTTTCCTTGATTTCTCCCCGTTAGGTGGAGATGACGTCACTGCCCTGCTGGGACCTGCGTGAGGACGCACATGGTTTCCAGGGGAACCCTCCAAGCAATGTGACGAGAGAAGATGCGGCTGGACATCGCTTGGCTACATCACGGAGGAGACTTTTAAAAAGACGTGGGACTATATATAGTGGTGGCCACCTGAATGCCATCAGTTCCCTTTATGACATTGTTAATTACAGCTTGGTGATTGCGTTACTCTGATTATCCGCCTAGTTGCTAATTAATAAATATTGTTATTTGTAATACCATTTTGGGAACTCCGAGGAGAAGACCTCCCCTATCATCACAATTGGGGGCTTGTCCGGGATTGTTACGGATAAAAATTAACCTGCGTTGTAATAACCAGGCGTACAATATCGGACGTAACACTAAGCCACTTAATCAATAACCACAACCCGTAAGGAGTACCAGTGAAACAGTGGTATAGAAAAGTTACATATATTTATTAATATGAATACATTTGATGATTGTTCTCTCTATTTATAACATGGAAGTCCTTGAAAAGACAAAAACAGGTTGCAAGGTCTCACCGGGTAGCTAGCTAGCGGTTCCAGACCCTCGAAGATGATAGGGGAGGTCTTCTCCTCGGAGTTCCCAAATGGTATTACGAATAACAATATTTATTCATTAGCAACTAGGCGGATAATCAGAGTAACGCAATCACCAAGCTGTAATTAACAATGTCGTAAAGGGAACTGATGGCATTCAGGTGGCCACCACTATATATAGTCCCGCGTCTTTTTAAAAGTCTCCTCCGTGATGTAGCCAAGCGATGTCCAGCCGCATCTTCTCTCGTCACGTTGCTTGGAGGGTTCCCCTGGAAACCATGTGCGTCCTCACGCAGGTCCCAGCAGGGCAGTGACGTCATCTCCACCTAAAGGGGAGAAATCAAGAAAACACAGCAGCAGGCAAATCGAAAAGTAAACACAAAGTAATGCCAACACAAAGTAAAGGGACGTAACAGGTGGGTTTTGAGTCTCTTGTGCAAGATTGCAAGTGATTCCGCAGTCCTGACCGATTGTGGAAGGTCGTTCCACCAGCGAGGGATCAGGACAGAGAAGAGGCGAGACCGCGAGGAGCGGCTGCCAGGGGGAACTAATACACCTCAGTGTGTCATAAAGTTTATTGACTTGTGGCAAAATAATTTTCATGTGCTTGTTTCACAAAATAATATAATGTAATAAAATACATTTCATTTAATAAAAAAGTCAAATCAAATCTTTCAATATACATTTGTATATCATTATAGGATGTGACCACTGTTTCCACAGGTGGCAAATACCATGATCTTAACACAATGACAGTACAGTACAGCACAATTATCTAATTGTTCAAAAGACCAAGGTACTTGCATGAGGAATTGCTGGTGCTCTTGTCTTGATTCTTGGAGAGTAATGCTCTGTCCAAAGAAAATGTATATACATAAGCTCTGCTATGCCGTTATCTTGAAAATGCATTTGTCACACTTTACACGAAGTGCATATTCATAAAGCTTTCATGAATCATGTATATTTTCTTCTTTACCACTGCACAACATCTCACAGAGCTTGGCAGTGAAGGGGAGGAAACTCACCTCAACCACCACTAATATGCAACATTTGGTTAGACACTATTTTCCACCAGAAGGCTCACCACACATCAATTGATGTGGAGGGAATACAGTAGGACCTCTGAAGCACAAATACATCAGGAATGTAGGTAATTTCATTTCCAAACGGATTTTGAACATGAGGAAGAATTTTAAGCCTTTATCAATTGGAATCGTTACATTACGTAACAGAAGACAGCCATCAGACAGGAATACGTTTTAGGGTAGTAGAACTGAAGGCCTGGACAGCAGGGTTCCTCAAATCATGGTGTTAAGACATTCTGGCCAATCAATTGCATTAATTGATCAACTAACTAAGGAAAACCGAATTTAGATTTTGTGGGCCAGATTTGAGGAACCCTGCTGTACAGCTTATGTACAGTACCCTGGCCATTCATAAACCTGTATAATAATAGCGCAATGGTGAATTGAAAAGCAATTACTGGTCACCATGACCCTTTTTTGCTGTACGCTCTGGGTTATTGTTTTGGGTCACCCCATTGCTTTGGGTCATCAACTCATGATGAAATTTCATGTCTGTTTTCTTCAACAATGGTTTTCTTTTTGCCAACCTCCCATTTCTGAAGCGCCCGGGCTATTGTTGTTCTATGGACAGTTTCTCCGATCTCCACCATGGAAGACTGTCACTCCATTGCTATAGACCTCTTGTTGGCCGCCTTAACAAGTGCCCTTCTAGCACAGATGCTCAGTTTGGGAGGACAGCCTGTTCACAAATTCAGAGTTGTGCCATATTCTCTCAATTTCTTTATGCTTTAACTTAATGGTGGGATATTCAAAGTATTCTTATATCCTTCCCCTGATGGGTACTTTTGTAGAACCTTTTTCGGATTTGCTTTGAATGTTCTTTGGTCTTGTGTGACCTCTCACAAACAGGTGTGTTTAATTCAAAATCATTTGAAATTGTGATTGTACACAGGTGGACTCCAATAAAATAATTATTCAACCTCTGAAGACAATTGATTACACCAGAATGTATTTAAGTGTGCCTCAGCAAAAGGGGTGAATTCTTAGGGAATCAAATTTTTGCCTGTTTTTATTGGTAAATAATTTCGCAAAAGGTTTAAATATTATTATTATTGAATATTTCACTTTGGCATTATTTAGTATTTTTGATTACCAATTAAATCCATGAAGTAAGAAAATAAAATGTGAAAAATGTCAAAGGGGTGAATAGTTTTTATACTCACTGTATATCACTACTGTATATCACTAATCCATTGCCCAGAAATGTAGAAGCTGGAACACTCATTAAACATGTATCTGTAGCCTCTTTCAGGACTTGGTCATATACAGGTAGGGTAGGTGCACTCTTACCAAAAACATATTAACAAATTGAAAGTCTTTATCTATCCATTCCCAGAGATTTCACTATATCCTGAGAAAATGTCAACATTATATTATCATCAAAATGATAGCAGCAGGGTAGAAAAAGAATGGACACATAACATTTGTTGACTGGGGACCAGGTGACAGAACACACAAGACACATCAAGCTGACAGTATTGAGCATGATTTTGTACAAGAGCGAGCCCAACAATCTCAAATGAATATAGTGCAAGCAAAGCCTTGAAACTAGAACAACACACATTTCCCTTTTTCCATGAAGCAGTGCATATGCAATGTCCTGACATGTAGCCATTGCCCCAGGGAAAATTAATCAATGACTCTTAACCCCAATAATGTTTCACATCACTAAATGCTAAAGGGTTTATGTTTCTCTGCTTTTCAGACCCAGTCTTCAATGACCCAATCAATAGATACTCCACACTTCATATTCTGGTCAATATGCAGTGATGCCATCAGTGTCTGCATGTAGAATTAGCCTTTGTGTGTTGTAAAGGTTATCTGAGGACAGCAGAAATACAAAATGCTAATGTGATGTCAGTTATGTTGATAAAAGCAGAAAAAAGTACCCTCAACACATCAGTATCTTTCTTTTTCTGCAACATATGCATATATAAATGTCCACAGCAATGTTGTATTTTTCTTTAAAATAGTGAAATTTATCCATGTGTTCCTTGGCTGACCAGCACTTTTGGGAATTGCAAACTAATATTATTCCTTGAATGATAATAATGCATCTTCTTTTAATTGTTTTACAGAAAAACCAAAATGCACGTAATGTTATTGTAATTCTGACATATTTGTAACGAAACCATTATCTAATCTAAATGCACTAAATAATGAAGGGATACATTTTTCAAGAAACTATTTCAATATCTCTTGTTTCTTCAATTTTCTGCTATTAATGATCCCAGTTGACCTGAAGCTGATTTTTTAAATTGTGCTGAACGCTCTGGGGAGTCATATTCCAATCATAGAGAGACATGTCAAAAGGTATCTCTTGATGCACATGCTGTGCCAATCCACAATGTTCCAGAGGACCTCTGTTGAGTTCATTTAAGGTGAAGATGGTGGCTGCTCCATAACATGGCTCTTGTTTCTTGGCAGGAAAATCTGACGGATGCATGCAATGTGTGGACGTGTGTTGATAGGCATATATGTGAAGGCATTCTTTTTTTGCTAAAGGATGTGATTTAGGGAGTGAGCACATTGTCTTTATTGAATATCACAGTCAATAAGCTGGCAATAAGCACTAAGAATGATCTCAATTCATATTATATTGCAAACCACACCATCATTCTTCCATCTCTGAACTTGTGTAATTTGTGTAAAGTCAAATCAAATCAAATCAAATGTATTTGTATAGCGCTTTTCACAATTGAATTGTCAGAAAACGCTTAACAGAGGGGGAACCCAGGCCTAGACCCCCCCAAAAGCAAGCCTAAAGGCAACAGTGGCAAGGAAAAACTCCCTTGGTAGGGAGAAACCTTGGGAGGAACCAAACTAAAAGGGGGTGGGGCCCATCCTCTTCTGGCCGGCACAGGGTGTGTCCAAAAAAGACCATGTCATGGTCAGTCCAAGGTGACTCAGGGGCGATGTAGATAGTATGGTACATTGTTCTTAAATAGAATAAACAGACCCCTGGATTCAATCAAACCCACTTAGCCACTCTCTTGACAAATGGGACCTGATTCCATAGAACTCATGTGCATGTCGCATGAAGAAAATTCTCAGGAGAGCCATTTAATACTAATACATCATACTTTTTTTCAAAAATACCCTCTAAGACATGTTAACTTCTATGTACCCTAAAACAAATTTGTGACACTGATACAGTCAATGTTACTTGGTGCTAACGTATATTCTGGGGGTTCCCCACTGGAGCCACATATACTGAAAATGTATGCATGCACTACTGTAAGTCGCTTTGGATAAAAGCGTCTGCTAAATGGCATATATTATTATATTATTATTTCAGGGAGGTCTGGTCACAGTAGTTATGATATGTGTTTCTATGATCGGTGGGGTTCTAAAGTGCATGTAAACGGGGTTGATTCATATATAGTCTTAATGTTAAGTAAACAGTGGAGAGGACAGACAGTCAAATAAAAGAGAACAAGAAAACAAATGACCAAATAAGTTAAAATAAATGGGAAAAATGGCAACATGGACAAGGAATCAAATGTTTATATGTACGGTAGTGCATAGATGAGATAATATTCATGTGGTAAGCTATTTTATAAAGGGGGTCCAGCTAGTAGTCTTGTAGTTTTTTCTCGCTATAGTGTCTTTCAAATTAAATGTATGCCATAATTTAATTATATCAATGGTTTAGAGACAGGTTGTTCTTGCTTTTCCAGTTCTGTAGGATTGTTTTTTTGTTTGTGATATCAATCGAAGTGATAAGCAGTTTGGACTGAGGAGGACTGAGGTCCTTGTAGACCATTTATCAATGGAATGGATATTTTGGTGTTGATTGCAGATACATACTGATACACTACCGGTCAAAAGTTGTAGAACACCCCCATTTTCCAGTTTTTACTGAAATTTAAGCAGTCCAGTGAACAACCTGAAATGGTACAAAGGTAAGCGGTAAACTGCCAGATGTTAAACATTTTTTTTAGGTTACTAAAAACTGAAAAATAATGTAAATGTTTTGGCAGTGAGTAGTTTCCTACACCATCAAAAGGCACTTGGAAACTGGAGGAAACTCTGACAGGAAGAAGTCAAAGCCACAACAAAATCAGAAGACAAGTTTCTGAGAGTCAACAGCTTGTGTGATAGACGTCTCACAGGACAACAGCTTCAAGCACAGCTTAACACTGGTCGAAGTAAGGAAGTCTCAGTTTCAACTTTCAAGACTTCGAGCTGCAGGTTTGACAGGTCAAGTGGCAGTAAGAAAGTCATTGCTAAGATGGCAAAATAAGAAAAAGAGGCTTGCCTGGGCCATGAAGGACCGCCAGTGGCTTTGGGAAGGAACAGCACCTGACAGCAGCAAAAGCAGAGGAGCAGCCCTCTCTACTCCTCCCTCTGCACATCCCAGCATCACACCATCTCAAAATAATGATGTGATTTTTTTCAGGCAAGTCTTAAGAAACATTAGGATACCTAAACGTAGTGTTTATAATGAAAAATAAATAAGCCTCTATTTATAACAAGAAATAACTAAACATGTATTGATATTACGCAGATCAGCAAGAGAGCCAATTCTTGGGGAAAAAGTCAAATTTAAATACAAATGTAAAATGTTTGATGATTATGTTTGAATTTTAAAATGTATCCATTTGTTCTTAGTTAAAAATGTTCCGAGAACAGAGTCAGCCATGGCCGGGAGTGCCATCGGGGGCGGTAATTGGCTGTCCGCCCCAGGGAGGGGGGAGAAAAGCCGACAGGAAGTTCGCTGTGTACAGGAGTGGCTCTGTACGGTCAACAGCTTGGAAGAGACGATACTTCGCCTTTGTCACTACCGGTCACAGGGCTACGGCAGCGAACTCACAATACAAGGGGGGTATTGACGTGAAAAACTAGAGGGTGTAGCGGACAGCAGACCCATGGGGGAGGGTGAATTGAAATAAATAGAGGGTATACCAAATTGGGAGAAAAAAAAAAAAAAAAAAAAAGGATGAATTATATTATATATATGAGAACAAAATAGTTGTATTATTTGTAATAATACTATTGTATAACACATTTTTGTGCACATTCTCTAGCATCTGCAGTCTTATGTTGATAGTGTTATATATTTAGTTATGTGTATTTATTCATTTTATTTATCAATAACTTCTTGTTATTGATAAGTGAACAACCATATTGATATTTGTGTGTTATAAATTGTTTTCAAAATAAATGTTCTGCTGCACACAACACATGCATAATGCACACATGCGAAGCCGTTTCGGCACAATTAGAGTTATCCAGCTATTTCATCTGAGACAAAAACACTGACCTTTACCTGTTAAATGGTGGAAAGTGCAGTTACATTTTTACATTTTAGGCATTTAGCAGACATTCTTATCTGGAGCAACTTACAATAAGTGCATTTACAATGGCAAAAATAAACACAAATACAGCAAGAGATCAGTGCAGCAACAATATAAAAGATGCCATCATAGAAAACAGTGAGATTAAAGATAGTACTTTTTATATATTCAGTGGAAGTATAGCCTGAAAAGGTGGGTCTCTTGCGAAAGATGGGCAGTGATTCTACAGTCCTGACTGAGTGTGGAAGGTTATTCTACCACTGGGGGACAGGGCAGAGAAGAGGCAAGGCTGCGAGAAGTGGCTGCCGGGCACCCGAAGGGACAGGACAGCCAATTGGCCAGAGGAGGCTGAGCAGAGAGGTCTAGCTGAGGTGTATGTTGTGATCAGTGTCTGGAGGTAGGAGGGAGCAGCTATTCAAATCACTACTACAGAGGTAGGAGTGGTTTGAATTGAAGCAGGCAGTGCACAAGCACAAACCAAATGATCTGAAGGATCTTGAAATTCTGTATTGAAGAATGGTCAAAGATCCACTGTTAAGAACCAAAGTTAAACAATCTCATAAAACACAATAGATGATGACATGTTATGTTATATAATGTAAATGTGTTGGATTTTCTTTAGAATAATTATTAGGGGCATGGCCGTATCTACCATTGAGGACATGACCATTGTTTTGAGTTGTATTTTTTTTTACATACTGATTCAGTGTAATACTGAATAAAAGTGGTGAACTACTGTACATAAAATGACTTCACTTCGGTAGAGTAAAGATTTTGTACAACACCAAGATTACCGCTTGCTTGCATGATCACTGTCATCCTCATTACTTCTGTGTGTGTGTGGTGGTGAAGTGGACCCGTCCCGAGCAGGCGGATCTCGTCGTTACTACAAAATCTTTGCTCAGCAAAGATGACGCAGTGACGCTTGGGACAACTTTGCTGCTCAGCGGGAGTTGTAACTCAGACGGCTGATCTGCAGCCAAGCGAAGCATGATGTAGTTGTAGAGATCTCTCACTTTATAAAAGTTCACTGCTTGTATTATAACCAGATTAATGCTATTAATCTCCAGAGATCATCTACTTTGAGTGTAGTTTTGTGTATTCACTGTCTCTGTCTAGCTGACTGTTACACAAACTACTTTTTAGTCAGACTTTATAATGGTGATAGACTAATTTAGGCTAACGTTAGCTAATGTAGCATACATTTATAGTGGTGATAGGCACAAAGCTAGCTATATATTAGTATACATTTTCATGACCTCTGTAATTCTTGACTCCTGGATACGGCCCTGATTAGGGGTACCAATAAATATGACACATATCTTGTTTGAAGAAAAAAAAATATAGTATGTTAAAGAAAATCTTATTTTCTGAACAAATGTATTAATATAAAATATATTTTTTTAATAATTTAACAATTTGTTTTGCATACGATATGGTTCAAAACCTGTATTGTTTATTTTATACAGCCTTTTTTGCTCATTTACATTAAGGGTACCAATAATTCTGGACTTGACTGTACACCATTTTGAAGCTCTGAATCTGTACTAAATAATAATATTATTGTAATAAATAGCAAAAAAAGTGCTAGTCACAAATGTGATTCAATCAAATTAAAACAAATGTTCCTGGACACATTCAGTGCTGCATCACAATAAAATGAAATCTCTCAATGTCGAATGGCAGAGGATATATCTAAAATGTATATAATGTATATACAGTACATATACATATATATCAGTATATACAGTATGTCAAATGAAGGTTGCAAGGCTGCTGCTCATCCTGTTAAGGCACTGTTCTAATGTGCCCCAAAAGTTGGTATTTAATCCAGATCATGCCAGTGCTGACTGTGGCAGGCCCACAGGGCAGTTGATAATTGGCCGTAGCACCGCCCGGTGAGGAGGGATCTCAGTTGGCAGGACTTCCGTATATCATCACACACCATTGATCCCCTCTGGTCAACTGGGCACCCATAGCCTGCCTGCAAAAGTGGCAGATGATGTGTCCTCCTCCAACTCAATGTCTGCTCGAGCTTCACTGGTAGACTGTTGTAAAAAGAAGCAGTGGCTGACCTCATGTTTCGGAAGAAGGCAAATTATTGTCTGCAGGGTTCACCATTTTGGAGGGCCAAACTGAAAATGCATTGGTTTCCATTATTTGAGTAACTTCAAACCTATCATTGTTTCTCCATTCACATACATTTTGATAGGCAGTTCACAAACACGAAAGTTGTAAGTTCAGTGCTCATTTTAAACTCTGATGATTATGTTGCATAGTGTATATTAAGGCTTTAGACAAGTAGACTAGAACTGAAGCTAGTAACTATAATGGTAATAAAATACCTTTATTCCTGTAATAACAGGAAGTGTCACATTTTTATGAGACAATCTGGTAACAATGTTCTGGCAGATATTGACAAGTATTTTAAGTTTCAAAATGTTTCCTCCTCTCTCAGTAACAAACTGCTAGAAAGTGGAAGCACATTTTAATCATTTGGAATGTTGGGGTTTGCTTTGATTTGGTTGTGATTTGAATATTAATTCAACAATGTATTTTTGTTGAAGTTGTTCAGCATGTAATATCATACCCATTGTTCAGGACAATGTTGCTGTTGCTGGATTTCATAAAACTTTTTTAAAGGATTTTCAATCAACATTATGTTGTCTGCTCACTGGATCCAATCATGTTGTTGACAAAATCGCACAGCGATTTCACATCTGGGGTTAATTGTAATTAACATAGTACTCACTTAAACCATTATACGGGTCTAAATTACACCCTAATTCAATGTTCCAAAAGCTTGAAACAATTAATTGATTTAATTGGACACAATTAGTGGTGTTTTTAAACCCGTTTGAGGCCAGCTGTGTGTTAATTCTTCATTGTTAAACATTTCCACATAACAACCAATAAGCCCTGATAATATAATGAATACTTACTATAGAGTTCCTAGTAAAGAACCTCTATCAATAACATGTGACCTCATAAAACGTACTGTTCCGTTGAACTGCTGAGAGAGAGGTTATGGTGGAAGAAAGATTGCTTGGCCAGCCCCACTACTGGAATTAAAGCTATTATATAATATTTCAAAGGGTCTCCTAAAGGCACATTTTGAACTATAAAGCATCTTGAACAATACATTTACAAGAGTTATAAGAACAGTTCAAATGTACTTTGAGACAGTTTATGTTTTGTGGAAGTGACTTATTGAACTCTCCAGCTATTAGATGAGCTGAACAGAGAGCTGTTTGTATATGCTTTTTGTAGACCTGCAGATCACTGTGCATAGTAATTAGATTTATTTCTTGAGTTATTATTAGAAGGTATCTGAAAGTGAGTCCTCACATCTTAATTTCATTTGTTCTGTGAAATAAAACACCAATGGTGGTAGCCAAAGAATATGAAAGAAACTATTCGAATTTTCTAGAAATTACCTAAAAAATACCCTGTAAACATATTGAAGATTGATCAAATCACTAGTATTTGGACAGTGATACAATTTTCATCATTTTGGCTCTGTACGCTAGCACAATGGATTTGAAATTAAACAATCAAGATGTGCTTTAAGTGTAGACTTCCAGCTTTAATTTAAGGATTTTGTCTAAAATATTGTATGAACTGTGTAGGAATTACAACCATTTTTATACATAGCCCCCCCAATTTTAGGGGCTCGTAGGTAATTGGATAAACTAACATAATCATAAATTAAATTAATACTTGGTTGCAAATCCTTTGCAGTCAATGACTGCCTGAAGTCTGGAACCCATAGACATCACCAGATGCTGGGTTTCTTCCCTGGTGATGCTCTGTCAGGCCTTTACTGCCACTGTCTTCAGTTCCTGCTTGTTCTTGGGGCGTTTTGCCTTCAGTTTTGCCTTCAGCAAGTGAAATGCATGCTCAATTGGATTCAGGTCAGGTGACTGACTTGGAGAACATTCCACTTCATTCCACTTCTTTGCCTTAACAAAGTCTTGGGTTGCTTTCGCAGTATGCTTCGGGTCATTGTCCATCTGCACTGTGAAGCGCCGTCCAATGAGTTCTGAAGCATATGGCTGAATCTGAGCATATAATATAACCTTATACACTTCAGAATTTATCCTGCTGCTTTTGTCAGCAGTCACGTCATCAATAAATAAAAGGGAACCAGTTCCATTGGCATCCATACATGCCCACACCATAACACTACCTCCATCATACTTCACAGATGATGTGGTATGCTTCGGATCATGAGCAGTTCCTTCCCTTCTCCATAATCTTCTCTTCCCTTCTGGTCTGGTCTTCCTGTTTTTGAGGCTTACCAATGGTTTACATCTTATGGTAAACCCTCTGTATTTACTCTGGTGAAGTCTTCTGTTGATTGTTGACACCTACCTCCTGGAGGGTGTACTTGATCTGGCCAATTCTTCTGTCATCCACCACAGTTGTTTTCCGGGCCTTTTGGTGTTCCTGAGCTCACCAGTGCTTTCTTTCTTTTTAAGAATGTACCAAATAGTTGATTTGGCCACCCCTAATGTTTTTGCTATGTCTCTGATGTTTTTATTCAGCCTAATGATGGCTTGCTTCACTGGCAGTGACAGCTCTTTGAACTTTATATTGAGAGCTAACAGCAACATATTCCAAATGTAAATGCCACACTTGAAATCAAATCTAATCAACTCTAGACCTTTTATCTGTGTACTTGTAAATTAAATAATGAGGGAATAACACACACCTGGTCATGGAACAGCTGACCAGCTAATTGTCCAATTGCTTTCAGTCCCTTAAAAAGGGGGGGGCCACATATAAAAAGTGCTATAATTCCTACACCGTTCACCCGATTTGGATGTAAATACCCTCAAATTAAAGCTGAAATGCACTTTAAGCAGGATATTTATCCAATATGCTGTTGTAGACAGCTAAAATAACAATAACTTTGTCAATGTCCAAATATTTATGGACCTGACTGTATATACAGTGCATTTTACATTTACATTTTACATTTTAAGCATTTAGCAGACGCTCTTATCCAGAGATGACAGTGTTTTGGCATTGCATACCTATTAGTAATATCCTGCATCTGTAAATCAACCAATGCTAATATATCCACAGGTCTGTCATTAATAAAATATCCTGCTTGTGGGTGAAAATGAAATCGGTTAAATAAACTACATGACTTGTAACAATTAAATCCAAGTGCCTTAAAATATGTATGTGTGTTTAAACCATGGTAGATAACTATACATTTGTAAAACAAACAAGGTGTACAAACCAACATGTTGGAAGTAGTAGTACTTCCAACAGTACAGATAACAATAAGTGGGTAATAACATGCTAAAAAATATGATAACAATTAGTCATTTTATTCTTGAAATTAACAAGAAAGATAATTTCATTGTTATTACTAGTTAAGGTAAACTGTAGTTGCTGTGGAATTATTTCACACTGTCTGATTAGTAAGTTTTTACCACTTAACTTGTGGAATTACAGGGTATAATTGGCTACCAAATTGGGAGAAAAACCATGTAAAATGCATCGGTGTTGTTACCCATGTATGCCATACAAATAGGAATGTGGTTTGTGGTTTGACCCTGTAACAGATTAACAGACCCTGTAACAGATTATTGCATTGTTATACAACTACACGATACAGATAAGAATGCGGTTTGTTACCCTGTAACAGAGACAGTAGTTACAGTGAAATGAAGAGGTATTAAAATGGCTGGAAAATGCAATACCACCTGTTCCCATTTTGTTTTGTGGTGTAACCAGTCTAAGCTTCTCGAATCCTGTGTCAAGACTATATTTGATTGTAAGCCTAGATGTAAAGGTGAGTTTTTAGTCTAGACTTAAATATTGAGATGTGGCTTATTCCCTTATGTGTTTTGGTAGGTTTGGTAGTAGTACCACAGTAATTGGGGCTCTCTAAAAACATTATACCACCTATTAAATTATTCGAAATTACTACTAATAGATAGCTTGCATCTTGAGAATGAAGTGAGGTTTGTAAAGTAAAAGCAAGTTATTCAAGTATACCAGTGCAAGTCTATGCAGGGACTTTAAAAGACAGGAGCAGACCTTAAAATCAGTTCTATAATTAAATGGAAGACAGGGAAGTGATGGTAGCACTGAGGAAATAGGCTCATACTTCTTTGTTCTGGTGAAATTACGAGCGATTGCATTATGAACAAGCTGGAGGTTCTTTAGTGAGGTATTGGAGCAGCCAGATAAGAGGTGCATTGCAGTAATTTAGCCTTGATGTGACAAAAGCATATATTAATTTCTCTTCATCCCCTTGTAATAAAAAGTGCCAGACTTTAGCAATATTCCGTGAGTGAAAGAAGACCACATATCTGGAATAAAAAATATCTGGAAATATTTTTAATATGCATGTCGAAAGTAAGATAAGGGTCAATAGTGACACCAAGGTCTTTTACTGACATATTTGACACAACTTTAACCCCACACAACCCCAGTTTAATGTGGGATTAGATCATTTCTCCCTTCGTTTTTTGGCATCTATAAACCAGCATTTGGGTTTTATTTGAATTAATAAGCAGACAATTAAAAGTCATCCAAGCTTTTATTTTTTCAGGTATTGCTAAAGTTACTGTCATAAAACTTCTCATGAACTGCTGGACTGACATTTAATACAAATGATCTTTAAACTGCATTTTAGTTGAGGAAGATGATTAGAGATTATAAATTACAATTTATAATCTCTTGTAAACAGATTACAAAAAATCTTTAGGAATCTATATTGGTTAAAAGGGACCAACTGATATTCTAATGCCCCAAACCCATTGAGTTAAGGAATTAGTTAGTTAAGTTAGTTGGATTAATATGATATTGAGATCAGTCCACACAATAATTATTTGATACAAAAGAGTCAATCAAATCCTGAAATCATCTTAGCTTTTGTTCAAGGGGTGGTGTTGATGACAGTTGATGACTCAGCATAGCCTACATCCATCATAGTCAACATTCAGTATCATATTTGCACCTGTAAGATTATGTTAAGAGATCTTTTCTCGAAGAGATTCTCAGTCAAGGTTATTGTGGAGATTAGTGTCAAGTATGGCGTGTACCTGACCTACAGAAAGCGAGGGACAAATAATTACTTAATTGTGTGGTTTTTCTCTTTTTTTATAAGCACTTGTTTCCAAGAAAGCCTTGGGATACATATTTTCAGAAAAATAAATCTAAGCAGTTTGAGGAAATTTCATCCAAAGTCTGTGTTTTGCCAGGCCCTCTGGCTCAGTAATTCAATTCTTCTGGCATTTACAGATTGTTTGAATGTTTGTCATCTCTTCTGATCTGCCACAACTTCGGTTTTTGGAGGGGATGGGAGCAGGGTTTGGCAATATTTTATTCGGCCATAAAATGGGGTTTGGCAATGAACAGATCCTCACTGTTTATGTGTGAGATTATAGTCAATTCTCTTATGCGGTTTAGTGTAACTTTCCTCTTGAACTTGTTGTTGTGAGAGCCGCGTGAGCACTGTCCCATCACGGGCCAATAACAATGGGAAAAGTTAACAAAGCAAGGGAGGCTGTGTCATACCACTGGTGTGGTGCAGCACAAGCAGGTCAAAAACATTAACTATAACTTTTAAAGGGTATATTGAAATTCCATTCTGTGGGTGGTTTATGTAACCTGTCCTCTTTCTTTTAAAAAAATGTCAGTGACTGATTTAGAAACTGTGTTGAATACAGGGGTCACCTGAAATTATTTAAATTAAACTATCATCATCAGGAATAGTCAAAGAATATATACAGCATATATATATATACAGTACCAGTCAAAAGTTTGAGTACACCTGCTGGAAACTAGGTTTATCTCATAATTGACAATGCTTTACACCGTATACGTTTCTGTAAATACTTTAAAATTACAAAAAACAAAAGTAACAATGAACAAAATTTACATCAAAGAAATGTTCAAGAAAATTATATTGAAAATGGAATCTTGGATTCCTCAAAATAGCCACCCCTTGCCGTGATAACAGCCTCACAATCACGGGCCATTCGGTTAATACGTTTCAGCAGAAAATCACCCGATATGTCTTTCCAGCTCTCCTGCAGCAATTCCCAGAGAAACATGTGGGTTGCTTTGCTTTGACTCTGCTGTCCAGTTCGTCCCATACAATTTCTATGGGATTGAGGTCTGGACACTGGGTAGGCCAGGTCATCATTTTGAGTTGTCCTTCACGTTCCTCCTTCACCAGGTAGTTCTTGCACAACTTCAAGGTGTGTTTCGGGTCCTTATCTTGCTGAATTAAGGAGTGCCCGATTAGCCGTAGTCCAGATGGAAGGTGTACTCAAACTTTTGACTGGTACTGTATATATATACACACACACCTATCTGTAGTAGAACCTCTGAGATACAGGCACATTGGGAATGGGGGTAGTTTGAAAGTTTTACAATTAAGCTCCAATAACTTTCTTTGAGGTTAGGTTCGTAATAATAACAGTATTTGGTGAGATTTTTTTTTAAATGTGATTAAAAAGTATGGTTAATTTAACCACTTGAAGAATGTGAAACGATTTAGCAGCTGAGCTGGCATTCTGTTAGCCATGTTTTTTTTACTCTTAAAGCTAAATAGGCTGCTGATTTATCTGTCAGAGAGATTAATTAACATAAATGATAAAGGATTGTGCTCAGTCTATGGTTGTTTCTCTGCATTGATTTCCACAACAACATGCTGTGTTTCTGATTTACACTGAACCAATGGCACTGTGATAATGGCTACATCCTGAAAAAGCTATGTCCTAGCTTGCCCACAATGGTGTGAATCGGAAAAAGATCCTGAAGAAAGAACAGAAGGTTTTATCAACAGACTACAATTTCTGGCAAGCTGACTAAAATCACCAGTGCTATCAATGATATTTGTGCATTTCTTCAGTTCATTATCTGTGGAGGTAGATGTAATGTTCAATTGGATTTTGAATTTATGCAATGGTCTTTTAGACATTTTTTCGCATCATGTCTCACAAAACAACACAATAAAAACAATAAGATTAGCCTATTGTTAGCAGTTAGTTTACATGATAGCCATAATGTCAGTGGTGGGCCGTCAGGGCCTGCAAGGCCTTCTCTGCTGGCCTAAAAAATATCTGAATCACAGACTGATGTTAATTATATTTTTTCCATGAATACTTATTAAATAATTCCAAATGGTCTGTCCGCTTCCTTTCATAGCTTTTCTGGTTGCGCTGCTTCCAGATGTGTATTTTCATATTAAAGCATTTAACCAATCACATTTCAGCCATCATTTGTTGCCAGGGTCAAAGAAATCTGCCTGGAGGGCTTCACAATCAGTTCTGCAGGCCCTGTAGCATAAAATAAGTGTTGATCAAACTGTTGCTTCAACCAATCAGATTTTGAGTTGGGGACACGAAGGCCTTCTAGAAGGCCTAGGTAACGTCAGCGTATTCACACCCTTTGATTGGATAGTCAGAGAGTGTCTGACTATGATGTAATGTGATTGGTTAAATGCTTTAATATGAAAATACACGTCTGGAAGCAGCGCAATCAGGGAAAAGCTATGAAAGGAAGCGGACAGACCATTTGGAATTATTTAATAAGTATTCATGGACAAAATATAATTAACATCAGTCTGTGATTCAGACATTTGAGCTGACATTTTCAGCCCTAAAGCGAATTAAAACTTATGCCAGAAATACGACAGGGCAGGCTCGACTTTCAGCATTAGCTTTGATGGTGATAGAAAAGGATTGAACTCTTTTTGAGGAAAGAAAGGGGGATGGATTTTGTGTACAAATAATAAAGATTTTTGGTGAGTAAAATGTTGCTATTTTCCTAAATAATATTGCAATTTTATGAGGTTATTATTGATTATTTTTTATGTGTGTCGCAGCTGTAGCACCCCGGGTTTGTTTCTTCAGTAAAGGCATTTATTCTGGATACACGAGTTATCTATCTTCGATGCAACAGCAACGGGTGTCTGTTCGGTTTGTTTTTGCACTTTGTTTATTTATCTTTCTTCAGTCATGTTTCATTCTCGTTCTGTTCCATGTCTGTTCCTGTTCGAGTTCCTCTCCTTGTCTTGTCATGCACTTCGGGAAATTCTATGTTTCGGTTTTTTAGGGAGGAGGAGGAACGCATAAAGAAATCTGCGTGCGAATAAAGCGGAACGTGAGAAGCGTACAGAGATAGGACGAGAGAGAATGACAGCGATAGTTAGAAGCGTGAGATAATTAGTGATTAGTAGTGTTAGTAACTTAATCTAAATCCCTAATGTTAGTAGATTAGTTGGTTAGTACTATATACATCTAACTAATATATACAAAGTGTAATTAGAAAGTAAGAAGGAAGTAAAACGAGATTAGAAACGAAGACGGAAAAACCGAAACATAGAATTTCCCTAAGTTCATGACAGAACGAGAATGAAACATGACTGAAGAAAGATAAATAAACAAAGTGCAAAAACAAACCGAACAGACACTCAAAACATAACAATAAGATGGCTTTTATAGCCATAAGATAGTTATTGAGGGGTGGATTGATTCAGACGGAGCACTACTGAAGGCCTAGGTGTGAAATGCACGGCCCGCCACTGCATAATGTTGAGCTGAGTATGATTTATGTGTACCCAAAATCAAGTTGTGTGGGTCAAGTGCCAGTCAGCAGCAGTGATTGTCATGTCATCATTCAGAATGTTCCAATATGCCAAACACACCATCCATCCTCGCCAACACACGGTGTGTGGCCTCGCCAATGATAAGAATAGAATGGACACAACAATGTGAACTGTTTGATATTTTTATATTAAGCAATGTTGATTTTTCCACATTCTTTAGCAATGGTGCTAATATATACCCCTTTTTATCTATGGAATGTCTGATTTGTTTCAATTTAATACATACCATTTTGCACCAGTGATAATAAAGTGCATATGCTACTTCCAGGTTCATACCGCCTCGAGGTCTTCCACTTTTAAGAAATGTAAAAAGAAAAGTAAAAGAAATGAAGAAATGCTTTCAAATCCATCAAACATCAAATACAGCCCTTTTCACATAGTTTAGAAGTGGAGTTGATTTTTCAGAGAAGTGTGCATGTCTAAACAGTGCATAATCACGTCTGGTAGTTAATGCAATCATTTAAATGGGAGCAGGATTTAGGGAGCAGGGAGATGGATTTATTCAAAAACTTTGATTGCATTCTTAGCTCAGGCTGTTTTGTTTAAAAGCACTCCTGATGAACTGTTTCAAATTTGTGGGATTTGTATATGCAAATGTTCTATCAGCAGCCATTTGTCTTTTACAAGAATGGTAAAAAAGGCAAAATAAATTTTTTTGGAATAAAATTAGAAGGTAAACATTGTATATCTGTTGTTACGACCCTGCCCAAAATGTGTGCACCGTAGCTCTGTTACTATAAGGGTAAGGTCTAAACAATGATGAGCGTGTAGCGAGTATGTTATGAAAAATAAACAAAACAAGGTTAAGGCAGCTTCCACAATCCAGAGGACGGGATAAGGTGGATTCACCCGAGTTGTAGGAAACTGTATTTAAGCCCATGCCAGCCCAGTCTTTAGGCCACAGCCAAGGGCCTGGCATTGTTTCCATTTTAGTGGAGCAGTTTGTTAATTTGGACAAATAAAAACATAACAAAAGCACCAAAAGTGTGGTGCCTTCATGTGTGTTTCTCATAATCAACATTAAAAGAGAAACTATTCAATATATAAAAAAAAGATGTGTTAATTATTTTGCTCGATAGCTCTAAGTACATTAAATTAATGAACAACAATTCTGTTTAGTGATGACTGTTTATGAGTGTGCATCTTTATCCAGGAGAGGAGCATTGATGTTGCACACACTGTGCATTTTTTCTCATTATATAATAATATTTGAATGATTGGCATCACAATATTTTTTTCATTATGTCGCCAAAAAAAAGCAATAAAAGCTATGTGCTATATGTAAAAATATATAAAAGACATCACAAAATAGTCTGCAAAACAAATATGTAATGATAAGAAAATCATTTCCAGAGGTAATGCATTGTGAGTCCATTGAGCATACAGAGACATCATTGAGCCTGTGAACATCCACTGCAGACTGTGACGTCACCCCTGGAGAAGTAGCAAGAATGTAATTAGTTCCCTTGGCTTGGGACCTTAAAGCAGTTATTAAACTGACTTATTGGACATTGGTCTCCTGTGTAATTTATGGAAGCTACATCTAACGGTATGATGGCGGCGACGATACCACAGTATCATGTTCCCCACCTAAATCTAATGGCGACGAAAACATGGAATCGCATTCCCCAACTTTCCCACATGGCCAGATAAAGTGCACATCTTTGAGGATTCATTCCCTAATGTATCATTTCTTTCCTGGTCTGAACTGACAGTAGAATGAAGGTTTAGCTCATATCTACTTTTGGAACTTTTCAATAAGACATGAGGATTCATAGCCTGACTGTTGCACTTTCTGACAGGCGAAAGATGCCATTCACCAGAGGCAAACGCATCCATCTGGTCCTCTGTACAGTGGAGGGTTTTAGAGCTGAAGATCAGGTCCCTTTTTACCACCCCTCTCTGTTTTACAGAATATTTTCTTTCCTAAGCTGTGCACATATTTATAATAGATTCGCTGGTGGGATATGAGGTCAGATTGATTAGTCATCTGAATCGCAAGTTGTCGCTAGACTTTCAAGCCAAGCCAACCAAGCGCAAAGCCCACTAATGCACCTTCTCCACTGTAGAATTCGTTTTTCACAGAACTGGAGCCAAAGTTGGCTGGCCACATACACTACAATACACTTTCTATTGTATTTCCCACAGCCAAAGCTATAGTGCATGATGTCACTCTGAATTCTGCCATTTGCTAATGTTGGAAGGACTGACTGGACCTCTTTTGCAGTTCAATACTGATGCCCCAACCCCTACCCAAAAAGAAATAATAACAACAACAACAAAAAAGTGCACTCCATATACACACTTGTACCTTCCTTTGGTTGTTTCATTTGATTAGTAAAGGCAGCATGCTCCATTATCCCTTTCATATTTGCCTCCTCTGTTAGAAGTAGTGTAATGCTGATGACAACTAAAGCCACATAGTTATGCAGCTTTCTGACTCTTCCCCCAGCTCAGTGATGCAAGTTGACTTTATGGAAAGATTATAGAAACCTACCAGAGCCTGAGCCTAGTCAGCCAACCTAGATCCAGATGTAGAATTCCAGTTGGAACGCTGCCATTGTAAGTGTTTTGGTTTCGATTTTTCTCCCATTTTTCTCCCAATTTGGTATCCAATTACACCTGCTATTTTTCATGTCAATCCCCCCCTCGTACTATGAGTTCGCTGCCGTAGCCCTGTGACCGGCGGTGTCGAAGGCGAAGCATCGTCTCTTCCGAGACGGCACTCGCCAAGCCGTTGACTGGAACTCCGGCACCCCAGAGCCACTCCTGTGCGCAACGAACATCCTGTTGGCTTCCCTCCCTGGGGCGGACAGCCAATTGCCACCCCCGGTGGCACTCCCGGCCAGAGCCGACTCTGGCGCGACGGGGAATTGAACCCCGGTCGCCGTGGCCAGTGTCGAACGTTGTAACCACTGGACCATGCTGGAGGCCCCCATGTTCAAGGTACTTAACTTGAAGTACTTCAAGAAATATTCAGAAGAATAAATGTGTAACATGTGAAAATGTAAGCTGTGTTGAGTCCTGACCCTGACTCCTGTGGCATGGCACTCATAGGGCAGACAGAACAGCATTCCCTGATGCATCACGCATGTCAGGAGACCGGTAGATGTGGAACCAAATGCGGGTGAGAGAGAGAGAGAGATCCGGAAGCAGTGACGCGATTTAAGCCGATTTTAATGCTTAACGCACAGGACAGAAAACAAAACGGTGTCTGAACAAGACACGTAAAAATACAAATAACCAAACCAAAAGCAACAACGAGAAAAACAAAACAAAACTAGCGAAACAGAACAATCCAAAACGTGTACTAAACAACACGTAAATAAGCTAAACATAGGCGTATTTAATAAACAAACAAGAAAACACGAACACGAACAAGAAACACGAAATCTTTAGCGAGCGAGACAATAGGCAACAATGGTACAGAGAACAGAAATACAAAGCTAGCAAAATGTCCAAGCGATGAACAACGAGAATCCCGGAGTATAAATGTTCTCACGGTAAATGATTTCCAGCCGTCGATAATGACCTGGCTAGATTCTTCGCATTCCTCACGCTTCTCCTAATAGCTTGATTCGTGACAGAACCCCCTAGGACCGACTCCCGACGGTCCAGGAAGAGCCGCTTGCCGAGCTTTAAACTCCCGGATGAGACCGGGATCCAGGATCTGTTTGGCCGGAATCCAGGACCGATCCGCCGGTCCGTATCCTTCCCAGTCCACCAGGTACTGGACCCCTGATTGCACTCGGCGGGACTGGAGGAGACGCCGAACGGTGTAAGCCGGATGACCGTCGATGAGACGAGGAGCCGGGGGAGTTCTTGCCGGCTGTGTGTGTGCCCCAATGAGTAGAGGCCGAAGGCGGGAAACATGAAACGTGGGATGTACCCGGTGCATCTCCGGAGGCAACAAGAGGCGGTAAGCCACCGGATTAACCCGGCGAATCACTTTTGAAAGGCCCCACAAAACGTGGAGCCAGCTTGCGGTTTTCTACCTTGAGAGGCAGGTCCCGGGAAGATAGCCAGACCCTCTGACCAGGACGAAAGGTGAGCCCCGGACGACGGAGGCGGTTGGCCTGGATACGGTTCTGTTGAGTGGTGCGCTCGATAGCTTGCCTAGCTCTTTTCCAGACCTGTCTGCAACGCCTTATGTGAAGTTCCGCTGAAGGTACCCCAGTTTCACTCTCCAGGTCGGGGAAGATAGGCGGTTGGTAGCCAAACTGGACCTCAAATGGCGACATCCCTGTGGTGGAGCAGCGAAGAGTGTTGTGTGCATATTCGGCCCATGGAAGGTTGCGGCTCCAGGACATGGGGTTAGATGATGAAAGACACCGCAGGGTCGTCTCCATGTCCTGATTGACCCGCTCCGTCTGCCCGTTGGACTGGGGTGGTAACCTGATGACAGACTGGCCGTAGCCCCGATGAGTGTGCAGAAGGCCCTCCAGAACCGGGCGGTAAACTGTGGTCCCCGGTCAGACACGATGTCAGTGGGAAGGCCGAACACCCGAAACACGTGTTCGACCACCAGTTCTGCGGTCTCCTGGGCTGAGGGTAGTTTGGGCAGGGCAATAAAACGACAGGCCTTGGAGAAACGGTCCACCACCACCAAGACCACGGTGTGACCGTGTGAGGAAGGTAGCCCTGTAACAAAGTCCATCGATATGTGAGACCATGGACGGCGGGAATGGGTAGGGGGTGGAGTAGTCCTTGAGAACGGGTCCGGGGGTTTTTGTTTTGAGTGCATGTGTTGCATGCTAGGACGAATGAACGAACCTCCTCCTCCATCTTGGGCCACCAGAAACGCCGACGGGAGAAATTCCAGGGTGCGTGACACCCCTGGGTGTCCGGTCAGATGGGAGTCGTGACCCCATTGCAGGACTTGTTTCCTTACTGCAGAGGGAACGAATAAGCGGTTAGGTGGGACGTCTTCAGGACCTGGTTCCGCTTGTGAGGCCTGACGAACAATAGTTTCAATGCCCCACTGGATCGGGGCGATGATGCGGCTGGGTGGGAGGATAGTGTCTACTGAGACGACGGTTTCAGGAGTCTCAAAAATCCGGGAGAGAGCGTCGGGTTTAAGATTTTTGGACCCCGGACGATAAGATAGGGAAAATTGGAACCGGTTAAAAAACAGGGCCCACCTAGCTTGACGTGAGTTTAACCGTTTGGCCTGCTGTAGGTACTCCAGATTCTTATGGTCGGTCCAAACAATGAACGGGTGTGCAGAACCCTCCAGCCAATGCCGCCATTCCTCCAGAGCTCTCTTTACAGCCAGCAGTTCGCGGTCTCCAATGTCGTAATTGCGCTCGGTGGCAGTCAAGCGATGGGACAGGAAGGCACATGGGCGAAGCTTGTTGTCAGGTTGTAACCGTTGAGAAAGAACCGCTCCAATCCCAGTGTTGGAAGCGTCAACTTCGACCACGAAGGGCAGAGCTGGGTCCGAATGGTTAGGACAGGTGCCGAGGTGAAGCGCTGTTTGAGATGTTGGAAGGCTTGTTCGGCTTCGGGAGTCCAGATGAAGTCCTTAGCCTTCCCCCGGGTCAGGTCGGTGAGTGGCGCCGCCACTGTTCCGAAGTCCCGAATGAATCTCCGGTAGAAATTGGCGAAGCCAAGGAAACGTTGGACTTGTTTAATCGAGATGGGGCGTGGCCAGTCTCGTACTGCTTGCGTCTTGATCGGATCCATTTGAATACTGCCTGCCTGTAGGATGAAACCCAGAAATGTGACGGTGGATGCATGGAACTCGCTTTTCTCCAGCTTGACAAATAATTGGTTCCGCAGGAGCAGCTGTAGGACATGTCTCACATGTAATTCGTGTTCCTGAGCATTCCTGGAGAATATGAGGATGTCATCCAAGTATACAAACACGAAACGGTTGAGTACCTCTCTCAACACGTCATTGATGAGCGCTTGAAAGACCGACGGACTGTTGGAAAGACCGAACGGCATGACGAGGTATTCATAGTGCCCTGTAGGTGTGTTGAAGGCAGTCTTCCACTCATCTCCTTCCCGAATGCGCACCAGGTTATATGCACACCGAAGGTCCAGTTTGGAGAAGATGGTGGCCCCCTGCAGCATCTCAAATGCCGTGGACATCAAGGGCAGTGGATATCTGTTCTTGATGGTGATATTGTTCAGACCTCTGTAGTCAATACACGGGCGCAGACCCCATCCTTCTTCCCCACGAAGAAAAACCCTGCTCCCGCTGGTGAGGTGGATGGGCGGATGTGTCCGGCAGCGAGCGCCTCGGATGTAGTCGTTCATGGCCGTCGTCTCGGTCGGGATAATGAAAATATCTTGCCCGAGGAGGACTGGTTCCCGGCAGCAGATCAATCGCACAGTCGTACGGACGGTGAGGAGGTAGAGTAGCCATGTGTTGCTTGTTGAACACCGCATGGAGATCCCTGTATGCCGGAGGCACACGGGCCCAGTTCTGGATCTCTGGTTTTCGGTGTGAGGCGGCAGCAGGAGAGCGAGGCAGCAGACAGGTGCTTTGGCAGGTCAATCCCCAGCCCAGTATCTTCTCAGCGTTCCAGTCAATTTGGGGTTGTGCTTGTTAAGCCAAGGGTAGCCCAGCACGAGAGGTAGCTGCGGAGAGTGAGTGACAAAAGTTCAATCCGTTCGGTGTGTTCATCCCTTATGGTGATCTGGAGAGGAATAGTCCGCTGCGTGATGGCACCGGATCCCAAGGGCTTGCCGTCCAGAGCTGTGACTGACGGGGGGGATTCCAATGTCACAAGTGGGATTTGTAATCGCTGGGCGAGGTTGAGGTCGATAAAGTCTCCCGCAGCTCCGGAATCAACAAGGGCGGAGCCGAGTGCTGAGAGTTGTTCCAGCGCATGGAGATGGGCAACACCAATCCAGTGATGATTGATGCCTTGGGAGTGAACACTGCGCTACTTACCACCCTCCCGGTGTGGTAGTAGCATTGGCTTTTCCCCTTAGCTCCGTACATGAATCACGATAGTGACCAAAACGCCCACAGTACAGACAGCAGTTTTCCTTACGACGACGTTCCTTTTCGGTGGCTGAGAGACGAGCTCTGCCCAACTGCATAGGTTCCTCCTGTTCGTTGGGGGTCACACGAGGCGGTGAATTGGAAGCTGATGGGATGGTTTCTGTCCGCAGGGGAAATGATGTCCGCGGTCGGGGTATGGGATAGTTATTGCGGCGTTCATTAGCGGCGTTCCCTTTGGCGATTGTCCAACTTGATAGCCAATGCCACAAGTTCTTCCCACTGGTCGATGTCTCCATGAACGACGAGTTCATCCTTGAGCCCTTCGTTGAGACCCTGCCGGAACGCCGCTATAAGTGCCTCGTTGTTCCAGCGACTCTCCACAGCCAGGGTGCGGAACTCAATGGCGTAGGCAGCGACAGTTTGGCCTCCTGCTTGATCCGGAGCAGCCGGTTGGCCTTCACGACCCTGGACAGGATGATCAAACACCGTCTGTAACTCGGAGCTGAATCTGGCATAGCTGTTGCAGACGAGCCCTTGTTCCTCCCAGATGGCCGTTGCCCACTGCAGAGCGGTACCGGTTAGAAGGGAAATTATATATGCTATTTGGGAGCGTTCGCTGGGAAATTGTGAAGGTTGGAGTTCGAATGCCAGCGAACACTGAGTGATGAACCCACGGCATCCGTGGGATTACCGTCGTAACGTTCGGTGCCGGAGACGTGGTTTCACGACGTAAGTCGGCTTGGTTAGTGTCCTGAGTTCCGGATGAAACTGAGAGGTGGTGGTTGCGGTTTTGTTAAGGAGTAACTCCATGATGGTGTTGAACTGGCTGGCTGTTTGGCGGCTGAATGTGTTCAGTTGTTCCGTGAGTACAGCAATAGCCTGGTCCTGCCGTCTGATGGATGCTTCCTGGCTTTGGATGGTACTGTGCAGGATGCTCTGGGTCCGCTCGGTCTCCGCTGGTTCCGATTTGGACTTGGACATTCTGTCAGGAGACCGGTAGATGTGGAACCAAATGCGGGTGAGAGAGAGAGATCCGGAAGCAGTGACGCGATTTAAGCCGATTTTAATGCTTAACGCACAGGACAGAAAACAAAACGGTGTCTGAACAAGACACGTAAAAATACAAATAACCAAACCAAAAGCAACAACGAAAAAACCAAAACAAAACTAGCGAAACAGAACAATCCAAAACGTGTACTAAACAACACGTAAATAAGCTAAACATAGGCGTACGAATAAACAAACAAGAAAACACGAACACGAACAAGAAACACGAAATCTTTAGCGAGCGAGAGACAATAGGCAACAATGGTACAGAGAACAGAAATACAAAGCTAGCAAAATGTCCAAGCGATGAACAACGAGAATCCCGGAGTATAAATGTTCTCACGGTAAATGATTTCCAGCCGTCGATAATGACCTGGCTAGATTCTTCGCATTCCTCACGCTTCTCCTAATAGCTTGATTCGTGACAACGCAAGAGCTGTTCCTCTGGGCAGGCAGTGTGGTATAATGGTTAGGGAACTGGGCTTGTAACGTTAAGGTGGCAGGTTCAATACCCAGGTGGGACACTGCTGTTGTACCCTTGAGCAAGGTACTTAACCTGAATTGCTTTATATATATACCTGAACAGCTGTATAAATGGATTGTAAAGAAATGTAAACTGTAAGTCGCTCTGGATAAGAGCATCTGCTAAATGCCTAAAATGTCAATGTAAAATGTGGTGAACTGAGTGCTTATGGTCAGCCTGCAACCAGCTGCACAAGTAGAGCAGTCCTTTGACTGTGCAGTGGCTGTGCAGCTCAGCTGATGGACTATGATGTGACATCTAGGCAAGTGCACACTCTTTCAAATTGACAGAGGGTGTTGCAGTGATGTGACAGGCTTACAAATATGATTGGGCATTCCCAAATTTGGAGAAAAAGCTAGCTAAAAATTAAGCTCTGTAAGTCGCTAAGTGCTCAGAAAATACAGTACCAGTCAAAAGTTTGAGTACACCTGCTGGAAACTAGATTTATCTCATAATTGACAATGCTTTACACCGTATACGTTTCTGTAAATACTTTAAAATGACAAAAAACACATGTAACAATGAACAAAATTAACATCAAAGAAATGTTCAAGAAAATTATATTGAAAATTGAATCTTGGATTCCTCAAAATAGCCACCCTTTGCCGTGATAACAGCCTCACAAACACGGGCCATTCGGTTAATAAGTTTCAGCAGGAAATCACCGGATATATCTTCCCAGCTCTCCTGCAGCAATTCCCAGAGAAACTTGTGGGTTGCTTTGCTTTGACTCTTCTGTCCAGTTCATCCCATACAATTTCTATGGGATTGAGGTCTGGACACTGGGCAGGAGGGCAGTCATCAGTTTGAGTTGTCCTTCACGTTCTTCTTTCACCTGGTAGTTCTTGTACAACTTCAAGGTGTGTTTCGAGTCGTTATCTTGCTGAAGAATGAAGGAATGCCCGATTAGCCGTAGTCCAGATGGAAGGTGTACTCAAACTTTTGACTGGTACTGTACATAATTTCGTTAAACCTGGACACACAAAGCCTCAACGTGCGCTGTCATTGATCTGTAAATCATGATACGATGACTAATAGAAGGGGCTGTGACTCAGACACTGAACTCCTTGGGCCCTCATTAGATCTGCAGTGCTCAGTCAGAACCAGATTTGGCCCTACTCAGCTGTCATTTCAGGCCATGCTGCCCACCACATCCACCATGCCAGGGGCCCACTCACTGCCAGCTTCAACCTGACTCGCAGGTTCCTCCTTTACCAGGAATGCAATAGCATATATCACACCATGGGGTTAAATGAGCTTTCTCCACACAGAGCCCCACAGGCATCTCCCCACTCTCTTAAATGTGCTCATTTTTTATATCTTGCTCCTTGATTCGATCATTACAGTGTAATTACAGTTTACATAATATATCCAGGTGCATGTTAAACTTTTGTTTATGCATTCCCCACAGTGATACCCCTCAGGCTTGGTTATCGCTGGATGCATATTTTTTGGCATGTTTTACATGGCAGCCCACTTACCTTATGTGCTGCACTAAGGATTCATCTCAAAGTGCAGACATATTAGGGACCATGTAATTATACTGTAATAAACACATCAAACTGGATCATTTTTAAGAAGCGAGTGCATGCTATGAATGTACAAACAGTCCTGGAGAGATCTCAGAAATAAGATGTTGTCTACACACATTGCGATAAAATGTCCAATCCAAGAGTCTGAGATGCTCTTCAGTCAAAGTTTGACCTCAACCTTTGGTGGTGAAGAATCACGTCATTTAAAAATAACTAATGTTCGTGTTTTGTGAATACTATCATGATCTTGAAAAACAAGGGACCGTTTTTCCTTGCACAAATATCCCATCAGTTTAGCTTGCTCAAGGCTGTTGAGATCTCCAGAATTTGATAATCACCTGACATTCCTTCATGCGGAGCTGCAGAAATGCAATATGGAAGCATTTGTTGCTAATAATTTCACGAGGACAAGGCTACAAATCAGACGGTACATGGGAAACACTAGCATGGAAAAATGTCTTCAGGCCAGAATCACATGCAGGATATTCACAAGCTGCTTCAAGAGATACGGCCTACACTGATGGAATAGCAGAGACATGAGCCCAAAGGCTTCCTGTTCTCCCTGACGTCTACTTGTTTTTACTCTTCAGTACCCATTCTCCCCTGTCAATTACACTAACTTGCAACAGCACCAACAACACAAGACCTTTTCATTTATGGCTTGGACAGATGTGAATGATGTGAAACCTTGCCTTAGTATTAAAGTTGCTGCCATTTCTATATACAGAACCAACCCAAACAGTCTAGATTTGAAAGAGGCTTTTTCCAGTGGGTCTCTTCAGCTTACAAACTGTTTTCCTTCAGCTTCTATGGAGTGTAACATTAAATGTCTCTTTTCTTTCTCACTCTGTTTCTCAACTGAGCCTCAGGGTTGCTTCAAGGGGGGGCATGGATTATTTGCTTAATAAAGATTAATCCTGCAATGTCTTTGAAGGCCCAAGCGTCACTGTGTTCCAGATTAGAAACGGTGGCCGTAACTTTCCTTTGCTTGTCGCCATTTGTGTCATGTGAGCTGGGGAAAAAGGCTCCTACCAATTTTCCATTTATGTTCAAACCACAAGATACTTTTTTTGTTATTTATCGTTTTCAATTCACCTGCAGCTCTCTCAACAAATATGGAGCAGAAAGACTAATTGATCCCAACAGATTGAACAGACCACACAATGAATCAGAGGTTAAGCAATTGCACTTTCCCACAACCTGCTATTGTATCTTGCTGTTTTTCCCCTATCATTACAGCCATTACAAAAAGCCTGGGAAATAAATATGAGACCATACATCATTGTAGCAAGCTATAGTAACAACACCGTGCACAGTGTGCTGAAGGATATTTTCATTCAGGAGGTACTCTGCTTTCTTTGAGCCACAGACACACACACACACACACACACACACACACACATAATTGCAGAGGCATTTTTCATTTCTCCCTACCATCCCCATTAAGGATGGATTCCATTAAATTTATAATCAGTAATCTAAACCACCATGATGTCATGGCTGCTGTACATGTGAGCATTACATTTAAGGAATGCACAAGGGAACAAAATTAATGCATCCATGGTTAAGTTTACATATGGGGCCACTCACTTTAAATGTAATACATTTTACATTCTTTTGAAAAATTAGTTTAATATGTCAATGAATTAATTCACCATTGATCTTCATATGCTTTATGCAGTAAGAGAGCTTTCGGTGGCATTCAGATGGAAGGAAATCAAATTGCAGTAAAACACAACACGTTACTGTAAAATGAGGGGCTTCCTTACATGAAATAAAATAACTTAAATACAAATAAATAATTATTCTGTGATAAAAGGAAGGTAATTTATAAATTCTTTGCTTGCTTGATTCTTTTTCCATTAATGGAGATGAAATCTATGGAGTGTACTTTTATCTTAGTTTCAGGGAAGACTTAATTTCTTTCTTTTATTCTGTGCCATAGATAATGCATCCAATTTCAAATATTGCTTTTATGATGTTGGCAGGGGAATATACTTATGATCATATTCTTTACGGTGATAACTTCCCTGATAGTGAAACTGGAAGCGGAAGGCAATTCAGTGAGGTGGCTGCTTTGGTTAGGGCTGATGGGAGCTGCGATTACCAGTCATCACCACGTTGTCAATAAGAGGGAATCAGACACCTGCATGCCATTAAGTGCCACATGCTTGACCTCTAGAATTACAGAGCCAACTATAATTCAAGCAGATCCCAACTTGTCTGCTTTGCACAATTATAGCAGCTGGCTTGTCATGGTATTCACTAATGCAGGTCAAGAATGCTGAATTGCACAAGAGGTTTGCCTGGAACATGATGATTTGAAAAACCCAAGTCAATTAGATCCCCCTTGTCAGTAAGCAGCATTTACCTTGACTATCAGCTATAAAGAACTCTCCCAGAATGTTATCTATTAAACAAAATCTATATGTCTATTAATGATGCAACTCACCAGTTATTTAAAAATATCAAAATACGGACAGTATTGGAAGACTGGTTCCATATATAGGCTAAATGGTTTCAGTGGTGTAATGCTGACCATTTTCTTGAGACACACAATGAGAAACAGTATTCCACTAGTGACAGCATTGATATATAGACAGGGCATCAGAGTAGGCCACATTTAATGCTGCCCCTTCCCACACCCATTGATCTCAGTCATGCAGGTCTGTAGCGCAGTTAGTCCCAAGGTATGTTAAACCCTCATCCTAATCCAGCATTAACCAATGTCTTAATCTCTTGGAGGCATCTTTGTCAATTTACAGTCTTGATTTCATTGGGGAAACATAAGCCTTATACAAAGCGTATAGTACCTAACTCTAATAAAATGAGCTCTCAGTCAGGAAAGGATTACCAAAGGAATACATCATTGTTTTCAGGGAAGATTAACACCTTAATTTAGAATAAAACCATCAGGGTAATCTGTGCAAAATTGGAATTGTGGGACTCTTGGCCATAGACACAAATGTGCAACTCAGAAGTGGAAGAAGTAGTATGACACTCATATGGTTTTAAAATATTTTATAAATAGTATCTTAGATTTTCTAAACAAAGCAATAATATTTCTTTTATATTACAATATACTAATTATATTTTTCTAACAACAAACACAGGGTTTTACAATGCATGACATACAATCACGCTAATTAACACGTGTAAGCTGAGACCTGGGCTACGATACAACAGATTTGGCGGTTTGGCAGTCTAATTTTAGTAGACCCCACCCTCTAGGCAATTGGCAAGACTGTAGGTGAGCGTGGTTCTTTTTTTTTTTAAAGCAGTAAGACTTTTTTCTCCTCATTGACAACATCAAACAGCACATGATCTGTTAAGGTCCAAGGTTATATGAACAGATGTGTCTCCTTTGAATTTGTTCTTTCTAGTTTTTAAAGACCAAGATTTCCAAGATTTCAATTAAAGAATGGATCACTATTTATGTTTCTGCCCGTGGGTGCCGCGCAGCATTTTGCTCCCAAATCAATAAATTTTCCCCGTGGGTGCTTAATCGGATTATATTATATTATTTCTTCAAAAAATAACTGCCAACTGCCATCCTGCCATCAGTATGGGTCTGGTTGTTGTTATTAAGCAAACTTTTGTTTTTGAACAGATAAAAGTTGTATTTGTTGTCATCGAGATCAGGACAGCTTTTCATTAAATAAATTGTGTTTTCATGAATTTATCTTGACATTAATTGACAAATTCCAAAAACAATATTCAATACCTTTTTTGTACTGGCATATAGATTCTAAGATACATATTTACTGTACATCAGCAAAATGTTATAGGTATCACATTAAATATACACCCTACCTGAACAAACAATTCTTAAGAAAATGGAAATGCACTTGTTATTCATCACCCACTATGAAATCTCACTAACATGGGACCAGGAGGGTTTAGGGAAGAAGAACAACACTTACGTTGTCAGAAAGCCACTCTGCCTTTTGCTGTGTTGTCAAAATCTGAAGGTACAGCTTAATAATGGTTATTATGTTTCTGTTGCTATTCTTTATTAAGCTTCTGCTTTTGCCATAACTCCCGCCTCTGTAGCCTAAAAATATCCACGGAATGTTGACATATTTCCTTGCTGGAAAAAGAGAGCGGGTAAAATTCTTCATTTTTCTGGAGAACTGATTTGTTTGTTCTGTAGACACAGAGATGTCTGTAAGCCCAATGTAGAAATATTTGATCTTGATGTGGATACAGTCAGTGAAAAGCCACACACACACACACACACACACACACACACACACACAATACCGCAGATGAAAGTAGATATGATCTTAGCATAAACATGTGTGATTTCCTCAAACTGGTGAGGGGAGTTTAAATTAGATTGTATTTTTATAGTCACTTAGTCTGAGAATATATAGGTTGCTATGTTTTTAAAAAATGTGACAGCTAAACATAGTGTGCCTGCCAGCCATTTGTATGGTCATTGCATATTTGTTTGTGTGTTAGCACCATAACACAGCATGGGATGTCAATCTGTGTTACCATGTGTGAGAAGAGGCCTACGTTCCAGACATGTTTGGTTCAAACATTTTTGTCTTACTCACATCTCTCTAAAATGTTTCAATAGGTATACTGTTAAAAAGATCAGAAAATCAATTTGAATGTTTGAAGTGAGGTCATATCATATCACAAATTCACAAATCTACTCCTTCCTATAGCTTTCATTTGGAATAATCCATGTTTGTTAAGGTTAATGTTGAAATTAAGATTTGTATATTGTTTACACTGGAAATACATTTAATTGCAATCCAATGTAAAACTCTGGTACACATTAATTAATTTATGCTCGACAATATATGGAAGAAAATATTAAATAGTCAGAGATTGGCCAACAGTTATCAGAGAGTGAACATTTGTTTGAAATATGATAGCATACTGTTTTTAGAATTGCAAACATGTATAATCTGCTGTGAGCAACACTATTTAAAATGTTAGTTCAAATATTCTGTTATATTTTTTGTTATATATTACTTAAAATGGAAGATACACAACAATTAACGAATGGACAACTGAAGACTTTGCAGAACAATATGCAGGACACTGTTAGTGACCCCTGCTGTACGTATGCAATAATCAATCCAGAATATACTATCCCCTTTCAAAAGCTTAAACAAAGATGTTGTCCAATTTATATATTCAGGAATACCAGGACGACTGAGAAATTTAACACTGTGAGTTTACCTTCTCAACTGCAGCCAGAAGACAACAGAATTACAGTATAACGTCATCGGGAGCAGACACTGTGCTTTAACAATTTTCCTTTCAACAGAAATACATGTATATATTTTTTAAAAGTGGAAAATCCCTTTCAAATGGAGTTGAGCTTCAGAACTGCGAGTGGGAAAATGGGTTTCCTAAGTGCAAAATGTCTACCTGATGTAGGCTGACGAAATAAGCTGCCACATTCATACCAGAAGTTATGTCTTGCATGGCTGCTGCCGTCTTGGGCCTTATAACTTCTCGGCCATGGAACAGTGGCCCGGCATTTCTCCTCCAACCGACAGATAAAAGGATAGACAACAGAGGTCATGATTCCTACCAATAAACCAGCCTGATTCATCTGCCCTGCAGTCTTCCCCTCCCTTTAGTCTTGACTTTTTCTCCCCATTCTTTTTGTAGGGCACCGTGTGAGCACAGGCTACCATAGAGTACAATAGAGCTAGCCTATAATAGGGCTACCATTGAAAACCTTATCATCAGCAGATCAGTGCTCTTTTGCGGAACTCAGTGCTCTTTTTGCAGGACAGAGAATGAAAAAGTCATCTACTATCTGCATGACCAAGCACAACACGTAATAGGCAGTGCTTAATTTGTAAAATAAGAGATGCCGGGGCTCAACTCGCCTCCCCCAACCACTCTGCATTTCTGTCCCTCCCTCTGGTCTAATGGTAACTTTCCAGTGGTGGAGTAACAAGGGTTAAAAACAGGAGCGATGATTTGGTTGCTGTTTTTGAAGACGCTCTTATTGATGTGCTGGAAATTGCTACGGTGTTAACAGCAGTTACGAGATCCTTCAAGGGCTGTGTAACTTGTTCTTCCGATGTCTCTGTGAACACTCTGAAAGCACAAATTGTTTCTCGGCTGTTAAGTCTGTTAAAATAAACGTTGTTGTCGCACTTTAGATATTTATGAGCCCGGGGCTCTGATTCTGAGTAAGACATTTGCCGGGGCACAAAATCGTATTCTTGGCATTTGCCGGGGTTGTGCCCCGGCTAGCCCCGGCACAAATTAAGCACTGGTAATAGGGTAAAGTCATGCTATTGAGTTAATTCCACATATTTTAGACACACCCTGTGCCAGCAGCAGAGGATTCTTGGGTTCCTCCCAAGGTTTCTCCCTATCATTTGGACCAGGATAATTTTTCCTTGTCACTCTTGGTTTTGTTTTGGGGGGTCTAAGACTGGGTTTTCTTTTGTTAAGCATTTTGTGACAATATATTTGTAAAATGCACTCTACAAATACATTTCATTTGATTGACACCTGCAATTTTCCTGCATCACCAACAAAGTCCTCCAGCTCCAGTGCAATCTGGCCCGCGTTAACCTATTGGGCAACATGGGCTGCAGCCCAGGGCCCCGGCCACTAGGAGGCCCCGGACCCGGGAATAGCAGATTACTTTAGGCCTACATTTAATTTTTGAATGCGGGTTTATGGTGTTTTGACTGTTACTGTACATTTTGGTCCACTTCCCCACCTGTAGTAGTCCAAATTGTCCTGTCGCAACAATCAGTGTCAGTGAGAGTGTGTTTATAGCTAGCTCACTTCACAACGATGTCTCACGAGGCTATTCGAAAATATGATAGCGGTGCTTTAAAGAGAAAACAAGCTCAGCAAAAAAAGGAGAGAAATGAAGAAACTCTCAGAAAAATCCCAAAGCTTACATCCTTCTTCTAAAAGAATGTAGATCTGGCGGATGGCCCAGCGGTCTAGTGCACCGCTTTGGATTATTGCTGTATGTGTGCGCTGCCCATCAGAGATGAATAATGAATATTCGCATTTAGCCCTCCCACAGGATCGAAACCCGCGTTTCTACCAGACCGGCCCAGGTCGTCAGCCCGATCGGAGGCGGCATTTGGCTGTCCGCCTCCGGGGAGAGGGGAGGAGAGCCAAATTACAAACCACGAGTCCGCCGAGGAGAAGGTTAATGGAGTCCGTGGAAGATCTCCGTCTCGAAAGAAGGCGGGAAATAGGTCAAGGAATACGAATCTCGTTCCCGGAGGACGGGCGGCGGACTCGTGAGGGTGGGGAATTGAAAATAAAATAGAGGGTATAATTGGCTACCAAAATTGGGAGAAAAACGGGTTCCCTGCATAATGGCGTTCCCTGCATAATGACGAACGTGTACCGAGAGATTGGCTAGTTTATTTTCCTTCAACTGGGAATGTTTACTGTTTCTATTGCCGGCTTTTTGGAGAGAGTACTACTTCTTTCTCTCACTCCGGTTTTTCCGACTGGAAGCATGCCTCTGCCCGTGTGGAGGAGTACGAGTCAAGCCAGCCGCATAGACAGGCAGTGCTAACCTGGCTACTAGAACTTCTTAGCAAGTTTGGCCCTTTCCTTTCAGAACACATAAAGAAATATGGGAACAAGGGGAGGGGCACAACCTCCTATCTCTCGAATACAATATGCAATGAGTTTGTAGCACTGATGGGACAGCGAGTACAAGCTGAGATAATTCTTCAAGTGCAGAGATCCAAGTATTTTTCTATAGTTGTTGATTCTACCCCTGATTTGGCACACATAGACCAGCTCACATTTGTAGTCCGTTACGTTTCATATCAAGGTCAAGTATTTGAGAGGTTTTTGAAATGTCTTCCTATATTTAGTCACACGGGCGACTCGCTTTTTGAATCAGTGTCAGAGATTCTTAGTGAGACTAACCTAGACATACACAATATCAGGGGACAGTGTTACGACAACGCATCTAACATGTCGGGTGTCTACAAGGGTTTGAGGGCTTGCATCCAGCAGGTGAACCCCTTGGCTGACTGGATCCCCTGCACTGCCCACTCGCTCAATATAGTCGGAATGAGCAGCGTTGACTGCTGCAACGAGGCAAGTTCATTTTTCAGGTTCATGCAATTGTGCTATAAAAAAAATGTGGGATCCCCTAGACGATGGAAAGTGCTTATGGAAGGACTTGAACCAAATGAAAACAGTCGGTTAGAAACATTAAAGGGACTGTCCGACACACGGTGGGCCTCCCATGCACAGGCTACCAAAGCCCTTTCCGTAAACTACCAAAATATACTGAACGTCTTGATAAATCTGTCATCAGACGAAACTCAGAGCGCTGCCACTAAAGATGAAGCACGATCTCTTGCCAAGAAAATGAGTCGACTCGAGACAGCATTTTTGTGCATATTTTGGAACAAAATCCTTCAGAGGATTCAGACGACCAGCACGATTCTTCAAACAGCTGATTTGGATCTGATGACGGCGGTAGCCATGCTCCGGTCATTGACAGATTTCGTGGGAGATTTACGTAATAATTTTGGAGAGTTTGAGATGTCAGCCAAACACATCTCTGCTACACAGGATTACAGGTCGGAAACAACTCGCCAAGTGAAAAGGAAAAGGAGAGCAGACAAATCCAATACCCCAGATCACATCCTCACTGGCAGTGAGAAGTTTTGTTGTGAGGTGTTTTTTGTCATTATTGACAATCTGGTGAGCATGCTGCGTCAAAGATGTAATGCATATGAAGAGACCTGTAGCTACTTCGGATTATTAACTACTCTCAAGAAAATGTCCACAGAGGAGATGCGCACGGCCTGCTGCAATCTCGTACACAAGTACAGCACAGACCTGCAGGATGAACTTGAGGATGAACTTGTTCAGTTTGTCGCGTTCTGTACAACATGAGTGACCTCTCGCCTAGAACTTTAATGAAGACATTAAAATAAAATTAACTCCAAAGTGCCTTCCCTAACATTGATATTGCTTTGAGAATTTATTTGACCCTCCCAGTATCAAATACTAGCGGTGAGAGATCCTTTTCGAAGCTGGCACTGATCAAAAATCGCCTGAGGACTATTATGACTGAAAACAGATTTAACTATTTGTCTGTGATGTCAATCGAGCACGACCTCCTGCGGCAGATGGATTTGAAGGATCTAATTCAGGACTTTGAATCAAAGAAAAGTAGATGGGTCCTATAGGTGAGTAACATTAAATCATTTATAGCAATGCTTGTTTTGTTGGTGCTAGTGGTTGAATGGTAAGTGTATTGTTTTGTGCATTGTCATTTGTGGTCAAATTTCTAATTTGTAGGTCTACTTTGTACACTAGGCTACTACTCCCTTTCATTATCCTGCCATGCTGGGCAAGGTTGGTCATGACTTGAGTCGGTACTCTTTGATGGCTTTTAATACATTACAACGTTCAAAGTTTTCAATTGGATGTCTCATTCTGTAACATATTCACTATCTACTTCTGATATCCTTTGTCATAGGCCTATTTGTCGAATTTGCGGCATGTCTTTATCGTTGCCAGGCCTGGTCGCGTCAATGTACTTTTACTTTTCCAGTTGAAAATCGTGGACATAGGGCCCCGGGAGGTGTGTTAGCCCTGGGCCCCGGGGAGGCTTAACGCGGCCCTGAGTGCAATAGTGGCAGTGGCTTAGCGGGCATATTTCACTTACTTAGCAAGCTGAGGAACTGAACAATGTCGAAATCAATATAGCTTAGCTAGCTACATGGGTTAAAAATTTACACATACTTTTATCAATAGGCGAATGCTTGGACTTTTTTCAGTTTTTCTGCCTTTATCCCCTTGCTAACAATGACAGCTAACTAGCTAGCTCGCCATCATGCCACCAAGGTATTAGCTATTATACAGAAAAAATATGTGAAAAAGGAAAAAATTAAAACATTGTGAAGTAAAAAAAAAACTACTCGAGTCGCACGGCGGATAGATTATATACCCCTGAAATTTGACTATCTGCATAAATCGTGTGGGAACGATGTAGCCATTTATCAAATATAATGATCAGTATATGATACATGTAAATACAGGTATATAGTACACAGTTAGGTCAGCTGAAGTGTCTGTTTATGTCTGTTTATTTATTTTCATTAAAGAGTGAAGGACAAATAACTAAATGATGGAAAATGTAAACAAATGAGAGTAGAAGTGGTCACATGGGAGAATGGAATGTGATGAGATCATGGGGGTTGAGTCAGGTGGGTGTGGTGATGACGTTAAGTTCAGAGGCAGGAGGGTGTATGACATGTTAAAAAGTGGATGCACGGAAAGGGGGGCAGAGCTGTTTTCGCGAACCAGCCTGGTTTCTTGTATGTGATTTCGCATTATGTACAATAAACCCTATTGCATCAGACTCTGAAGAACATGTTGTTTTTAAGAAGTAATTAGTGTGGTTTGGATCTCTCAGTCTAACTGGCCCTGGCTGAGATCTGATTCTTCCACAGATGCCTTTTTACTTTGCACAAGCTGGGACAGGAGCTCCTCAAGAGGAAGCTGATGATGGTAGGAACACTACTAAAAAACAAGCCAGAGCTCCCACCTCAGCTGTTGATTACACGGAACAGACCTGTCAATTCATCCAAGTTTGTGTTCACGGCCGACACGTCCCTGATCTCCTATATGCCAAAGAAAGGCAAAAATGTGGTACTCATGAGTATGCTGCATAGGGATGGGATAATCTGTGGCCAGGAGCATTATGAGAAATCATAATAGATTACAATGCCACGAAAGGAGGGGTGGACAATTTAGATAAGCTGGTCACTGGCTACAGCTGCAAAATAAGAACCCTATGCTGGTCACTTGGACATCTCTGTGTACAATGCTTTTGTCATCTGGATGGCATTGAACCCAGATTGGAACAAAGAGAAGCTCCAGAGGAGACAGCTCTTTCTCGAGGAGCTGGGCAAGGCATTGGTAAAACCTCAAATCCAGAGGATTAGATTATGTCTATTGAAAGTTGCTGGCCCATAGAGAAAATTGCAGCAGATAAATGGCAATTTTGAGGGACTTGCTAGTACCTTTCACAACAATCTGAGCCCCGATACATCATTTTATTTCAATTTACATAATCTCAAAGCAAAGGGAGCTTAAAGCAACTGGAAATAAGAAATTAATGTTTATACCGAAGGGGGAAATATATAATAACAGATCCGTTATGTTTAATTGAACTGAATATAGTAATATATTGAATCTAAGGACAGCTCAGAACTTAAAAATGTAATCATGGACAACAGTCAAACTTGTTTAATGTAATTTATTGAGGGTAAATATTTTAGCACTTTTGTAAAAGCGACACAAATGTCACTACAACATAAATGTTTTATTTATGAAATATACCTTTTAAATAGCTGATCGGTCATTGTTAACTTAATTGACTTCAAAGTAGACGCAACCCTACCAGGGCATGTATAAACATTGCATTGCATCTAGGTCATTTGTAATCCTTTCCCGTTACGGAGAAACACAAGACTTTGTTATGACTGATACCCAGATTGGACCCAAATGCAGACACTGACACAGAGGATGAGATAAGGTGAGGGTATTTATTATATACAGGGACTGGGGTAGGGAAACGATGGTGAGGGCAGACGAAAGAGGCAGGCAGACAAGGAAGCAGGCAGGCAGGCAGGCAAGGAAGCGGGCAGGCAGACAGGCAAGGAAGTGGGCAAGCCAGGAAGCTGGCTGGCAGGCAGACAGGCAGGCAAGCAGGGAAGCTGGCAAAGCCTGGCAGGAAGCTGGCTGGCAGGCAGGCAAGCAGGGAAGCTGGCCGGCAGGCTGGGCAGGCAGGCAGGGGAAGCTGGCTGGCAGGCAGGCAAGCAGGAAAGCTGGCTTGTAGGCAGGCAAGCAGGGAAGCTGGCTTGTAGGCAGGCAAGCAGGGAAGATGGCTGGCAGGGAAGCTGGCTGGCAGGTAGGGAAGCTGGCTTGTAGGCAGGTAAGCTGGCAGGCAAGGAAGTGGGCTGGCTGGTCCGCGGGCAGGCAGGCAATATGGCAAGCGAATGAACAAGTGAAACAGGCAGACGAGAAGTTAACCTGAACACGGGGAAAAAAGGAAAACAGATATAAACCGACGAAGAACATAAACACGGAAGAAATCACGGGTTAGAAAGGTCTGCTGCATGTAGCTACCACTGAAGCGGAGAGACAGAATGATCTGATGAGGAATGAAGGAGAAACCGGGGTTGTTTTGCTTTGTTCGCAAGGAGGAGTAATTAGTGTACAATAGTATTTTTCAATAAACATGTGGAGGTCTACGTTTGCACATTCAGTCCCAAACATGTGCCTTTTTACCATGACACCTGTTCAATATCCTCTGCTACCTCTGAATTGATTTGAATAGGTTATGTGTGTGGTTTAATTCAGTTGAAAAATTAAATTAATCTTTACTGATGTAATTTCAGTATAACACATTATATTTTGAGAGATAAAGCTAACAGTCCGTAGAAAAAAACTATTTCGATCTGATTGTTTGACGGTTGTAAGTGTGACGGAGCTGGTTCTGCCCGCAGCGAGTTTCGAACCGAGGGATTTCGACGCGACAAGGGAGCGATTAAGCTCACTGAGCTAAAGACTCAAGTCTCCAACTCTGGGAACTAATCACACTCTTATACACGTCACTTTCTGTAGCGGACGCTCACGTACCAGAGCACACCCGCTACATTCTCCCCCTCGAAACTCCTGCGGCAGCAACCACGGCCCAACCGATTGCCATCAGTTGTCTCATCCGAGTCACGGCACCAATGTAACGTAGTTGGTTCTGCCCGCAGCGAGTTTCGAACCGAGGGATCTCGACGCGACAAGAGAGCGATTAAGCTCGCTGAGCTAAAGACTCAAGTCTCTAACTCTGGGAACTAATCACACTCTTATCCACGTCACTTTCTGTAGCGGACGCTCACGTACCAGAGCACACCCGCTACATAAGCACATTGAAGACTGTGAGGCTAAAACATACAATTTATTCTTGATGCTTTAATCAACACATGCATTAATTCTCTATATAAGAAAGTAAGGAATACATTGGGAAATTACATGATGCATTGCACCTATAACAAAAATGTACCTGCCTCAAGTTCAGTATACTTCATTAAATACTTTTGTCATATAAATTCAAACAAATTTAACTTATATTCTTGTTTAACTTCACATTTTAGGTTAAAACCTTTGCTATCAGAACGATGCAAAGTGTTTGCTATCAGAACGATGCATTGCAATGGTTTAGCACTCATGGGCTAAGTTAATCTATCAAGCCAAAGAACGGCTATCTCCATTCCACTGAATGAATGAGACGTGTCTGAAGAAATCGTTCATGAACGGTAAAGCCAGCTCTGAACAAGAATCACAACATTTTTGAGTCTTCGTTCGCCAGTAGGGGGGTTCCTATGCGGTCTGGGGAAGTGGGGATTACTTAATCAATTGAACGAATCGTTCAATCGAATGAGTCAGGAAAAATTATTAAACTTCCCATCACTAATTCTGATGTTGGAAAGTGCTGGACGAATTAACGTGCTAATGTTTTACATCAGTGTGTCACGGTTGTTCCCCAGATTCACCACCAGATGGCGGTGTTGTGCCTTTCCCTTGGGAGGCGCACAGCTGGTACGAATGTTCAATTATCTCCCTATTTAAACCGCACCTGGGTTTCTGATCGGGGCGAAATCGTAAGCCATCTTTACAATTTTTAGCCGGTAAGGTAGTGTGTCTTTTTCAAGACGCACACAAAGACTTCCTTTAGAAATGACCTTCTCCATTCAATCCCTTTAAAACTAAATAACTTATCTAGTTGTACCTTTTTACAAAACCATTCTCTCTAATGGGAGTTTTCATTTGGTTTTGTTTGTCAGTCGGTCCGACTGCTTTCAGGTTACAATCTTGTTCTTTTGGCTCTGCTAGCCGTTTACGTTTTGGGGAAAACTCTGGGTCTAACGAAATAACTTAGTTAGGTTACCTTCATTAGAAACCTTGCTCGTTACGAGAGCTTTTAGTTGGGTTTCTGTTCATTCAGTTCTACTGGTTCGGGTTACTAACTGGTTCTTTTGGCAAACAGCCTTTCACGTTTTGGACAGCCAGAGTTTTGGTTTAAGGTCTTTTCATAACCATTTATTTTGTACCTACATTAGAAACTTTGCTCGTGGTTAGGAGCTTTTCGTTAAGTTTCTTTTGTTCAGTCGGTTAGACTGGTTTCAAGTATAATATGGTTCTGGTGGCTCTCCTAGCCCCCCCTGCGTTTCAGACGCTCAGAACTTTTCATAACCATTTATTTTGTACCTACATTAGAAACTTTGCTCGTGGTTAGGAGCTTTTCGTTAAGTTTCTTTTGTTCAGTCGCTTAGACTGTTTTCGGGTTACAAGATGGTTCTGGCGGCTCTTCTAGCCCCTCCGCGTTTCCGGACGCTCAGATCTCTTGGTATAGGTTTTACTCTGTTGTTCTGTCGGTCCCCCTTAACCGTTTCTAGTTTTTGCGGACGTCAGATGTGGGTCAAGTTGTGCCCTGTTGTTCTGTCGGTCCCCCTTAACCGTTTCGAGTTTTTGGACGTTCAGAACTTGTGGGTCAGGTCTTACCATGTTATTCTGTGGGGTCTCCTAGCTCTTCCGCGTTTTCGGACGCTCAGAACTTTTGGTTATTTCTGGTCATAATAAATAATTTACTTGTCACGTACAAATAGAAACCTTGCTCGCTATTAAGCGCTTTTCATTTGGTTTCGTTTGTTCAGTCGTTTAGACTGTTTTCGGGTGACAACCTTGTTCTGTTGGCTCTCCTAGCCTTTCACGTGTTTGGACGCTCAGAACTTTTGGTTCAGGTATTTACATAATACTTATTTAAATTGTACCTTCATTAGAAACCTTGCTCGTTAGTTATGAGCTTTTTGTTAGGTTTCGTTTGTTCAGTCACTTCGACTGTTTCGGGTTACAATATGGTTCTGTGGCTCTCCTAGCTTTTCCCGTTTTCGGACGCTCGGAACTTTTGGGTGTTATGTAAACATAAGAACATGTGTAATTGTACCTACAATAAGAACCCTGCTCGCTATTAAGCGCTTTTCGTTCGGGTTCCTGTTGTTCAGTCTGTTAGTCTGTTTCCGGGTTACTATCATGTTCTCTCGGCTCTCCTAGCCTTTATTGTTTTGGGAAACTCGTGTCTTAAACATTCAAACTTATTTAGTTGTACCTATATATAAAGAACCTTGCCCGCTAGTCGGAGCTTTGACTCAGGTTGCTTTTGTTCAGTCGTTCGACTGGTTCAGGTTACAAACTTGTTCGTTTGGCTATCATAGCCTTTGTGTTTTCAGACACTCGGAGTAGCCACCCGTTGGGTGAGATTTTCCGTTCCTCCCTGGTTATTGTCTTCCCCAATTTCTCTGTTTTGCAGAGCTAGTGGTTAGACTGGTTCAGTCTAACTTTTTGATCCCCTAGGGCAGGGGTCGGCAACCCGCGGCTCCGGAGCCGCATGCGGCTCTTTCATCCTCATGCTGCGGCTCCTCGTGGCTTGGGAAAATAAATGATAAGTATCCAATTGGAAGATTATTGTGATCTTAAAATCTTAAAATTGCCGAGGGGCGCAATTATTTCCTCGCGCACGAAAATCCGAGGGGCGCAAAAAAATTTCCGCGTAGCACCCCCCCCCCGTCGACAGAAAATGGGGCGCCATTTACGTGGCTCGCACCGGGTGCTGGCAACCCACGCTACGCCACTGGCGGCTCCCAGTGTTTTCTTTTCCGTGGAAACCGGGTCCAAATGGCTCTTTGAGTGTTAAAGGTTGCCGACCCCTGCCCTACGGTTTCTGCGAGTGGCGCCTATCACCACCAACCCTCACACAGTGTTCATGTCTCTCATGTTTGGTAGCTGTCAACGGCCAGCTGGAATTAACATTAATGCGACTGGATAACTTCCTAGCTAGCATCTCTAGTAGAAGGTTTCTGGACATTTTTGTTTAAATACGTTGTTGGGTTTTCGGATATTTCATGTGACTTTAAAGGTGACTTTACCTCCTTATTTATTTAATTCTAACCATAAGGGTGTCTTCTACTCTATTTTCTTGTTGTTGGGTGTGGGTTTTGTGGTTTTGACTGGGAGGGAGCCATGTTGGTGTCATGGTCACAGCTGAGGGTATGTGTGTGAGGAGAATGTGGGCGGGGCTTTGTTCTTGGCTCTGTACATGGGGTTGTTTGTTTATTTTTACAAGTAACTATAGTCTTATATAAAGTAAATAATATATAACTTGTATAACTATAATCACTATAAGATCATTGCCAACTCTTGTGCATTGAACAAAACAAAGGGGGTGTTGATTTTGATTAATAGGAAATGTAAAGTATCTCCCGATACAGGAGGGGGTGATTCAGATGGCAGGTTCTGCTATTTGATTGTTAACTTAAACAATTTAAAATGATGCCTTGATTCTGTTTACACGGCAAATATTTTTTACCCTTTGTTTCTTGATGACATTAAACTCAAATTGCTGGAGTTGGCTGATACCCTAATTATCCTGGGAGGTGATCTTAATTTAGTCTTAGATCCCAATATTCATAGATCTGCTGGAAGTGTTTCTTTGCACAGGGTTTCTTCTTTAGCAACATATTTTGATTAAAAAAATGTGATAAAAAGAGGTTTGTCTACCTCTTTCTCTTTTAAACGTAATAAAACACATATTCAGGTAGAACTTCTTGAAATTGAAATGGCCCAGTTGAGGGATTGCAGAAACACGGTTATGAGGTGAGCAGGGCTAAGCAGCTTGAGTCCCTTAAAGCTCAATTTAAACAGTTGACAAGAGCTAGAGCAGACTTTTTTATCCTTAGGACTAGACAATAATATTATGAACATGGAGATCGACCAAGCAGACTCTTGGCTCTTAAGCTTAAGTGGGCGGAAACAGCTAGCATCTATACTGACCATTAATGACTGCAATGGTATGGTGCTCTCTCAACCTTATCAAATTAATGATGTTTTTCAGAAAGTTTACTCTAAATTGTACAAGTCAGAGACAATGGCTGGTAAAGAAGAAATTAATGTTTTCCTGAGCTCACTGAATTTTCCATTTCTCTCACCTGATCAAGCAAAGCAATTGGACTCCCCAGTTTCGCTGGAGGAACTGAAGGAAGCTGCTACTTCCGTGCAGAAAGGTAAATCACCAGGACTGGATGGGATTCCTCCTGAGCTGTTGGTAGCTGTGTGGGACTTGATAAGTAATGCTTAAATCTATACAATATTCCCTGGGGACTGGTGCTTTCCACAGAGATCAGAATTCTGCCCTTATTACTTTGCTTCTTCTTCTTCTTCGTCGTTTGGGTATATTATTTTTCCTGCTCCCCCTAGGCTCGGGGCCGAGGGGCTATCCTTTTACCACCTCAAGCCTAGGGGGGGTTCACCCAGGCTATATTTCGGGGCACACCTCCAGCAGCCATGTCACCGTGTCGTCATCCAGAACCGACAGACCATGGATCCCATTGGGTGCCCGATAAATCGGGCAATCCAAGATGACATGGTCTGCGGTTTGTTCCTCTGCGCCACACTCGCAGGCCGCGCAGGAGGCCAAGCCCCATCTGTGCATCGATGAGCAGAAACGCCCGACGCCAGTCCGGGAGGCGGTTAAGCCTCACCCACGCCAGTCGGGCAGGTCCACCCCGATGGGGAGGACCGACGTCTGGGATGAAGTCACGGAGTCTAGAGGTGTTTTTCTCCCACTCCGTGCTCCAGGTGTAATCCACCCACCGTGCCGCACTGATATTAAGGTCGCTGCATTGCTGCAGGAGTTCCCGTGCGGCAGGCACAAATGGGTGTCTCGACTTGAGGCGCCGGGAGGCTCAGCTGTTAGAGTGAGCCTTTCATGAAGCAGATGGTTTGGCTCCATGGCCCGGCATGCGAGACGTGCTATGGCTCCCGCACGGCGAAGCCCAGCGGGCTGGATGCCTGCAAGGATGGAGAGGTTGTCCACAGGAGTGGGGCGCAGGCATCCTGTCACAATGCGCAATGCTTCGTTGATAGGCGTATCGATGAGGCGGGTGTGAGCACTGCGACACCATACTGGCGCGCAGTACTCACTAGTCGAGTAGACAAGGGCCAGGGCAGCCGTACGCAGTGTTCTTGCCCGGCGCCCCAGCCTGACCCGACTAGTCGCCTCATCAATGCCACACGAGATGTTAGCTTCTTGCGCAGTGACGCGAGGTGTCGGCGAAACGTGAGCGACCTGTCCAGTGTCACGCCGAGGTACGTTGGCTCAGCGCAACATGGCAGGGGTATTCCGCCGATATTTACTCGGAGCTCACGTTTGGCCTCCTTGTTGTAAAGATGGAAGGCTGCCGACACCGTCTTTGCCTCGCTGAGCTTCAATCTCCATTTCTGGAGGTATGCCACTAGTGTCTTCATATCCTGGCCTAATGTCCCCTCCAATGACTGCCAGTCTCCAGCAGAGTACACCAACGCGAGGTCATCTGCGTAGGCATACTTCCGCGAGACTGTGTCAGGCAAGTCATAGGTGTAGATGTTATAGAGGAGGGGGGCCAGGACCGATCCCTGGGGACGCCCGTTCTTGAGGCGTCGTAACCTGCTTCGCTGTCCGCTACCGGTGGTGAGGGTGAAGCTGCGATTTCGGACAAGCTCCATGATCATTCTGACCATGTGCCTGTCCGGCAGCAGCGGAGCAGCTTGCAGGTGAGGCCGCGATGCCATACGGTATCGTAGGCAGCCGTCAGATCGACAAAAACGGCTCCAGCCTTCTTTTGGCCGAGAAGCTGTCCTCGATGTCTTGGGTCAACAAAGTGACTTGGTCTACGGTCGATCTCCCGCGTCGGAACCCAGCCTGCTCCCGGGGGAGCAGTGGGTCAACAATCGGTTCGACGCGGGCGTAGATAAGACGCTCAAGGATCTTGAAGGGGATGCAGAGCAAAGAGATGGGACGGTAGCTCTTAGGGTCCCCTTCAGGCTTATTCGGCTTCGGGATCGCGACAACTAGGGCTCTTCTCCAGATTTTGGGGATCTTCAGTTGGCGCAAGCAGAAGAGAGAGGAAAGCTCTTAACCAGGACTTCAGAGCAGGTGCAGCATGGAGTATAAGCTCCGGGCAGATGGAGTCAGGGCCCGGAGCTTTTCCTGGCTTTATGTGCTGGAGGGCAGTAGCGAACTCCTCCGGTGTGAATTCACCGGAGATGTTGTCGCTACTAGGTGTTGGGGCCCTCCAGAGGTCAGACACTTCTTTTGCCACGAGTCGTGATGACTCGCGGTCTTTACCCTCGTATACCCCATTTTTCACAAATTGAGATGCGATTTTATTTGCAGAAATGGGGCAGTGACGAGGGAGTGTCTTGACCTGCCAGTGAGGTTGTTCAGGATACTCCATGCCTTGCGGCTGGAGTGTGAGAAGTCGATGGTATTGACAGCCTCCTCCCAGCGCTCTTGTCTCCTCCGACCGAGTCTTGACAACAGGGCTGTAGCAGCCCTGCTTGACTCGGTTCCTGCAGGAGCCCGGAGGAAGGCGCAGTAAAGATTCTCACACTCCGCATCCCAGCATGGTTTGTAGCTATTGCGACGTCCACGTGGGATGGATTTTTTTGCCGCTTTCACTAGCACACTGCAGAAGTCCTGGTATGCCTCATCCACACTGTTGGTATTAGGCGATGGAAGATGCCTCGTGGATTTGTTGGTGAGGAGGCGGAAGGTTTCCAGTTGGCCTTTCGGAAATTCCATCGCTTCACCGGCTCACTCGGGACAATGTCCACAAGTTTGGGTACGGTTATCAGCGATGGTCGATGTTGGGACCGTGGGAAATTTCCGAGCACACGTCTGTCAGGGAGCTGGTTGTCTACGCCGACACTCGCGCCAGGTCTGGATTAGTCCCAGTATTCCAGCGTCCGGAGAGAAAACTGGCTGGACCCTTGGGATCATGTAACAAGGTCAGGCAGTTGTTGGCTGCCCAGCCAGCCAGGTTCTCTCCGTCGGGTGTATTAGTGTTGTACCCCCAGTCTTCATGCTGGCAATTGAAGTCGCCAACATAAAGACAGGGGTGAGGGAACACCGACAGACGCTGGCGTGAATCGCGAGTGAGGAGGCTTGTAGACGTTTCACGATTTTTAAACCGGCAACGCCCACGCACAACCACTCAATCTCCGAGTCAGCTGGAGATTGGTCGGCGAGAGTCCAACTCAACCTTTCGTGGACAACGTGGCGAGGCCATACTTCCTGCTCAGGATAGACCCAGCTAGTGCGAAATTTTGTAGCACTAGCTTGTCTGCTGAAACGCAGTGGGTTTCCTGGAGGAGGATGACGAGGGCCTTGAAGGTATAGGCCAGCTTTTCGATGACACTGATCTTACTGGCGGTGAGCCCTTCGGTGTTCAGCTGCAGTATTCTGGGTTGGAGGCCAGTGGAGCAAGCCCCACCAGCTCTCCTCCCCGACTGCTGCCGAGCACCAGCCCGGGTGAGGGCCCTTAATTGGCAAACTCGGTTTCTTTTATGACTAGGGGTCATAATTTACTGACGGGAGGCACCACGAGAAGGTGTTTGCCATGCCCCCCACTTCTTAAAAGTGGCAAAGGTCCTCTGGAATGCTCCAGTTTCAGGCCTTTGTCATTATTAAATTCTGATATGAAGATATATGCAAAAGTACTTGCAAAAGACTGGAAAAGGTTGTTTCGGACTTGATATCAAATGATCAAACTGAGTTTATGAGGGGTCGGTTCTGCATATTATAGATGACTCCTCCAATTAAAAAGTGCTGTGCAGTGCTGTCATTAGATGCTGAAAAGGCCTTTGACTGCTTGGAATGATCTTATTTGTGGCTTGTCTTGGAAAATGTGGGTTTTGGGCCTTCCTTTATACATATGATTCACAGTCTTTATTGTAGAACAACTGCTTCCGTTCAGACAGTCTGTTTGAGGTCTCCGCAGTTCTCTGTTCTCTCTCTCCACTCCTGTTTCCCCTGTCTCTAGAACCTCTTGCTCATGCTGTTAGACAAAGCTCCTTTATTACACCAATTCAGATTAAGGGCTCTGCTCACCACATCTCCTTATATGCTGATGACATATTTCTTTATCTTTCTGACATTTCAGAGTCAGTTCCTCATGCTTTAACACTATTCAATGATGATAAAATCTATTTGTCAAAGCCAATTTGAATGCATAATACATCTGCTCACTATCTCCTTTCAGTTACCCTCCTGGTTCCAGTGCAGTCAACTAGGTTTACATACTTAGGTATTAAAATTTGTCCTACTCTAAGTTCCATCGTTAAAGATAATTTTGCATTCACTATTGAAAATATAAAGAAATACTTCATTAAATGGGCAACATTGAATTTTACGCTACATGACAGGATTTCTGTAATTAAGATGAATATCCTTCGACAAGTTCATTGTCTTGATTCCGCTTCCACCTCCTCTCACATTTTTTAATGAAATTGATACAATCTGTAGAATGTTTTTATGGAATAATAAGCGATCGATGATCCATCTTGCAACACTACAGCATCCCAAACTATCAGGTGGTTTGACACTGCCTAATTTCACATTTTATTTTTGGTCCTTTCAGCTTGAGGTCCTTGAGAATTTTGCTCGATTTGCGATTTGCTCAGGGTGTCCAAACTACGGCCCGCTCCATAGAAATATAATGGAATATGGCCCGCGTCTTGATGGAGCGCTCTAATAGTGGCCCAGCCTTTCATATATTTTTCTGTATTTGGCCCTCAGTGGAAAAAGTTTGGACACCCCTGGTCTAGCTGAACCAGTAAGGATCCAAGAGCTACCTTTCTCCGGCATAAAACGAAGGGCATCATCTCTTCGGTATGGGCCTATTATCACAAATTCATTAGAAATATTGAAGCAAGCATGTAGGAATTTTGATATCTATAGTAAGTTTTCTTCCATTTGGCATAATAATAACAACTTACTAACAGGTTCCAAACCCTTTGTTTTCCTGCTCTGGTCCAGCAGAAAGGTTCACACCTTGGATGATTTGTGTGATGCACAATATCTTCGGTTGTTCCAAGATTTTAAATAAATAAATAAGATGTCCCTGGGACTTCTTATTTCCTGTATCTTAGAAACAGGTCCTCCCTTTGGGCTTATGGAGTTCCCTGGAGCAGCCCTTTGCAGTCCTATGCCCTAGTAGAGTCTCTCACTACTCCAGATTCCACACGTTTGTTTCTGTTCTTTACAATACATTTATGAATGCTAATGATTCCCCTCTTAGTATAACCTTGGTTTGGGATAGTGAGCTCCATGCTTTTAATGTTAATTTAGATTTAGATGTATCTCAATACATTTTACATTTGCACATAGGATATATTTGACCCCTCATCGTTGCTTTAAAATGAAGATTTCTGATGATAAAAATGTGGTGGGCGTATTGGACACCTTCATGCACATGTTCTGGGAGTGCCCTGCTACCTGTTTTTGGAAGTTTGTTGCTGATGTGCTTCCCCGGTTGCTGTGTGTGGATGTGCCCACATGCCCAGGGCTGCTCCTTCTTGGGGATGATTCCCAGATTCGACAAAATTTGTTGGCAGGCTTGACTGTTGCCAAGAAGTCAATTCTGAAGGGATGGGTGGAGCCCACCTTTGTTTTGAATTCAGTTTGGTTATCCTTTTTTAACACTAGAACCGCCAGGATTCGTTACATACTTAGAACCAGCAACGGGTAAAATTTACCCGCAAATATTTATCTATTTTGAATTGATATTACTAAAAAATGTATACTGTACTGTACTCCCTACGTTTGTGTCTGTACGCAGTTAGACAGCCAGCCAAACTCCTTTCAATAACAAGATGGGAGTCAGGATGTAGCGTCCAAGCTCCGATGTTTAATAATGCCACACTTGCATGATGTCAAAGAAACAATACAATTGGATGTACTGTATTGGGTTGGAGTAAAACTGAGGAGGGTAAAAAGAAAAAAAGAAATACACACTGCATTTACATATGCTTGTATTTCTTTTAGCTTCGAAATACACATCGTATTGCTAATTCACAAATAAAGATGACTTTAAAACACATATACTTGTGTTCCTTTTAGCTTATAAATGCACACTGCATGACTAATTCATAAATACACACTACTGTACCCACTCTAGGTAAGTATTAGAGTAAGCTTTAAACACTTTTATAAAACACAGATCAACTGAAGACTGCTAGTAAGTAGTCTATTGCTAACAGCTATGAGCTAGCAAACGCGCTAGGCTAAATGACCTAGGCTTTCTATGGGGAATGAGTTAGCATTGCGCTAGCAAATGTAAAACTGGCTAATACAAATGATGTACACACTAAATACATAAAATATAGCCAACATTTATACAAGAATATGTAATGGAACAATCCAACCTACAGGCAATGCTTTCGAAGGCGAAATTCTCAGTGAGATTGCAGAGAATTAACTTTGAGCAGATTGTACTAATGTTAACACATTGATTTCTTATCACCACATGAACTTCCATTTTTCTGTTTCCTGTATGTAGATTCATGGCATTTTTACTTAAGTGGCCAGTAGGTGGCAGAAAGCATTAAAACATAATGTTTGCAATTACAAGGCAAAACAATAACATTTGCAATTACAAGGCAGAACATATACTAACACTGCAATAACACATTTGTTTCACAAGGGAATGTCTAGTATCACTAAATAACAATGCTTATCATCCGTTGTGTTTTAGTTGTGCATTTGAACAGTCATGTGTGAATCAACTAAAATCACAAATAAATAAGAGTTAATCCAAGTTTTACATGTATTAATAAACATTTACAACACAATGCATTGCCAATAAACAGGATAGAAATAACCTGTAGTTGTGTGATAATCTTACTTGTCGATTGCTACCCCCCATGCACTAATTTAATTAATGTGTATATATTTTCTGTATGTATGTATATAATTTATGTATGTATAATTTATGTTTCTTTGTTGTTGTTTTTTTCTCCTCTTTTGTTGTGTGGTTGTCCTGTCTGTATGTTGCATGTATAATTAATTAAAAGTCTATTCATAAATTCATCAAAGCAGTTATGCATTAGATAAACATTTTTTTATTTTTTTATCTGGTTTATTTTACACATATTAAATGAACAATGTTTTCACCAATAATATATAAAAAATAAATAAAACAAAACATATAATAGTCAAATAATCAAGTCATAAACATCCAGTTTCGTGATATGGACATCTGCAGCTCGTTTAAGCAACAACCTGTGCCAGCAGCCCAACAGTACAGACATATTAAGGGGAATTGACATGATGGCAATGTGGCAAAAATTATTTTACATACAATATTTACTATTATTGTAAGTCAAGCTTATTTTAAAGGGAAGTGTGACAAGTTTGAGTGATCATCTACATTATTAGTGATCATCAAAAAATGTTTATTTTGTGCCAAATTGAAATTTCAATAAAAATGTACCATGTGCCAAGCAACACAATCTGTGTGATTCCATATTTCAAGTCTGTAAGACCAATGTACTGTACAGTTTATGGGCATACCTCTTGAGCTGCCTTCATTAAGTTGACTGCCCAACTTATTGAAATCGTATGGCTGAAATGTTGGAAATAGACATAACTATATATATATTTAACGTATAGCCACCAGACTTCACACATACCTTTGCATATCTTGCAGGGGGGCCTCATTTCTAAAACATTCTTACGCACAGATTTGATCTTAGAATGTGCGCACGCTCAAATCCAAAAATAAAAACGGTCTTTGACGTGGAAAAGTATTTAGCTCCACGTCAGGTTCCAACTTGGCGTTTCCTTGTGGCAAAGTTGGAGTACTGCAGGTATTCGGAAATCTAAGAGCGCCAACATGTTGTCTGCTGCCTAATTGTTTCCTCATTATTATTATTATTATCATTATTATTATTATTAGTAGTAGTAGTAGTAGTAGTAGATGCTATTGTAGTTGTATTGCCAGATTGAACACATTGCTTAGGCTATACGTAATGGTTTGCACAATAAAGTTAAAACAAAAACACACATTGGTTTTCCAAAACTACCCATATTAGCATAATTGACACATCCTTGAAGGAAATGTATTTAATATACATATTATGATTCCACATGTGTAAAATATTTTGGTCAATCTATAGCCTATAAAATGTCCAATAATGCAGTGGTTTGCAAGAGGAAGAATGGCAAGATATCGCCAACCGCGCAATAAGAAGGGAACAAGTTGTTAGAGATTTTGACCTCAGTTTTAAATCAGACTACTTTTTCTTTACGTCCTTCAGGGACCTTTGCTGCCCCCCTCATTCACAGCCTGGGCTACAGACTGCCAGTCCACGTACTTGGTTTTACTGGTAAAGCCACTGGAAAGGCTCCCAAACAATGTCCCCGCACGCATCTGCACCTCCGCCAACAGGACCTCGATTTCAGCCTCGCTAAAATTATTTTTCTTGCAGCTCGCCATTATCAAGTAGAGGATTTGGGTTTTGATTCAAGCTCCTTTATATGCTAATGATATTAATTAGGGGGTGTTTACAAGGCGGAGATCTAAAACCATTCAGCTACACACAATTTCAAGATCATTTGTGATTTAGAGATTTCACATCTGGGGGAGTGGTGTACGCAAGTTTTTTTTGTGCGTACGTTCATTTTCTCTGAATCACACGTATGCACATTTCAGAAATGATCTTAGATCAAATGTAAGATGGTTTCTATACAACTTTTTTATAAATGAGGCCCCAGGTTGTGTATTCAATGTTTTAACAATTAGCCTGATAGCTCCATGCTACCTAGCATAGCATATTTACATTACATTTTCTTACATTTACATTTTACATTTTAGGCATTTAGCAGACGCTCTTATCCAGAGCGACTTACACAGTTTACATTTCTTTACATACAATCCATTTATACAGTACCTTTCTCAAGGGTACAACAGCAGTGGCCCACCGGGGAATTGAACCTGCCACCTTTGAGTTACAAGCCCAGCTCCCAAACCATAAGCATATAAATGATGACCAAGTTGCTGCTGGCTGATGTCATAATGTGTAACCTCCAGTCCTAACAAGCTTACTAACCTAACTGGCTACTGTTAGCTAGTTATCTGACAAAGAAGACAACCTTAATAAACCATGATAATTTGTTGCAAGCTGCAAATAGATTGTTAGCTCACCAAAATAAGATTGAGATTCATTCATCTAATTTACCTAGCTCGCAAACCTAAACTGCTGTGTAAATAACTCTAGTAAAGTACATTGGGTATTTTAATAGCTTATCTTACATAAAGAGTCACAATGAGCACACATCCTGTATTTATCTTTAAACCCTTAGCTTAAAGCTACTGGTTATCTAGCTTTCTGACTATATTAGCTAGCTAGCCAGTGAGCTGCAAATACATTGTTAGCTCACCAAATGACATTACCCATAAAGATATAAAGAAAAGCGTTTGGTAATGATAAAATTACCAACTTATAATGATAGTTTTTGGTATAAAGTACAAAACAAAGTGCTAAGATGACAGGGCTAGCCAATCTAAAATACAAACAAAGTGCTCTAGTGGACAAACACGCTGGAACTGCAATCCAACCATTAGCCACTCCGGGCTCCGACGCTAGTTCCTGTCCACCAAAACATTGAACACAAAAAGTACTGCCTACCTAGTTTCTGCAATTGCAATGACTATGACCAAGCAGTGGCTGATGGGCACACTTGCCACAGTTGATTGGATCTAGCTATAGTAGATTCTATGGGTACAATTTAGTGAATGCCTAAATACCAGTATAGAAATCTAAAATCAAATATATTTATGCATGAATTTCCTTTCTATAAAAAACTGCTTGATATTTCTCGCTGTCAGTTATGAAAAGCCAGCTGTAAATGCAAGAGTATGGACCAAAGAACTACGGGCACCTCCGTTACTAACACTACCTCTCTTGCAGTGTCAAATCACTTGTTATACCTTTAAGTCAATAAAGACTCATAACTGATCAAATTGAAGATGATAGGGACAGAACTGGAGTCAATGAGTGCAATTCAAGGACTCAAATTCATAATTTATTTAAAAGTAATACATAATACATACCGTATATAGGCAAAAAAAATCACGCACCATGCAGACATCCCGATCAAAACTAAACTTCAAGGCACTATATAATGCAAACCATTAATATTCATGATGTTTAATATATACACAGTTGGACAAATACATTCACTTGGGGTTTTGTGATGCATTCTTCACTGAAAACAAATGAAAGTGAAGCAATTAAGGCTCCCTTTAAAAACGTTGTCTATGTTTAGGTGTGCAATAGTGATCATGGCCTATTCAGATGTATTACTTGTTGTAAAAACTAAGGCTAACAAACTTAAAAAATAATATTACAGGCTGGTTGAGAGAATGTTTTAATTCTCAGAAACCCACTTCACTGACCTGCTGACATTCAGTCTGAGGCAGGGGCGATTCTAGAATATGACCTTTAGCGGGGCTCAGCCCCCAATGAGAATGTGAGATTTACACACGCAAAGCACAAGCCAAATTTTTGTATTAATTTACTGTTACATTCCCCAAAACAAAAACACCACAATGGTGGTCGCTCTCAAACTGGCAAACAAATAAATACTGGGTCTCCAAATGCCGTGAGAAAGGGTTTTTAAAATGTGTATATGAGGGTGTCAACTGCCAACTAAAGGTTGTGAAATCACCACTGTCCAATCTGCAGCAACTGCTTGATGCCATTACATTTGCATGGACCAACATTACTGTGGAATGTGTCCGTGTCTAACACATATATCAATGTTTGTCCATGCCACAATTTTGGTTGGGACTTCACACTTGTTATGACCGACATTCAAGCAGTCAAAAACAAACATGGAGACCAGACAAGGTAAATCGTTTTAAAGAGTTTTGTTGCAAAATACTCTGTGTGTGGATGCGTGTCAGTGTGAATCTGTAGAGGGGTGTTGGAGTGTAAGTGCAGGTAGAGTGTGACAATCCAAAATAGCAAAAAGGTAAAGTAGGTTACTCAAAGTACCAACCCGATGCCCGCAGCCACCAGCCCTGTCAAGAGCCAAGTGCAGTGTGAGAAAACAATCTTGTGAGATATCAATCAATCTGGTGAGCACCTGGGCGAAGCCACTTATAAAGGGGTTTACCCAGGTGCTACCACTAGTTAGCTAATTAGCCACAAACTAATGAAGGCAAAATCCAGGGGAAGGGAGGGACGGCACGCAACACTGCCACCAGCTGGCCGACAGCCATTACTGCAGTTGAGGGAGACGGCACGGTCGTCACACACTTGACTATATAATCTTTCATATTTATTATTCGGTGTTGGTTCTCCAATGAATTGCAATTTACCAAGATCACATTTAATACCTCATATTTCTTACCTCATCTTTAGCCTACATTTTTTCAATCGTATAAAAATTAAAACATTAGCTATATTTGTCTTTGTGTTTACATCTGTGCTTTCATGTAGCTTGTCGCTGCAAAAATATGTCCAGCACAAGCTGCGAGGAGTAGTGAATGATGTATTGTATTCCGATCGTTATTCCGATATGAGCATTTGCAACATCATACCGCCAAAGTTTGCGGTATAAGTCTATAGCAATGCTCGACGCTGGGCATGTTTTGTCTTTCATTTATTTCCCACACATACGCAGACTAGCTTTGTCTCCCCAAAACTAATTTACCAAAATCATATCCCAGACCCAGTCCCAGCCCAAGCAAGCATCAATCTCGGATGCATTTGAAAATGCAACACCTTACGAAAAAAGCTCTGAAAGGCACAATGGTGAAAGAAACAGTAGGACAGCAGTGTTCATTCAGTAATATGATTAAGAAGTTCAACAGAAACAGTTGAATATTTTTTTTCAACATTTCAGTAGGCTAAACCAATATTGAGAAAAAATTTATTGTTTGGGTTTCCTCAATTAATTTAATATGTGAATCATATGTGCTATATCGCAATTGCAATATGTAGCAAGATTATTGCAATATGTTTATTTCAGTTTTCGTAACACAAACCTAACCCATAGTATCACGCAAACCTGACAATAATGCAAACTCTATATAATACTCTTCAGATAATAGCCTACCAATAATCAAAGTGAAGCTAAAAAAATACATGGCGGTTGTGTTTGAGCCGATCTGAGATTTAGCGTGACAATTCTGTGACAATTGCGCTTGACCAATCAATGGTCTGCCGTATTGCTAGCTCCACCCTTAGGTCCCTGTTTGGCTCGGTAGTACCTAAACAGAGCAGTAGGTAAATTCAGCACAGGTACTTAGGTCGCTTGACGGTGGAAAAAGCAACAAAACGTGGGAGTACTGATTGGTAACCACGCCGTGCCGTACCATCCTGTGGAAAAATGCTATAAGTGTACTTCTAGAAAGTATTTCAAGTGTAAAGGGTGGAAGAAGTTGAAGAACAAAAACAACTAGATGTGCAGTTAGCATTCCTGTAATACATGTAAAATTGTGTAATGACTGGAATGAATCTACCTTCTTTCAACATCCCTTAATAATTGTTTTCCTGTCCTTCGAATAGTTTAGCTAGTTAATTGTGAGCCTACATCTGTCTAGGAGGTAGGCGATAAGGATGCAAGAAAGGGGAAAAACATTTTGGGGTGCACTACAATCAATGTGGGCAATACAGGTGCTTTCTGTGAGACACTTATCAGACTATTACTTGCAAGCTTCCTCTTGGCATTATAGCCATCTTTTCTTGACTCACTGTACTGCCAAGCTGCCAGGTTACTCTCTCATGTGGCTGGTGCTGGCCACGTGGGGTGCATAAGTACTTTCGTATAGCCATCTATGGAGAAACAGACATTTCTTGAGGGTCATATGAAATTGCGAAGGGGCCTAACATATAAATCGCTGTTTGTAAAATGCACAATGCAGTCATACATAAGCTAGCCTATCTGTCTAACTAAAACCATGCAAGTAGCTAACGCAAATGCTGATGGTATGTTGACTAGCAAGCTAATGTTATCTAACTTTAACATTATGTTGATATTGCTTCATCGGGCTAGGTGACACACTGATGCTAACGTTAATAGCAGCTTGTTTTTTGCAAAATAAATCGACTGCATTGCAATAATAGCAAAGACACCAACATTATTAGTCGGCACTTTTATTGTCTAATGTTAAATATAACCAGTCTACATGTTAGCTTACTTGTGCTGTGCGACATCCAAGTCAACATCCCGGTTTAGCCTATCTACACTGCGACTATGAATACAGTTGAACTCAAGTAATCGCAAACGAAAGACTGGGAACAGGAGGGCCTGGAGTACAGGACGTTGCTGATTGGATATTATTATATTGCTTGCTGCCTTGCTGTTTTCAGCTACCAGCCCGCACACTTTTGATGAGAGCCCAAAATTAATATTAATTTTAGAAAATAATGGCTAAATATTTTCAGGGGGGCTGAGAAGAAAGACAGGGGGGCTAAAGCCCCCCTAAATAGGGTATTATTATCACTGGCAACGCCTACTGTCACTTAAAACCGTTTTTTGTCTGGAATTTCCATTGCTTTTATACTATAAAGTTCATACTTGGCTATGCTACAAAATTAGTGATCTTGCAAAATGAATGCTTTACAGGGAGGTCTGAGGCAAGTTCTGATTGCCTATATTGATTCTGAAATGGGCACTAGGGAACACTGACACATGTCTTCTTTTTTTATCACATGCACTAATAGTGAAAGGCAGTGATGTGTTGCTTACAGTCAATTCCAGAGGATGGACCCAAAAACAGAACCCAATCCAAACAAGTTAGCTAAATGTCAACAGTTCAACAGCTTTCCTCAAATCTCTTGAATATGGCAATAGCTTTAGTTTTGTGAGCAACCCTCTGAAACAGCATCAATTTATAGATTGTGCCCGTGCTCCAATGCAAAAATTTGCCCATAATTGTATAATTGGTCATATTAATTTGAGTAATTGCCGCTATTTACTGAAATTAGAGTGCCTCCAGTGATGGCGTAAGGATAAAGATGGAACTGCACGTTCATGAGAGAATCAAGAAATTTTGCATTGCCCTAATTATATGTTACTCTAATTTATATAAGACATGATTCAATTTGGAATTTGTTGGAATTTTAGGGGTGATGGCTATCAAACATGATGCATTATCTACCTCAGAAGTGGGATCAAGGGTTTCCTTCTATTATGGGGCACCAGTTAATGAATTGACATTGATATTAGTACCGCCATGACATTTTTCAGGCGTTTGTTGATTTTAAAATGAAAATAACTTTGCCTCCATGGAGACCGGGGTTCAATTGGCTGGGAGTGCCACCAGGGGCGCATAAGAGTGGCCCTGTAGTACCGGGTTACAGTCGACGGCTTGGCGAGTGCCGTCTCGGAGGAGGCGTTACTTCGCCTTCGTCACTACCGGTCGCAGGACTACGGCAGCGAACTCACATTACTAGGGGGGGATTGACATAAAAATAGCGGGTCTAATTGGCTACCAAATTGGGAGAAAATGGGATAAAATCATAAACCAAAAAATTAATTAATAAAGAAAAACATTATAATTAAAAAAAATTATAATAACTTTGCCTTTGGGAAAGTCATGTAACCCGCAGTCCATGACTAAATATGTTTTTTCAACATAACTGTATTGTTTGAATTTAAACATGACAAAAGGAATGACTATGTAATTCAATACTACTCTTGTTGCCATAATGTCTTTTGGGCATTGGTGTTTCTCTAACGCAAATAAGATACTCTCTCCCCCAAACATGCAATAATGGAACACTTTTTGTGTTATATATCACAGAACCATTAGTCTGATGGGAGGGGAGAAAACAATGCAATATGATTGCGTAATTATCCATTATCAATCTGAATAAAACTGGGCATGCCAATATTGTGGGGGTAATATAATTAAAATTTTGAAATGGATTGGAAGTTTGGAAATGGTACCAAGACCATAACAAAGATTTCTGTTTTTGTTTGTTTGTTTCTGTGCACAATTTGATGCCCAAAGGCGTATATTACCGTAGGCAAAACCAACATGTATTACCAACAAATGACTATTTTAGTCTTAATTTACACCTTTAAAAAAAAATTACTTTACGCTTATTCTTGCTTTACTTTCATATTCTAATTTCTGTCGTTCTTTATTTTTAATCAATGTTCAGAAATTTTGAGAATTTATTTTCACTTGTAAGTTGTACGGTAAAATGTGTAAATAAAGGTGGAAAAAGTCTGATTGAATGTTTTCATTTCATGCTGTAAGGCAACAAAAGGTAAAACTTTTGAGACTTGTAAGCTTTAAAGGGGCACTGTATTTGCTGAGAATATGAGAGGAGAATATTTAGTTTTCATCGCACTCAAACATCGAGATGCCCACAGGATATGATTGACTTTTCTGCATTCACAATTTGTGTTTAAGTAGGCTACGTTTTATAATGCCATTCATGTTTTACATGTGTATTTAAAGTTAAACATAACATAACACCGCGCTTAAGTCATAACGCCACCCTTTCTGTGCATTTACTCTGTTATATATTTTTAGTCAAAGATAACCTCAAATAAAATTGACAGGAAAATATGTGATTTTTATTATTCTTAAAAACAAACGTGCAAACATGAATATGGATAGTAGTATGAATAATACAGGTGATTGTATACTGTAAAGTCGTGTATATGTTATTCTGCTTGGGGAAATAAGAAATTTAGGTTTCCTAATGTTTCTTAAGGTCGGCCTGAACAAGAACAAATCCTTATTTTTTAGATGATACAGGTAACTGTCAAAACAACAGTGTAAACACTCTGGAGGCTCTGTTATGGTGTGGGGTGCATTTCCCTGGCATAGTTTTGGTCTACTTAACCCCTTAAATATAAAGCCATTCTGAGTGCTTACCTTTATCCTATGGTAAAGCATTTCTCTCCTGATGGGAGTGGTCTCTTCCAGGATGACAATACCCCATCCACAGGGCATGAGTGGTCACTGAATGGTTTGATGAGCATGACAACTATGTAGCCCATATGCCATGGCTGTCCATTCAATTGAACACCTATGGGAGGTTCTGAAGCAATGCCTGAGACAGTGTTTTCCACCAAATTATGTTTTTTCTTGTGGAAGAAATGTGTTGCATCCCTCTAAAAAGGATCCAAGAGTTCCAGACACTTGTATAATCTATGGCAAGTAAACGTATAGTCCACAGAAAGAACTTTGAAAAGTACAAATCCCCACTCAAGTACTTGTAAGGCATTACTTTTAGTGCATTATGACCCACCTCTGACAACAAGCTCCACAGCGATTTAGTTTAATTGTATCCAGGGTGGTTAATTAATTGTATTAACCACTTCTGGCTGGTTAACGGCCCCTCGGCTTCTCCTCCGGACTGCATCACACCACCCTACGCTAAGGTAGAATCTGTCTAGTACTGGCCTGTCCTTCTGAAAGGTCTTCTCTCATTCAAAGGCTTGTTGGACTTTATAAATTATATTCTGCCAGATATTAACAAGAGTGCCTTGGGTTCATGTTGATGTTGACATTGAAGCAAACTGTATCTACTCATATTATCTACCCTTTTTCTTTTTCCATTACAAGTTGAGAGATTATGAAGAGTGAATGAAGAGGTTAATTTAGTCACTTGTGAAAGAAAAGTCTCATCTCAAGGGTGAGGACTGATGTTCACAAAATAGGAGAGGTAGCAGGAAGCAGATAAAGGAATAGAAAATGTAAGAAAAGTGTACACTGCAACATTTTAGGTGGGAGAATGTCAAAATGAACCCACACACATTTATATATCGCTTCAGGCCACTGAGAATGTAAATTGAATAGAACACTTTTTAAAAATGTTTCATATTTACAATACCAGGTCTCTGGGAGTTAACACACAGTACTTCATACATAGTCCTGTTGATGGTGAGTTAGCTGGATAGTTGCCTTGATAGTGTACAGCCTTTATGGCCTTTAATCTGATCCTGAACAATTGTATTGCCATGAATTTGTTATTATGTTATGTTCTGAAGCAAGAATGCATCAACAATATCAACCAGGGATATGGACTTATGTGCAAGGCTTCTAAATCATTTGTAAGACATTTTTTTTATACTGGAAAAAGTTTAATTATTTAAAGACATATCTGCATTTGAGTGCATTTCTTCCCATGTTCACCACACACAAACTCTTATATGAGTTGGACTGCATGGAAACTCCTTAACTGTGCCCATGTGGTTCTGAATCTTTCACCAGTCTAGCAGTCCTTGGGCAGTCACTTGAAGGCCTTTTGTGGAAAAGTGCAATTTCTATTTTTTATCAGTGGGTGAATTTGTTATGTCTTTTGCATTTTCTATAATTTTATTTTTTGTATATAATCATATAGTACCAGATGATGAAGAAGCGAAATGTCTGATAAACATTGGAATTTCTGAATTTAAAAATGTTAACCAATGTAGTTTATGTGCAACTGAAGCATTGTGCCACATGAATTCCCATACTTCTGTATAACATACATGTAATGAACACTTTTGTTTGGGAGTCATTTTTCAGTGCCGTTTATGATTGTTTCAAATAACTATTCTATGCTTTGTTCCTCATGGCACCAAACTTCTAACATCACGTGACTCTCCCGTTACATATTACTGTCTGCTGTTTCCAACTTGCTAACTGCTGTGGTTAAAATCAAAGAACAGCATAAAACCAAAGGTCCGTTGTAAACAAAATGTCATTATATCTTCAGTAACCACGTCTACAAGAACAATCGGGTCGTCACATAAATTCGTTTTTTTTCTGTTGATATGACCGAAGGAAGTAGGAGATCCAAATGAAACAGCGGAGGCCTCTCGTGACTTGCTGCCATTTCAGCAGCATTCGAGAATTCAGCCAGGAGACGCCGTGCTTGCTCTCCCTCAAGTGACACTCAGACTGTCACAATTCTCCTGTTGATCCACAATGGCCCATCTTTGCAGCCTCCCACTTCCATCTGGTGAAGCACACTTCATTTATTATTAAAATATTCGTTTTTTTTTAATGTTTTTTTTTTCATCAGGTTTTGAATTTATGATTTTCATAAAGTGTACCGCCACCCATGCTGTTCTTCTTCTTGTATTTGCACGTGAATTAGACATCACAATTCAATGGATGTACTTTCTTTTGAAGAGGATTTAAAAAAAGAAAATGTAATTGTGTGATGAAGACTCAACAAAGTCTTTGTTTAAAAAGGATTACAGGGTTTGCATATGTTTTGATATCATGAATTCAGCTTTTATGAATGTATGCACTGACATTCTAACATCACGATCATGCATGAGTCCTTATTGAATGCTGTGTCAAAGCCAGTACTCTGATTTTTGTAACGATTATCCTCCATACTTTGCGTTTCTTGGTCTCCCCAGTTAATTTCAGACAGCTGGCTCAAAATAATAATTGTTGGTCTGGCTGACATTTAATTAAGTTTATGTAAATTAATGCTGAGATTGTAACATCTTTAATGAGTTGTTCATAACTTCTTTTGGAATGCAGTGTCAAATGCAGTGACCTATTTTGGAAAGCCTCAGATAAATTAATAAGAACTACAGTCATTAATTTATGTCTAGAATTAAATGGGTATGTTTTTTGCTTGGCGCAAACGAGGCATCAGTCACACATCATCTAGGCACTACCCTAACCACATGCTATAGTATGTGCTTCAAGACATCAAACACCATGGCTATTGCACATCCAGTTGACTTCATTTTTAGTGCAGTGATGCGCCTTATGGTTCAGATCAACTCCAACCATAGCCAGGAGTTCCTGGGTGAAATGCATAATTGCCCATAGCATGGACTCTTGCTCAACAGAGACTCCTCTGGTTGATTAGCACACTACAACCTCCCTGCGCCAGCTGCAGGGCAGTGCTCCTCCAGTACAGTACTGTGTGGCTCAACTGGTGGATTACAGATTTGAAATAAGTTGTGGCTGAGTATGTGCATTTCGGAGGACGCGAGTGCTAGTGTGCACCCTCCTGAGTTAACGGAGCATGTTACAGTGATTGGATAGGCCCAGAATTATGAATAGACTAGATATTCAGACTAGAAACTAAATTTTCACACAGCAAGGACAGGCCAGCAACTTTCAATGGGGTACTAGACAATTCGATGTGATTTAACATTTTGGTTAGTAACCAAGTGAAAATTCTCAGGGATCTGCAGGACAGTTTTCAGATTAAAAAGTTTAAAGTTAAAGTATCTCAAATACGTATTTGACCCAGGTGTAATAGTAGATACAGTATGTCTTAAATTGTGTGGCCAACATTACAGGACCACGGTGAAACATTTGTCTATGGGTATGGAGGAAAGGAAGGAGATTTGTGGGCATCTAGAGCCCAAGGTCAGATGACAGACACGACTCAACTATACTGTAGAATAAAACTTTAAAAGGCATTGAAGACCCGTGTAAAACTCTCAAAAACAATAACAAGATAGCACATGTCATTAGTCTGAATAACTTGTCCTTTTTATTATTAGAAACAGCTTATTGACCGAGCCCGTAAAGTGGCAGTCTGAAAAAAAGGACACCTGTCTGAAAAAAGGATGCAGGTGGTCTCAATCAATACCTAGTGAAGAGCTATAGGGAGGTGGGGTTGGAAATCGAGGGGTGGGGGAGCACAGAATTCTGGATCACATGATGTCATATTGTTCTTGGAGAAGATTAACTTGTTGTCAAGGTTACTCTGATTCCTGCAGATTGAGAGCAGGACAGTGTGGTGTTCTCCAGGAACACAGTGGGGTCCTGTGCAGGGGTGAACTCGAGATAATGGAAACATGGTAACATAGAAACTGGCCTCACACTGCCTAATGCTCCATGTTGAACTCTATATTTTCTTTTCCACAGGGCAATTGTAGAAAAGTGGTTTTTTATGGATATTATAATTTATTACTCAAGAAAGATAAATTCGACACTTTTTTCTCATGTAAGTTTGCAGAAAAATATGGTTTTGTAGCATTCTCCCATGATTACTATACTTTTTGCACAAAATAACTCATGGATACCAGTGTTTCACTGTATGTGTGTCTTGCTTTTGAAAAAAATACAATTGCATAATATTTTCGGGTTCCTTGTACATTTTTATTTCACACAGCTTGTGAATCCGGAGTTTATAACTGTTATTCCAGTGAGGAAGAGATAGCAGATAGAAGTCCATTGTGGTTCATATGTGTTGGCTTTGAAGGCTTGTGCCTGAGTTTCAGCAAACTTTACACTGCAGAAAGCTGCAGGGAGAGAGACAGCTCAAGTCAAGTTCTTTTAGAACAATAAAGCATAAGGATGATCATTTGGGTGCACGGCATGGCATGAACTGTTTTTTTAATTTATTTGAAAGGTACCAGCCTGCTACATTCTGCTGTATTCCCTGAAATCCTTATGTAGCTGAACAATTTGCATTACTATTTAAACGAATTGCGTTACTGAAACAGAGAGCGACCAATGACCTGATCTTTCACAGAGCTTAGAAACCTCAGGCTGTGGTTTCGCTGGGTGTCATTTCTGATGCCAAGCAGCAGTGTGTGTCAAAGTACGGTTGACATTACATTACAATCAATCCAGATTATAGCATCAAGCATTTTTTTAACTGGGGGGGGGTGTAAATACCTAATCACAAGACCCAAAAATGTGTCTGTCATTAGAAATATCTGATTTACTGGAACAGGTCAGAAATAACGCCTTGTGAAGGAATACCCTGCAAATAAACAACTGATATAAATAGTCTTACACTCATAAATTGGGGGGAGAGGATGGGCAGTGGGGGTTGGAGCTTGGGAGCATTCTGCTTTCACAGTTAAACTCAGAGCAGCTTGAGGTGGTGGGCTGGGGTTGCTTTTTGACTGTAGCATAGCCAACAAAACCGCATGATGAGAAAACAGTCTGCAGAGAGGCTCCCCAAGCCCCTGCCTCTCTTCTCCAATGGGATGTATTGTTTGGATGATGGATAAAGGCCTTAAGCTATTTGCATACCCCCTTTGTTTTCTTTCCCATTCTCTCCAGTTTAACACCTTTGGACGTTGGCCTCTTATAACATGGACTCAAACAGAAAGACGAGGTCACAGCCGTAAAAAAAAAAGGCACAGCTGCATAAAATGTTAGGCAACGGCTCACAAGAGCAGACTCTGTCACCCCGGCCCAGAAAAAGATGGATGTCATTCAGTGCCAAAAGAAAGGTAATTAGTGGTTTTTGCTCTAACTCGACCAACATTTCCCAAGAACAAGAGCCATGCACAAGTGGGAACGGGCATGACTGAATGAATTCTGCTTTAGGTTAAGGAACTTTTGTTGGTTGTGCTAAATGCAAGCATTGCCTTTTTTATAACATGGTATTGTCTAGATTAAATTCAGTATTGCCAAACTCATTTTGCAATGTATGTCAAACAAAAAAGTTAGATTACTTATATTTTCTATTCAGAGTTAAGTATGGGCTGCTAAGGAAGGCATTCAATGTAACGAAAAATGTCATTCTTATAATGCACAATCAAAGTTAAGAATGAATGTCCTGGGCCATCTGGTTAAATACCACTCTTAGTCTGCCATACTTCAGTACTCTATTAGCTATTAATGCACCAATGCAGTACTGGAAGTACAACTTATTTTTCCTGCCTGACTTCAGTACTATCCAATTCTCAATAGGTGTGCCTGTGAACAGTATACATAAAAAATCTAAGATCGAAACAGTCCTTTAAATCCCCTTTCACACCTGTTGAAGTTCAGGGATGATTTGAATACATTTTATATCAGTACCCCTAAATTACTGGTTATATCTTCAAAAGTGTAGTTTTCGTGCATGTATGATGTCTAAAATGTAAGGCAAGACATCATAAATCATGATTGAATTGACAACTGTACAATGGAGCGACTTTCCCCTCAGATCTCCCTCAACATTTCTGCCAATGCAAGCACCAGGCCTAAAGAAATCAGGTCATGTACACAACAGCTCCATAGCTTTGGAAAGCTAGGACCTTTGTTTACCTCTTGTATTGCGTGTGGCCTACATAACCATTGTGAATGCAGTGTTGAAAGTTTTCCTTTACCACCTGAGTGCCGCTGTTTATGTCCTCCTCTTATCCATTATTTGTATTAGTTGAAGCTCTGAGGTCTGTTTAGAACTCTTTGGGAGGTCTACTCCTCTTTCTGCCCACTGTTTTGCAATTTGGTGTACAGCTGCGTTTGGATGTATCACCAGCTCTCAATAAACGTTAAGTGCAATAATTATTGTATTTTTGAAAGCTCAGTAAGAAGCTCACCACTCTTATTGTGTTATCAGTCAACCAACCAACCTTGGTATCCTTTGTACATCAGCCATTATTAATTTCAATGCTAAATTGAGCATTATAAAAAGGGAACTGGTAGTGCTACAATTAACATCAGTCATCAGGCACTAAAAGGCCCTACTGAAGGAAGGATTCATCATTTTAGTGAAGAAGACCATTGAAGTACAACGACTTTCACTCACGATCAGAGGTTGCTTTCACACAATGAGAGAGGTCACCTAATGTGATTTCCCTCACAACAGCTTTGCCCAAATGGATCTTGGGGAAACATGCAGCAATGCAGAAGCTATACAAAGTTGATAGCCAGGCACAGTTTTTTGCCAGAAGAGGTGATGTGGTCATTTAGAAAATGGAGAGAGTAGAGACTGGCATGTCAGACACCTCTGGACTGATATAATTGGCAGGTTGCTGCTGGAAAAATAAGATAAGGAGGAAGGAAGCTGTCAAAATGTCAAAGCTGGGGCATGTTTTTGCCAGACATGTGCATTAAGAAGTATAGCAATGGTTTGTGCATGGATGACCTAGGAAAGAGTGTATATTAGAAGACATTTTGACTTTGGGGCAATTTCATTGTGTGAGATGTTGAAATAAGTCAAAGTTTTGGTGCTTTACCACTGGTGGAACAGGCCTGCTCAGTTATACAAAAATATTCATGTTACTACATTTACAAAAGATTCATATTATTAGATTTAAAAAAAATATATATAGATGAGGCTAAAACGACTAGGGGGGGCATGGTAAACATGTACATGTTTAAATGGAAAAGCTCCTGTATCCATTTAAGAAGGCTTAAGTAATTCATGAAACAATTTTAAAATGATTAAATGATCTCGTAAATTTCATAACTTGCGAACATCATGTATGCATACGGTAAATCCTTCTCACTTCTAATAAAAAGTTCCATATTAATTCATCCAGACACATGCTGCATAAACTAGAATCAACGTTAGTTCAGAACCGGATCTTCTAATGCTCTTTGTAAAGATGTTTTAGGGCATATAAACATTGGCATTATTGTAAAGTGTTTGTGTTTTGTTTTTTTGTTTGTTTGTGCACATCAGTGGCGGCTGGTGAGATGGGAATAGAGGAGGCTGAAATCTTACCTTTAAACTGACGATTAGTCTCAATCTGTTTTCGTTTATTTTGCTTGATTAACAATCCTGCCAATTAACTGAATAATCCATTGGCGAGTAATCACAAAGCTTCCTCTTAATTGTGTATAAAGTTGTAGCAATCTCTTTCTTCACGTCACATTAGACAATGTAATGGACAATAAGTGGATTAATTGAATAAAATCAACTGAATCATGTCAAATAGGTTACACTTTTAACCTAAATCTCTCTGTTAATTGTGTCGCATTCTAGCTTTGAGAAATGCACAGTGAAGCCTAAACACATTCTCTGGGGTTTATTTTTAAGCACTCAATCACCTTTTCTTAGAAAATTGTACCTCAAATTTCAATTGGACATCCATTTTAAATGACATTTTTGAACATGAACATCTCATAAATACCTCAGAAAACATTCCTGGGTACCCTTTAACATGTTGCATGTGGACCACTCCTCCCCCTGCCTTGGGTAAATGATTATAATATGTTTTACTTTGATTATTTCGTTGAAAATTCCTGTATATAACATCTTGTGTAAGATACAAAAAAAAACTGGTTCAACTTCCAATGCACCCATTGAAAAAAACAAAAACAAGATAGTAATATAGGCTAACACTAAACTAACCAGACTGTTTCCAGGGGGAATTCTCTCTTGAGCTGATTGAAAGAGGGCTTTCCTGTGTTTATTTCCTGTAACATCATAAAACCTGTCCTAAACTAAAGGCTGTACTCACTGGGTATTGATGGTGTTTGTCTGAGCTGACGTGTTGAAACTCCAAAACATGTTGTGATCCTCAGTGCCACTGATTCCATCTCCTATTGAGTCACTAAAAGCACTGATTTCATTACACCAGATACAAGATAGGGATATTTTGTTCAACGCAACCCAGTGTTTTGGAAGCATCTCGCTGACAGCATTGACACACAGCATTAATGTAACCGCTTGTATGGCCTGTGTGTTCTAGTTTAGTAAGGGACCTTGACATATTTGGTTCACTTTGGTCATGAGAATGTTATATGTGCAGATGTATTCTAGGTGTTTCAAGGCATTATATCAGGAGCCTGTAAAGACACTATTCATTATGAAGATAAAAATGTTTTTTTTTTTTTTTACATTATGTACCTTAATAATGGTCACATATGGCCTGCACATTTTCTGCTATATTCTGTAAGGAAACCCACATTTGAACCTGCTATTGTAGAAATGGCAGTATTATGCATATATTGCAGTAACACTTCACAATTCAACTTGATTTCTGCTGATTTATGCATAACAGCTGTTTTGCATCAGTTTAAAATAACCTAAAAACTCATTAGTCTCACAGACCCAAATTAAACCAAACTTAACCAAACCCAAACTCATATCATCATATAAAGATCAGATTCCTTCAGCATTCACCAATCTAACAGACACTTGAGATAAAAAAATATTGAGAGACACGTAGCATGATTTATCAGATGTTTTTCACTCCACATATCTTGGTAAATAACAAGCACTTGGTCATATAAAAACAGTTGCAGCAAAGATTTTTAAAAATGGCTATAGATGAGAGCACTGGGCAGCATGTCCGTCTTTTTCATTTTACTGCCAGGAAGAGATTGTAGGTTCAATGACAGGTGTGCACATATGTTTTATAATCACTAATACATTGCCAGAGTTTACTGTCCCTTGTATTTTACACATACAAATGTACACAATTCATTCTTGGTCAAGAGTTTGTGCTGTTTTTACAACGCAAACACTGTGGTTAATCACAGCAATACAGAGCAGCTTGGGGGTTGGGGGGGTGTGATGAAATTCTATTTAGCTGTTTTCATTTTGGGGGCAAGGTAGTGCAATGGTAAAAATGTAGGTTTAACAGATTGCATTTCCTTTAGGTGTCACGAGGGTGCGATTGCATTTTCAGCTTTAAAAAACCCTGTGCTTGTGCCAGGTGAACTGCTAGTTTTGACAGGATGACAGGAGTTCTTCTCCCAGGAGGTCCTGACTGAAGCTTGTAGCAGGTGTGCCTCATGTGAACTTATGTGTTATGTAGCTGGATATTAATCATTCCTGGCCACCGATGTTTATTTTCCCTTCCTATCTCTCCCCCACACACAATCCACGACAGTCAGAATAAACAAGATAAGATAAACATGATAAATAAAAAACAAACACCATGCTAGGTACCCCACCATTTGAGTTGCAAGTACCTTTAAAATAGCATCGCTAGCATCATAACATGAAGTACACGCATTGCAAAGCACTTGCATTTGCTTTTTCTAAATTGTAGTGGCACCACAGCACTAGAGGCTGTTTGGGTGGATTAAAGTTACTTTGGTGGGTGAGTTACTGGCAGTGGATGGCAATAGAATGATTGTGGATAGAGGTCAGAGTTCATTCACTCAGGATTAATTCACAAAGGCCACCAATCCCAGGAGCATGGTGGGCCTATTTACACTGAGAAATAATGAACTGAACCGACAAAACTAAAATGAAGACTTCCACATTAACATAACAGTATATACAGCTATAACTAAAGTCGGATGGGGAGGTAATGCTAGACGTAAAGCCCTCTTCCATGAATTATCTGCATAGCTGGCATTTCTATAAACAATTCCAGCCAAACATCCAAGACTCCCTCCCTGGGCCCTCTATACCAACCTCTTATATAGGCCAGCAGACCTCTCTGCTTTAGGAATAAACTATTAAAGACATTTAAAAAAAATGAATTATGTGTTACCTACTTATAGTGCATGAACATATCAAACATTACTTTTATAGTTTATAACAGCACACATTTTAAAGCAATCCCTGAAGAAGAAACAAGAGACATAGTGCAGCTTAACCACCCCATAAAAGTTTATGCTTGAGCTTATCTTTTTTGTTGGACATGCCCCAAACACACCTGAGCCCAGAAGCTGCAGGTAGGCCACCCAAGACTATAGGTCTCAGCCCTTAACTAACTATACAGGTCAAAAAAATCTGGTCTGGTTTCAGTTTTTTTGTGCTGGTTAGTTTTAAAGCTATACTGTAGCTTAGAATATAATTTTCATATTGCACGATGTCAAAGAGTTGTGGTGGGACATTAGGGTCAGTATAACACTAATTGGAAGTAATTTATTTCTTCTTTTATTAGGCTGTAAACTACAGCCGCCTGTTAAGAGCAGTGAAATATTTTATTTTAGGGGATACTTATTTTTTGGCTTTTATTAGCCTGTTTTTCTTAGGCTGCTTAGTTAAGTAAATCATTACATTATCAGGTCAATTACAACAATATGATATATGGTACTAGCAATGAAAAGTGGCCTCTTGGCTACCTTGGGTAAAATGCATTGCAGGATTTCCTGTTTTCAATTGTACACTTTCCCGGATAAATTAACAAGTATTGTGTCAAATGTATTATTGTCTCGACCTCCAAATATTCAAAAAGCAATCCTGGTGCACTTCATGTCCCTACATGAAGCAGTTTCAACCATTCCCTTTCTCTATAATCACCTCATTCACATATTTTTTTTAAAATTGTCTTTACAGCATCATTTAATAAATGTTTGGAGCAATTATATCTTTGTCATTTTGTGGCCTTCACTCTGTGCTCCAGATAAAGAATGAAATGAAGTGTAAACCGTGGCACCTGTCTCAGCCTCCTACTATGCGTTCTAGTTCTACTGTATATATTTGTCACTGAAGTACATACTCCTTTGAAACCTGGAGAAGCACATATCCATGCATAAACATGGATGCTCAAAGTCATATAATTGCATTAATATTGATATATTTATGTATATGCATAGTGTTGTACATATAGCATCCCAAGGGGTTTGCATGATGTCAGAAGATTGTGCCTTCTCAGTGACTATGACAAAAACTAAGCTGAAACAGTCACGTAATTTAAACAGTACATTGTATAGGGTTAAACATTTCTGTAAAACTGAGTGGGATTTCAATAGCAACTGAATACAACAGCCAACAGGCAAAAGCTGCCCTGACACTCTTATCTGATTACATATCCCATGGAGAGAAAAAAAATGGCAAGAGAGAAGATTAATTTTATGTGACCTTGAACTTGGCAAGTAAATTCTGCACTGAAGACTGCTTTGCTTTTTTTTACATTTAAATTGCATTCTTGTAAGTCAACTTCAGGAAAAACAGAAAAGCCTGCATTATTCCTGCAGTCGAAGATTGCATTACACTGACATTATGACAGTTATATTGTGGCTATTTGAGACATGGCAGTGATAAATGGCTGGGCACACAGACCTAGTTAGCCAGGGACCTGAACGGCCTTTCCCTCCCTCCCAAGCTACAGTGCACAGCCAAAGTCGTTATCAAACAAAACCTGTATTACACTATTATTTCACAAAAAAAGCATGCAATAATTCCTTTTATTAGCCTGCAGTCTAATAATATGTTATACACTTATGGGATCAAATGTGTCCATTCTAGGTTAAGGGCCAGTAATACATTTTTGGATATACATTAGTAATTTTAAATCTAATTTTTATTTGTCCAAAAACACAGGATACCAAGATGCATGTGCTAACAAATTCATTCACCAAGAGTCAATGCTGTAAATAAACTTTCCAAAAAACATCTGAAGAGTTTGCTGACCGGAAGGTCCCAATATGTAGTAGGCTCCCTGCCTAAGCAGGTCTATATGCAACACCAGCCCGAAAGAGCCCAAACAACCTTGGGTCACGAGGAACCTTGAGCATTCAAACAGGCCCCTTCCGGAATCTGAATGCAAAATTGGTCTCGGACTCTTGGGTAACAGGTATAGTTGACCCATTTCATCATATGTGCAAATGTGTCAAGGATCATTCAGCAATGACTGATTATTAACAAGAGTACTGATAACTCCTTGCTATCCACTCAACGCATTAAAAGGGAAAATGGGGGACTGCTGGGAGCCGGTGGAGCAGACTTGCGGTGGTCTGACATTGCTCTGTTTGCAGAAGGAGGAGAGCCTCTGAGGCAGAGACAGTGTTTGAGTGGTGGCAGGAACAGAGGTGACAGTTCTGCCCGTTAGGCCTGGGACAGTCAGAGAGAGGGTCAGCCATCTGGCTGTTGTCCCCGATGCTGACAGTGATGCGCTTGTCTTAGCATTGTTCCAGTCTCTTCCGTTCTCTTTGAAATGCTCGTTCCTGGAGTGCGCTACCGACTCCCTGCATTCTCTAAGCGATTGGGGGCATTCTTCATTTTGATTATTTTTTGGGCCATTCTTCTATGCCATTTTCAGTGGCTCTCTGATGCCATACTACTACCGGAAGATTGTGGGCGCACGATGACCAGCAGGGATCGCTGGTGTGCAATGAGACACGGACAGTCCGGCCAACTATTTTCCCTCCCTCCCTGGGCAAGGCTACCGCCAATTATGCATCGCCCTGCGGGGTTGCTGGCCACAGTTGGAACTGGCACAGTCTGGATTCGATACCAGACTGCGGGACTCATCCACGCATTAGAACAGTGTCTTAACAGGATGAACAACCCAGCAGGCACGACAAGAGGATATTTAATAGAAATGTATATTTATATGAATATCAACCCACTTCCCTCTAATCATATTTGTAATTATATCATTTCTTATATATCTCAGAAGATACACTTATTCAACCAGCCTTCATAGTTTGCAGATATTATGAATTTAGAGCTGGATGTTTCCTGAGGCAATTCAATTCAACTTTTTGCTTAAGGGTACAATAGTAGTGTGCCGTCTGGGATTTAATTCTCCACCTGTCTGGTAACAAGTCACGTTCCCTAACCTGTCTGCTTTAGCCCCCAGGTTACATCCAAGGGATCAAAGAATATACAGGAATGAATGGCTGCGCACTCAGCCTTTAAAATCTACAGAATCTCATTGTTAGATTCCAACTACACACAGAAAGGCCCCATGATTCTGGACTCAGACAGGAAGTTGTCAGGTGTAGACTCATTTCTGCAGTGCTAGCCAATAGAATACATGCTGACTAATTAGCTACCTTCCTACCTCATATCTTACCTCCCTGCTGGTGTAATATCAATGTAAAATCACAGATGTGACATGGGAAGGTCTTTCTATCAGAAAGTGTATGTGCCTCATGAAACTTCATGTGGTCAGTTTTGAAGCATGGCTTTGACAAAAGATGATTATGGCTCTCAATCATAATTTGAATATATATATGGTGGCATTCTCAACCAGAGGGCTCTAAATGAAATAAAATGTAACCATATATTCCTATCTTTTAACATGATCCTCAAGCTCTCATAAAGCAATGGCTGACTACAACTATGGCACAAACAGATTCAGCATCTGTGAAAGTATATTTGGTATAAGTTGCTAAAATGCTAAAAATAAGATGTCTTATTTTATTTAGAATCTGAGTTTTTTCCCCCTTTTACATTTCATAATACAGTATGTTGACTATAGTTTTGAGCGATTGTATCAGTGTGCAAACATTTTCTCATTGCAAAGACAACAAAGTGTGATGGAGTGTCTTCACTATAGAGGCCATCATTTGTGGTGTCATGCTTGAGGAGTCATGGAAGAATATTAGAAATGTGACGCATGGCACTGAAAAGAGCAATTTCTCTCAGAACAGTCTGAGATGGCTCAGAGCGTATCGCTCGGCTGCCTTTGGGAATTTATAATGATAATACAACAATATATATATATATATGAAAAATATGTTGTGAAAAATTATACCCATCTATATGCAGTGCACCGGTGCTGTACATTTATTCAATACAAAGCTTTTTGTTGTTTCTCCCAGTGCTCTCACTGTTCATTTATTGAATTTCACCAAACACCTGGTTGGTCCCTCTTTAATTAATAGACTGACACTGCAATAGTCACAATGCATATTTCAGCTGTATTACAAGCGAAGGTGCCATTCTAAGCAGAACATCATTACCAGCCAATGAGTGGGATGCACAAAGCACTCATATGATGTGGAATCATGGAAGGTAGGCAAGTAAGAAAATAAAACCTGGAGATGTATGACTGCATTTTTAAAAACATATAAAACCATATGGGATGAGCTGCTCTAAAGTCAAAATGAATTTCACCGTTGTACTGTATTGTATGGTTCCAGTGGACTGGAATACCTGAGCTATCTTGACAGCACATATGCCAGGGAAAGGTGCTTGGAATTCACAGGGCTCCAGTCTCATTTACAGTGGTCGAGTTCATGCAGAAGTTAAGCATGTTGAAATATGATTGCAACACTTCATTACACGCATAATAAAGCTGTTGGTGCTACGAAATGTCTTCATTAAAGAGGTAGTCGTGTCTCCATACCATCTGGTCTCAAGCCACCCTGATAGTATCAAAGCTGCTCATCTACGGAAACTCGAAAAACAATGTTTTCAAATTCTGATTAATGCTATCTGACAGAACAGTCTAGTATAGTAGGTAGGGGGTGTTTACCAGTTTCCTGACTAATTATTTTTCTGGAACCCATATAGAGGTCGTAAACCTTTTCAAACAGCTTGTGTTTATAAGCTGTGATAGGTGTGTACATATGTGTAAACGATGCTGTAGCTAATAGAGTGGGCCAAATTACAGTTCATCAGATGAATCCAGTTGTATTTTCCAGCTGCTGTATTACTTTTGTCAATAAAGCAAGGTGCGATGCATCTGAATTGGTGGCCTTCACATGACTATGCCAGAGGACAATGTGAACAGATGAATTATGGCTTGAATAGATGGCAATGGCAAACATTTCTAATTCAGCTGGTGTTTATTTCCTTATCCACAGACGAAGAAAGAGGATTTCGAGAGAGTGCACCATGTCAGTATCAAGTCAGTTCAAGATCCACCATTGGCAAAAGAAAATCGTCATCCTGACAGCCGTGGGTGAAGCAGAGACACGGATGGGGAACCATATCATCATTGTTCGAGACATTGACATTGGTTTAATCAGCCTTTGGATAAAATGTATCAAATTCTGGCCTTTTGAACAACAATTGGAGATGTGTAATCAATTTCGACAAGCGACTCTACATGTGTGGGACAGTGGCAATAAAATGGTCTTCTCTTCTACAGGGAGAGGCTCAAATAAAGAAAGTAAGACTAGCTTATAGACGTTGGGTAAATTATTACTATCAATATTCTACCATTATTATTATTATTATTATTATTATCTTTATCTCTATCTCTGTTTAGCAATGGTCCCTTATCTGAACTCACTAAACCATTGTGATGGGTGCTGTGGAAGGAAGGAGTAGGAGCTTAAAAAAACGGCATGATGCCTTCAAGTACCATTGGGTACATTCAATGTTTTATGTGCATCCGATCTTTAGTTATGTATTGTCTTGTTTGTGTTTTAATGTGTATGCTCCTCACTTCCCTTTAGTCACAGGATTATATAGATGCAATAACAACAACTCTCTTTAGACTCCGTACAGTTTAGATCACAATGAGTGGAAATGAAATAATTAGAAAGAACTTTGAATACATTACAGATAACCACATGGAAAGTTAATGGACTACATGATTGTAAAAAACTGCATATTGTCCTGAAGCATTTGAAAAAAAACTAACCGCAGATGTCACTTTTCATTTCAAGAACATTTCAGAGAAGGATGAATTGAATATTTTAAAAGAAACTGGGTAGCAGAAGCATTTGCTTCCACTTACTGCTCAAATAGTCAAGGAGTAGGAATCCTAATTAGCAAAAATGTCCCCTTTACTCTAAATTCACAATATGAAGATTACAAGGGAATATATATAATAATTAGGTGCTTTATACATGGAGAAAGATACACACTTATGCCCATTTATATCCCTCCTAATTCAAAGATGACTTTCCTAAATGCTAAAGATGCTAAAGACAGAGACACACTACTTCTTGGAGGTGACATAAACCATATATTTAACAAAGAAGACAGAATAGGAAGGAAAACCAAATGTATAAAACCTAAGACTATTGGTAGATTTTATCCATAGAAATGAGCTCCAAGACACCTGACGTCTCCATCCAGATTGAAAATAGTATACCTTTTTCTCCCACTCCCAAAATAGCTACTCAAGACTTGATTTTATCTTTATATCTTCCTTTGCATCAGATAATTTTCAAATCATTTTCTAAAATTCATGATATTGTAATCTCTATAACTTGTACAATAATTCCAACAGTAAATATACACCGATCAGCAACAACATTAAAACCACCTGCCTAATATTGTGTAGGTCCCCCCTCGTGCTACCAAAGCAGCTCTGACCCATCGAGGCATGGACTCCACAAGACCTCTGAAGGTGTCCTGTGTTATCTGGCACCAAGACATTAGCAGCAGATCCTTTTAAGTTGCAAGGTGATGCCTCTATGGATCGGACTTGTTGGTCCAGCACATCACACAGATGCTTGATCGGATTGAGATCTGGGAAATTTGGAGGCCAAGTCAACACCTTGAACTCTTTGTCATGTTCCTCAAACCATTCCTGAACAACTTTTGCAGTGTGGCAGGGCGCATTATCCTGCTGAAAGAGGCCACTGCCATCAGGGAATACCGTTGCCATGAAGGGGTGTACTTAGTCTGCAGCAATGTTTAGGTAGGTGCTACGTGTCAAAGTAACATCCACATGAATGCCAGGGTGCAAGGTTTCCCAGCAGAACATTGCCCAGAGCATCACACTGCCTCTGCCGGCTTGCCTTCTTCCCATAGTGCATCCTGGTGCCATCTCTTCCCCAGGTAAACGACGGACACACACCCGGCCATCCACATGATGTAAAAGAAAACGTGATTAATCAGACTAGCCCACCTTCTTCCATTGCTCCATGGTCCAGTTCTGACGCTCACGTGCCCATTGTAGGCGCTTTCGGCGATGGACAGGGGTCAGCATGGGCACTCTGACATGGTCTGCGGCTACGCAGCCCCATACGCAGCAAGCTGCGATGCACTGTGTGTTCTGACACCTTTCTATCATAGCCAGAATGAATTATTTCAGAAATTTGTGCTACAGTAGCTCTTCTGTGGGATCGGACCAGATGGGCTAGCCTTCGCTCCCCACGCGCATCAATGAGCCTTGGGCGCCCATGACCCTGTCACTGGTTCACCGGTTGTCCTTCCTTGGACCACTTTTGGTAGGTACTAACCACTGCATTCCGGGAACACCCCACAAGACCTGCCGTTTTGGAGATGCTCTGACCCAGTTGTCCAGCCATCACAATTTGGCCCTTGTCAAAGTCGCTCAGATCCTTACGCTTGCCCATTTTTCCTGCTTCCAACACCTCAACTTCAAGAACTGACTATTCACTTGCTGCCTAATACACTGCCCGTCCCCCAAAAAGCCTTTAGCTTTGATTACGGCACGCATTCGCCATGGCATTGTTTCGATAAGCTTCTGCAATGTCGCAACATTTATTTCCATCCAGAGTTGCATTAATTTTTCGCCAAGATCTTGTATTGATGATGGAAGAGTCGGACCGCTGCGCAAAGTCTTCTCCAGCACATCCCAAAGATTCTCAATGGGGTTAAGGTCTGGACTCATGCTCCCTGAACCACTCTTTCACAATTTGAGCCCGATGAATCATGGCATTGTCATCTTGGAATATGCCTGTGCCATCAGGGAAGAAAAAATCCATTGATGGAAAAACCTGGTCATTCAGTATATTCAGGTTGTCAGCTGACCTCATTCTTTGGGCACATAACGTTGCTGAACCTAGACCTGACCAACTGCAGCAACCCCAGATCATAACACTCCCCCCACAGGCTTGTACGGTATGATGGGTGCATCACTTCATCCACCTCTCTTCTCACCCTGATGCGCCCATCACTCTGGAACAGGGTAAATCTGGACTCATCTGACCAAATGACCTTCTTCCATTGCTCCAGAGTCCAATCTTTATGCTCCCTAGCAAATTGAAGTCTTTTTTTCCGATTAGCCTCACTGACAAGTGGTTTTCTTAAGGCTACACAGCTGTTTAGTCCCAATCCCTTGAGTTCCCTTCGCATTGTGCTTGTGGAAATGCTCTTACTTTCACTATTAAACATAGCCGAGAGTTCTTCTGTTGATTTTTTACGATATGATTTCACCAAACGTTTAAGTGATCGCCGATCACTAAGATTTTTTTCCGACCACATTTCTTCCTCGAAGATGATAGTTCACCACTATCCTTCCAGGTTTTAATAATGCGTTGGACAGTTCTTAACCCAATTTTAGTAGTTTCAGCAATCTCCTTAGTTGTTTTCTTTGCTTGATGCAGGCCAATAATTTGACCCTTCTGAAACAGATGAACATCTTTTCCATGACCACAGGATATGTCTTCCGACATAGTTGTTTAAGAAATGAGAAGCTACTCACTGCATCAGTTAGGGTTAAATAACTTGTTGCCAGCTAAAACATATTTATCACTGCAGTAATTATCCAATGGAAGGCTCTTACCTATTTGCTTAGTTAAATTGGCTATGTGTTTTTATGCCTCTTGGCTAGGACATAATTTTACATTTTACCTGTTTCTCAATTTCTTGATTAAGGAATGGTTAAATAAAAAAAGATATTTACATTGTTTGATAATAAATGTTTCAAGAGTCCTCTTGTCACTGGCTTCATGTGTAACATAATGAATTACTGTAGGAATAAAATGTGGAGGACCAATGCTGCCAAAATAACAAAAAAATAAATAAAATAATTTAAAAAAAGGAAAAAAAGGGGTGTACATGAATAAGTGTTACATTCATTCATTAATATTTTTAATCCATTTATTTTCTTATATAAATAAAAAAACATATTTACATTGTTTGATTTTTTCAGCATATCTTCAATTTATAGAAATGTATAAATACTAGATAAATAAATATTCTATTTATATATTTTTTATTTATTTATATAAATACTAGATATTTGCTGAAGCATTTCTCTAGCATCTTGTTCAAGGGTAAAAAATAACCATGCTGTGGGATTGAACCTACCCTCTGATTACAGGCTCCAATCAATTATATTTTACCATATTTGAGAGAATATTTACTTCCCATTTATCTTTATTAATTATTCAAATCAAAGCAATGACCACATACTTTCCATGCTTGTTTTCCGTTCACACAATATTGTGCAATGAGGCTGAGCAATTGTCTTGAAACACATTTTGTTTTCTATGATAATTACCCTTGCAATGCCACTCGCTGTCCTTCTAGGTTCAATAAACCGGTGTTATTGTGCTTTACAGCAAATTTGCTGTCTTTAATTACCGATAAGCAGCACAAATAGTTTATCTTCTACAATGTATTCTTTGTGTTAATTTGACTAAATTCTCAAAGTTTACATTTTAATTAAAGAAGTGAACACTGTTATGCAAACGCCCAACACAGACAGTAGTGGGAATTAGTAGCGGTCCTGGCTCACTTGGTGCCCTAGGCGAAATCAGTCATACCCCCAAGCCCCAGGGAGGCCACGCAAAACAAGTACCTATGTTGTAACAAGGTGCAATAGGCACCCTTTTTATCAAAGAAAATATACTAATAGACAAAGAAATACTGCATTGTATTGCACACAAATATTAAATTGTAAAAATCCAAGATATATACAAATAACAAATTTAAATTGAACAATAAATAAAAATAAATACATAAATAAAAGGAACAAACAAGGCTTTAAAAGGAACAAAAAAAGGAGGTGCTGTCCAAGACAATAAATAAGAACACTGAAACATATTGCACACTAATTTAAAAATGGAAGGTGCACACAAATAAAACTAAATTGAACACAGCGAAGTTGCACCTTTTCAATACTGGCTGAGTCTGACTCAATGTGGCTGCAAGTTCATTATGCACAAACCAGACTTAAGATAGCTTCTGCTGTTTTGCTGCTAGTTTAGCTGGACTATATGCATGTTAACTAGCTAGTGGTAAACTCATAGTGATGCAGTATAGTGCTATTATTACAAAATGATGATAGTCAAGAAAGGCATTTTTTAGAGAAAGTTCAGCATCATTATAGTCAGTGTAGTGTTAGCGAAATGCTTGAGCTACTAGCTAGCATTAACTTTATTATAGCAATTGATGCAATACCTAGCTAGCACAATTATTTACTAGACTACTTCAAAACATAATGTTCAAGATGAGATGACATAACACATACCTTTGGCCCATTTCTCCTCTTCTTATTTTCTCTTTTTTCTAAACTGAAATCCCAAAAACTGATCTTTTCATTTTGGCAACGTACCCCAATATGTGTGTGACACGATTTGTTTGTGTGACTAAACAATTGCCCATCAATGCAGGGTCAAGAGACTAAACCATTTCACCTTGGTGGTGTACAGGCTCGTTTTCATTTACAATTATATTTAAACCAGGCAAAATTGCAGCTGTATATCAGTAGCTATTGAGATATTATTTACATCTGTGTGTATTACGAGAGCAGGGGCGCATTAGGTTGCGATATTATTTTGTGATTTCATTGATTGATTTGTACCGTACAGGCGCTATTGACCTCCACCCCTCCCCCACTCCGGGCTTCTAGCAGGTGAGGACTAGGAGACTACACAGGCTGATAGACAGCAGAAGCAGTGGGACGAAAAAGTCACATCATGCCTGCCCGATGCGCTGTAGTGCAGCGCTAAGCACAGATGAGCAAGACTGAACTGAACGTGCGTCTGTGTCTGTATATGGAGAGCTGTGTGCGTGCACCCCTTGCCGGCATGCCACCCTAGGTGACTGCCTATGTTGCCTGTGCCAGGATCCGCCACTGGTGGGAATTGTAAACTGGATTTATTGGGCATTTCTGCAGTTTGTTTACAGTATTACAATGATTTATTGGGTTGAGGGGGTTAACATATTTGGGAATAAATACTTTCCAACAAAAATCTACATCCAGAAACACCATGCCTAAACTTTATCAAAAATGTAATCTTAACCTAAATTACATACAAACACATACTCTATTATTCTACATAAATGAAGCAACAGACAATTTAAGAATATATATATATATATTCTTAAATATATATATATATATATATATATATATATATATATATATATATATTCTTAAATATACGTATATTGTTACGCCCAGAAAACTATCCGCACTATATTAGCCGGATAGTTGACCAGAAGGGACGCAACAAAAAAATATTCCTCCAAGTCAACGAATGCTATAAAAAATTCAGATTTATAGCATACACATACAACATATAGTAGGCATTCACGCAAAGACAATGAAGGAATAATTAACCCAAATAAAAACAGTCTGACTAAACCTAGCTGCAGACAAGACAGACTCACGTATGTCTCCAAAGGACATTCTTCTGCAGACTGCTTCCCCTACTCTAGCTTGCCTAGCTAACCAAAAGTACATAAGGAAATAACATCCAGAACAAGGCGGACAAACAAGAAGCAATAATCTTTTCAAAGTTTCTCAAAACAGCTGAATGGCACTAAAATCACAAAAGGCAAAAAAATATTGTGGTGTTCTCTCTCTCTTCGTCTTCCCGCCCTCCTTATAAACTCCAGACATGGGCGTGGCCAGATGAGGTCAAGGACAGTGCAGTTGAGGATGGTCCAATCAGGTCCAGGGTGATCACGCAGCCCGAGCATGATCTCAATCAGCAATCACAGCAGTGGGAAAATGCCCCTAAACAGAAATCAAGAACCTGCTACTTTTCAGGTAGTTCACCCGTAAAAATATATATATATCTTGTAAGTCGCTCTGGATAAGAGCATCTGCTAAATGCTTAAAATGTAAAATGCCAGAAATATATATATATATATATATACTGTATATACTGTAAAGATGTGCAAAAAAGGTTATGAAAAAATATCTTTGTTGTTCATCAGCTTGATCTTACACTCAAAATATGAGCGAAATCTAACCTTTAATTGAAGTCAAATTATTAAAATAAAAAAGATGAAAAAATAAAAATTATTCTCAAAAACATGTGGATTCTGGCAGCTCTGTTATGGTGTGGGCTGCATTTTCCTGGCATGGTAAAAGTCCACTCAACCCCTTAGAGGGCAAGGTAAATGGCAATAAATACACTGTGAGTGATCACTTTGACACAACAGACAAAAGGCACGCAAAAATTGAAACTAATAACTAAATGAAGAATGAGATGATCTTGTGGCATTACAGAGAATGATACGAACTCAATTCATTGAAATATAACTCTCCACGTCAAATTTCTAAATGGTTACATGTAAATGTAGATATGGCAAATAAATGTAAGATTTAAATAATTTATCTGTGCATAATTTACACACATATTTTGTATATAATAACACTATTTTGTTAAAAAGTTTTAATTGATATGACATACCATGCATATCCACAAATCATGTATTATTAGAAATGATGTACAAATACCTAATTTCACATTTTCATAATTTGTATATTATGTTTTTCAATAGCAACTTTTTTGTGATTGGGCATAACACATCAGTATAATCACCACAATAAAGATAATTTCATGCTCTTTCCAATGATACATAATTGCCTATTGTTTCTCTTTCCATTTCCAATAAGAGGGAAGTGTTAGACTGAAGGTTGGCTGAGTGTGAATGAGTGTGTTATGTGGCTAGGCACACCGTGTTTATACAGAATAATGCATTAGGCGAATATAGGTTAAGAGGTAGAAAATAACCACTTATGGCCCTATTCAGAGTTTACTGACTTAAGCATGTGCTTCAGTTTCTCCAGTTAGCACAACAGTTTCATGGAAAAAGTTGTTTTTATTCAGATTTCTGCTACACACATGCTTAACTCTGAAGTCGGGCGGAAGCACAATAGAAATGTAAATGAATTGTTTTTCCATTCAAGAGTCTCAATTCATCTCCTTAAGGAGTGTGTGCCTTAAAAAATAACAGGCAGATTTAGCACATTTTCCACTATTGCAGGGAAATAGTTGGAAACTATGAATGGGCATTGAATATATAGGATATACAGCCAGGCCCAGAATTATTGGCACCCTTGATGAAAATGAGCAAAAAAGACTGTAGAAAACAAATAATACAATTGTTGAGATATATTGTAATTTTCCAACAAATATTTCACTTTATTAATGACTCAATGGAATCGACCCAACTAGCTTGCTAGCTAGCTATATTACTTTTGGACAAACATGCAATGCATGAAAATGAAAGCATTTTGAGTTTCAACTAAGCTGATAGACTAGCTTGGGGGAACTGGCTAGGTAGTTCACTGACTGGCTAGCTAGCTGACTCAGATCTCAGATTTTGGCAATTGCTTTCTCTCAAAGTAGCCTCATGTCTAACATAGTTAAGGTAAGGTTAGGGTTTGGGTTAGGGTTGGACATATTCTTTAGAGTCTCGCAGCCTCACAGGCAACATTGAGGACAAAAATGTCCCTTCTGTTAGATTACATTTGAGCTATTGTTAATGTTAGCGATAGCTAGCTAGCTAGCAAGAAAATAAGCTGCACAATTTAAATCACTTTTTAAATGTTTTTAATACACGCACAACAAATTCTGAAGGCATACATTGACAGAGTAATTTGTTTGACATATTTTAATCAAATGAATACAATTTATTGCAAACAATAAATTAGTCACCAGCATTGAAAAGTCACCAGCTTTGTGAACATTCACGTTACTCACCTCACTTCATTCTCATTTCCACCTGTGCTTGTAAGACTTGTAGCTGAGCATAACAAAAAATACACTGAACGAATGTAGGAAAATATGGATAGCCTTGCTTTGGTACTGTGCTTGTTTATTTTCTGTGAAATTAAATGACCTGAACAGTCAAAATCACGTTTTTCATCAAATAGGATTTTGGGCAAAACCAGCTCATTTTAATACACCACTGACAGTTTAACAAAAATCACTGCCTGTAAGTGTCACCAGTTTGTAACATCGGCGCATTCATATTGTTTAATAGCCACATAGCTAGCTACACAAATGCAAGTGTTAGCTAATATGGTAAAGCCTCACTCTGTCATGCGTGGATGTCAAAAAACAAATGTGTCCTTTCACATTTTATCAAACGAAGAAGAGAAATGAGAGAAATGGCAAAAATTCTGCTAATTCTCACGTCTTCTATTTCTAAAACACAGGACTAGGTCAATAGGCATCTCAAATAAGGTGAGCTCATGAATATTAGCTCCCCACTCACTCAGCCTGCCTTACAGCCTTGCTCATAATCAGAGATAACAGACAAGGCTGAAAAAAGCATGATTTTTGACACACTCTAAAATAATTTATATGTGAAATACAATGAAATACAGTGCAGGATCTTTAATATTCAAGCAAAATACTAAATGATGCATTGTACAAAGAGGATAAAATATCACTTCATAAATGAAAAAATCTGCCGGATACTATACTTAATATAAGGTTTACCTAAAAAAAAGCAGTTCAGACGGTAGAGATCCCCATTAAACACTAGCCCGGGTAAAGAGGTCATTGTCCCCAATTCTTGCTTAGGGTGTTATGTTGTTCTAGGCCCTGACTGTGGCCTTTTTTTTTTTACAACACTCACAGTATAATATTTCCACTTGTCCAGATTCCACTTTAGCAGCAGAGCAATTATAACAACAAGCAACTCAGATATCAGCAAATGCCAGAGGGAAGAAATATTTGAATGCGCAATGTTTTTTAGAGGTTTCATGTACACAGTTATTGCTGAAGTCAGTACACAAATATATACCCATCGTGGGAACAATGTGATAGATGAGACGTCTGTAATTAAAATGAACCGAAGCTGAGGTGACCTCACATTTTCTGCTCTTCAGCCAAAAGACTAGACAGAGACTATATGAGGAGTGTGACACCATACACCCTCGGGAAATGCTCACTTTAATAAATTGTCATGATTTCTAATCCCATAAAATGAAATGCAAGTGATTAAGATCAATTCTTCTCCAAAAGTCAATATTAACTTTGTCAGAAATTCACATGGGAGCTGCAGATAAAGAAACAGATGTCTAAATGCACTGCAACATATTGAAATGTTTCGCTGAACTGAAAATATTACGGGAGCACAAGCTTGATTTTGTCTGAAGATGAGACAGGCTGCATTTTGTATTGCTTATGCAGTAATCAACATTTAGGTTCAAAACACATTTTCTTTTAAGACTCCAAACTAAATCAAATGGGTGCATGCTCTGGAAATAATGTTCCAAATTGTGTTTGGTGCCAATTGTTCACCACAGATCAATAGAATGCGCTGCATCCACATACAGCACTCGGTGAACGTCCCTCACACTGACAGGTTTCATCAGTTTGAAGCTGTGAGAGAGACAGCTGGGTATCAATCTCAAAGGGTTCTGCTCAAAATGAAAGCAAATCATACCCACTCCCCCCAGTCTGTCTAAATTAAGCACAGACCACTGCCTTTTAGGAATGTTCTGAATACATGTACCGCCGGCAGACATGGAAATGATTTCCTCCAACACATCAATGCTGGAGATGGGACTGTCACTGCCAAAAAATGTTTAAAAAAAAGAACACCAATCATTTCAATGTCAAAACTCTACCTCCACTGTCTTATAACATTTCATGCAGCCAGGAAGGCTGAGGTGCAGTAAACGAGCCATGGAGGACCACTTGAGTCACTGGTATATGCAGGTGGCATTGATCACAAAAGCACAAAAGAGAAAGCCTCGCTGTTTGAATGTGTCCATATCGCAGCATTGGCCTATCCCCACAGTGAAGCATTTCCGGTTTAGGAAGAGGGGAACTCGCCACAAGGCTCCCTCAGACTGCCTCTGCCTGTGTGGTGCTAAACAGACACCGCTTTTGCTGCAGAGATGCAGAGAGTGGGGAGTGGCTGAGTTAGCCACTAATGTTAGTGTTCAGAGAGGGAAATGATTATGTCTAAGTCTTGAGGGGAACAGGCAGTTGGCTATGTTCGTGCCCTTGCCTTCATCAAAGAGCATGCTATTCCATCTATCCTGTTTTTGTCTTCTGACCTCAAAGGTTAAGGCTGTTGTTTCCTTTTCAAAGCACAATATGCCGACACTAAAGTTGATCAAGGATGGTTGCAAATTAAGGCATACTTGGGAGAAGGTTGCAGCCAGCATTACTGCCTCCTACTTTGGTCCTGTGAGAACTGTGGTCCAATGCAGGAAACGGTTCAATGATGTGAGATGAAGAGGCCAGCAAAAACTTGTGTCTTGTCAGCGGGAGGCAAGATCGACTGGATGGGGGGGGCATCCAGCAGTCAGTCCCTCATGCCAGCGGAGGACATAGTCACCTCTACCTTCCCCACGGAGAGTGTGGAGGGGTTTGAGAGGCTTGAAGTCAGCTTACCAGGTAATACATTGTGTATGAAAGTGGGGCCATCCCTCTAGAAATGTGAAATCTAATATGGTTGGCATCACGATGTAAGGCTTGTTAATTCCTAACACGGTAGCAGCCAAAAATACAAATATTCTTATAATATCAGTCTCATTAGTTTTAGTATATCAGTCTCATAGAATATACTTAACTATACATTTGGAATTTCAATTAATAATTAAATTAATAATTACAATTAAATTACAATATTAATAGTTAATATACCTTTAGTTAATGTTTGTGTGTGGGGCCCAAGTTTATGGGGCCCATGGCGTTTGTGTGTGTTCTCTCGGGTTTGCTTTCATGAGGCACATGGCCGTGTATGCAGGTTTTTGTTGCATGTGTGTGATTTCTCTTAGCTCACTTGTTCAACCAAGGTTTGAAATCACCTGGTGTTGTGTGCATGTACATGCACACTTTAAGCACTCGGGCATCGAGAACAAAGAGGAAAGATGGAGGGAAGTTTAAACCTAGTTTGTAACCAAGGTAAAAGGAAAGATGGCACTTACTGCGCACACCAGAAGAACTGTGGAGTTATTGCGTGTGTTGAGATCAGAATGTTGGGTTATGATCGGGTTAATAGATAAGAATACATGCAAGACGTGGGTTTATGTGTGGTGTATTTTACTACTAACACAGGCAGTCAATGAGCAGCTATTCCAGTTACAAAAACAGTGGTAAACACAATGTGATGAACCATGATACATTTTATAACAGTTCGTACATTCAGTCATGAACATAAACAGTCCGTTGCTAAGCTATGCTATGCTTTGTCCAGTTGTTACAGCCTTACTGTATGTTGTCTGCTCCGTTGTCAGCGGGGTTCGATGCATGCTGGGTTTGGAAGACCGGTTGCGACGTCTTTAATGAGTCCGATGTTTCCTTGTGGTTTCTCTTGCAATTATTCACGGTTTCCGTGAAGTTTCTGGTTTGGTTTCCAGGGCGCAAATTTAATTGTCTGTTAATTGTACTGTACCTCTCAAATGTCCGATATTGCTAATTGTATCCTTTCACAGCTCTTCACAAATTTGCGTTGTTTGCAGCTAAGTTCGTGGAGGCACACACACTCTGTTGATTCCGTTGCTGTTCAGAGGACTTGTCTCGCGCGTGTCTTCACGAGGCCTCTCGTTTGAGGTGCTGGTGAGACAGAGAACGGCGCAAGGTGCTGGTGATAGAAGGAGAGAGGAACAGAGGGAGTGGCGATTGCTCATTGGTTTTATTAGTTGCGTGAGTTCTGTATTTCCACTCTTACATTATTGGTCCACTGTACGTTTGAAATGGGATCCTACGAGGCAGGGCCGAATGATGTAATCAGGATTCACTGCTACGTTCCTTTGTGGGAATTGTAGTCATTTTATGTGGAATGCGCATTTCCTACAAAAGCATGTGGGGGATTTAAACCGTGCAACATGCATGATATTAAACCAAGGGCGGGACTGAATAGTTATAATAGTTTTTCCCCACACCAAAAACCTTACCTGTATAAATACCCCTTAAACCCCCTTCCCATTAGAAAGTGAAATAAGAAAAACTGAGTAAAACTAAAATAAAACAAAATATATAATTTACGGTTCCATGAACAGCTCTGTTGCCTGAGCATGCCCAGGCTGGCCAGGTTGACGGATGACAGAGGGAACACAGAGGGCTATTTTTCTGCAGATTGTCCATATTTTTCTATAAGACAAAAGTTGAAAGGAGTTAAACTTTTGACAGACCGGAATATACATAATCATTACTGTACTGTATTCCCTATAGTGACTATAGTAGTGACTGTAGTGTAGTGTAGTGACTATACCATGTCCCAGGTCTCCCTTTCAAAAAATATAAACAAGACTTAAGGTTAAATAAGGGTTAAACAATAAGTAATAATACAGACAGGATGAAGAGTATTCAAAAGAAGAAAAAACGGACATTATTATTTTTTGTTTAAAAAAATATCATGGACATTGTAACCATTGAAACCATAGATTTACACTGTACTACTGTATTACTACTCAAGGCCTGTACATTCTGACCTGGCACCATTTCTCTCCTTTTTCTTTTTTTCTGTTCAGTCCATGAATATTATGTATTTTTCTGTCATTGCCAAGGGCATAGAGGCAGTGTATCTCCAACCAGATGTCAGTAGCTTGACTGTATTGCTCTCCAAAGCCTAGTTACTCACTTGAAAAATGTTGATAGGGGCCATTAGTATGGCTGTGCAACTCTATGCCTTTTGGTCTCTGTAATTTCACCCTCTTAGTGCGACTGGAGCCATCTCTCTCCCCAACGTGAAAGGGGTGTCATTAGCTACTCATCCTCTTTGGTAGGGATAGGTAGCACCCACCAGCATCACATTTACCCATTAGCATTGCAAGACAAGTGCCGTTTCACACCCCTCCTTGCAGCATTTGATCTTGCACTCTACCTTAGAGAGTGGCAGCAATCATTCTAAGCAGAATCCAGTGCTGTATGACCAATCATGTTTCCTCTATCTCCTTTCCACTCTCTCCATCTTATAGACATCTCAGACAAATCTTCCTTTTATTCTCAGTGCGTGGCCCACTTCCCGTGTCATCAACAATTACCTGGAAGTTTAATACATTGAGACACATTTGTCCTCACTAGAACTCTCAGCTGCGCAAAGGACATTACATCCCAGATTCATAATAACTGCTATGTGCTTTCTCTGTCTTTTAACAATGAGCTGAAACCAGTGTGCCTTTTTTGTAGCAACTTTTTATCCACAATTCTTTAATTCCCCGATATGCCCCAATCTCAATTGTAAGCCTGTCCCATAGCTGAGACGTCCTCTGAAGATTTTGGAAAGCATCCTCCAAAACATCTGCAGCCAGTCAGCTGGCTTAAATTGTGGGATCCACAAGCTGATCTGTGGTACTATTCGCGTCAGAGGACTGGAGTTGATTTAGGCAGTCCTAATTGTTACTTTCCTTGGACAAAATCTGGTTGGAACTAGCATGGCCAGTTATTCATTCAGGACCGTAAGCCCATCACCATCAGCCCCCCATTAGCCCATTTACCAAAAGCCAGTGCTTTAGCTTGATATGTCTCCCGGGTTAATTTTTGTTTTGACTTTGTTCATTTGGGCAACTGGCAGACTGTACAACAAGGAAATTAGCATGGTTTCATTCATAAAAGCCCAGGCCGAAGCACTGTGGCTGAACTTTACCCTTTTTTCTTCAGAGGCGTCTGTTGAGGAGCGGAAAAACTGTTGAAATATTTTTGGTTGGCTTCCAGCACCGGGAGCCATACCACAAAAAGACCAGGCCTGACATTCCGGTGATAGTGTTCATCTCCGGATTCAGACCTCATGTTACATCAGCACCCACTCTTTGTGTTACAAACCGAGATACAGAAACCTTTTCAAAAACAGCAACGGAAAACAAAATCAGAGCTCCTACTTTGCTTTCCCACTCTTTAGCATACATGCTAAATTTAAAGTAGATGTACATTGTATGCTATGGTATGTTAAATAAAGTCCACTCATTGTTTCCAACCATGGCTTGAAGAGTTTGGAATGTTGGGATGATGCTTAAATGTTACACACAGATTAAAACCCATCTTAACCTCCCAGCTTTTAATACATACATGTATGCATAAATGCCCAAACACACACACACACATACATACATTGGTTGCTATAGAACAGGCAGATGTGAGCCATAGACAAAGATACTTTTGTGGGCCTATAAGCAGAGAAGTGCATTCTGTCTCTATTTCTGAAGGTTCACTTATAATTTTCAAGCTATATTAAATAAGTGACTCCTAAAAAGTATTGTTGTTTATTATTGCACATATGTGTCACCAATTCTAGATCTTTAATAAATTAGTTAGGATGAATATTTACCTGCTTGTGCAAATAGAGGAAATCTTTGATCTCGTACATGTTGTGTGGCTAATTTTAAAAATCACTTCCATCTTTTTACGAGGTAATGAATATTAAATTACGTGTCAGAGACTATTAATATCAACACAAGCAGTTATTTGAATGCCATTTAGGGCTAAAAGTATCATTGGCTTTATGCATAATTGAGCAATTCAATATTATATTTTAACATCCCTATCACATGAATACTGTTGTCCCATAACTGCTTGCAGGATCTTTTTTGTTCTCTGGGAGCCACTCTATCACTCCCTGGTAATGCATCACACAGATGCACAGCACGCTGAACCATGCATGTCACTCCGTTAATGAAGCCGAAGGCTTGGGATGCATTGCCAGGAATTAGAGGGGGGGAAAAAAGCTTTTAATGATGCGTTCAAATTTACTACATCGTGAATCATTTATATCTGTTAGCTTTACTGTTGGTGAACGAGAGCCAAGATGAGGTGATCTATGTGGATATATCCCAGAGGAAGAATCATGTAGACAGGTACTGTACACCTGTAAGGGATTTTAGCATCTCTAAAGGGTGAGACAAGGGCATCCTGCGATGGAGTTGAACCAGGGCCACCAGGCTTGCTGGCAAGCTTACTGCCACCACTGCGACTTGCCGAGCACTTTGACTAATTCTACTGCCAATTACTTCTGACTATGTAGAAAAGAATTGGCTCTTTTTTTTTTTTTTTTTTACGCTCTGTGTAATTGCCTTTTTGGCTGAAAACCTCTGGAAAACGTCACGGCTTTCATTCCTGGTCACCGTTAAAAATGGCTGCAGCCCTGGTGGAGCAGGAGAGGATGGCTACAGTGTGCAAAGATGCTCATTCTGTGCAGAGTGATGACAGAGCATTCTCATGTGGAGGGAAAGCATTATTTCTGCCGAGATTGCATATTTCACACAGATAGCTTCTACTTAAAGGCCTCTGGTGCCTCCAGTCTTTGTTGTGAGACTGCTCTGGTTCGTAGCAACCCCTCAACATCAGTGTCCATGGTTCGAGTGGCAGCCAGGAGCTGGAAACAACCCAGCTTCTTTGACCGCAATTCATTTGGAATCCAAAATGCTTTGTTGAATGTAACCAATGGCAGAGAACATCAAGTAATTATAACTGCATAGGCACCATCCAAATAATTATAAAGCGCCCACATTTCCCCCCCATCGTGTTCCCTGCTTCAGCAATAAATAAACTTCAGTTGCAGATTTCATCAAATATAACTGAGTCACAACAGAAATGCAGCAGGGTGGGATGAAAGGGACCAGACAAACTATGTGGTAAAACATGTACAAATGTACTGTACTTGTATAGCTCTAGTTATATGTATAGTTATTATACTGGGTAGATGTCACCGAGTTTATCAGCTAAAACATTCATGACACGCTCAGGATTTCATGCATTAATAATTTCAATGATTCTCACTTGAGTAATTCCATGATTACTGTAGGTGAATTACTGTAATTCAACCTTGTAACAGTGTTCCATGTCACAGCCTATTCATATATTAACACCTTTCTTAGGATACTATGGTAATGAGATTACACTGGCCATAAGCATGCTTTATATTGTATTTGTATACAATGGAATCATAATTACTGAATTGCAGTAATATTTTATATCCATCCCCAACCTTTTGAGACCCCCAGCAATAACTGCAGTGGTGTGCTTTATAATTGCAGTCCCCATAGAGGACAAGGGTAGGATATATGAAAGATGAAAAGCATTCCACAACCCCCTCATTAACCCAACTGCTTCCACCATTTCCCAGGCTGACACTTCAATTAAACTAATCCTACCTGTCTGCCACCTGTGAAATTCATATACATATATATATATATATATTCAATATATATGCTATGCAATTTATTAAATGTATATGTCTGTGTTTCATTTGCAATTTTCTGTATAATTTAATTTGTGAGTTATGAAATTTGCTGCTCCCTTTATTGGTTTTCAGGATAATCCAAAACATCTGCCCTAACTGGGAATACATTTAATCCATTTGACAGGATTAGTTGTAATCACTGGATAGAGAAACGTGCTGCTTCACTGCTGCAACCAGGTGAGGTGAAATGCCATCCTTACATTGGCTTGAAGTAATTCATAAAGCACAATAATAAAAAGCGTATGCGTCTGTTAATCGATGCTGGTGCTACGATGAAAGCACACCTATATAAATGAATAAGGTCCTTCCATGTTCCCTGCATGGGCAATGTCTTGGTAGGACATACTGATTGCTCTAATGGCTTTTAAGGTGCTCTAATGCACTCAAATGAATTACCCACCTGCTGCTATGCATTTTAGTGGCTCAGGCCTTGCTGGCTCCATTAGTATGGAAGGTTTCAGGCAAATGCCTCTAAATGATACCCCCAAACCTCCCACCACCACCTCTTTATTCATAATTTCAGAGGCTATTGATTTCCTTCTGTTCCCGTCATTATGATCTCAATTGATTATCTTGGTAAATGCAGTAATAGTAGTTACACATGACACTGTCTGAAGCTGGTGAGATGAAATGGAATTTTGAACAGGGGTGACATCATCGAGATTCAGTCCAGCACAGCAGTTTCACTTGTCCTATTAAACAGCCAGTTCCAAATATTTGTCCTTAAAAATACAAGCTTTATAAAACAGGAACAACATGCACCTGCTCATATAGAAAGACTGTGCTGCCCAATTCAGGATATTAAAAGATCAGAACATTGGAGTTTATTATTATGTTAATTTTGTTCAAGGAGAGTAAAGCATGGTTATACCAAAAACTACCATTTTAATATACGCCATTTTAGCAGACGCTTTTATCCAAAGCGACTTACAGTGGCCCCAGTGGGGATTGAACCCACAACCTAAGCGTTGCCAATGCTGTGCTCTACCAACTGAGCCACAGAGAACTATTTCCAGTTCTTGTTATCATTACCGAATGTTTGTCCTGAAACTAGGAAGCTAAATTGATATTTTCATGAAAATTATTTGGACATTTCTGTTTTAAATGGTAAACTTTTGTGAGCTTACTGATTGCAGTCAGGGAACTAACTAACTAGGCAGTTAACATTTTTCAATTATTTCTTAAATTGAAATGATTTTAATAGGTTGCACAGTATCACAACAATGTCCTCTCTCTTTGTGCCTATGGCAATAGTTTTAATACTACTGAGCTTGTTCAATGCTAGCGTACAGGTAAATTAATTTGTGGAAAACTATAAAAACTTGTTTGCAAGAACTTGACCAATCATTAACCTTATCTTAAGCCAAATCCTTGTGCAGCATTTTGTGATTCTGTACTATCCAATGATTTGTAAATGTTTTTTGTCCACTTCAGCCAAAAATAAAAAAGATCCCCTTTGCACAATATTTGTTGTGCATTTCTGTCTAGGTTGCAAATATTGCCTTAATTCTGCACTTTTGAAAAGCTAGTAAAAGCTGTTGACGCACTTTTCAAAATAACAAAACATTCAAAACTGACCAAATCCAGCTGGTCAAATGCTTATGCCAAAGGTACAATAAAATGTATGTGATACATGGTGAGAGTGTCTGTTGCCGTGAAACTGCTGAATGGGCAAGGATTATTCTTGATTTTATATTAATCTCTAATTCTTGACTGTTTCTTTTGAATTTATATGCTTTTTCACCAAAAAATTGATATACCATTTTTATAAAATGTCAAAAAGTATAATGTTCCTGCAGAATATGTAAAAAATGTATTTGTGAAACAAAAGAACAAAACAACTCAAATGCAAAGCATTCAGATGGCAAGTTTTGCACCTGGGTATAAACTGTCAGCTCCTCTCATAAAATATTTAGAAGAAATATAATTATGCACCTGTTTCTGGCTGCAAAGGTCTATGTGGTGTTGTATATCTTTCACAATGCTAATTTAGGAATCCTTGCAGCTAATGACTCATTCAGCTGACAAATTGAAATAATCAAAATCAAAATCAACAGAAATATATAAAGGCAAATATATTTAGCAATTTATATTCAAATTATAATATTAATAATAACAACCAGCATTCAACATTCCTTTTTTAAATCACTGTTTCATCTAATGTTAGATGCGTCTAACCTAATCGTTTAATGTCAGTCTCCTGAATTAAACAAATGCCAGCTTAAAATCAAAAGATTGTCTGTAGCTGCTATATTCATGCATTTCTGTATCCATATAGTAATTCATATATCAAACACATTAGCAATAAAAACATATTTTACAGTCTCAATAAATCTTGAGTGAAAACAAATCATATTTATAGTTCACATTCACCTATAGACTCTGGATGACTGGATTATGAAGAGTTTTCTTCACCAAATGATGTTTGTGAAGAAAACTCTTCATAATGTTTTTTAATGTTTAAATAAATTGTGTTTGCATTGAAAAACACTTGCTTTTAATTGAGATATTGATTGAATCTAGGCATAGATGTTGATAGCTATCTACTCTTGGTTGTAAGCTAGCTTGCTATATTTACCAAGTAATATTACCGTATTCAAAAATTTTCTATTTTGAAATGAAAAAATGAGTGTCGCCAATTATTTATGGTACAGTTATCAGTTGTCCAGTTTTGTTCCATTCCACTCATTGCAAAACTTGTAGGAAAAGTATTTTCAAATAACATTTCAATAAACTCTGCTCAGTTGTTGTACTGCAGTTTCATCCATGCATTGTAAGCATAAAATGCAACGATCATTCTCTCTTACGTTTACCATGTCGGTATCTTTCTTGCAAGTTAAATACTCCTAAATAAAAGCAACCGGTTTTTAATGTCTGTGTGCTTTGCTTCTTATATTGCTTCAATTACGGTTTCTGGCTCTGGGCTTTATGTCATTACAAATAAACAAATACTACACAGGTACATAAATCTATCAAAATAGCCACTGTCCATTTAAGACCGATGCAAGTCTTGACCTGTTTATTTCAGGATAACTTTCAGGGAAAATCAATAGGAAAATGTCACAACAAGTATAACATGCTCTGATCAATGCAATTTAAGCCGCAGCAATGTAAGCTACTACAAATAAGAATTGTACTTCTACATCTGCAATTCTACTAGCTTACTTAGTACTTTGTGTTCACTAAATCAACAACTATAGAGTTATCAATAGCAATTGATTGCCCTGGAGACCAAATTGCACAAAGAATCTAAATAATTTAAGCAGAAAGTTGTTTTTTTGCCAGAAAAGTCAATGGTAAACTGTTATTCTACACAATGAATTGTTGGAGCTTTTATGCTTTAATGTGAAACATAAAGCATATCAAACATGTACTGTATAAATATCTCTATGATAACATCTATAATGATGGCTGCCTTCTAATCATATACATCAATCATGAAATTTTAAGCACAAATATTTTCAACAAATACAGAGCAGCGCACCACGTGCATGGCCTTTATTAGCATTTAATTCATTTAGACCTAGCATTGTATTGTGCAGTGAAAATCAATATGCAACTATGATTTGATTCATATGAAGCATTGGCTCAAAAGTAAGGAAACCATGAGTATGTGAACTATGACAGTAGAAGTGTATTCAAGCTTAATATCCATGTTCATGTATTGTATGTCTATTTATACTAAACCCAACTAACATGGCCATATTTGTCATTTAAAATGCAAACTGTGGTTCTATGAGAGAGTAAATCTTGGGAAACGTGTTTTGGTTCAGCATAAATTATAAATGAACTTTGTAAGAACAATTGACTTGGTATGCACTAGGTACAGCAGAACACAATCTCTGGAGAGCAATTTAAAATACTTTTTTTAAGAGAACTGCTCCATAATTAAGCGGAAACAACTATAGAGAAAATAAAAGGTGATTGTACTGTACTTTCCTCAATGACTGATTGTAGCACGACTGTCAAAATAGGATCACCCTTCCCCATCTCTCACAGTGTTATATAATAGTCTTGTACCTTGAGGAAAATGCTATCTATAAACTATTTTCTGCATCTCCAGATGCCCCTGGATAGAAGCCGATAAGGGCTTTTTATAGGTATAAAGCAGTCCGTCAATTTCATTGACATGTTTTTTTTTTATTGCTATTAGAACAGATGCTTCATCAACGTTTCTCAAGATTCAGCAGGATCGTGAAATCGGCCAGTGAGCCAAAAGACAGCACAGAGAATGTTTTTCCAAATTTCATTGTCCACACAGACACAGTTTGTTCACTCCTGAGTAGGATGAGACAAGACAAGATGTGACAAGTTATTTTGTTTTTATTACTCTTAGGCCTTTACATGTAAGCATATGATTGTAGCTTGTGTAGACGTTAGAGAGCTGGGCCTGTCACTGGAAGGTTTTAGGTCCAGATTCAGAGAGTCACTGTTGCTGTTCCAATATCATTTCCTACTTAAACAAAAATGAGGCAGCAACTTGTATTAGATAAGGCTAGGATACCTAAAGGATTGTTGCTGCCTGAAGAAGACCTATTCCTCCACCATTTTGATTGTACCTAACAGATCATATGGTAGAATGGTATGCAGACATACCAATTTAGCTTCAATCAAGTAATTTCTTATATGTTTCTGTAACTCTGGCTATGGATATCCAAAGACAGGTAAAATATGCAATAATTTTGGCTGAAAAATACATGCCGGTAAATGCTAGGTAAATGGCCATAGGGGTGCTGAGGGCAGGAATTTCAATTATCATAATCTCCAGACATTTAGCTTCACACTGGTTGACATTAGTCTAGTCGCAATTAAAAGATGAATACCTCTACAGGTCTCTTCAATTATGTGCTAGCCCCCCCCCCCATGTGCAAGATCAATTGTGGCATCTGTGGGTATATTCCGGCATCAAAAGGATGTTGCTGTGGCCAGATAATCTCCTGTACATTGATATAATGGTCTCAGGTCACATAACAGAGCATACCGTGAAAAACAACTTGATGCTGAGTAACACACATTGAAAAACACATTGATCAATGCCTGGGTACTAAAATATTGCAACAGGGAACACTTCACACAATATTGGGCCAATTTGCATTTGGCCATTCTCTTATTTATATATATACTATAGACAGACTTGAGCTGTGAAGGTTTCACTAGATAAGGACATGCAAATAAAAAATCATAATAACACTTAAATTATTCATGTCAGTGTAAATCTAAATTATGGCCACTGCAGATGCTTTTGTATGGACAGTGCTGCCATGGCGATTGTTGCGCTAACATAAAAATATCACACTACAGTGGTTTTGAGAAAAATACAAAGTTTGGAGTCTGTTTTCACCATATACACTAAACTAAACTCTAAATTAAAGACTTAGCAACAGCTATTTATGCCTGACAAAATCCTCTTCATCTGTTTGGAGCATAGCTCCGACTGCATCTAAAATTAATTTACGGTCTTCTGTGTCTTCAAGTTGTACCTTGGTAATGCAGCTCACCATGACTTTCACTGCCTAAGTTCACACTGTTTCGCTCCTCATGTCACAAAGTAGTCATTGATCAGCTGATGCCATTGATCACTGCCAGCAACTCCATGTACTGTATGTAACCCTTGTGTAGGCAATTTCAGCCTTTGTGAAATCTTCATTATGGGTTTGACAACTGTGTACTAGAAATAGCTAGCTTGTTTGTGTGTTTTACCTCAGAAAGTTAGAAAAACTTTCAATCCAATCTATTTTTTTTGCGGGGCTGATTGCTTTATTTGGGCAAAATAAAGCTTATGAATTTCATGAAAGACTTCATGCTTTTTAAAGGCTTGCTTTTCAAATTGTATTTATTCATCTGCAGCATCCTCTTTCTACTCAGGCACAATAGCATGTTTTCTAAAAAGGGTGCAGCCAGCCGACTACCTGTCTCCTACTTAGTCAAGCTTAGTCAATCCACAAAATGCACATTTACCATGGTGGAGTATGCAGAGGCAGACCAAAGGAGTTGCTAGTAACCTGATGACTGCTGACTGAAACCTTTCTCCGTGGGTGATGGTATGGCAAATTATGTGTTGGCTGCAGTTGGCAGTGGCACGGTCTGGATTCTGCACACCACTACACTCTGCACAAGTGCCCCAGCTAGGTACACCACCCAAACATTTTTATAGTTTAGAATATTAAATCCTAAGTGGTACAAATCCAAAATCCATGGTTTCTTATAGTAGTATAACATTTTTATAAATGATGTGTAAGCATGTGTGCTGGAACTTAACTTAAAGTCAAGTGACATCAGACAGTATGTTGTGTCACATTTGAGAATAGCATTTTACAAGTGCTACCTAAATGTGTCCTTTATAAAGCATTGCATTTTCAATGAATGATTTATCATAATGTTATGACATGTTAATGAAGACATACAGGAAACTAAATATATAGGAAACACTTGAGTAAATGCAGGGTTCTGGAAGATCTGTTATGGTGTGGGGTGCATTTTACTGGCATGGTTTAGATCCACTAAACCCCTTAGAGGGCAAGGTAAATGGCAATAAATACAAATCCATTCTGTGTGATCACCTTCATCCTATGGTGAAGCATTTTTCATCCTGATGGGAGTGGTCTCTTCCAGGATTACAATGCCAACATCCACAAGGCGTGAGTAGTCACTGAATGGTTTAATGAGCACAAAAATGATGTAAACCCTATGCCATCTCAGTCACCAGAACTCAACGCAATTGAACACTTATGGGAGATTCTTGAGTGGTGCCTGAGACAATGTTTTCCACCACCATCAATAAAACACAAAACGGAATGGAATTTTCTCATGGAAAATTGGTGTTGCATCCATCCAATAGAGTTCCAGACACTTGTAGAATCTATGCCAAGGTGCACTGAAGCAGTTCAGGCAGTTCAGGCAGCTATAAAGACACTATGTTGGTGTTTCCTTTGGCAGTTACTTGTACATGCCTCATCATAATATTAGGACAATATACTTCATATAAAATGTGTCCTTACATGGCACTCTGAGGAAGAACACTCAGAAATAAGGGAAACAGATGTGAGGCCTAGGATCCCCAAACCAGAAAAACGCTGGACCTTACATTCCTGATGTCTTTCTCACTGTTTTTTTGACTGCATTAGTGATTGGTGTAAACCAACACACATCGCACTCTACTTTGTAAAGAGAGCACATACACAGACATGTTCCCTCTCATGCTTTTCACCTTTCCTCACCTTCAGCCCGTGGGATGCATTAGCCTTGAGCTCAGTGTGGTGGAGGGAACTCTATGTGAATGAAATGCCCATTAGCAAGAGCATCTCAGTTAAAGGAAGGTAAACATATCACAGAAATAATCCACTGCAATGGCCATCTGGAGCAGTACATACATTCCTACTGTAGTTCCACTCTTAAACCCCCATGATAAAGAATATAGTGAAATATTGAAGCGAAAGAAACACAAAGAAGATGTGTAAACTTTCATACGTTTATGTCCGATTTATCAAATCAGGAGTGGTAATTTGAATCATTTTGCAGTGTGTAATTAAAGACATGGTGTGTATTGAGTAAAAGAGTTTCTGTCTGCTCTCCATGAAAACTTCTGTATCGCAAAACTTGCCATGTGCCCAAGATTTATTGGATAACTCCACAAATTTTCCCAGCGTAATATGATCTCTTGTACAGTGTGCACCAGAATCGTTATCAGTTCATATTCCCTATTCCCTTAAGTTGATCTCAAACACAAGCATCAGCAGTCTTACAAGGGCAGTTTGTCTATGCTGGGGTGGCCAAGAGTGATTGACCAAACAAGGTCAGTTTCATTACCTCACCAGCTTGGCACTGCCCCTCAATCCCAGCCTCTGTTGAAATGCCATATGTTAAGCTTGTCTGAAGCTAGCTGCTGCATTTTTTGTCCCTTTACCCCTTGCTCTCTGTGTGCTGCTGCCCAAACACTTTGTATACTGATATCATGCTGATTTTAACCCAGTGACCTTCAGCTTCCTCAATGCCAAGCTCACAGTACACAAAATGTAGGCACAAATTTAGACTGAAGACTAATTGCAACAAAATCCCTGTCCTTCATAAGAAATATTAACAAGTGTTTTCTTTTGTTCATTTCAGTGAAGGGGAAACTCAAAACAAAAATATAAGGAAAGGGGAAATGGAAACCGAGGGGTGACTTGTTTTCAACCAAAGCACCAATCAGGGAAAGGTGGCAGGGTATTGCTCAATAGTGACTCCTCTGGTTAATATGCCTGGGAAAATTCTGACCTGTGGCTATGGTGCTCAGCTGATTCATTTCGGAATGTGTGTGTGCTAGTTTGTGCTCTCCTAGCTTGATGGACAAGAAAAATGGGAAACAAAAAGTTTTAAAAAGTATTTGGAGAGCTGTTTGTTTGACTGGGTGTTTGGCTGGGTGACAGGGAGACATCCCTCAGTAAATCCTTAGAGTCAACATGCAATTGGATGTAACACATTAATTTCCCTACTTTTGGCTTTGCCCTGAAAGCAGATGTCTCATTGCTTTCACTGGGACACATTAATATTGGGTGAGCTATATCTGCATGGGATAATTCACGGTGAAGCAGAATGTTCCACAGACTTTAATAAATGCACTGAGAGTTTTGGGACTGGTTTCTGGCATGCATTCTTAGTTCTTACCATGTTGTGACATAACGAGATTAATCCTTGTTTATAATTTCTTTCCCTGAGGTTTGGACATTTGCATGTAATCCAAATTAACATATTGTTTTAATTCTGAATGGATGTAGTTAAGTTGTATTGTATATGCCTAGTTTAGAGGATCAACATGTCTAAAAATGTAATCTTTTAAAAGCTGCCATCTGGTTAATTGCTAATAATTACTGAGGTGCAGCAGTCCTTTTCAATGGACTATCTTTAAATTCATCGATTACTTTAACTGAAATGCTTGGCACATGATACAAGCCTCAAGCACCTGCATTAAAAAGCATGTTTGGAGGTGAAGTAAATGAAGTAAACAAATAATTGAATTATCGCCCAGTATCCCTCCTCCCCTTCCTGTCTAAAACCCTCGAAAGAGCGGTATCTAACCAACTCTCTGCTTTCCTCACAGAAAATAACCTGCTGGACCCCCACCAGTCCGGCTTCAGACCTGGCCACTCGACAGAAACCGCTCTCCTCTCGGTCAATGAGGCACTTCATACCGCACGAGCAGCCTCCCTCTCCTCCATCCTGATCCAGCTTGATCTCTCAGCTGCCTTCGACACTGTGGAGCACTCCATCCTCCTGTCCTCCCTGGCAGCAACAGGGATCTGCGGTACAGCCCTCGCCTGGATCGATTCCTACCTCTCCGGTCGCTCCTTCCAGGTTGCCTGGGCTGGTAAAGTATCACCGCCTCGCTCCCTCCCCACCGGGGTTCCACAGGGCTCAGTGCTTGGTCCCCTTCTCTTCTCCCTGTACACCCGCTCCCTTGGCTCTGTAATCTCTGCCCACAGCTTATTTTACCATTGTTATGCTGATGACACTCAACTCTTTCTCTCCTTCTCCCCATCAGACACTCAGGTCTCTACCTGCATCTCTGCTTGCCTGAGGGACATTCAGAGCTGGATGGACAGTCGCCACCTAAAGCTCAACCCAGGTAAAACAGAACTAATCTTCATTCCTGCCCTAAACTCTCCCCTCCTTGATTTCTGAATTTCTCTAGGTGACACCTTGGTGACATCATCACCCTGCGCGAAGAATCTGTGGTGATGGACAACAGGCTGTCCCTATCAATGAACATTGCAGCAGTAAGCCGAGTGTGCAGATTCTTCCTGTATAACATCAGGAGAATCCGTCCCTTCCTTACCACGTACTCTACCCAGCTCCTGGTCCAAGCAATGGTACTGTCCCGCTTGGACTACTGCAACTCACTCCTGGCTGGCCTTTCCCGCATCTGCCATCAGACCCCTGCAACTCATCCAGAATGCTGCAGCCCGTCTGGTCTACAACCTTCCTAGACACTCCCATGTCACCCCCCTGCTCACTACCCTCCACTGGCTGCCTGTTATAGCTCGCATCAAATTCAAGACATTGGTCTTAGCATACCAGGCAGTCAAGGGATCAGCCCCAACATACCTCCTCAAGATCTTAAAACCCTACACACCTGCCAGACCACTCCGTTCTGCTACCTCAGGACGCCTAGCACCTCCCCCCCTCCGCACCTGCGCTTCCTGGTCACGTCTCCTGTCGGGTCTGGCTCCACGATGGTGGAATGACCTTCCTGTGGAAGTCAGAACAGCTGAGACCCTGGCCACCTTCAAGCGACGACTGAAGACTCACCTCTTCAGGGTGCACCTCTCCCCGTAGTCCGGTTTTTTGTCAACTTAAGGACATAGTTGCTCAGTATTACACATACTTGTTTATGAATTGTATTAGGCTTAGGCATTATTTTCTGCATTGATTGCTTTATTGCTACCTTTGAATTGTGGCTACAGATTTACCTACAGTGTCCTAGTTTAACTATGTGGTTGCTCCTAGCACCTAGGAACTGTACTTCCCACTAGGGTGGCTTTCAGCTAAACTGTTCTTGACTACGGTTAACACTTTGTTGTACGTCGCTCTGGATAAGAGCGTCTGCCAAATGCCTGTAATGTAATGTAATGTAATGTAATGATTAAGACTAAAATCTTTCTGTGTAACCTGAAATTAATGAACAAACTAAAACACCCAATCATGGAAAATATTATTTTAATACAGTATATTAATGGTCACATATGCATGGTCCACGAAATCAAAGCAAAAACTATTTAGTTCTCAGGTTTTCCACAGTTACAGTGACATAATTTGTAAGATACGAAAGTCTGAATGTTCAAAATGTATGATTAATCTTTTAACATTCCCCTTTTGGGACAACCTAATAACAACTTCAGAGTAAGTGGTCATTTGCTACTATATAACACATCCTATAAAGTGACCATTGACATTTATTAACCATGAATTTGATTGTTTACTTTGATAATTATTCACTTTGATCATTTCACTTTCTTTATTATTGCATTTTCCCCTCTTTGGATTGGCGAAGTGCACTACTAGCCACAGTTCCCAGCAGTGGATCTAATGATTCATTCTGACATTGGCAATATTGGCTTGGAAGGCCTCAGTGTTTGGTTTTATGTGTTGTTTGATTTGCATGTGCTTCTCAGTGTTTTGCCTGAGTGTTTGGTTTTACAAGGCTTTATCCATTTACAGGTAGTGGTGCCACCGTTTCATGGCAAGCAGTCAGCTTGGGCAGATTTTCCAGATGTGACAAAAGCCTTTGTTTCTATGGCCACATATTCATTTGAACTCATTGATCTGAAGCCTTTTTTACATTTCTGGAGAGATACATGTGTATTTTGTATGACACGACAACTTGTATAGTCTGTCAATGAGCTTAGGAAAACCTCTTTACCAAGCAGTCTTTCTCCATGAAAAATATCCCCCCCACACAGGCAGCACTGTTATACATTCAGATCAAGTGGTATACCAAACAAGTATTTGGTCAAAAAGCCTATGCATGCCAATCCGCACCATCACCAAAGGGCTTCGGATGGACCAAAACAATCAAGGACACACCTCCCAGAAGGCTCCTCAACAAGGCTTGTTGGTGTAGTTGCAAAAGTCAGCCCCATTGTTCTGAGAAGTGCAGATGCAAGGATGCTGGCTTATTAGGTACTGTACAATGTCACTGTGTTCAGAAATGTGAATCAGGGCAATAACAAAAATAGAAAGAAACACAATAATGATGCATCTTTGCTTAAATTTGTTATTTCAACATTGTTATTTCATGATATTCTTTATTTTCAAAATAACTCACATTTTTTAATATTTTGCTTTCGATTTGAATTTCAAATGGGAACCCCAATGTTTGTGCCAAATGTCATGCTTTCAGTTGATAATTATGGCCATAATTCTAACATGTCAGGGATGAAAGAAGCCTATTTGGTGGCCATTTATAATTTGTTTAATATCTGGTTTTCTGCTTGAATTTCCAGGGGCACCCCTTGCTTACATACACCATATTTGTGCAGATTTTCACGTTAATCCGCCACGTCACAATTGTTTTGTAACAGACGAGAATAACTACACATACAGAATAGACTTCCTGTATCTTGTGGAGATATTACCAATATTGCAGGACAGATATAAGTTTGCAACTGAAGTAAATCATTCACCGACTCTTCAGGGATGAGGCTCCAGACCGATCTAGGGCATTCTTTTAATGTCCATAAGACTGGATGGTACAAAGCTGTACATGAGAGAAATGTGATGTGACATGGATTGTACCTGAAGAATGTTACATGTGAAATCATTAGAGCAACAGCTTTACTAGAATGTTTATCATATTTGAATTGCGCACACAAATAACGGAATGTTGTCAATAATTGCAGAATCGCACAGTATGGTTAACCAGTAACAAATATGCATTAAGCTCTATGAAACCTAATTTTTCTTTCAAGATGAGCAGTATGGATTTTGTGCCTGGCAGTGTGCATGAAAGGTTAAATGGCCTCATCAGTCTTTCAAAGTCAATGTGAGATGGGAAAAATAAGCGAGACTATAGTGCATAACACTGACATTTTTTATTAGAATTCATTTGTAACAAATGGAACTTGTGTCAGCAAAGAACTGATTTTTATACAGACTTCTTTCGCCACCAATATGACCTAAGTAAGAAAATAAAAAGCACTCCTTTCATTCTGGGAAAAAAACAAAAAAACATTTACGTTAACTACTGATCAGAGGTAATCGATTCTTTTAACAAGCCTTTTTAAGTTTAGTTTTTTGTATTTTTTGTATTTTTATTTTATTTTTTTACAATTTATTACTTTCGGTCAATGCATCCAGATGAGATAGAGAGCAGAGAACACAACGTTTACTTTTTGCAATGACACTCCAAGCTTGAATGGCAAAGCCACGTAAACAGATGGTTTATGACAGGGTCTCTTTGTCTGCCTGAGTATCATGCCACCAGAATGGATGCTCTTTTTTTGACACAGACTCTTTTTTGTCTTTTTTTTGTCATATTATTCTGTGTTATTTACATACACACAAAGTGAGCATTTAAGTAAATTCTTACAGATGGGTTCAAGTAACATTATTGGGTTTAGAATCAATAGGGCAGTGCATAGTACAAAGATATAGAAAGTGCAATTCTTCCTAAAGGGCCTCCGGTGGCCATCTGCAATGTTTTACACATGCATATAAAAAAAATGGATGAAATAAAGAAGGTGGACCAGTACAAATGGTGCACTGATTGCTGAAGAGAATAAAGTACAAGAATGATACATGACAGCTACACCTGAATGATACTAAATAATAGCACCTTAATGGTTACACTTAGGACAAGAAGGAAAGAGTAAAAAAACAAAACAAAAAATGCATTTGTGGTCGATTAAGTCAATGTGATAAAATGGTTGAGCTGTTAGGAAAGGAGGAGGGAATAGGGAAAGAAAGAGACTGGAATGCACATCTATAAATCGTTGTGAGAGGAGTAGAATCAGAGAAGTACATACTCTACACATTTGAGTTGAAAAAAAGAACAATGACAAATCTAGGAACCGTGTGAAGAGATTGCAGACGTACGGGGGGGGGGGGGTCAAATGCTAACCTGTTCCTGCCATTCCTCACTCCCACCGACTCATGTCTTTGTGCAAAGGACACTTGAATGGCGTTTCTCTTTTCACCTACCACACGCCTCAGTTGTCATTTAGGCCTCTGTCAGCTTAAAAGATGCAGGAGAAAGTGCTTTTCACTGCCATAGTTTGGTTTTCAAACTACCAAAGTGTGTTTAGTTCTATGCCAATGCCGATCCTTTGCGTCAGGGCCCACTTTCTCAAACCTAACATTCCATTATTTTGGATTCCATTATTATCTGTACTGGCCCAAAACCTGCTGCATGCTGATAGATAACATTCTATTGTATCGCTTTATATCAACTATGCTTGCAGTTCTAAAAGTGCTAGTTAATACTATATGGTTACAAAATTAAATATGAAAACCCAAAATATGACCAGGGTTAGGGGATATACTTAAGAGATCAGTTTCCTTGAAAGCCTCCTGTTTGGTTGTTGTTTCTATGATGGTGTCGGTAACTGGCCTTTCAATTTTCCGCCGAGACAGCAGAAAATCGGTACAGGATCATCACGCCAGACTAATTTGCATATATAATTTCAAATAACGTACTAAAATGAATACTTCAGGTAAAATGAAATATACACATATAATACACATAACCTTTAAAGGAACGTTATATAAAAACAGGCATTCAATATAAGGCACTCTAAATGTAAAATCAACACAATTTTATGCTGTTGAACATATCTGACCCCTAGGATGGTGATTCTTTCTGCTGCCTTGCCCTACTACAATGGAGGATGAAATCAAGATTGGCTTTTCAATTAGGCAAATGTAGCCGTCTGCACAATCTGCACACTGTTCGGTAAGGGGCGGATATTACTGAACGCACTGGTGTGTCTGGCAATACATGACAGTCCCCTCAACTATTCATATAATAACTATGCGGTGAATCACAATAAACAACTACATAAACACTAGCTATAATACACCTATTTATTGCACAATAAAATATGCACTGTATCAGAATACATTTTGTCCCACTGATGTGCATTCCAGTGACAAAGCTCTTAATTTTCCCCCAAATACAGAAATCTCTTTGTTGAAGCTATTTCAAAATATAAGTCATTGTCTCTCTATGTATAGATTTACTTTTATGTATATATATATATATATATATACTGTATATATATATATATAATATATATGTATATATTTATCTATGTTTTCTTTATATTTTACTTTATATGGGAAATTCTTTCAGGAGGTTATTTTGGCAATCTGTATGTGGTCTTAACATGGAAGAACTAAGATAACTGGTAGCAGCAACTTCATACTTTGCGCATCCCTGTTGATTCCACAAAGCCCAAGTTAATCTCATGGTTGTTATGGGCATTCATAATTTGTATTTTTTGAAAAAGAAAATAAGGAAAATAAAAGTAAACAATAACCCTGTAACAAAGTTTCAATTTGGTATTGAACATAGAGGACTGTACAAAAAAAAAAAAAAAAAAAAACATGGAAAAGAGAGCTACATGGACAAAGTGAAAATTTCCTCTGCTTGATGGTACATACACTAGAACAGTTCTACAGCTTAAAAAAAACCTCGTCAGAACGAAAGAAAAAAATGTTCAGTAAATGTTCAGTAAATGTAATTCACCTCATCAAATGATAACATTTTTGTTAAAAAAGGAAATACGTTTACACGGTTAAAAATGAAGCACTGGTCAGCTGTATAATAAAGTACTAAAAAACTAAATAAGTAAGTTTTACTTTTCATCTTCTTTAAACATTCCCCACTTTTTCCCTAATTGTTAATGAACCATACACATACGGTGGTGGTTTTTTTTCTTCACTTCTGTGATGTTCACTTTTGTCATCATTTCCCAACAACTGGTGTCCTTTACAAAGGAAAAACACACTGTGTACTTGAGTGCGGAATGGTCAAATTCGTTTTACAATGAGTATTGAGTTTCAACCGTTCGGGTTGGCCTTCACTGCTCCTGCTGTGGTTTGTATTGTTGATGTGGTAGCCGTCGATGATACCTTTTGTTTAAAAGTTATGTTTCCATTCGAAAACAAGGCGAGTCCAGGAGGCAACCAAAAAATAAAATCCTTAGGGTGCCTACCAGTCAGGATTCCTCTATTAAAGTCAGGGTAGTTTATCCAATGAGTCAACACTTGGTCCACCTGGAATCTTTTTTTTTGTGTTTGTTTTTGTTTGTGTTTCACATCCGACACTTAATTTGTTTATAGCTTGACATTAAGAAGAATTTCTCAAGCAGGTAATTATGGCTCAGTAGAGGCTCTCTGTGTTTTGATGGGCCTGCTGTCTTCCCTTCAAGGTTGGGAATATTATGTTGCATAGTGATCGAAACTTCCCAGGTATTCCAGTCCAGCCCTGTAGCAAAACTGGTACTGATCCTGAGAAAGAAAGAAAAGAACAAAAATATGAAAGGCTTTTCATACAACCAAGAAGAGTGCACACCTTTCTCCCAACTGTTTAAATTATAATGATTTTTGATGAACCGTGCCAGTTCATAATGTCCATATTTGTGATAAACTGAAAATATGAAACCTGTTTAGGATGAATGGCTTTTGAATATAATGGATGCATGCATTACTTTATTCTATAAAATGAATAGTAATGTGAGCAACAATAATAAAGTGATATATAATTCAAATGTTCTTTTTTTCTGATGCATATATTTCAGTATATACTGTACATTGTTTGGGATTTGTAATCACAGTCAGTATAATTTAGACTCTACAGGCAATGTTGAAATTTGGTCTATTTGGAAACTATTAGATTTAGAGGCAGAGCATAAAATTGATTCTAAAACCTAGTACCAGCATTGAATTGTGATAGTTACTCAAACCATAAATAATGTCCAGAAAAACACATCTTGTCAGGGGTACAGGACTTAATGCTGTACGGAAGGATATATGTAAGCCCTTGGGGTATGTCGACATGAGAAAACTAATGTTGTCAGTGACTGATGGACATTATCCTGGTCTCTGTTATCTGATGATCACAGTGGTGGGTGAACAAGGTACTGGTCTCCTGCAGTTTACAGGTCATCATACAGGATATGCTCTCATCATATAGTGATAGACTGTATACATATATTATAACATGTTTTTTTGACCACTGTTCACTGACCTCTGTCTGCACCATAGCTGGCCTCTGTGTCCTTAGCATCTTGACAGTCTGGAAGATGTCCACCACTCCCTCATACCTCATTCGCTCCAGGACAATGCTGAGCGTGATAAAAACGCCGGTTCTCCCCACGCCCGCACTGAGAGAAGACAGGGCAAAATGAGAGCTTTAATGAAGTGACAGTCAAGCCTCTGAAATATCTCCCAGTAATGGTCTCTCACCAGCCAGGCAGTAATTACAAAACAATAAACACCCCGGCACGCCCAAGTTTTTTTTTCTTTCGTTTTTTTTAATCTACTGCCTTGTGCAAGCGCCAGGCAAGCATTTCTGAAGGCTGTTTAGTGGTGCTGAACCCGAAGTACAGGCTGTCTGCAATTGAATTGAGTTATCTGGACAAGGCTACTCCCCTGGGACTAATGAAAGAACCCATACAGAAAAAGAACAAATATACACTTTTTTTTTTTTAAAACATTTTAGTTGTATTTTGTTAGCTTTTTACCCTTGGTCTGACAATGACTGTAGTTGAATATCCACTGACTGTAATTATATATCATTCTGAAAATAAATAAAGGCACTCAAACAATGTTATTGGGTTTTGTATTGTCTCAACTAAACATATATACAGTATATTTTAAATTTCAAGATGGCAACAGTGCCCATAGCCTCACATGCACCAACCCAAATATCCAACAGCGACGCATCACACACATACCCAGAATCTTACGTGTAGGTTTGTCTGGCGTGGGAGTTGCTTTCTTCTTGTTGCTTAAAGAAGCAGGTGCTAATAGCGGTTTCTTACCTACAGTGCACCGAGATTGGCCCATCCTGGCCAAACTGCTCTTTCGTTTTATGCACTTGGCCGATGAAGTCGATGAAGCCCTCGCCTGACTTTGGCACTCCTTGTTCTGGCCAGTCGGTGAACTGAAACTGCCGCACTGTTCTCGACTGCCCATCCTGGAAATTGAGTTCAGACAAAATGGAACGCGTTCAGTCTCCCCATGGGGGGATCATTATTCCGAATCATGCAGAGATAAATAAACAAATAAATAATGTTTTGAGACCTAGTCAAACAATATTTGTTGTCCAACAGAAATAAATATGAATATGTCCTCAGTTGTTAGGTTGAAATTTGCCAACTTCCCCAGGGGGAAAAAAACCTAAAACAAAACAACTAAAACGTTGCATTAAAGAAATTCCATGTCAAAAGTATGGAAGTAGAACATTTAGAACACTTCATCCTTGAAATAAAACCCTATTTGTTATGACAGCCATTTGCCAATCCACCCAAAAGTGTTTATTCAAATTTGAGGTAAGACTGCTTTGAGGTGTACTGTTTACACAGCTGTTCAAAAGACAGCTTTGACAGTGTACATTACTTAAGTAATATTGTATATCCTTGATAAGGAAAGCAATCCCACAGAACTTAGTACTTGTGTAATGTGCGCCACAAAAGTAAGGCCTGCACCCTTTATCAGGGTAAGCCTTTGATGGAATTACAGCCTCACGCTCTGGATGTTTGCTCTCTTTGGTTTGTTTCTACACATTAGAGTCTATAAAAGTTATCTGCAAATATAAGCTACGAACAGGCATTGTGGATGGGGAAGAGCTCCAGAATGGCTTTCTGTTTTGTAAAAAAAATATATATCTTAAAATAACTGCATACGGCCGATTAAAGGCACTTGTAAAAGTGTTGTTTATGAGGACACACACAAACACACAAACACACACACACACACACATACAAAATGTGCGCACATGCATTCAACAATCCACAAACACCTACCCAAAACTAGAAACTGATTTTGCTACACAGGCAATCTACACAGGCAAGCTTCATAAACTCAGTTTACGCCATTTGAATTGCTTTACACCATCTCTTCAGGCATGATCATTTTTTATTACCATACTTAAAAAACAACATTCATATTCAAACAGTTCCTTTACGCAGATGTCTGGAATGCTCACGCTCATGCTGTGAATATTGTAAATGACAGCAAAAGCACAGATCTTATTCAAATGTGATGTTTCGGAAGCTCTCATTAGATCAAAGGCCTTGTGGTGGATTCCCCAGTGCAAAATAAAGCTGCAGAGGTGGGAACAGAGTCATAAAGTCTTAGCTTGATTTGTACTGCAATGCAGCACACTGGACTGATAACGGCACAAACCCATGCGTACACTAAGTACGTTACTGCAATCCAAATCCATGGTGCTAAGCTCTCTCTCACTTTACACTAACAGTTCTGTTCCCTACTAAAACACTCTGAGCCCCACATCTTGGATAAACATACCCTGGCGTCCGTCACTTTGAACTCCCTCAGAATGTACTGGGGCATGTTGTACTCTGCCATGGGGTCCACTACAAAGTACTGGTACCGAGCGGACCTCTCCGCGGGCCAGTACTGGTGGCATTTTTCCTTCAGAGAGAGAGAGAGAGAGAGAGAGAGAGAGAGAGAGAGAGAGAGAGAGAGAGAGAGAGAGAGAGAGAGAGAGAGAGAGAGAGAGAGAGAGAGAGAGAGAGAGAGAGAGAGCAAAAACTGTCAAAACAAATCCTATCACTATTTTCTGCTACTTTAATCATTCCCAGGGGCTACATATCAGAACTCATGGTAAGCTGATATCATACATAATCCTGAGAATGCTCTATTACACATTTTCTTTGAGAAGTGGTTCTACATTCAGGATCCATATACTCTGAGCAACTAGCATCTGTTCCTAAGGCGGGCCCATTGTGCTTGGAACAAGTGGAGTGGGAACGGACTGGGAACTGGAAATGTGCTACAGTTAAAATACCAGGGGAAGAGTTAATATACAGTTGTATATATTAACATATGAAATGTACGTGCAAATTGTCCTGGGTAAGGGTGTTTGTGCTAAGTACGTAGTCATGACAAAATAAATGCAATCGAATCAAGGGTATACAATAAATACACTTACCCTTCCCATCTCTCTGAGTTTGGTGAGCATCACCACAATGGTGGAGTTGTGTTCCCACAGCATTCTCCAGAAGTCCTCTGTGGTCTCCGCTAGTGGCCCTTGTGTGGATATGTAGGCCTTCTGTTGTCTGTAATAAGTTTCACCCAAAAAGAACATGACAAAAACAAGATCACACACAAACGGGAGTCTGCATTTTGCTGTCCATCGCTTAAGCTACTCAAATGTAGTGCTTAAGTTCCAAGATGGCACTAATGACATAGGTTTGCCTGTGTGTGTGCATTATGGCTTTAGACAAAGAAAGCTGGTGGTAGATCTCCTACTGTTTTTTCCTATACGTTTCACCCAAAAAGAACATGACAAAAACAAGATCACACACAAACGGGAGTCTGCATTTTGCTGTCCATCCCTTAAGCCACTCAAATGTAGTGCTTAAGTTCCAAGATGGCACTAATGACATAGGTTTGCCTGTGTGTGTGCATTATGGCTTTAGACAAAGAAAGCTGGTGGTAGATCTCCTACTGTTTTTTCCTATATTTTCTATATTGCCTATTCAATAACTACACAGTTATGTCGATTTTTATATTATGTATGATGATATATGTGAGTATATATACAGTGCCCCTTTAAAGTCTACACCCCGGCTCAAACATTTCACCTTTTGTTGCACTTATCCCACCTTTATTTACACATTTTACCCTACCCTGTTTCAACTTCCAAGTGAAAAAAACCCCTTAAAATGTCTGAACATTAATTAAAAATACAAAACTAGGATAACTTGGATTGATAAGCCTACACTCCGCTTATCATACCCATTGTAAACTAGCACAGGGGTAACCAATCACATTTCAGATCACACAACAAGCTAATTGGCCTCCACCTGTGTTCAATTGCAGTGAGTCTGATTACTTCAGAATAAAATCAGCTGTTCCTAGAGTATTCCATTGCTGGGTAGTCCAATTCAGAGTAAAGAATCCACCATGAGCAACAAAGAGCTTTCAAAATAACTCTGGGATAAAGTTGTGGAAAGGCACATACACTGTATCAGGAAATGGGTATAGAAAGATTTCAAAGGCCTTAAATATCCATTGGAGCACGGTCAAGACCATAATTGAGAAGTGGAAGGTGCATGGCATCACCAGGACCTCGCCTAGATCAGGCAATGTGTGCATGTGTCTCAATACAGAAAGCTCTCCACAATACTAGTCTGTAAGGTAGGGTGACAAGAAGGAAGCCACTACTCAAACAAGGCCACATTCAGTACCGTTTGAGGTGAAAAAACACCCTGAAGATTCTGAAGCCATAAGTGTTGTGGTCAGATGAAACCACAATAGAAATTTTCGGCCTAAATGCAAAACGTTACATTTGGCTAAAACCCATTAGAGCACATCACCCAAATAACACCATCCCTACTGTAAAGCATGGTGCTGGCAGCATTCTGTTATGGGGGTGTTTCTCATCAGCAGAGACTGGGGCCCTTGTCACGATAGAAGGGAAAATGGATGGAGCAAAATACAAAAATAATTTGATACTTTTTTTTCCACTTGGAAGTTGTAGGGTAAAATGTGCAAATAAAGGTGGAAAAAGTCAGATTTTATATGCTTTAATTTCAAGCTGTAAGGCAACAAATGGTGACATTTTTGAGATGGGGTGTAGACTTTAAAAGGGCACTGTATATATATATAATTCATTCTTACAGATTATAGTTATACATATTTATACTATTCCTATTGAGTATTTGAGAAATCTTCAAGTCAGAATTAACATATTGCATGTGAAGGACATTCTTATCACACCCTTCCTTGTGCACTTGCACAATATGACCATATTTGTCACATTTGTGAAAAGCCAGTCCAGCTGATTTTGGGCTTTGCCAATGCAAATGTGCATTAAACTAGTAGTAAACACGCCCTTTTCTAAAAATGTAAACTTATCTCGATCTAAAGGCCTAAAAGCCACCCTGCAATCATGATTGTGTGCATTCATTTAAATGGTGCGCAGCAGGGGAGGACAGTTGTTTATTCTAGACTAGAATGGCCATTAGCACCTTCTGGATTGACAAACCAACCCGATTACTGTACATTACTTGCGCACAAATGGTGCTAACGACCACTTATTGGCTGAAACTACACAGCAACAACACATTAAGGGTATATGCTGTGCACACAATGATGGATCTGTCTTCAAACTCATTTCCCCCAGCTCTTCCCAGTATGCCACAAAATAGCTACTTGGCAGATGGCATTGGAAAGTTTTTGTTTTTTTACATACTGGCATACTGTTCTGCAATGTGTAATCAACTTTGAATAAAAAAATATCTTAAAGTTAAGATAATCAATTGGAAGTGCAGATCAAGCAACTATAAGCTGTTCAAATAGTTACTTGAAATATGCTTTGCAAGACTGTTGCAGTAGAAATATGCTAGGTGAGTCCACACCCTTTCAATGGGTAGAAAATGAGTATTAGATATATCATTTTTTTACTGTATTACCTTGGGCTCAGGTGTAAGAGTAATTTTGTACGTTTCCTATTCAGCGGCTGGTGTCTGTCCAGCAAGATTCTGATTGATTATAAGAATATTATCACACCATAAAAATGTGGAATATATTAAAATACATCAGTAAATGTGGGTTATTTTGGGTAAAAGGCAAAAAGCACTCAAAGGTGAAACACTGGAAAAGTGAATAGTTTCACACAGCCCAAAACCCAGTGCAGCTAACATTTTTGGTTCCCAGGATATCCTTGGGAAGTGAAGGTAAACGTTCCCAATATTTTTCCTGGACATAACTTGAATGTTATTTTCAAGTCACAGCAAACATTGCAGGAACATCATGGTAATTTTTACTAATGTTGTTAGGAAAATTTGCAATGTTCAATTAATCTTGCATTTCAATACTTACATTCAACATGACTGGAATGTTTTTTCTGTGACTTTGAAAGAACTCGTTTGGAACAATAAATACGATTATTTTAGAAGTTTATATAAGATATAAGATAATAACATTATCTCACAACCGAATGGGAATCTAATCGGAATGTTGCCCAGCATGCTCAAAACCTTTGACCTTTGAGAACACACACACACACAGTGTAGATAGCCCTTACAGTTCCCTTACTGCATCCAACCCACTACTTCCCCTGAGTTTATGTTATTGAGAAAACCATGCTTGGAGCTCTTTAATAAAAAAACTAAAAAGAAAAGGAAAGGCAACCTCAGAAATGATATTTTTTCATTTCTACCCATTTGATCCATAACAATAAAAGTTCTTACCGATAGCCGTCAATAAAACTGGCATTGATGTAATCAGATCCTTCTACCCCACGGATGGGCTGGAGACACACTCTGGTGGATTCATATGGCATTATATTTACAAGGCGGTTCTTGAACTTGTTGCAAGGAAGATTGGCACTGATGAACCGAGATGTGTGAGCCTTAGTGTTGGCTAAACGCTGTCGGGAGGAGAAAAACACACTTCCGTTAAATCATGCCCTTCTTCCTTCTGTCCTTTAGGAAAACGGCATTTCACATAAGACAGTAAAACAGATTGTTTGCCGTTCACTTTGGTGATTGCCAAATTAGTCAAGAAAGAAAGAAGAATCAAACAATGTTGATTGAGCCCAGGTGTTTTTCCTCAATGAGGAAATTATTGATTCTCCTTTTCCTTCCAGGGAAGTTTTTTTTGTGTATGGCTGTTACGTTCCACGTGTATGTGTGTTTTTGTCTTCTCTGTTTCCGTGTTCTACAGGAGTGCCAGCCGCCATTCCATTCGCCTTCCCCACTGTCAATCATTTGTATGTCCTGGTCTCGCCTCCACCAATCACCTGCCCTTCCATAAAAACCCCATGACTGCTTCCTGCAAGTCCCTTGTCTGTTTGTTTCGGCTGCTGTACTTTGGCAACATCCGTGTCCCTTGGCCTTGTGTCTTTGTGTTTGTATTTGACCTTTGTAAATAGCCTCACTATTGTCACTAAAATATATGTATATAAACACCGACTGCACCTTCCCCTCTTGCCTTGTCTTTATTATTTACCCTCATTTTCGTTCATGACCCGATCCAATTTATACTCTTTTATGTTACGATCTCCCCAGTACCCCTAAACCCGTCGGGGTCGTAACAATGGCCAACAATAATAATAATGAAGAAAAAGAGATAATATAAGAATAATAAGTGTGACATGACGGTTTCCTGCAGCCGAAGTAATCCGGTTGACTCATCCGGCCCGTGCATTCAGCATCTTATGCCGTAACGAAGCGGAGGAGAGCCTCACTGGTGGGTGGATAATTCTCATGTAAATGCCCAGTGACAGGACTCGAGTGGTATGCAGTACAGTGACGAGTACCTTTTGGCGTGCAATTACACACACCCCCGCTCTCTACTCTGGGGCACATTTCCAGGCTGCAGGGGGGGGAACCTGCGCTCGCCATTCGCTGTGAGGCCGTGCAGCTCTTGCCGGTGGGAGCAAGAGAGCGAGCTTCAGCGTAAACCAGAGAGTGGTGGTGAAGAGGCCACGGGCCCCACACAGTCGTGCTCAGCTTATGCCAAATGGGAATGCGTCCGTATATGGTCAGGCAATCAATGGAGCAAGACCTCTGAAATGCTAGGGGGCTTTCAATGAAATGCCGTTTGACTGCTTAATTTCCTTCAGCAAAATAAATGCAATGGCAAACCGCAGGCTATGTTGAAAATCGGCAGCTGGACAAAATGTAAAACAGAACTGTTTTGCTGAACAAGTTGCCCCAGTTAATCTAAAGCCCTCGCATTGCCAGTTTAGAATTACATTTTATCATTTATTTTTTGGCGAGTGCTGATGAAATACAGTACACTAAGACCTTGAGATTCAATAGCCAAATATTAAAGGGTGAGTCTACCCATAAAGCACATTTTCATTTTTTTTTCACCAGCCCACAATATATGTGTGAACAAAAATCATTAGAAACACCATACAACATTTCTAGATATTGTATCAACAACGTCATGGTTTAAAGGAAAAATTTGTCATCACTACCCTTTATGAGATATGCCACTGCCTCATTTACCCATACTGTAATGCATAGTTCTGGCTTGGTTGCCGGCACAAGAGAAATAAATGCATTGTTTGAGTGTTTGAGTAAACTGAACAGGAAGTTGCAGAGAAAATGTTATGCCATAAAAACAACGGCCACAACCTCTGTTTATTTTCTCATCCGCCATGGTCGACTTGTAGGGTGCAACATTTATCATTTCCCAGGTTTCTAAACTCTCGCTTACCTTGAACTCCAGTTCCATCCCGGTCACGTTCTCGCCAGACTCTATTTGCGTCAGCTTCTGAATGTACGTGTATAGGTTCCTGGCTGGCACCTCGGTGTTGCCGCAGGTCACGGCCTCCAGCAGCGCATCGTGGATGAACGTGTACTGGTCCTCCGTCTGAACCATGTAGTTCCTTTGCGCCCTCATGAGCGTGACGTGACCGTATATGTCCACGGTCTTCTCGTGCTTTATCCTCTCCAGCATGGCGTCGATGACGATGAAGCACCCTGTCCTGCCAACGCCAGCGCTGTGGAACAGACAGGAAAAAGGCCGTCGGTAGCCCATTCAGAAACAGGACTTTGTTGATACCTTCCATCTCACTAGTCACCTTTAGAAAAGCACATGTTTTAAATGTCCAATTTACAAAATGTCTGGAAAAAAAAAAACGATGTAACAAAATGCAGATGTGAACATATTTGAGGTTTAGTAGGGTACAGTTTGAGTTGGGATACGTGTTCCCAGAACAGCACATAATGGAAGGAAGGCATATCTTATTTGGGGTGAGGAGCATTGATGAGGACCGTGGGATGTTTCGGATTGGGGAGTTGGTGGGTTGTGGGGCAGTTTGGCAGAGCTTGGTGCAGAGCTGATGAATGGTCAACCTTGAGCCCATTCCAATGGCAAGCAGACAGGTATTGACAGCTGCTCAGCCTCAGTGCTGCTTTCTACGAGTGTTCTTAATGATCTGTCAGCACTGATCATTTTCCCTCGCTGAGATATTTCATCCTTTCTCTCCAGTCTAAAAGCCTTATATGACTTAAAGAGGACTGCACTTTACTGGCTTTCAAAAACGAACATGAGCACCGATCATTAGATAAATGCAGGCCACTGAATCACCAAATGGATTTGTAAAGCAAAATGGATTCAACGAAGTGACACATTTTCTTTGTTCATTTGTTTCTGCCAAGGCTTGGGTAAGAAAAAAAAAAGACAACATTTACTTAAATGTGTAGCTCTAAATTAAGAATGTGTATAGATGGAAACTAAACAAAAGGCTGTAGGCTGGGCAATTTCTACACTGCTGTTTGAACTGTCATTAGAATCACTACCATTACAAAAAATGCCCTTGTGTTTAGAGTTCACGTCATAACATAGCACTGAAAACATTTCTAAATAATAAGGTAATAAAAAGACATGCTAACAAAAAAAAAAAGCCTTTCTTCTTACAAAAATGCATTCCCATTTAATCTCACACTGTTTTCTGACAGCATGAAGCATGAAGACAGCATTTATAAATGTCCTTGCTGCTCTCTTTGCTTAACCTTTATTGTGAAAGGTTATCAAAATCGTATTCGCTGTAAAGAGCAAAAAGGAGAAAATGGATCTGCTGCGCCTGTGAAAGGACTCAGCGCTTTGACACTCGGGCCACTACTCCACTGTAGAGCTGGGAAAAGGCTAGAAGGAGCGGGAATACAACACTACCTTACAAGGCATGGTGTGATTGCTTTTCCATTGCATTACCTGCCAGACTTGAAGCACATAAAGCACATGTTGCAAGGTGGGGTCTGAACAGATTTTGATGACTTGTTTCCATGTTCGCATATTACATAAATTACTGTTTTGGTGTGGGGTGCATTTTCCTGGCATGGTTTAGGCAACCACTAAATGTCAATACATACAAAGCGATTCTGAGTGATCACCTTCACCCTATGGTGAAGCACTTCTATCCTGATGGGAGTGGTCTCTTCCAGGATGACAATGCCCCCATTCACAGAGCACCAGTGGTCACTGAATGATTTGATGAGCATGAAAATTATGTAAACCATATGCCATGGCCATCTTAGTCACCAGATCTCAACCCAATTAAACACTTATCGGAGATTCTGGAGCGGTATCCCTCCAGTAGTGTAGTAGAATCTATGACAAGGTGCAAGCTCTTCTGGTGGCTCGTGGTGAAAAAGGGGCATGGGTGTCCCAGGATGAACCCCAGCTACATTCTCTGAGATTGTCATTAGGATGTCGCTGACGAGTAAAGCAGGAAAGTGATGAGTGCAGCGGGAAAGAGAGTGCGCCTACGAGACACAACCGGCCTTCTCACATTCTTCTTCCAGTGGCACTATCCGTTGTTCATTTATAACATCAAGACTGAGCTGGTGCCCTAAGAACAAGTGTGGTTAATGTCCCGTGATGTGATATAAGACTGCAGAAATCAAATGAAGATGCATGCAGGAGTCCGTCCCAGCTGAAAATAATTGTATGGCTGTGTTTAATGGTTGGCACTGCCAGATTCATTTGATGTTACTTTTAGATGGACTTTGTCTTCATACTTCACTGATCCTGGAAGCCTTAAATGCTCCAAATGCTAGATTTTCATGCATCAGAGGTTCACAGCAATATAGGCTCAATGTATTATCTTAATAAATCTTCACAGAATACTTGGAGCAACAAAAGCAGATCTCAGAGACAATATTTGCTTTTGAGCCACAGCTGTTTCCAATCCTTATAGAATATCATGTTTTGACATCAAATACAAGATAATTCCTATATTATTAATACAAGAAAAACAGCAGTGGAGTATATTGGTCTCGTAAACTTTAATGCTTTTGTAGCTTTCACAATGATGAAGAAATTATGGGTAGTTTTGCGCAAGCAAGCTTTCAATGAAATGTTTGAGCCAGACATTGTTTGGTATATTCCTTTGAAAAGTTGTGATTTTAAACATGTGACAGCCACTATTCCTGTCCTTGCATTCTGTGCTGAGATTGATATTGAGAATGAACTTTTAAAATCTCTTTCTGCTTATTTCCATAATTAGTCCAGACATACGCCAGATCTGATTATTTATCTACAACCCTTGAAATGAACACTAATATCTATCTGTATGGGATATGTAAATACTGCAGATATTTTAAACCAGGTCTCTCTTGAACAAAAATACCAATAATATAATATTATTAATATAATATTAATCATGAGATCATAAAATGAAAGGCACTATATAAGTGTAATCCATTCTTAGAATAACAACAACAATAATAATAAACACAAATAGTAATACCAAATATTATTATTAATATTGTTTGATCCAACAGACCTGTGCTGGTGTGTCCAATGTACACCGCCCAAAGATTTTAAATTCATAGGCTGTGCGCGTGCATACAGTGCTCGACTTAATTACTCTCCCTGACTTCCCTCATTCTGTCAATGTCATTTACAATGCAGAATGTTCAGAGCAAGGAGTGCTCAACTTCCAGATACATTAGTGCTGCTCGTTCTCCCCTTTAGTGTTAGCCAGCCGAACGTGTATTCTTGCACCTTCCAATATTTCCAAAGCGAATAGAAATGTTGAATATATAATCCTCTAAAAGGTAGCATGAGTGTAAATCCAGGTTAGTATTTTAACCTGGGGGATTGCTTGGAACCATCTGAAACTGAACCATAGGGAAAGAGGTTACGGGGATGAGAGTATATTGCTCTGAAGGGTTGAAATGTGAACCAACCTGCAGGGTTTAATATGCCATTGCACTTTAATTTTGGAGCATCACATACAGTGTGTGGAGTACTCTCTCCTCTGTGCGATGTTGCACTGAGGTCATACAAATAAGCACAGACCCCCAGCAGATGGGTTCCTGGATTTCCTCCCTGCAAAGTTACTCTGCGGAGCCAAGCGCCGACAGCTGTATGCTAACAGGTCAACTTCTCCATCACCTCTACTCCATCCGCTTCTGCTGCACTCCCCGATTTCCATTTCCTGTTTGTTTACTTTTGAGGAGATGGGACAAATAGTGAGATTAGCGCAACAAAACAAACTGTGTTTGCCGTTGTGCCACGATTCGGCAAATACCTGTCAGCGGACACGATTTTTTAGGCTTTGTAAACAATATTCTGTTTGAGAAATAACTTTTTACCTGGAAGGTATTACAATGCATTACTGCATTATTTTGTAGCAGACCGTATGGCACAACAGCGATTCTATACCACCGTATTTGACATGACTTAGGTAGTAATGAATGATATTTTTTTTACGAGACACAGAGGGTGTTGCACCTCAGTGGCATTAAATCATGTTTATGGAAAGACTGTTCTGGGTTTTATTAAGGCGAACCGGGGTTCACAACCAATAGGAGACAACTGTGACAACACCTGTGCCATGGAAAACACTGGGCAGACATAAAACTGTGTCTACTGCTCCACGGGGGCCAGGTTTTAACAATATAAAAGAAAATGACTTCAACTTGCAGGGTCCGCCCTCTGGGAGCGGAGAAAGGGGAAATTGTATCGGATATGGGCTGCCTTCTTTTCCCTCCCTCGTTTCTGCAAGTTTTCTTTGCGAACCCTCATGCTCATTTAAACTAAACGGATTATCTACATTAAATGAACGCTGCTGAAATTTTTAAACACATCAAATCCACAGTTATTTTGCTCGGAATGCGCTTGGATTCTCGTCACGTTATTCGGCCTCCTCGGAGCAAATCCATCCACAGTGAGAGAACTCTGACAGCACCATGGAAATAAATATGCAATAACGCAAATTATGTGAAGGCCATGAAACTACTTATTTGCACTCAACCCAGCGATTGCATGTGGGTGGGCTCTTCTATATCAGATCAGACAAGACAGGGATATGTTCTGTCTCTGTGCTACGTGTGATGTTTTCTTTTCTCTTTTTTATTGGTCTGCAGCAATCAATCTCAGCAAGATGCACTTACAAATGATTGCAGTGCATTCTAATTCAATATTCTTGCCAAGAAACATGATGAAGCTGGAAAGTTAATAACTACTTGGAAAAATGAATAATACAATTAAAAAAATGATTAAAAAATCAGTTGTTTGAAACCAAAGCACTCAATCACCCAGGTTAAAGCATAAATTACCTGTGCCATTTCTATATAAATAATATGTACAATTAAAAACAAAGTTCTCCTTAGTTCTCCAGTACTGGGTCAAATTTGTATCATCGACGACAAGTCATGCTTTGTCTAACACGTTATACGTAACAGTGTTGAAGTGTTGCTATCTTTTTTATATGCAGCGCTAAAGGATGTTGGTAATAACAGTAATTAATGGTGAAGAGGTTCTACAAATTACAGTGCTGGAATTTGCATTGACAGCACTCTCACGTCAAGATGCCATTCCACTGTTCCTTTGTTAATGCACACTCTTCCTGCCTCGCCTAATTGGGGCCTTTGTCTAGGTGAGAGAGACCAAAGTTTCAATAAAACACCCAAATCAATACCACTTGAGGTATGGTCCACTCTGGTCCTTCACAAGGGAGCGAAATTAATTTTCTGTCCTTGACTGAAGCACCATTGGAGACAGAAAAGATTAATTAAGCGCATGCGCACTTTACTTTAGGGGATATTCCAAACAGAATATGCATTTGTAAAATGTTACTTTTGCAGCATTCCATCAAATTTCCAGCATTAAAACATAATAATGTTCCCTCTGCTTCACTTCTCATTCTATTACTTTCTTTACTCCTTGCTTCAAATACCATTTCCAGAGTCACAGTTATATATGAGTAAATTAGGAAATGAATGGCATTCTCACAGTCATAATCACACACAAAAAAACCTATGACCTTGAGGTCAGGTTCTTCCAAATTCATTTCCTGATGGCAGCCAGGCAGATTTCACAGCAGTGTGCCTCCCCAGCTGCACTGATGTTGGTGAGCTTCTCACAGACCCCGCACAAACCTTTCAACAGTCCCAGCACATCTGATAATTAACACTGCCCACTGGTCCAAAATTCATGTTTGGGTTAATTTGCCAAATGAGTAGAGAAAATCAAAAACGGGGGTGCAAATATTATTATTATTATTATTACTATCATTATTTTGACCAATACCCTTAATACCATAATCACTTGATGAAAACCGCAGCATGCTGGAGTAGCCAAGAAAACAATCTCCTTTTGAACTTTAATTTCTGTCATGTGGGCAGACATTCATCTGGAAGATCTTGACCTCAAGGGAATTATGTTTGAAGTAAAAGTATTGATATTGGAAATTTGATTGAAAGCAGTTTCACATACAAAGAAAAATCCATATTCAAGAGATGTATCACCCATGGGTGCCAATGAATCTCATGCTTTCGGTTTACATTAGCTTCAGACAATCAACTGGTCACCTAATGAAACAAGTGTGCAGGGGACTGCATACCACGTTCTGTTAATTATGCATTAAAGAATCCTTTTATTAGAATCCTGGGCTTAGACCTATTCTGTAAATATTCTCTATAAATGGCTCACAAGCAACATGGTTATTTTGTTTTCAAATACAAGAATAGAATGATATAATGAATAATAGAAAAGTTACAGTCCATTCCAAAGGCTTTCTTAGTGGCTTTAAGAGATGGCCACAGGATAGTTTTTTCCAGAACAGCTTTAAGCTTCACAGCCCTTTACCAGATGCAAAATAATTAGAAGTTCAATCTGCCAATTTATATCAACCTTATGAACTATATGAAATCTTCCTTAATCCCTTTCTTTCAGTTTCACTGGTGACTTTTACGGTTAACACGTTCTTAGATTAAATGAAACAAAGCAAAATGGAATGTGATGATCTACTTTGCATTTTTGCACCTCCTTGTTCCCTCTCCTGGGCCCCCACTTTGAAATTCATTCCAGCGCCGTTGTGTGTGGTGTATATACGTATATATATATATATATATTATTTTTTTTTTTTTTTTTTTTTTTGCAGCATGTTTGTTCCTGCAGGGGGCGGCCTCCTTTACCTGCAGTGCACAACCATGGGCCCAGCGTCTGTGGGGTTACAGGCCTTGACCCGCCGGAGGAAGGCCAGGAAGGGAGTAGGGTGTTCAGGGACCCCATGGTCCGGCCAGGCCGTGAACTGGAACTGTCTGACTTCTCTTTTTTCACTGGATCCATTCTGGAGAAACAGGAGGAACACAAGGAATGTGCAATATATGAAGAAGAACAGTTTACAGGTGGGGTAAGAGGAAGAGGAAGGTACTTTCAGTCAATGTTCTGATTTAGATACCATTATAAACACACTTCTTTTTCGGGAAACTGATTTCTTTGTATTCAATGATTCAGATTTGAGTTAATTAACTTACCTTGTAAAGAGCGAAAGTCCTTACGCAGTATGTTGCCAGCTCCACTGTGTCAAGCAACGTGACCTGGATCAAACCATATGTTTCTGTGCCTCTTGTGGGCCAGTACTGGTCACATTTAACCTAGAACAGGTGAAAGTCGTATTAATATGCAGTTACAATTACACGCACAGGGGAAAAAAGAGAAACATTTATGAAAAACAAAACAGTTTTTACAAATCCATCTGCTAGTCTATTGCCTAGCTTTTCAAAAATAAATCACTCACATTTTGATTGCTTTTTTTCATTAACAGCCGATATTGTAGGGTATTTTCAGTATTCTACACTAAGTCATGGAAAAGGCCCATCTGAGCACAGGCAAATGGGCTGCCAATAGCTGATTCTGCTGATTTATACGTTTTCACACTGGAGAAAACAGCTTACAACATTCCGCTGATCCAGACAGCATTATTTATTGGACTGACAGACTATAATTACAGCCTTAACTGCCGTTTTCAAATCACATTTAAGATGCTAGTTCATTGTGATTATATAGTTTTGTTGCCCAGTGAACAACCAATAAACCAGTGCTCCATTACAGTATTACTGTTTCACCGCCAAGTGGAAACAAATTAATGCCTTAAGTAAATAATAGCCTTTCATGAAACAGTCTGTCTGCAGACCCATACGTTTTTCTCATTAATATACTCAATGACTCCCAAAATATGGCCATATTGTTCCAACATAATAACCAATATCTATATGTTCCAAAAAATAGTGAAAATGACTTACTTATAAGTATGGGTTCAATGTTAAATGACTTCACACAGAAATGAAAATCCTCAAACATAATCTTGAACTAATCAGACATGAGAAACAAAGGGTGCTCCATGTAGGCCACTTGCATGACAAGGCAATAGCAAGGTAAGAGCAATAATGACTGCTGAAGAGTCCCTAGAATGCACTGATCATCCACTTATCTTTTAAAACATGAGATGTATCAGTTTACTTTAAGGATATTAAGGACACTGGAAATGCCATTAGGAGTACACCATCAAAGCAAATAATAATATAAAAAATTGGATTATTGTCTGGAATACACTGGCTATTCGTTTTAACGTGTTCTGGAAAGACCCTGTTCATTTATATTCCGTGAAAGTGTACATTCCTGTAAAAGGCAAATGTGCTCTAAAGCAGAGCAACTCTGGTTCTTGCAAGCTGCAGTTTCTACAAGCTTTCCTTACAGATGGCACTTAATCATCCCAAGGCCATATTACAACACTATTGGTTGGACTGGTCCATTATGTAACAAGTGATCCTATCTAAAATGAATTTAGGATAATAACCACAACATAAGGCTTCAAACTTTGACGTTATGAACTTTTGTTTAAAAAGTGGAAGATTGAGTTTCCAAACTTCAAAGATACTTTTTCGGATTCAACTGGTTCCAGTGGAGCCATTACTACAGCCAGACATAGGTAGAGCTGTAGCTAGAGACTGGATAACAAGAGAAGATTAATGCCATGTCCACACTAATGTGGATACATTTGAAAACGCATCTTTTTTTCTCCGCTTTGGCCTTCCGTCCACACTAAGATGGCATTTTCGTCACTGAAAACCGACCTTTTCGAAGACGATCTCCCAAGTGGACACATTTTGAAATGCTGGTCTCATGTTGTAGTATAGATGGGGAAGACGGAGGGTTTCTAAAATCCTGATCTATGATTGTCATGTGATCCAGGCTGTAGTCAGAACATTCAACACGGTGGGTAAAGTGCTGTTTTCTCTACCATCTAATTTGATTGCTTTATTGGAGTCAAACATAGCTTTGTATAATGTAGCTACAAGCAGCATTCTGACGTAAGAGACAAATTGTGTTATATTCACAGCTGCTGTGCAACAGATCTTCACGAGGACAATGGCGTTACGAACCGTACAAGGAACCGTTGCTGCCTCAGGTTTCCTGCGCATGCCCATTAAATACATTTAAGCGTTTCTGACATTTCAGTGTGGACGGCCAACCTTTTGAAAACGTTGTGAAAACATTTTGACACAAAAACTGTGTTTTTACATGTATCTGCATTAGTGTGGATACGGCCTAAGAGATCCAATCAAAGTTTTATTTTCCAGACAGCATTTGAATTTATAATTATAGATTGCCATGGCCGTGCTTTGGAATTTGCAATAAACATTAAAAATCCTCTTTCACAAGAAAATATTGGAGATGGGAGTTACAAATAGCAAGCTACCTAGACAACACAAGCCTCATTATTGCTAATAATTAAGAGAGAAATAATGACCAAGAAATATATTAGGACATTTAGTTTGCTAGCTAATCATTTGCTACTTCGTGTAGAGGAGTTTAAAGTAGTGGCATAATGTCACAATATATAACACAATATAATGCAATCTAGCTAGTTACTTAACCTCTGAGATAAAGACTGTAGCCTAGATGATGCAGTTTTTGCAGGCCTGTGAGGGGGTCACACAACAGTTACCAATGATTCACAAAAGTAGCTAAAGCACAAAGAGCTGATGTTGTGTATGGCTCCAGAATACTAACCATGCCATTGTGTAGCACTTTTACAGGATGACTACATAGCTTATATTCTAATACTATCCATTTCCACAGCTGGATATGAACTGAAACCATTGAAGTCTGATGAAATACCTTATTCAAAAGTAGAAAAACTGGTTACCAGATGATATCTTCAATAATTACCCTGCACTACAAAATCAGCCAATTTCTCGTATTATTTGCCGAGACAGAATGCAATATATGCCATTGTTGCCTAATAAAAATTCCAATGATATAAACAACATATTTCATTTGAGATAAACCTTTAAACCAAGTTGTAAAATAATAAGTTACTCTTGAATCATCATGGTTCTGCTTTAGGTGGCATTGACATAGGAGATATAATAAAAATGACATATCCTGTGTATAAGAAGCTTTACTTAAGCAGTTCATCTTAATTTGAACATTGTCAAATTATTTGGTCACACATTAAAGGACCTGGCATACCTAAAATACACTGTGTGTTTTTCCATCGGGCAAACCGTAAGTTTTCTGTGTGGGCTGCAAGCTGTTATTCGCAGCCCAATAAAAATAGAGAAACCTGAGTTTAAAAACATGCATTTCAGTTGGCATTGCAGGCGAGAGCATCGCAGGAGTGCCCACGCCTCGCTCAGCACTTGTGTGGGGGTGGAAAGTGGCAAGTTGTGAGTGGAGCGGGGCATGCCCAATTGGTGATTCCCAAAAATCGGGGGGAAGAAATAAAAAAAACTGTGTTTAAATGTGAAATAGCATGATTAAAAAAAAAAATTGAGAAGAAACTCAAAAAAACATTTATGCTCCTCTTGCAAATCAATTCTGCTGTCAGTTAATTGCAAAATAAGAACTAATTGAGTCCACTCGTTTGTTCTCTACTTCAAATTGACACTTTTAAATTAAATTATAAACTCTCTGAAAGGGAACATTTTGAGCTTGTCAAAACCATGCAATTATGTGTTCAGACAGACACTTGAGAATTAGTTAAATGTGCTTCACATAAGGAGAATGTGCACATGCCAGACTTTTTTATAACATTTCTTTTTTTAAAGTTTACAACTGTGCAGTGTAACATGTGCCAATTTTGTACAGACATTCAACATTCTCTGCAACAACTATAGTGTGGTGGATATGCCAGTGAGGCCATGCTGCTATATTAAAGAACAGCATTTCATATACATTTAAAATAAGAAAGGACCAAGTGAATAGCCATCCAGTGTAACAAAATAAGAGCGTCCTTGCCTTGGAGAAGAAATAAGAGGGCATCTGATGAGAGAAATTGAAAATAAATGTTTCATTAAAGAAAATACCATGAGCTAAAAAGCAGGATGTTAAAACAGACAATGACATTCTAGACAACAGAGAAGTGTTGTTTGCACTGGAAAGCCAGACTGAATCTCTGTTGAACCAGGTGGGAATACTGGCCAAGCTTAAGTGGCAAAATTAAGTTAATTTTCATACATCTAGCTATCTATTGATTTTTCTTTCTTTAGTTTATTTCTTCACAGTTTAATTCAGCAATCAATAAAATTACCTCCCCAAATTGTGCTTATGAATCTTGCATTTATTTGTAAGTCATAAGCTAAGGTCAGTTAATGCTGATTGAATCCAGGCCTTGTAATGTCTTGTATACAAGTACAAACTTCAGCTATGATTAATTATGTGATTATTAACTATTATAGTAGCAGTAGTAGTAGTAGTAATAATAATAATAATAATAATAATAAAGAGTCCCACATAGTAGTATAACATTTTGAAACCTGATAGCCAATAGACATCTTCGTTTTTCATGCTTTTCACCTTCACTTTGAAAGATTAAACAAGTAGGTGCTGATTATTAGCTTACCCTTGATCTTTCTTCCAGTTTGGTCATCATGACGATATTGGCCGTGTGCTGCTCCCATATCATCCTCCAGAAGTCCCCAAAGGTCTCGGGCAGTGAGCCTTGAGTGGCAATGTAAGCATTCTGTTTCCTGTACCCATCAATATAGTTGGCGTTGATGTAATCGCTCCCTGGGATACCTGAGGGACGGGAATACATCCCTTGTTTCATTTTTAGTTCAGAACTAGGTGGAAGACTGATTAACCCCAGTCTCTGAAACAAAAATGAGAGAAATAGAAAGATACGCCAGCCCCGAGCACAAGCAATACTGCAGGTCAGGCAGTGCCAGGTGCTCAGGCTCTCCTGTGGTAAACATTGCTTGTGTTTCAACTTTGTCTGAAATAATACCACAATGCTACTAGAGTCTAGTAGTTCTGGTATTACACCAGAGTTGATGACTTAATACCAGAACTACTTCAGAAATTGACTAGTGATGACTGTCATCTGATGGCAGCTTCAATTATGCTGCTCACCGCACTTTCAGTGTATGAAAAAGATCAATGGTGAAAAGTATGTTCACTTTATTCTCATTCCACAAACACAGTCAGTATAACCATCCAATTTTTGGGATGCTGATCCAGTTGAAAAGGCCAAACATTTCTTATAAATCCATCTTATAAATATTCCGATAACATAAGATTTCCCGCTGAGAGTGGGAAATAAAAGCAACCCATGGTGATGAACGTGTCTTTCCATCACTGTAACAAACCGGTGAGCAAATAAACAAACACGTCTCTGCTTTGCGCAAGGGTTGACACTGTCACAATAAAAAATTCAAAACTGTTCTTCTGCCGGGCCATGCATTTTTTTAGTACTGCGGTCTTTTGCCATAAAAAAAGAAAGAAAAAAAGAATGATATTTTCTTCCCTGTATCTAGCCTACAAAAGCGAGCGTCTGGTCTCTTCCTGTTGCCGGGAGAAGCGCTCTGACAGCTTGTCAGTGTGGCAGAGGCGGCAGCTGTGGAGCCCCGCTCACACATGGTGTGCCAAGATAAGCCTCATATGCATGGGATTCACCTCCCACTGCCAGCCCCGCATCAACTTCCCCTTTTCTCCCATTCGCAGGTAGCTTATTCGCTGAAAAAAGCCCTTTTTTCTTTCTGTAGACTCTGATTGGCCTCTGTTGGATGGATTGTTGGGATTAAGGCAATTAGCTTTCATATGAAAAGGGAAAAAGAAACATTACGCTTTAAAATAATGAAAAGATAAAAGTGAAGATATGTTGAATGACTGTCATTCAGAATTTGTATGGTCGGTCATTTTAATAGAGGTCTCTGCCTGTTGGACCCCTCTCGTTCAATCTATTTACCTTTTTTTGTAAAGTGCTCAAGAAATGTCATGTCCTGCATTACTAGCTTAGGAGTTCCACACCGCGCTGGTGTCCACAAATCGATCATAAAACTGTGAAAACCATATATAACAGCACAGGTATCACAGCATAACTATACAGGTATTTAGAAGTGAGAGAAAATATGCTGCATTTACAAGGGGAAAACAAGACAATGTTAGAATACCAATTTATAATAAAATCCTTGACTCAAACCATTGTCACACTAACTGGGGCATGGGGCATGGACATCTAAACCAATAGAAAACACATGAAAGTGTACAAGGGCCCATATATAATCTTATTTAAGCAACTGCAACTTATTTAAATGGTTTCAAGAGCTTGGCCATCACCTAAATTGACTTTGTCATTGTAAGAACATGAACATGAAGATCTAGCACCTATTTAATTTTTTTACTTAAAATTAAGGACAAGAAAAAAATTGAAGGCATGGGACTGTGAATGATATCCAGATTGAGATGGCAATTGGATCTGGATGAAGCAGAAAGAAAAGCAAACAGACAGCAGAAAAGTCAGCCATTTTAACTTAGAGGCAGCAAACAGGTTCAATGCCTGGGCTTCAGTGAACAATCATATAGACCCTTGCTAAGAAAACAATTAAATAATCTTTGAACATGAATGGAATAAATCCCTGTTGCCCATTATTTTTAAATGCCACCAGAAAGGCCTAGCAACAGGTACCAATTTACAAGAACCACTTCATGACTGTGCTATTCCGTTAATTCCTAAGTTAAGGAATCCATCAATGTTAAGCCCTCCATTCTGTGGTTGTTGCTGTTCTACTATTGGCAATGGAACACGCAAAGGAATTCAACATCTTTATTTGTGTGCTTTTGTTACTCTTCCATGTATTTTATTTATTTATTTTCCCATGCATTGCCAGAATTCAGTTTTACTACATGCTGGCTTTTCTTTTGTAGAGCTATCTGCCTTGAACAGATTCTGTTTTTGGTTTCAGTTTAATTGGAAGGCTACATTTTTAATTACATGGCCTGTACAAGCAAGCTACAGATCCATTTAAATCAGCAAAAATACTGGGTAAACTTGCCCACTGCTTATTTAAAATGAAGACGTATACTGTACAGTATATAATGTATGTATTTATATATATATATAAAGTTGTAAAGGAATACTGTAAAGTAATTCAGTGTTTCCTTGATATTACATTTTTTAGCAATAAGCAGTATTTTACAACTTTACAATATCATGTCTAAAATTGTGTCTGCATTCAAGGTGCTGGTGATGCAACTGAAAACAGCCATGTGATTTTCTGGGAAAGGTTCAAGGAGGGGTGAATGGGGGGGGAATGGGGGGGGGGTTGGGGGATTGAAGGGCTTGGGACTGCAGGAACATAATTCTGTTTTGCATCCAGGAGTTGAAAACAGAGGAGCACCTTGATTGTATTATACTTCCAAGTATGGAAAGAGAGAAATTAAAGTGAACCCCGACTATTGTATCACCCAGACCTTCTGTGAGGGTTCTGTGGCAGCAATGTAAATATATATATGGTTCTCTGTGGCTCAGTGGGTAGAGCACGCCAACGCCAACGGTGTTGGCAACGCTTAGGTTGTGGGTTCAATTCCCACTGGGGACCACATATACTGAAAAATGTGTGCATTCACTACTGTAAGTCGCTTTGGATAAAAGCATCTGCTAAATGGCATGTATTGCATTGTATGTATTGTAAATAGCTGAAATGGAGTTAGTATGCAATAGTTCAGTTCTGGTGTAAATGCTTAGGATACATGTGGCCACATGTATAAACTGATGTGTTATGCCCAATCAAGTTGCAATTGAAAAACCTTATATACAAATAACGAAAATGTGAAAAACTGTATTTGTACATAATTTATAAAAATACCTAATTTGTGGAAATATATGGTATGTCACATATTTGTATTTGTTTCTAATTGGCACAGTGCCATTCACAGTCAAGAACAGACACAAAGAGCAGGGGACATATTCATGTGCATTAAACAGAGGCAGCTCCTACAGAAGGGCACTTACCTTCGATTGCAGAGAGAAGGACTCGCGAGTGGTCGTATGCAATCACGTTGGCATATCTGTTCTTTGGCTTGTTGACTTCCAGGTTGGAATGCTCCCAGGTAAACTGCTGGCCAGGATCAATGGACTGCAAAGACAGATGAGATACATTTTAAAGTCCATAAATTAAAAAAACGACTAATAATTCAATAAGAAGACAGGTGTTAAACACAGAAAAGAACACAGGTTGTTCTACTTTATTAAATAATCCAAGATTGGACTTGTCTGTCCTCTCTGAAGGACAGAAAAAACAAATATCAAAACTCTGGTCCAGACAAACTTTCTCATCTCATTATACATCATTTTTATATGCAATTGTACATTATAACCCTGTACAAATCACACATGTAATACCACGTTTAATAACTATCACTAGGCAGTTTTGCAAAATCACCCAAAATGTAATCTCCATGCTTGTGCTACAGTACAGCAAGACAACCACCTATTTTTCATCATTCAACTTGCAAGCAGTTACACTATATAGTCGCACACCCTGTAAAGAGCAATTAAAAAATTAACAAAATCTGCAAGCAGTCATCAGTCCTCTCCTGCCAGTAACTGCCTCCACCCTTCCAACACCCAGGAGGCATGAGCAGACTGCACACCAAGGTATTTTCCCCCCACCTTGTCCATCCCTGTGCCATCTATGTCCAACACATGCTACAGCTTAACAGTTCCCGAGGCACACAATAGTTGAGTGAGTTGAGGAAGAGCCTCACAGATCTATGTACCACTGGCTCCTCCAGGAGCCAGAAGATCGATGTAACAGACCCACCTGATGGTGGGCCATTAATCCCCATGCCTGCAAAAGTCCACAATAAAAGGATGGCAGTCCATCCATTTTCAGTCTCTTACAATCCACAAGAAACAGAGACCTGCCCAGCCCCAGCCCACCGGCACGCTGCAAGATCGTGCAGGCCACAGGTCTCCAAACTAAGCCCAGTGGACCATAAAGCAGTCTCCGTATGAAATGAAGCCAGAAAGCTGTCCCTCTACTGCCCAGGTGTATCAGCTCTTGCCTTCCCTCCCCCTTGTGCAAATAGAGCACACTCTGAGGGACCCAATGTAAGCAGTCCCAAAAATTGTCCACTATTGTTGACTGCACCTGAGCCAGAAGCCCAGGGGGGATCCAAGTATTTCAGTCAATGCCACAATACTGACGTCACAAGACTATTGATAACCAGAGTCCAGAAGGTCCCATTTGACCAGCAACACACTAACAATTCCATACTCTTCCCACAGTTCACTTTTGAAGATGAAATTACATTACATTTATCACCATAGTTAAAAGATCAATATTAGCAAAAACAGAGAGAGTAACCCATGAATACTCTGGGATTCTAAACCCTGAGAGCACAGACCTTCTATAGCCAGAGTACAACATACCAGACAGAGAACATCCCTGACAGATGCCTCTACACACAAAGGAGCAGTCAAACCACCATTAACCTTTAGTATACTCTCAATATCCCCATACAGAACCTTTTTCTTGGCTATGAAGCATGGGCTGAAACCAAAAACCTCAAAGGTTTTTCACAAGCACATACTGTATGTTCAACCAGGTCTAAAGACTTTCCCTGGTCTATAGAAATAAGACGTCCAAAATATCCATAATTATAGCCACATTGTTCGTGATTAGCTTACCAGGCAAACAGTAGGTTTGGTCAGCATGAATAACCTGCCCCATCACGTCCTTCAACCTGTTAGAGAGAGTCTTCGAGAGGATTTTTTATCATTTTTGTTTCAGATTTTTCTCCCATTTTCTCCCAATTTGGTAGCCAATTAGACCCGCTATTTAAGTAAATCCCCCCCCCTAGTAATGTGAGTTTGCTGCCGTAGCCCTGCAACCGGTAGCGACACGCGACCTGACACCTCTTCCGAGACGGCACTCGCCCAAGTATCAACCGTAACCCGGTCTACTGCAGGGCCACTCTTATGCGCAGCGAATCTCATGTCGGCTTCCTTCCCCCCTCCCTGGGGCGGACAGCCAATCGCCGCCCCCGGTGGGGCTCCCGGCCAGAGCCGACTCTGGCGAGATGGGGAATTGAACCCCGATCTCCCTGGCCAGCGTCGGACGTAACCACCCGGCCACGTGGGAGGCCGGAGAGGATTTTTAAATCTACAGAGCAACGTGACAGGCCACCAGTTCTTTATCTCCTTTGCATCATCCTTTTTAGGCAATAAAGTTATGATGACTCTCCTGTCGCTCACCAGCAGTGACCCTCCTGCCAAACTACCATTGAGCACAGCAAACAAGTCCTCACCCAACACCTGTCATAAGGACTAAAACAGTCCTAAAACAGGACTAAACTCTATCTCTGGAGGTGTCCCCCAATTTTGGAGATGCTCTATTACAATTGCTAGAGCTCTCTATCTCTTGTGACATTTAGAGTGTACTGCTGGCACAATTACTTAATCTGCACTTTACCACAGTCCCACCGCTGTTGTAAAGAGTTAAAGAATATAAGTGCTAACTGCTAAATATAAGTCATGTAGGAGATTCATTTTAAAGTGCCAATACGCACTACCAGGCTTGACAGGCTTGATAGAAAATGTACCTAAAGGCCTCTACATGCTTCTGCGTAACTTGTGCGACATCTTCGCGGTTCGCGCAATGCAACATGTCGCAAGCACTCTGCAATTTATACTTCTGCGCAACCTATGCGACACTAGTAGGCGTCAATGTATTGAAAAAGGCCGGTAAAGTTTTCATGAAAGCAGGAAAACTCCTGTACCTTCAAACTTCTTCAGCCAATCTTTCCTGAAGCTGGTTCATTTTATACCGTGTCGAACAAATTGTGCTAGCTATCGATATTGTTAGCTACTATTAGCAGGCTTTATTTGGCCGTGATACCAGGTTGATAGCTAGCTAGCTCGATAGATATCAATAGTTTTGCTTAGCTAATGTTAACATAGATATATACAGGTATGGTATGCAGCTACGAAAAACAATGTCTATCTCTGTATTACTGCACTGATCTCTCGTGCGAACTATGATTGTTCTTACCATTTAATTAATGCACATCTTGTAAGTCATTCTGCATAAGAGCGTCTGCTATATGCTTAAAAAAAAGTATATGCACCCTGCTTTTTCTTTGTTTTGTTAGTTGAATATTCTGCGCATTAAGGTGTTGTAGTGACATGTGACATTTATATGTAATCTAAAGCACAACACAAAACATCTGGATATTTGCAACCTTGAATATATCATTTAGAATGACATGAAGACCACAGTCGATCCTTTGTTGTTTGCAGAATCTCAGAGTTTAATGTACTGTCAGTACAATAGACTTTAAAACCTTTGAAAAAAAGGAAGTACGCTTGTCATGAAAGCAGCTTGTGTGGGAGCAACTCACCTTTATAGCATTAATATAATAGAGTCAATTCACGTGGAACAAAGGAACCAGCAAACGACTCTGTCTTTTTCTGTCTTTTCACAGAATTTTTCAAATTGCTACTTTTATCTTCTTCCCCTAATCTGGATGTCGCTCTTGATAAGAGCGTCAGCTAAATGCTTAAAATATAAAATGTAAAAAAATGATGTACTAGCTCCATTCGCTAACCAACCAAACAATGCTGTGCAACATCTACACGACATGTTATGCTGTGGTCGCGAGTTCGATTTTTGTGCTAGGTACATGACATCCTCTGCAACACCCTCTGCAACATCAACGCAACCTCTGCAATGTGTTGCAGAGGATGTCGCGTTACAGTCACGTTGCAGTCACGTCGCAGTCGCTCGAGCATGTAGAGGCCTTTACACTAAAGGTGTGATGGTCAGGTGTCCACTGACTTTTGGCCATATAGTGTAAATATTGATAGTTTTGTTTAGCTAACGTTAACATAGATATATACAGGTATGGTATGCAGCTGCCAACAACGATGTCTATCGCTGTATTACTGCACTGATCTCTTGTGCGAACTATGATTGTTCTTACCATGTATTAATGTACATATTGTAAGTCGCTCTGGATAAGAGCATCTGCTATATGCTTAAAAGATGTATATGCACCCTGCTGCATCCTCGTGTTGCAGAGGATATTGCATTGCAGTTGCGTTGCAGTTGCTCGAGCATGTAGAGGCCTTAACATGTGGTCTTTAACCCACAGAAATAATGAGGCACTGTTTAACTGCACTAGAATGGTGCCTAAAGCAGTATATTCTATCCAGCCTAGACGTAGAAATTTAATTTGGACTAGTATTGACCCACATGTACTGCCTGTGCTGTCCATGGGCATGCCTCCAGACATCACACAGCTCATGGGTCTCAATAATCTGACAAATCAGTTGACACGTGACTCTAAATGATTCCTGTCCAACTGTGCTGTGCAATTATCATCTCTGGCCACATGCAAATAATCATTATTTCTATATGTAGCTAAAGTATCATTCAGTACATCCAAAAGGCTCACTCTCTCTCATAGACATTAATAAATGCAATATTGAAGATCAAATTTTGCAACCTTCAATAACCTGCCCTCCACCACCTCCTCTATTTCATAAAAATAGAATAGCCACCTCTGCTCTAGCAGAGCTTTTATGGCTCAGAATGACACCCCACTCCCACTCCTTCTTCCAATCAACCACATTGGCACTGTCACTATGAGTCTCTTGGGCAAAAATAACATCAATGCATGTCACATTTGCTTCATTATTGGAATAAAACTGCCCTCTTCCTTCCATCCCTTGCAACATTAAGATTAAGTATCCCTATTCTAGCCTCACTCATGGGTACTGTAGTTTCTTTTACAAAAAGAAACAAAGAAACAACCAGCCCAAAAATGAGGGAAGTAAGTTAAAAACTATTAAACGATCATCAATGTCATCATCATAGTTAATTTGTTCTTTTAACTTTTGCACCAGTTTCAAGGAGCTAAGGAGATAAGAACAGACTTTCAGCATCGTTATTTCAAATCATGTAAACCTGGCTTCTGAAAGACATGACGTGTTGTAGAAGCGGGGGCTGAAACCAGACGGGAAGCTTTTGAATCCGGGTCAAAAAATATATATGTTGAGACAACTCTTGTAAGGGCAGTGACGTAATGTATGGGGGCATATTCACCAATGTAATTCGTCTTGCCAGATTGAAGAGATGAAGGACCACGTTGAAAGTTCCATTAACAACTAGCCCTTTTTCCATGACCATATTGACTTTGTCAATGCTGTCAAGTAACATCACAATAGCTTATTCATCCTAGAAACTGACTTAATAGTCCCATGCCCCACCAAGTCTGTTAATGCTAAAGTTCACTCCTCCACTGAGCATGCCACCTTCTGTCCCTTGTGTTCACCTCCCAGAGAGAGAGAGAGAGAGAGAGAGAGAGAGAGAGAGAGAGATATATGCTAAATAAAAACTTCAGTTTAAATTATGCTATGGATATGTCCCTTTCATAAGATATTTCCTCATACAGGAAAAAAGGCCCCATCCCATCTGGTCTCTCATTGTGAAAAGGAACTTGTGAATACCTTCATTGAGAAGCAATACTCTTATGCAAGTCCCTGCGTGGTAATTACAGAGAACCAAACACTCTCCAGATTGGGTTTATGGAAATCCAGCTCAAGCAGTTTGGAAGGCTCAAGAAACAAGGTCACATATGGATACTACGGCAAAAACATGCAATTTTGAATATGTTTAAAATGCATAATTACGGCTTTGGAATAAGCTTCAATGTGCTTTATTGCCATCGCATTCTGGAAGCCCGCTGCCATATGTGCCTGATTACCTCACCACAATTAGGGGCTGGTTAATTTTCTATGCAGAAGACCAAAGTACAAACTCATCCTGAAAGATGTGCTGCTCATTGACTTGGGTCTGTGTTAAATGACATCATGGATGGTTCTCTATAAAAATAAAACCCAAGACACTCACGCACACACACACACACATACACACACACACACACACACACACACACACACAAAACCTACACACATATGAACACATTTACAGGTATACCATACACTTGACATGCTTTGGTATTGTATTAAAGAATGACATCCAACCCCTCCTCCACCTTACACACACACGCACGCACATGCATACACACAAAAATTGAGCTCACTAAATTGTATTATCTGAAGTGTTGTAAATGCTTACATATAAAGGTGATATAATGTGCAGCTCTTAGTATAACAGTGAAACATGGGAATTGTGCAGAAGAAACTGGTATGTATTTTCTTTTGGAAAATAACACCTGGTAAAATGATTTAAAGACATTTATTAATGAATCCTTCCCTGCTTCACTACTGGACTTAAGATGAATACGAATCGTTAACACCCAGTCCAGTGCTATTTTCCCCACTCTCTCTCCAATATTGGGAAAATGAAATGCTGATATTCATCTGCCTGTAAGCAAACTCTGGAGTTTGATATTTAATTGATCCTGTGGAACACAGGAGGAATAGACATGTCTTTGTGAAATGCAGAGGTTCCCATATATACATTTTAAAAAAAAAAAAAGATTTTCCCCATTTTCTCCCAATTTAGTACCCAATTGTACCCTATTTTCATATCAACTACCCACCCCCTTGTATTGTGAGCTCGCTGCCGTAGTCCTGAGACCGATAGTGTCAAAGGCGATGTAACGCCTCCTCCGAGCCGGAACTCGCCAAGCCATCAACTGTAACTCCAGTACACATAGAGTCACTCTTATAAGCAGCAAGCTCATATCGGCTTCCCTCCCCCTTCCCTGGGGCAGACAGCCAACTGCCGCCCCCTAACGGGAATTGAACCCCAGTCGTAGTTGGCAACATGCATGGAGGCCCCCATATATACATTTTTGACCATGTCTTTGATGGAGCAATTTTACTGATGTGTTTATTTACCAATCAGATAAGACAAGATGCTAAATGGCAGCCCAATGGCAGCCCAATACCCAATCATGTTCTCTTGGTAGTAGGGATCTGAAAGAGTAACGCATTAACTACAGTAATTCAAAGCTGAGAAAATGAATACACATTAGCTTAACCCTGTTCCTCAATAATATTTTAAAATATTCAGCCTACCTTAGCTGATCGCTTGAACTACAGTCCCTCCAGTTAACAAAGGGTAATATTAAGTCCTCTTTTAGGTTAAAGTACACTAATTGTAAGTGTCATCAGTGTTATCCCAAAGAGCAAATTTTTTCCCTGTACTTTACGTCCCGGAGCTATGGGCTATATCATCATGTCATGTCATGTAATTTTCAGACGGCTGTATTCTGAATTAATTAACATACGTTTATGGGATTTAAGTTTTAGTCAGGTCTGGCCCTACTGTTGAGTAGAACAGTAAATGTTAAATTTTCTTATTTCAAAGTCAATTCATATGCTTAGAAGCTTCATTTGCGCTAAATATACGATTAATCGAGATAATTATTGTACCACAATGGGTTGATTGTTTAACAAGAGGCTTAACAATTGAGGCTTAATCAACCTTTTAGTGGTGGGAGGAAGGAACTACTGGTTAAAAAATAAGTCAGGGATTTCGACAGGTCTTTCACCAGCTGCAACAAACTTCAATAAAACCACATTTTTTAAATGAAATTCAGACATACTTTGAGTTAAACTCCTCTCAATATGGACTTCTAATTTGGGGACTAAATTACATAGATAATTGTCTTTTACTATTTTATTCTTGCTTGTGTTCAATTGACTTTAATCAGGGATTCTAGATAGTTCTAGAATGGTTCACTCCTGTGTTCTAAAATTGAAAGATGTAGTCCTATTGTTTAAAACACATCTGTGTTCATAGGCAGCACTTCTGCTCGTTCTGTCCTTGTTACTTCAGTGGAAAATTGACTAATTTCACATTCAAGCACTTATGCCTCTTAAACCACCGCCATTCATCAAAATTCCCTTGACCTTTACCTTCCTGGCCTTATATAAGTATTTCACCGATTCATGAACAAATTATGTTCTCAACAGGGTTTAATTCAATGAGTGCTGTTCAAAAGCTCGCTTGGATATGAATATTCATGAAGGGGCAGAATTACCTGTACTCGCATTGCCTTGGTGATTATTTTCTGTTGACCAGAAAACAGCACACTAACCACTAGCCACTGTCTTCTTGCAGTAAATAAATGAACGAAGACACTTGTTGAACTTGCAGTTCATCTTCTAGCTACCTACAACTGTGCATTACAAGCCCAGTTCCCTAACCATATTAAAAAATATATATACCAAAAATTACCATTGATCATGTCAAAGCAAAGCACACATGTTATTTCAACAGGTTTGTGATCCATAAGCGTTTTCAAAAAAGTTTATTCCAAAAAAGAATATATAAGAATATACTATAATTAGGCATTTCCCCCATTAAAGCTCCATGATGCAACATGATCAGACTTTTCTGTTGTGATATATATACTATTTGCGTTAATTTAGCATTCTCTTCAGGTCAAGGCATTTATGTAACAATATATAGCAATCGATTCAATCTAACTACAATGCTCTTTGTCCTTCACTCTGGAGTAAAGCACATTTAAGCAAGTGTTTTCCTATTTTTCACGTCTTATACAGCCTTCAGAAATTGAGGGTTGATGGAAGTAATGGAGAGGCAAACAAAAAGAGGCTCTGAGAATGAACTAATTAGTCATGTATTTAATGACTAGCATAATGTATGCAATTGAGTCTTCATACAGTACAAAGGATCACTAATGGCACATAAAGAAGCTCAATCAAATGCACAACTGGGTTCAGGAAACCTCAAACACACAGACTCACAGTTTCAGCGGAACATGTTTAAAGAAAGTCAGTCGTGACTCCATTCAGTTCCCCCCGTTTTCTTTGTGTTCTGAAAATTCCCATTTATCATGCGTACCTCAGAATTTCAAATTAAAGTGCTTAGACCACAAGAATGGTATGGTGGCCTGGCTGTGCGCCATGGTGTGACCTCATCTTGTTGGACATTGGCAGTATCTATGCGAAGCTTGCACAGGCCCACTCACACAATGGCACTGGGAGGAGGCTGCATTGTATGATTTGCAGGAAGTGCTCCAATTTTACTGAGAGTTATATTAGTCACACTCGGGGATTTAATGTACACAATGGCTCTGCATTGTGCCTTTTACCTTGCTGTATGCAAATTATACTGTCCTGCAGGTGCAAGAACCCGATTGTATTTTATGATTTTATTATTTTCATTCCGCAAATGTTTTCAGTCTAGGCATAAACAAGTAGTTTTTTTATTAAACTTGGCACTTTGATGTAATAATAACTTTATAATAATAATATTTTTTTTAAATCATCATAACTTTGATACTTACCTATATTTGGTTTTCAGATTGTACTTGGTTTTTGGCATAATTTAAAACAACAAAGATTGATGCGTTGTGATATTTATGACCGAAACTAAGAGTCATAGGCAAAGAATAAGCCCTGCCTCTGCCCTCCTAGTCAATCGTCCCAGTGCTCCTCACCATGCAGATAATGACATCATCAGATAGGATTACCTCTCTGCTAATGCATAGCTTTCCCATCAACGGCCTTCTGGGAATCCTGCACTGCGCTTTGTTTCAGAGCTATAGTGAGATTATACTGCACAGTAGTCTATGCGACCCTTTCAGACCCTTTCAAAATGAAAGGTGGAAAAATGATTGTCGTTCTCAGACAGTAGCACGAGGGTAATTCAAACTTTGCATTAACACCCTGGAGGGTTCAAACTGCCATGTTTACCATCTGACATGATTTTATGGGTCATTGAACTAACACTTCTACAAATAAACTCCTGTTTGAAAGTTTAGGTCTATTACATGAGCAGGTAGATGCCATCTATGCAATGACAGGATTTAAGTTGGAGACTTGGAATATTTAATTTTGGATATTTGGCAAGTTACCAGGAACATTGAAAACAAGGATTATAACCTGGCATCATAGGCCAAATTCCAATATTTTATGTTTTTTCCAGTTTGATTGGAACTTCACTTGTGAATATTATAGAATACATCAATAGTTACATTTAAAATGAACAAATACATAAACACAAGCAAAGACATTCCCTCCTTAATTTACTTGTTTACCCAATTTGAGGGCTAGTAGTGGAATAGTGGAATAGAGGAAGAGTATTCAGCCAACCAAGATTTAAGTTTAGCCAGGTTCAGTCAAACCAGCCTTATACACTTAAGGATCAGCCTAATATGAGCATTGCTTTTGTGCAGATTGAATACCATTTGTCCTTAAAATGGCTAAGTGGTGACTGCAGGGGAATTCATGTAACACAATGCTAACACAAAAACAAGCCAAAGCCAGCAATGTTACCTCATACTCTTGAGAAAACTTCAAGTTGTCATTCGCTTTCAACCGTTCCAAATGGTCTGCAAGTTCTGTGATGGGGATTGGTGGGTGGCTGGCCATACCTACCAATCAGAGAGACAGAGGTGGTTTGAGTGACAAAAGGCAGCTGACAGAGGCGATGTGAAAAAAGAAGACTTATCAGAAGCAGCAGGAGTGTGAAGTAATAATGGAAACGTGAATCTGGTTAGGCAGTCAGGTTACTCAAAGCAATCGCATGCTCACGGCACATGACCACTAAAGCCGATGGGAAGTCACCAAGCATACGTCCAAAGCGTACATTCCTGGTGTGAAAGAAAATGTTATTCGCCTCAAGCAGCAGGAAAGTTAGCATGACAAAAATAAAAGACCAAAAAGTTGAGGCCTGATGCCAGCATCTGGTTTAAGTAATGACAATTACTGTCATTCCACACTTCGCCCCCTGCAATGGATGGAATGAATAGAAGGCGTAGATTAGATGGCGTGAGATTAACTAACAAGCCTAAAAAAGAAAGGAGACATAAGAGAGGTATAAGACACCAAAGAAGAGAGAGTGACATATGCATAAACAAGACCAACTAACTTGGCATATGGAGGTTACCGGGGTAACCGGAGACACCTGAACCTGTAGAGAAAATGGCGGCACAAAGAAAAGGTTGTATACGTTGCAGCAATGTGGCGGACACTTTTAAAATATTTGTTTTAAATAAATAAAATGCATAACATGAAATATATATATATAAAACAAACCAAAAAATAAGTATTAAAACAAATTCAGGCATGTCAGACAATACAAAACACAGGTCAGAACAAAATGTAAATATTCAAATTGCACATTCCGCCCCTTTTATTTACCCCGCTGATTGGTTAGTAATGCAAAGGATTCAAATCAAATGCAGTCTTGAACCATTGCTCCATGCAATTGAAAATGCTGCCACACAACTGACCAGGTGACCAATGTTTCCAAAAATGTTTTCATAAGCAGCAGACCGTCATGTTAGACAGTGTGGGTTTTTTAACAGTGTGTGAGAGAAAAAAGGAAAAGATATGGCTGCAAATCACTAGGAGTACAACTGGTGTTAGGCAGCGGGAAACAGAGCATATTGTCTGGATGTTTCCTGCATTTATTGATTCAGTGACATCATAAGTTTGTTTGTAATAATTTGCTGAAGAAAAATAAATACATGTCAAGTATTTTGAGTTTAAATGTGTAATGAGTTAGCCTGCCCATAATTAATGTCAATTACAAACTTTGATTTATTTTGCACCCACTATTTTCCTGGGAAAAATAAATCACTTTTTCTAGAAAAGATATGGCTACAAATCACTAGCAACACCTATTATGTGGTGTCATAAAGACAAAATGCTGGGATCTTGTAGACCATCCTCAGGACCTTCCCTTTCCAGAGTGCCTCTAGTGAGCGATGATCAGAGACTGAGACTGAACCAGCCTTGACAAAGATCCCGCAACCATGATCAGAGACTGAGACTGAACCAGCCTTCACGACAACCATCGTGTCGCCGAACATGCTCCCATAGCACAAGAGAATCCATCATGGACTGTCTCTTTCTGAAGAACACGTCAGTTAGCTTAGGGTATCGTATACATGCTTATGTAATAACATCCTAGCTACCTAGAAGCCGTTTTATCTGCAACACCGTAGCGAACAATGTGTGTTTCTGCACCTTGGTTCTAGCAGAGTAGAGGGTGATGTTGGCAGTCATATTTTTGCCTTTTTTTATGAGACAGCAAGCTTAGTTAATGACCTGTTTGCATCTGCCTGTGCTTTGCATTGGTACTAGTCCCCTCATAAACCCACCATTAGGCAAGAACCCCTTTAATTACTTGTATAATTACTTATCGTTTATTTTGCTTCTTTGTTTATTAGTGTCAGTTATTTCATTTACTTAGTCCTGTGAACAGTTTGTGTATAGTCTTTATAATTTGTTGTTAATAAACTTATTATGATTGAAGACTTGTGTTCATTATTTATCCAAGTAAACAGTGGCTGTATATCTATTTAAAGAATACTCTTATTCATGATGATAGTTAGTTAGTTCAGCTAATGTGATTATCATAAAGGTCTGTTTACTTTAAGAAGTGGGCTGTAAGAAAGCTTGTGGAAAAAATGTCAAATCTTCCAATTTGTTTAAAAAATTGCATACAAATATACACGTCCCAGAAAGTTCAGGGTTTACATCAGTGACATTTCATATAATTTTCCATTTCAATTGAAGTTGTTTAAATACACATCTCCTTCAAAAAATTTTGAGCCGATTGAGCCAAGCTCTAGTTACCTAATGCCATTAGCTAATGGGAAACGGGGGCCACTTTCTCCTGAAGAGCTGCCAGAGTGTTTGTCACACCCGGCCACTCAATGTCCGTTTCCAACACCTAGCAATTGCACTGGCATTCTCATCAGTCATGCAGATGTCAAGCACACTTAAGAGGAAGATGTGTGTGGGGAGGGGAAGCCTAGGTGGAAGGTAGTCTAATGTAATGTCTAAAGGGTGCCCGAAGGCAGCAACAAGAAGGAAAACGGTGTGATATGGCAAGAAAAGGAGGAGGTTCAACCCATTTAATAGGAATTGGGGACTTGGAGAGGGGCCAGAACTAAGGGATGAAGGGGAGTGGAGGGGGGGTTCCGTGTGTAAGAAGATGTTCAGCAGTTAGCCAAAGCTCAGTTCTTCTACATTCTTATGTTTAGGTTTTTCTACAGGCATGTAGAAAATCATCTAGTGTTTGATTGTATTTCAGTCCAGTTCATGCTTTTTATAGAATTTCTTTGTATAAAAAATACAAATATTGTATAAAAAATAAAATATCCAATCCTTGCCCATTGCTTTCGTGATTACAATAGATATTCAAATGTATGGCCAGACAAATGTTTCAAATAAAAATGTCTATGCATTCATGTTGTTCAATGTTAAGGACAAATGATTGAATCCAGGCCTGTCTCGTATAACATTGCCCAAAATAACCCATGCACTCATGACACATGAGGCTGCAGTCCTAGTGGATTTTTCCATCCAACAATATCCATCAGAGGTCTCTTTATGGTGCAATCCACCGCAATGGCTGTTAAAATGATCAATTGAAGTGGGGACTGTAGCATGTCTACCAGTGTTCTGCCCTCAGATAATCAGTCACCCTGCCTTGAAATGACACTTAAATTAACAAATATTCCTGGGGGGGGGAGGAGTTGTGATCGAGCCAACGAGTATCGGCCTGCGCACTCTAATGCAGGGTCAGCAGCAAGCATGCGGGAATGGGCATTCTCATCCCTACCAGCGTTGACTTCTACACACTCTCTGCATGCGAGGCCGCTCCTCCACAAACATGAAGTACCGTGTCTCCCATGGGCCTCGTTACGCCCAATAACCCCCTTATTTCAGTGTGTATATAGACTGTCAATGGCATTGTTGCAGGAGCACATGCCTGACACGATGCCATACTCTCCTGAGAATTCCCCTGATCATTTCTGACCAGACCATTTTCCTTTGGCTACACACGCAGTCCTAATAGATGTCACCAGTCAGTCAGCTTAAGTTCGTAACTGTCTCCATCATAAACACATGCTAAATGCCTAAAATCTATGCAGGTAGGCAGGTGTGTTTTGGAATATAGGTGTCATTCGAATAGTTTTTGAGCACATGGCAAATGCATTCCATAAACGCATGCATGCGAGCACATTTGGTTACGGGAAAGTTTTAAACCATCTCCAAATAATATTTTCCTCGCTGCAACATAAGTAATGGCAAAGCGATCCCATTTTTTGTGCAAATAGATCCAAAGTTGTATGGGTTTATAACATTAAAAACATATTTGGTAAAAGGTTCAAAAGTCTTTCCTCACAGCATGCCCACAACATTGGCAATCCTTGCCAAGCCTTTCTTTTACATTTTCAGAAATAAAACAGACTTTGCCTCATTCAAATATTCTATTGGCTTACCAAGTTGATAAGTACATCACGCAGTACACCATGTCTTTCTCTTTTTGCCAAAACATGTGTGGTGTCAGTCTAACCACATTTCACTTTGTTCTTAATTTTAAGTTTAAGTTTGAGTCTTAAGGAATGTAGCTACCGTAGGTTTTTTTTTTTCCGCTGTCAATGAAATTGAACAATTTTGACTAAGAATTCAAGTTAAAACCCAACTCTTGCATACATCTCTTACTCAAAGCTAAGGGACAAAACACTGTCAGGTTGATTTTAAAAGCCAAGTTATAATCCTAGTCTGACCCTGACTCACTGGAAGAAGCTGCCACTTCTGAAAATGTATTTCCGAGCATGCTGCTGAGGCTGGGTAGCGGTCTGCTGGCCTGAGACAATGATCTGGACCATGGAGAGGGCTGTTTACAGCGTAGGGATCTTACCGGGTGTTTGGAAATTGAGGCGCCTAAGCTCCACAGGGTCTGTGGGATGATGGGATAGCATTTCCTTGTTGTTGGGAAGACTCCCTTTTCTGGCCTCTGATTCAGCTCTTTTCCTGGAACGATCAAAACAAATGTAACTTCATGGCGATGATGATGAGGATTTGGATGATATTACTTAAAAATAGAACCTTAATTGTACATTCTGTACAACTGCATTCTTTATAATGGTAATTGTAATAATGGAAATGAGGCCAGTAACAACAACGGCAAGAATAAACAAGGAAATATGATGAAGTCACTGGATGCTATCAAATAGCAAAAGGAACTGATCCTATTATGAGTTTTGTTGTGAATAATATTACAGTACAAAATATAAATGATCAAAATACCTTGTCAGAGCTTTCACAAAGAACAATAAGTATCGTTTTAACCACAAGCAGAATGTTTGAGCATGCACTCAGTATGCAAAAAAGTTTAGTTGGCCATAATTTATTATATCTTCTCAAATAAATTATTTGAAATGAGGGAGAATATTAGACTAAAACATTTTGGCATATAGTTTTATAGTCTTATAGTTCTGACCTAAGACAAAAGCATGCATTAACAAATATGAGCCAGCATTCCTGGAATAATACAACAGAATATTCTTGCGATTCTTGCCCCATTTAAGTTTAAAACTAACATGTACTGAACTAGTTGAAAAAATAAGGTTTTTTGCTCTTGTTATTTTAAACCTTGTTAAGGCTGACCAGGAGGGCACAGGGCTGACCTGTTTCCTCTTTTCATGTCAGACACCGCTCAAAATGGGACTGTCACGTCAAACAGGTGAAGAGCAAACAGGGGATCAGAGTGAGAGAGAGCATAACGGAAGACACAATGTGAAGTCAGTAGTTCATCTCTTGAAAACCCATGAGGGGAAGGTGGGGTTGCATTTTGTGTTACTGTTTCATAGCTCTAGCAATGATCTCTAGCCATATTAGCACACTCTTCTAAGTTGCTTTGGATAAAAGCATTTGCCATATAATTACATTGTAAATTGTAAATTGTGAAGTTACTTGGGGCTCTGAGGGGATATGACAGTAACATGTGGATATCCAGGGCCGGGAAACCAGCATGCCCGTGCCGTACTGTCTCCTTACCTGTCTGGTTTGCTGATCCGTTTGTGAGCGAAGGGGAAATAAAGGAAAGGCGTTAGATGGCCAGAACACACAACCGGTCACCATGACAACGGAACAACTCTGTGAAGGCCGTTGGACCATTAGGAAAAGTGGCGAATGAGAGCCTGTTAAATCGCTATTAATTGCACCGTGATGGGGATGGCGAGCGAACAGTGGCAATAATGAGTGCGGTACAATGAAACAGGTTTCAGTTTGCGTGCCACGTTTGATTCGCCTCGCTTCATACGCCATGCTAAATCCGACAGCCTGGGGTGGCTGATTGTGATTACGAGCAACAATTGCAATTTCGCAAACAATGCATCCAAAAGGCTCTGCCCATGAAGAATGCCCTTCCATTTCCTTTACATTGCACTGTTTCTTTCTTTCGTCAATGCATAAGACGACTCGTTGCATTTGAACAAAGGACAAAAGCAAAAGTAATAATGGCCAGAGGTTGTCAAAACAAATGAGAATTATAGGACAATTCCAGTCATATTTTTACGCAAAGAAATCAAGTAGCTGATCAAATGATCTATCTATTCATCTTCCTCCATTCATACCTTCTTCCGTAAATTAATATAAAATCCCTGCCACGCCTCAGGCAATGTAAATATAAAGCAGCAGTCAACTCTTCATTGGTATTTCTCAGTAGATCAGTGATCAGTAAGATTAGAAAATGAAACAGCTGGATATGAGCACAGGATGAAATATGCTCATTGAACGTATTCTGATTAAAATGTGGTATATTATAAACAACTAGCAGGCATGCGGAATAAAAAATACCATGCTTTAAATTCTTAATAAATGCATTCTTGTGGTTTAAATAGTTTCAATGAAACTGATGCTACGCAGCAGCATAACCTACAGAAATATAATGCGTTCTGGCAACGAGCATCCGACAGCATAGGGCACAAATGACAGTGCAACCTATGACAGATATGAAAGCGTGAGTGATGGGTAAGTAAATGGAATTTTAATAGAAATGGAGATAAATATCTGACTGCTGACTGTATATATCTTGCCTCTGGTGGGGCTGGAATTTAATATTTATTGCTTCAATAACAACCCCATAACCTTCTCGTCTGTGTGTGCAAATAGTTTTCAAAACTTAAACCATGCACATGTGAATATAACGGATCCACAGACGATCAATGCGCTGCAAATAGCAAATGCTTGTCAAATACTCTCCAGTTAGGCAACGGGTATGCTCAAATACAAAGACACTCCATTGTGTGGAGATGTCAAACAATACACGGTTTTTGTGCTCCGTAATCATGTCTCATCATACTGCTCCATGATGATCAATCCAGCTGAGCTCCAACAGGCTCAGGGAGCTTGCTGTTCTTTTGAGGCAGACAGGGGACTGCAGTCATCAGTACTTTTGTCATAATAAATTCTTTATTTTCTTATAGTAAATTTGCTCCTTTATTACATCTCCCATTTGTGTTTTTGTAGATACTCTTATCCAGGCAAGGCACATAGCATAAATTGTATACACAGTCCCTTTATGTAGCTGTACATTTATTGAAGAAATCCAGGCTAAGTATGTTGCACAAGAGGACAACAGTAATGCTCCACCCAATATTAAAGGTTGCAACCCCTTGCTTAAAATAATTCAAAATCATAACTTTGCCCTGCCACAGTCACTTGGACCATGTCTCTCAACGTGCACAGGGTCTGTTGACACAGGGCACATTGCCACGATGTGACAACCCCGATTCAAAACAAATTCGCTGTGACAGGCAGAGGGCAATAAAATCACCAATTCCAAACATTACAGCACCTCTGCATTTCCCCTCGTCTTTAAACGCATGCGCCATTTTACTGAATTCATTTATCTTCATCTTTCAGACGACAAATTATTCTCTCCCATTTGTCCACTAATAGCACTGCTAAATAACATCATCATCATCATAATAATAATAATTATGATTATTATTGCGGTTCTGTGTAGCTCAGTAGGTAGAGCATGGTGCTGACAATGCTTAGATTGTGGATTCGTTTCCCATTGGGGCCACATACACTGAAAAAATGGATGCATTCATTACTGTTAATCGCTTTGGATAAAAGTGTCTGCTAAATGGCATATATGACATTATATATATGATTATGATAATAATGAGGGGTTATGTGGAGACCGTCAGTCCTCTCCTCTTACCTCTTGAACAGAAGAATGGCGATGACTATGCAAATGATGAAGATGACGGCAAGGACCGGCCCCACCACCCAGATCAACCCCTCCTCCTCATCGACAATTGGCTGCGGGTAAAGGTCGGCGGACACCACAGGGTCGGAGTAGGGGCTGGTGGCATACATGGTCTGGAGAGGGACAAAGATGAAAGAGCAGAAAAATAGAGGCACTCGCATAATATGAACTCACAGCTCTGACATGTTTCTGTGGAATAAACCCCACCGAACCAGATTGCCAACCAAGACTTCTATATTGAGGGAATTATTCCAAACAAAGCAAGTAATCTGACTGGTATTGAAATTATTACACCAAAACCAATAATATTTTCTCAAAAAATCAGTTTAATTTATTTTACGATGAGAAGTTTGCATTGGACAAAAATTTGTTGACATTAATAGGAAATGAGAAAAATTATATGATGTATTTTCAGATTTGGCAATATGTCAGCCACAATTCCCAATTTACATGCATAATGCATTGGAATGTTGTGGATATAGATATATAAAATATATATATATATAATATATATAATACAGATGATTATATTTCCATTTATATTACAATGCTTCATGACATAAAAAATCACAGGTAGCTGAACGAACCAAACCCCCAGGTTAACTCGCCTAAGGGGGAACACAGGTTGTGTGTGAAGTGAGTGGCCAGACGATCGGGTGATAGAAACTCACGTTTTCAGAGATCTCCAGGACGGCCAAAACGAAGAAGATGTATTCCTGCCCGTTTTGGAGCTGCCTGTTTTCAAAGTCTCCGTATGTCTTTCTGTCTCCCAGGGTGAACTCGGTGGGGAGGTCTTTGAAGTAGGCTGTGATGTAAGCTTTGGGCTCTGCTTGCCTCCGCAGTCTGAGGCCTCTGCTCGTTCTGTTGATCTCTTTGAGCAACTGGGACAAGTGAGGGAAAAAATTACATCACTCAATAAAAATGGCCTAAAAATATAATACAAATAAATATATAAATATATAACATGCGTAGGGATAATCTGCACTGTCTGCATATCTGTGGAGTCATTCTCTCCACTGCAATGGATAATGACAGAGAATGAAAACAGCATTTGAACTGTTGTACCGTTTTGTGCTATTTATTTTGATATACAGTTGTAGTGAGCATATGTTCCTCCTGAGGAAAAATCAAAAATGACATGCAGTCAAAATTAAGGGGCTCTTAGAGATGACAGTATAAAGCCTATCCTTAATGAAACTGTCCTGAAATGCCACATGAACGAATATATGCAAACAGGTATATCTAGTAGCTGAAAACAAGAGGCAAAGACACAAATGCATGAATAATTGATAAAAACAGATTGGAGGTATTTATTAATCCGCTCACGCATGCAGCCCACAGACGGCAACGTAATTTCAAACAATGACACTGACAACTTGAAAGACTTGACATTTTTCTATAATTATACTGATGGCATTCTTATTCAGAAAATCATGGAAAGATTGTCTGACAAAGTAGAAGAAATTGAAATAGATTCCAACAATTTAATAATATATATACTCTAAATTCAAAATTTTAAGAAAATACATAATTTATGGTTGGTCAGTTCTGAATAATGAGTGCCTTTTCATTTGATATTTTTTCTTCCACAAATTTGCAACACATTTTGTTTGAGCTAACCATCAAAGACCTTTTCATGAACAACAGTTTTAAATTATATTATAATAAATTATATTTTTAGAGTATATCAGTATTTAGCAGCCTCCCAGTGTTACTTTATACTAATCACAAAAGGCAAATCATGGAAACATATTGGGCTGCAGGAGGTATTGCAGTTGATAAAATTATCTGATTATATGTTCATCATTACAATACTCTCTCTCTCTCTCTCTCTCTCTCTCTCTCTCTCTCTCTCTCTCTATATATATATATATATATATATATATATACAGTATACATATTATATACAGGTAGCTACCTAAATAAAGGAAACACCAACATAAAGTGTCTTAATAGGGCATTGGACAACCATGAGTTGAATGAAAATGTGTTATTGAGGTATCAACTCCTGGTGTTTTTTTTTTCTGATGGTTTTTGTCTAATCTATGATTTAAATGTATACTTCCTTTCTCTTCAGACTACATTTCACTTGTCTAAACTTTACTGCCAAGGCAGATAAATTATATCTATTTTTTGTAACGCAGGTAAAGAACATATAGGTAACTGCCACAATAGAGGAAACATAGTGTGTTAATATAGTGTCTTAATAGGGCGTTGGGCTACCAGGGACCACCAGAACAGCTTCAATGTGCCTTGGCATAGATACTACAAGTGTCTGAAACTCTATTGGAGGGATGCAACATGATTCTTCATTAATCCCATTATTTGGTGTTTTGTTCATGATGGTGGAAAACACAGTATGAGCCACCACTCCACGCTCTCCCATATGTGTTCAACTGGGTTCAGATCTGGTGACTGAGATGGCCATGGCATATGCTTTACATGGCCATGACCATCTTGCTACCAGCTTCCAAGTCTCTACCAGCTTTGCACATCTGGACATTGCAATTTTAACCCTTTTTTTTACTAAATTGCTACAGCTCCATCAGGTTGGATGGGGACCATTGGTGAACAGCAATTTTTAAACAGATTCTTAATGGGATTGAGGTATGGGCTTTGACTGGGCCACTTCAGGATATAGATTGTTTTAGTTTTTAAACAACTCCAATGTGTCTTTTGCTGAATTCCCAAAGGTCATTCTCCTGCTGGAATATAAATCTTACAATTTTGTTATTTAGCAGTTACTTTTATCCAAAGTGACTTACAAGAGTGAATTTACCTTTCTGAAGGTAATACTTATACACATACATACATACATGGAAAAAGAGCCAATATATTATTTTAATTAATTGAGGTTGAGTTTTCATTCTTTTAAAGAAGATAGTTAGAGAATCTGCTGTCCCGACTGAGTGAGGAAGGCCATTCCACCATCTAGGGACCAGGACAAAGAAGAGACAGGGCCGTAAGGAACGGCTCCCAAGTATACGGAGAGACAGGATAGTTAGCAGGCCAGAGGAGGCCGATTGGAGGGATCTGGAGGGGATTTAGTGTTTGATCACAGACTGAAGGTAGGAGGGGGCAGTCCCCCTCGTGGCCTGGTAAGCTTGCACAAATTACTTGGAACTGAATGTGAGCTGCAACCTGGAGCCAGTGAAGTGTGGTGAGGAGAGGAGTGATGTGATGTGTGAAAATGTTAAAAGGTTGAACACCAGTAATTCGGCCACTTTCTGAATAAATCTTCTCCAAAGTCCCAGGTCTCTTGCAAACTGTAGCAGGTTTTCCTCTACGATTAGTCTACATCTTGCGTCATCCATTTTGCCTTCTATTTTGACAAGTTTTCCAGTCCCTGAAGCAGAGAACCATTCCCATAGAATTAGGCTCCCATTACCATATTTCACGGTAGGGATAAGTGTTTTGTTGGGATGATTTTGATGGCACAGTGTGGCGCACCAACTGTGGGACCTCTCACAGAGAGGTATACTTACTTTGAAATCACTTGAAACACCTTAATTGTGCACCGGTGGACTAAAATGAAATAATTAGGTGACCTCTGAAGAAAATTGACTGCACCAGGGTTAATTTAGATGTGTCTTAGAAAAAAGGGTGATACATACTGTATATATATATATACATACATAAATGTACATTTTTGTAAGGTTCTAAAATAAATAAAATAAAATATTTTAGCTTATACTTCTACAGTACTTGTAGATTTAAATAACTTAATGACATTGATCACAAATTGAATTAAATAACCCCAATTGGACCTAGTATTCATTGCTTTGTAGGCAATACAATACTACACAGCTAGGAGATCAATAGTTTTTAAATTAAAATCATTTTTTTATTAGATTCTAGTGGTTCGATTCTGTGTAGATTCTAGTGATTAAAAATGTGCCAGGCTACAAAAACGTCTCCAATTACCACTGAATTAATTCTCCTAATTTCCTGTAAAACATATACATATTGCTGGTCAGTACTTCTCTGATATGCATTCCACTTCCTCCATCAGCAGTGCAATTAAGGACATTAGATTTCAGATACTGATTCAGAAAAGCACAATGTTTGTGATCTTGGAGCCTCTTCTCTGAAACCAAAGACCCTCTGTTGAAGATACAATTAACACTACTGTACAGGATGGCATTCTTTCAGAGGGACCTCACAATCCACCTCTCTTGATTATTATGCTGAAAAGACAATGCCCTACCTTCCACAAGGCCAGGACACAGCTTTGTTACAGTATAAAAAAACTATGATAGTTTTCCAGAAAACCAGGATACATATAGATTATACCAATTGTAATCAAAAACAGAAGCTTCAATTTGACTCCTTTCAGAATAGGGCCTCAAGCTAACACACTCTAATATGGGAACTGTGATGAAAAACATGACGGCATACGCCAAGCAAAGAAACAATGCGTTAGGAAAGAGGAACAGTGGACGCAAGTCAAATCTCACTGACATGGATAGATGGACAATTAACAGAATAGTTGCTAAAAGCCATCAAACTACGGCCTCAAAAATGACCTCAGACTGAATCTACACCTCCATGACCCAGTCTCAACAAAAACTATGCATCATGAGCTTCACATAGCTGATATTTATGGTGGGGCTGCCATTTGGAAACTGCCTGTAACCAAGGTCAATGGGCACCAACACACAACCTGGTGTAATAAGCACAAAACCTGGATGTAATATGGACAGATGAATAATATTTTTCCTCTTTTTCCTATGGTTTATGTTTGGAAGAAGTCTTAAAGCCATGTTTCCTGTTCCCAACTGTTAAACATGGTGATGGATCTGTTATGGTATGGGCAGCTATTTTATGGGAGTCATTAGGTCCGATTATTACTCTGCATGGTATAATTATGGCCAAGGAATACGAAGCCATTTTAGGCCAAAAAGTGCACCCTATGGTGCAGACATTGTTTCCTCAAGATGTTCCCATATTCCAAGACAATAACATCCCCATACACACTGGTAAACAAATACAACACCAGTCCAACACCTTCCATGGCCTCATCGACCAGCAGACCTAAACATCATTGAACATTAATGGGAAGTTCTGGAACATAGAGGAGTGCAAAATTGATTTCTGCAAGAATGGTCCAATATCCCACTAGAAATCGTTCAAAAATTGTATAACAGCATTTCAATAAAGATTGAAGCTTCCCAGAAAAGGGCGACCCAACTCCTTATTAGTTAATAAATATCCATATATTGTTCTGTGATTCCATAACTTTGTCTACACCCTGTATATATACTACTAAATAGTATATCATAATATTTAGATGTTTATATACAGTATATATCATAGGGTACTGAACATTATATAAATTTGACTGTTTCACAAATTTCTCCCTCGCTGTGAGGGGAACTCTGAATTAAGTTGGTGGCATCTTTCCATATATACGGAACAAGGACTGATCCATAATTGGCACCGAACATACTTTCAGACTCATCAACAGTGTATGTCTGACTCCAGGCCACGAGAGGCAAATGCTGTCAGCTATGTCCTCTTAGACCATATTCTCTCTATCATTATACATCTGACTGTGACACTGAGATAATCTTTGGGGAAAACTGTCACCCACGACATCACCTGTCATGCTGAATGACTGATTTTCACGATGTCTCCAGGACCAACAAGAGTCGTGCTTGCTCTACGTTTTCTTTTCAAAAAAGGACTGTTCATCACTTGGGAGACAAGACAGACTGCAACGCTTAGCACACTGGCCCAGGAAAGGAGTTCTGACTGTTATTCACTTTTCGGCATTAATTTCCAGGAGCTAAACGATTTTCTTAAATGATGGGGTTCTAGTAACAATTGAGATTGGTGAAACTATGTGGTGCAATGTCAAGACGCTAGCATTAGGACAATGGCAAATTCCATCCATGTCCAACTCCATTCCGGGAATTTTGTGGCAAGAGATGCTAGCGCACATGCAGACCACAAAACTACCATCTGCCTTATCTGGTTAATAGTTGCACAGTAAACATTCAATTCAAAAGGAAAGTTCACCTACAGTGACCAGGTTCCACAAGGTATTTAAAGTAAGAAAAAAAAACATAATTAAACACAGTGAAGTGCAACTTAAACAAAACAAATAAAAAGAAAACCTCTCATGGCTATGCGTCTACGCATGAAGCAAAACAAATACAGACTGCATATCTCCCTCGGCACCCATTTTGTAATTCAACAGTGCATTACACTAATATACACTCAGACATGGCAAGTCCCTCAGGCACATACCGTCATGCCAGGACGACATAACATAAAAAAATGTGCGCATGACTGTCTGCCTCATGGCTCCCTTTCTATCAGTGCTTTTTACAATAAGGGGATAAAAGACACTGCAATGCATTAATGAAGCTTATAAACCTGAAGACAGAATTATTTGATTAGATTATTCATACTGTATATATATATATATATATATACAATTAGATTAGATTAGATACATCATTAGATACTTTATCATCGTTGAATGAGGATATTCTTCTCAGTTTGTATGAAAATTGTATAGTCCAGTTATTTATACGATGTACTGCGGCCTACAATAGGCATGTGACTTAACAGTGCAATGCAATAGCGCAGTATTAACAGAGTATGTAATTCATTTTCAGTGTCAAGGTCTTGGTTAAAGAGAAAGAAAAAAATACTTTTTCACTCACTTTTATGGCAACTGAGATAGAGTCTTGGATAGTCTCCAAGACTGTTTATAAATGTTATGAATGTCAATGACATAATATTACCAACTTGTTGGTAATTCATCAAGAAATTACACTATACAATCATCAACAGGACCACATTAAGTGGTCGGAAAAGTGTAAACGTAGCAGTAATGCAAGAATAAAATCATTCCTAAGAAGAATTTGGCGATAATGGCCTGAGAGTCTCTGTCAGCTTTGGAGTAAAGGTGAAGAGGCATATGTCTAATAACAGCCTTAAATCATATTTCCAGCTTTTGCTGCTCAACTCACTGCCCTTGGGCAAACTTTGAAAGGTGAGAGCAAATATTGACAAACACATAAATTCTGAAGGGGACTGTATGATCATCAATCATATTTTGTCACGGGCTTGAAAAGTTTTCCGCTGCTGCACCTCTGCAACACGCCACTCATTTTTGAAGAAAGAAGAGCGTATGGTCCGGGAGACACACTTAAATCTAAAGACATACTACATATTGCGTTCTTGATACTTGAATTATTATCTTCAAATTATTACATGTATTAATTAAAAAAAATTTTTTTAATATAAGTTTGTTTCTGCAATAATACATCACATATCACAAATGGGTGGGGAAATACTGGTGTGTTTGGCTATTGGTGTATATCTACTAATCTGTGTTACATCTACTCATGTAAAAACACCAAAAAATAAACAAATAAATAAAGAATTCATGATAAATGACTCCCAGTCTGGGTACTTAATGCGTGTTGCTACAGTAGGTGCATAGGGAATCTATTAGTGCACCTGAACAAAGAAGCCTTTTCATAGAGAGAGATATCAAGACCTTGAAACACATTCTGAATTAAGCCATTACATTAATTACGCTCGGTGAGCTGAGCCTTATTAATGCTCTGCTCTACGTGTCTACAGTCCATCAGGCCAGGCTAGTGGCACCACTATCCACAGGGCCAGAATGGGTGTTGTTCGGCAAAGCGCCTTAGAGGAGCAACCTTGTTATCATTTATTCATTATTATTGTAATGATAACATAGCTTTTTATTTTACATAACATAGTACATACATAACATTTCTTTGAGGGGCCCATACATTTTCTTTGGAAAATAAAAACAATTGGTTGATGCATGCAAACGGTGAAATATTTCACATCTTTGAGGAAAAGTGGGCTTCTCCCTTTGTATGCTCCATTGAGACCAACATACATGCACAATCATTCGTCAGATATAAATTCCATTGAAGAATTAGCTCAAAGGATTACACTATGGGCTTCAGTTATGACATCAAAACTATGTGCTTAGCATTTTAACACCTTGTCAAAATGAGTCAATGGGAGAAGCATAAAGTAGGAAGTTATGTCAGATGTGCGCCACATTGTGAGTCAAAGACAAGGACAAATGTTCATTGAGTCCAGGCCTATGCCTCGATCGGACAATAAGCTCAATTGTTTCTGTAGCGGCACTTTGGGATTTGACACCTTGTTTTTTTTGGGAAGCGTTCAATGCTGTCCTCACTTCCACGTGAACAGAACCCCTTCCATAGGCAAGCCGTTAGTGCTCTCCCGTTTCCAACAGGTAACATAAGCCAGCGGCATGTATTTACTGTGACTTCATTTCCTCTTTGATATGAATTAAAAGGGCTAGCAGCCCACATACACTACCTCCTCCATGTTCATCTCATCCGGACTGTCCCAGGACTTCACAAACTTTCCACCACGTTTCTTCAAAGGCACCACCACGATGTAGTAGCCCCTGTAAACAAGCAAGACAGAGACACCAATCAATTAAAGCCCTGCACAACCCGACACCAGGTTACACACTTCATGCTTTCAGACTGCCAGGGGAACAGGCCAGCATTTCTGAAGAGACCCTATGACTTAATAGGCGCAAGCACCTCGTCACTCTACAGTGCAGAGCTCCAGATCTAGTTTTGACAGGTTTCCATTTGCAACACTAATGTACAACCAAAGCATTTCTTCTCTGACTAGTAAGGGTGCATGAAAAAAAAGGATAGCACGCGATTGTACATTTTAACCCATTTCTGGCCCTGGTTTAATATAGATGGAGGTTAGTTATGCAGTTAGCTGCATGTTTCCTTCTGTCATTCACATTATATAGCTTAGCACCTTTAGTAATTATGTACCTGATTTTTTCTCACATGGCATATCTTTGCAATACAATGACAGAAATATTTTTTTGTGTAATGGTTGTGTTGCTTTAAAAATCCACAAATATGTATTTTCTATATGCTTTCAATCTAGCTGGTTGGTTTAGTTAAACATTGGCAAAAACTATTAAAAATGGGTGGCTCATTTAAAGAAAAAAAACAAGCTTGAATGATATAAGATATATTATTAAAATGAAAGATATAACTATGCAAACTGAAAAATACAATAACAAGAATAAAGATGTAGAGCTGAAAATGTAAGACAGAATGGCAATAAGCTTATGGCTGGCCCTGACCATGAAGAAGAAATAATCTTGTCCGACATGGTATTGCCAGACTGCATACTGGGTGTGCAGCTGTGGGGCGCCAGCGCACTCTCAGTCCTGCGCAAGTGTACCTGAGATGAGATCTGAAGCACATTCCGAAGGTGGCCACACAGGCGTACAGGTGACCCTGTTCCTATGGAAACCAGGATCGTATACAGCTCACTGAGGGAACTGTCTCACCAGCACACCGTCAGCCTCACAGGCGTACAGGTGACCCTGTTCCCATGGAAACCAGGATCTTATACAGCTCACTGAGGGAACTGCCTCACCAGCACACTCTCAGCCCTGCGCAAGTGCACCTGAGATGAGATCAAAAGCGCACTCCGAAGGTGGCCATACAGGTGTACAGGTGACCCTGTTCCCAGGGAAACCAGGATCTTGTACAGATCACCGAGGAAACTGTCTCACAGGCAAGTGTGGATTAAAGTGCAGGAGTAAAAACCCACAAATGTGACCGTGAATTCTTAAAACAAAATAATTATTCAAAATTGACTTGATCAGTGAATTCAAGTGATCGGTGAATTTAACTATTCGTGAGATAGCCACCTTAGCGTGAGCTTGAATTTTAAGAAGATTTTAATTAATTGAGCCATGCATTGATGATAACTTCACCATTTTGCTACCTGAATGGGTGCTGCATAGCCTGTGCAGTCAGGAAACCAGTATGATGGGGGGTAATTGGGAATCATTTTGTTTTGTTCCTAGCAGGGGTGGCAATATGCTCATCTTGAGGTGAGGAGAAAAGGTCAAAATGCTGGATGATTTTTAAAGTACTTATTGCAGCTCAGAAAAAGGCATGGTTTCGGCTGATCTGAGGCTACTGTAGGTGGTTTTTCATAGCCTACTCCATGGCCCAGTCATGTGGAGTCTAATAAAGTAAAAGGGGAAAAGCCTTGTCTTCAGCTGTTGAGTCCCCAAAAGCGAACTGAAAACAAGCCAACTGGTAAAGCAAACACATCCGTACAGAAAAAGCAGCTTCACAATTGCAAAATAATAAGAAGCAATGTCATGGCGACTAATGGATGAACACGATTGAAGCTATAAAAAAAACATAACATCCTGGTAGTTCCTGAGTAACACAAAAGAATCCCTTCACCGCTGAGGAAGTTGAAGTTAGTCCCACTGACTACACTCACTTGACTTTCTCTGCGATCTGTACGGTAGGGAGCTCCACGGTCACCATGCCATCTGAGTTGGTCTTGCCGATCAGGTGCGGTTTGGTGTGCAGGACATCTGGCGCCGTCATGGTGGTGACGCGGTGCTGGAGCCCGCCAGCGCTGTTCCCACGGTTGGTCAGGAGGAAGGAGTACTGGGTCTCTGGCTGCAGGTTGGTGATCAGCTTCTGGGTGAGTTTCCCATCCACCTCCACACTCTGTCCATTGTCATAGAGGATCTATTGTGTGAACATTGGGGAACAGAATTAGATCCAATAATCATATTATTTATATGGTATAATCTCAGAGTTACTATGTTATCTGTATATAAATAAAGTATATAAATACTGTCAAAAAATTGACATACATTGTGAGCATCATGGTCTACTGGCACAGACCAAGAGCAATAATTTGAATTAAAGTGATACATGAAAACACAACTGTAATAAAGAAATATTTTCACAAGTGAAGGATAGCTTAAGCTGTAAGCTTAAGGCTCACAATCGTACTTTCATTTACCAGTACAGCACACTCCCGCATAACTGATCTCATTGAGACCATAAGTACAGTGGATACATGAAAACCGGTAACATTTAAAATACATATAACATCCGATGCAACTTCAAACTGTGAATATGCGCAAATTAATTTATTCAATTTATTCAAAATTCAAAAGGGCTCATTCATAACCCCAAATATTTCTGATGGTTGGTTACAGTGCATGAACATTTATTATCGTCTTATTCCCCTCACAACACCTTTCACTGTTTACATGCATGGAAACTGTTTGCCCCTGTAACAATTTTTTTGATGTCATCTGCCTAGCTTTTGATGTCTGTTACTGTATGTTTCCCTATCTCAAAGTGAGATATCTTTTCTCTTTCATACCCTTCTCCAAAAGAGAAATTATTTCACATTTTTTCTCAATGGAGAGCACAACATTTTAAACATGTCTTGAAAAAATTGCTCTGCGGGTCAAATAATGGTTAAATCCACATGACATCTGCTCTGCTTTGACCAGTGATGGGTGTCTCAATGGCAAAAATGGCAACGGAAAAATTAGGTAGCTAACTAGTAAATAGCATACTGCTTCCTGAACAGAGTGAAAGAGAAACAACAGCTTACCGTGAATGGCTGGGCTGGATTATAGTTTTCACGAGTCTCCCAAGTTAGCAGAACCGATGTCTTCATCGCTGCTTTCACCCGAAAGTTTTTTGCAAACACTGCTAAAGAAATAGGCATTGCAAGTGATTTAGACACATCACCCAGCTGCCAACTGGACACTTAACACACAAAACAGACAGATCTCTTACCTGCGAATCAGCCCTCTAACCCGCCCTTACACTGGTCTCACTGTGGCTCAACCGGGCTATCGCAATACTGGCACCTTACCTTTTCTGAAGTACAAGCTCCTATTGGCATTAACTCAACTGAATGAGGAAGAGGAGAGGTACAGTGCTGTACCTTTGACTGAGTGTACCTGTAGCTATGTTCTCAGCTGTGTTAAAACAATGTGGACACAACCCCCCTCATCTCTGTCTTTCTCTCTCCTGGTGAGACCAGAAGGGGAGAGATCCTACCTTGATCCAGAGGCTGTGTCCTGAACTGGACACTTGGGCTATATGGGCCAGAGCCCTTGCTGGTGAATGCGCACATTTTAACATCGTAATCGGTGTCAGGTTTTAGGCCATCGAGGGTCACAGTTGACTCAGGGGCGGTGATTAACAGTTCAGAGGGGCTCCTGGGGCTGTTGGTGTCCTTGTACTGCAGAGCGTACTTGACGATGTTGCCGTTCCGCTCGGCGAGCTCTGGAGGATTCCAAGAGATCTGAGCGGTGGTGGCAGTGGGGCCCTCGGCCACCACGTTTTGAGGATAGCCGCTGGGCACGTCCTCGGGAATGGAGACCTCCTTCACCGCCTCCTCCCCGAAGCCCACTTTGTTCCGCGCCGACAGGCGTAAGATGTACGGCACTCCTTTGTGGATCTCCTTTGTGGTGTAACGCATCTCCCTCTCTGGGAACTCCACCACGGTCAGGGGGTCCGTGTCTTTGCGGCCGAACCTCAGGCGGTATCCCAGTAGCGGGCCGAAGGTGTTGGTAGGTGGATACCATTCGATGATGGAGGTTCCAAGAGTGGTGGTACTGAACATAATTCTGGGCTTTTCAGGCACTGAAATGCACAGTTATAATAAAATACAGTTAATGATGAACAATCACTGCATTCATATACTGACACAGGAGACAGGAATAGCCTTGAAAATTCAAATACATTCTTGTCGTGTCACTAGACTTGCGATTTTGTGTTATTATGCCTTACAAATCATACAAAACACAGGTTATCAATATATTTGCTTTCACACCATGAGATAATTTGATAATTTACAATATACGTATCTTATGTGACCAGGTTTAAAATGTTAACCTGAAAAATTCCACAATTCTCATTGAATGCTAGACTTTTTTTATTTTTACGTTTCCCCACCTCATTTTTGCATAAGTAACTTGACCCCTCTGCACACTGTAATGTCAAAACAGTGGCTGACTAGAATTACAATTGCTCTAATAATTGAACAAGGCAATTAGCAGTATTTCGCATCTAATAGCTTAAGGGGAAAGGTCCACTTTGTGTTCCGCATTTGTGGCATTTCAACGTCTCAGAAAGCAATGTACTACACATTTCCGACAAGGCGTGCGTGTGCTGAAACTTTGATCAGTGGTTTTCAGGTACAAGACAAAGAATGTCTCCCTCAAAGATGACGGCGGGCAGCGGCCTACCGGCGCCAGTTGTGGAGATGACTTTGGGCTTGCTCCGCGCCCCGTCTCCTTTGGTCGTGTAAGCCCCAACAGCAATGGAATACGTTGTTTCGGCTTGGAGGTCAGAAATAATCATCTCCTGCAGAGAAAGTAAGAGTTTCAAAGTCAAGCATGTTCCCATCTAGTTTTTTCCAGGACAGCAGATGAAAATGCGAATGCAGAGAGAGTTGTTATTCCATGTTTCTAATGGACAGGACGGCACAACACAAGAAAGCAGTTTGGGGTATTACGCAGTGCCATTCAGATACATATGTCATTAGTAATTCAAATTTGCAATGCTGCACAACATGGGCTCAACAAAATTAGAACCAGCTTGTCAAGAGGTAGCGTCTGTTGGCTCTTTTGTGCTTACAGTTTGTAGCTTTCCATATATTACATGAAATTATGAACTGAGAAAAGATATATTCAAATAAAAACAATTCTCAGCTAAACCTGCTGGGATTGAGCCAATACTTCAAAATTTATATATTTTCTTCCACCTAAATATGAAGAGTTGCGATGTTGAGTACAAACCACCATATATGCCACAGACAACAGCCATTGAGAGCTCTCGAGTTTGCTAGCCCATGCAATCAGAGGAACAACTGGTAATAGGGACCTGATTCAATGGTGGAGTGGCATACAGTCAAGGGTTCCCTCTAAAATCTATAATAATGCATGCTGAATGGCTCTGCTTTAAGCTGGCCCTGTCATTCTGCCATTTACAAGTAACACTGTTTATTTTACATACAAAAGGCTTGTTAATTAAAGCCATTTTAAACTAAACACTGGGACACACTACATAAATATTAGAACTGTCATTGAGCAGCAAAATCAACAAAAATTGAAAGGAATTGCAACAAAAGACAAAATAGCAGTTAGTGCTAGTAGTTAGTAGTTATTACTAGAGATTTCATGCTGCAATATTAGAAAAAAAGGCCATATTTTGGCCATGCTGAGGTTCAAATTGTAATACGCATAAGTGATACATTTTGCAGGTATACAATTTACTCACATGATCAGTTGAATCATCATATTCCCACTGGTTAAGGTTGAAAATATGGAGAGAAGAGAGAGAGAAACAGGTCTATAACTATAGGTTTACTGCAAATAAAAACAATAAAAAAACAACAACATAAAAAACAAAATAATAAATAATATAATACATTTAAACAATAAAAACAGGAAGTGTGCATATTGTATTGTCTAAATGTTTATGTGTTTGCCTGTGGAAAATCCTGTTCACACTATTATTTTCCTTTAGATTTAATTTAATTTATTGCATTTTAATTGCTTAACCTCCTTTGTCGTATAATACCAATGCACATGAAATGTAAACATCTCCCACAATATCTGAACACAACACAGCTCAGGCTAAATATTTAACAGACATTAATAATAATAGTGAATGATTGCTGAACAGTTTCCTGTGTGTATAGTGAGCTGAAGTCATATTTCATCTTCATTGATGTTACTTCTTCATTGATGAAAAATCTGTGTATATTTACAAGGCTTGTTCAGATATATATCATGGATATTTTTCATAGAAGCTATTCTATAAATGGTATGTCAAGTCAATACAGTATATTCAAAAGCTAAAACTAGCACACACCACATAAAATTCAGTAGGATGGGAAATCCTACTGAATGGGCATGATAATGACATACTGAAATTAATTATGTATAGCCTGATTGAAAAGCAGTTGGTCATGAAGTGATTGGTCTATTCGAATGACCTGTGTTAGTATCACTTTGTCAATTGTGAATCAATTTGTGAAACTTGTTGAGCAGGAGCTCTTGCAATTTAAATCAACAACTGCCATGAAATGGCATTGACCACATTTTCCAAACTTTTAGAATTCTTGTTTCATACACTAATGCACAAATACGATACAAAACTCTGGAATTCAGGATGGGAGTACTCTTTTAAGCACCTGCGGTAAGTTTGAATGGAGGCCAGTTTCATCTACAATCAAAGGGTCAGAATGTAAGGAAATGAAGAGGAGGAGGAGGAGGAAGAACAGGAGAAGGGTATTTACCTGCTCGTCATCGATCAGGATGTCCTTAATGATGGGCTGTCCTGTGGGCTCCCCATTGACCATCCTTATGTAATGCACCTGGTATCCTCGAATCTGTCCATGCTGCTTGTTAGGAGGCGGCGAGCGCCAGATCACTTTAATTGATGTTGAGTTGACGGCCTCCACCTCGACTTTACGAGGGGGACCACTGGGAACTAAAGGGACACCATGGGATAAAAGAAAAGGTCAAGATTACAGAGACCGCCCCCTCCTGGCCAATTCCAAAAAGTCAAACTTTGTTGGAAATATTTTCAAAAAATAATAAAAAAAGAATTGATATCACACGCATTGAATGACATCAATATATCAACAATGGCAAGGGAAAAAAATACCCCCCAAAAAAGGGTCTGACATCCGACCTGACATTTTAAAACACAGTTCAAAAAATGGGTTTAGTGGAGTTAAAAATATGGAGTAAAAATGTAACTGGTAAAAAAAATTGAAAAATGAATAAAAGCTAAACGAGAAAAAGCCAAAAGAGATGCTTTGATTATCAAAGCATCCTGAAAGAATTTGGCAATGAACAGTTTCAAAAATATAATAATAAAAAAAATACATTGTCAGTGTATCAAAACCAAAAAGTACCAAAAAGTATTCCTTCCTTTAAACCATCCCTCCCCCACTGCGAGATAACGAGTCTTGAAAAACACAAACAGCAATAACAAAAAAATACTGTAATTCGTGGAGTCCAAAACCCAAAATGGTAAAGAGAAGGGGAGAGAGAGGCATTCGTACACAAAAAAAGGTTAGGAGCTGGGAAAGGTAGAAAATGTAAAAATCTCAGCTTTGAATGGAAGAAAAACTGCATTTGGCAAAAGTTTAAAAAACATGTCGGAGGGGGTCCAGGTTAGTGACTTGGGTTAAAATGAGTAAAAGTGGTTTTGGGAAGAGTGGTCGTTAAAAGCAGGAAAGGCCAGGGAGCAGGGAGGGGAGGTCTTGGGAAGAGCTAGTAGAAAAGGTCAAGGCTTGGAGGACGACATGGCTACTGGCCTACTGCGGCAGCATGGAACATACCATCCTCGTCAGTGCGGATGAGCAGCGGTAAGCTTTCAGGGCCCGGTCCCACCTCCGTGTGGGCACTCACTGTCAGGCTGTACTCTGTCCATTTTTCCAAGTTTTCCAACAGGAACTGGGAGGGTTCAGGAGGGAGGTCGGAGATTTGGCGGGGGGACGTGTCCTCTCCTTCTGCAGCAGCGTACTGGACGGAGTACTTGGTGATAATCCCGTTCTGTAACTCCTCTGGCGGTGGCAGCCAACTTACCAGTATGCTGGTGGAACTGGGGCTAGAGCATTTGACTTCCTGAGGAGGCGCCGAGGGCTCTGATTGGAGGGATCGTGAAGGGGGGAGGGCGGAGTATTATTTTATTCATTGGGTCGTTCGATTTTGTTTGTTTCGGAGTGGGATTGGGAGCAGGTTGACGTAATCAGGGGTTTCAGGGGTGATGGTGGAAGTAAACAAAAACAAACAAACAAACAAACAAAACAAAGACATAAAATGAAAACAAAATACAAGGACTGACATGATGCTTTCAAACAAATTAAATTAAATTATGATTGTTGTTGAAATGAAGATCACAGCAAAAAAAGTGCAAAAACAATGGAATGTGGATGACATTTGGAGGAATGACGTCTGACTAATGAGGCAAACACTGAGCATGTGTCAGAGGAGAAATTATGTGTCAAAATGAAACTTTCATAACACATAACCTACCTTTGCATTAATCATTACATCCCTCCTTTTTTGTCTACAGTAAAGAACTCCATCTCCTATGTAGATGTGGGTAGCATATATATATTCATTTTACCTTTTTTTCTGCTAAGAATTCAATGACAAAATAGTAAACCAAACCCCCTTAAAAATTAGAATTCCCTACAATATGTAAAAAATGTAATGTATTTCTAAAGGAAATCATAAAATAAAACAATAAAATACTTTCTAAAGGAAACAAAATAAAATATTGATGTACATTTCAAAGTAGCTACTTCCCCCAAATTATACCTTCGCAAGCAATTACCACAAATCCAAAAAAAACAAAGGTTGATGTGTCCACACTCTCGCAATGGGAAATATTGTATCGCATACCAACCTTTCCGAAGCCTGTTGGATTGTGGTAAAAGCCTGATTACACCACAGTAACATTCAGAGGACACAAGACTGACTTTACAAAGAGTCTCCTCAACAATTGCATGCACACAATTTTCCTAAAAGCACGGTTTACAGAAACGTCTATTTACCTACCATCACAAAGTCACCTTGACGAGCTGAGGACTGTATGTAATACTCACTCATTCTCTCCCTACATACCCCAGACCTCAGGGTTATAGGAGAACATTTACACGAATAAAGGTCTAGATTCAATCAGTTAATAAGTTCATCATCAAGTTAACTTAGACTTGCAAATAAATGTTTATTGTAAGGGTTTCAGTCATTGTAAAGGTATGGATATTGTAAATATTGTATATTTACATTGAAAAGGCTGATTGAATCCAGGCCAAAGTCAGTGGCCACTTGGGCCTAAGGGCTGTGAACTGGGTTTCTGTATTGCTGTATGTTTATTAACCTGATGTATTAATTTTTATTTATAAATCCGAGGTCTGCGGAGGTAAAAAAGTAAATGTAGAGTTTCTCATTGAGATGGATGCTTGTGCGTGAGCTTTCTTTTTTATTATTTGTTTAGTTTAGATTCCCCCCCTCCCCATTTTGGAATATCCACAATCGTACAATGCTCCCACACCCACGCATGAGAAAAGCTGAGGCGAGAGGCAGAGGCAATCAAGAGGTTTCAGGCTCCTTTCACTGACCATGACTGGTCACCTGTAAGCACCTGATGGGTAGGCAGGCTGCCAATTATGCAGTGGTAACCCAAGGCATCCCAAGCTAACCTGAGCGATTGAACAAATGACATTGCCCAGACTCAAACATGCAGTGAGCGCTACAGGGCTCACCCGGTGCTTGTGACGACTGCCTTTCCCGACTGAGCTACTCAGGAGGTCAAGCCTTTAATTTTTAACAAAAGCATGAGCCTGACTTCCATAGGGTAGAATTTCAGTATAAAACACTTGTGCTGGGGAGGGTAACCAATCAGCCTTCACAGAATATGTGAAGAAAAGTGTTTTCTGTTCATTTCCTTTGAAAGCTCGATCACAATATGCAAATCCATATCTGTGCTGACGTGGGATCGTCAAGGGACAAGGTTTTTTTTTTTTTTTTTTTAAATGTGAGGCAGCCAAATAAGCAATTTTTTTCCAGGATGAAGAGTGTTGATGTAATTATGCTAAATAAGAAATCTAGAATCAATCACCAATGTGTATCCTATGATCTGTCTCTGAACATTGGGCAACCTTGCCAATTGACAGAAAGTCCCACATAAACACTTTCCATGCATTGCTTTCTCAGAGAGAAGGGGCATGCACACTTAAACAATTCAAAGAGCGGTCGGAGCAGCTGTGCAAATGTCTGCCTGAAATAGTTAAATAGCATAAACTCTCTAGAGCTTTCTTGGTTTTGATTAAACTGATTACAACCCTTGTCTCCCAAAAAGAGAATTTGCTCCACTTGGCACATGATGTAAATGTCCCCGTAAACTGGTTTAGATGCGAGGGCGTTAATCTTTCTAAAAGCCCTGCGTTAAGGATTACAATCAGGAGCTATGTATGGTAAGAATGTAAAAAAGGAGAGCTTTTTCGTGTAGCATTCCTTTTTCTGGGCCGTGTCCAAACAGAGAACAGAGAAGAGGAAATAAACGTTAGAGATAAGGAAGAGGACCTACGTGTTTGGGGGGTCTCGGTAGACACCTCGTTGGCATATGCCCCGACTCCATGCTTACTGCGAGCAGCCAGCATAAAGATGTAGGTGGTAAAAGGCTTCAGGTCTTTCAGGAGGTAGGTGGTTGTGGGCTCAAAGCTGATCCGTTTCTGGAGAAGAGAACCAGGAATTATGGTTTTTTGTTTTCTCAAATAGTAGGCGTTGGCATGTCATTTCTAAATTAAAACTGATGCTTGAGACATACATTTCGCCAAAGGGATTCATAGAAATGAAATATCTTGAGTGCTTTGGAGAATTTTCTTGTAGCCAAATACTGTATGTAGCAGCTATTAGCCATAATTTGGTTTAGTGTGGTATTGTGGAGTAATTACTAATACATGATATGTGACACAGAAAGGACTAGAAATAATATATATGGCCAGAAACAGTCACCTCTTCCTTTTCCTCTCCTTTCTTATAGAGGAGTTCATATCCAGTAATTTGATTGTCTTGACCATTCTGTGAGGGAGGTACCCATGACAACAGTACGCTTGTTTCTGACTTGGCTTCTGCCTTCAAGTCGGTTGGCTGGGATGGAACTGGGAATAAAAACAGAGAGAAAAAAAACACAATTTAAAAAAAGAAGGCCAATGGCACAAAACACTTACAAATGTACATAAGCGCACATGCATACACCTCACCTCCTGTCTTAGCAATGATCTGCAGGTCCGAGGACAGGGGTCCATCCCCCACAGAGGTGAAGGCCAGGACCTTGATGAAGTACGTCTTGTTGGGGGTGAGTCCCTGGATGGTGAGGAAATTGGCCCCCGGACCATTTGCTTCTCCCACAGGTTGACGTGCAGGGTGGGCTCTGTGGTATAGTACACCCGGTAGCCCATGATCTGGCCGTTGGCCTCCTCGGGTTCGTCCCAGTGGGTGATAGCGGTGGTGCTGCTCAGCATGCGACCTCTGACCTGTCGCGGCGCTGTGCTGGGGGCCTGCTCGGCCGTCCTGGCCTCGATGCCCTCGCTGGGCGGCCCACGCCCGATGTTGTTGACCGCCACCACCCGGAACTCGTAGTCCGAGTAGGGGCTGAGGCCGCCCACACTGTAGCGCGTGGTGGCCACCCCGTCGATCTCCTTGTATGTGTCCTCTGAAATCTTGGACTTGTGCTGTATGATGTAGTAGGAGACGGGCTCCGGGTTTCCAGAGTCCCAAGTTAAGGTTATGCTGGTGGCCGTCCTCTCCGTTACCACGGGGATACCGGGGGCCTTGGGCAATGCTGGAAAGACAGCAGGCAAGCACCCGTTCATGAGAAAGCCCATTTGAGCCAAGCGAGAAACTGAGAGGCATCGCAACCTTGCTAAAGCTGTGGGATATGTGTACATTTTACTGTTTAACATTTTGAAGCTAGGCTATACTGCAATTATTATTAGCATGCAAGCATCACCTTCACCATTGTCTTTGACCATTGCAGAGCTTTGCTGAAGATCATTGTGTTTATCTTGCTGCAGTCAATGTTTTAGTTATAACGGTTATATTTTAATAAAATGTGACTAATGTCCTTGAAATATATGTCCTTGGAGGAAAAGTACAAACAAATATTAAGTCTTAACATGTTCATAGAACTGTTCCTTCAAAGTATTTAACTTTACATGTTACCTCACTTATTATTTATCATTTTCAAATCCAGAATAAGCACATGATATTAATTTTAATTTAACCCACCAACAAAATCAAGCAAATCATGTGAGGTCAACCCTGGACATATTTGGATAAAAAATTCTGGACAAAAAAATCCAGCCTTTCAACGGTCAACCCTGGACATATTTTGTATGTATTATTATGACTGTCTACATATTCTGACTGTTTCTCTTTGTTTTGTCTAGGGTAAAAGAGCCACACACGTCCATGGAGAATTTGGATTTCCCAAAAGCAAGGCCCTGAAGAAATAACATGTTACATTCCAAAGAGGCCAAATACCATATAAAAAAATCAAAGCCATTTTTAAACATGTGCACTTATATGGCAAGCAATAGGTTTGGCAAGCTCCAGTGTAGATTTTTGAGTTGACCATATGAAGCAATGTTTTTTTTTGAAAGACCAGGAGCAGAGCTAGTCACCTTTGACTGTAATCTGAGCAACGGCTTCAATGACACCGAGTGTGGACATGGCCACGCAGGTGTAGTTGGCGGACTGGCGGACGTCGGTGAGCTCCAGAACGTTCCGGCCAATGGGCATATCGTCCTCCGGGGTCAGGTCCTCTGCTCCCAGCATCCACTTCACATAGGGCATGGGGGAGCCCACTGCCACGCACGTGATATTTACGCTCCCGCCAGGCATGATCTCACTGTCCGTCGGAGGGATGGAAAATCTCGGCGGGACTCGCCGAACTGGAGGAGAACACAGAGGAGGTAACATTTTTTATAAACACAATTTTTAAGAGATAATCACATTTCCCAAAAAGGAGCACATCTTCTTTTCTTTGTAATGTATTGCAAAGTTGGTGTTATAAACAACAACAAAAAATAGCTTTTTTGTTGTTGTTTATAACACCAACTTTGCAATATATTGAATCTTCAGTTCTGAACCTGAATATTCTGAATTCAGAAGTTCTGAATCTTCAATAAAAAGTAAAAAAGACACATTGGCACGCAAGGTGAATCAAAATTAATGGGGCTTACTAATGTACTATCCATGGGCTGACACAACACAAATGGCATGCACAAAGCACACCACGATACAGACAACAGTACAGAAGAAGAGGACCAACAGCATGCATCAACTTCAATGCTGGAAACTTCCAGTTACATGTTGGACCACACTGTCACATCACACACTAGCCACAGCACATCAATAAAGAACTTGTGATTCTGAAACTTTTTGCTGAATCAAAAAGTGGACACAGCCTTAAGAAACACTTATTTATGATGACATAAATATAGCATGGACCAAACTTAAATGCAAAAATTATAATAGATAAATAATGATAAAAATACAGCTCATAGGCACATTGATGAAACATGGTCATGGCTTTGGTGAAAAGTTTGGGGTCACTGTCATGCACACAAGCAGAAGGCTAACTATGAAAGTAGAACAACTGTGGATAAATAGTTATATAAAGCATCAAAAAAGGAGAAATGACATAAATGGGTGGGCACAGCAGCTTTGGCTTATGAGAAACACAAAGGGCAGTCTAATAAATGCTGCGGCCTCTAGAAAGGGAGTTCACAATGTTGGGTCTGGAAACCAGCAACAGAATAAAAAATATGGGTGGTCAATAAGTGTACCAAAAGCACAACAGGGAACTGATTTATAGGGTGGGAGAATGGATTATTATCCGCAACATAATCAGATACAACACTAAGGTGTTGGGGGGGTGTATGAGGGTATGTGAGGGTAGTATTAGGGAGAATACTTTACAGGGTTTCAAAGGAACGTAATGGGAGGTATTCAGGAAGGGGATGAGATCAGTGTTACTGCTCAGGGTTCTCCAAACCCTGGGGCAAAGGTCATTTGAGGTCACATTGATTGAATGTATCAATGGAGCATTTTGCATATCAAATGAAGAAACAATTTCATTTTCTAGTGGACCATAGCAGCTGTGGTTCCATTTAACAAAGGGTATACATTATAATTAATTTAATAAAGGAATGATGGTCTGTCAGTCAAAGACAAAATTCAATAAAATGTGGTTTTATAATTGTAGTTAGTCACAATTTGAAATGCAGCCATAGCGTAGATTTGTTTTATAATATGCTTATTATGATCCCCCAGCTGAGGATACAAAGACATGGAGAGTTCAAGAGACCTGTGGAATTGCTGGTACTAGTCCTAATAATGGCGCACTTATTAGATAATTAACAATTTTCATTAAGTCATAAAATAAATAATGTTATCCTATTAATACAAATGTCAGTGCCTTGTTCATTATGCTTTATGGCAAGAAAAAAAGCTCTTAAGTACTTAAGTATAATTCGCACTTAAGTACTCTATGATATATGTATATATATCGTCGGTTTGAAATAAAGGAAGCCAATACCTTCAAGCTGATGATTACTTTCAACCTGTTTCCATTTATATCCCTTTTTGTGATAGCACTTTTCTGTAAATTACAAAATTGTGTAACATTTTCTTATATCTACAGATCATCTGAACTAGGGCTGTGACGGTATGATATGTTCATTGTATGATAATCGTGCTACTAAATATGACGGTTTTCGGTATACCACGGTATCAGTTTTTAAGCTTAAAAAAGTATCACACAAAGTTTACAACTCTACCTGTTTATTGTATGGCTCTTTGCAGATGTTTTAATTAAAGAATAAAACAAAAAATGCAAATTAATAACTCCTTGTAATTGTATGTTTGAATCAATTTAAATCTTTCACTGCGAATTAAGCAAAAATTTTCTTTGATCATTATCAGCTTATCGGCTCTAGTACCATATTTCACTGCTCACTTTTTCCATTGTGGCATAACGCGAAGGATGATGCTCACACAGATGGAATGCAAGGTTTGACGTGTTCCCTCCTTTGGCCATTACATGTTTCCTACATTCTCTACAGATGGGAAATCCGTTCTCAACAACACCATCTTTTTTTCTGAATCAAAAGTGAGTCCACACGGATGAACGAGTTTCACTTTTGGGGGATATAATTCGTCATTACAGACCGCCTCGACATCGGAATCAGCGTCAGACATCGTAGGTTTTATAAGGGACTGCAAAAAACCAGGGTTGGGAAATACGAGGGAGCTGTCTCCACGTGCGCAATTGCTTTGTAAACAAAGCAAAATGCAAGAACAGCTAAGGAGGTGGTGGGATTAAATGACATTAGCAGACACCCCAGGTCCAGTTTTATATTATTTAATACGGGTTATTCGACATTTTAGACATATTGGTTGAAATATTTTTTCCCCACATGAAAATAGCTTTTGCCATGTGATTTACTATAATGTTTTAATATTGTGGTATACTGTCATATAGGTACACTGTCACACCCCTAATCTGAATTTGTGGATAAATGTACTCTTCATTCTCTGTTCACTTGAGTAAATGAGGGAAACCAAGTACAAGTAACTGACAAAATCTAGGAAACACTTGGGTAATTGCAGGGTTCTGGCAGCTCTGTTATGGTGTGGGGTGCATTTCCTTGGCATAGTTTAGGTCCACTCGACCCCTTGGAGAGCAAGGTAAATTACAATAAATACAAAGCCACCAGAGTGATCACCTTCATCCTATGGTGAAACATTTCTATCCTGATAGGAGTGGTTTCTTCCAGCATGACAATGCCCCTTCCATAGGGTACAAGTGGACACTGAACGGTTTGGTGAGCATGGAAATGATGTAAACCAAATTCCATGGCCATCTTAGTCACCATATCTTCATCCAATTGAATACTTATGAGAAATTCTAGAGCAGCGTCTGGACAGCATTTTCCACCACCATCAACAAAACACCAAATGATTGAATTTCTCATGGAAGAATGGTGTTGCATCCCAAGAGTTCAAAATACTTGTAGAATCTATGCCTTGGGTGCATTGAAGCTGTTCTGGTGGCTCATGGTAGCCCGACGCCCTATTAAAACACTTCATGTTGGTGTTTCCCTTATTTTGGCAGTTACCTGTATATTGAAAGCAGGTGCGTCCACATAGACTTATGCCCCGCCAACCTGTAACTTGGCGAATGGCATATCTCTAATCCCTACTTTTTTTGTTCATCTTTATCAAGGGTGTGAATTAATGTGAAGTTGATTGTACAAATTATCATTGTGATTTCTTGGTTGCAATCATTAGTGCCTATTGATTTGGCTCTGAAATCATCTGTAATATGTCTGTAATTACTAAGGATCACGGTGAGGACTGATATATACACATTCAGCTTGAACTGCATGAAACAAGAAAACAAAAATAAAGGTATATTTCCAGTCATTCATTCGGGGTGTCTACAGGTTGTAAAAAGCATGACTATTCAGATCAGTGGAACTTCCTCCAGAAAGGAGGCTCATACTTTCGTCTAATACACCATTTCAACAGTAATTTGCACCCCCTGAAGTAGTCAAGGGTGTTGGCATAAGTGACCCAAGCAGGAACACTGAACAATAGATGGAGAGAAATACCATTGGTTGAGGCCAATCCATTCCAGAAATGAATATTCCCAGCATGCACCACTGTTTGTACAGTCAATCATCATAGGCAAGGCAAGAACCGGGTATTCACAGAGAAACACAGACAAATGTAATAATATAATGACATAGTGCAGCAATATTTTAATAGATGGTTAAAAGATCACACCAACCTTCTCGCAGCTCTGAGGGAGGGTTTGATGGAGAACATAATAAAATAAGGAAAGGAGAAACACAGGGGAAACACAGAGAGAGGTAAAAGCCCATAATCAAGGCATTCAACGTCTCATCTTTAGATCTCTTTGAAGCTCTTCTGTCAAAATTTTGTCTGCATATTTCTGAAATCTCTGTTGAAATAAGGTCAATATAAGCATACTGTGGTATAACCTTAAGTTTGCATGATGAAATTGAAAGCAAGTGTGTTTTTTAATAAAAGTTACAAAAGTATTATACATAATACATAAATTAATTGAAGCTTGCTTAATTCTGATTCTCATACATATGGACAGTACATATGGAAGTACAATGGGGTTTGACTGAAAGGAGATTTATAAAACCATACCTAAGAATTATTTGAAAGGTTGTTTTGTAAGACAGAATAATTAAGAATATTTCACAATTTAAAAAATATTTTTAAAATCCACTAAATTATAACATGTTGAAATACCTTCAAGGCTTAATTAAAGTTAAGTCTATATTCTATGGTTTGATATATTACTGTTTTAACTTTCTGTCAGAACGCAATTCTAACAAAATAAGAAGATATAACAGTATCCCCTGAAAAGAAGAAGAAGAAGAAGAGGAAGGAAGAAGAAGAAGAAGAAGAAGATGAACCTGTTTACTGAGAAAAGGGCATTTGTGTGGGAAGTCCACCCACTCTCTCATACATCCAGGAGTAAAAAAGCAATTAGTAACACGCCGAGCAATCAAGCCATTAGAGTTAGCAAAATTCAACAGAAACAACAAACCTAGAGCATGGGTTCAACCAATGCAAGATATTAATACTGTGCAATTAAAATACACAACAAAAGATACAAATAGTTATTGCAATTGCATTCCTTCTTTGTTGTTTTTCTGCAGCAATTGAGCACCACTGTTTTAGTTTTTTTAACTTGTATTTTCCATACCTCTGACGTATAGGTTGGCGGGGGCCGAATATCTAGTACCATCGTTGTTGGTGGCAACGCACTCATACTTCCCCTGGTCGGATTCTTCGCTCTGCTCGATCTGGAGGGCACCTGGGTGGGGAGAGAAAGCATGGGGCACAGGGGCCAGTTAAAGACGGCCCCCTCGGATGGACACCACCATCAAAGCCTTCGCTCAGTGTCCTGATCAGCCACTATCTGTGGCGGACCGCCCACTTGATGCCGTGATACAGTATTTACAGGATTTGCTCGGTTTCTTTGATTTGCCTCTGGCCAGCCCTTATGAAAAAGTAGTATATGTTCAAAGATGATTTTTTTGCAATAACATTATGTTTTTTTGTCACATGTTACATACAACTATACTTATATCAGGTACGCTGCTTGTTATTTTATGTACATATTGTAGAATATCTATTGTAAAGAAAATATATATTACATTTTTTTGTTATTCAATGTTATATCATAAACAGCATATATTACTTTTTATTTGGGCAGACAGAGCTAATATAGAGAAACAAACTTGAACTTTTAACTTCAAAGCTGAAATTTTGAGTCAATTTCAGTCTAAGGTCCAGATTCGATGTAACCTTATGTGTTTTGTCTGTACTTGAAGAAAATAATTTAAGCAAGTGTTACATGTTTTATCTTATACAATATTATCCATTAATTTTTTAGACAGCTAAACACATAATGTTGTATAAGAAATTAAATTAATAACATTTGCTTATCTCACACAGAAGACATTGCCTTTAGACTGAGTCATTAACGCTATAATGAAATGTTTTCTACTGTTTTGGGGCATACTTTAGCAAAAAAATAAAAAAATTCTTCAAAAGAAAGAATTTGTATATATATGCAAGCTTTATTTATCATATAGATAAAAATGTAGTATCTGTAGTCATATAGCATAACACACCCCTAGCATAAGGGGATATTGAATAAATTGAGCCCATGCAACCAAAAACTGTGCATATATGTGAAAAATATGTGCATATTTTGCAAAAATTTAGATAAACATAAAATTCTTTCATGCGACGATACCGCAGCATTTTACATTTTAAATTAGGCTTGCGTAGAAAAGCCGCATATGTACAATTCTGAGAATGGAGCAATAAATGCTGTACTTGTCTGTGGCTGATGGAATTTTTTTAATATTATGTTAAAAAATAACGTTTAAAGTTAACCTGGAAAGACAGACAACAAAGGACCTTGAGGAACATGGAAGAACTGTATGACAATAGCAAGGGACAAGTCCTCCAAAAGTGCTATGTGGAGGAATCAGATATGTAGCTTTACCTAGCTAGCTTGTTACTAACCACTAGTGACTTTTGTCGGTAGTATGCTTAAGCTTAGCTGGCTGCATTAGGAGGAACTACTACGTTTTTTAATATTTTAAACTTCCTTGACTAGCTACTAGCTAGCTGTAGCTATATGTCAGTAAGAAATCAATTCATTTCTATATTTCCAATTGATAATTCACTGTCCTTCCACAAATTCAAACTATAACTAATCAAAAGGAGAAGTTACTGATTATCTGAAAATATAATAAATATACAAATATATGGTTCTTTGTTGCATGGGCTCAATTATGGATTACATTTTTTTTACAGTAAGTGTCACAGTTATAGTTCATATTATATATTGCCAATTTATATAAAAATGAAACAAAAAATCAAAAGGGTGTTTTGACTAGAAAACTCTAGGTCCTTTGTGCTAGTTCGCAATTCTGGAGTCATGGGTGGGGGCAGTCTCTGCAATATAAAACATTTCATTTGACTGATCAATATGAGAATGGGTGAAAACTGCTTCAAGGGAAGCATGGCTTAAATCAAAAAAAGGTTTACAATTTACAAAAGCAGCATATCAAGAGTAAACAGTTGAAAATAAATAAAGACAGGAGTATAATTCATAGCGCTACTCTTAGTGAGGTGGGGAAGGGGGGTGGGCGCGGGTGGGGGGGTGGGCACGGGGGCGTTTGACTTCATTTGATAGAAGTCAACAAAAATTGCAGCGCGTACGGGGGTAAAAAAACAGGAAAGTGCTGCTTTGATTTAAAAAAATTACAATAAAATAAAAATAAACATAGTAAGTTAACCCAAAATATTGCTACAAATTACAAAATAGCTGACATGCAAATCTCTCCAAGAACAAGACGTGTATGTCAGTGCAACTTACAACCTTTTGTCAACCCTTAGCTGAAAAATAAAATGCAGTTGTATTAGAAGACAAATTCAAAATTATGGCCTTAGCCAAACAAGAAAGCAACCAACTACTGCTGTGGCTTTGATTGGGCTATTAAAAGACACACCCATAAAATCCACCAATGGGATCAGCAGTGTGGTGTCACAAAACCCAAGAAAATTGCTTTATGCATCAACCGTTCTGACACTCCAGTCATACAGGTAAAAGTGGCAAAAAGGACCTGGTGAGCCCAATGCAAGCGTTATCCTTTCCCAAACCCTGAAGAATTTTAAAAAATGTCAAAAAGTAAAAGAGCCCTCAACCCAAGAAAAAGAAGAAAGTAGGTGGAAGAAAAAAAAGCTCCACAGAAACTTTATCAAAAAAGTAGTTGTTTGGGGCTTTTTTTAAGAAAGTAGTAGAAAGTAAATAGAGGAAAGAGGAAAAAAAGCTTGCAAAGATAGAAATCATTTATTTGAAAAGTAAAAAAAAAAGCACAAGAAGCAGAGGAGAAGCAATGTTGTCTTCAGCATGTCTGCGTGAATCCACACCATCTGAGTTTATAGTGCTGAACAAGAACAGCTAAGGGGGAAAAATGTTTGGTTGTTTTAGTTGGACAAAAAGAGGGACACATGAGTCGCTGTGACTGTGTGACTTTGGCTGCAAAAGCCGAGAAATGAGGAAAGGGGGGAGGGAGGGGCGGGAAGGAGGAAAAATTGAATTCTGATATGCTTTCTCGTATCGCAAAAAGCATATCGTATTTGAAAAGATAAATAAACACGTAAATAAATGCACGTCTTTTCAAACAAAAAAAAGCGGATACAAAGTGGACATGGAATGGCAAGTCAATGGCGTTAACTTAACGGAACAAATAAGTAGGGATGATGGTAAGGAAGCAATGCATTGTTGTTTGGGTTACAGGACAAAGGTAGGGCGGATGGAGGGGTGACCGAGAATGAATAATTTCATTCTGTGAACATTAGTTCAGCACTCTTACCTCTTATTGGTGTACCACCTGGGTGGATAATATGAATGCAAATAAGATTAGAAAGAAGAAGCATTAGTAGAAGAAGAAGGAGGCTGGGGCTTTGGAAGAAGAATCAAATTAGATTTAACAGAGTAAGTCAATAAAAAGGTACTAGAAGGAAGAAAGAGAGATACAGGAAGAGAGAGAAAGAGAGAGATTGATTTACTCAACACAGAATTATCATAGATAGCAGTAGCAGGTCAAAGAGCAAGTTGCACAGCGTCCCATAGGGGAGGTGCCATTTGGAAGTGACTTGGCTTCTGAGAGAGTACTTAGCAGGTACTGAAGGACTTAAGGAGTTTGGGTATCAAGGGGAAGAGATATAAATGGGAAGCCTTAAATCCTTAAGATTAACCATAAATCCCTGACACAGGGACTTTTTACCTCTACAGCATACTAAGAACACCACTACTTTATATCGATAGAGAAATAGACAGTAAGGGAGTGAGTGAGTGATTGAGTGAGTGAGAGAAAGAGAGAGTAAGTATCATACAGGTGAAAGCAGGAAGGGAAGTGCTATTTTTTTCTGGTGGGTACATGGCATCTACTTAACTACAACTAAGTGATATTTGTGTGCTCCAGACAGGTGCTTTTAAGGTTGGTACGACAACAACTGTGTGGGAGTGTATGCCACTACGGAAATAAGGTGACTACACTAACTGTTAGTAAAATGCATGCCATGCATTTTAATAATAGTTGGAACATGAAAATTAGTGGGAGTGAAGTGTGCTTCAGATCTAAGCACTTACCAAAGGATTCTGGAGAATTAAAATACGGAGAGAAGAAAAACAGCATAGAGATATCATTATATTCTTGAGGATTTGGTACAAATTTTTCAGTTAAAGCTTTATATACTCTACTTCACAGGAGAATTTATGTCTCATTCTTACATGAAAAAGAAGGTTAATTTACAACAGTACTGCTGACAACAAGCAAAAAGCAAGTTAACAAGACGGACTGACATTACAGGACAGGTCAAAGCTGAGAATTCTGGGAAGACAGATGACCAAACAGCTTAGACGCTAATGCTATCATTACCAATGGCTACAAGTATATCTATTCTATATTTAAGGAAGTTTATTCTCAATGATCAAATTTTTTATTTAAAAAAATCTCTAACATTTTTAAATATAGAGCAAAACGTAGAAATTCGGGGGTCGGGAAAGGGAATATTAGGGTTATGCCATGGGCAGAAAGAAGCAGAAAGCGGGAATCTACATTGAAAGCAGGGATTGTAGATCCAGAGAGTTTAAGGGCTGGGGGGGGCTATTGCGCGACCTCACACACTACTGTGGCTAATTTGTTTCGGAAAAATATTCCAGTGGAAAAAGAACCGCGGTTCTCAACGCCCAAGTCAAGGCGACTTCTCGCAACTTTTTTAAAATACAAAAACAAACACCAACACAAACAAAACTGTAATGTATTAGTGCGAAGGGAGGGTTAGGATCCACGATCAGATCCACAGTTAAAAATGCTGATAGGATACTAAAGACAGGATTTTGTTAATGAATTCTGTGGTCTCCAGTTGGCAGTTAGTTTGCTTGTTATTATGGAATGGTTAAAAACCAAGGATACCCTTTTACACGTTCCAAATGAAGCCCAATGTTGAAGTTTAAACTTTTCTTTAAAAAATGTTTTGGAAAATAAAAATAAAATACATTTTAAGTGAATCCGTCATACTGCGCAAAAGCAGCGGAGGACAAACTAATCGAAATATTAAGTCACAGCAGTGAGCAATGTGGAGTAGAAGAGAAGCCACAAACACACAGGACACTCAACATCAGAGACAGGGATGACACAGACTAAGTCAGACACGGAAGAGGAGTGGAGTAGGAACAATATTGGTACCTACGGAACAAACCAAAATGAAAGAGGAGAAGGGATAGCGAAAACCAACCAAAAAAGAAAAGAAAAAAAAAAAAGATTCTTGGTAGAACTGGCTCCGATAGCAAGACCCTACCTGATCGTAACTGCTTGATGCGCCCGTTATTGTTGGTGGTGTTAACAGGCAGGAAATCCTTGAACCAGGAAATGTCTGGGTCCGGGTTCCCGCTGGCGGCACACAGCATGGTGGCTGTGCGGGTTCGTTCCACCACTTTCAGCTGGGGGCCCATGTCTATGGTAGGGAAACCAGGAGGGAGCTGGTCCTCTGAAACACAGGAAACCACACGGTTTTCATAAAAAAATCCCACTATTTTAAAAGAGAGTAGATAAGATCCTGGGCTGTGAAACATAAATTCCGTAATTCCCACAGGGTTGACCATCTACAGTACTGCTGCAGATGTTGAGGGAGGGAGATAGATATTGTAAATGATTATACAGCATGTTACAGAAAATGCCTCATTTTCACACACAGTACTGTGCAAATGATTTTGAAATCACGAAGCACAAATTTAAGCATATTTTTTTCAAGTAGCTGATTTAAGTTATGTATTTCTTCTTAATTCATGCAGATGACATAAATAATGCACAACAATAAAAATCACATTTCAACAATGGCAGTGCAAAAGACTGCTGCCCTTTTTTTTTCGATGACAGAAACGTGGACCATGCTTAAAATGAAGTACTATTGGAGCAACCCTCTGGCACTGTATTTGCTTACCTTCACGTACGAGCGTGAGGGCTTTTGTTTTGGAGTTATATGAATACTGGTCAGGGGCACGCCTCTTGAAATGGCAGCTGGGTGCGTGGCACTGGCTGAGGGCTCCCATCTTCGACAGAGAGCTGAGAGCAGCTGACCCGGAAAGTGCTTATCCGCACTGCACAACAGAACGGCGCCTTCTGACCAGTCGCCCGAATTCACCAGCAAAAATTACGCCAAAAAAAGTATGCCAGAAAACCTCCCATTATGATGGCCACTAGAGACACCTCCCCTTCATGCCCTGCCATTGAACTCTCCCCTCTCAAGGCTCTGATGGTTACAGATGGCATTCTGCCACTGTAAAATGAGTCAGCACCACGGCTGGTTTCGAATTAGATTTTTGGCTTTTCAAACACATAATTATGGTTCCGGATCTCCTTGTTCAGATTCCCCGTGCTGTTGTTTTGAATAACATCAAATCAAATAAATAAATAACGATAACAGTAGGGGAACCTGTACCATGCTCTTCTCATACTTTATTACTGTACGTATATGTTAATATTTCCATAATCTGTGCGCAGGCTATGCAATATCCCCTGCTTTAGAGAGGCTTCCAAACATCATTTTGGTAATATCAGATTCCCTTTTGAAAACTCAGTGCTTTATATCTGCTGCTTATATCGCATCTTCAATCTCAGGAGATGCGCCTGACCCAGTTTCAAGACAAACCTTCAACAAGACTATCACGTTACCAGGTTTTCTCCCCCTCCATATCAGCTGATGTGTGGAGAGCGCTCTGGTACAAAATGACAGCTGTGCATCACCAGGTGGGTGCTACATATCAGTGGTGGTAGAGATGAATTACCACTCCTGTTCCCTGTAAAGCACTATGGAACTCTGACATGAGGCTCAAGACGCTACATAAACACAGAATGTAATATTATAGAAGTGTGGATGTCTACTTGACATGATGGGAATATGGATGCCTTGTCCCTTCAGCTGAAGCAAATTATGGTTTGTTCTTTGCTACAGGATATAAACACCCTGTTTCACCCATACAGGGTCAAGACATTGGCTTTTGCTCTTGAGCACTGAGAAAACATTTTCTTTGAACAAAACAGAGAAGTGAAGGCCAATATAAGCTAGTCTGTCCACAGAGATCTCTGTAGCAAGCTCATCCTGGCTAACCACTAACTGCTTTACAAGCAAGGCAGCTCTACGTCGAGAACACTGACAGTTTGATTAGAATGGCTTTGACCCGTACAAACAGTACCCAAAATGTATTTGTCTGACCTTTGCTTCTATTTTTGTCCTGCACCTGACTGCTCCATGCTCCCGAATATGTTTGTATACAAGCACTAATGGGCACAACAAGGACAAAGTGGTTTGCATACCAATGAGAAACGGTGTGCCCTAACCGTTACATTCCCGTTTTTTAACAAGGATAATTCAATTCCTTCCCCTCTCCCTCGTACACAGCACCTTTCCGAGCCATTCTCTTCATTACATTTTCATGATGAACACTGCAGTCTAACTGCTTTGCTTAGCCTGATCCGTAATGCACTTGCCTTTCAGGTAACTGACCAAACAAAAGCATCTATGCATTCAAAACAAAAAAAAGATCATATTTTAGCAATATACATATATATTTTCAATTGTAAAATGTATCTGATCATCTATTTACAGTGTTTCTCCTACAAACATGTTGAATCAACATCCTTATTCATACGTTTTTATTATAAACTGATACCTTGAAAATATATATCTGAATAGGAACACGCCTAAAAGAATATGTGTACACTAGCTATATCGAATATAATACAGATGAAAAATAATCAGGCAATCGAAAGAAATATCATGACATGAAATACAATAATAGGAATTATTAAATGGTGCCAAAAATAATTTGCCAGTGTTTCTCTTAGGAGAGTGAGAGTTCCAGAAGTTCCATCAAGAGAAACTCAAAATTTAAAAATTTGCCAGCAATCTGGAATGCCTGGGTAATATGGATGCTGTAACATATTGTAATAGAAAGCCCAATAACAATGGACCTTTGATATTCAGACAGGCATTCTCCTATTTCCTTCAATTAAATGTTTGCTAATGATGTTCCATCCTGCTACTCCTTTGTGCAGCTATGTGAAGGCATGTGCCGAACTCATCTTAGGCATCTTAAGCTTGTTAGTCCAAACTTAATTAGTCACCTGTGATTCAAATCTGCATTGACCTCCATTGAGCTATTTAGTTCGGTCACTGTAAAAGTCCACTAAATGTCAGTTAATAACTCTTGGTGAACTGGATATTTTTTGGGTTATGGAGAGAATTTGAAATGTCAAAGACCTCCAAAAAAATGAAATGAATTGTTATATAGCTGCTATTTGTATTGTTTTTATTTAGAGCTTCATCACAATTAAGGCTATTGGCTCTCTTAATGTTTTAGTCTTGGGTTGACTAGTATTATTTGTCTTTACTATTCACAGTACTGACAAAAATAAGAAGGCTTTCCTAATGTAAACTATTATCTATTTTATAATCTTCACGACTTTGTACCGCTATGGTGTTGCATTGAAAAAGCTCACACTTGACATTTGCCTTGACATCACAGATCAATCAACGAGAAGGGGGGTGGGGGACGAAATTAAATATCTTTAGGGAGTAGGTAGGCTGCCGAATGCATGCTTCTCAGATGTCTGCTGGAGCCCAGTTTGCTCTCCCATGTGTTGAAACCCACTACATGACCTCCACAACATGTTTCCCATTAGCGGTAAATACCACAACTGGTAAGGATCTGCTAATTTTAGCACATTTGCGGTGTGTTGAGGTACCTCGTTGAGAGATGCTACAGGCTACGTGGACTCTATTAATGTCTCAGATTGCAATCAATCACACTCTGTGCAAATGGGAATGGGGAGCTGGTAACTCGGGACGTTGAAAACAAAGAGCAATATCCTTCAAGTGTCCCTGTGAGGAAATGCAAAACCAGCATCCTGTCCCAGTGCAGGAAGCAGAGAGTACCTGAAATACTTAGTGGATCAGTGAGACACCTTTTATCCCTCTCAGATAATCATGCAACATTAAGACCTTGCCTGGCAACTGACTGGCTGCACATGCCTTTGTCAATCTTCACACCTATGGTATCCATCACTGTGATGCACAGGCACATCCACATGACTCATCCTCTGCTTGGAATATCACTGGATATTTGGGGTTTTCACATTAAAGTACTTTCTCTCCCAACTTGCTAACTCTAAATGTGTTCAATTCAGCAGCTGCTGAACTCAGTCTGTATTTAGAAAAAGTAGTTTACTTATATTTGTAGGCCAATTTCTTTCCTATTAAAAAATGCAAAATGCAACTCCTCTGTCAATCCGGGGTGAACGCAGACACTTATCCTCTGAAGTGTGTGCTGCCAGCTGTCGCTTCTTTTTTCTTTGCAGTTGAACTATCAGTCATGACGCTGGCGGACTACATTTCATGCACAGCTAGGCAGACTGCAGATGCCTGATTGACCATATTTTACACTTTTTACATTTTAAGCATTTAGCAGACGCTCTTATCCAGAGCGACTTACAAGATGCGTATAAATACATGGTAGGAACAATCATAGCTCGCGCAAGAGATCAGTGCAGTAATACAGCGATAGACATCATTGCAGGCAGCTGCGTACCATACCTGTAACACTGGGAAGGAAAAGGTTATACATTTTTTTATTTTTATGGACCACAGTGGTCAATCTTGCATGATGAATCAGTGCACACCATGGTGATGCTATAGCCAGTTGAGTCCGAATTCCACCCACAGCCAGCACTGACTTGGTCAGGATTAGATTCTGGACCATCTGGTGCATCACTAAACCAAGTGGTGGTGCTTTAGCTGGACCTGCCACCTTGGAGGACATCACTTATGCTACTTCGAAACATAAAATGATTTCTTATGTCACACATAGTGGCGTTAGTGTAACGCCGTATCAGACCTTGCTCAAAGCTCATGAACTCAGCACTCAGTACTCAGAACGACAGCTTCTCTAGCTGACCATGGAAGGACTTTCTCTATCCCCATGTCATACAAAACCACAGAAGGGTGACAGGGCTGGGAGAGCATATGAAGGTGTATTTAACACAATATGCGTATTTAACTGATGAAGGACAATTCCACAGGGGAGTCATTCAAAAGCTTTTTTTGGACCTTCATCAAACATTTAAATGAAAGCCAAAAGAACTTAAATGAACTGGCAAGCAAATCCAATACTCTGCAAGACGTCTGTTCTCTTCATAAACTGGTTTACTGGCAAGTGCTGAAAAAATAAGCCTTGGACAAAACAAACAAGCAATCAAACAAGCAAATGAATAAATGCGGGGAAAACAACCACACAAGAAACATGTTCAGTGATTTGATAATGTGAAATTCTAGCAGTTTCTTATAGCCAATGCTTTTACTTGCAGCTTGTTGACTGAATAAATGAACAAAAGTGCTTATTTATTACTGTTCTGGAAACACGTCTTTTGTTTTCCTAGGGTAGGAGTAGGGTAGAAGTGAAAATGTATGTATTGTTTTCTGAATAGTACCACCACCATTTATGCATAGAATGTATATTTATGAATACAAAATATATACATTTGAGGACACCTATAACATTTACATATTCCTCTTTCTTACATTAGATTCTATTGTCTACATCCATCTGTGCTATAGGTGGGCATTAAGAGAATGCAGGTAGTCTCTGTCTATAAAAGTGCCGTGAGCTGACATACGCATGCTCAAGGTTCTGAAGGACAGGAATGAAAGGTATGTGGAGCAAAGTGTGTGTGGGGGGGGAGAACATTCTGGAGTTAAGTGATAGGGCCCTTTAGGGTGTGCTTTGTTCAAAGCCTGCGGGTAATTGGTTGTCTGAGCTGGGGCCGTTTGCAGGTGATTCAGATATTTCACCGTTATCAGCTTTGCTCGTGTGTGAACAACTGTGCCTCGTTAAAATGGGTTCATCTTTGTGAAGGCATGTGGGGAAATATAGCACACTATCAGTGATGATCACATGATGCAGAAATAATTCTCCCATCAAACCCTGAACTCTAATTGCATAAACTGGTCCCACTCCTGTCCCAAAAGCGCTATCTGAAACTACCCATTGTGAGAACCCAACACGGGTAAATCAGTCAAGTCGTGTGATTATAATTGACCGACATAACTAATAAGCTCCATAGGAAGACACTCAATAAAGGTAATTACCTCTCAGTGGACTAAACTTACATTTAGACATGATTAGTTAATGTTCACCCCACCAGCATTGGTGAGTTTATTTAAAGACGCATTAATCTTGCGATGCTCACCTAAATCTGGTTTTCACAGCGTTGCTAATTACGTTATCTCAGGCAGACGGTTTCATTAAACTGCATGAAGCGGCGGTTGAAGGGAGAGGAAGCTCCTCTTCAGTCGCCTCACGTTCGTGTCTTATTGATACATGCAAACACGTCTGTCTTATGAATCCATCATGTGTGTCAAAGATGAAAAAAAATCGGCCTTTGAATCAGATCACTTCATTTTCCTTCATATGGGCATATGATGCCACACTTTATATTTATGTGTGTAAGTGCACAAGGTCTTCATAAATCACAAGGTCATGCCATAAACCCTACATACGAATGACATTACCCCTCCATAAAAGCACTTATAATGGATAGAATCTGTTTATACAGCTCACAGAGACCTATATATAAAATAGTATAGTACAGACTTATTTATCATAGGTATACACCATGCTCATGAATGAGCTATGCATGTATTATGTCTTGTGTAAAGTCTTACAAAGTTACATTTATTATAACGTCTTTCATATTGCGTATTTAATATGCTCAATGACTTCAGTCTGAAGTTACGGATCATGAACCCGAATACGTTGAATGCACACCCCAGACCAGTTCAGGAAGCACTGGAACGTATATTACAATATGCCACACAGTCTTCAGGTTGGATTAAAATGAACAGCTGTTTTACTACAGACACACAACACAATAATGAATAAATAAACACAAATGCAAAACTACCTAATAATCATCTGCCTATCCTTTAAAGTATTAATTCGGAGCCGCAAATGGACTAAATCTTGCCTAAAGTAATTTCTTACCCGTACAGAGCCAGGTTTCCCAGCTCAGATTTGAGGCATTTGCGCAGTGAAAATTCTTCAGGGTCGGAATGAGAAATATTTTGGGTGTTATGATGGATATTTGCAGTGGCTATTACCTTCTTACAGTCAGCGATTAGTGCTCTGGGTGGTGCACAGTGGAGGAAAGGCTTGTTGAAAAGCACGTTGTGGAATTCTCCACACTGAAGAAGACGGATTACAGTAATTGGGCCAGATTTTAAGGAATCCTAAAAGGAATATACAGCTGTCTGAATTCTTGGTCTTCTAGCATACCCCAACTGTACAGTAGGGCATTCACGACTGCTGCATTTTAGTAGTCATCAACTACTCCCAAAAAGTAGTCGAGTAGTCGATTAATCGCGGGAGATATCTTTCTTTTTTAACCCAATAACAATGATCAATTCTCGTCAAAAAGGTCTCAAATACAACCAGTAAAGGGTTAACTAATGTAGGCGGGACCAACCTGGGGGTAGGTGAAATAGCAGAGTCCTCCATTGGCTCTGAGAGGCTGTTTACAAATGATTGGACTAAACCCCCAGAAAGCTTGTCTGAGCTGGAGATACTGTTTGACTGCAGTAACAAAAGCGACTGCTTTCTTGCAGGGATAGCGGAAGTGTTTCCTTCTCTAAATACCTTAAATTCAGTTTATTTAACATGGCATAATGTAGAAAATGATTGTTCAAACAAATCTATGTTCAACAACAACCAAAGTTATGTCCACCTTCACTCGTTAGAAGCGTTAGAATAACCTACTATGATGCATTATGATTAGCCTACATACTCAAACATTTTGAAATACAAGATCAACTTCGGATATAACTTGTGAAACTACTGGGCATCCATTTGAGCTCTCACTTGGGGTACTGGTGGCTGGGATAGCCAGGTAGCTTTTGGCAAGCTTGGCCAGGCAGGGGAACTGCTTCTCATTGCGAATATCCTTCACAATGAAATTGACTAACATACCTGTTATTTTCCTTTTTCTGTGGTCGGTGATCGGACGTTTGGAGAATTCTCCGATTGTCGTCTGCCTAACGTTACTTGGTTCACTCTGTTGGCGCTTCTCCTCGCTAACGTTGCCGCTGCTAGCCATAAGCGGGTGTAGCTTTAAATGGTTATGCATAGCGCTGGTACTGTTGTGGTACTTTAGGGTAGCCTTACATATATTGCAGCTGACGGTTTTATCTGCTCTAGTAAAGTATTTCTACACTGTTGATTGTAGTCGAGCATTGGGACGTACATCCATGTTTCTTTCTGCCTCTTGCATGTATGCTGCTTTAGCGCCCACACTGCACAGTGATCTCCATGACAACTATGACTTGTCAACAACTACCCACAGCGCCCCCAGCTGCATATCTGCTGTAGATGCATTGCCACTGCTTTATTACTGCACTGTGCTAAAACCACAGATGAACGATTAGTCTACAACGATGCACAGTGTCGACTAGTGGTTTTGATAGTCGAATATTCGAATAGTCGACTATTCTGTGAAACCCCTACTGTACAGTAGACCAAGTGAGAAAGTACCTTTGGATGTAGTGCTTTTGAAACAATATGCTATTCGATAAGAACAAAGGACAAGCACATTTTGCTTGGAGTGGATACAGACAGACCTTGGTCGCCAGCCAGACTCAGATGGTTGAACAGATCCTGCCCTCCTGAATCATTCTAAGCTGTGCGAAATGTGAATTTCCGACACATTAATTCATATTTTAAGTGCAAAATAAAAAAATGGGCAAAGAAATCAGAAACACTCTCTTATTTTCATCAATCACTTCTTAGTTTTTTAAGTCTGCGGGAAGAAACAGGAATCGCACATGATTTTATTTGCTTCAAATTAGTTGTTTCATGCTGGGATGATTGCGGTTTAATTGTGTCAGTTTAATTAAGGTTTGTTTTTTTGTGCACTTAAGGCAGCGCGGTCCGTGCATGTGTGCGTGTGTGTGTATGTGTGTGCGTGCATGTCGGTTCGTAGGTGATCGCGTGTGTGCATGATTGTGTGTCTGTATGGGTGTAGGAAAAAAATACTCTAATGAGATGACCTCAAATAAGAGAAAAGGTACAGAATGGACCTAGCAAGGCCTTGGGCATGAAAAATGGCACTGGGGCCTGGAATATATCATTCGATAAATCATCCCTCAGACATGGGTGATACCCTGGCCTGGGATAAAACCTTCCAAGAGGTGGTAATTTATGGATGACCAGTACCTGAACACACTCATAATCTGACTATTATGGGTGATCAGGCAACTGTCAGTGTTCAGTACATGTGAAACTGTTCTATTGTTCAGGGTTGCCAACGGTTAATCATGTGAATCCATACTGCTAATCACAGCCCACAGCATCCCATGTCATAGTTGGGTGTGGGCAAGGCACTCAGGTTTCATTATTTGAGGTGAAAAATCGTTGTGGTCACAGCAGCCATTGGAGCTTACATTGTGTTCTCATGGTGTTTAATATGGCCCTCTGAAAGATTTTTGAAAAAAAGCTGAATAATGTTTGAAATTGCTGGGATTTTTAATGAAAGGTGAGTCACAAATTACTAAATGAAATCCCCTGCTTCCACAATGTGTATCTTGGCCCTGGTTCAACAGATGCATTCAATTATGTTTTCTTTCGCAATCAAGAGGAACCACTTAATTAGGCTTTTGTTTCCCCTCTGACAGAATTACTCCAATGGGCATAAGAGGTCTTGATTAACAATGCAGGCAGTGGGTCTGATTGGTGCCAACTCTGATGTAATTTTGTAACATTTTTCTCTTTCTTTTTGCACCTGCTATTTTCCCTTTTCTCCTGGAAATACTTTTCACACTGCAGCAAAAGGTCTCCGTCTTGTGTTTTGTACATCCCTGATAAAAAGCTAAATAATCAACAGACAGTATTCTTCTTGGACAGTCTATAAGAATAATCATTTAAATGTGTCAGATTTTCATCTCAGAAAAATAGCACCCCAAAATACTTTGCATTTCTGTCTAGCATCAAACAAAAAAACAAAAACATAATTATATTCAGGTCACACCTTACCATCCTTTTGTGTTATTATTATTCCCCATGTAAATGTATATTTCACAGAATTTATTTTAGCAATGGAATGAAAATGTGTTATTGAGGTATCAACTCCTGGTGTCAACAGTTTTTTTAATCTAATCTATGATTTAAATGTATACTTCCTTTCTCTTCAGACCACATTTCACTCTGCCAAGGCAGATAAATTATATATATTTTTTGTAACGCAAGTAAAGAACATATAGGTAACTGCCACAATAGAGGAAACACCAAAATATAGTGTCTTAATAGGGCGTTGGGCTACCAGGGACCGCCAGAACAGCTTCCATGCACCTTGGCATAGATTCTACAAGTGTTTGGAACCCTACTGGAGGGATGCAACATCATTCTTCCACACAAAATTCCATCATTTGGTGTTTTGTTGATGGTGGTGGAAAACGCTCTCTCAGGTTCCGCTTTGGAATGTCCCATAAGTGTTCAATTGGGTTGAGATCTGATAACTGAGATGGCCATGGCATATGGTTTGCATCGTTTTCATGCTCAGCAAACTATTCAGTGACCACTCGTACCCTGTGGATGGGGGCATTGTCAACCTAGAAGAGACCACTCCCATCAAGATTGAAATGGTTTCATCATAGGATGAAGGTGATCGCTCAGAATGTCTTTGTATATATTGGCATTTACCTTGCCCTCTACGGGGTTGAGTGGATCTACACAATGCCAAGAATATTCACCCCACACCATAACAGAGCTGCCAGAATGCTTCATTTAATAGTATGCCATTTAGTATTTGTATTTGTATTATCCAAAGCAACTTACAGTAATGAGTGCATACATTTTTCAGTATATGTGGTGCCAGTGGGAATTGAACCCACAACCTAAGTGTTACCAACGCCATGTTCTACCTACTGAGCCACACAAAACCACTCAAGTGTTTCCTTTATTTTGTCAGTTACCTGTACTTTTCTAAGATCTGATTTCCTGTACAAAATACTCACTGCCAGTTAAACAATAATCATTAGTGATAATTCTGTTAAGGTTTTTGGAACAGGCAAAAATGGCTCTTGAGTTTCCTTCATTATAACCTTCATATAACAGGTGAAGGAAAATTGTGAAAAAGAAAAAAAATGCTTACAGCATATTAATAGTTGTAAAAGAATAGCCAATATTATAATATTAATAAACAATATTAATTAGGAAATGACAATTGTTTTTATCTGTGCAGTAAATAGCGAGAGGGAGGTGTGTTCAAATATTTTTGTCAGGAAAAGTGCTATCATGTTATCTTAGCAAGCCTTACATGATGTGGTGAGTAATTACATAATGATGTTAGATTTTTTTTCTGCAATCAATGTGGGGTATGTTTTTTGCAAATTACAACTGTTTCCAATTGGCTTCTTGTGCATTTAGACCAGTTATTTTGTATTTCCCCAAACTCTCAACTTAATAAAAACACTAAGGTCTAGTACAGAATGCTTGTGTATATTAGGCCAGTTGCAAAAACATGTGGAGTCAACATTCCAAGGATACACTTATGTAGCTAATGAGCTGGTGCATTTTAAGACTTTAAGTTCTTTGCCATATTTTTTTAGATAAACAAATTCAAGGGTAAACTATTATAACTAACTGTAAGGATAGTCACAACAGGATAAAAGGTATATTCTACAATAATGAGTGATGTGTTGATATCAACAGTAATATATAGAGTACAATTTAAATCACTGCACTATGAAAGTCAACTGAAAAGAAGTAAGATAACTGGCACCGGAAACAGGTACTGAAGTTTACTCTACGCCTGTAGCTGTACACTCAAACCTAGCATGGTGGCTTGAACTCGTTACAGATGCCGATTTGTATTTCCTGTTCAATTTCCTTCCACTTTTACCGGATTACCTGATCCTGGGCACATTCCAGCAACGCCAGAGGTCAACTGATCATCACTCTACCTATACATACCAGTTGTTAATAGAGATGATTTGCCATTCCACGTCAGACTAAATGCTACTGCTGCTGTTTGTTTCTCTTTGACCACATTCAGTATAGAATTGAAAAATGAGCTGAGGATCAAGATATACATGGATCGTATGTAAATGTGACAGACGTTGGCCACGTTGAGGGATAGCTTCTCTTAAAGCTACTACTTTAAATTAAATCAATCAGGCAGGGTCACGGCAGAGCAAGAGTACACTCCCAAGCATCACATTCCAAACAATGTTTAAACTGTATAATTAATTGTCTCAAAAGACTGGATTATAGCATACATTTGGTTCAAATGGTAAAACATACAAAAGCAACAATCACTTGCCCCTTCTCTCCTTAAATCCCTATATGAAGGGAGTAAAAGCCTAACAATATTGCCACTGGCAGAAAACCTGAACAGCTGAGAATACACAAAAATGTGATGACACTTAACCTTCAGAGAAAAATCTATCACTGAAGGGCAGGTGTAACTGAACCAGAGAGAAAATGTAAGGCAAAGCCACTAAATCTCACAAAGAGTCCCCAGGGCTGGAACAGGGTTGTAACTGCAATCCCAAAAATGTACCAAATATGTCAACATGTTAAAAAAAGAAAAGAAATTGCTTTTTAAAACCAAATATAATACACTGAAATGGCAGCCATCCAAAAATAAATAAATGAGTGAAAACAGTGTCTGTGGAAGAAATCTAAGACATTTGAACCTTTGCAATGACCCAATGACAGCCTTTGGCTCTCTTTCCCATGGAAACTGGTGCTTGACATATGTTAACCTTGTGAAAGAACAGCAATTGATTTTTGTCATCTTTGAATGTGATTCATAATTTGTGCTTAGTTTTTTTTTTCTTCCCTTTTTCCCTTTAATGAGACAATCAGATTATGGCCTGGATTCAACTAGCATTTAAGAAACCAACATTAACGGGTGTCGTTTATGTACAACATTTTTTTGTACGTGTCTGTGAGGGAAAAAAACCACTTGTCTATGTTAAGGATAAATGCTGATTGAATCCAGCCACATAAAAAGCTACCCATACACATGTCCCTGGTTGACAGCTTATCACAGAATATCTTCCACAAAAAGGCACACATAGGGGGAAAAATCCCCTTGACCATTTTTGAATTGCAGTACCCACAGAGGAATAAATGAACTACTTTCCAGAGAAATTTGGCCAGTTTACAATAGCAGCACACATATCTGCCACTGACTGACTGACTGACTTAAAAACCAGAAGGCCCCAGAAAGAGGACCTCTGGGCTCTGAACCAATTGCAGTCAATTAGCAAGTCCCAGGTGGCACCTCAATGGGCCACACAATAAAGCCATTGCTGAAAGACAGCAAATTAGTGTACAAAGCTCTACCATCTTTATGCTCTGAGATGCAAGTGTAGCTCTAATGAACGGATTTGAACCAAAAATACCTCAACTCAGAATTTTACTATTAACCTTATTTAAAAGGATCAAATGAAATCAGCAATCCAAGCTGATACGTATACATAAACAGGGACAGAATGAGCATATTTAAGTTGTGAGTTCAGAGTTCATCACATAAACTATTTGAATGACGGGGATGCAGCATGAAACAAAATAGATCAGGTAAAAAAAGAACAGCTATAGAGTAAAATAATATAAAAATCAATTCTGTAAAACAACAGAAATAATTATACATGCCAATTGTTTAAAAAAAAAAGCATTATGAAAAACAAGAAATCTTCATTCAAAGCCAGTGGGGCTACAGTATCTAAAGATCCAACAGGCCTCGCGTTGTAATCATTTATTTTCTCTGTTTACACCTCCTTTAAAATTTTCAATTCCAAGGAACTGGAGGGAACAAACATCATCTCCCATGGCATTGAAGTGAATGGCCACTGGGGATTTGGGGTCATGTTTTCTGATAGAACTCGTATGTTCACCAATTCATGTTTATAGCTCTAGTTTAATCTTTCCCATGGGACACAGGCCACACAGGCATGTGAACCACAAATTTAGTAACACATGATATACACCCTCTGACGTTAATCTTCTGGCCATTACTAGGATGTTAAACATGATCACCTTGAATCATAGCATTACAATGCAAGCAATGTCTACAAGAGAAAATCCCTGGTTGAAGGTTGGCTGAAGCACCCTTATACACAGACACTACATTTTTTTGTTGAGCACGTTCCTCCTATTCTCCCTTAAGGTATTACCATGATTGCTGAAAAAAACCAGAATACCATATCTAGGACGCAGTAAATATCAAATTTCTCGTATAACTCTGGACATGCAAGCCCTTAGGGATCGAACAGCAGCAAATGGGTTGAGGTCCATAACAAAAACCTGACCCAGTTACACAGGGTCAGGTTCATTTCATTCTCACTGTCACCATCTGAACTGTCCAAAGTTCTAACAGGCCAGGGTTTCCTTCTTGCTGATTATATTTTTTTCACTCAAGCTGGACATGACCTGGCAGAGCACTGGATCCAGCGCAGCCTCACTCTGATGAGCAATACAAAAAAGCTGGACCGTCACCAAAACATCAAGTCAGTCAGGCTTCAGACATACAGCCTGTTTGTTTTCCTTTACTATCAAGGTTTCCTCTCTCACCTGAGAGTTTTCTGTCACAAGAAACCTTGAAAGAGGGAATGTTTCCATGAAGAAACTTCCTGAGCAGTCCCCCCCCCTTTTAGCAAATATATTTAATACCTACAGGGCAGGCATATGTTGGTGAACCAAAGCCTGGCTAGACCCCCAAGTCATACTGGATTCAAAATGTGAGAATGTGAGGTGTGTTTGTCAACTCATGTTCATTTCTCATGTGTCAGGTCTGACAGGAAGACTAGGTGTCCCATTACAAATACACTTTTCTACCAGAATGAGAAAAATATAAACAACAAAAAAAAACACTGATCAAAGGCATCTCTTTCTGAAAGAAATTATCTTGTAATCTTGCTTTGTAAATCCCTTTGAGTGCAACAAATGCTTATTTGTTTTTAATGTAGCCTCAGCTAATGTGGAAAATCTTGGGCATCCACTGTCAACTCCATCAATTCATCTCCCAGTGTTTCCCTTTACAAAGCCGACTTCACAGATAAATGCCCCCAACACACACACACACACACACACACACACACACACACACACACACACACACACACACACACACACACAAACTAACACGAAGGAGTAAAGGAAATAATCACATATAAAAGAAAAAACAAAACAGCTTTCAATGTGAGCACAACACATTTTGTTCTTGACTTTAAGGAGCACACTTAAGCATTCCATTCTTGGATATTAGGGGTGTAACGGTACACAAAAATCACGGTTCGGTACGTACCTTGGTTTTTAAGTCACGGTTCTGTACGTTTTTGGTACAGAGGGGAAAACAAAGATATGCAAAACATAAAATTGCTTTTCATTTATTATTAACTTTGTAAACAGTGGCTAATTGGCCATAATTTACTGTCTGTCAATACTGCTGCAACTGCACACAAAAAAAGTTAGTGGTTAAAGCAAGATTGCATTAGTTTGGTTCACAGCGCGTACCGAACCAACAATCCTGTGCCGAACGGTTCAGTATGACTATGTGTTCTATTATACCCCTATTAGATATCATGGTAAGTTACAAAGAAATAGGATATAGGATTTTTTGTTGAGCTTCTTCTCTTTGGTCCGATTCCAAGTCTGTGATAAATACTGGAAGTCACTTGCAATGTACAGTATATAAAGAGCAGTCTCTTAAATAGTTGGAAACAAGGTCACATAGTCAAAAATAGGACCTAAAATCAATTTTGAGCAGAAACCGAGTAGAAATCCAATGAAAAAAGTCCATATTGGCAGTTCCTGTGAACTCTGACCTCACTATATCTTTAAAAAGAAACATGAGCTGTTTCAGAATATAAAAAACAATCAACCAATGCATCAATACAAATTTATAGTACATTCACATGTCAGTGAAAATGATGCATTTCTACTATACGTATGTCCTTCTACCATCTACAAGAAGTAGGCCTGCATCCATATATGCATATGCACAGCTGGACATTTTACTGTGGACTTGTGAAACATAAAGCTTTTCCCAATCAAGGATTAAAACTTTGGGCATTCTGGTAACAAGCCCATTTACCCAATAACTACTACACATTGCTGCCTGGGGATACTTTTGAAGATTCTGAAATAGGCTTTATATCTTTCATAACATTTAGAACAGCAGACAAAATGTCCATACCAACCTGCTACAGAAACCCATGCTGGACCATTCCTAAACATGAATCCTGGTGGTGTTCCTCTGTTTAACCACAACCTCAAATGATTAAAACTGACATATTTCAGGTGCCTAGTGGGCCAAAAAAGACTGTTCAAAGATCTCCCCTACTTTTCAGATTCAAACCATTTCCGCCACTAATTGGACTGAGTCACCTCCAAATGCTAAAGAAGAAGATGACACCTCATATGCAGCATTTCATTTAGCATAACTAACTTTTGCCTTAAGTTCCATTCCATAACATAAAAGTAGCACTTAAAAATTATATTCTAAGAGCTATTTCCCAGGTAATTAATAGAAGGATAGATCTGAGGCTTTTCCTCTTAAGATGCACTTAGGATGTAAACACATACAGTAGTCCTTCATTAGCATTTGCTAAATAAACTGAACCTCTGTTGTAGAGGAGGGTTAAGGCTGAGGCATTTGCTTTGTTTTCATCAAGGCTTCCTCCATGTTGATTTTAGCTACCATTTTATTTTATTTTATTATAGCAACATTTCCATGGTTATGCATGGGCCAACTGTTTAGACAGAAAGAAATTGCACTGAAATTAAGATGAATAACTCCTGATGCCTGGAGAGAGACTGACATGTTATGGGCATGAGTGGGCCTCCGGGGTACCGGCAGGTAAAGATGGGTGCTGACATTGTGAGCTGAGGGCCCTTGTAGCGGTCTGTGAGTCACAAAGGGCGGAACCTCTCCCAGAAAGATCCAGAATGCAGAAAAAGCACGGCCGCGGCCTTCCGGTTCGGGGGGCTCGCCGTGGGAAACCGGCGGAACGGTCCTGATGGATCATTAGCATAACCCACAGAGCGACATTTGCATGCTAACTAGAGGAAGGATTTGCAGACCTTGACAGGGAGAAGTTCTTTCTCCCACTGGGGATTCATATGGTTGTCAGGAAAAAGACAGGACTGCCCTCCCAGGCTCAAACAGGAAGCAGAAGGCTTGTCATGTTCAGAATATTTTATAATTAACCTGCCATAAGCCTTTACATTCCTGACTATCAAGGTCAGCCTATTAAAACACCCATTTAGATTTTTTATGGGTCAAGCATAAAAAAGACTTTATTTTCTGATGAAAATGTGTGCAACCTGCGCAATAGATGTAAAATCTGAAACAGCCATCTTCCACTAAAGGAATTGTATTTCTAAATATATATTGCACACATTTAGCTTGATATATGTACTTCTGTAAATATGCATTAATGCACTGATTTTTGTCTGTACCTCTTGCAAAAAGCATATGAACTTTTTACTGTTTAGCTATACAGAAGTGGTACCTGCCAGGAAGCTCAACTAATCAGTGCAAACGTAATTCATTTTGGACTATTGTCATAGTCCATTTATTTAAATTAAAATGTACCAAGAAATAAAAGCCAATTGATGCCAACTGCGGGTTCTTAAAAGATGGCTCAGATATTCCCAGTGTTTTTGGTGGTCCAAAAACATGTACAACACTGCCATGTACAATTCTTCTTCAGTTCATCTTTTCAGAGTCATTTGGGTATGGAATTACCTAATGCCTTTATTGGAGCATACACAATAACAAGTGGAGTGGGCGGAATCAAATATAGTCTTGATATACCTAGAGACGGTGTTCAGTGAACTATACTTGCTGGAATGCAACCCAGAAGGTGTGCTAAATTATTGAAAGGGCTGTGCCTGAGAACAGATTAAGGGACCGTAGTGGAGATTATTCACAGTTGAGATGGCTCTAAGCGGAAGAGACATCTTGTTCCCCCGTGACCCTAATGGACCAGGTTTACATCATCCACCCAGTTAGAGGAGGAGTTCTTCCAGAATTTTCCGTGGCTAGAGTTATGACATTACGAGTGGCCTGGCCACATTTTCAAAGCCTGAAATGGCTTCCAAAGGCACACAACGTGTTTGTTCAGAGGCCATGTTAGAAATGGAATCTGAATGCTATAAGACCCAGAGTTAATTGTTTAGGGGAGATTATGGTTGCTCAGAAATGTTTGTGTGACTAATATGTATTGATGAAGGACACATGACCATGACATTTTTTTCCTTTTTTTTTTTTTTTTTTGGGTGGGGCAGTCAGAACAACACCAATCTCAGTCAGTATCATTAGCTGCCAAATGAGCATAACTTTATTCTTTGTGTGCAGAATCTGGCTCACAACTCTGGCTCATAAGAATTGCAGTACATCATGTCCTAGAAATGTTTGTAGAGTGCTGAAGGAATAAACCAGATTGCATATGCCTAACCTTGTGTTTAGCCAAAAGCTGTTTTGCTTTAATTATCAATCGCCTTGCAAAGTGTGTTGGAGGGCCATTCACATTAATTCGGAGTGACCCTGAAGTACCCGTTTAATCAACTAGAAAATGACTTCAGAGTAGCAAGATCCAAGTAGCTGCATTGACTTCAGAGTGGCAAGATCCAATAGTGCCCCTTGACTCTGAGTTTTTATACACTTAAAATGTTCATCCCAAAGAACACATTCCACAAATAACTCTTTGCAGAAAGATAAGCAATTACATGTACTGTATTGTGCATATATGCTGGTGGGGGGGTTGGGATTCATAGTATACTATACAGTATGCTGTCTAAAGCCATGTTCTCATATTTACTGAAATAAAGAAAATGTGTTTTTTATATAATTACAATTTTATAATCAATCATCTTCAGGCAGTTAACAGCAAAATAAAAGATAAATCTATGAATTATCCAGGAGCTTTCAGGTGCGACCAGAAGGGCATTTCTGATGGAGACTACAGGTTGGATTTTGTTCTATAATATCAGTAACTGGTATTGTTAATGGAGTGTCTCAACACTATACATCAGTTACTGTTATTACAACACGTTCTTACAGGACAAAATCCAACCTGCACTCTACATTAGAAATGCTGAAACATAACATCACTTTATTTTCATACTCTTGGCTTCCTAGACATGGTGCTGTCCTACAGTCACTTGAGATAAATGTAATTTGCTCCAATCAAGTGATGTGTGACAATGAATCAATATGAGGCAGATACTTTTCACATTTTAAAATCCCTATGTGGCAGGGTATTTTCCTTTTTATCTTCAAATCATTTAACACAAAATGACCCCTGGAAAGCAATGTTTGAAGTTTTTAATACAACCTCTTGAACAGGAAGTATGCAATAACAAGGACAGCAATAACCTCTGATTCACAAATGATAGGCTGTTGTAATTATTAAAAATGTTTCAATGCCCATAGCGTTGTATATTATTTTCTTATACAATTAGGCAATACATTTTTACGTTTGGAGCAGCTATTTTCTCACTTTCTATTCGTACTATCATTGCACATTCATCTTGCCACCAGCCAGGGTAATTCTTAGCTAACTATCAAGCTGCCTCTGCATTTTAAATCTCATACATTATTGTACCAACAGCACTTCACTAGATTTATGGCCTCTATTAATTACACTAGGAAATTCAGGAAAGATTTACTTTAAATGAAATCAATTTTAACATGGACAGTCGTCTCCATTTTTTAATTACGACCATAAATAACTCTAGATCGTAAAGTCATTATCTGCAGACTTTTGTATGAGTGGCAAAAAACTGTAGGCATTTCAGATTTAGGATGCACTGAACTCATTAGGGATTTTACAAAACGGGGTGATTATGGAGAATCTACACTAACAGAAAAGCCTTAGGCTTTGGTGTTCATCTGATACCCACTGTGTATTGTATGAAGGGTGTCATGATGCAAGTTAATGTTGCTCATATGAGCTATTATTTGTCTCCAGGTTTTTTGTGTTTATGTTGTCTGGTATTATGTTGATATTACAGATAATTGCTAAGCACTATGTCATTATTATGTTTGGATTTAATTTCACCTATTTTAACAAGTCAGAAGAAAAAAATATGTGACTCAACATGTCATTTTCAAATTAAAACAGAGGTAAGAAAAATATATTTTTCATGCCAGTGAAGACACATGGACAGGGATCCAATCAACATTACCATTAAATAATAAAAATTAACAAACAAAAATCCTCTCTCTCCCTGTTTTATAGGTCTGGGGCCGTATTCACAAAGCATTTTAAGGGTAAAAGTTGGTCCTAACTTGGCAATTTAGGAGCAACTCCGAAAAATAATGGGCGTGTCACTCATACATTTAGGACTCCAAAATTTTTGGGATAAGAGTATTTCACAAAGGGTTTGAGAGCTAGAAACAGCTCCTAAGTCCAGGAGAAGTTAGAAGCAGTCAAGAGGACCTCTAAGTCGCTAAAGACCTACTCCAAAAATCTGCTGCTGCCGGCAATCGTCGTCCCAATCGCGTCAACACTTTGGAGATATTGAATGATACAGAGCTCATAAAAAGGTACCGCCTATAATAGGGGTGCATCGGATCCACCAAAAATTACCAGGAACTATTCTCAAGGAATTGAATGAATGATAATTTCAGTTTTTCAATTTAAGTTATTTCACTAAATCTTTATTCGAAAATTTCACAAAATACATTTTTAGATTCAGTACGCCTTAGGCGATTTAACTAGGGTGGTCTTATGCCTGAATTAATTTAATAAAAAATTAAAAGATCGCTAATGTTTACATTTTATTTAATTCGGTCGCGTTTCTAAAAACCTGCCTCGCAGAAAGACATTTAGTATGAAAAACAAAGCAAACCAAAACATACATGGTTGTCTATCTCTTCACTGTAACTCTGCATCGAGATTTTGGGAATCGTTACTTTAAAACGTAACAGCGGCAGAAAAACTGTATTTCTCTATGATGGTTCAATTTAGCTATTAATCCGCGGATCATATGCATGCCGAACCATGGAGGTTGATCCGTACTGCGATCCATTACACCACTAGAATATAACAGGAACAGGTAGGCCTACATACCCCTTTACAGTAGCATATAATTTATTTGCTAGGTTGAAATCAGGGCAGAGACCCATCCCCTATATCAGCCAATCGCTGTGGGCATTCTGAGTAAGCTCATTCATGAGAACCAACGTCATCCATAGCAACGACGTCAACCCCGCCCTCACTCTTAGCTTGAAAATTCTAGGACTTCCTTAGTATGAGTTTGTCTTTGCAGCTTTGTGAATAGGTTTTAAGGTGGGACTCCTAACTAAAAGGTTTTAGTACGATTTAGAAGTACTCCTAGTGGTAAAATAAAATTCTTTGTGAATACGGCCCCTGGTGTGCAGCTGTCTATGGCGATGTCTGTTGTATTGCTACTGTACTGATCTCTTGCTCTAGCTGTGTTCATTCTCGCCATTTTAAATGCACTCATTGTAAGTCGCTCTGCATAAGAGCATCTGTGAAATGCTTAAAATGTAATGTAAATGTACCTCCGACTTACGATTTCAAGTGACATTTATGTACGTTACCATATCCTATGGTACTGCTCAAGGATAATAAGCTTCATATGCCATAGTGTCTCCAAAAATAAATTACAGGAGCCGTATGGGGGTGTGGTGTCCATATAGTGTGCCTATCATTTTTCATGAATAAATAAATACAAATAATGCTAGGTGGCAGTTGGTGCTTCTACCCCAGCAAAAATGCTTCAATATTTTGAAATAGAGTTCATCTGGGCAGGGAGATAACTTTTAGAGTTCCAAAAGCCTCTTTTTCAAGACTAGGCATCGCTCAGCTCTTGGCATTGTTAAAAAGTGTATCTCTAAAAAGGAGAGAGTGGTTGTTTAGATATGTCCCTTCCTTTGCCTGAAATTTCTGCTCCTTGGATTCCTAGTTTTCCCAGTATCACTCTTGCCCTCAAAATCGATGGAGGAAAAGTAATTCAACAGTTCAAAATAGTCCTGGCTTTCTCGCACATATTTTCTCGCACTTCTGTCGCTGCAGAGTGATATGGCACCAGATTAATTACCAAAGGTTTAGTTTGATTTGATTGAATTGCATGTGTCCTTAAACATTCTAAGTTAATTTGATTGAATTTCAGCCCAAGAGTTTTCTTGGCCTCAGACTGACTGAACAACAGAAAACAGCAGTGGCAGCAAGGCAGGTTTTTACATTTATACTTTAAATGTAAACCTCCTCTAATATTTTTAACTCAACTGTTAACTTATATATATTTTTTTAAATCAGGAGTACACAGATATGTTCTGGCTGTATTTTACGAAGGAATGGCTGAAAATGAGGTTTTGAATGTTATTAGCTAGGCAGTAAGGGCACTGCATAAGAGTCATAAAATAGCAGTCTTGGGCCTTGTTACAGTTTAAATGCACATTTCATGCTTTTTCACAAGTCAGTTTAGACCCTATCACCCTAGGGTATGCTAAAACAAATAATTCCACCATTGTATTTTAACTGGCAGCAACAATCACATTAGGTTTGAGGTTTCATGCATCATTAAGAATAGAATGTTTACTTGAGTCTTTCTGTCTGTGCACACATAGTCCTGTGCAGAACCATCACTGACTTAACAATGGAGAAGACATATGAATATTATACATATTAATATTTTAGAGGTAATAACCGCTCAAAAAAGTCACTATATTTTGGTATAAATGGGTAACACTTGATTGGCCTTTTCATGATGTGCTCACCTGATTGCGATTTAGGGCTCCACCTAACAGCAAAGTGCTTTATCCTTGAGTCCAGTTTGGCTGGGCTTGGATATTACTTGGGAGACCATGTAACTTTATTTTATTGGAATGTGGTTTGGTGAGCCAGTAGGGGACACTCTTCCCTCTGGACTGTTTAAAGTCATTATTTCAGTACAGAGATTGAGGGAGGGGAGTCACTGTGTTGGAGAAGGTGTTGGTCGAACAGTTAAACTGACATCCTGTCTTCCTTCTGATCATTAAAGTTCCCATGGCCCTTATAGAAAGAGCCTCCTACATAAACTGGTTCTCTGCATCTGACAAACTGCTCAACCCCTTTACCGCCTGCCAATTTGTTTACATTCCCTACCCACATTGTCTCCTCACATTGTCTCTGTAAAAGATAACTGAGTTCTCAGATGACCTTACTGGTTAAATAAAACTTAAATTAAGAATAAATAAATAAAATCTAACTTAATAAACTGCATTTGCTAATCACCTATCCCATGCAAAGCAGGTGGAGCATGAAGCATGCCAAAATAGGGTATTTCAAGTGTAGTTTAAAGATGGCATGTCTTTCCATAGCTGTGAACACAATGTAAAAAATAACAACAACCAAAGCAAATAAAAATGATTATTTAAAGATGCTAAATACACCACAGTAAACATCCGGTATGGCGCCCTATTCTCTACTCTTTCTGTGATCTCTCAACTGTTTCAAATGCCTTTAAGAGCAACAGAGATGGCCTGTGATTGGTCCGTAAGCTGATTACAGGCACAATAGCAGGGGTCCATTGACCTCTGTTGCCTCTAAGTAACTGAACATGGCTTTATCTCTTTAGGGAAAGAGCCTGAGCAACAGATTTGATAGTTGTGTAAGTCAGTATTCAAGGAAGGTGGAAGTCTACTTGACACAACCTACAGCCAGGGCCGCGTTAAGCCTCCCTGGGGCCCAGGGCTAACACACCTCCCGGGGCCCTATGTCCACAATTTTCAACTGGAAAAGTAAAAGCACATTGACGCCACCAGGCCTGGCAACGATTAAAGACATGCCGCAAATTCGACAAATAGGCCTATGACAAAGGATATCAGAAGTAGATAGTGAATATGTTACAGAATGAGACCTCCAATTGAAAACTTTGAATGTTGTAATGTATTAAAAGCCGTCAAAGAGTACCGACTCTTATATTACAGTGCTCTCGAAATATTCACGTCTGTTACCCGAACGCATGAGTTCAAGTTCAAGTCATGACCAACCTGGCCCAGCATGGCAGGATAATGAAAGGGAGTAGTAGCCTAGTGTACAAAGTAGGCCTACAAACCATAAATTTGACCACAAATGACCATGCACAAAACAATACACTTCCCTTTCAACCACTAGCACCAACAAAACAAGCATTGATATAAATGATTTAATGTTACTCACCTATAGGACAAAGTATCATACTTTGTGTAAGTTAATTGAGCTACCGTTTCAATTTCAACACGTAGCATTAACACCTACATCTAATTATACAATAAATGCGAATGTATACAGCAAACTTGACATAATTTAAGTTTATACTGGCTTTTAAAAAATACTTTTGTCCAAACATTGCTAGAAATTACAGGCCAACTTTCTAGAGAACATTAGGCTATTTAATTGCGTTGTTGTTGTTCAGCTAGCTAACGTTACTTACTTAGTAACACAACTAAGCTATTCGGTCATGCAAAATTATCCCACTTCGTTTTTCGAACTCGAATTAAGATGAATTTATCTGAAATAGTTTGTTGACAGTTATAAAATGGTGGTTGCTTGGGGGGGAATAGGCTACAACATATGTTTTTGCAGCGAAACCCGTTCTAAATAGTAATTTATTACTTTCTGGTTGGACATCTCAGGTTATAGCTCTAGCGAACTGCGTTTCTCTCGCCAATTTCAGCAACTAAAGTATCAAAATGTTATCGCATGTGAAATTGACATAGGTCATTTTCAAATTTCACGAAAGCAGAACGACAGCGCGCATACATGTAGCGACGTGATTGGGCCGCGCGACAGTTTTACCTCTGCTCGTGACGCTACAGCAACAGATGAAAGTCCTCCGACACACCGAGTTGGACCGACGGCGATTTCCACTTGTAGAATCGAGCTCCCGAGACAAAGCCGTCCTTACGCAAAAGGGAACAGACTATACAAACACACTCTCACTGACACTGATTGTTGCGACAGGACAATGTGGACTACTACAGGTGGGAAAGTGGACCAAAATGTACAGTAACAGTCAAAACGCCATAAACCCGCATTCAAAAATTCTATATAGGCCTAAAGTAATCTGCAATTCCCGGGGCCCCCTAGTGGCCGGGGCCCTGGGCTGCAGCCTATGTTGCCCAATAGGTTAACGCGGGCCAGCCTACAGCAGTCACAGCACACAAACCAGCTGGTGCTACAATGTAAAAGGAGCTTCTCCACACACTGTTTGGGTTACTGCCTGAAGGCATTACTTGCCGCTTACAGAGAATGGTTGAGATTTTTGTGGTTCCCCTAGCTCAGTTGGTAGAGCATGGCACTGGCAATGCCAAGGTTGTGGGTTCGATCCCATGGGTCTACATGTCCGTCGTTCGGATGGGACGGTAAAAACCGAGGTCCTGACTCTCTGTGGTCATAAAAGATCCTGTGGCGCTTTTCGAAAAAGTAGGGTGTTAACCCAGCATCCTGGCCAAATTCACAACCAAAACCAATATATATACATGGAATGAATTCATTCCCTCCCTCCTCACCTCTCCACTGTGTATCTGATATGCAGTGAGTTTGTACAGGTGCAAAATGGCTTCCGTCGCATTCACCCAGGTGGGTGCTGCACATTGGTGGTGGTTAAGGTGCGTTTCCCCTGTCATTGTCATTGTAAAGAGCTTTGGGTACCTTGAAAGGTCAGTGATCTGAACCCATCACAGTGTTTTGCCATGGAGAGAAAAGTCCTTTGATGGGTCTATGCAAGTCAGTGATTGACAACACATTGCAACTGGATCGTAGCCCTCCAAGCATCAAGGATAACTAGTTTAGATGGGCAGTCACAATCTGTACAGATGGATTTATAGATGCCATTTGCATCAGGCTCATTCTTGTGTTCTGTCTGGTACGGCAGCGCAACCGCAAGGAATGAGCCTGATAAGATTTTTTGAAGGTGACAAAGTACATGCATCACACGTCTCCATTTGCTGTTCATCGAAACAAAGACCAGAGAAATTTCATTATCAGTGGTGTCCTGGATCAATCCAATCTGTTGCAAGACTCCAGGTGTGAGGAGTGTAATACAATGTAATATCAATTGATTGTTTCCCCTTTCGCTCCCTGTTCATATTGAAATGTCAACAGCTACTGCGTGTAATAGCAAATGTCTCATTGATAAAGGGACAGCATGGATTCATAGGAGCAAATCTAACTTATAGACAAGGGAGATAAGTACAGTTTAATTGGGATTTTTTTAAATGACAAAGAGCATGGTAGAGGTCAATCTGATAGCTTCCTGGAGCTGGAACTTATTGCCACTGTATTATACATCTAACCAAAGACAATAGCTTCCAACCCTTTGCTGGGAAATTATTTAAATAAAACCATTCTACAGTGGTGAAAGGGAACATGCAAAAGGAACGTGTGAATTTTCCAATTTCACAACAGAATGATACAGTGGAAAGCACTGTACTGTAATGTATGGAGTGTCAAACACTGTGTAAAGTCATGTCCTTATAAAAGTAGGAGAGCCTGAAATTCTGCCTCAAACTAAATATTCAATCTAACCTGCACCTGAGCTTTTTTATGCATTTATTTATGTTTATACTGAGCCAACAAAAACATTTTAAAACGAAGAAAAAATAAAGTGAAACAGTGTGTTGTTTCTGTTTAACTTCGACCAACCACTGCATTTAACCGGGTTGGAGTAGTTTGCTGCTTCTAATTAGTGGAGTTAGCAAGTTCATTCTCTGAAGGCCATTTTCCAGCTTTGTGTCTCCTTTAAAAGGAACCTATGACACTTATCTAATAAAGCTAAGCCTAAGGGAAGTGTTTTGTTGGATATAACAAGCAGTTACAAGTCTGCCTCTAACTGGAATATCCATGATGTCCAACCAAGCACTCCTTGTAATAACTGTGATTCCATACGGATTCATAAATGTAGACCAATAGCTGGGAAAAGCAGATTTTTTGGGAGAAAGGTCCACGTTGCACTCTTTAAGACGCAAAGCTGAATTTGAATGAGTTCATTGCATTAAGGAATGGGCACATGTGCCAAGGGCAATGATCTCTCGTCTAAAATGTCTTGTGTTGTAACTCCTCTCGTGTTACTACATTACACGCCAAGGTTTTTAACGGCACTGTGGAGAAGAAGAAGAACTTAAAAATGTAGAACAGAAGGAGAGAAATAAACGACACTTACCTGGTGGACCAGAGAGGTCCAGTGAGGGACGTTGGGAAGAAAAGTAATTACATTCTTTTGCTCTTTTTGTTTTGGAGGGGAGCGGAGGAGGGTACCTACCACGTAAAACAGTGAGTCTCGTGGATGAGCTCGTCTCTCCAACACTGTTGGAGGCGACGCATTCGTATATGGCCTCATCCCGCGGGGTACGCAAGGGCTGAATTCTGAGCACTGAGCCGGAGCCATCGTCAAACTCTATCACCTGCAGGTGCGAGAGACAAGATATGTTACGGGAGTTTTTTTGTTCACAATTTTTGGCGAACCTTCAGAGACAAGTATTTACTTGCGGTTCCTAGGCCTCACAAAATGTTTTTGTATTTTTAGTTTTTTTTATCTTAAACAATTCTTCATTTTACACACGAATGAGCTGGAAATTGGAGCCCTTCAGATGAGCTACTTCTGTCTAGTGGATTGGCTATGCACTGGTTCCTGACTGACTGAAATCAGTCTTGCAGATGGATACTACTCATTGGATGGATAGTCCTCAACCATCTTTATCCCAATCTTTCTCCTTCTTTATTGAGATGTCTCTCCTGTGCGTTTAAAATGATTTGTAAAGATAATCCACATACAAATAACTTCTAAGCATATTGCATTCAGCATTCAACATTTACGTATGTTCAAGAGAATATCTATAATATGAGCCACTACATTTGAGTGTATTTACTTTACACTAGTCATAGGGTGACATTTTCCTATTCGCCAGATTAAAGAAGGGAATCGCAAAGATGTTGTATAGCCAATAACTCTTAGGCCTATCTTGTTAAATTAATATAATTATACACTGTACACAAATTTGGTTGTCAGTGTATATATATAAATACACAAGAACAGACCATGTGTTCACACACACACACATGCATATATAGATCAGTAATCAACAGATTCAGTTTCCTGGATGTCATTGTGGGGAACCAGTACATTGCATCCACCATAGCCTATTTCATCCACTGCAGTGAAGTAGGTTTTATTCAGGAGCAACAGGCTTTTCCCATTTTTCTGCCTTTCAGATACTGCTATCAAAGTTAACCTTTATGTGTAATAATTTTCACATGAATGGAACTGCAATGAGTTTGAGTTGCTTTGCAACTACCCAGCCTACTGTAAGGCAACTTTAATTAAACAGCAAGCATGCTGGAGGTTTAGCTAGAGGCCAAAGAACTCCACTGCCCAATTAGCTTTAAGAATGGGGAGATTATTTAAACTCTGAGGCAGGGGACTGGGCAGACATTTCCATCCCAATTCATATTGCTGTAGACAAAGGCGTTTTGGAAATGTAGTTCTATTGTCCCATTCAAAAATCTACTGCACTTTGAAGCTAACTGAATTTAATTGAAACACATCGGGACAATTAAACAAACCAATGAAACAAAACGGAGCACAAACATTTCAATGTTGTTCAAGACACACCATTGGACGGTTGTTTTACGCTGACGGAATGAGGACCTCGAAAGACAAGGACCGCTTTTGATGGGACGGATGGATGGCACCTAACAGTTTACAAGCACTGAGACAGAGACGTGTGGCTGTAGCTTGTTCAGCTATCTGGACATGATGTATACTCACTGTTCACTGAAACGCCTGGGCAATAAATCACGTTTTTGATGTATAAAGATTTCATATAAACCACAACTGTAAGTCGCGTAGGTGCACATCTTGAAAAGAATGACAGGGGTGGGGGTGGGAGCATGTTCATGTTGTATAATGAACAGCTGGCCTTGGTGCAGGGGGGGTGGGTCAAGAGGTTGTGTGCTTTGGCGTTCTTTTTGTGGCGGCATGCGATGCAAAGTGCAATCTCTGCCGTTCGAAGGGTAAGCAGAGCAGGAGAGCGATCTGGGCTGGGCGCTGAAAGGGAATATGCTTTATTAGAGATGAAGCAGGAGGGAGAGAGCGGGTTGGCCATGCAATCTTGCCACTGCCAGCCATGAAATGGGTAATGTATGCACCCGTGTACATTCCACACATACATCCTCACGAATGTGGTAAACTCTGATAAGATTATAGTTTTGTTTGGCCACAAAAATATTTGTCTTGAAGCCAATGAGCTGCTGCTGAATTCAATTCAAGCAGACGGGAAAGACATTAAAATAGACCCTGTTTTGATTTAATATTACTGAAATTAATGGGAATCTTATCAGTCTTCAGCAATGATGTGTTATTAATTTGGAAGCCATGGCCCTTATAAAGATCAAATGTTCAGCCAAGTAAAAAAAATAAACAACAAAAAAAAAAAACTATTCATGATACACAAACATTTTTTTACTGCACAAAATGAAAGAGCTCTTGACCACTGACTGGAAAGCGATCACCATATATTCACTATTCCAAAGCTGTTGATTAGTATAAGGCAGACAAAATGTCAGATGACATTAGCTTGGTATCTGGAAAAACAAGTCACTTTTTCTGGCCCCATATCTATGTATATGTCCATAACGAAATCATGCATGTAGAAGCCTGGTTAAGTGATTATCTGAGCCCATAAATACATCACAGAGTGCAAGCATAGCAGCAGGGTAAAGTGAAATACCAAGCCCTTCTTGAGCATTCAAATGTCGAGCATTTTACATCAGAACAATCGACCTAATACCTCAAATCTCTGGTTGCTGACTTTCTTCCCCTTCTTATTCCACACAATCTTGGGTCTTGGATCTCCTGTGGCTTGGCAAATAAAGGATGCAACCCCTCCTTGCACTCCCGTCTGGTCATTAGGAGTTCTTAAAAACTTTGGTGGTGCTAGAAAGACAAGAAGACAGTTGGTTATTGAGTGAGCAAAAGCTTGCACGTTCCAAAGCAGTACACTTTGAATTAGCTCATAATTCATAATTCCCTCCCTTTCCTCCTCAGCTTCATCCTATGGTGTAGCATTAGGAGTTTCCAATTGGAGTGGTCTCTTCCAGGATGATAATGTCCCATCCACAGGGCACGAGTGGTCAAAGAATGGTTTGATGAGCATGAAAACGATGTAAACCTTATGCCACTGCCATCTCAGTTGCTAGATCTCCACCCAACTTAACACTTATGGGAGATTCTGGAGTAGAGCCTGAGACACCACCATTAACAAAACACCAAATTATGTATTTTATCATGGAAGAATGGTGTTTCAGACACTTGTAGAATCTACATAACATTACAGGCATTTAGCAGACGCTCTTATCCAGAGCGATTTACAGTTTACATTTCTTTACAATCCATTTATACAGCTGGATATTAACTGAAGCAATTCAGGTTAGGTACCTTGCTCAAGGGTACAACGGCAGTGTCCCACCTGGGGATTGGACCGGCAACCTTAACGTTACAAGCCCAGTTCCCTAACCATTATACCACACTGCCTGCCTGCGTAGAATCTATGCAACGGCACATTAAAGTTGTTCTGATGGCCCAAAGCCCTATTAAGTGTCATTATGTTGGCGTTACCTTTATTTTGTCAGTTACATGTAAATTAAATCAAACCAAAACTGAGGGGGGACATGTTTAGGCTACATTTGTGTTGTCTATGTCCCTGATACATTCTGTATTCTTAGCATTCTATCTTCAGCAACCTTTATGTGCTCTTGGTTTACTTGAAGAAATGAGTCACAGCATGCACTTTTTAATCTTAAAATGATCTATTAATCAATCATTTGCATATTTATGTTCCATGCCTTGGTATTTTTATATGCATTTTGTGTGATGTGTAAATATAAGTTTCAACTGCAAAACAATGGCTATATTTGAAAACATGCCATATAAGATCAATACAACATTTTATTCGATGGTATGTTAGAATTCCATGTAGCCAATTATGTATGTATATACACATATATAATGGCTGCATACCTTTACAAGATTGTATTTCAAGATTGTATTTCATATATATATATATATATATATATATATATATATATATATATATAGTGTATATATACAGTATACATGATTTGATTTCTAAGCAGGATTTGTCTTGCTATATTCATTGTGTTTATACAGACTTGTTAAAGCTGTAAGCTCTATCATTGAGGCTGTGTTCATAAGTACTTTGGCTTGGCTTTGTAGCCAGTTTTGTCACAGAGCCCAACATTGTGATGATTGATTCTTAACCGAGCTCTGCCCTCTCCAGCCCATACACTAACGGCAGCCATTTCATTCTGCGCAGCAAAGCAGAGCTACGGACGTGACTGCTTTCAGAAGGACCCGCGATCACCTACTTCAAAGTCAACCTTCGGCTCAGAGGCAGTGCAAATGCTGGCCACCATCAATAACCTCTCCTGAAAACAGTGCTGCCTCAGCTAATAGTGCATAAGAAAAGACCGGCATTCCAAATCCATTAACCCCTGAAGAATTACACTCTCAGTCCTCTGAGCCAATGGGATGGTGGGGTGAGGAATCTTGCTGTCTTGTGCTTTAGTGGCACTATTGAGGGGGGGGAAGCGGTGGAAAGCTATGAAAGCAGTTCAAAATTGACAGAGAACAGTGCTTTCTTTGTCTGATGCCAAGATATGGGTGATAATGCTATCTTGGTTTCCTTGAAAAAGCTGCAGTGTAAAGTTGGTACCAATCGGACAGCTTCTGGTTTTAGCTACAGTGCAGCTATAGTAGCTACATCTTAATCTAGCGCCCCCAAACGTGACCTGCTTTGCACTTTCTCCTCCACCCTCAGCAACTGTGCCACATCCTCCCTGCAAACCCATCCCTGACAGTTGCATCTCTCCCCTTTCTTAAACCGAATCCATTATATCTTCACTGATTATTTCAGAGGAATCCCATTTACTTTCAGTTTCAAAAGTAATGACATTTGTAGTGTCGCATGATATAAAATGTATTATATGTACTGTATATGTAAGGAATGCATTTTTAATACTTGTGCATTTTAATATTTAGTCAAATATGTTTTGTGGCTTGTAGCCACGGTATAAGCTGAATATACAGGATATATACCTACATTTAGGGTGGTGCTGTGACATGTGGCTGAAAGCCAAGTGCTGTTCTCACTCCAGAAAGGGGTATATATCCTGAGAACGCACAGCTTGGAGTGGTTTATGCCACTTATACCATGGCTACAGAAAGAGATGAAGCATTCATTATTTGCACAGAAAATGGCGGCATTGGGCTAAAAAGACCAGCCAGAAATCTAAATAAATTGTGAGATATTTGGAAAGCTGTTTTGGAAACTGGCATTTATTCCAGTCATATCCTTGTTGCAAAGAACACTAGCAAAAAGCCTTTTAAGCCTCGTATCAGATGGAAGATAGTAGTTAACATCGGTAATGTTACCTAGCTAGCTAACATGAATTACATATCTACTTTGTCAAGCTTGTAAACTGGCAAAGTACAGTACGTTATCATAGCAAGCTAACCTATATAGCTAGCTAGATTAGTTAACTAACAGAAGTTCCTAGCCAGATACTTGAAAAGTGCTAGAAAAGTTTGATAGCTAACTAGCTAGCACTATTCCAAACTTTTTCTACCTCTATGGTAACCTATGGTTTCAAGTTTTAAATATCGCAACAAGTTGTTGTGGGAGTCGATGTAACATAGCCAAGTTTGCTGAAAAAGGCGGACATTATAGAAGCTGACTGGCTAACGTACAAATATATATTTTGAATGTTGTATATGTAGTTTGTGTGTTTGGGCATTAATATGGAACTTTAGAAATGAGAAGGATTTACCATGCGTAAATATGATATATACGCCCAGAATCGAGTATTCATCTGAACCATGATAAAAATATATTCATACCACGGCTTGGTTAAACACTCGATTCTGATTGGTCAAGAGTGTGGCACGGGGATTCCATTATTTTTTTATATCAGACGTGTTATCCAGTTTTCACATGTAAAAATATCAAGGTGCCCACCACTTGACTTAATATTAGGCTCCCGGCAATGAAAATGCACTTAATTCAATAGAAGTAGTCGAGTTTGCAATCAGCAACACCTTGGTGCCACAATTTTTTTGTACCTCATCAAATGTCTAATTGTGTGAATAAATGTATTTCTAACATAATTCACCAATTGTATATTAATTCATTTGGCAAGTAGCCGTGGTATAAGCAGGATCATATATTGCGAACACGTCGGTTGTTGAAAATAATATGGCTTCAGGTTGATAAGACACCTCTGCACTCTGTGGTGCATAATTTTCAACAACCTTCTTCTCTACAGGATATTATCCTTTACATATGACAAAGAAAATCGAAACAAGATATCTCGTTTATTTCTGCACCTGAAATATTCTGTTCCCTAAGCCCGTCAGCTCTGTGATGATGGTTTTACAATAAAATGCTTCCCATCCTGAGAGATTAGTGAGAGGACAATAAGGTGACTCCATCTCTCCTATAAATAAAAAACACTGCTTGTGTGTCAGTAATCATTTCAGAGGGTCGTTAATTAAGGCCACATGGCTGCCATTAAGGTGCATTTTATTATTCTGCTTTAATTAACCTGTTTACAAGTCTACAGGAGTTGTGGCTCTAACTGTATACAGCGACAGAGAGAAAAGAAACTGATCTTAAAGGTCACACTTCAGAAATTACACATAGCACATAACACTGCCATAACATTGCTGCAATGTTGCAGGGGTGCGATGATATTGATAAAACGTTAAAGTAATACGGTGAGAATGTTTCCTGGCTATGATCCAAACTTACAGCTAGTGTGAAATGTGCCTCTCAACATGAAATGGATTTAAACATTGATCGACATGTTTTAAAATGGTTGATGGTACTGTCATTTCACTAGACTTCAATAGAAAATGACCCAAACAACCAGAAACAGTGAATACATTTGATAATTTCAGTGTTGGGTGTGAGAACAAAAATGTTATAATAAAATTTTTTTAAATACTAAGTTTGAAAATGTTCACCATGAACCACACTCAATTGATAAACAAAAACGCATGTAAAAATACTGAACGACACAGTATGAGCTGAACTTATACAGCACCTTATACTTAAAACTAACCTTGACATAAACTAAGTACCTTATCCAACAATCAAGTGCTGCCATAACAAATTCTCAACATGGATGTTCTTCAATCGTAACAATAATGTATCAGTTTATACATTTCTGAACTGTGACATTTCGGAAGCTGAATTTAATTTAAATGAAAACAAACAGTTTATTTGTTATATACGGTGTTGTGATGTTTTATCCATTGTGGCAATTTTGGGTAATTAATATATCAAAACTGTCATTATTTTCACTATTATCCTCACTCCTAATTCATTGACATCATCTCTACAGCGGCTGGACCAATACCTTAAATTGACACTGATGCACAATTGGCAAAGGCGCAAATGATCTATTGGTGGCCAGACCACAATTGTGTCTAAAATTGGGATAATTTGTAGTGTTCCGTTACAGGCACCAAAGATTACACATGAATGCAAATAGGCACAGCTGACCTCATGCTGGACGCATCCCGTTTGTATACAGTTACAGTGCACAAATAAATAAATACATAAATAAATAAATACACATAGCTACAGTAGCTTCTACACCATGAATTATCCCTGTACCGTGAAAACATTTTCTTTGCTCTCCCTGTCTCCCTGCATCAGAAAAGGATTTATGAAGAATTACTTTTTTGACAGTGTCACTACCAATGCTGTACACCAATTCCACAACATGATCATGCCAGTCATAGTTTGTGACATCAAAGATTCTGCAGTCAGTCAGCATCACAAAATCTCTACTAATGGCATTCAGGGTATTTGAGAAAATCCCTATTTAAAAGCTTACGACAGACCAGACTACCACAAAAAGGGGAAATACATTTATTTTGGTTTAAAAAATAAAATAAAAATTTGAAGCTTCACCCAGGTAAAAAACAAGCAGCAAACAAACAGGATGCAGTACCTAGCTTTCCCCTCCTTCACTTGGATACATACTGCTTTGTCGGGGCAGGCTTAATCTACCTGAATTAATACAGGGACTTGCTCAGTTAATCCAGTGTTAAGCTCTTGCCCACAAACAAATGAAAAGTGTAAAGCCTGTGCAAGCTAAAAGGTTAGTGACGTGTACAGCTTCTCCCAGGGCCATTATATAACCTTGTCATATTCACTAACTTAATGAAAGGAAGTTACGCTCCCAAGCGTCCCACTGCTCCATTTTCAATTTAACGTGGGTAGACACGGTATGAATAATTTGGTGGCTGAAAGCTCCAGCCGATCTTGTAAGGTGCGGGCCTTCAGCGGACAGATTCAGAAATGAAGCAGAGCATGATTTGTGGACGGAGCGCACTGTTGCAAAAAGCATCTTACTTATGGGCCTTTTACTCCCCCCCCCCAGATGTTACAGGCATCTGCAATCTACAGGCAACCCCCCCCTTCTCTTCACATTGTAGTTAGAGCATTTCCAGGAGGAGGCATAAATCAAAAGAAATGGCTTTATAAATTGAAATAAAATAGCATCCCCCAGCTCAGAATTAGTATTACATTTTTCCCTTTTTTCTGTCTGACTCTTTCTCGGGTGCTGACCCCAGCCATGAGGTCCTCACAAGCTCAGAAGTTCAACTCAGTCTCTGCTGCCAAACATCATGGGAGATAATCCTCATATTCGGCATAAAACATAAAAGCCATTTCTGTGAAAGAGGGAAGCTAAGTTAACTTGTGGGTTACCCCTATGAAATCATTCATGTTTGTATGTATATCATTTAAATGGGATTTATCTATGTTTGCATGCAAAATAGCCCATTAATGACTTTCACAGAACCCATAAACCACAAGCTGTGTTGTGGGAACTGTTTGAAGTTGTTTGTTAGGGAACTGGGCTTGTAACTCAGGGATTGCATGTTTGATTCCCAGGTGGGGCACTGTGGATGTACCCTTGAGCAAGGTACTTAAGCTGAACTTCTCGAGTAAATATCCAGCTGTATAAATGGATAGAATGTAAACATTTAAGCAGTGTAAGCCACTCTAGATAGAAGTCTGCTAAACAAATAAATAATTCTACAAAATATATGTAAATATCCTTCAGTAAAACAGTCCAGGACCATTACCTATATCTTTTCAATGAGTGACATACTCAATTCCATTGCTTGGGAAGGCCCCATTTCCTCTGACTATTTAACTGAAAAAAAAGCCAGCCTGTAATTAATCCTAACATTTCGGTGGCAGTCTGACAAATTTCTGGGCGATTAGGATGGCTGGATGACAAGGGACGTTTAAAGACGTCATTAACCTCATTTGCAGTCTTTTAGTCCCGCTATATCTGTGCTTAAATATTGATGAATAATAAGGCTGGTTAGATGGTTGCTGGAGACCCTGACAAAGGCATCGCCAATCATGCAATCCTAGCACAAGAGTGTAAAAAGCGCAATCAAGGCCTCTGCTAAACTGGATCTTCACAGTGATTAGCTCTGCAGTGTCAAATGCTGGGATCCTCCCTCATTGCATGCATCTAATTAAAAAACAGGTCAACAAAAATCAATTATCTACAATAAACCAATCGGAGTGATACAAATGTGGCTCAAAGACAAGTACAATAGTGAGCAAATACAGTGCAGACCTGCAAGATTTAAAGTGGAACATATCACTGAGATGTGCTGCAAAGTTAAACAAAAAAATTAAATAAAAAATGAAAATAACAGACACTTCAAATAGCTTAGCCTGAAAAGCAGTGAAGAGAGAACGTTGGAAATAATTCATCACAATGCCTGGCAGGCAACCACTTGGTGCTAGTCACGTTGGACTGCCATTCAAGTCTTTCAAATAATGGATTTTTCTTAGGTTAAACACCTCAGCTATTATTGGAGGATGCAGCTTGAATCACTGTGTTGTTGAGTCTTGGCTAAACAACACTTTGTGTTTTGGCTGGTCATGTTCGGTAAATGGCTGTGCATCCAGGCAATTTTGTGCCTCAATACCTGCGCCACATAATGCAGTCTATGTGCAGCACTCTCTAAGCCAAAACAACATCCGCTAATCAAAGTAAATTTATTACAAAACAAAGAAAGGGCTTAATCAACTGTGGGTTTCCATTACCCCCAACCCCCAACCCCCCAAGCAATTAATAACGCATAAATTCCCCCTTTGGAAAAGTAGTTAATAGGTCAAAGCTGAGAGCAAATGATCCCTATGTGCGAGTTCAATGAGAATTTCTCAGCACAAGTCAGGCTTCATTACTCCTGCTTGATGGCACTGCTATGCGAGGCCTCAGTCCCAGTTTTCGGACCAGGGCACCTGACGAACAGCAGTTTCCCTGTATTTTCTCCTTTCGAAAGAAACAACGAAAACATCGAAATCTGAGAGCCCAGTGTGTTGGATGAGAAGAATAAAACGGAACATGAACGAGTTTAAGACACCATTCCCAAATGATGCTCTGCCCCGTTTCTGAATCCATCCGCTGAAGACCGGAAGCCCATGTCGAGGACTAAATGATCAATTATATATGCAAAACCTTTATTGAATGCACCTCATATCTGATGATTGTTATAAACTAGGTATTTTTGATATCTATAAAAAGCTCCAAAAAAGACAACACAATAAAATAAGTATATCTGAACACGCCATAATATAACATATTACTTATTTGTCAGATAAGAGTCAGTGGGCCTTATTTTGGTGAATTAGGATGGTGTCAGTAATGCAGACAAAGCGAAGACGGTGGCGCTTTAGGGCGTGTCTAATGCAATTTCGGTAATTTCGTGACTTAGGACGATAGCGTACCTCCGGCGCAGTTGTAAAAGAGGTTGGATTAACTTTTTAAAAATACATGTGGGTGTGGTGGGGGTTTGGTTTCATAATGGCCAATCAGAACACCTATTTTGTATCCCTTTAAATACCAGTGCACTAACGCTATAACAAATTGGCAATTTCCTGACATGGATGACAGTTTTGCGCGGCTGCGCAAGGAGCGCTTCTCAATAGAGGAGAGCGAGGAGGTGCGGAAAAGTTAGCGCGCGAATCAGAGGGGGAAAACAAGGCGCACATAAATTTGTTATTTTCATGATTTGAGTTTATATTTTGAGACCTACCAAAAGAAAGTGTTTTATTTTACCATCTCTTTTTTTCCTTATTTGTAGGCTTTCCAACTTAAAAAACAACATTTATTTTCTTCTAAGTTAGTGTAATTGTTAAATGGAAAGCAATAAATAACAAACTCACAACTGCAACTAGGCCTGTTTCATTTATGTTCGTCATGCAGTAGGCCTACATGCGTCACCCTGGAGTGTGCATCACAAACCACCTGGATATTAATGGAGTGAACCCCCTTCCGATTCACATAAATGATACCGCGATCAGATGGTGCGCGCAACTGTTTAGTTCTCTGCTGGCTGTCGGGTGTAGGAAAAGTAATAAACTAATTTGCATGTTGGACAAGACTGGAAGAAACTGCATGTACAGCCAAACTGATAGCCGTCTGGCCAACACGGGCTACCAAACCCAGGGTATCGCTCACAGTATCGCCTTCAGCATCCAATTATGTACTCCATTTTCGGTAGTGCAAATGGAAAGAATAAAACCCTTTCACATAAGAAAAGCCATGTGCATATAAACATATATTTATTTAACAGGTGTATCTTACTGAACGTTAGCGATGCATGTCCGTGCATTGAATAACCACAAGCTGTGGTGAAATCGTTTTTAGCTTAATTGATTACGCTTGCAAGTTACCCATGGATTGGACGATTTGCCTCATCGAGGGGGGAAATTAACAATATTCACAAAACATTCTCATGTGATTTCAGATAACCTTATGTTCATATGTGCGCATCAAAAAAGTCACCAAATGGCACAGAGCGACAGCATTTGCGCTAAGAGGTGGTCTAGTTGGACATTAAGGCAAACTCATTATTTGACACCAAACTTCCATAGCTGTTTTCACTGTCACACCCCCTATTGCGCTGCTCAACCCATAGTCGCGCAAACGCCTTCATTGCGCACCACGAAATTGCCAAACTCGGCGGAGATGGGAAATATTCCATTTGCAACAGATGAAACTGGCAATTTCGCTGGCAAATTAGAGCATAACGCCGCTTAGCGCCAGCACAAAAATAGGGCCCAGTATATTATTATCCAATCAGAATCAAGTATTAATCCATGCCATGGTGCATGTGTGTGTGTGTACGAGGGCAAGGTAAACACCAATAAATACAAAGCCATTCTAAGTGATCGCCTTCATCCTATAGTGAAGTATTTCTATCCTGATGGGAGTGGCATCTTCCAGGATGGAAACCGCTTCCAGGGAGTGGTATCTTCCATCCACAGGGCACAAGTGTTCACTGAGCGGTTTGATGTGCATGAAAACTGTGTAAACCATATGCCATGGCTGTCTCAGTCATCAGATCTCAACCAAATTGAACACTCATTTGGAGATTCAGAAGCAATGCCTAAGACAGCGTTTTCCACCACCATCAACAAAACACCAAATATGGATTTCTCATGGAAGAATGGTGTTAATTTGTAGAATTTCTGCCAAGGCGCATTGAAGCTATTCTGAGTGCTCGTGATGGCCCAACACCCTATTAAGACAGTTCATGTTGATGTTTCCTTTCCTGTTTTGGCAGTTACCTGTATACACAGAGTATATGTACATATTTATATATTTAGTTCTCCTTATATTATTCCCTGAAAACTATTCCTTATAAAGTGTGTCTCAGCCTGTAACCAGCATCTTCAGCCAATGTCTCCTGCAGGGCACATTAAGGAAAGGTACAATTTTTGTGAGCTCAAGCTTCTCTAACACTTAAAAATTCAATTCTGTAGGGAGTACATCAAAGCTCACCACCCCAGGAGGATCAAAACATTGGGATATGTATACATATTTCATTTGGAAATAAGAGTCACAACAGATCTAATGTGAACGAGGGCACGCCAATACCAGTGTTGCATTTCATATCGTTGGAGCATGCTCATTAAAATTCAGACACACGAGTAATAACGACAATTAAAAACCTTCTTTCAGTCAAGATTATATTTAGTTTTCTTTATTTTGTAGATGGAGAGCGGCGAGTGAGCTGGTACAATGAAAAGAATATAAACCATTTTTGATTGACGGAGCTGCTACAATACTGCGGTTCGCCAGCCGCACAGTATTGCAGCAACCAAACTGGAGAAAATGAAAAGAGTAGTAAAGATAACTTTAATTGTGTAGTTTGCTCCCCTCAGTAGTCTCAGCATTATGTTTGCAAAAGTTAATTATCTGATAGGATACACAGTGGCTGCTGCTGGCACAAAAATACACTGTTTTTTATACAGCAGTTATACACCATGCAAGAGAGCATTTCATTAAACCACATTATCACCAGAATGCAGTACAACAAACAATTATTGTATAATTGCTATTTTATAGGCCATAAGATATGTTTTGTTTGTGAATCTGTGGCCTCGCTGCAATGTGTGGATTTAAAATTTTAAAGAAAAAAGCTTATTTTGAGGTGTGATGCATTGCTAATTTACTGTTACTATAATATTTTTCATATCTCACGTGTCCATAATACAAAATAAATGTTTACTATACCTTCCTTGCTATACATTAGTCCAAAATTCAACACTTTCTACAAAGAATGATTAAATTGTGTTCAGGAATAAAATGAAAACTATATATGCCAAGATTAATTTAAAACCAGCCATCTTAAACTTCTGTCTATTTCTCATGGTCCAGCATTCAATCATTATCATCATTGTAACACCAGTAGGACGGATCTGAAAAATATGCTAGAAATGCTAGAATTCATAATGTATAATCATTTTGAGAGTATCCTGTTTGACAATTGTAGGCCTATATTTGACTTTTATTTTCAAATTGTAGGATAATATAATTCATTGCCCTTTTATTTTCAAATTGGGATAGGAGCACCCCCGCGACCCTACCAGGAATATACAATGGATGGATATAATTCATAATTCATTAATATAATGATATCATTATCATTCGTTTCAATTGTGGCTATTGAGGCTATGGTATAATACTACAATATCTTGGAAGAGAGCGCGCTGATCTATTTGCAGAGACAGACAAATGGCTAGTGTCGCGTTTTCTGTTACCACGGGCTGTGCTTCGCTGTCAGGCACTGTCCAGGGGGACATCCGTTGCAACACCGGACAAGGCAACCTCGCCACTTCCTCCTGACCCCCCCCCTGTTGCAGTCATGGATCGCCTTGCTTTTGCGAGACGTTTCTTTGACTCCAATTTCATATCACACAATTTTTTAAATTGATTTCTGTGATGCTACGGGCATCTTTTACAACAGTTTTCTGAAGTTACAAGCGTTTTCTGAATCTGAATCTGTCACCTCACAAAAAAAAAATGAGAAAGATACGATAAAAATACGAAAATGTTCTTGCATGAGGCCCATTGTCTCCAACAATGGTTCACTGTATCTTTGATTAATACTCCATAAACAAAACACTTCAAAGTGATTAATTATAGGCATTAGTGAGGAAATGATAAGCGACAGCATTCTTAGTAGAATACATCTCCCTCTGATTATTTTAATCCACGTCAACACATGAGCACACAAGCAAACATAATACATGCTTGAGCAGTGTTATCTCGTCCTAATCTGTACAAATTTGAGCAGATTCAATATAACTGCAGTGTACTTGTCCTTATGTATATATAAATCTGTGTGTGCGCTTGTCCTTAGCATATTTGAGGAAGTGCATTTATTTTATTTCTTAAATGGAACCGTTTTGCACAGTATTATGCTGTGCTCAAATGTTGCTATAAAACGTCCTAATATGAAGAAAATCTGTTGTTTTATAAATTCATTCATGAATCTTAAAATAATTAATCCAGAAAAAAATTATCAATTGACCAAATTATATTTCTATCATTCATTTTTCTCCCACTATAGACACAATATATTGTGATGTGTGCACAAAACAGCCTGAAGACCAAGTCAGCCATACTCCAAAAACAAATACCAATTTCAAACATCTGAAAGGTTCTTTGAGATAATATGGAATACAATCATTACTTTTGGACAGCAATACTGTTCAAATGTCTGACACTAGACTGTGATGAGCTTGTATTGTGCAATTAGATGGCATGGGTTGAATATGAAGATCAAAAAGATCTGATATCATGGCTGTGATCAGGGCCAGAATGTATAAAGCATATCAGAGTAGGAGTGTTGATCTAGGGTCAGTTTTGACTTTAAGATCATCATGAATAAGGTTAGGACATGGATAGAAGAAACCTGATCCTAGATCATCCCTCTTATTCTGAAGTGGTTTATACTTACTGGCCCAGAGCTTCATCCGTTTAGGTTCCTTAGTGTACAAATCCCAGCAGACAGTGGGACTGATAACAAGTTCACTGTTTGTGTATGTGCTTATTCCCGAAATAAGAAAGAGCCTTTCAAAGTAAGTATAAGAGTAAAAATAATAATAATAATAACACCTTATAAGTTCCAATGTCTTTAAAGTTAACGATAAGCTTATGCTTACTGCGATCAATGAATAGCCGATCTTATATTTTTTTGTGAAGATAGCTAGATTATCTTTATAAATGTTAAATTGACAAAATAATTACATGAAAAAAATGTATGGTATTGCAAACTGTTACTCCTCCACCCTCCACTCCTATGTAGACTTCCTGTCAGAAAAAAAAAAGTATCCGCATAGATTTCGAAAAATGACTTGACTATGAAATGACTACAGATACAGTATGAGAGGGTCATGACACATCACAGAGATTTAAAAAAAAAAATTATGTGCCGCCTGTCATACAGTCACACTGTGAAAGCCAAACATTTCATCATGCTATTCACAGCATGGGTATCAACACGATAATTGTTGAAAACTTTGTCAAAAGTTCAAGCTAAAATATGTATTCATGCTATGACTCAATGTCTGAAAATATTTTCTTTTCACTTATTTTCTTATCCTTTACATGTGGGTTAATACGATTTCTATGCCTTCTGTAGTTTATTTTGAGAGAGTTCGAAGTAAACCCTGGAGCTAAATTTACCAGAAAGCCTGAAAGCCTGATTTGAAACAGACTGCAAAGAAAAGACAACAAACAGAGAAATCATGACCTTGATGAAAAGAAAATCACATTTAATGAAATGCCACAAACATTCCATCTCAATAGACTTTTTGGCAGTATCTAAATCTATTCTGCAATAGCGTAAAAGGTTCAATACTTAGATGTCAAATCATGGCTGCATTATTGTTTGTAAGTTCATGAACAGCACCAGAAGAATGACCTTGATGACAAGGCAATACAAATAACAATGGCTATATTAATGCACATAATACTTCTTGAGTGTTAAATAACGAGCAGTGTAATTCTGTTTTAATTAATCTAATTCATCATTGTCTGTAGGTTTGTGAATGTGAAAAGTGTAGATATCTCATATCCTATTCCAAGCTGAGAATCAAAAGTATTTGCCAGCCACTTTTGTAATAAAGAGAATTAACACAGTATATCCACAATGTGGACAATACGTCCACTTTGTACATATTGACAGATGACACATTAGAAAAGCCTATGAACACCAGTGGTACAGAAACAGCCAGAGCTTTAAGTGCAAATGCTTAATACATATTTGTATTTTATAAATGCCATTGATCTTAGATTTTGTATGTTTTTGAGTTTTATTTAGAGGCATTTCCCTCTACAGTGCCCTCACTGACTATATAATTTCAGGCATTGTGAGAGTTTAAAAGCCAACATCTTGGAAAGGTTGTGACCTTTTAAACAATGGGTGCCATTTTGCCCAGGTAATCCTGCCAACTAGACTTCACTACCTTCTGGATTCCGAAGCCTGAGACACCGTGACCAATAGCTTCCGTGACCAAATTCTATCAGCCTTATTGAGTTCAGGCTATCGGTCAAGGAGACAGTGTGAGCACATGAAATGATAATTCATCTGTCATCCCTCCTTTGGAACTGCTCACACAACTGGCACAGTTTTAGCATTAAAACAAGGTGAAACAATAATAATAATAATAATAATAATAATAATAATAATAATAATAATAATAATAATAATAATAATATATAAATGAACAATTAAGATAAAACAATACAAAATAATAAAATGGCCCAGAACACTGATTCATAGAGCATTTTCTTCTGCTACTGGACCTACGGGTCTTCATGTCTGTAACAACCTCAGTTTCTGTCTCTATTTCCAATTAACAACAACTGTGCTATAGTCTGTATTAGTTAGGAATTAGGATGGCATAGCACAGGAGGAACACGTTGAATTATAAATAGAAGGTCCCTCTATGTATGCTGTTAAAGCACTAAGTGCATACCTCCTGCTTGGAGTGTAGCATTAATGTAAGGCTATTACAATTTGGAACACCTCAGCACTCGATATGCCTTCTTTGACCCACGCCTCATTATAACGCACAACAGGCTGATAGATAATGAAAGAGGAGTCCTATAATCAGAGGTTCTCCAGATTGGATGATATTCATCGCAAAGGTCACAACTCTCACTAAAACAACCAGCACCTCAAAATCTATTTTCCAATCAGGCTGCAGAATAGCACATCTTCCAGGGGTCAAGATTAAATAACCCACTTTTCCAAATGTCCCCAAGGCATTTATTTATTTATTATATTTTCATTTTCCATGAGTTGGAAACTACCCATAGTTCCCAAGTGATATAGGCCTGCCTGCAGTACATGATGCAAGTAACGGTTTATTTCATCTATTAATTTATTTTGTGATTTTTTTATCCAGGACAATCAAATGATAACCCAATTCTCAAATGATTTCCCGATGATACCTTTATGAGGAATTAACGTTCCCTATAAGTGACAGCAGATCCTTAATTAAATCATGTACACTCCCAAAAACACTCACAACGCGGTTTCCTCAGAGGTAAGTCAAAGCCATCATGGTGAAAGGCTTTTTAATCCAGCCAAGTGAATGGGAATGGCAACCTTAGGACTTTACTCTGAACAAAAATCCCTATGGCACCCGGCTATGCTACGAAGACAAAATGGCTGACCTACGGATACACGACTGATCACACAATGTGTGATGTGAAGGATAGATAGTAAGATGTTTAGCCACTTCTCATAAAAACCTGAACTACATTTTTTTCAAGGACAGCATGCAGTTTACCTGCTCCACTTTCTGCTAAAAAGTTGTTTACTTGAGATTCTGAGCATTTGATCTGTTCTGATTAAGCCCTTGATTACTCAGTGCAGAACACATTCCCAATACAACAGGCTAATGCCCATCCGCTCCTCGATAAGTGGGAGACAAGGTCTAAGGGATGCTCTTCAATGTTAGGCAACTATTTATAGACAGTCTGTACAAAATATTTAGCCTCTAACATTTCCCGAAGACAGAAGAAGAGCTCTCATTAATCATTTAACTTCCATGATGGTAGTGTCAGAATTCATAATACACTTTTGTGAAACTGGGGTTATTGCATCCTGAAGACAATTTTCCAAAACACCTTCTGGACCAAATCGTTGAGGGGGAGGGAGTGGAATTGGCTTCGATTTCACACCCGTCCTCTTTTTAGCCTTTAGTTCTCAGTCCTAGACCTGTACCATTTATCACTCTAGATCTCACTGGCTTTAACCTCCTTCTCAATGGCATCCATTAATGTCCCCGTGCCATTGTAGCCAGATTGCATTTCAGTCCATTGAAACATTTGTCATCTTTTGTCCAACTTTTCCTTTTTTTCCCATGCGGGCATGCTATTAGTTTGGCCTGCATAATGAACCAATGAGAGAGCTCTGTTGACTGCAACAATCTGACTAAAACAACAACAGGAAGTGCAATGCACAAAGTGTGACACTGCAACCCTGGGGCCAAAACATAGATGGCCTGCAGGAATGCACAAGGCATTCTGGCACCTTCCGCCTCCACTCTCAGAGTGTGACACGGCAATAAAGTCTGCTTCCCCCCCTCCATTTCCTCCCATCAGAAACCAACCAAAAAAAAGAGAAAAAAACAGCCCGGCTTTCCTGAAGTCCCCACAGCAACACCCCCTGGCAGCAGCAGGCCATTATCAGAGTACTAGAGACACCAGCATAGAGCGAGAGGCTGACAGGCCCTGCAGACACAGTGCTTCCCTGGAGTGTTACTAGCATGATGCCAGTGCCTGTAAAATATGTGATTCAACAACCATGAAAATGTGACACAAATATGGCGTGAACAGCAACTCAATAACGAATAGGCGCATTAAACAGAATCAATTAAGCGTTCCTTAGGATTTGTTGATTATTGGCAAAAAATACTTTTCTGGCAAAATGTGCAGTAAGAACTGTGTAAGTATAGGACACCTTGCTGCACAGGTACTTGTGTGTAATTATATTAAGTATCTGGAAAGTTAAATACTGTGTAACAAGGAAGGTATATTTACATAACTGATATTTAATTATACAGATCACAGCCTTTTCCCCCTTTGGAAAATGTACTGTATTTGAAATATGTAAATAAAAGTGTAAAATGAAAGTGAAAATATGGGATTGAGGGAATACATCTGGCCTGCATTTGTTTAAACAAATTTGTACATCTCAAGTACAGTGTATAGCCTAGCGCTACTGACTTGATGTTTTCATGGGTTCTTCTGACAGAGATTGACATCGCAAAGATGCTTCACACGTGTGTCTTTTAGGCCTGAAGAACAGAATGAGATCACGAAGGTAGTTCACATGTGTGACTTTCAGGACTGCAGCACAGAAGGACAGCATTTATGCACTCTAGGCATCCAAACCTGTCAACAGCATTCAAAGGCATTTGAAGGTTCAAACATCATTGGCCACTGCTGTAGCATGTTAATAAAGCAAGCATGTACAGTAGAGAAGTTAAGAATGGGGCTGGGTTTGGGCTGGGCAATACAGCAGTGCACTTCACAGCACATCACAAAATGTATATCTTTATTGCATGTGAAGCATATGTACCTTTTGTCGAACTGGAGAAATTGTACACCACTTCTAGTACACACTGTATGCGTGAAAAGAGCATACTACATATATGAGAGAATTGTCAAATTATTATTTGGCACTGAACATTTTCGATCAGAGGCCAAGTAAGCATTCTTCATCAGAGCCTAAGCCAAAGCCAGACTTGGAAGCAATCAGCGACTGTCTGTTTATACGAATGACAAACAAACGCCGAGCCAACCTGCGGTGAATGCAGATATGATGTGCAATGAGCAGAAATAAATGTTTTTCTTCCTATAAAATGAAATGTTCTATGTGAATAGCCCAGCCAATGTGAGTCATTATCAGATTAATATGCTTCACACAATTTCTTCCCTTTCAGCTTGCTTCATTTCCCCCATCCCACAGTCCAAGTGATTCAGAGAATATGCCGTGTTCCCCTTGCTCCGTCTACAGCTTTTTGATGAACATACTGAAAGCCAAATGCCCTCTTTCGACAGGAAAACCCAGAGGATTTGACCACTGAAAGGTTGTCTTGGCCTACTTCTCACTAGATCAGAGTATTACATGTTCTCTTAATCCAGGAGGTCACTGTCACACTTGTGATTTATTACAAAAACCTACTGGAGCATAATATTATGACAGAAGCATGTTATTATGACTATTATGATGATGATTATTATTATTATTATAAATTGGTGTATTTGTTGTGGTCAGCATAGTGGTATATATATATATATATATATATATATATATATATATATATATATATATATATACAGAATCACAAATGCACATACTGTACAGTACTGTGCAAAAGTTTTAGGCAGGTGTGAAAAAATGCTGTAAAGTAAGAATGCTTTCAAAAATAGAAGTGTTAATAGTTTATTTTTATCAATTAACAAAATGCTAAGTGAATGAACAGAAGAGAAATCTAAATCAAATCAATATTTGGTGTGACAACCCTTTGCCTTCAAAACAGCATCAATTCTTCTAGGTACACTTGCACACAGTTTTTGAAGGAACTCGGCAGGTAGGTTGTTCCAAGCATCTTGGAGAACTAACCACAGATCTTCTGTGGATGTAGGCTGCCTCAAATCCTTCTGTCTCTTCATGTAATCCCAGACAGACTCGATGATGTTGAGATCAGGGCTCTGTGGGGGCCAAACCATCACTTCCAGGACTCCTTGTTCTTCTTTACGCTGAAGATAGTTCTTAATGACATTGGCTGTATGTCGTTGTCCTGCTGCAGAATAAATTTGGGGCCAATCAGATGCCTCCCTGATGGTATTGCATGATGGATAAGTATCTGCCTCTATTTCTCAGCATTGAGGACACCATTAATACTGACCAAATCTCCAACTCCATTTGCAGAAATGCAGCCCCAAACTTGCAAGGAACCTCCACCATGCTTCACTGTTGCCTGCAGACACTCATTATTGTACTGCTCTCCAGCCCTTCGGCGAACAAACTTCCTTCTGCTACAGCCATATATTTCACATTTTGACATCAGTCCAGAGCACCTGCTGCCATTTTTCTGCACCCCAGTTCCTATGTTTTCGTGCATAGTTGAGTCGCTTAGCCTTGTTTCCACGTCGGAGGTATGGCTTTTTGGCCGCAATAATTTCTTCCATGAAGACCACTTCTGGCCAGACTTCTCCGGACAGTAGATGGATGTACCTGGGTCCCACTGGTTTCTGCCAGTTCTGAGCTGATGGCACTGTTGGGCATCTTCCGATTTCGAAGGGAAGTAAGCATGATGTGTCTTTCATCTGCTGCATTGTTTCCTTGGCCAACCACTGTGTCTACGGTCCTCAACGTTGTCCGTTTCTTTGTGCTTCTTCAAAAAGCTTGAACAGCACATCCTGAAACCCCAGTCTGCTTTGAAATCTTTGCCTGGGAGAGACCTTGCTGATGCAGTATAACTACCTTGTGTCTTGTTGCTGTGTTCAGTCTTGTCATGGTGTATGACCTGTGACATGAAACTGTCTTCCACAACCTCACCTTAGTAGCAGAATTTGGCTGTTCCTCACCCAGTTTTAAGCCTCCTACACAGCTGTTTCTGTTTCAGTTAATGACTGTGTTTCAACCTACATATGAAATTGATGATCATTAGCACCTGTTTGGTATAATTGGTTAATCATACATCTGACTATAATCCTACAAAATCCCTGACTTTGTGCAAGTGTACCTATAAGAAATGATGCTGGTTTGAAGGCAAAGGGTAGTCACACCAAATATTGATATGATTTAGATTTTTCTTCTGTTCGCTCACTTTGCATTTTGATAAAAATAAACAATTAAAATTTATATTTTTGAAAGCATTCTTACTTTACAGCATTTATTCACAACTGCCTAAAACTTTTGCACAGTACTGTATATTTATGTGTATTTATTTATATATAAAAACTTGTCCTCAGAACCACTACACAGGCTTCTCTATGGAATATATTTTTGTTTCACTTGATAGTGTTACTGTCCATCATCAACAGGGTTCAAGGGCATCAATGGTGTATAGCCTCTTTCTGCTCCCCTGATTCAAACTTTTCCATTTGGAAAAGAAATATTTTCTATTGCCTGCCCCTATTACCATCATTCTTCCAGATAGCGGCTGGAATTATTTTCTAATCGTTATGCTTTCGCAGATGGCCTGTGGATGTCTACTGTTTACTGTGCTGCAATGCTTTTATTTTATTTTTTAAAAACATGAGTGAGATTATGGTTCACAGCAGTGCCCCAATTATAATCATTAGCATGAAGGGCAGCCATTTGCGAGTGGTGTACATGGGTATGTACAACTGTGGGTGTTTAGACTTTTGGGTCTGCGTGTGTGAGTGTGGCCTGAATTAAATCAACATTCGTCCTGAACTTTGACTCATAATTAAATGTTTGTTATTTTCATCAAAAGAAAACAGTGGAGGTCCTCGCTGCAAATAAATGCATGACTTCAAAATAATAAAAAAAGTAAATAAGCAGGGTGCAAGGTCAATAGTGAAGTAGAAAAAGTGGATTCACTCCAAGCAATGTATGTCAAAATGTTGTTTTTTTAAATTTCTCCTTTTTATTGTGTTAATTCAATTCCCATAGAGCTAGTACAAAGAAACTCAATTGGTCAATTGCAGTGTACCTTTAGTTGCAGACTAGCACAGGTTTTTCCGTATTTCCCGGATGTAGAACAAGATTAAGACCAAATTTCCTCTGTCCCGATTGCACTGCGCTCTTCAATTTGTTAGTCTAGTCTTCTGTTGATCCTCATTGCTGTGTGCTTTAAACTGCTGTGCAAAGTATGCAAAGTCATGTAAAACCAGGTTTTACATGAGACTAAGCACTTTTTATATAGAAAAAGGAAAACTCTTTCTACTTCCACCTTTTTCGCTAACTACCTTTTCCGCTATAACTGCCGTGTTTTTTCATGACGCGTTAACTCAAAAGTGTATTTTGGTTCATTTAAAAAAGAATACATATATTATTGTTTTGTACTTGTCCATGTCTCCAAAATTGGTCCTCTAGGTTAAATGTTAAATTCACAATTAAATGTTTTTTGAAGTATTACATTGTCATTTAAGAGTTTGAACAATAATTAGGTTACCAATTAGTCAGATGAAATGACCATTGCTCAACAGCTGTTTTATTCCATTTATTAATGAACAATTTACATTAGCTTGGAACAACAAACCATTCCCTCAATCAGCATGCCACCATTCCCATGCTCTATAAAGTTTCATGCAGTTCATGTCCTTGTCACAATACAATTTTCAACAGCCTTCCATGCGCACGGTCCAAGCACCATGAATGATAAATCAGTTATATTGTTGATATTAATAACAGCTGTTCATTCATGTTTAATAACTGGTTACCAGATGTATCCTCTCAATCATTAATTGCTATAACTAATACCGATCATGGGTAATTATCCAATAATCTGTTTCAAATGGCATTCTGATTGAAATAGAGAAGCAATAATTAATTGTGGCAATCACAACATTTGTGTGAGTCTGACAATATTTAGGAAACAAAACCAGGAAACATTGTATTACGTAGGCTATCACAGTTCATTTACCAGAACATTTAGCAAGCATATTTAATCGCTTGAAATTAGTTTTTTAGACATTGTCTAATTATTACATTCACAGATGTTTCCGTAATAAAAAATAGGTAGCCCGCATCAAATATTAGATCTTTCCCATTCTCCACTTTCTCTATGACATGCTGCCCCTTTAAATCTTTAGTGGTAACGCATGTGCACAGGGATGGGCAAATCCTAAACCAATTTTACGGGACTAGCAGTAGATTTTCTGCTGATCAGCTGATATACAGCTCCAAATGTACACTGCAATCAAGTTTCCCTAAACTTAATAAGCAGCTAAACCCGTGTTAGTACACTACTCTGGAAACCCACCTTAATACGATGCTGAGTAATAGGAAATTACACTGCAATTGACCCAACGTTTCAGCTGAAGCCTTTTTCAAGAGTTGGATTATTTGTTGGTTATTTTCATCACCCACATTTTTGCTAGTTTAGCGATCACCATGAAAAAATACAATGCTGGCATTTATTGGTAAGTCAAAGTTAAGGAAAGGTGCTGACTGAATCCAGGCCAGAGTTTAAAGATCTAAAGTGTTGTTTTAAGGAGCAGCTTTTTTAACAACATGGCAAAAGATTCTTTCTAATTCTGTCAATAGTCCTGTAGTCAGGCGATTATCCCAGCAAACAGATCATCAAATCAAAACTGGCTCCAGTGGTTTACAGATTTGTACATATATCATATTTATGTTCTATTCAGTCCTAAAGGTCAAGGGGAAATCTATTAAATAAGAGACAGATGTGCATTATACGGGCTTCTGCACTTTCCTTCATTTCATCTGTTTATCTTATTTTCCATGTCTGTGTTATCTACTTTACACATCTGGGGTTAAATCAACTCTCCACAGTTTTTTTTATTTATGAATATGCAAAAATCAACATTTCAATGAGATCCTACTATAATCTCTGAATTAAAATGAAAGGTTTTTGGCATAGCAATTTACTAAAAGAAAAACCAAAACTCATGTCTTTCCACCGGGGAAAGGACGAAAGAAAGAAAGAATGATAAAGCTTCTCTCCCAGGGTTGTAGTACAGTGTAGGAGCTGCTATGACAGCCCGTCACTGTCAGGGCTTCCCATGGGTCATTAATCTGATCCATTCAGCGTCCTTCACAGAATTGCTTTAGGGTGTTTCTTTCAAGATGCTTCTCATCCGTGAACGAACATTAAAATATTTTTTTAAAAGACTCTGCGGTTCCCCCAATGTTCTGTTTTGGGACTGTAGACTGCCAGTGTCTCTCATCCTATGGTTTAAACTGAGCGTGAACCTGCTAGGACACGTGACGCCGGAGCCAATGACAGTGTTTGGCCAGGGGGCCCAGCCGGGCTCTGAAGAGAGATTCCTCCTCAATTTCCATTGGCGACGCTGCTTCAGTGAGGGAGTACGTGTGTGAGAGTGAGTGAGCGCGACTGTGCACAGAGCAGAGGTCAGGTTTCCCCATTCGCCACCACAAAGGAGAGACGGTTTGCGGCGTGCAGATACCGGCGCTGACTTTTTGTTTTACCTCAAGCACAGGAGATTCGCCAGAGCTCATCAATCACAATGAAACTATGTCTTCCTGTCCTACATTATCTGTTACAGCTAAGCCATCACTTCCCAGGCAGACAAACAGTCAGTGCTCTGTTAAATAGTCACCGCTTGGAAGGCTGTTTTTGCCCACCATGTTGTCCTAAACTGAAAAACTCATAAACATAAAGTATTTTCTCAGATATTTGTACCGTCTTTGCATAAACCATACACAGCTTCACACCGCATGAGCTCAGTAAGAGCTCAACTATACATCCTGGCATATATGGCCTCAAGGCCTCAACTGCAAGTGTTACTTCTTTTTTTCATTTGCAGTTTGGTGAAATAATTTGAGTGATTAGTGAACATGTGTAACTACATTTGCATGGAAAAAATCTAATCCTTACATTTATTTGTAAGTCAAAGTTAAAAGACAAATGTTGAGTAAATCCAAGCTTATGTCCAAAAGGTGCACAAGAGTATTTCATCTAGTCTGATATTCCAAGTTTGATATTCTCTCTCAGATTGATAAGTATTTTCCTCCAATGTTCACTCTCAAAAATAAAGGAACAATTAGGGTACACTTTTGTTCCTCAGGGTACAAATGTGTTCATTGCAGTTCATTGTACTTCAAAGGTACACATAAGATATTTCTAGATACGGTCATGTACCTTTCCCCTGTGAAAAAGGTACAAATTCAGGGAAGGTACAGGTATGTACCAAGGTTATGTAATAAATCCTTATTCACACTGGCAGCCATATTGGAATGAAAATGAGGCTTGTACTGCAAGCAACATTCTTTTCCTCGCAAGGATACAATCATGTTCTTCTGACTAATGATACAATTCAGTACCCTACAGGGGTACTGTCACAGTGACAAGCATTTTTACTTTAATAGGTACAACATGGTACCTTTTTTTTCTGAGTGTTGAATATCCCTTTGCGTTTTTTCTTCCCTTTCTTTCTTCGACTTGTCATAAAAAATAAACCACGCACAATGCCGTAAAGAGGTTTTTTTCTTGAAGTAGGTAAATGAATAAGAGCTAGGGCTCCCTTTTGCAGCAAAATTCAAAATTCAGAATGAGAAGAAACATATTCATTCCTTATTTTGTCTTCTTAATGGTGAGCAAAATGGAAATGTAGGCGCTTCCCATTATAACGAGAGGTTTGAAAATAGGTGAGTGGAAGGCCTGATGGCTTATCTCCTCGGAGCAGACTCTGCAGAGATGGAGCTACATCATTACCCTCTCGCCATACACTTCCCACTGCCACATGAAACTGAAATTCGACCCTGCTCTGTTGAGCGCATCTTGAGCTGGGGTTCCCTCTGCGCTCCAATGTGACTTTCCCCCAAGCGTGGAGATCTCAGCCGGCGGTCGCCCACCCACACTTGCAGGACTGTCCAGCTGCCCAGCTGGATCTCTCTGTGTGCCCATGCAGTCAATGTACAGGGAAAATTGTGAAATCTGGGGACATTCAGTGGCGTATACTATCACAGATAATAAGGACTCACCAGATACTCAGATTCTAGGTTCCTTATGTCCCCTCTGCTTCTTAACAGGATTTTCCAGTGCTATTTTTCAGTACAGAACATCCATTGCCACAGCACTGTCCTTGGTCACAGCCTTTAATGAATTTTCAGAAGATGCATACAATTGGAATGTTTCAGCTTCACTGGCAGGGAGAAAGAGCTTAAGAATGTTAAGAATGCGGAACTGAGTATCTGGTCAGTGTAAAGAAATGGTGAGAATTGAGAGTAAGGGCAGGTGACAGGTACAAAATCTCTAAATCGGAACCACCGATTACAGTCTAGCATAGAGTGCAGCCTTTTCACATGGTGCCTGGAAATAGAGAGGAAACCTTTTAAGCCATGAGAGGACAAGATTTGCACCTACATCCTGAGGCAACTGACGGTATAAGGCTGTAGCCATGCGTGCACTTAATTAGGCCAGTGAGGGTTATTTAGTCTGTAATTGCTTGACGATGATCTCTCGTGAACTAGCAGGCATTCATTCCCGGTGGTATGATCTCCTGAGGGGGCACAGAGATCTAAGGAGGCTTTTCTGCTTTAATACAGGAAATGATGTACAGTCTATGATCTGTCCCACTCACCTGCACTCATTAGCCACTGTAAAGGGCCAAGCTGCCCTGGATGAAAACAGGAGCGAAGAGCATCAAGTGGTAAAATCTCCCAGATCATCTGCACAGAGATTGAGACAGGTGCTACAGCTTTAAATATTCTCCTTTGCCCAGGAATCAAGATTCCACCAATGAAAGTAGAGAAATCACCGCTTATCACCACTGCTCACAAGTTTAATACTGCATTTTGTAATATGTATCTATTTTGAAGACTGTCCAAATAAAACAAACCTTTTCCTTCCCTGTGTTACAGGTACGGTATGCAGCTGCCAACAATTATGTATATTACTGTATCACTACACTGATCACTTGCGCAGACTATGATTGATCCTACCATGTATTGATGCACATCTTGTGAGTCGCTCTGGATAAGAGCATCTGCTAAATGCCAAAAATGTAAATGTAAGAAATAAACACAAAAAAAACATGAAGAAATTCATGTCCCAGATTTTATCACTTAATAATTCAACATCAAGAAGTGACCTTTGCTAACATCTGTGTGTTTAAGCTGCTTAGTGTTTCACCTGCACACTATTACAGCACCCTGTACTTGGCACAGTTTTATTTTTTTAGATGGCAGTTGTCTGTATCATGAATAGACTAATACAGGAAGACAACAATCTGAAATGCATTTCCATGGCTTACAGCTGGGATGGGAAGTCCCTCTTATGGAGAAGAACACAGTGAAATGGATTATTCTACATGAATTCTTAATTAAATGCAAGTAGTAATTCAAGTTTTAACTAGCTGGCCTACCAGGTGTGAATTCATTGCTAATTGGTAGGTAACTATAGTAACTACAGTACAACATCAGAGGACTTTGGCCCTCCAAGAATGGAATTGCTGGTTTAAGGATAAAGTACATTATTTATCCAGCCATTTTGTTAATGGCTTTCATCATTAGGGCAGCAACGTTAAAATAACATTGTACCAGTTCCTCAATAAGACACCCATCTAGATTGTCCATCAGTCCACTGCAGTAGATTAAGTTACTTCTGTTTACCATCGTAATCATTTCAAGTGAAGCATGGTTGCCACTTTGATGAAGCCCACAAACAATATAAAACAGAATAATGAAAGACATATACAGCTAAAGGAAAAGAGGAAAAAAGCAAGTAAGCCAAAGAAATTCCTTGGAGGTTTCAACCTTTCGGTAGACTACAAGGTACTGAATCACATTAGCACATTGAGGTAATCTTTTTTGTAAGGGCTCCCATACCCAGAGTGGTTCAACAGAGCATCACACATATGGTGCCGGTCAGAGGACTATGACTTTGAAGCTCAAAGAAAAAGATGGCCCGTGGTAAAAATGACCACCATTGAGTGAAACTCCTCGCCACTGCCCCTGAATACCCACCCATAGAGAAAACCATCATAGCTCCTTGGAAATTGTAAAACTTTGTCTGAACCAGGGCCCTTGTCCAGTCATGAGACAGAGCAAATAATTGATACGTGTAAAGAGGAAGGACTGCTTGTGAAATGTCCTTGTGGAAGGTTATTGTACTTTATAATAACTGTGAAGTCCTGTGAAGACCATACAGTAATTGCCTTACATAGTACATGCACATAGCATTAATCTGCGTTTTACCTTTTAATTTCGTAGTTTAAAAAGCACAGGGAGCATTAACTTATTTTTCACCCTTCGGTCTCTAGTCAGCTCAGAACCTAACTCCAAAAAATATATGTGTAGAGCTAAAAATGTACATTTAAACTAACCTCACAGTCAACTAACTATTGTTGTTACACAGCCAGAGAACACCGGAACATGTTGTGAGGGACATGTTGAATCATGTACAGTAATTCAACCAGAGAAAATAATTACGTTGAATGTGCTTATCAGAGAATTGCAAATCCCATCTAAGATTGCACAGATAAAATGATTAATTACTTTTCCCTGGTCTTGCAATGAGACAGCAGTGTTTAACAGAGCAACCTGGGTGTTACTACAGATAGCTCTGGCACAAACACAGTGTCTGGGGAGTTCTCTCCCATTGGAGAAAAGACCGTTTTATGAAAAGCACAAACATTTCATGGACTCATCACACCTGCTAAATTTCTGAATGCCTGACGAGCTGCAGTAGAATTCAGCTAAAGGGTGTTCAATGGATGGATGTGGCACTCTACACATGCAGTGAAGAGTAGTAGTTGGATTCTGGGCTTGTGACTGGAAAGCTGTAAATTGCAATCCTGGGTGGGGCACTGCAACTGTACCCTTGGGGAAAGGTAAGAAACCTGAAGTGTTTCGATAAAATACATATTATGAAGGCATACTAGGTAAACATATTAGCTGTGTAAGTCACTGTGCATCCAAAAAGCAATTCAGAAATGATGTAAAGCATATAGAAAGTCATTTTGCAATAGGACAACAAGTGAGACCGAGGACATGGAAAAATCATGGGAAATCCCTTGGATTGGATGATATTTTACATCGGTCAGAAACCAATTTTTGCCCCATCAAGGCCAATTGAGTTTTTTCATTTAAAATGTGACAAGTGTATGGAAATCTTCTGTATGGACATTTGGAGGCGTAATTGACAAGCCATATTTAATCAATGCCATTAAACTAGCAAGCATGCCCTATTAAAAAACATAAGATGTATTTTTTTTCCTTTTCTCCCCAAATTCTAGGCTAGCCTGGAGTGCACTGCCATGTTACTGGTCGAGGCCTTTGTTGCAGCATTGACACTTATTTGATTTAAAAGGTAATTAATCATTCAGACAACATACTATCACTCCACCTGGAAACAATCAATTAAAACGCCATTAAGCGGAGCTGAATTAGTCAAACGCTGTCTAGGACAGGAGGCAAGTAGATGATTTACAGCGGAGGAACATGCTGGATTTAACTGGATTCTCTACGATGAAATGAAAGGAGAAAAAAAAAGATTTAATCTTAACATGTGTGTTGCTGGAATACTTTTACAATTGAACAGCCAAGCTAGGCAAAACAATGTATTTAAATATGAAAAACAGAAAATGGAGGGATGGCCCAATTAATATCACCAATAGTGGTTCAGAATATATATATATATAATGTTGTGTATGATGTATTAGAAACAACATTGGAATTCCAGAATTCAATCTAATTGTCCTTATACTTTACTGATTCTTTACACAGGGGGATGTGTTTCATTGAGGTCTTAAACTTAAGAACAGCAATAAATGCAGAGAAGGCTGTTGTCTGGGAAGAAAAATTTAGTAGTTAACTCACTATTATCATTTAACAAGGGTATCTAATTGGATCTTGAATTATTATTTTTTGGAAGTTTTTTGATAAAAAAGAACGAAAATCACATAGCTTCCAAGGCTGATTAGCTTAGGTTGTTCCACACTTTCACCAAGACCTATTTTCCCATATGACGTTTTTCCACCAACAGCACGGTACGACACGGCATGGTAACCGTCCATACCCGTAACTATCTCCTTCATGGGTCGAGTCCCTGTGTCGTTTTTCCACCGCACAACAGAACCGTGAAGATAGGAGGAGTTAGATAGGAGCAGTTATCTGAAGTGACCAAAAAGAATGAGACCGCTGTGATGACATTAGCATTGACATTGTAAACATTCCAGCTCAAATTCACAAAAGCAGGACACAGCTTATCCCGTAACATTAGCTCCAATTTTCTTACCTCTACCTAGGTGTTTAGGAGTCATGTCGGGGGCAGCAAGCGCAGGAGGTACCATGCAGTGACTTCACACTATGCTATATAATCTTTCATATTTATTATTCGGTGTTGGTCCTCCAATGAATTGCAATTTACCCAGATCACATTTAATACCTCATATTTCTTACATCTGTAGCCTACATTTTTTCAGTCGTATAAAAATACAAACATTAGCTATATTTGTCTTTGTGTTCACATTTGTGCTTTTATGTAGCTTGTTGCTGCAAAAATATGTCCAGCATGAGCTATGAGTAGTGGTGAATGATATATCGTATTCAGATTCCTATTCCGATATGAGCATTTACAATACCATACCACCAAAGTTTGTGATATAAGTTTACAGCAACGCTCAACGCTAGCCATGTTTTGTCTTGAAGGCTTTCCACAAGATTTTGGAGTGTGTCTGTGGGAATTTGTGCCCATTCAGCCAAAAGAGCATCTGTGAGGTCAGGCACTGATGTTGGACAAGAAGGGCTGGCTCGCAATCGGCATTCTAATTCCTCCCAAAGGTGTTCAATGGGGTTGAGGTCAGGGCTCTGTGCAGGCCAATCGAGTTCCTCCACACCAAACTCATCTAAAATGTCTTTATGGACCTCGCTTTGTGCACAGGGGCACAGTCATGCTGGAACAGCAAAGGGCCTTCCCCAAACTGTTGCCACAAAGTTGGAAGCGCCCAATTGGCTAAGATGTCTTCGTATCCTGTAGCATTAAGAATACCTTCACTGGAACTAAGGGGCCTATCCCAAACCCTGAGAAACAGCCCCAGACCATTATCCCTCCTCCACCAAACTTTACAGTAGGCACTATGCATTCCGGAAGGTAGCATTCTCCTGGCATCCACCAAACCCAGATTCGTCCATCAGGCTGCCAGATAGTGAAGCGTGACTCATCAGTCCAAATAACACGTTTCCACTGCTCCACAGTCCAGTTGCGGCGTGCTTTACACCACCCAAGCCGACGCTTGGCATTGTGCATGGTGATGTGAGGCTTGTGTGCAGCTGCTTGGCCATGGAAACCCAGTCCATGAAGCTCCCGACGCACAGTTCTTGTGCTGATGGTGCTTCCAGAGGCAGCTTGGTGCTCTGTAGTGAGTGATGCAGCAGATGATAGGCGCTATGCGCTTCAGCACTCGCCGGCCCCGCTCTGTGAGTTTGCGTGGTCTACCACTTTGTGGCCGAGCTCCTAGGCGATTCCACTTCACAATAATAGCACTTACAGTTGACCGTGGCACATCTAGTAGGGCAGAAATTTCACGAACTGACTTGTGGCAATGGTGGCATCCTATGACAGTGCTGTGTTTAAAGTCACTGAGCTCTTTACGAACCATTCTGAATTCTAAATGTTTGTCTGTGGAGATTGCATGGCTATGTGCTGGATTTTATGCACCTGTTGGCAATGGGTGTGGCTGAAACACCTGAACTCAATAATTAGTAGGAGTGTCCACTGACTTTTGTCCATACAGTGTATGAGCTAAAAAAACCTGACAATAATGCCAAAGTCTATATAATACTCTTCTATATAATACCCTTCAAATAATAGCCTACCAGTAATTGAATTGAAGCTAAAAAAAAACATGGTGGTTGTGTCTGAGCCGGTCTGAGACTTAGCGTGACGATTGCGCTTGACAAATCAATGGTCAATCTTCAACTCTACCGCTGTGTCTGCAGGTATTTGCTCAGCTCCACCTGATTTAGAATAATTAGTTTACCTCCTAGGTCCAGGAGGCCTAATTAGTGAAATCAGGTGGTGTAGTGCGTGGTTGGAGCAAATACCTGCAGACACAGCGGACCTCGAGGCCTGGAGTTGAAGACCCCTGGTCTACAGTATTGCTAGCTCCACCCTTAGGTCCCTGTTCGGCTCGGTAGTACCTAAAGAGAGCAGTAGCTAAATTCAGCACAGGTACTTAGGTTCGGCATGGGTCACTTGGCGGCGGAAAAAGCGACAAAATGTGGGAGCACGGATTGGTAACCATGCTGTATCGTACCGTACTGTCCGGTGTAAAACGCTTATAGAACCACCCTTGGAGCCTTAATCCCCTCAGCTGTGCTAGGCGTGGGCTGCAGTCATTTCACATTTACCAGTAGGGGCACTCTCGTTGAGGCGATGGATGAGATTACATAAGAATCCACAGGCCTCAGAAGTGCTCACCACCACTTAAGGTGCAGATGGCTTCTGATTTATTAATGCAGATGTCAAAAGCAAATGGTGTCACGCAGTCGAAAAAGGATGGCACATTTGCGCCGCCGCACTGAGAGTGCATTTTAGACTGCCGACAAAGAAACACTGGCAAATCTGTACTTTCAAAGGGCTTTGCCACTTAAATCACAGTTATTGCCACACCTTGGTGGTAGGCATTGGCGTAACTTTCTCACGCCTATGGAGTCAGCTTCCAATGTACTGTGCTTCTCAAATATTGAAGAGTGGGCATAATGTAGCCTAACTAACATAATGTGAGAATTACCTCACCTGTTGACAACCGTTAGCAAAGAATACTGTACCATCCATCCTTCTCTTTAAAAACACAAGTTGAAATTTGTTGAAAATGTGTGTCCATTTCAGAAAAACAGAAGGCTATTGACAAAGACATGCAGCAGTTAGAAGGATACATGGTCTGAACTGTATGTTTACAGTTAGCTGTGGATGGTTCTTGTGGTGTTATAAAAGACAAGGCATCAGTGAGGGAACATTGAAAAGAGGAGCAGGCGGCTTCTGACAACCCAGCTCAAACTGCTTCTGGCACTGTTCATGAATAAATGCATGTTTTACTGTGTTATTTTACACAAGTAGGTACCGTTTCCTTTTTTTCCATAATGCTGCTCCCATGGAAACTCACTCCCCTCGAAAACTTGCAGATTTTTTATGGACCCTGACCAATGAGTTATTGAGCTGGAGGTGTACCTGGTCATATTCGGCTATTAAACGATTACTCCCGTGATATTTATAGTCTGAAGGGAAGGGTTTGTGTCACTTAAATATTATGGCAGTTTATTTATATTAATTGAATGTATTTTTATTGTTTATTCTTAAATACCGCTGATTTCTCTTGGGAATAATGTTTTTGTATCAATGAAACCACCGTCTTTTTTGGCAATCAATATACATTAAAATACAGCTCTCCTTTAAGCCTATTTTCACCTTGGAAATACACCATCCTACTGGATGGGCATGGTAATGATATTCTTGTATAAATTATGTCTAGCCTGATTGACAGACAGTCCCCCAACTTCCAAAAAGAAGGAAAAAAGGCTTCCATCATAATGCTTAGTTATTTGTATCACTGTTTTTTATAAGGCTAAACAACGTTAGATTTTATTAACAATGCAAAATAGCCTATATACTCTTATAAAACATGGGACTGACAAGCAGAAATAATGAAAACAAATTCATGGTTTCTTATTCTATGACATCACGTTTTGTAGAACCTATAGACCAGGTATGTGTTCAAAATGTCAAAGGTTTTCATGGCTTTTTCATGGCTGCACAGTTAACTAACCTTCGCTTTTCTGACCAGGTGAAACTGAAAAACAATAGCTTTCTAATCCAGGAAATCAGCTTTCAGGAAAATGTAGCTTTTTCCACTGTTATAGAATTACAAATGCATACAGCTACCTTAGCCTTGTAGTGTGGGCACAAAAAATGGCATCTAATACATTCCCCAGACTTGTACACTGTTGATTTCACCCACTATTGTACAAATACAATATACAACTCTGGAATGTCCGGATTTTGACGGGAGTACTCTTTTAAGCAGCAAGCACTGATAGAAGAAAGACTTGTTTCTTGCGATTTATCTGTGATTAATCTGAAAAAGATAAAAAATACCCTGCATTTACAGAAGAGACAGTCTATTTGCAGCTGCCTTAAAGACAAAGTGAGCAGACACGTCAAAGTAAAATCGATAAAACAGCAGCCATTCGGAAAAAAAGAAAAGAGAAAAACAAAATAAACGTTCTAATGATGAGGTATGTGTTTTGTTTCTTTTTCCCCCCTGTGTGAAATATATCTTCTAGCAGAACAAAACCCATTTGCTAGAAAAGAGTAAATGCTGGAAATATTAATGTTTGCTACAGTTTTTGATTCTGGCTATCAATTTCTATCCTGGGTTCTCTGAAGTATGCCAGCTGGTGAATGATCTCATATTCAGACTATTAAAGCTGAACTGGATATTTTTATGCTGGAAAGAACTGTAATGAGCCTTTACTAAAATCACCACCTGACCGCCCCTCTGCTGTGCTCTCTTTAGAGGCAGGAAATGTGGTGAACTCTGATGTAGTCACAACCACAAAGATCCCTTTCAGAGAGACAGTGGAAATACATACCATGAACAAAAATCGCAACACACAACTCTGATTACTTAGACAGAGTCCCAACAGTACAAATGGTAGTCTCTTTGAAGACTAATATTTGAGTAGTTATATCTGACTAGTTATTTAAATAATATTTTTATTAGTTATATATTTACCTTCAGTAATCATGGGTTATAGTGCATTTTATTCATCACAACATGCAACAAAATTGTCTACTTATGTTAAGAGACAGCGAGAATATTGGCCAGAAAAGCATAGTTGAAAGCATGTGCGTGTGTGTGTGGACATGATAAGTTCCCTTATTCTATCTATCTATCGCAGTTACTGATCATTTAAATCATTTTTAAAATCATGTTATGGTTTTTCTTGTTGCTGTTCTCTTCCTAGTTGCTTGCAAACCAGTTAACTAAACCTTATTCTCTGGGTTTAGTTAACTGAGTATTATGATATAATGGAATTTCCACAGATTTTTAGAAAGTTTGGCTGACACTGTGTGAGAGCCATCTGTGACACAACCTCCAGTTTAATAATCAGTTATCAAGCAATAAACAATGTTAAGTGGATGAAAACTACAAAAACATTAAAAACCAAATTTGAACCCCTATACCCTTTGACGAGTTACGTAACACTAGTGTGGACAGGGCAAGAGAATGCCAAGGAGAAACCATTTGTTTGAAATCTGACTAATAGTCTGAGTAATAGTACTCTATCCGTTTGTACAAACAGCCAATTATTACATTTGATTTATTTTGTTCACTTGTTCTTCTATGCATTCTTCTCCCTGAAGCTTAGCTGGTGGTAGAGCCCTCTCTTATAGAGCTCTCACTCCATAAGACAATAGGGCACCTGTCTTCTCCATCTCTACACCTAGACTATGTTTGGCAGTAGGCTAGGCTGAAAAGATATGTTTTTAATCTAGACTTGAAACTGTGTCCGAATCCTTAACATGCTTTGGTAAACCACAAAGTCAGCCAGCCCTGAGTCACCTTTGGACTGACCATGATACAGTCTTTTTTGGACACTTCAAGGGAGTTTTTCCTTGCCACTCTCACCTTAGGCTTGCTTTTGGGGGGGTCTAGGCCTGGGTTCCCTTTTGTTAAGCACTTTGTGACAATGCATTTGTGAAAAGCGCTATACAAATACATTTGATTTGATTTGATTTGATTTGATTTGAAGCTTCTTTGACAATATATTGCATATCTTTGTTCATACCAGTAAATATTATCTGCATTTGAGGAAGCAATATGCGTGACTTACTATCAGCATCAGTGAGGCAGAGCAGGCTCAGGACCAGCAGCAGTGGCCTGGCTAAATGCATGATGGGACAGCTTGGCACCAGCATCCTTTGGCAGGCTAAGTGTCACAGGCCACTATGAGGAAATCTGGTCTGATCTCTCAGATGAAGGATATTCACAGCCTGTGGAAAGAGAGAGACACAGCATGAAGGAAACAAAGCATAAATATTCACTCCACTCATTCAATAATCATTTGCTCCACTCGTTTAATCATCGATTACTTGAGTGACGTTCTTCCAGGGTGAACAAAAAAAAAATCTAATTTAAGGACTCGCACAGAGAGGGAGCATGCACAGAGAGGGATGGAAGCTGTCACTAATTATACTTTTCCTGACATCAAAACCAGAAAATGACTTCTTGCTTCTATACACCCGTAAAATCTGTAATTATATTTTCAGTAAACGTTTCTGCAATGCTGAGTACACATCCACTCCAACTTCCCTTGAGGTCATACTTTAGCATAATTTGACTGTTAATTATCATTTCCTAAATCGCTTCTATTTTTCCCCCTTCCAAACACCACTCTAATGTTCTTGCCAAGACCTGCATGTAGTATCCGATGAAAGCAATATATTTAATTTGCATGGGTTTGATAAAAAACAAGGCTGACAGATGAAAAAATTAACTGTGAACAGACCATGAAGTGAACATTGAAACAAAACCACAGAAATACTGCACAACAAAAACGGCCCTGGCCATGAGCCCCGATCAGGGGCGGCATTTGGCTGTCCACCCCAGGGGGAGGGTGGAGGGTGAGCTGGCCTGAGCCTGCCGAGAATTGCGAAGGGTGTCTCTAGAAGTGGGTGGGCGAGTTCCATCTCGGAGGAGGTGGATCATCGCTGGCCTAAGGGAATTGGCTTGACCCGGAGTACGGGCGACGGGCAGTGAGTTCATGGGGGAGGGCGAATCGAAATAAATAGAGGGTATAATTGGCTACTAAATTGGAAGAAAAACAGGACAAAATCTGAAAAAAACAACAATTCTTCTTGTCTCGATGCCAGACTTGTATATCTGTGTAAGGACAGACCTCTGCAATCCATCTCCATGTGTGATCATGTGATCAGAGGATCATGTGAAATGAAGAGGATGGGGTTATCACCCTCTGTCACTGTCCTGCCAGAGCCACCCCTACCCAGACTCCCTGCGGCACCATCTGTAGGGCCTTGCCCCTCATTGACATGCATGGCGACTCGTTCAATCGGGTTACATCAGTGCCACTTTTCAAAACTAGGCAGAAAACAGCTGGGTGGTCCTCAGAGAGGGTCGGTCTCTGGCACTTTTTGAAACCCTGTTTCTAATAAACTGGGCCCCTTAATGCAGGAAGAACATACACCCCCATGGACAACATGGTTCACCCCCAGGAACCTTGTAACCCTACATAGCTGCTTCTCTCCACCATCACTTTCATTACAAAGGGGGGGAAGAAAAATAGAGAGGGGAAAGACTATAGCAGACTTAAGAAGGGAGCGCTCTTCATTTTGTACACCGGTTGCTAGCGTTTGCAACTAAATAGTTGTTATGCCAGAAAAGGTGTCGTTTTCCACCGCGATAAACAATTCTGATCTCAAAACGTTACGAGGAGAAAACCGCAGCGAGCATGCGGTTGACTTTGCTGTGTGAATGTGAATGTTATAGTGCGTTGTCGTTCAGAGCTAACAGACATGTACACCCCATCACACTGTTCAGTCTCAGCATAATATATTTATTGATGATGCACTGTTATGGAATCATTGTTACAGACTAATATATGATGCAGCCAATTTCACATTTTGGGTTCAGTGTCAACGTAAATCATTATTAGTATATTATTAGGCGGTATGATGTAAGTTAACATTGTTCTCATGGATCATTGTTAGGCAACATGTGAAGAATGTAATATATGGTAATTTTGTATTAGCATGATATATCTACATTGCTCTTAAGAATAACTGGCACTACATGCATTATAGAATAATTGCTGTAATACGCTTATATGTTAGCATATTTTTTTCAGCGTGTGCTACTGGCTGTTCTGTACCTACACCACAACATGTTATGGTGTATGTGTACTTTTGGTATTCCTGTGATATGCATTAAAGTATATTGTACATTGTAGATAAGAGTGTCAAATAAATATATAATAATAATAAAAAATTGATCAATGTGGCGAGTAATCCAGTTTATGGGCGCAGTCACAAATTCTGGCTCATCTCTGTGAGATTTGCTTGGTGTGGGAAGATGTTACAGCGAACCGTTTAATAAACTCTGGCAACCGTCAGCGAGCATGTCTTCAAATCCCTTCAGCTTTTCCCCTGTCAACATAGTAAATGGTAGGCTTGCTCCTTTTCTTATTTTTTAACCTGCACTTTTGCATGTTGGCATAGGGAGCTGTGCTAAAAGCACAGTCAAACAGACGCAACTATCACGCTCGAGTAGAGGGCCTTTAATTGGCGTAGTCAATCACCCCGCGCTGTGGGCCGAGCATTACCATGTTTATAAGCGCAAAGAGGAGGCTAATAATCCTGTAAAGTGAAACAGCTAATTTATCTGCATATCTGATAAACCCCCTCTCTCAGAACACAATCAGCGGAGGAGACACTGACAAAGTATCTAATTTCCCTTGCACCTCTTTTCTTTCATTTGGTCAGCTTTAAATGGCAAAAAAAGGAAAGAAAAGAGGGAGGATATCAGTGTGCCGAAGAGATAGGCCTAGCCACCTGCCTCTTCGCCCTGCATCAGGCGAGAGAGGAGGAAACACGTGGCAACTGAATCAATTCAAATAACTCTTAATCCCCATTCCCACACAGGGGAAGGAGGGCCTTGTTTGTACAGTACAGACCATCTGATAAGAGAAATGGGGGGAGGAAACGAAGGAAAGGAGGGAAGTGTCTCATCTGAGGGAGTGATAGTACAGACATCCCCAGGGAATACAGAAATACCATTTTCTTTGTATCTTCCCCCCCTGAATAGAACCAGAGATTTAAATGAACGTTGAACAGATTATAATGATAGGCCAAAAGGAATCGCACATTCAACCTTTTTAAAAAAGCCCTCCCCTTCTCATAGCTACCTTAAAGTTGCCCTCCGCCCCCTCCCCCTGCTCTCCCTCTCTCACGCTGATTCAGACAAACAAAGCCATCTGTGGAATTTGTGAACCTCAAATAACACAACCGGTACCAGTGACTTCTGGGCTCTGACCATATCCAGAATTTAGAAAACATTTACTTGCAAAATGATTGGAAAGGTTCAGCAAAAAAACACAGTTTTCTAGTCTTATCTTAAAACAACCTTGATGAAACCGTAGCAGCTCACAGTGGACCTGTGATGACGTGAGCTTTTCAACCAGCTCTCCCCAGGACCTCCCACAATGTGCTGATATTGCTGTTGACCGTGAAAGAGTGATCACTTTTGATCTCACACTGATGCCAGGCCTAATCGCCTCAGGAATGTGTCTGCATGTTTGCCTGTGGTGTGAGTATGTGTTTTATGTGTGTGTGAATGTGAACATGTTCTTTTTTGAGTGCGTGTATGACTGTGTTGTGTGTGTATTGAGTGTGTGTGTGTGTGTGTTTGTGCGTACCCAGTGTATGTGTTTGGTGTGTGTGTGTTCGTTTTGGTATGTGTGGATGTGTGTGCCCAGTGTATGTGTGCTACATGTGTATGGGTGTGTTTGGTATGTGTGGCTGTGTGTGTATGTGAGTGTGTGTATGCAGCGTATGTGTTATGTGCTCCGCATGTGTGTGTGTGTGTGTGTGTGTGTGTACCCAGTGTGCGCTACAGAGCAGCATATGAATGATGGCTGGTGTTGGCGGGGCTTCTGGCACCCCCACAGTGCCTCTCACCTCGTCCCCAAGCTCCTATTCATCAGAGCTCTGCCACGAGTGCAGGTGGCAGCCAGTGCCAAGCAGGGGGAGGGCTGCCGGCTGCCAGTGGATGCCAGCCGCAGGTCAGGATTTACAGAGCTGCCACCCGTGGTGATCACATGACACGCAAGGGATATATTTGCAGAAAATTTGCATTTTTTCTTTAGGCCCCCAGGTGCCTCAAAAAAGGCATTATGATACATGTGCTGAGATAGGTAAATGATGAGCTCACCATGGAGCTGACCTTGACATTTAAACTCAAATTAATCCATATGAGCAACCCGGAGATGTGCACACATTAATTTACTACCTTGTGATGGGTCTATTATGTGGCAGCTTGGGTTTATTTTTCCCACAAATATAATGACATTAAAGAGTAGACGTTTGTTCCCTGAACAATGGTACCACAGCTGTCCCATTAAGTTTAAAATCGCTCTTCCCTTCAGTTGAATGTCTCCAGCAGTATTGCTTTCCTTTCAGCTATGGGCTATTCGAGTCATTTCAGTGTGATGGTCTCATGCATTATTAAGCAAAGCTTTACAACGTGCGCAGTGTTAATTAGAGAGAGGGTATCAGTGCTGGCGACCGCAGAGAAAGAGGAGCCATGGAGTCCTACTCTTATCTGATCCGGATCTCAGACCAATACGGATGGCGGCAGAGGGAGCCTTTTATAGCATGGGCAGACTGTTGCTTCTGACGACCAAGTGCAAGCAATCCAGGGCTTTTCGTTGTCAAGGCGAGCGATCTGACAAGTGAGCCACCGGTAATGGACTGCGCTGCGCACGCTCACTGTCACCTACGACCTTTCCGTAATTCAACTGCAGACTTAGACCTGATGAGAGCTTCTTTAAAATCCATCAGCGCACACTTTTCCGCATGGTCCCGTCGCCATGTTTTGACGCAGATGCCAGCCCCACTTTATTCCCACAAGCCATTTCCAAACAGCCCCACTGAAGGCATGTTGCAGCTGTGACTTGTGCTTTTTTGAGCTACCCCCAACCCCCCTGTCCCTTTCCTTTTTATGTATGCAAATGGAACATCCAGGCTCTGTCGGACAGTAAAACAGGAATACACTAGTGAAATTCTCATTAATATCCCTTCCGTCTCTGGAATAGACTCACAGAAAAAACAACCGGTTTTATACCCCATAAAAAAAAACAAAGCAGGCTCAAACCAAGCAATCTTGACCGCCCTTGCAGCAACCGTATGGTGCATTCCGCTGCATGTCCTTGGTCGTGGCGAGAACTGGATCCATTAAGCTAGAAGCTCACAAAGGACATTTAAACAGTCTACAATCGCCACCTTCACACTTTCCCTCCAAACAGATTCATTAGACTTCAATGGGTTTCACATAAAGGCCACGTCCCAGGTATGATGCGGTGACAGGCCCGACAAAGAGCAGGCGGGGTGAGGCAGAGCTCTCTCTCTCGAAGAAGAAGAAGAAGAAAACGGAAAGCTGAAGACCGCTCAGAACTACTTTGGCGATCGGACGTCCCCATGCCAGCTAAGCCCGGTACCGCATCCCCAAGACTAGCGGAGCTCTAGCAGACGGGCGGAATCACAGTGACAGGGCCGCGGCCTATACCCGTGGCCCCTTTACCAGGATGCGAAGCACATTCACCTGTCAGTCTGAGGCAATGCCTCACCCCTTTCTGCCTCAGTGGAAAAGCAAATTGCGCTAATAGAATAAAATACATGCTTGGCTTACACGGCCTCTCGCGGGATACAGGGTTATTTACAAAAGGCTGCTCAAGGGGGTTTACCTCTCCTTCCACAGACAGCAGAGATGGCCTGGAGGGTCACACTCTTTGCTACTCTGCTCTGAGCTACTGCACATAGCATTTACAGTAGCCTTTTATTAATCGTTTCACTATGTCACTTCTGATTTAAGACCTCTGTTCTATCAGACCCATTTTTTCCCCTTCATATGCTGTGCTGACACACCAGATCAGCAGACACGTGTGATGACAGCTCTTGAGCTTCTGTAAGCTGTGCCCACAAATGTAGCATCAAAACTAATGCGGTTTTGTCCCCTGTCCCCCCCGTCCCCCCGTCCCTGTCAAACAGCTAAAAGCGTTACTCGGTTAGCTGAGAACTGCCAGCCTGTTGCCGATCGCTTTATTTGTTTATTAATGCTCTACCGTCGCAGTTTCCACATTTCTACCCTTTGAGCTAAGCCGAATGGCTTGGCAGGCATTACGTTTTTCTTTGCTCCATTTTGTAATCCTTTTTTTCCACACCTTCTACTGGTGAAATCAGGTGGCTCTGCACTTTGTTGTAACAATATAGACCTTTCAGAGCCTTATCATTTGGGTGCTTTCAAGATTCAGTTTCTCCAGTGCACTTTTAAGGCCTCAAAAGCATTGTAACCTATGGAGATTATGTTTGTTTATTAAAGAACCAAGTCAGCCTTCTAAGGGCATGTCCACACTAATGCGGACACATTTAAAAATGCTGTTTTCATGTTAAAATGTTTTCCGTCCACACTAGCGTTTTCACATTTTCGAAAACTTGGCCATCCACACTGAAATGCCAAAAACACCTACATTTCTGTAATGGGCGTGCACAGGAAACCTGAGGCAGCAATGGAGTAGGTTTATGCCATACATTTAAAAGGTATTCCTATGCTTGTTTCTCATACCAGTGTTTCTTTGTGGACTGGAGTTTGAGGTCATTCATGTTTGCAATAAGTACCATTTGAACAAGCTTTTTGTGAAAATTCATTGAGTGAAAATACATCACAACATAAAGACAGTTTCATTCTACATTCACATGTTATTCTTGTTAAACAGTTTGCACAGAAATTGTCCTAGGAAAACTACACTTGAATGAAAAAAACTTGAATATTAGAAGGTCTAATTTGTGGACTTGACTTGACTCACTTACAGTTTCGCATTCACATTTACCGTAACACTTTGTAGTTGTCCAGGCTAGGAAATAGATAAAGCGTTTTTGAAAACCGTATTCCCCGTCTACACTACAACGCGAGACCAGCATTTTCAAATTGATCCACTTGGGAGAGCGTCTTTGAAAAGGTCTGTTTAGTGTGGACGGAAGGCCAAATGGAGAAAAAAAGATGCGTTTTCATATTTATCCGAACTAGTGTGGACATAGCCTAAACCTCAGTTCAGCACTTTAGCTGGATGTCATTGTCTTGGGGACATTTACTCAAAAATGACATGGGAGCATGGGACATATCAAAACTTCATTCAACTACATTCACTTTACAGCTAGGACAGCTCATGAAGTAAAAATGGTAAGTGGTGGGCGGGAGGCGGTAACCCAATTTGAGGCGTCCCACCCTAGCACCACCTTCTCCCTTCCGTGCCTTTCAGAGAGCCCCCTTCAAAGCAGTTGCTGAGTTTAGATTAATGGGCCTTGCCACCACCCACCTTGCCATCCTTTGTGAATTATTATTCTCACACCCTGTTGGGCCTATACATCCAGGCAGAAAGTCAACCGCAAGGTTATTGTCTCTGTATGGTTTCGGGGGTACCAGGAAACAGCAGTTGTGACAGAGCAGGTGACATATTAAAGCGGAAGCTACAATATGAAACATTCCGCTTGTGTAGATGTGTATTAAACTGCTTCATGTCCAGGATGCCACAGAATTTCAAGTGTAAAATGAAAACCTTTTCAATTATTATCTCTCTCTATATATATATATATATAATCCCTTTCATGACTTTTAAATGTTATTGAAGCTAGCATATTTAGCTTTCATGTACTTCCACTACACTTTCAATTCATTTAAAAATACTAGATTAAAAATATCCACAGAGAAACATCAGCATACCTTCTCAGTGAAAATAGAACACAGACAGTTACGGAAGATAACAAGGAATGGACTAAAGGGAAGTGTCTGCGCTTGTTGGCAAAGTGGAGAAGCTGAATTAAAATCCATGATGCGCAAAAGCAGCGGGATTTACAATAGAGATTTTGACAATTATACTCACAAATTGTGACGAGAGATTATTTGATGGGTTGGGAGAGAGCAATTCAAATTGCCTTTGACCCAGGAAAAGAAAAAAAGGGAAAACTGTCTCTCCCCCCGCTGGGCCTACCCGACCCTGGTGAGTCCTCAGTGTGGGAGTGCACCGAGAAATGACGGCCATCTGTAGGAGCAATGTGTCTGCCACATTGATTGAAAGCTCTCCTCATGCGGGAGCATAAAGGATGTGATGCGCACGTTGGCATTGGGGGCCGTTGATGTCCACAGGCAGGCATCGCTCACACCGACACCCCATTGATCATACCATCATTCCCTCTGTGCCCCCTGGCACTGCCCGTCCACCATCTCGTTGTGTCAACTACTACCACCAGATAATGTGCCATGCAGCCACCGCTCCGCTCTCATCACACCACCCTGTTCCCCCCAGAAGAGTGCCCACGCTGCCCCAAAATATAATATTAAAAGAAAATTCAAACATGATATATTAAAATATTTTGAGATTATTATTAATCTGCCTGACTATATAATTCATACTATGCCATACAAATGATGAAATGACATAAGAAATCTGTGTTCACTTTTAAGAAGTACATCCACAGAGAAACTGATGAATAAATGAATGAATTTTCTCAGCAGTCGATAAATAATTCTTGTTGTGGCTGTCAACGGCAAAGCATTGATCTCTGAAGGAACACAAGCAGTGGAATTTTAACAGTTCAAGACCAGAGCCATATCTGACATTCAAACTTATTGAAAAGTTATGTCATTGATACTATTCTTGACACAGGACTTTGTAGTTGAAGCAAACCATCTTTACTGTGAATAAGTCTGGTTGACTCAATAAATAAAAGACTATCAAATAGTAATAATAATTCATATTTTGCTCCATCCAATCCTTGTTTAGGCATCAAAGACTTTCTGGCTGGTGGAATTATAACCACTACTGTACAAGGTTGTTTTGGTATGGAAATCCATTATTTAAAAGTACACCAAGAACATAAAGCAAAGCTTTAGGCATACACACTTCCCTAAAAGGGCAACACTATAATTAAAATGGCCATGTGTTTCCTATTATCTAAATGCTAATTTGGTGCAATATACCCTGAGCTAAATTACCGGAATGCGCATTACTTTTGCGGGGACCATTGAATTGCCGCTGGATTTTTATCCCCTCAATTACTTAGCACAATAAGAAATAATTTACCTGTCGTAGCATGGCTAATGTGAATGTGTCCCACAGGCAAGTGTGATAGCCTTTCATCGGTGTGTGTGTGGAGATGGGAGGTGGTGGGGTGAGTTCTGCTGTGTGTGTTCCCTACATTTTCCAATTGTCACCCCTCTGTAAAAATGGCAAGCTTAAACTCGAACAGCATTCGCACACACAAATGCAAGGTGAACACACACTGCTGTCCTGCAGGGCATTGTGGGTAAGGATACTTTTGCGTGTGGATTTGTGCGGAGGACTGGCTGGCGCCAGCGTCTCCAAGGTCAGATTAATCGAACCATCCTGGGTTTACTCATCCTAACACAGGGGGGTCAGCGTCGCAAAGACAAAACCAGCAGGCAGATGAAGAGACTACCATGATACTACTGTTTCATTATTGGCTATATTTCTTACACATACTATGAATCTGAATAATTGCACCTAATGTCCATACTTGTGTCCCCTTCATCTAGGTTATAAGCCTATGTCCAAAAGCAACGAGTGAGAGTGTACACATAGCACATATTAAAAAAGAAATTTCAATGTTGAATTTAATGTAATCTAGGCAAGAAATGTGTATGTTTGAAACATGCAAAATACAAACTTGTGTCTAAAAAGAACATGCAATTGACTGATAAACCCAGACAATTATCCATTTGATAAACCACCATTTGCAGTGATCATACTATAATTAATTTTTAATTAATTTTAATCAATAATCAAAGTAAAAAAATAATGGAAATATATTATTATTATTTATTATTGCTATTATTATGATGATTATTATTATGATTATTATTAATAATGACAATAGAAAAAAACATTCTACTTTACACATATTCCCATCATGGTTCAGACTGTGTTACACAAAGTTACCGCAACCAAAGCAAACTTTTTAGCTGCAGGAACAGCTGGAAGGTTTATTCAGGAATCAAATTCACACAGGTGGGCAAAGTTGCTTTAGCAGTGAACTTAACATGACAGTGAAGTTTCCATATGCTCGCTGTATTGGTATTAGCTCTAGGGTGGACTGAGGGAAGGAATGAGCAATAGGCTGGGCTGTATCTAACTTAGCTGCTAAATATACGCACAACTGGAACCAAGATGTACCATGCCTTCCATAGCATCTGGATAGGCCTGAGTGGGCTGCATTACCACCAGCATTAGTATTGTGAAGCTCTGCATCTATGTTCTGTTTAAAAAATGTAAAACAGTGCCGAAGCCAAGAATCTATGTCTCAATTATTTTCCCCCCTCATTAAAATGAGTAATATTGTCAATATTGCCTCTGGGCACCATCAGGGAATTTGTCACTGTTGAGCGTCTGTCAGCCATTGTGTCAACCTATCAACTGCAATACATCGATATTTGACAACACCAGAATATGACACTGAGACAGCTTTGGGTCACTGGTCGTTGTAGGAGCCATCCAAGACATTTAAAAAAATCTCTGTTCTGCAACAAACCCACTTTAAGAAATGTGAGACCAACAATCTTCGCTTTCTCACAATGACCTGCTTGCCACTCAAATTCACATGATGGCCTGAGCTGAGGGTGTGACAGGGCACCTCCAACTAACTCCAATGGAACTTGGTGGTGACTCTCCAATCATGGATCGTAAAGATTTTTTTTATTTTTAACGGGGCTGTCAATGCCCTATTAAAAGAGCTGTAATTAGGTTACCCTGTGCTTCTATTGGTTGATTCTGGCTGCGGTCCATGTGCTGATGTGCCGTCTAAAAGCAAAGCCAGACTACTCTGGATCAGGGGGATAAACAGTGTGTAATTACCTCTTTAAAGATCGTAATTGAACATTTCATTAATGAGCTGGCAGTATATTCTGTTACAATGCCACTGGGGGAGAGCATATGTCAAGAGATGGCAGAGAAAGACGGCTGCAGCAGTTAGGGTTTTTAATTCTTAAAAAAACTTCACTTTCACTCTGCGTGGTCTTACTTAAATTCCCGTTGTGAGAGCGAAAGCCCTTACTGATATTCAAAATACAAGAAGTGGGGAAAACAGGCTCACATGGGCCTTTCAATTTGACTGTTCAGCTACACCCGATGTGTGGTGGTAGCTCAAATTAGCAAGATGCTTGCTTTCACCGTCGCGAGGACGCACAATTTTGCTCCACTGTTCTTGCTTGAAATTAAATTCAAATTTCAAATTATACAGCCAAATGATTTACACTGTGAAAGCTGGCTGTTTTCTAACCACTCTCATAGATCTACCACAAACAGTGCCAGTTATCACGCCTTGAGACTCGGTCTGTAAGTGCCTAAGAAAGTGGCTGTCTGTTTGCTGTCGCTTGCCCATGTGAAAGACAAGAGTGCTCAACCTAAGCAAATCCGTACCACAATTATGTAATTCAATCCGGTGTCCCGGAGGAAGCCTAATGCGATTTTCTCCTGAAGTCTGATGTGCTTTCTGCTCAAGATGAAGCGAAGGCGAAACGTTGTGCCAGTGATGCCTGCTGCGTCAGCTGACAGTATCGTCCCTTGATAGCTGCCGGTAGCCACAGGGGTTTGCACTGGGAGAGGCGGAAACGGAATGGCGAATGGGAGATAAATAAAAAAGCTGACAATTCAATTTCAAAAGCAAATCTATTACAGATATAATATATATTTTTAATTATAAATACTAATATCTGATACGTGTACCAAGAACACGTTTGGATACAAAGTAACTCATCCTGCCTGTTCTATGCAGACAAGGCTTCCAAATCCATCAAGACAGCACAACAACATCAACAGAAAAGGGTGTAATTTTCATGATGAAGGTAAAGAATAGAATATGTTTTTTGTTGCTGTCCAATTAGGAGTTTTTAAGTGGTCCACAGTTATAAAGATATATGGCTAGTACCACCGTACCTAAGAAAAATGCTACCAATATTCTTACAATTAATGCCTAGCAGCATCAAAGACAAGCTGTCTGGCTATGGTTATATTTTTCACTTCTTAAACTCACTTCTTAAACACTTTTCTCAAACATGTTTAAGAATGTGAAAGATGGCTAAATACTGCTGTGTGCGAAATTGTAAAGTGATGCTTAATTCTGTCACTCAACGTAAAGGACAAAGCGCGTTTCAGATCGAATATAAGCCTCTATTTTGGCAATCACTAGCGCACGGATCCATAATGAAGATTAAGCTGTTTAACATGTGTTATAAATCAGAAAAAGGGACATTTCTCTCCCCAATGTCTTGTAACCATAATACGTTTTCCAACTGTCTTCAATTTGTCAATTTTCCACAATAAAACCAACAACAAAAACATTTACCTTTGAAATGATTGGAAAAGAAAGAAAGCACATTGTGGGTGTTTTCTCCCCCTTGTGTGTTATCACGTAGTAGGTACACAAAGTTAAGTTTGTTCATGAACAATTTGACGTGATTTCAGGCATGGCTGGCTGCGATTCACTTCTGTTCGGGCCCCTCTCCCAGGCAGGTTTGGAAATGTCAGCAGGGCGTTATCTCTGGGCACTGAGGCCATCACAGATCCACTGACCATTTAGTGGCACTTTATTGAAATGTCACTGTGTGACATACCATGTGTCATGGCCTGGTGAGTGCCTACAGTGCTGGGAATGGAGTTCAGCTTGCCACTGGGCTATTGAGGAAGGCAGCAATGCCTCTTAACTAAAAGACCCTTAAAGCTATTGAAAATGTCACAGAATCCTAAAAATGCTTGTAACTTATAGTAAATATGCCTGTCCAACAATACTTTTTAAGGTGCGAGACAGGCTTAGACCTATTGCTAGATGATGGTACTTTATAATGCAATACATATTAATGTTAAAATACATTATGTTTTTTAATTTATTTTATTAATTCAGAGTCAGGAATTAAGAGTCAGTCAGGAACTGGGATATAATGTTTCCCTCATGCCTGAAAAGTATTGTCCTGGTTTAAAAGTGAAGTGGCACTGTCCACAATGCAAAGCTTTAGATAATACCATAGTTAGACTTCCACATGATAAAGGCATCCAGAAAAATCTGCATAGAGCACCTTGAACTTCAGTTGACTGCTTTCTGACAGTAGTGTTGAAAGAGGCTCAATTCGCTCTCAACCACCCTCCCCCACCCTCACTGGAAAAAAACAACAACATTGATGTAAAAATATGTACAATGTACAAAACATGCAAGCATAGTTAAAAGAGCACCTTTTAACAAAACTGCACATGAGGAAAAAAGCCACCATGCTTTCTGCGTTAAAGACTGTTCCAACAAGTTCCCATGACCCAATTTCTCCTTTTGTTTATTGTTCTTAATATGCTTATTTGCTTCAATCATAAACTCGATGTTCCTTTGTGATTGCACCCCCTGCCTCTCCACTGTTTCTGCGTGTTGGTCAAAATGTTGGCCACACCTGCATTGTAACTGCTGCTGTACATGCCAACAAGAATTAAAATTGCACCCATAGAACCTACTTCCCCACTGAAGCACATTTTACAGTGAAAAAAAGTACCCAAGCAATGCTACGAGTATAGCTGGGGAAACTACCCTCGTCCTAATCCCTCATTTTAAAACCGACTAACCTTAAATTTCTCTTTGTTGTTTTACAATGAAATGGGCCCTGGTACAATAAGCTTCAAAGGCCAGAACATTTTCACACGTAGAAATGATAGACGGGTAAAGGAACACACAAGGAAAAGATAATCCCAAAAGAAAGAGAGAACAAAACTCTTTGTGTCTGACTGGCCCCATTTTTCAGAAGGCTCTGGATTAATGATTTAATCTCCTTTGAACATCAACATTGGGAAGTGTAAAGCATGGTCATGGCATAAAATAATTGTCAGGAATGGCAATTATTTTTTGTAAACGGCAAAAAAAGGTTTCTGACACCCTCCTTATTTCTGACGGCCGATCTTTCAAATTGGGTTTAATTTGGTTTTGTTTCTAAGGATTGCACTTTTCGAGCCTGAACCTATTTTTTTATTGTGTACACACACAAAGATCATACACACACAACACATCACACACACACACACACACACACACACACACACACACACACACACACACACACACACACACAGTATTCCAGTAGATTTTTTGTTATACACACTTCCTAAATAAAACACATAATTGTGCACAGTTTATACATCTGTTAAGCCAAAGAAAAATCATAAAGATAACGTAACAGTCATTTGTATTAAAATCGCTGTCTCGAAAGGCCTTTAGCTTCTCAAGGGACTCCCGGCAATATGTTGAGCCCTGCGTTGACTGTGTGGACTTAAGATGATTAGACAGGCCAGAGCCCCGATCCAGAGGGATCCTCTGTTCTCTGTATCTGTGATCTACAGCGGCAGCATTAATCTTGATTTCTTCTGAGGCCAAAGGAGAAGGATGGGAGGGAGGAGCTGGGGATCCACCCAGCCAACAGATAAGCCAAAGCTGATTCCATTGAGGGGGGGAGGGGAGGGGTGAGAGGCACTGCTGCTGCTGCTGGTAGGGCAGGGGGAAGGGAGGGGAAGTGGGTGTGAGATTGCTGGAGGAATGGAGTTTTATCTTTATCTAATTACAGACCATGAGGAGGAGATTCCGTTTCTCGCTTTGCCCTGAATTACAGCCTCTCTCCTCAGGGGCAGCGCTGTCTCACAGGGGCCTGAGTCGCCAAGCAGAACAGCGGAATGAAATACGTTCAGATTAGAGAGGAGTCACATTGCTTTGTGCAGGATGATAAATATGTGGTTACGGCAGCCATAACTTTTTTTTCCGCTGTCCCTGCTTTGGCTTCATAGGGAGAGCAACCCTTCTCCTGTCACCAGCGCATGGCTCTCAGGGGTGAGGATGTTCACCTCTGGACCAGCATGGTCAGACAGGACAATCTGCATGCATGCGTTTCTGTTTGTGTGTGCGTGCTGTGCGAGTGTGTGCGCGTATGTATGTGTGTGTGTGTGTGTGTGTGTGTGTGTGTGTGTGTGTGTGAGTGTACATGTGGTGTATGCGTGTGTGCATGCCGTGTGGTGTGTACGTGCACGTTGGTACGTGTGTGTGTGTGTGTATATCTGGGTCCATCACTCCCCCAAACAGGAGGCGAAGCTGATAGGTTTATCCGCACACTTTTGCTATAACGGCCACTTTAATCAGTCACAGTCCTGCTAATGAGCAAAGCCCACAGAACACAACAGCTGAACGGAGCCACAGACACTAAAACACACTCAGTGGGTGACATCAATCTGGAGGCTGGCTCAGGCACATCTCTTCTGCAAACAACAGGCTCCTTGGGTGGCTCAATAGACAGCTCCTGCATTATAAACACAGCCAAGAGGAGGTCAAGAGCAAAGGAAATTAAACCCGATAGATGCTCACTACTGTCTATATTGGAGGGCCTCTCGGCGCTCTTCAGTTATACGTTAACAAAGTCAACATGCACTTCATCTTGACAGTTGAAAACACAGATATTGCTGAGAAATATCAAAACAATCCCTTTAAAGTGTTTTTGCATTTTTATGTTGCAACTTGTGTTGTGGTCCATCTGTGCAAGTGCGAATGACAGTGAGCAGGAACATTTGGATAGGTCTTCACTGCCTTCGTGAAAGAGGAAACCCATGACTAAAATTGGATTAAAAAATGCAAAAGGAGATCGCAGAGAGAAAGGAACCACTTAATGGTTCCTTGAGCTCTATTGGAGCAGTCATATCAAAGGAGATATGGAATTAATCTTTCTTTTTGAGACTTGCCTGACTGCCAACACATATTAGCAAGCTAAAATAAAATGTCTTGCAAGCAAAAAAGATGTCAAAGTCTCTACAGAGATAAAGTAGCAGAAAAATCTACAACATTCTAATCGTACCTCATTAACTTTAAGGGGGCAGACGGCCCCCTGATTTTAATTCAACTGAAAAATGTTTCCTCATATACTCATATTATTACTCTATTGGTAAAATTCATGCAGCTTTTAAGATATTTAACTTTTTGGTTTAAAAGACATATTAAAACTCCTTTTAACAATTCTATTTTTATTCAGGACCCTGAAAGACAAAAAAACTCCAGGGCATTGTAAAACGCATTTTTAGCGACCACTCCCCAACTCTGCGTCCTCTTAGCCCTTGGACTCTTCGCTCCTCTCTCAATGCCGTATTTATTGAATTCCTCAGCCTAACCGTGTTCTGCCCCATAAAACCTAGACAAGTGAACCCTCCCAGCCCAATAACAGATTCATACCCCTGGAATAAACGTATTTCACCAGCGCTAACAGACGGACGTGACCTGGAGAGTTAATTTTTTTCCACCACATGATGACTCCGGGGTTAATCCCGGTTCCAATTACTCGCCGGTGGCTCTCACTCAGCATTCCAGCTGGAATCCCCGGCACTTCCGAGCCGGTTCCACCTTTCCCTCAAGGTTTCTCAGAGTAGGGCCAACTTGATGAGCAGATACCTAGGCAATGGCGCCCTAAAGGCAGCTGAAGTTTAGATGAACTGTGAGGATTAGCATGGGTTGGATTACCTGCTTACTCAGTCTGGAAGAATTTTGTCCCACATTGTTGCTACACTGCTTGCTTCATTGATGTTTTACCTATTTGTTGTCACCATTTGACAATTAAAACGTTTTTTTGCTGTTTTTGTTTGATTTCATTTTGAGCAATGAAAAACATGTGCCATTCAGCATTAGCATCCTCATGCGTTTTCTGCCAGGTGGATGAAATACAGCTGAACCTGTCTCCCCAGGTGCCCGGACTCTCCATGTGCTGTTCAGCTGTCTGTCAGCCTTTCCCTTTATGAGCGACGGAGCGACTGTGGGAAACACAAAAGTCCCACGGTCAACCGCTGTGCACGCTGCACACAGACACGCCAGAATCCAGCACACTTCACCTCCCGAAGTTAATACATGCCTTGATAAACAGCTCCTCAAAGAAAGACCAACAGTGTCCCTCTGCATTTAGAATGTTATCTCCAGTGCTAGCTTTTTTGCCAAGATTGCTTTGCTTTTTAAGTAAAGTCCGTAATAATCCACTCTCTACAGAGCTGCTTTCCCTGGAAGTGGAGATCTAGAAACGTGCTGCCCATAAATATGTAAATGGACTCTGCAGACTTCTTCTAATACTTCTGCAGAGAGAGACTTTTTTTTGGTAAAGGATGAGATGAGACAGGCCGAGGACTTGCACTAAGTAACTCCCTATTAAAAATTGATGTTTTACATGCAAGTTCCGAAGATGACGTGTGGCAGGGAATTACCGAGGCAGCTGGGCTCTGAAAAAGCAGCATGCTTGTCGCAGCGGATCAAGTCTTGTGAGGCGAGGCCCATGCCTATGCCACTTTTCCATTGCTTTCATTTCCATGGCGGCCGAGTTTGCCACACTTGTGGCATGACTGTAAAAACACCTTAATTTCATCACAGATTAAAGGAATTAATCTCTGATGAAATGGGAGTTCGGGGTTTTGCCGTGTAATAATCGCCAATATGGGTTTACATCAGCCCCCTGTATCTTGCAGACTTCCCAACACAGATGCCAAGGCTACGTAGCAGAGCGGTTGAAGCACCGTGAAATGTAGCAGGAAAATGCCACGCTCTTCACTGGATTCAATAGGATTCCCCGCCTCGTGACTTGAGAGCAGTATAGAGCCCCGAGTGTGTGTTCAGGATATTATGACAGCTCTTTCAAAGAGTCCATCTGAACCCTACAGCCAGCCACTCCTCTGAGGTCAGGGGATGTTAATCTTCCTCAGATCATAAGTGAAGAAAGGTCATCCGAGCAGCTGTGAAGTGTCGCCACCGCCCATCCCCCCAACCCCCCCACCCCTTGTCCTTCTACCCACCAGGTCTGCCTGCTGGTGCCTAATAAAAGAACAGCCCTTGACTGAGAACAGCTGGGTTCCCGTGGATCGACCACTGTACTGGCGTGGCCTATCAGTGTGGGAGGGAAATGGTAAATGGGTGTAGTGGAGAGGGCTTGGAGCTTTCAAACCTGCATGAAATGTCATGTAGGCCCAGCGGTAATGGACCCTGCTCCACGCAAAAAATGCCTGGCCTCATCTGACTTTCCTTCCTACATGTGTGCTAAGCGATCGATATGGCAGGATTTAAATGAAGTTGTATTTTTCAAGAAAGTTGCAAAACAAGAATTTATTTCCATAAAGTCTTGGTTGTTGAATGGTAATGCAGAGACAATCACGCACATGTTCACACACCCACACACACACACACACACACACACACACACACACACACACACAAACACAGACAACTACATGAGAAATCTGAAATTCTTCTAGAGACCTAGCTGGCATACGATCACATTATTAACATCACATATTATGACAAATATTCTGTCGCAGTTGCAAAAATATCTTGGGTCCACTGCTGCAAAGGAATACCACAAAACGGATCCGTGTTAATCTGAATGACCCACAGAGAATTTGCGCTCTCCGTGGAGTTACACTTAAAAGTTTATTTTTACAGTGCACCACATTGGACGATTTCCTTATAAACCTTCAAATCTGTGAATCCCACTGTGGAAACTTTAATATTTCCTTGAAATCAAGGACAGGGCGCGCAGCTTCTGTGTAAACACTGTCTGGCGTGCATGGATCTCAACTCTGACTGATCTCAATATTGACTGAAAACACAGCACGTGTTGGAATCTGCCCTTCCGTTAGCCCTATCGATTTCAAATGAGCAAACCCTGTGATTCTCTGTAATTACCAAGACCAGGTGTGAAAGAACATTCCAGATGCTCTCCTCCTGGCAAGGGCCCAGCCAACCTAATGCCTCCATACCTCAGTCACTGCAGACGGTCTACCCTGCTCCTTCTGTTCCACCACCTCCCAGCCCCCACCTGCCCCCCCTAAATGCTGTTTCTTTGCAGGCGCGTGTGTGTGTACACCAAACATATGTCCTCGTATTCCATAAAGGACACCGTGGAGGAAAATCCAATCTCCACAGGTCAACCGATGTTAATGTGCATGGTGGACGTGCACATGGTGTGAACATGGATGTACGCATGTGAAGGTGACGCTGATCTGCAGATCAAACTCAAAATGAATATTTCATTTATAAGAGGTGTTTTCTTTCTGACATCCTCCTCCCCTACCAGCCCAGCTGCTTGGTTCACACATACCCCCCCCACCCCCCTTATTTTTTCTTCAGTGACAGTAGAATTCAAATTAGAAGGCCAGACTAAATAAACAGCCTTATAATATGTAAACAGGCTTTAAAGAAACTCTTACTCTTTTCAAACTCTCTGTAAAATAGCACAGAGGTGAGGTTTGCCAATTTGTATTTGTTCCCCTGCCCCTATGGAAGGGAATTGTGTGGGGTTTATTTTCAGTAAAATGGCAATGCCTAGACTCTCACTACACCCTTGTCACAGCTGGGGGTGGGCAGGTTCCGACCATGTGTAATGGGGCGCCTGTGTCAAGCCACAGTCCTGAAACAGGGAACCTGACCCCTTTTGAACATTTTCCTCTACCCTGTCGCACTTTCAATCAAAATCCAGTTTCCATTTAGTATCCTCCATTAAGCACTAATTCTCGCTAGCTACATGCTCTTACAACCATTTCAAAATTTCTTTAGATACTGTATAAACAAATGTGAAGTACCACATTGGTTTTCATGCCAAAGCAAAATTGATACTTGGCAAGTTTAATACAATTGAGGCAATACTAGATTACTACTACTAACATAGTACTTATTTTGGGGATGACTGAAACTGAAACTGTTTGTTTTATATCAAGTTCAGGTATGTATATTAATACATTTCTCAGGTCAATTTATCAATAACCATAAGGCGGTGCTGTAATTTCACCTGTTGTGGAATAGTATTGATCAACAGATGCCTTGCATAATGAGTGCAAAATTTGCTGGTCTCCATGGGAAACGCTAAGGAGCATCCGATTTGCCAACATAAACATTTATTACAAATCAATCGTCCTGAGAGGATATGATAGTAATGAACAAGGCACATTTTGTAGAAAACAAGCTGTTGAAAGACAGTCGGGTAGTTTTAGTGCTTGAATTATTATTCATATCTATATTCTCTTGCACACAGTACTTTCCCCTTGGAAAGTATGTCCACCACACATATGAATAAAAAAGCAGTCATACATGTGAAAACATGCGGTGTACTGTCACTCTGTGTCTGCATAAAATAATTTTTTATGAATTTGCTTATAAAGCACTAAAACCATGCTAAGTGGTTATGTAAGCCTTGCGAATGCCTTCTGAAGTTGTGCTTAATATAAAGCGTGACTAATAAAGCATATGGGAGCTGGGGAAATAATCTTTTCCGAGGGCTGTCTTTTCTGTGCTCCACGGACACTCTCACTCTCAGACACAGAGAGGAGACCTCGTCAGCAGATGTCACAGACGATAAGCAGAAAGCTGACAGGTCGCTGAACGGCTATCTGTTACCGCATGCGGCACGTCGTCAGGCCGATGCCAAGGTAACACCCCACGCCCGATTTCCTGCCCGAGATCTTCGCCCCTGGTGCACCCGAACCAGCCGTGGTTATTAAACCTGTGTCCTGCCTCTTTGCGGACGTCCACTAATGTCATTAATGATGCAATTAATCACTGCGTGACAACAGCTTAGATGGGGTGAGGATGATTTCACCCGACAAGCTGCAGAAAGGTGGAACGTAATGATGAACTGTTGGCACGTTCTGGTTCAACTGTTGGTCTCTTGAGATTTTTTGGGGGGGGAAACGTGTTATAAAGCACATATTTAACCTGCAATAAAATGGCTAGTTCACATTATTTCCAGTGCATTATGATATCAGCCAAAATGCCTGTCAGGGTTATTCTTTTTGCCTCAGATTCAATCTCACAAACATAATTCACGGTCCTAAATGGTGTAAATCCTCAATTCTACTTCTGGAGTCGGTTGGCATACGACTAAAATTCAATACGCATGTGAGTGCCGGCCTTCACTTTAAGCATAATAACTCATGAAGGGGAAAAAGCCACTGACAAATAAATCGATATTGTGCAATTTACAGTCACATTCTGCCTTTATTGATGATCTGTCAAACTATTCATTTCAGAGCCAAATGCGCTCTGCCAAATGATTTTCCAAAGAACTTTTCCACTTCCAAAACAAGTAATAATTCCAAGTCAATATAAAACCCTATTGTATTGAGCTCATGTGTTTTACCCTTCCTGGCATTTGACCCACTTACATTTAATTTATCATTCCATTTATTTTTCACACTTGACACGCTTTGGTATTGTATTAGAGAATGATATCCAACCCCTACAAACACACACATGCACACAGACACACACGCACACACACACATGTGCGCACGGGTGCACATGCTCACACACCTGCTGCTCATTCACTATAAAACCAGTCAGAAGTGATGGTCTTTGCCAGATAAAGAGACCAATAAGTGCTTTACTGTATGAGTGAAAGTATGAGTGAAAGCATAAGACCAAAGTACTAGAAATTTTATTTGTGCTTATCGGTACAGTACAGAAATTGAGCAAAACAAATCTGTCAGATTCAACTGGCCATCCATACAAAATAAGAATATTACAGGCCTAAAGGTGCTGAAGTGTAGCATAAATATCATATATGAAGACCTGAGGCTGCAATTCACAGTGAAAAGTCAAATGAGAAGACTCATCATGTGTCTATATCACATCACACCTCTCTCCGGGATAAGAGAAACAAAAGCAATGCATTTCTCATTCCACAATACAGATTTTTTAATGTGAAAAAAAAGTCATTTTATGAGAATTATTGGAAGTATGGTTGATTTGTCAATTTTCCCATTATGCTTTCAAAACATCATAAATCTTCAAACTCTGTGGCATCAGATTATTGAAGATTATGATAAATATAACCTCTCTATTTCTAGACCAATAGCATATGCTCTATTTTTATTTGCCAATTCAATGCAAATTGCAATTTAACACAATGGGGGGGTAACAAAGTGAAATAGGTTACGTGGTAATGGGTCAAATCTATCGTTTTTCTTTAGGTTGTGTGTATTATATTTCAGACCTGTCTCTGTTTTCACACTTGCACTTCTACTTGAATTTCAACCTGCTCTTTGGGTCACAAAATACAATCTCTATTCTTAGTAAATAATGTGAAAGTGAAGCGGTTGTATCTTCCTTAACCAATTCAGCTCTGTCAGGATACAGTTGGCAGATCACCATTTTCCAAACAATAACAACATATTAAAGTGATGAGCCATTTTGGGAAATTATTTATTTTCTACACCTGCTTCACTCGCTAGGCCAGGGTTAAAATTGCAATAGCTTATAAGAGGCAGGGGCAGGACAATCCCACAGCAACAGCGTAATTTTTAACAAATAATATGAGGGTGGAGAGTTGAGGATACACCCCTGCTCCCTCAGTCATTATTTCTCCCCAAATGAAATAAAACCAACCGTTCTGTTTGAAATGAATGCCAGTTTGATAACAACACAAGATCCTGGTGGAGAGTCACCACAAAGATTCTGCCACATGCCAGTCTGGAAGGGCATATCGAAAATCTCTAAACTCTCTATAAACTCTAAACATTCTGTGAGACCCAGACGGCATCAGCCGCACTAGTCAAAACAAACCAGAGTTCCTTTACCTCAGATGCATTTATCATTGGTTGCTAAGGAGATCTCACCACCCAAACCCTATCTCTCCTTTGTGATTTGGCATGAAGAGGTCATTAAAATACACTTCTTACTCTCGTCCAGTGTGGAGTTTAATAGGTTGTTGAATAGCGATGACTGCAATCCCTGACACAACTTTAGGGCCTGTTTAATGGCAGAAGTGAAGCACTGGGTGAGTCTGGAGTCACTGCAGTGTTTCACCAACATGGTTGGGCTCATCCTGTCAAGCCCCATATCTTACGTATAATCCTCTTACATCAAACATTAATCCTCTCTTTCATGTTACCTGCTATGCGTGTTTATGTCTTTGCAATGTCCCTGATATTAGCTACAAACTCCGGAGGCACTGCTCCTTACCGTCACATCATAAAGGCTTCCTGAAGAAGTCTCAGTTGACTTCATCAATATTGCATGGTTTATGCCCTTTGTAGCTTTTTTCCTCTACATTCTATCAGAGCTAAGCAGGAACCCCTTATGCAGGACAACTAACAGAAGGTTACATTTTGATACATTTTCAGTTTGCACAGGCATATCTATTGAAGCAAATCTATCTTCTAGCCAGTTCCCTCGCTGCTACTCCACATTGCTTTCCACAACCAATTTGTCAATTTTTTGTAGTTGTACCACAATACACTTGGCTTCTGACTCTGCCAGAATGGCAGCTAGCGCTGTAAACTTGATGCATCCAATTCAACATTTTCCATAGGGTTTACTTCCAAATGGAAAACTAAACGTAGCATATTTGCTTCCAGCTGCAACACACACACACACACACACACACACACACACACACACACACACACACACACACACACACACACACACACACACATTACACACGCTATATAAAACCTTTTTTTCTCAGAGAAAAGCACTTGGTGCATTTCACCATGTGCAGAGCAGTGTCTTCTTTTCTATTCCAGAGCAATCACAAGAGTAATCCCTTGGATTACTGCACAAGACTCCAATCTGGAGCCATCCCCTCCTGCAACCCCTCCTGCACTAAATCATGTATACTCAGGGGGCACCCGGTACAATCAGGAAATGAACAAGGTCCAAAGTATTACAGATAAAAAACATGCCTTTGCTCCATTGTTACAGTACAACATCCAGCAGGAAACATTCAGCACTTTTTGGCAGAAGACTACAGTTTACAGCAGGTTACACTGCACTGACTGACCTACTTGAATCCATGGGAGTGATGTCACCTTCCGTTATGTACCCAGGCCTGTTCACTCCCTTGCTGAAAAGCCTGTCGGTCTACTATTCACAACAAGCTTTCAAAAAGCAATATACCTTTACCTTCACAGATAAATAAGTATATTGATTATGATTGTTGTAGTTGATATTGGGAGGGAAATATTTTAAATGATTGAAGGACCAGATAAAAGCTAAATAAAACCTACACCTTCATTTTTTGGTTTATTTATTTATTTTTAAGTTGAGCCATTCACCTTTCTGGAAAATCCTGTTGATGAAAAGAAAGAATGAGAAGGCCAGTACTCCCAGCACAGCCCACAGCATTGATTAAACAAGAGACAGTGTGAAAGCAGAAAGACCCTAGTCATACTGAGTTGTAGAATTGAAAACACAAGCTAAAGTAATAAGAGGGCATTTGAGCCGAAATGTAAAACACAAATGTGAAAGATTCATAGTTAGGCTGGAACAAGGTGAAGTAAAACTATTTTGTTACGACACCTAACATAAAAACCTTTTGATTTAATAGAAAGGCAGCTGACATTTATTTCTCAAAAAGTGCACTTGAAAAGATGCATCTGTGCCTGTTTTCCTCAGAATTATGCTGAATCAATATATTTGTCATTTTCTTTTGTTGGATTTTACTGCAAGTACAAAATTTACAGTCTGTGTATAAATGCACAAAACATAATGAAATTGCCCAGGAATTGCAACCAACATAAAATGAATGTGTCACTTGATTGCAACAACTTATACATTTGCATACACATTTGCATATTTTAAACAGACACAGGGAATCCAGTGTTCCTGTGTGTGCATACGTGTGTGATTGTAGATGTGCATGATTGTGCGTCTGCATGCATTTTCGTGCAATCTGTATGAATCTGGGTGCGAGAAATATCAACACACGTTCACATCATTGCTGCACTGTTTTAAAGGTAAAGGATAGTTTAGTTGTATTAAAGCACCATACACTTTAAGCCATCCAGACTGCAGGGGCTCCGGAAACATTCAGTATTCTGAAAAGTATGCATGCTATAATCAGTGTGCCTAGCAACCCGGAACACTGAGGGTTCGGCAGGCCGAGGAGAAAAATCGATGGCTGCTTTCCACAATGGCCTTCCACTTAGCTGGATACTTCCCAAGACCCACTCTGTTAGCTGGGTACGAAGAGTCCCATGGCTGCTTAATCTGAACATGGCACAGGCAGAAATGACAGTCTAGCTATTTATACAGTGCAACAGGCCTGCCCGTGCTGTTTGAGAGACCATGTCAACACATAATTACGTTGATGGAAAGAGTCATTCCCATGACAGGTATTCACACTATATATATACATTTATCCATGGGAACTTGCATTTTGGTTTGTACTGTTTTTCAAGGCTCAATGTTTTAATCTGGCAAATTAAATACCGTATGCTACTGTAACCGGGCCAGCAGTAAATGGCACAAAAAAAGGGTTTGCCATTCATGAGTCGATGAATGATCACGATAAATTAAAAACAATGAATCTCCTTTTGAGATCCTGAGGAATATTGCATTTGTACAAACTTGATGCCTAGCACCAGTGAAAACATCCCAACACTGCTTGTACACACCCATCACTGAACGGGCCTGAATTTATTTTGAGCATATCTTGATCATGAGACTAATCTGTGAATGTGTCAACATTTTTATTCGTTTTAATATCTGTGCGCCTTTTTACATCTTGTGCGTGAAAAAGAATATACTGTAGCTCAAAACGCCGTAGAATTTGGCAAATAAATATTCCTGTTACAATTTACTGCTCAGTATAATGGGGTAATGATATTGTAAATACTGCAATGTTAACTTGCAATGAACTGAACTTCCCCCAGAGAGTGTGGATTGTCACAGAGAAACAATAAATTCAAAGTGAAAATTAACTGGTGTCAGAGCTTCGAAGCGCTACCAATATTGCTTTTCTGAACAAATTGTCAGAAGATGGGCCTTGCTTGTTAAAGGCAGATATATTACTAAATTTACTGTGTGTTATTCCCGCAACAGATGTGTGGCAACGCTGAAAATTAACTGCCAATATCATCCTGTACATCTCGTGCTCTTGCTGCAGTTTAGCGGAGCTGTCTGCCCTGCAATTACAGGGATTTTATTTACATTCGCACACAGCTTGCGTAAATGAATTTCCCAGTTAAACGGTTAACAAGGGTGATTTAAATTAATAGGCCTTGATTGGGTTGAGATAGCTTCGTCCCACTTTTTATAAGCCAAGTCATTTTCAAAGATCCTCATGTTGTAATGGGTTTTGCAATGACAAACCTGTTTGCCAATGCAAAACCATTAAACATATTTCTAATTATTAAACATAATTGCACCTTTCTAACTATACACACTACTATATTACTATATTGTTGTACTACTGTACAAATAATCCGCTATTATAGCTACAAAACACATTGACCTATGCATGCCTATACAGCCAACATTTTATGTTCAAGTTTGACTAGATTAGTTAATAGCACATTCATTTATTCTTGTCTTGAATTTAGTGTGTGGATTAGTTTTTTTCCTCTGCCTTTCAGAGTAGGAAACATGGCAGATACAACCTTTTTGATGGGTACACATAATGATGGGAGAGTGAAGTCCAAGTTTTTCCTTCGTTTGACAGTTTACAGTAGCTCAACCCATACATTATTGTTCACAACAGTTATAGCTCCATCACTCACTCATAATCACAAGCATTGTGCTCCTTCCTTTAAGTTTATGATTTTTCAATAATATCAACTAAGTCATAGCCAGGCTGCAGCATGTGTTGTTTATTCGCAGTGGTGAAGTCATGTATAACAAGGAAGCTGCTCTTAAAAGGAGAGTGTCTCACTGTACATTTTGCCTGCTTCACTGCCAGAATGCAGAAGCGACTGCAGAATGAACGTTTCTTTTTATAAAACATGTAAGGAGAAAGACAGACAAAAGTCATGCCCGAGGCCTGGCGACTGTAGCGGGTCAAATTCACACTGTGGTTTTGAGTAATTAAGTCTATAGAGACTGAACGGTTGAGGTTGAACTGGAGCTAGGCCAGACAGAGAGAAACCCGCTTGGACATGTCGACTCCTCCTTCAATAGGCGCGCGGACGCCGCAGGGGGAGTCGTGCAGTCGCGGAGGATCGCATAACGGGGGGACAGGGTAACCCATCCTGACAAGCTGCCCTGTTGCAGCCGATAAATGAAATGTCAAACCAACACGCGACTACACAGGCCCAGATCATTGTAGTAGATCACTGTCTTTTTTGCTAAATCCTTTGTTCTGCCTTCCCTTTCCTGACCTGCAATTGGACCCTTTGCCCTCATCTGTGTCTTCACTGTGAACATTTATCTAGGTACAACGAGGGAATATAATCACATGGAACTCATACGTGTGCAGGATGAATGCTAAGAGCATTTATAATCAACATGTGCCATGTTTTCACACTGGCAGAGTTAATTTCCCCCTTCTTCTTTCTTCTTTGTCTTTCTATTGCCACCGTTTGAACAATAGGCCGGAAAGAACTGCAATGTCTAATTCTCCGGTGCCTTGCGCATCAGTTGGCAGCCAGACAGAGATCCACAATGAGCGAGTAGCTAGTCCAGGAGATTCTCCTCATGGCATTCACAGCAGCACAATGATGTTCAGGAAAATTCCCAAAACAAAGCTGAGCATAAAGCACCGGAGAGGAAGGATTGCCCTGACATATTGTCACACCACAAAATGGGCCTTTCGATACGCCTCAACGCAAATAATTCAAATAGCCGGAACTGTAAAATCACGCATTTCATAAGTCCGCATTATTTTTATTCCCTTTCTCATAGCCAGTCCTTGAGAAAATCCAAGCACCCATGGGAGAAAAAGAGAATCAATTTCAAATGTAAAAAAAAAAGGGGATCCATGCCGTGGAGCTTTAGTGAATCAGGTCTGCCCGTCACGCGTGTCCCTCCTGCCTCTCATTGGTAGTCTAACCTGGGATTGGAGTTCAAAAGTTTCTGAAATGGGCCCCCAGGCTCATGCCCGGTAATCCAACTTGACAGCGACAGAGGTCTTGAGGGGCACAAACAAAAATAAGTCTTCCCGCCTTTAAACACAAGCCTAACAATATCTGCGCTACAAGTGAGCGGCACCGCCGAAACAATGCATGATGACTCGCGCGATTGCAATTGCCTTTATGGAATGGACAAGCGCGATTATTATTTTGAGATGTTTCTCTCTCTCTCTCCCTTACTCTCTCCTCTCTATTTCTCTTTCTGGGTTTGATGAGTGCTCTTCACCCCATTTGGCTGAAACAGCAGCAAAGCCAGCTGAGCTACATGCTCCCTCAAGAGGAGAAGGTGGGGGGTGTTGGTATAAGTGGACAAATCCCCATTCTGATCACCAGCGGGATGTATGATCAGAACTTGATTACTCGATTTCTCCTCTCATGTCGAATCCCTTGCATCAGGATTACAGACCTGGTGAAAGCACAGGCAGAGGACGTAATTGTTTGGCAGCTGCCATGCTACACAAAACAACAACTTCAGTTTGTAAAAAATGTAACCTGACAAATTCACATTCTATTGCACGCACAACAATTGAAGGCTGGTACATAAAACATTTACACTACGCCATATATTTGACATTTGTTGAATACATAAATTGTTACATAAATGCATTATGTAAAGGAAAGGTTCATTTAAATGAAAGTACCTAAAAACAATAGCATTAAATATTGATGATCCACTGACCATACCTACACTAAGAAAATAACAGGAAACATAGAGTAAGAGAATATCAACAGAGTATGAATTGAATTATCTCATACACATCTATAAATGCAACCTTAAACTTTGCAGCAGAAAACTCTCATCGGTTTATTGAGTAAAGCACAAAGGAAACAATCCTGTCAATTTAGAAGATGCTGATTGAGAAATGATTAAGCATGCTATTTTTAATAACATATTCAGCAAAAAGCTTTTAGCAGCAGCTCCAGGACCAGATATAATGGATTTTATTGAGTGCAGGGCAAGCTTCATACACAAGTTTTCATGGAAAGCAAGCAACATTTTTGGAAGCCATTGGATATCCAGTGACAGTGTCTTGAGGAAATTCAGAATCAGTATGGCCTATAACACCATTTGTTTACGTTTCTTGCTATTCAAACCATTGCCCTTGATTTCAGCTGTGGCAGTGTCACACAGTTCCGTTAATATATAAACTGGAAATTGTTGGAATAAGGTACTTAGCCAGGGCCATTATAATGTGTTCATAGTGCCATGCTGAACAAGGCATTTACAAGCAGCTTCCCTATAAATACACTGAACGGTTATCCAAGACACACTTCCATCACAACTAAATATAAGCAAGGACAGTCTGTTATCTTTCCAGATGATGCAATCCATTGGAAACCTTCTGAAATGTTTCTTAAAATACAGACCTACATGAAAAATGTATTGAAGTCTCATCTTCTAAGCTCAGCACTTTAAGAAGACATATGACACCTTCATCTGCATCATGACAAAAACATGCTATGAAACAAGTATCCATATGATTATGATAATTATTACTAAGACACTAGCCTATGACACTAGCTGACTTGGTCAGGGCTGTGAAGCATGGCAAACTGGACTTCAAACCGAACTTTTGTCCAATGTCGATTCTGGCTCTTTAACACAGCCTTACAATTGACTTACTAAGTCTTACTAATAAATGCAATTGCACAGCAGTCCCTCAACATGGTGAATGGAGGAGGGCACCAGCTGTGCAGGTGATGCCTGGAGACAACCCCCTAAAGAGAATACGCTGAATCACAGTCTGCACATTCACCTTGTAATCAGCCTGAAAGCTGCAAAGCCTCCTTCGGTTTTAAATAAACAGAGAACTGGAAAAGTGAAAAAGCCCGCTCAGTCTGGGAACATCCAAACAAATCAAACAGACTGGGTACGAAATGGCACTGTGTGCCATTCAAGGGTTTGCTTGTTGTGAGTAGGGACTTTGACTGAAGATCTGGCCTAGCAGCCAGGGCTGTTTTTTGCTCCAGTTTGGAGTTCCCCACAGTGTAAATGTCAGTTATGAAAACTAATGTGCATATATATGTCTGCCTCACTCCTTCAATGTACTGCAAGAAAAGCCATAAATGGTATGCAAACTCTTGACTGCATTCAATCTACCTCTATTTCCAATTCTGAGCAATAAGAGACTGCCGGGTAACGTTTCCTGTCAAGCACTTGTTCTCAAGTGTTGTGCTCTGCCCCATGGTCTGGAATCAAGTCCCGATGGTGCCACTGCTGATTGTGGCTGGCGGCCCTGCAAGGCCATGCATAATTGGGTATAGCGTTGCACAGGGAGGGAGGGTTTCGGTTGGCATGAATGTGTCACTAATCTTTTAGGATGAAATGCCCTGCAACAAGATTGAATAGAGCCCTGCATGTAACAGTCCTATATCATTGCAGATCTACAAAAAACAGACATGACTGCCGAAGGACAATGTCTAATGTGCTACAACAAAGGGCACATTAGACATAGACATTTAAGAAGTCACCTACTGTAATTCTTTACAATTATATACTATGCATTTCTCATCTGCATATTTCTTAATAAAATTAACAATAAGTGGTACCATACTAGGAATTAAATCTGTTATTTAGGTTAAAGACTACATTTTAATTCATTGCATGTTTGGTAGCTAAAATTACTATTGCATCAGAAAAAAGTGTCTATCAGTAAACTTTTTTTACTGACCGAAAGTAACTTCAAAGCAAAGCCCATTATTGTTTGATTCAACCCTGTCCTTTGTATTTAAACACATTTAAGGCTATTTGCATGGATAAGCAGTAATCCAAAGATGAAACAACTGACATCGCACTCATCCTTGTGCCTTTTATTTTAAATATTTAATATCTTGCCATATGTTGCAACTCCTTCACAGGTAAAGCCAGATTTCAAATTAATTACTGCGCGTCGGTCGTAAAGTGTTCGAAACAGCTGCTGAGGCTGGATTCAAACTGTTTCCTGCCGCTGTGGGTTCCATTACCTTCCTCGTTTTGCAAGTGGTGTGAATAGACTGTACACATTCACAGCTCTGGCCGATATTCCTCATATCTGCTCTCTACCTCACAGCAGGCAATGTGATCGGTTCTGAAAAAATCTATGTCAAAAGGCTGATTTTTTCCCCATTCCAATAACTTTTCACACCATAACACTATACAATATTCTGTACAAATAAAACCAGAGTTTTTTTTTAAAAGAAGCCATTTCCATTTCAGAAAGGCAAAATAGAGGAATACATTCAGGAAAAAAAAACATTTTCAAGCTGTCATATTTTAATTAAAATTCCATCACTTGTGGAACTGCTATTGTGAAGTAATGTGATAACAGCGCATGACTTGAATACCCTGTCTGCCGCAGCTCCATTTCCTTTCAGTGTTGCGTCTATTGAGGGCTCTAAATTAGTTCCGCAGCTCCAATAGTTCTGGATGGAAATTAAGAACCAAAAAGGACAAGTGGACGGAGAAACTGCAGTTCATTTGAAGAACAAAACGTCAGCCTCCAATGCCTTGCTGTAATATTACTGAGCTTTTCTGTACAAAAAAGCAAAGCTTATTAAAAAAAAAAAAATTATACACTTTGAAATGCAGTATGAAAAATACAGTGTTTCCCCCCCCTTTATTTGTCCCTATGTACTTTCTCAGAGCGTGACAGGGACATTGCATCTTTAGATTTGCCGAGCAACAGTGACCTGCTGTTATCAAGTTATCAAGGTAACTAAACTACTACTAAACTACTGACCTCAGCGCAAAGACCCCACAACTGGGATACAGGCATGATTGCCTGTCATATGTCCTGTACCCTCTCAAGGGTTGACAGCTGTTGGGAGGGACAGCTGAGCAGCCATGAGATGCAACCCCCCGACCCCGACTTACAGCAATGGAAGCGCAAGAGGCTGACCTCCAGTGCCAATCCAAAGCCCTAGCAGTGTGAAAAACAAAGGTGTCTCAATGTTCAATGTAACAAAAAACGTAATGAAGAAATTGCCACAAAATCACTCACCATGAATTAACAGTCAGACAGACCAGAATTAAATGGGCGATTCCTTCTTTAAGGGCATATTAAATGTCTGCTTATCGACCAGACCTTGAGGTACAAATCATCAATAAAATAGGTCCTTCAGTAGAAACTCAATGCGTTGAAACAGCAGTGAATAATACAAATTTAATTGGTTTCCCTTCTGCCACGCAATGTCAGGTGCAGTACTTCCTCCCTCTTCCAACTTTACATTTATTTACCGTATAATTCAGTAGTTTGGCTGCTGTTGCAAATTAGGCAGAAAGAAATCCTAGATCACAGTGAGAGGGTGACGATGAGGTGAACATTACGCAACCTTTAGCATACTTAAAATTCCATCACACTTGTTGGCCTTCCAGTAAGCTCACACTGAATTTAGGCCAATGCAGTCTTTTTCTGGGCCAATGCAGTCCCAAATCTTGATTATTTATGACATGACCACAATGTAGACACTGGTCAAATACATTCCATGAAATTTTACAGGTTTGAGTGACAGCATACTGATTGTTTTGATGAGGTCATTCTCTGATGCTGGCTGAGTTAAATCTGTTCACTTCCAGGATTCCCTCAATGCTGTTTCCTTTGTTGAGGTGCCTTAACTGCATTACACTGACTCCCTCTAAAGGCATGGGAAACCCATATACTCAAGTCACAGTGGGAGAAGGAGTCTTAATGAACCTGTAAAAGTAGTGAACAAAAATGTATATATAACAGTATTCCATCAGTGAAAGGTTCTGGTGGTTCCGTAATGGTGTGCATTTTCCTGTCATGGTTTAGGTGCACTCTGGAAAGCACACCCGGCACCACACCTTGGAAAGGTTGATGTTAATTATTGCTTAATGGTACTGAGAGATCATCTTCACCCCATGTTAAAGCATTTCCTTCCTGCAGAGAGTGGTGTGTTTCAAGATGACAATTCCCCCGTCAACGGACCACGCAGTGTTTGCCTAATGGTTTGAGGATCATGACACTGATGTTACCCATATGTCATGGCCTTCTCAGTCACCAGATCTGAAACCAATCGAGCATATATGGGATATTCCAGAATGACACCTGACAGAGTTTTCCACTCATCATATGAGCATGGGTTGATTGACTTTCTCATGAAAGAGTCGTGTTGTATTTTTCCTGCTGAATTCCAGATGCTGGTAGTGTCTGTCCCATGTCGCATACAGGCTGTAATGGCCAAATGGTGGCCCAACACCCTATTAAGTGAATTTACATAGGTGTTCACATTTTTTTGTCTTTGCTACCTGTGTGTGGTATCACTGATTTTAACCAATCAGTTGGAGGGCAAAGTAATGTTGATTCGTTAAAACAAGCCAGTGATTGACATTACTGGTAGCTCAACCAATCATGAATACTCCTACTACAATCAACAAACAAGTTCAATTGGTCAAAGCTGACACCAGCTACAGTGATACTACAATATTTACTTCAGTATTTATTAAGCATTTTCCTCAGATATGTGAGGTAAGCATTGCAGTACAGCTTAATGTACAGAAATGTTGAACTCTCACCAATGCTTATATTGTTTTGATAATGTATGCCAAGAATTTATGCATGCCATTAGTTTAAACTAAGGTTTTTGGTTTCATTTCTGGCTCTTTTTGTCTTCACTCTATGTTTGATATACAGTATCACTGATAATTGATGTGTGTGTGTATGTGTTTGTGGAAGGGGGCAGGGGGGACTGCACTTACAACTGAAAATAACAGTTTCATGTTAACGGTTTATTTTATCTGAGCACTTAAATCCAAAGGAGCAGAATAACGAAGATTCTAAGCATTCTAAAGTGAATGTAGTGCGCATTTTACAACAATGAAATATTGGGCCACTCATTTCATCACACAATGGCAGCTTTCATTCCAAATCCCAACAGAGGCCCAAACACAGTCGAGCCAAGCTGCATGCTGTCCTTGACTGAAAGTAAAAAATAAGATCAAATAAATAGTGCCAGTGTTACTTTTTTCAAATGACCACACAATAATCCAATAACTTCAGTGATATTGCCAAGAATCATGTAAATATGAGAATTTAAATATGGGAACTAAATAAGGTCTGCTTACATCATTTACTCAAACTTAAACCAGCAATTACAATGGTGTTCGACTGAATCTGGTCTGGTCTAATGTGAACAACAAAGACCCCACACAAAGACCATACAATACCATTTGGAAACACATTATCCCAGAGGTCATTCCCATGTATCACTTCAGACAGCATATTTCCTGTACAGTATCAAACAAATCCAATCCCAAAAACAAGCACACAACAAAAACGTATTATAATACAGTGTTTATTTCACTTGAAATGTGTATTTTTTGACTGCTGTTGCTGCAGCAGCAATATAGGAAATCGACCAAAACGCAGCGCAAAGTACAATGGCTCTAATTGTTCTATGTCAATTTTTGAAACTACTAAATGATTGAACCAGTTTCTATGAAATCCACTGAAAAAAGAGCTGGTTGCAATTTCTTGCTGTGGGTGCTTAAATGCTGACTGTCAGCAGACTATGGATCATTCTTTCACTGCACATACTCACTTACGCAGCACTTAGAGGACATTTTACACACCTCACCAACCCCTCCTATACAGTGGTTAAATTGGGATTTCGGAGGTTGGGGAGCCCTAGTTTGATATATTTTGGGCAAATGCTGCACTGGGGCAAATATATCAAATGGCAAATTTCAAACATGCAATAGACTGATAACCTACTGTTGCATACAATCATATGCAGAGTTACTAAAGCTAAGCTATGACTGTGTGTGTGTGTGTGTGTGTGCTGTGCTCTGGATGTGCTGCTGTGTCAGTGAAACTTACTGCTTAGATAAGCTTGCTAACTGACGTTAGCTTGTCATCAATGCAATCCTCTATATTTGACCTAATCATAGCAATTTGAAATGTATTATGTCTCAAATATTGAATCGATGTGAATTCGGTTTAATTACAGGCATGCATGGAAATCCCCTACTACATCGTTCAAGCCTAATTTAGCAAACTAATGTTAACTAGCTAGGTTAGTTAGCTAGCTGGCTTGACCAAATCAATTACTGCAGAATGCACCCAGCAAGATTCAGGTTATTTTCCTTACATTTTTACTCTGGTCCTGCTTTTAATTAGCTAATTTGAGTTTTCTCTCATTTACACAGCACAACAGGGATATTAGACTTATTTGACCTGCCTTTTTGATGGGCAAAACAAAGTGGATTCAGCATCATGGAAGAAAAAACTCGTAGAGCGACTGAGAGCAGTGAAATAAACGGTCTTCTTTCCGTTTCACAGGGAACAAACAAATCAGGGGCAGATGCGCTGCAAGACTAGAGTCGCAAAGGCATAGCCTATAGATCATATGAGAAGAGGAGAAACAAACATGTTTTTTTCCGAGAATGTTTTATAAGAATGGTACTTAGAAGAGTAAAAAGAAACAGCATTCTGATTTGGTTTCCAATTGAAATTGCAGGCAAAATTGTAATTGCCAAAGGTTACAGGGGACTCATTTGGACCATAGGTGCCGTAGCTGAGCTCCAACAGGCCCATTTAACGTTGGTTTGCAATTTAACCCCATACAGCTCCTATACCTCATTGCACCCCACCCTACCACCAACATTGTACGTCTAAGTGGGCTTTAAGGACACAGGGGAGCATCCCTTTATAAATAAATACAATATAATTTTTAAAAATATAATAATAATAATAGATTTTTTTTGTTTAATTTTTCATTGATATGTAAAGATATTAATCACTAAAACAAACAAAACACACACGATTTTGTAAACACTAACCCATGGTTTAAATCAATAATTTTCCTACATTTATATGTAATAGCCCTTGACTTATATGCAATAGCAAATGCGACTTTTTTCAAGTCAAACCATATTTCTCATTAACTCTGGTAATTACTGAGCTTGCCAAACAGTGGTGGTAAAGGAACAAAGTAAACAATTAATATATTTTTAAGTTGAAATGAAACACAAATATTGACTGCATCCAAATGTACATCCTGCTAATTCTTGTATATTCCATTCACGGTACAAGACAGGAAGGCCCCTAGTGGCTAAAATGGTTGTGCACTCAGCATGAATTGTTATGCTTCATATTTACCTCCTTCTGTTCTTGAAAACAACACACAACCAGTTACCCGTACCACAGCCTGATTTGCTTTGAATTATTATTAATATTACTATTACAATTAACAATAATAATTCATTTGAATAATATTATTATTACAATTAATCAGTATTATTGGTGTTGTTGTTATTATTATAAAAACCTGAGATTTATGATATCCTAGCATGGTCATCAGTTCTATTACAGATTCTATTACAACCCCTACAAAAACCAATCCATCTGTGCCGTGCACACAGTAGATAAAGAACAATCACATTAGAAATGCCATGTGGAATTTAAAACAACAACGCGAGTTCATTTTGTATCTGCATTAAACACCAGCTCAACGTTCCTCAAGGCATGAGAGTGAGTGTATCGGCCAAAGAAATTATGCTTTTATCCCCAGGCTCTAGCCATCTACGGTATTCTGATTTGACACCACTGGGAAATACATGGAACGGGTGTACTCATTTAATTGTTTCTTCTACGGTCAGATCTACTGAGAAATATTTTAGAGAACAGAACAGACTTGCAAGCAAGCATATTGGGTACAGTTTAAAAGGTTCAAAGAGCAAATCCCACAAAGCAGTATAAGCGTCTTTTAGACGAGGATAACGCGTAACTAATATATGAAATCGTATAGAAATGTGGGATTTAATTTGATTGAATATTCATTTTTTATTATTTCGTATTTTTATTTTGAATAAACATGTCAAACACCGCAACATATAAACATGCACACACACACACGCGCGCACGCGCACGCGTAAATGTATACAGAAAACAATAATGGTATGACATAAATACAAACGGGAATATCGAACTTCTGAGGGGGGGAAATGCAATATATCATGAGGACAGCAGGACCAGTACGCAAAAGCTGATGAGTTCGAACGCTTCACAAAGTCATGCTTGAGCGGTAGTGACAGACTATTCATAGTTAGCTCGTAGATGAAAAACCCTATGCTTGTGCACATTAAGCTTTATCCATTTCGACATAACACCACTATTGTGGCTATCTCTCCGCGTTTTGATGTCAAGAAGACTTGATGATTATGAGGCAATGCGGGGAAGGATTAATACATTTCATAATCATGCACGTCCGTTGACAACTAGAATCTCATATATTCCATATAGCCTACAGTAGATATAGCCTATTTTATATCATGCGTCTGTTGACAACTATTTGATTTCGGGGTCGTAATTTAGCTGTGAATATGGCCACTGCATCATTGTGTATAGTTGTTTTATATATGGTTTACAGTTCTCAGCCATTAAAACATGAACATAAGATGCCCATTAATGCGAGCTATGCGTGAGACAGCGTGTGTTACCGATCGCTACACAGTACAGCGACAAGAGCGAGCCAGCCTGTCACAATCTCAGCATATCTTTCCGCTCAGCATAGATTAAAATATTACAAAAAAGTCTCATACTAAAAAACAAAACAAAGAAAACACATTACAATCAGTCGGTGAATACAATAACAGTGAATGTAACTGGTTTACGGAAAAATATTCGGCAATGTAATATTATAATGTTTCGGCTGACTCCGGCTAAAAAAAAGCTTGTGCAGACTGACACAAAAATCGTAGATCTCTTCACGTCATGTACTGAAGTAAATATTAGAATCGTCACACTTCGAGTCTTCCCCAACACATTTCTTTCTGAAATGTCAAAGATTCAGAGATTCGGGCTTACCTTAACATCATACTGCGCTTTTAGTCTGTAACCTCGTCCCCGGCTGTACTACTGTAGCCGATTACATCCAACGTAGTTGCAGCATTAACAAAATAATCCACCATATATGTAACCGTCAGTTTTCTCCTCTTTTCGCTCTGTTTGTATTGTATAATTTATTTCCGTATGCTTTAATGCTTATATTCTTCAAAGTAACCTACAAAGAGAAGCCAAAGAGTGGACTTAAAGATTTAGAGATGAAGATGACTTATATTTCCCGTGTGTGAGCGCGTTTTCTCTTCATAACCCTGTATGCTGAAACAGTGGAGTTTAGAGAGCTGCACGGCCAAGACACGTACTCTCCTGCAGAGAGTGAAACAGACTGGGCATGCTAGGGAGAGAAAACGAGAAGGGATGGAAAGGTGACGTCACTGGCCGCGATCAACTCCACTCCCTGAGACCAACTCTCCCCCTGAAGTCCACGGAAGAAAATGAACATTCGGAAGAATTCTGTACGTATTAATAATACGTATTAAGCCATACATTTCCATGCAAGTTTAGATCTTCGACGTATGGGTCCATGTCCATGGTCCGACTTTACCAAGTAGCCACAGTTTACGTCATGTGCCTAGTTTTGTGTCAAGTCAAACTGAGACCTTAGAATTAAACGTTCATCATTTTAGTTGTCAAGAGTTAGTGCATTAGAGTTTCGGGGTTTTGGGGATTTAATTTTTAGGTCTACCCTACCAACGAATATAAATGTATCCTTAGTTAAATACTGTAAATTCCCAAACGTGTTGTAGCCTATAATGCAGACTACAGATTACATACCTCAATGTTACAAGATACGTGCGATACAGAGCCATGTAACGATAATAGGAATACACGGTATACAGTACAAAAACCTGCAACGTTGGACTCTGGAAAACAGACATAACAACAGTCGAAAGTGCCGACATAGAAACGTCATCAATATTCCCAACTGAAATATGTAAATATTATTTGTAAAAACTCGGCTAACCTTGTGGCAGGACTTCCAAGTTCACTGACAAATTAAATAACGAAATAACTCTGAGATACACGAATAACTCTGAAAACATGCAGCTCAGTTATGGTGTTGGGTGCATTTTCCTGGCACGGTCTTACAAAGCCATTCTGAGTTATCACCTTCATCCTATGGTGAAGCGCTTCTATCCTAATGGAGGTGGTCTTTTCCAGGATGACAGTTTCCCATCCACAGGGCATGAGTGATCACTGAATGGTTTAATAAGCATGAAAATGATATGCCAAAACCATATGCCGTGGCCATCTCAGTCATCAGACCTCAACGCAATTGAACACTTATGGGACATTCTGGAGCAATGCCTGAAACAACACCTTACACCGCCATCAACAAAACACCAAATGATAGAAATTCTCATGAAAGAATGGTGTTCCAGATGCTTGTAGGATCTATGCCAAAGTGCATCGAATCTGCTCTGGTGGCTCGTGGTGGCTCGTGGTGGCCCAACGCCCTATTAAGACATTTAATAGGTGTCATGTTTGTGCTTCCCTTATTTTGGCAGTTACCTATATATATCGATATGAATTATAACTAGGTATTTATATTAAATAGAACTATATATATATAAAATAGAACTATATATATCTATATATAACAATTATCTTAACAATGTCTAACATATATGGAGGGAACAGTGTCAGGCTTTGGGCATGAAGCAGACAATTTTTCATATTTTTTCCAAACAGGAATTACAAAGCAAATGGATGTTTACCCTTTGATGTGGGTTTGGCCCGGGAGACAGTAGGAGACAATGCAGTATTGTACCATTCAACAAAATTGCAGAGGTAGAGGAACATTTTCAGTTTGAGAGAACAGAGACTTTTGAATGAATGAGAGAGCTGAGTTAATTCAAATGTTAGGCGACGAAAGCCTGAGTGTACTTGCATGTTTAAGATTTGTAAGATTTGTACAATTCTAAACACAATGCAATGTTCCTTTACCTCTGGGAGACACATTTAAGTAAAAGTTACATTTTAAATTTCTATGCAATCAATTTCTTTATTTTCAGTGACCACCATATTTATAATAGCCAATAATGAGCATCCTGAACTGTATTTGAAGAAGCAATATACACTCTAGTATGGAATACAATAAGCAGTATTATCAAATGTGTTATTGACAAGCATTTATTTCATATGAGGAAGACAACTTAATTCATTGTGCATTTAGGTGATCTGGGCAATTTTGGTAAAAACGCTAAACATATTAGAAAGCTAAGAGAACTCTTTGAGCCTCCCGGGTGGTCTAGCGGTTACAACGTACGACGCGGTTCGATTCCACTGGCCAGCCAGTATTGGCTCTGACCGGGAGTGCCACCAGGGGGCGGAACTTGTCTTCCCGCCCCAGGGAGGGGGGCGGGAAGCCAACATGACTTTGCTGCATATAGCTCTGTGTACCGGAGTACAGTCGATGGCTTGGTGAGTGCCGGCTCAGAGGAGGTGGTACTTCGCCTTGGTCACTGCCGGTCTCAGGGCTACAGCAGCGAGCTCACAATACGAGAGGGGGATTGACATGAAAAGGGAGGGTGTAATTGGCTACTAAACTGGGAGAAAATGGGTAAAAAAAATAAAATAAAATAAAAAGATATATCTTTGAGAAGTATAGATTGATGTGGAATATGGATGAAATCAATAAGAACTGGAGTGTGAGAATAAATTGATATTGGAATTAATTTAGTTAAATCCCCAAATTATCCATTGGTATCTTGGGGAACCTTAGCATGACAGCTAGAGTCAGACACAAGTATCGAGACGGCGGAGCATGCAGAACTGAATTGAGCATGAGGTGGATGTTAAAGTAGGACATAACGGCCCTTGTTTATATGTAGAGTGAGCCAGTTTGCCATGAGGTCACACCCCAAAGTGAGCAAGAGCCCATAGGGTCCTTCTGTACTTGAGAAATGGAGTTGACTACTCTTATTGGGCAATGGGAGTTGCCGCTTCGAGTCACATTTGGGTCATGTCACTCCAGCTTCATGGTCGGAAGGACACAGAAGAGGTAGACAGTGGAGTTTCTGTGACTGGACATTGGCACATCTGTTCCGACTGAAGATCCAGTCCACCGAAGAGCAGCAACAGCAGAAGCTGTAGGGGATGCATGGATAACTGAAGCAGAATGATGGTGTGGGCTGTGAGCGCACATGGGACAGCGTGGGTGGACTAAAAGCAGAAGCTGATTGCTGCACAGAATAACATTACTTAAAGATTAATGAAGCTATATTTGGAATTGGTTCGGTAATCCGTGTGCATACTTGATGTATTACTATTGGTGAAAAAAGAAAAGTGTGATTGCACTGGTTTACGTGTCAGAGAACAATTGGTGCACATCAAGGAAGATCGGGGTGTACAGTCTTTGTTTCTTTGAGGCAGTGTGTTGTAGATGTTAATGAAAGTTAATGAAAAATGTATAGGAAGATGAGGGCTGATAAGTATATGTATGATGACTGCGAATGCTCAGGTGGCCCTGCTAACAAATTAAATTACCTAATGTGTTCTGACCTGCTGGAATAACTTTAATATTTGAATTATGTTCTCTTATTTGTGAAATATCACAGCATTATTGTTACCCCTTAAACAACCCAAAATTGTAGTCCTACTCAAAAATTGCTTTTGAGGCTGCTGGGTGGCTCAGCCTGTTAAGACACTGTTCTAGTGTGTGGAGCCCCATGGTCATCGAAATTGAATTGTGTCATCCCGCCACCACTGTGCATTTTGGCTCTACCACTACTGGATCTTGAGCCATTGGCAACAATTTCTTTAGGTGGCTTTTAAATGTAAAGCATGCAGTCAATATAACAAATAGCACCAATTCTATTTCAGTGTGTATGGAGGTCATAACATTATGATATATCTGAGTGTATCTGAGATGACAATCAAACCAATGTCTCATCAGTTTAGAGGAATACATATCCACTAGCATATATCAGTGCTGTGCAATATCATTATCATAATTATTATGCCAGACTGGTCATATAAGATCCATATTTTATTTGCTTGTAAGGAAAGAATATCCCTTTCTCCTTTGTGGCCTGACCATAACTTGAATATTGGATGTTATATTTCATTGATTGACTCAGCATTTTGTAAAAAGAAATGTCACCAGTCACATTTTACCTTACTCCTACTGTATCAGTGCTATGTGTCCATCACAATAATCTTCTAAAAATATATAAACAAATTATAATAAATATAGCTGCAAGCAGCGATAAGCATGTTCCAAGCACCAGCAAATCATCCCAATGGGAAGAAATATGTGCATAAAAAAATATTGTCAACATATTTTTGTCAAATTTTAAAACACTAATTGCTTTTGCACAGGATTTTAAATCTTTAAGCCAAACTGCTCATTGCTTGGATTCAAACCAATGCCCTCTTGGTCTGAAGGCTGTAACATAACTGACTGTGCTGTGACACAGATTAACTTTTGAGATCATCCAGCGTTCGGGTGTTAAAAAATAGATTTCAGTTTTAACCAAGTTTTGTAATTCAGAATAACAGATCATGAGTTTTGACTATATTATGGTAGATTTGAAAATCACTACAATATGCAGTGGTCTGGTTTTTAACTCACAATCTTCAGACTTCTGGCACAGCAGTTTTATTTTGTTTGCCATGGAGCAGGCTCTATGGAGATATAATCTAGATTTAAAGAATGAAGAGGAATAGATGGCCAAGCAATAACTGCAAATAAATTATATTTCAAAACAAAATAGGTTTATTACAATCAAGAGGTGGGAAAATTCGCAATTATGTGCGACTGCTTTGTTACAGAGAGATAATTTAATTCTGAATTGTTTAATTTCAATCTGAATATAATTTATATGGTTATTACATGCAAATATACAATTTATGTTTCACTGAAGCAATATTTCTTATGCCATTAATACTGTTACTGATAAAAATCGGAATTTTACAAATATGACAGATGGCAGCGCCTAGATTATTTATATGCAGGTTTTGTGCAAATCAGCCCTATGGGAAATGAGAACTGGGAAATCAATGCTTGTAATTGATTGGCTAATGACAGCCATATTTTTTGAAGCAGGAACCTTTCCTATATAATTATGTTAAAGGCAGTTCTGCGGTGTATGAGGTAGAACATGGACATTGTACCTACAGCTCATGAATGTTTTTAAGCATTGCAAAAAGGTTAAAGGTTCAATTATCTGTAGTTTCTACATTTCCAAAGATCAAAACCATTTAAACTGTGTCTTTTTCAGGACAATGTGCCCTACACACCAGAGGGCATGTTTCAAGCCAACAGGAATGAATTTGAGTGATTTGAACAGACACACTCATATGAGTCAAATTGATTGGCTTTTGACACCATTCAGCTATATTTTGAAATCATCTATTTAACAATTTTACTAGCTTTATGGTTTAACAAACCAGTCAACCAGACATATGGTTCATGAGAAGAGGTTTATTTTATGTTTTATTAAAATTTTATGTGAAATGATTCAACATCGAAGTATTTTGTACATTTTATAGGGTTGTTCAGAGGAGAGCAACCCAAGAAAAAAATATATTTTAAGATAAATAATTAAAGAGCTAATAATTTTAACAAAAGGTCAAGAGTTATTGCCTTCCGGGGGCATCGGGTGGTGTAGCGTTAAAGGAATTCATCCGGAATGCAGGTTGCCCACTACAGCCGTGGTTCAAAACCCAGTTTTGCCAGCTCGGGCGGCGATTGGCTGAACGCTCCAGAGGGAGGGGGAGGAGAGCAGGCACGAGAAGTGTGGAAGGCATCCCTGTAAGGCTGGCTTGACTCCAAGGATGAGCATTAGGCTCATAGGGGAGGGTAAATTGAAAGAAATAGAGGGTGTAATTGGCTACCAAATTGGGAGGAAAAACTGGGAAAAAAACCTGAAACAAATTTTAACAAGAGTTATGGCCTTTCAATGTTAGCATTTTCAATCATCTGCTACAGTGCCACCATTTGCCCAATTGGCACCATATTGTCACGGCGAGTCATGGTCCCCTACAAACATTTTGAGTTTTGTGGATTTTACAGATATTTTGTAAAAGTGTCAGAAAGAAAAAAGAAAAACTGTACAAAAACAACAGGGTGCCAGCACCTATGGTTCTTGGACCCCCAATAAAACCAGCAATACAAATTCAAGGATTCCATCTCAAATTAAGCAGCAAAGGGGAAAAAATATTTAGAAAATGTAATCATGTCCCTATCAGGTAATTGTTCCCATATCAAGTCAGTTTCAAAACAAATTTTATCAGGTAGGTCAATTGAATAGCTATACCCTAAGCGGATGAAAATTGCTCAGCTGTAAAATCCAACTTTGTGAGAAAGAGGGCATTCACTTTTATGTGTTCTCTGCCAAGGCAAAGAGAACCTAGCGTAGCAACCTTAAGGTGACACAGATAACATTGTATAGAGAAGGTCGGAAAAATAAAATATCCACAAAAAATAAACTTCTACATGTTATTTATTATGGTGTTTGGGGTGAACCGCTGGGACTTTGTATCTATATCTGTGTTATGGATCATCAAACTTCATAGAAAAGTGACAGATGCTGTTTTTCAGAAATGCACAAAAGCTTTGGCATTTCATTCTTCTCATTTAATTTTCCCTGTGTGGCAATCCAGGAGGAAGGCCAGCTTACATGAGTTCAATAATGCAATACAGACAAACAAATAGCATTGCTGATTAAAATGTTTCTTTTACAGGCATGTAATGCATTAGCATTTGTTATGTGTATGTGTGTGTGTGTGTGTGTGTGTGTGTGTGTGTGTGTGTGTGTGTGTGTGTGTGTGTGTGTGTGTGTGTCTGTAGAGTATATATATATGTACTGTATATATACTTTTATTTTGTTATTTTTTAAATCCAAGTTTTTACATGTCCTTGTAGCTTTGGCCATTGTTGTTTTGTGAGAATATAATTTCGCTACTCTCACAGGAAAAAAAAAAAAAAAGCTTACTCTTTCTTAATATAGCATCTTAAGCAAAGGAATGCCTTGTTTAAGTAGTGGCAATGGCCTTCACACTGGTAAGGCTATGGTAGAAGAACAACAATTAAGATAAGAGCAATGTCTTGTTCCTTTCATGAAAGCATGGCAATGTTAATTAGTTTTAGCTTTATAAACTTTACAGCTGCAAATAAAGTGAAAGTATGTTGCAGGTACCTCAGGGTTATTTAAAGTTTTGGAGATAATTGCACAGATTTGTGTATGATGCAAGATGTTGCCATCTTTTAAAACAGATCTCTACTTTTTCATCTCTTAATTCTGTCACATATATTTGGAGATTATATTCCCGTTCAATGCACTGGAGACATAAACACAAATACATTGCAGATAAGGGGGAGGGATAAGTTATGTACACAACAAAAAATGAGCCACAGTACAGATTTTCTAGAAGCGGAGGTGGGGAATCATAAAACTGCATTTTTAGATGTGTGTTTCCTGCACTGATCTCATGCGCTAACTATGATTGTTCCTACCATGTATTAATGCACATCTTGTAAGTCGCTCTGGATAAGAGTGTCTGCTAAATGCTTAAAATGTAAATGTATGTAAAATGTGTTCTAAAATGTGCAATGGGGACCTAGCATAAAGGGCACTCTATCACTACCATAACAGCTGAGTGAGGTCCTGCCTTTTTCAAACAGAGTCAAATCATAGCCCCATACAGCACTGCAAAATGTATTATCCAGCTGGTGAAAACGCAAATCTGCATTGACCACCGACAGTGCCAGAACCATTCTGGCAGAAGCTTACAGGGCTCCTGACAGGCAGTCAGCGTGTGTGTGGTGTGAAAAGCCTCCAGTGAAGGGATCTGGGAGGAGGAAGAGTCTGAAACTAAACAGGAGCCTAAATAAATAAAAATAATAATAAAAAAACTTGCTTAGTGTCCGCAGAGTGGTCTCATCAGCAAAATCTGTCCAGTAATTTAGCTGCACCAGGGACTTAGTGTCGCGCATGACGCCTTGTGGACTGATTGTCTCAACTCCATGGTCGCTTATGTCACATCTGTCAAGGGTTTGTGCAACTCCAGTGCACGGGTCAGGGAAACGCATTCTCCATCGGCTGTGCCTTCGCTGATGTTAAATAAATCTACTGTGAATAATAGAATAATACAAAAAATACTAATATTTACTCAACCTAAATTACGCGTTTAACTTGTGCCACAAGCTGTGTACCCAGCCAACAATGTTTAGCTTCTAGAACTTTACTGTAAAGTTAGGGCTGATGTTCCAAACACATGTAGTTTCCTGAATGTCCATTTATTGTAAGACAATTTTTAAGACAAAAGGAAAACATAGAATTGTTCATGGTCATGTTAATGTCATCAGGACATTTGGTTGACAATGTTCGATGAATATGACACTTCAATCCTTGCATTTGGAATATTTTGGAAGAATAAATACATTCTATAAAGACTATCTGGGCAAAGTTCTTGCCATAATATTATCTCACAACCAAATGGTAATATAAACAGAATATTCCCTAATGCTCGAAGAACATTCTTGTTCTGTTACAAACACATTACCTGTGTTTTATTGATCAGTCTTTGTAGTGACATAGAGATAACACTGTTGTTATACAAGGGTGGCCCCAAAGGTTTACACACCCTACATTAATTGGACAGTTATTGTGTAAGTATAGCAGCTAAGCACATCTGTTTGAACATGCTTGCTTGGAGAACAGACACATTTGTTGTTATGCATACTTATACATGTAAGCATTAATAAGCTTGTTACACATGTGTAACTACACATTCCATACAAATTCCATCCCATACTCTATGAAATAGTGTGCAGGTGGACAAAGAGAATAGTATCCAATGGTCCTAATTTCAGATATAATTTTCTGGATGGGGACTCCTATCACAAGCTCCAATGTTAGCCATCCATCCATATATCTGGTGTGATTATCATACAAAAAGCACAATGTTTCCAGGTATAGCAATCAAAGTGTACAGCTAAAGGACTGAATTTAGCCCAAAACAAAAACAAAAAGTATAAAGCTATGGAACTTTCTGAAGACATGAAGACATGCCGAAAACATGGTATTCACAAGTCATGCATGGATTTCTTGTGAATATACAGTATATATAAAAATACTATATATGTGTTTTTGTGTGTGTGTGTGTGTGTGTGTGTGTGTGTGTGTGTGGGTGTGAGAGACACCAATGATTCATTAATCCCAAATGTATAATGAAGTCAGCTCTCCTGTGTGTGTCACAGTCATATGTGTTATTGGATGAAAGCTAAAAAGATTGATGAGCTAAATAAAAACTAAACAAGCAGAATAGACAAAAACATTTTCCTTCCATGACTCCCAACAAGGTTTCCTGTCCTATTTGAATATATCTATCTAACGAAGACTGCGGAAAAGTCCTGTTTTTAGCTTTATAAATAAATACATTTAGTTATTAATGTCTTTATTTTATACAGTGAGAGTCTATTTAGTTTTACTGAAACCATAGATTTGAAAATACTATTTTTGAACTAAGATATATTGCAGAGTTTAATCAGACAAAAGCATGCATTATTGGTTTGTAGAGAAAACCCCCACTGAAACTGAAAATAGTCTGATTGTTATGGGCACTTCCTGGGCTTCACTACCACCCTGTGCTATCTTCATGGTTGCCCGCTCATATTGGAACAGCTTGACTGTTTTCTGGATTTCCTGTCTAAACTGTTGTAAGGGCAAAGGACAGAATAAAGTGTTCAGTTGAGCAAAAAATCAATTCGATGGCGAGTCACTAGCCAGAACCCTGCAGGCAATTGGGTAAAAAAGGAAAGAAGAAAAAAAAACTGCTACACAACCATTCAAGTCAAACAATGTTGTTATCCAGTCTGATGTTCATATAGTATTCCAGCCAAGGAATCTCTTCAAGTTACAATTGACATTATAAATACACTATACTCAATGTGCACCAAGGCTTAAAGGGAAAGATTATCATAACTTTTTCTTTCTATCCCTTATTAATTCAGTCCACACCAAAGTTTTCCTGTGGTTGACACAAACTTGGCAATGGCCGGACTGTTTTGCAACTCGACTGGGGAGTTGTTGTGAAAGGCGGCAAGAGACAGAGGCAGAATTTGAGCTGTTCATCTCTCCAGTTCAGCAGGCACTCTGGTTGCGTGCGCTTAACAGAAATATCATAGCGTGTCTGATTGATCAAAAGCACTGTGTTTGCCTCTGGCACTTTTTGTCTCTTCTTTTTCACAGTTCGCTGTTCATGAAAAGATGCTTTGCAACAAAAGCTTTTAATCATAAAAAATCATATCACACATTCATGCTGACCGTGTATCAAAACATTGCATTAAAGAGAAAATCGTTGTGAATTCAGACCACATAAATATTGTTTTAGTTAGCTAACTGTCGTCAACGAATTTGTCGTCAATCTGTGTAAAGAACAGTTAGCGGTCATGCAGTGCCAAGCTCGCTAGAAACAGAAAAATATAAAATGTTTCAATAATCTCAACACAAAGTGAGCAGCATGAATTTCACTCAAGGCAACAGACTAAATCGCAAGAACCTGAAGTTTTGGGTTTCCTTAGCAGGCATCTTTAGTCCTTATGATGAAATATATTATTCTGTTTAACTGTATTTATTTTAAGTTCAGCAAGAAATGGTAAGTATATGCAACCATCAGTGGTAATATGACTAAATATGTCCATTATCTGACACTTTTGGATAGAAGCGTGGTGTAGTGTGTCGGGATATGGGAAATATAAACCTTTGAAGGCTGCAGGTTCAAATAGCTAGCGGAAAACAGCTGCTACACCCTTGACCAAGGTAATTCACTTGGAATTGCTTCAGTGAATCTCCAGCTGTAAATTGTATGAAAATGCAAGATCGATTGGTAACCCTGGACAGAATGTTACTGCTACAAAAAAAAAAATGGCTAAACAACGGTAAAAAAACTAAAAAGAGGGCACATGGAATCAATGAATACAAATGCAAAGTAGTGTAGTGTAATGAAACACACTGGGAAAACACACCCGAATAAAGGAGCAACACAATCTGTGTGATTCATCCCGTTATAGTTTGCTGCCCCCTGTAGTTTATCTGTCTTGCCTGTGGTTAAGAAACAGAATATGTGGTCTCCTGTTTGTAAAACAAAGCATGCTGGATTTTCCATGGCAGTTATTTTTCCATTTATCTCCTGTTCCCCGTGTTTTCCTGAGACCTGCGTGCAATATTTTTCGTTGTTTTGTTCTTCATGCCCCATACTATGTTCAAGGTAAACTTGAGCACAGATAAAGGATAACAAACAGCGATACGCATTTGTCTTTTATGCCCATGTACCTTAACAACGCCAAGCAACAAATAAACATGCTTCCTGGGATGAGTTGAATTGCTTCTTTAAGAGATTAGGTTTAAGTGAACAGAAAATAAATAACTTAAATAAATATTCCAGTTGTCGTCTCGGAATGTACAAAACATAGATAGAAAATTCCTCATAATTTGATCTCTTCAAGTGGCCACCAGAGTGACTTCGACATCTTTGCATGTTGGCTCCTTCAGTAGGTAATGATTACACAGATGGGTCTGGATAATGCAGCAGCTGACTCATGCCCTCCTTAACCATAACCTTCCAAAATGGCATCATGCTGCAGCTGTTTTGTTTTTTTGCTGAGGGATAAAAGGAAGCAGCATCTATGGTAAAAACAGACACGTCGCTGTCATATCATTGAAGAGTGCTAAAAGCCAAACAAGGATTGACTTGATTCAAACAAATCACAATGTAATGATCTAGGCATCACGGTTGAAACGCACAAGGGAGTGCAATCAGTTCTGTGATTCTGCATGTAGTGCTGAATGGCATACTTGAAAAGGCCATTATGGGGGGTGGGGTGGGGTGGGGGGGATGTTGAGTCTAAAAAAGGGAAAATAACCTCATTCTTCGGTGCCTCTTTTCAGACTCAGGAAATTGCAATTTCACATATTGAAGTGGCTGATGCATTCACACTGCACTCATGAGAGCATAGCTGGTAAACCACAGAAGGTTCTCATTTTGCCCATGCCGGATTGGATGAGTGAGTGCTCCAGTATCTACTTCATGTATTAAGAAAGCGGGTGGAAATAAAAACACAAACCCGGATTGCGTAGGGATGTGTCTCGCGGTTTGGATCTCAGAGTTTTGATGGTCTGTGCTGATCTCTGTAAAATCTCTTTTAGATTTTTTTTCCTTCCATTTTCCAACTTTTCATAAACAACCATAAAGTTTATTGACAGAATAAGTGATTCATGTATGTGTAATCCTATCATTATACTATTATATTATATCATTAAGTACCAAGTCTCTCATTACCTTGACATTTCTGGTGCTTGTGCAACCAATACAAAATTAGTTATTGGTTGGAAATGATAGAATGAGTGTTCCATAAGGACTCTCAAACAAGTAGCTGCAGGGTTAACTGCAGCCTTACCACACTGTCTACTGTCTGGAGGGAGTTAGAAACACTGAAAGCCCTATCCCTCCTTATAAACCCAAAAATGGGAGGAGCTATCAGTGACACACTGATTATAGCCAATCATAGTCTTTCTGTGGAAATTTCGATTGGTTCAGATATGTCAGTGATTGAAGGAACATTGAAGGAAACTTTATTTTAAAAGGTTTCATACACATATTGGATGTATTTATTTAGGAAATGGAATTCATAGAAAATAAAAGCACTAAATGAGGAACGGTCATTGGAATTCCCCTACAAGATGTATGGCATTGACATACCCTCTCCAATTCATATGTAATATGGCAGGACAAAATGAGCTATGCTAATGTAAACTAAACTGTACTCAATTATCCGTCATTAGATTTGAGACGGGGGATGTGGTTTGGATTGTTGGTTACGGAGACGAATATACAGCGATGAGAAAACCGCCATCCCATCATTTGTAACTGAAGTAGGGCTGCGACTGCTCGTACATATATGTCATTAAAACTGCTGCAAGTGGAGATTACTTTAACGTGAAACAAACTCCAAAATACAGAGTGTGAGATGTCCCCTTTCCATCACTTTTACAGCCTGGCATTTCTGTTTTTATTTTGTGTTTTTTTTCTGGCACCAGCGCAGCTTTGGGATGCAATCTAATTCCGGAGATTAAGGTTACTGACTAAACAAACTGCTCCATTTCCTGTGCATCTTCAGACTCTGATGACTGCCCGAGCGCCTGGGCGGGTGGTTTTGCAGTCAAGCTGCAGTCAGACGCAGAATATCCTCACAGGCAAATTTAGAGATAGCAATTAAAATTAGCCACATGCTTTTCACAACTTTGAAACCAATGGCTAATGTAATGATGATCTGCTCTCATAAATCTAGGCGTTTATACATTCATTGGCTCTCAGACATATACAGCTATTCGATTAGATTAATAACATCTATTATGTTCCTAAATTCATTATTTATAAGAATTTTCTCTAGTGCACTGTAATAGCCATATAACAAGTTCACATGTAATGTACATGTATTGTTAATTATTAAATAAAATAAATGTATGCATTAAGTTACGTTAATTAATATATATTATTTTTTTCAATTTTACCCCGTTTTCTCCCAATTTGGTAGCCAATTACCTGTGTGCTTAATTCAATCCCCCTTACCCCTATAGTTCACTGCCGTAGTCCTGTGACCGGCAGTGACAAGGGCATAGCGCTGCCTCCTCCCAGACAACACTTGTCGTGCTGTCGACTGTGATTCCGGTACCCCAGAACCACTCCTGTGCGTGTTGGCTTCCCTCCCCCCTCCCTGGGGCGGGCCAGCCAATTGCCGCCCCCATGGCACTCCCAGCCAGAGCCGACTCTGGCGGGACGGGGAATCGAACCCCGGTCTCCGTGGCCAGTGTTGAACGTTGTAACCACTGGACCACGCGGGAGGCTAAATTAAGTTAATTTAACACTGCATGCGGAACTGTGGCCATTACATGTATTCATATCTGTTTTTTAATAACTCAAAATAGTGTTTTGTTTGAGGTGCACAGTGTTCCTGCATGAGAATATAGTATCAGGGCTGAATTGCCATCGCATGCTCGTATCACAGCACACAAGGGAGCAAATCGAGGACTACGGCTGGATTATGTCATTATGTTCAAATATAAATAAAGTAAATACATGTCTAAGAACATGGGACTGTGGGTATGCAAATGGTGGGCGGGTGATGGTCCCATAACAACCAAGTGGTGTGGGCAAAGTTACGCCATATCAACACCTCCCAAGCAAGCAAACAAGATCTGGTGGCGGTGTTTTTTTAATCAAAAATAATAATCCACATGGACACAGTGAGGTCAGTCTTTTTTCCACCCTCTGTTTTTCCCGTCGCTCCATCGTAATGGATTCCTCTCTTCTCTGACCGTTTTCCATTCTGTCCGTGTCGCTTTACTGCCCGCCCATTTAATGGTTGCACTGTAATCCACTGACTAATCTGCTGTCAGTCTGTGTGACATGGCATTAGCTCAGTGTCAATGGATCCTACTCCTCAGGGAACAGGGATAAACACTGTCATTTCTAATGCATACTATAGCGGCACATAGACAGACACAACATGCATGGGATGGACTTTTAAAGACCCGCTTAGCCCCCTTTTGTCCTTTCCACAATAAATGTGTTCGTTTATTTTCCCGATGGTCAGATCAGCATACTAACAGTAAAGTGCATGTGCAATCCGGTATGACTCTACTGCGTCATACTGGATGAGTATGTATTTTCCTTTTGTTAAAATAAATAATCCTTTGCTTCTTTTTTCTCCTAAATTTTGGAGGAGCACTGCACATGAAAAGTGGACACTGCTCCAGTGCACCTGTGAGCCAGTGGTTATTTTGCACACTACAATCCACACAGCGCTATTTCTCATTGGCTGGTTTGTTGCGGGAGCATGGTGTGTGGATGGGAGGAGCTAATGCAGCAGTAACCCAAAAACCCCAGCTGACATTACCATATATTATTATAATTTTTATTTTATTTTTTATTTCCTGTTTTTCTCCCAATTTGGTTGCCAATTATACCCTCTATTTATCTCAATTCCCCTTCCCCATGAGTCCGCCGCCCGTCCTCCGGGTCGAGACACTCTTTCTGGGCCAATTGATCCGCCTCTTCTGAAACAGAATTCTACCACGGATGCCTTTACCTGCTCCTCGACGGACTCGTGCCGGCTCACCCTCCCCCTTCCCCCGGAGGTGGACAGCCAAATGCCGCCTCCGATCGGGGCTGACGACGCGGGCCGGTCTGGTAGAGACGTGGGTTTCGAACCGCGTCCCTGACAGGCAGCGCACACCACACCGGACCGGCCAAAGTGTGGTGCGGTAGACCGCTACGCCATCCGCCGCCCCATTACCGTATTTTATGAAGTGAATTGTGTCCCGCTGCTCAGACTCCCAGTCTCAGTCAGCTGATGACATAGCCCTGGCTCAAACCTGTGTCTATACGGTCCAACCTGTGCTAATGTTCATGCCATTTATATCCATTTATTTATGTTCTTGACACTACAAAATGTATAATGATTTGAGATGTTTTGTCAAGGGAATCACAGCTGCAGGGAAGACTCATCTAAGAGTTCAAATCAAACATCATTGTTTGTTCGAACACAATACCTCTTACAGTTTATAGAGGAAGCCGTTGCCTTCTGCATTTTAGGTCTTTCTTTTGATTGATTTCAGGTTGGGATTGATTAATCATTGTTTTTATATTATACTGGAAATAAAATGGAGCCTTGCCAACAAGTCTCTATTATTGGAATTTTGTTCCAAATGCATTCAATACAAATTTTTTGAAACTAGTTTCATTCAATACAGGCAGCTTTTTTAGATGTTATACAAATTCATAACTGGACAGCAATACAGTCTTGTAGCTTGATGTGTTTGATCTTTTTTGCCATGAATAAAGAATAAAGAGTTAACCAGCATGGAATACCAGCATTTGGCTTGGCACTGGTGGGATTGTATCTGCAATCTTTCTGTTGAGCTCCGTCGTCCAAGTGCCAAACAGACAATGGCTCAATCTGACCTGAAATCAGTAGCTTTTCAGTAGTCTTTTCTGCCGAGTCCTGACCCAATCTTGTTTTCTGATCCCACTATCACACTTGGCCCCAGAATCCCAGACAGCTGCCTATGAGATTAGAACACATGGCCAAGCACAATAGATTTCTGGGCTAAAGTAGAAGAGATTGCTCGATTCCTTTGCGCTGATAAGCAACTAACAACACTCTGTTATGAAACACGCGTGTGGGGGGGGTCGGTGGTTGACTGTGCAAGCTATGAAAGGGCAATCCTCCCCCAGCTGGTCAGCAATCACCCCCACTGCCTTTCAGAGCAGAGACACAGAGATGAAAGGGAGATGCTTTGGCAGTGACCAACGGGCCAACATTTAGGTCTCGTAGCCAAGGGATAACAAAAAAATATATTTTTGTTTTTGTCTGGACACCTTCCCCCTCACCCCTGTGGTTCGCTAAATTGGCCCCTACACTGCAGGAATGATCCGAGATGTCAAATGATTTTGACTGGGGATCAAACTGACTGAGTGAAATGGCCATGATCCCCTGGATCTGTGGCCATCTCAATGCTGCGGTGTGCTTTTACCCATCAATCCCATTCATTATCCATGAAGCTGTGCTACCTGGAAGCCCCCAAGAGCAGCACACGCGGGCCACAGAACAGAAATAGAGTACTGCTCAACTGGAAAAGGGCTTTTATATTATAGACTTATATATATATTATAAATGAATGATTAATGCTTCAAGATTTTAGGCAAAATGAAATAAAACAAGTAAAAACAAAACAGCAACAACAATATATTCACAAGCACGCACTCGTGCACCTGCACACCACACACACACACACACACACACACACACACACACACACACACACAACCCATACAGCAGATCATAGAAAATGGCATTATATTCCAATATCCAGTTGCCTGTGGGAAGGTCACTAATGCAAATTATATTGAGTGAATATCCTCCCTGGAAAAGCGAAGCTATAGTCAACAGCTGTGATCATCAGATCCAACCATATCTTACCATCGATAACTCGTTCTAAAAATGAATTAGGTCAATCCACAAGTGTTTCAAATGAGAGGCCATTACTTTCGAACTAGAACCGTATGCCAAAGGGGACAACATAAATCTTATAACAACAAAATATCTTAAATGTAGTCCCCAGTGCATTAGGAGGGGCATTACATAAAACAGTGTTTCCAGGCCTTGGTTTGCTCAACACTGTTTATCTCCAACATGCGCATAGTGATACAGTACTGACCTAGGTTTGGCATCATGCACTGGATAAAAGTTATCGGGCTCTATTAAGGTGAGAACTAGATCCCGATAACTTAAATACGGGCGGTAGTGGAATTGCTCATTTTGTCCATCGCAAACAGAATCTTCTTCCTTCAGCCCAGTTTAGTAGTTTTGTTGTATGCAATAAAGGCAACATTTGCATCAACATGGGATGGGGAGCACAATAGAGGGTGTGTCAAAAACCACAAGTTTAATTTCTGATCATTTGTTTGCATTTTCATCCACCCAGACCACCTCTGAACTCAAATGCTCCTGTATTTTGCTAATTTGGTGCCATTATTAATGTGAACAGATAGGGCAGATAAACACAAATCCCTTACACACATGAAAGTATTTTTTTGAAACTATGACTATTTGAAATTCAACCTGTATTCAATTAAGCACTTCAAAAAATGCACACATTGCAATTGTAAGGGGTGGGGCAATGCACTCTCTACACCCATTAAATTGAGTAATATACGTGTTGTAGCTTGGCATTCATTACCTTGAAGAAATCCCAAACTGAATTAACCTGACCTATGTCATAACAGGCCATTACCACAGGTTATATTGGATTTCTGTATATCGTCTTTTACTGTATACTGTTGACTGTACAGGTAACTGCCAAAATAAAGGAAACACCAACATAAGTATGGTGTTGGGCCACCACGAGCCACCAGCTTCAATGCGCCTCAGCATAGATTCTACAAGTGCCTGGAAATCTATTGGAGAGATGCAACACATTCTTCCATGAGAACTTCCATCATTTGGTGTTTTGTTGATGGTGGTGGAAAACGCTAAGGTGCCACTCCAGAATCTCCCATAAGTGTTCAATTGCCTTGAGATTTGATGACTGAGACGGCCATGGCATATGGTTTACATCATTGTCTTGCACATCAAATAATTCATTAACCACTCGTGCCCTGTGGATGAGGCATTTTCATCCTGGAAGAGACCACTCCCATCAGGATATACATTTTTCACCATAAGATGAAGGTGATCACTCAGAATTAGAGATGCACCGATTGCGATTTTCTTGGCCGATTCCGATTTCCAATTTTTGATTAGTCTGACCTGCCGATACCGATTTTGGCCGATTCGATTTTTTTTCCTAAAAACAATAATTGACAACTTACACCAACATTTTTGTAACTTTGCTTTAATAGAAAATTAAGATTGACAATTCTGAGGTAGGTCAGAAGCATGAGGTAGGTCTCACTAAAACACATTTCAAAATAAAAAAAGTGTTCCAGGTTACTGGACAGAGCTTTTCTTTTTTTTGCAAATTAAATTCAATGATGAATAAAGAGAATCCAACAACAGTGGCATGTAGCCTTTAAGTAATAAATAAAAAGAAACAAGAGTAGTTTAAATTTACTGACATAGTGACAGACCATTAGTCCGGAAATATTTTTTTTAAACACTAACGTTATATTCTGATGACAGATGACACAAGCCCTTTTTCCATTAAATAATTATATGGCTTCAACTTGATGTGCATCAGAAAGTTATTGCGACAATGCTAATGGAAAACAGGTTAGTTCGAACCTATGATGCGCTAGACTAATTTGTTTGCTAGAGGTAGATTAGAGTAGATCCCAATTCTATATAGTGCAATGGAAAACACTTGTAGCGATATAAGGCGGATGTTTCAGTTGCGGAGCTTGTCAAAGGCATTAAAACAAGCCGCTCTTCAGCAGAATTTCGTTATTTGCGTGAGTCAGGTAGCCTAACGACTACGACTTTAACTAGCTTCAAAGCCTAGATAAAAATGTTTCAAACTAGGAGTAATTGGAAAAGAGGCGATGCTGCTGTTTCTGAGTTTGTTTGATAGTGGAAACGCACAGCTGGCACCTTCATGCACAACACAGTTAATACACCATTTGTGGTTTAGCTAGAAATCGTTAGATGAATTTATCATTAGGTCTAATAAGTTCGATGTATGAGTGAATAGCACTGTTTCATAACGTCACTCATTAGCGAACATAATGATTTCAGTGCAATTCAGTGCTTCAGCAGGGCATTATTACGTCAGGTGTATGCACTACCACTATGTTCTATTAATGGAAAATGGTTCAGAGGAACCGAACTAGCGCAACGGTTAATTATTAATTAACCCGGTACCTACGGTACTGTAGAAAAACAGTACCGTTACATTTTCAGAATTTGGGCATCGACTTGGTACCTGGGTGATGACTTTTCAAGTGTCTGATTAGGTTGGTCGTTCGAACGTTTTCGAGGTTGTTCCTCCGCGGCTTATTTTCGATTGACATGTATGACAAACTGCAAGCTTTAAGTCGTCTTCACTGACTGTGAAAAACGCCCATACTAAGGACATGTTGAGGCGTTTTCAGCGCTGCGCTCATCTGATCTGTTTGCATTGGCTCACGGGTGCGCGCACGTCACGTGAAAAGAGGGGGCGAGCCAACCGGCGCACAGAATCGGCTATGTGGAGTGATCGGGATCAAGTCACCGATTGAGGCCGATCAGCTGAAAATCGGCCATTTCCGGTCAGAGGCCGATCGATCGGTGCATCTCTACTCAGAATGGCTTTGTATTTAAATAGCCTTCTAAGGGGTCGAGTGGACCTAAACCTTGACAGGAAAATGCACCAGAGCCACCAGTGTTTCCTTTATTTGGTAGTTACCTAAGTATGTATGTGACCTGGTTTTGGCTAAGTTAAATATTTTTAACTTTCACTACAATAAAATGGAGTACATAATTGGATGCCATAGCACACGGCAATATACCTGAACGTATTTAACACCAGCACAACAGAATTACATGTTGCAATTGGGGAGCAGGTTTGAGAGGCATGGGAGGGTCCTGTTGGCTCTGGAGAATCACAAAGGCATCAATGAATCATATTTTTAGTGGGAATATATATTATGTTACATAGCCTGGTAACCGCAAAAAGCAATATTACTATATTAATATAATTAATTTAATTATATTTTTTTGTAAAAAATAAGAAAAGCGAAATTTTAGATGAAAATACACAAACTAAACTAAAGTAACGTGTGTCTCATCTTCCTCCTCTTTCCTCCTCTTCTATCCTCCTCTGGTTCGTAGGCAGTTTCCATAATACACTTACAGCACTCTGCACCGACAGGACAAGTATATCTGTTTCCCACTGAGGGAAGTGCTTCTGATGGAGCCACTCATAACTTAGCGTTTGCATAATATCAGACATTACAAAATTGCCTGTTCGCTATGGCATTAACACACTGGTATTAAAGGGAAAAAAGTGGCTGATCTGATTGGCAATAATGAAACCAGACCTTCACTACACCCGCAGGTAATTTATTCTTCTTAAAACAACCTATTTCACAACTGCGCCACAGGTGCACTACCGTGTCTTGTCACAAAATTGCTGGAATGGAGTTGGACCTGCCTTAATGTGCCACCATCCTGAATTAACATTAACATTCATTAATGTTTCAGGGCCAAAAACTATTATTTTAATTACTGGTTGGGTTTTATTGAGACAGCTGGCCTAAATTTGATTAAGGGGAAGATATTATATAGCAAAAACTGTTCTATAAACACTTTTATAAACCTGTGTTCTTTTATCAGCAGAAACCTCCAATTGTAAATGTCCTCACAAAGTACAAAGATTAACTGTCAGATATTAGACACAGGCCAAAACTCATGGCCACGACTAATAACAAGTGATGTGAAATGTAAAACCACTTGCATGTATTTGTGAGCCAAAGAACACATGCTAATTGAATCCAGGGGCAAATATGTGGAAATATGTAACTGTATCGCTGAAGGGATAACACTGTAATATTGAGATCTGGGGAGGGGTCAATTAAAATCACTAAAGCAACAGTAGGAAACAGTACAAATGTAAACTTAGTGTTAGGTATTAACGAGATCAACAGAAGCTAGGTCAACAAAGCACACCTTCTGTATTTAATAAAATAAAAAGATTTTCTAATTGTCAAATTTTGTGAATAAATGCATTTCTAACATAATTCACCATTGGTGTATCCTTTGGCAAATAGCTGGGGTATACCTTTATATCCACTTTGTGTCGGGGTCACATCACCCTGTCATGCTGATATTTTCACCAACTGAATTGTCCGCAGTACATTATCCCTTACTTATGGGTGTTTGCTAGTTATATTGGATTATATTTACACACTGTAGCTGGCACAGGGCAGGCATATACTGTGGCGATGAAGGGCTTGACCCAATAACCAGAAGGTAATAGGTTGGATTCCCATTTTGGCCGTGGCTGAGCAAAGTACTCAGTGTTTAAAATACTTAGTGTTTAAAGTATTCAGGAAAGTAGTCATTATTGCTGCACAGTAAAATTCAAAAAAGCACAATACATTGGCTGGATAGTAACATTTGAACATGTTTCTAGATGTGCAGTTTGTACTGTTTGTACAGTTTGTAGTGTAAAATTGAAATACGGTGTCAGTAACACATTTGTAGCAATCTAAATTATAGGTTGTATGATGTTTCATAGTTCCTCAGAAATGCACCATACGGAATACATTTCTGCTCATCCATGCTTTGAAAGTATTCAATTACTCATCATAATTAACTAATCACCCTCTTTCCACATCTTACATTCTTAAATTAGGGGAAAAAAAGAATGGAAATATTAAATCAGTAAATCCTCCAGAGAAGAACGAGACAACCACTCCCAGAATTATAATAACTGAATCGCTACCACTGTCTTGTACATCTTGTACAGCATAAATGTTTTTTTGCTTTCAAACACAGACATGCCGTAAAATGTCTTGCATCAAAACAAAACCCTTCTTCTCCTTTTATCATGATGTCTCCCTGTAGCTGACTGATCCTTCATTTAAAGACAGATCTGCCAATTAGTGGCAGCCCTCCCAGCTTTCCCATGAATATGAGTCTGTCAGCCTATTTACCGCAGGTCTAAAGCTGGGAGAACAAAAGTTCAGACTATGTGAAGAAAAGGAGGGGGGTACAATCCTGCCTTGCTGGTTAGCTTAGCTTCTCCTTAGCTTCAGAGTCAGACGATCCTTAGATTAAATGTCACAATATCAACTCGCTGGCCAAAATACCAATATGGCATGATGGGGGAAAAAATGTGTTTCGAAGGATAAGTGGATACCGCAGGGGAGGGGATATGGGGGTTGGGGGGGGTTCCTAAAACAAACTGGGGCTCTGTAGAACTCTGAACACACATGTGCAAAACACAGAGATATGTCAGCGTGTAGGAGGAAAAAAGCCTAATAACGTACGCTTAACTGGACTTGAAAACAAGCTTGAACCATCAGACTAATCATGTCTTCGTAACCACTGTCTGGAATTTCACCAGATTCCACTAATCCGAGATAAAGGCATACAGACAACCTTGGTGGACTACAGAGAAAAAAAGTAGAGGGGAAAAAAAAGAATACAACTGAGTTCATAATAACTCGTGTCTATGCTCTGTCTTGGTAGTTTAGTTCTTGAACTGCACACATACAACAAAGGGTGAGAACAAATACAAAACCCACTGCAGGGTTTAAAGTCATTAAACATGGTTTCATTCAAAACTACTGTGAATAGCTCTATATATTGTTTGATGTGAACTATGGATTGGTATAAACTAGTTAGTTTTTTGTCCTGGATTCATTCAATAGTTGTCCTTAACTTTATTTTGCAATGAAACGCTAACTAAGTTTTACTATTTACCTTCACCAATACAGTTTGACGAGTTCAGCCGGCACCAAATTTAACGCAGGAACTGTTACGTTAACTGTGCTCGTGAAGAAAAGCATATACACTTGCATATATCTTTTAGTTCAAATTAAGGATGAACATTGATTGTATCCAGGCCTGTGTTTTGCCATGTGGTTTAAATAATGTGCCAGTTAAAGTGTGAGGTATGAAGAACCTTTCAAAGTTATACTGTAGAACACCAGCATGTTTATATAGTAAGGGGAAAAGTAATATAAAGAGCTTAAATACATCTTAGTCAAGTGATTTTCACTTGAATTTATGGATATTCTGAAATCTGAAAGGGAAATATTTTCCCTTATTACGTGTGTACATACAGTAGACTGTCATACAGTCAACTGTCAACAAATTGCCAAGTAAGGAGTGTTGATTGAATCCAGGCCTTTCTCTCTGAGAATGGAGTGGTCAGTTTTACAGCCACCAAGCGTATGTAGAAAACATTTATTTTCAGATGCAGGTCAGGTTGTTTTTAAACATGTAATTTTACTGGTTTAGGACTGGTGATGTACCTGCTTGCAAATAATAAAAAGCTGAGATATTGACATTTTCAAATGTTTTCAAACATTTTCAATTGCAAAATTCACTCATTTGCGATCTGAGTCTGGATCCAATGGTGGTGAATGTTACCAATAAAAAAAATAAACATAATGCTTTGTTTAAAAAATGAGGGAATTGGTGCACATAATACAGTAATTCAAATAATCAAAGAAAACCCTGTTTTTGAAGGCAATTGTGTAGTGTGATGACATACATATGAATTGATCCATATACAACTGTCATATAGGAAAGTGGACAAGATATCTATTTTAGATAGACTATCTACAGTATTTCCGGAGGTTAAAATATTGTATATTAAACTTGCCCATCAACCCAGAAACTTTGCGGATGGTTTATCTGGCATATCAAACTATTATCTTTAAAAATGTGATCATGGACTCAGTGGGCAGTCTTCTTGACATAGGTCATTTGGATGAATAATCATGTTTTAGTCACATACTTGTAACATTAAATATGAAATTATTCAAACATAAATATGGATGACTGCTGTACACATTCCTGACAAGTGGGAGTAATAAATAAAATATATGTACACAAGAATGCTTGGGCAATGAAGGCCTGCCATCGTTTGTGATGATTAAACTAAGTTATTCATCTTATCATTCAATTGAATTATAAAATGGATAAAAAATAGTAATAATAATTATAAACTATCCGGTCCTTGGGCAACTTTGGGCCTTTGCAATTTGCAGTTAAAGGCTTTAACAGAATTGAAAATGGAGAAAGAATGGCTTTGGATAGAACTATGAGGAGTAATCATTTCATATAAGGTCAGGCTTGCCACAAGTGTCACGATGCATATCCCTGTTATTAATGAATAAGCTTGGAACCTATTACAAGTAATACTAGTCTCTATACATTCCCAGCATACCCCCACTCCATTGCTAATGGGGATGATCACTGAACAAGAGAACTACAGGACCATAAATCACTGTCAGATGTGGCTGAGCAAAAGTTCTTATTGGCTAGGCAGGATGAAAGCTTGCACATTGTTTTTTTTTCTTTGTACAATAGCAGTGAAAAAGTATTAAAAGTCGTTCTGTATTTCTGATTTCTTGATCTACATTTCTGCTTGACATAGCACAAATTCGGAAAAAAATATCCAAACAAGTAGGTCCATGGCCCTTGGCAGAAACTATTTTGCAATTGCTTTTAAGTTTAAGAGGAAGCCTGTATTTCATGCTAAACCATTGCATTTGTCATTTTCAGAAGTCAGGCTGTGCTGAATATCTGCATTTACGGTATGATTCTTAAAATATGGCCATGCGTGAGCCATTTAATATTGAATGTACTGTAAGTAATACCAAAAAAACGAATGATCTTTCAAACTCAGCACTTACCTTTATGAACCCCAATAACTTCCCCAAGGATTCAGCAGCTGCAATAAAAAAAAGATTTGACAACATTTGGTGAATATGAATGCCAACTCACATGAAGGACAATTCTACTCCTGGGCCCGTATGTTTCAAATATCTTAAGAATTACACTTAACACACCTCCTAAGAGCTTACTTTGGAGTGAAATCATTCTTTGCTTAAAGTGGTCGGTAAAACATAGTTATCAAGCAGCTCACACTTTCTCATAGGTAAGTCTTTAAATATTCACAAGAGATCAATCACGAGTGCCGCAAATGAAGATGATAATTGGTCATCAATAGCTGAAATTGCAAAGAGGTAGAACCAAAATAATCTGCTTTTGGAAAATGTTTATTCCTTGATGGTCAACACAAGTTTCCAATAAAGTTAAACAGACTCATTATAAAAGCTGCCTTGTTGGCTAATGTTAGCCTAAGCAAAATGGATGTAAAAAGAAAACCAAATTGGACTGTGCAGGAAACGGTGATGTTGGCAGAGGAGGAAAACACAAAAAAAGAAATAATTAAGGGAAAATTTAGCCCCACACTTACAAGCCATCATAAAAAAGAGGCATGGTGGCAGATTGCAAACAACATTAATGCAAGCTTCGCTTCCGCCATTCGGAGCCGGGAGGAAAGCAAAATAAATTGTATAATGTTCTATCCAAAGCGCGTCAGGAAAATCTCTGCTTTGAAGAAGGCAACATCTGGCACTGGTTTGTAGTTTTATTTATTTATTTATGAGGCACATTTGTTTCATATTGCAATATTGCTGATGAACAACAACAGTTATTAAAATTATTTTGACTATTGAGCTACAATTATTTTATTGTAGTTATACTTTAAGCACGGTGGCAGAGATAATGCTCCAGATCCTCTGAGAAAATGATGCTACAATCAGTGGAGTGAGCGACTATTAGGATTCTGGACTACTAAAACTGCAGATCGTATTAAGGTTGTTACTCAATTATAAAAGTATTGTAGCTCAATACTCAAAATAAATTGTGAAGAAAGCATATATATAACTACATAATACATATAAAACTATGCCAGGTGCTACAAGGGCTATCACAGTTTTTGCCACTGCCCTGCTGATGGTGGATTGTGATGGTCCCAAATCATCAGCATTACATAATTGCATTTTCCCCATGGCTAGGAAACGCAGTGTTAAATAACTTGCATCTCTGCCGTAACTGCGCTACTTCTCAAAGTTGCTAGTGATATTATATCCAAATTTGATTGAGTGAAAGACAAAAATACATGTGTGCATACACAGGTGTGAGAGCAATTAGAGATGAAGGTAGTGTGACAAGAAGTGAAGTCACCTTTTTGTTTCATATTTACCATGACCTATCTGTTTTCACCTACAATTTCCACCCTTTCATTATTCTCAGATCAGAACAAGTACAGATCAGATCAGGGACATGGGACAATGTGTGGGGGGGGGGTGCCACATAGGACCATTTGAATGGGGTTATTAACAGTGCTGATCTGGCAAAACAAGCCAGTTTGCTTTAGCAGCTAGCTAACTACAGTACATGGTTTGTTTGCCATAATGGGTGAACTCATGGTACAACCGAAATGTTGCGAATGGAAGATGACATTAATGGTGGTAATATTCCAAGCGTTTTAAAGATAATTGTTTGGGATGGCAGGTAGACTATCTGCCAACGTTTTCGGTTGGCAGGGAAAGTTTGATATAGAGTATTTTAACTCTTAAAGGAAATATATATGAACTTTTTCCACTTTAACATCTGAACAGATTTAGGGCTATCATAGCAAATGGGGAATACTAACGACATTCAGAATGTTCTTATTTTCATTGGTTTGAAGAAGATTCTGCACATCCTAAATATAAAGATCAAAAGGTTTTATACTCAGGTGAAAACTAAATGAGTTTGCAAGGAGGTGAATTCTTAGCGAAATAATAAATACTGAATATTGCAGCCAGACTGCATAGGAACCACAACCTGTGTTCAACGACTCCTCCATTATACACTACTTGTAATATATGTTACCAATCTGTTTTCTGGAGAAAACTTGATTTAACAATTAAGATAATCTGTTAAATTGGTACAGGATGATTTTATTTAAATTCATAATTAAATGAATGAGTTTTAGCACCACTTTGCAATTTACTGCCAATTGAACCCTGCAGATCAGTGCTGTGTTTATTTTGTCAAAGAGTGGCTGCTCTTAATATAGATGCAATTGGCTGGGCATAACTGATTACTTTGAGGATATATTCAATATCTCACTATACTCTGCAGTCTCAGGATGAAATGGGCTAGTATTCAAGTGTTCGTATTATGTTTCATGGATAATGTTTTAATTCAAGACTGAATTTGCTAGTTTTTAAGTTAATACTTTTATTTTACAATAAAATACATTTGAAAAAAGCCCTTTTTTATGCACACACAACAAAAAATGTACAGGGTTTTGCTTAGTTATAGTGGCTACTTTTACAGATTGTATGGTAGAAATGATTATTTTTCAGATTTTTTTGTTTTTCACTTAAAATTGTATTCCCTTCTAAAGATAAGTTGTTTAAGAGAACATTTATATCCCCAAGCCACAGATAGGAAGGTACTATTTTTAAAAGAGGTGTGTGCTGCAAAACATTTTCAAAATATTATCAATTAAGAACTCTGTGCCACCCTTGTCTTTCCCAGCTAATGAAGACTGCATCATGGTGCTTTTTGAAACAATGGCTCCCTCTTGAAAATGTGTGATATGTAGTAAATGGTCTCTGTAAATGAGAACACATTTCTCAAATGATGCAAGAAATATATGCCTTAAAAGAGACGGTAATAAAATGCCTCCCACTGTGCAAACATTTTACTCTGTATAGATCCCCAGTGCAGTTATTATTTTCCATACTAAACATGCACTCTAGAATCATTGCTTGTCAAAGCTCTTCAAATTAATAGCCACAAAAAATATTTACACAGGCGATATTGACTGCCAAGGATATATAAGCCTATTTGTTTCTACATTATTTTAGAATTTATTGCTGGGGCTTTTAAAGGTAATGACCTGGCATTAATGTTCAAAACTGGAACATGGATTTTTTTCCTGGGAATAATTCTGAAACCCTTGCTGGTGCAGTGTGCAATGAAACTCACCTACCAGCACATTTTTACAGCAAGAAAACTTCACATAAAAGCTGAAAAAGGCTATTATATGATGTTATGAATTACTGTCTGACATTTTCTTCATAAGCTACCTGAAACATTGAACTACTGAGGAAGGACAACAAGTATGACTATATATCCTACAAACCCCACTTGATGCTGACGATGACAGAGGAAATCGCAGCAAAAGTTAATAATTGCAGTTGAACAATTGGTAACTACATTATTGTTCCCAATATCATAAAGACATTATTATTTTTATTTTTTACCGCTTACCTTTTTACCATTTCAGGTTATTCACTGGACTTGAACTGCTTCAATTTCAGTAAAAACTGGAAAATGGGGGTGTTCTAAAACTTTTGACCTGTAGTGTACATATGTACTACGTTTTCAGATCCATGACCAGTGACAGGCACATGACAGGCACAACATTAATCCAATAAATTATTATTATTATTATTATTATTATTATTATTGACATGCTGATATGATGTCTTCATACACTATACAAAGAAAGAATGAATGGAGGTAGGTAATTTACTTCATGAGAGGTGTACCAGGATATGCTTGAGTACTACTGCCTAGAATTAAAATGTTAAGCATAGAGGCAGAATGCATTTTAGAAGGGCATATTGTACGTTGCCATAGGTGGGGGAAATGTCTACAATCAAATATGTGGCAGAAATGGTCAGAATCAGTTTTTTTGTTTATTTGTTTTCATCGCAAAAGTTTTGTTATAATGACATTTTCAGAAACCATAGTGCCATAATTGCTTTTAACATAAATTGTCTCTTTTTCTATTCATGTTTCTTGTTAAAATGACCATTAGGTGTGATTACCTCTTTCCTCATCCGCATCAAATGAGATAAGCATAATTTGTGTGGCCTTGTTTGCAGGGGTCAATTAGCCCTTACCAGGGACTTCTCCCTCTCTCCAATTTCCCTGCAGTCGATATTCTTCAGGAGTCCTCTCAATAACCAAGATGAACTGCCTCATCCCTCAGGCAGTGAGGGTAAACTTCAGCTGAAGGACTGATTGCCAGATTGGCTTCACAGTCTCACCAACTGGCAGACCAAATGCACCCCTAATATCCCCTCAAATTAAATGCAATTTAAAAAGCTATCATTATGTAGTCGGTGGAATTGGTGAACCTGCCAAATTCTGCTGTACTGCATGGGTTTTAAAGGCACTTTCTTGACTTTAAAACACCTTATGATGAAGCCCCCTAAATAAAGGCTAGTGTTAGCGTCACTCCAACCTTTGCTCTTGACTTGAGCTTTAGTCAATGTGTTCACATATGGGGACAGAAATCACATATTTGTTTATAAATATCAGGCAAAGTCAAGTGTGTCTTTTGAGCGTTAATGATAAATTCCCAGTGAACTATATTTAGTGCAAAAGTAGCAAGAAGAGAAGAAGTGGGCCAAACATAATCATGCATGAGTGAACTTTATGGTGTCACTATTTGAAGTCCCGGCCAACTGGCATTTAGCCTGGCACTCATTACCTTGAAGGGAAATCCCAAACCAAATTAATCTGACCTATGTCATAACAGGCCATTACCACAGGTTATATTGGATTTCTGTATATCGTATATTTACTGTATACTGTTGACTGTACAGGTAACTGCCAAAATAACGTAAATGCTAATATAATTAGGTTGTTGGGCCACCACGAGCCGCCAGCTTCAATGCGCCTTAGCATAGATTCTACAAGTGTCTGCAACTCTATTGGAAGGATCCAACACCATTCTTCCACAAGAAATTTCATCATTTGTTTTGTTGATGGTGATGGAAAACATGTTCAATTGGAGACTGAGACAGCCATGGCATACAGTTTACATAATTTTCATGCTCATCAAACCAATCAGTGACCACTCATGCCCTGGGGATGGGGCATTGTCATGCTGGAATAGACCACTCTCATCAGGATAGAAATGCTTTACCATAGGATGAAGGTGATCAATCAGAATGGCTTTGTATTGGCCTCCCGCGTGGCCCAGTGGTTACAACGTCCAACGCTGGCCACTCAAACGCTTCTGTGTAAACTAATTGTTACGCTCTAGCCGGTATTCTGAACAAAGGTTTAGCTTGACCACTCGGTGGTTTCTCTTAGTTAAAAAGAGAAGGAACAAACTTATTTATCTTAAAATAAAGGTTTAGCTTCACCACTCTGTGGTAGCCTTTTAAGGAGATTAATCATCTCCAGGTGAAGGGTTTTAAGCTCACCACTTCGGTGGTTTTCCTTTGAGAAGTTATTCTTTGTTGGGCTAATGTTCCCCAGAGCAGAAGTCTCTGTAGTCATTTGTGTTCTTTTGCCTTAGCTCCTCGGTGAGGAGTGTTCGCCCTATTCGGGTTGTTTCTGTTGGGTTTATTCCCGTGGAGTTTTGGCCCGGGATTCCATTATTCCTTTTCTTTTCCATCTATTTTCCCCACTCCCTAGTCTGTTCTCAGATTTAGTGGCTGATCGCTTGCATTCAGATTTTAGATACTCATGAGATCTGCGTGTGGTTCTTCCACCTTCGATCCCCACTACAGATGTTCCCATATTCCAATATGATAATGTCCCCATACATACTGCTACATGGATTCAAGAGTGTTTCATGAACACCAGGATGAAGTCAAACACTCTCCATGCTCCCCCCAATCACCAGGTCTAAACATCATTGAACATTCATGGGAAATTCTGGAACATTCTGGAAGATTTCTAATGCCTTTATCTCTCAATGAACTGGAGGCTTTCCTTCTTGAAGAAGGGTCCAATATCCCACTAGAAAATACTCAAAACTTATATAACAGCATTCCAAGAAGAATTGAAACTGCTCTGAAGGCAAACGGCAGTCCAACTCCTTATTAGTTAATACAAATATACATATATAGTTTTGTATTTCCAGTATTTTGTCTACCTCCTGTATGTATTGTATGTTATCCAAAGACCAGTAATTGGTGCTAAGTTGCAAGAATGAGTATTGGGGGAAGCACTGTCATAATGTGACTGAGGGTTTCCAGTCACATTATGTGTGGCAGACACTGCACATCGGACATACTACCGTCACAGTGTTGGGCCCAAGATAGCTAAATACAAGGTAAATGCCATTTAAAGGCAATTTCAACCCTCACTCCCCAGTTATAATAATGTTTTGAGGATGATACTAGGTACTAACATAGCAGGTTTCTCAATAAGCCTTGATTTTTTTAATGCACCAAAGTAATAAGACAAATATTTTCTCTTGTGTTCATATGTAGGCTATTACGTAAAATAATAAAACTAAACCTTGTGGGCCAAAGTATGTTTTAGTTTTTTTTCTCAGTTTTTACACATTGCAATTGAAACTTTTGCACAGTTCAAAAGAAAAATCTCAAGTATCGAATAGCTGAAGGATTTCTGCAAAAGTAACACTTCACCTGTTTTCACTCAAACTGCAAGTTTTTCTCTTGTGTTGTAAGTGTGTCCTGCTGTAGCACGATACAGCTTCAGATTTCATGCAGTATGGTGAAATACTGTTAATTTTGGTGACAAAATTATCCTTTTGGAAAATTATCCAATCCTTGTGATTGTAAAAGTTTTACATTACAGTATTCAGTAAAAAAGTTACAGGATTTCATTGGAACATAAAATAAGACATATATTGATTGTAATATTTTCCAGTGGTGTATTGCACCTGTATAGAATTACAGTAATTTACTATGTGAACTTCCTTTGGTCTATTGTATAGATTGTGGCAGCCCAAGGGATTGCACAAGGAAATGGCTGCTTGGCCCTTCGACACATGGGAGCCAGAAACACTACATTTCCCAGCAGGCCACAGTCACACCTGAACAGAGTCAAGCAATTGGGACTAATGAACAGCTGAAGACCATTAGGAGGCCTATATAAAGGACTCATTTTGGTCACACTGAGAAGGAGTAGGAAAGAGTTTGTGAATGTGGCGAACCAGAACCAGAACCAGAACCAGAACCAGAACCAGAACCAGAACCAGAACCAGAACCAGAACCAGAACCAGAACCAGAACCAGAACCAGAACCAGAACCAGAACCGTGACGTCTTTAGACCAGCCGGGAGTTAGAAAGAGAGAGTGTGAAAGTGAATTGGATTGTTTGTTGTGTTTGGAATTGGATTGTTTTGAGGACCCTGCTTGTGTACCGACTTTGGACTGTGTGAGGAACTGACTTGGATTTTGGAATTGGATTACGGACAACGACGACGAGATAAGGATTGTGGACTTTATGTGTTTTGGATTCCCCTGAATACCCCACCCTTTGTTTTGTTTGTCAGTATTAGTTTAATAAATTATTGTTTTGTTTGTATTACTGCCTCCTCCGTATTCTTTAACTTACCTACGCCCTCTGCCAGGTCCGTGAGTGTCGCCTAACCCCTAGGGACAATACTATCATACTACAATAATATCAAGATATGATCTCTGATACATGACTACAGCATTTTCTTCTGACACGAAACAAAACATTCCTGTAATTGAAATATATATTTAACATAATAGTTAATAAGTTAAAATGTAAACATAATAAGCATTTTGATGATAGTGATATTCATTAGGTGCTCCTCTGTGAAATTGGTTGGCATTATAAGTTAATTATTTCATGACATTGTGTATTGTTTTGATACAAATATTTGATTATGATAAATGTTAACCTAGTTTTATGGGTGATGTTTGATTTTAAAAGGATTTGTGTGGTGAGCCATCAGTAAACTGTCATATTTCATTAGTAAAAATGTAAACATGGCAATAACAGCAACAAAAATATGCAATTTCTATACACAGTTGTGGTTATCAGTTGGAAAATGGTCACATTACATGGCATGCACAAATACAGAAACACTGCTTTGAAGCCAACAAGGATGGAAGAGGAGACAAAAACTACTTGGTCCCAAAAAAAACATGTATATATACTGTATATATTGCTGTCTAGTATTTCAATTTCAGTTTTCATGGTTTCATACTACATGACTGACAAAAACAGCTAAATTACAAGCTTGAATACATACAACCAGTAAGGCACTAAATCTTTCCTATAGCTTTAACCCAAGGTTTAATGGGTGTTTTTCTTACACATTCCTCACTATGTCACTAATCAATGTAATCATATATTTATGATTGAAACCCACAATAGAAAAAAGGGTGGTGAAATGATGAATGCATACTGTGCACCAGAGTTGGGGTCCAATCAATTTAATTTCAATCAATAAAGGATGTGAATTCAAATTAATTTAATTAATAAAAAAATATCCATAGAACATTATGGGAATTTTCCCATTCCTGAACAGAATGTCAATTGATTTCCTGAAATGACTGAACTGAAATGGAACTGACCTCAACTCTGCTGTGCATACAATTGCATGTAGTTGGGATGCCTGTCATGCACTGTGTGCTACATCTCTGTGTGCACATGGGCACATGTGTGCATGTGTGTCTGCGCACGTATTAGTGTGTGTGTGTGTGTCTGTATGCTCATGCATGCACATGTGTGTGCATTGGCTTTATATATTATAAAGTAGCATCCTGCATGCTCTTCAGTCCATGTGCACGCTGTCAAAGAGCTGTTTATTTTTATGTCAGTTCTTGTATTAAAAACGTCACCTCCGTAGTTTCAGTTTTTGGGGGATTTTAATAGTCTGCGTTGGAGTGAGAAAGTCATTCATCTGGAAATGACACTGATGGCACGCCGGTGTTTCACAAATGTAAATATGATTGCAGAATCAAGGTTCTGAAAGGTTTGCTTCTTTTGCTAAATAACTAGCTGCATTCTATGGGCTCCTGCACTCAGTGCACAGTTTGACACTTGGCCTTTCGCTTGGTTCTTTTTTTCCATTGGGATTATGTGAAATGGGTTTTACTGTTGAAAATCCTGAATCATAATGTGTTTCCATGCACTGTGAACATCATTAACAAGGGGCCAGGAAGGATTTCTTCACGTCGCATAATACATTTTTTTAAAAATCTATTTTTACGAAAAATGCCTACTGATACAACCATTTAAATCCATGCAACTCTGGGAATAAGAAATTAGAGGAAGTAAATGAAAATGAGCACTGAAATAAGCTTGACATCTGCATTGTCCCCTGATTACGGCCACACGGGATGAGGCGGAACACCTATGCTCCACTGCCCTAGGCCAGAGACACTGCACACATTGTTTAAACACCTCTTGCCTTTTTGTCAATTGATTACGGAGAGAAAGCTGAATGCTCATCACATGACTGCAGTTCTAGGTCAGGGCACGCCGGTATTATAGGAAGAGGAATTCTGTTTGACCGACACTTTGCTGTTTTTCTGTTTGCCTGGTCTGTCCGCTGCTTCAGTAGGCTTATGAAACTGCATGCCTCCTGACAAACCAGAACATTCTGTATCAGGTGCCAGGGCTCAGAAAGAGCTGCCTTATGTAAAGAAATATATAAATACAATGTGAAGTGTTCAGTTCGATGTGCTTTATGTATGTGCTTTATAAATGAGTCTTTGCGGGGCCATGCAATACTGAATCATATTCACTGTAATGTTTCCCATTAAACCACAATGATATTATCTTTCTCTGTGTCTCTCTCAGATATGCAACAATTCCCTGGACTGCAGGGAATAAACAGTATATACAGATAAATACATATTTTCATTCGACAGCACCAACTCCCATATTTTTATCAATGCTGTGAAAGTACATATGACAGGCTTTTCATTCTAATGGGCCATTTACTCGACATGCTTTGTCATTACATTTGAATTGGTTTCCAACCTATATAAATGGGAAAAGTATACCATGCTCATTGCCATTCATAATATTGAATACACAGGGACGTGTATAAGACCAGCCTATTTTTCCAGTGACTGTTTATGTTTCTGCCACCACTGGGTTATTTTGGAACAAGTTTGCAAAATATATGTGTAAGTTCATTTATCACATGTGCATACATTTTATTTGTATTTTTTAAACATGCTCAGTATAGGTATGTATTTACACTCAGTGGCCACTTTATTAGGTACACCTTTCTAGTACTGGGTAGGACCCCCCTTTGCCCCCAGAACAGCCTGAATTCTTCGTGGCATGGATTCAACAATGTGCTGGAGACATTCCTCAGTGATTCTGGTCCATGTTGACATGATAGCATCACACAGTTGCTGCAGATTTGTCGGCTGCACATTTTACGAATCTCCCGTTCCACCACATCCCAAAGGTGCTCTATTGGACTAAGATCTGGTGACTGTGGAGGCCATTGGAGTGTCACCAGATCTCAGTCCAATAGGGAACAGAACTCATTGTCATGTTCGTGGAACCAGCTTGAGATGACGTGTGCTTTGTGACATGGCACATTATCCTACTGGAAGTAACCATTAGAAGATGGGTAGACTGTGGCCATAAAGGGATGCACATGGTCAGCAACAAGACTCAGGTAGCTGTGGCATTTAAACGATGCTCAAGGGGCCTAATGTGTGCCAAGAAAACATTCCCCACACCATTACACCACCACCACCAGTCTGAACCGTTGACACAAGGCAGGATGGATGCATGGATTCATGTTGTTTATGCCAAATTCTGACCCTACCATCTGCATGTTGCAGCAGAAATTGAGATTCGTCAGCCCAGGCGACGTTTTTCCAATTTTCAAATGTCCAGTTGTGGTGAGCATGTACCCACTGTAGCCTCACTTTCCTGTTCTTAGCTGACACAAGTGGAATCCGGTGTGGTCTTCTGCTGCTGTAACCAATCCACTTCATGGTTCAATGTGTTGTGCATTCAGAGATACTCTTCTGCATACCACTGTTGTAATACGTGGTTATTTGAGTCTGCTTGAACCCGTCTGACCTCTCTCATTAACAAGGCGTTTTCACCCACAGAACCGCCACTCACTGGATGTTTTTTGTTTTTCGCACCATTCTCTGTAAACTCTAGAGACTGTTGTGTGTGAAAATCCCATAACATCAGAAGTCTGGCATCAACAATCATTCCACAGTCAAAGTCACTTAGATCACATTTCTTCCCCATTCAGATTTTTGGTCTGAACAACAACTGAACCTCTTGACCATGTCTGCATGCTTTTATGCATTGAGTTGCTGCCACATTAATGAGCAGGTGTACAAGTGTACCTAATAATGTGGCCACTGAGTGTATATTTCTATTATTTGTGTTAGTGCTTCTTTTTGACAGCCATTATACATGCCAGGTAAAGGTCAAGTGCTTATATTTAAATTATTTATGCATTTCCATCAATATTGAATACCAGACAACATTGAGAATTGAAAAAGCCACCTCAAGCATAAAAGAGTGGGTGTACAGTAACTGAATATTTCCATGGCACTGACACATTTTCTACTGAAGAATAAACATGTTTTATTGGTTAAAAATAACTATGTAGTGAAATACATTTAAAATGGCACTTTGAATTAACTCAATTAGACACAATTACCCAACTCCTAATGTAATGCGCTCTCCCAGAATATATTCCAGGGAGACTCATAAATGTTGCATTTGTAGACATTATCCATTTACAGAATGCAATATTTAAGCAAAGCATCTTGTTCAAATGTATGATAGAACAGTCCCACAAGGGGTGTGAAACTAAAATCTTCAAGACCCTACGCACAATATTGAAAAAGCATTCCATAACAGAGCTTTTCTAAATATTTATTTATTTATTTACTTTAACTTCAGATGCTGGTAAAATTTGAGAATTTTCAACAAAACATTTTACGAACCAAAATGTACAATCATATAAACAAAGAATTGTATTCAGAATATATTTAATGTCTGTTAAAAGCAGACGTTTCTTTTAAAATTGTCAGTAATCTGCAGATAACATACTAATGTCTAAAGGTTACAAATAATTATTTGGCCCATGTATGTTCCATATATAAACAACAACCTTCAGAACCATATCCACAGGGCAAGGTTCTAGACAAAATATTGACTCAATGAACCATTCCACTGGCTGGGACGATGCTTGTGAAGATGTGAAGTTCTCCAACTCATTCTCAAACCCTAGTCTAGACTCTGCTGCTAGTTACACTATCCGAGTTTGTATCAGCTGCTGATGTCGAGCCACTACCAGGATTCCAACAAGCAGGTGGATAACCAAAAAAGTCAGAACGATACCAAATGTCTTTCGCTTTGCCATCGTAAAGTTCTTGCTAACTGACTAGCACACAATACGTTAGGTAGCTAGTAGTGTTGGATGATATATCTAATTTCTGCAATATATTTGAGGTGATTTTTATGCACAACATCCCCCAAGGCTAATATCCAGATATGTAGATTACATATTTGTTGACACCTCTTGTAAAACCATTGAAAACTTGAAAATGAAAGTCAAATTCTGAGCGTACAATTGACTAATATACCCTCTATGATACAGGATATACACTCCAAATACTTTGAATTTAGACCCCGACCCCATTTAGGAATGGACGCAGAAAGCAGTGAGTGAGTTCTCAAGACAATGAAAATGATATCATCCCAATGAAAGGTTGGAACGTCAAGTCAGTTATATGGAAATGGTTTGGTTTTAAGAGATCTGACATTCAACAAAGTGCATTTATCTGCAAACTATGTCAGAAGACAATTGTAACAAAATCTAGTAGCATCACTAACCTCTTCAGTCACTTAAGACAAATCATCCACGTCAGTATGAAGAGTCAATCAGGCTATGAGGGGCTGACACACTCAGAAGTCCCACAACTATAATATAATATATGCCATTTAGCAGACGCTTTTATCCAAAGCGACTTACAGTAGTGAATGGATACATTTTCAGTATATGTGACCCCAGTGGGGATTGAACCCACAACCTAAGAGTTGCCAACGCTGTGCTCTACCAACTGAGCCACAGAGAACCACATATAGTGCCTATAGAGCCATCTACTAAACAGACCACTATAGCCTCATCTTTTTCTAAATGTGCACCCTACGACAAAAAAAGATTGAGGTGAGTGGAAATCACTGGTGCGGAGACAGGGTTCTTAGCGAAATATATGGTTCCTGTTTATGCAGTGGAACATGAAGGCTTTAGGAAAATGGTGAAAGCAATTGACCCAAAGTATGAGTTGCCAAGAAAGACGCAAAGAAACTATTTTTCTCAGGAAGCATTGCCAAAGTTGTACCTTGGAACAAACAGGTGAAAAACTTTCAGGGTGCTCACTTTACCACTGGAACAAACAGAACGTCCGAAAAATTACTATATAAAATTATTAGGGCTGGGACTTTAACGCGTTAATTTTGATTAATTAATTACAGAAAAATGCTCAAAAAATTTACTTTTACCACTATATTTTTGCACTCCAGACACCACGAACTGCTAAACATGTTGCAGCTAGAAGAGCAGAACATCAGGCTAACGTTAGTCCTAGCCAAGCATACTTCTAACCCATTACGGGGTTCAGAGCCAAAATTAAAGCATGTTCACTGGCTCACTGGAGGCTGGACCACTCAGTTGATAAGGGGCTATAAAGGTGCTGGTGTTTTTCGAAAAAATCCAGCAGCTTTACTATCATATTCCTAAAATTGCTGCACTTTGTTAAAAATTGCACTGGTCTGTGTAGTAGCAAAATAAACAAGATTTTGCTGCTTAAACTTTGTTTGTCTATTCATTGATTCTACTCCATTTGAAAAAAATGTTGCCAAGAAGAAAAATGATTAATATTAATTAATTACAAAGCCTCTAATTAATTAGATTAATTTTTTTAATCGCCCATTTTGCATGTTCAGGACAGGCTTTGTTAAGATGGTGTTTTGTTTATCAAGAAACCTGTGAGAGCAGGACATTTGTTTTATCTGTCTACTTGAAAAAGTACCAAGAAGAAATTATATTGGCTTGACTTGACATTAACCATTTTCTCGTTTTTTTCTATATAAACTAAGAGGAGGATAATATAGGCCTACTTTCCAGATATTCTTATTTTTAGGGCTTATTTGAAGAATTTTGTTTCATTTAAACTATTCAGGTTTTGTACTTTTACACTTTTTATTTTAAAATAGTAATGTAATAAAGTGTCACTTAATTGGCTCTGTTTTGTTTTTTTTGGCAAGAATGTACAATTGATGAGTGCATTGCTTGTTTTAACAAAGTGTTTCTTGTTTGAACCAAATAAAAGACATACATCGTGATGTATATCGTGTATCATCCAAATGTCGTCTAAATGTTGTCTAAATGTCTATCGTTTTTATCTTCTTCAATATAGTTTTAACTCAACAATCAGAAAACTTCACTCACTTGATTGACTGAATCTAGGCCTGAGTTTTCTCAAACAGTTTAAATTATTTGCCAGTTAAGGCTTTACTCAGGTTCAGTGCACCGATTGCAGAGCAAGGGGGAAGTTTCTTTAAAGAAATGGTACATATTTTTAATAGAAGTAATTTTCACTTGTATTTATGCAAATTCATAAACCTTTTCCCTTATTACATGTGCACCAAAAGTAGACTGTCATAATCCCTCAAGTTTCATCTTGTGCCAAATTTGCATGCATGACACAATATCTTAAAATTAGCCATGGGACTTCTGACATTAGCATTAAAAGGTCTCTCGATGAAATGTCAGTTTAAACTATGTGGACTGATTACTACTGATAATATATCCTGAAAAGATTACACTGCATGAAGAGTACTTCACACTTAAACAGGGATACAGTCAGATCAGGAATCAAGCGCCTTGCATAATAATTTCACAGTTTACAACTAAATGCAATATGCTGATCCTCGACCCCCACCACCCCAATCCCCTGAGAACATGGAACCTCTCTCAAATTCATGGCATAATGCCATCTTCAGGCTGCTTACACTTATAAAATGGATTCATATTTATGCTGAAAAATGCTGAAAATGCCAAAAAAAATTCCAAATGAACTAGTGACTCAAAAAACATACACACTAATCTCTTTTTTTTGGGGGAGGACAAAGCCTGATTTCTATTGCAAATGTCCAACATTAGGCAAAAGTTTACATAAAACAGAAATGTATGCATTCATCAGTAAATATATGAATTAATCATTCATAATACATTATAAATAGATAATTCCATTAAGATTAAGCAGGGATTTTTTCCAAGTGTAACACATTATCAGATGTATAGTGTCAAGTTCTATTATTTTGTCCATTGCATTTAATTGGTAAAATACATTTTAAAATCCTTATGCTTTCAATTACGTCCAGGGATTGTAAAAGTAAGTAAAATCAGATTGTTTCCAAATGCTTGCTTTATTTAGAGGAAATTAAGACATGATAATTGGAAACAGTCCTTTTTCATTTTTAACAAGTTCAACAAGTATGCATTTAATCTTGAGATAGTTTCACAACAGTGAAACAAGCTCTGAAGTGATTTGGGAGATTCATATCAGACAGTGTAGTTCTAAAAACTAAAAACTTCACACAATGTGCTGTTCTAATGTTTCTTACTGATGTTCTGTCTTCCTGCTGTAAAAGAGAAGTCTTTTTTGTTTTTAAACTACTCGCAGCCCAGAGTAAATCATTAAATCACATTTGCTGTTTTCCTTTAGTTTTTTTATTCAAACTGTGAGTTTGGGGTTGCTAAAATGACAGAAAAATGTTCCATGAGAAACAACCCAACACAAGTTCAAACAAATTGGTGTATGGGAAGAGCATGGGAGAACACTGAAGAATGTTCTTAACTGTGATCAGTGAATATTAATTATGCCAATTCTCAGACTTCACTGCTTAAATCTATCACTGTTGCAGAAGTCCACATGTGCTCTTGTGATTTCACACATCTACCCGTGTTTGTCAATCCACATGTCACACAGATGGGAATATCTATGTCCATAAAATTTTAATCAGGTTGTATACTATACTATTTATTAGCTTACCGCAAGCCCTTATGCAGGCCAAATTACATTTTCACACGTCATTCATTTCTAGTCCTGCATACAGGCTACAACAGCAGTGGCCTGTCCAGGACTCAAACCTGCCACCTTCTAGTAACAGGTCAGTTCCTTCCATACAGCACTTTGAGAAAGCATCCCATGTGTAATTCCCAAATAAATAATACGTTCCGTGAAGATAGAGGAGGTCGACTGGTACCAAACATCTGAGACCTCCTGAGCTGAGGCAGAACATATGTTTCTGTTTCACCCAGTGAAAAAACAGTGCTGAAGCTTTGCAGGCCAGAATCCTATATAAATCCTGACTCAGCTTTATTGGGCTTACAGGATGTGGTGCCATTGCAATGGGACTCCAACAGAGAGGGCCCCTTTATCACAATGCTGAAATGCAGGCCAACATACAATCCCAATTTTCGTGAGTGGTGCCCATTTTAATTACTATCACAGGAAACCCTTGATTTAATAGACTTCATAATAAAGTGAAACAAAGAGGACTTAATCCACACTTGCTGACATCCAATTGCATAAATAGATTTAAATTAAACACAAGCGGTTGCCAGATTGTGCCCTCTGTATTAATTTTGGATTTATGGGCAGAACATTATGAAGAGTGAAATGGTAAAGATCGAATTAAAGTCTTGCCACGTGATGACGCATGCATGGCTAAAAAGGTTGAGTGTTCCGTGTATTTACAGTACATTACTGGATTATTTTCTATTTATTATTTTCTGGATTATGGATTATTATCTAAATTACATCATGAATGTAAAGCATAAACACATATGGGGATACTCGTATGGGAAATAAAGTGTTCACCTTCTCACACACCAGGCAATCATAAACCGTAAACTGAGCCAATTTCAAGACAAGGTATACATTACGTAACAGCTCAGAATAAAAGAATAACCTTGTGGCAGCATCACAATATTCAATTACATTTACAATCTGAGTTGTAAAGTGTAAACTTTACTTTGTAAAGTGTAAACTACAAAGCCTGTGTAATGCCCAGAGCCATCATGCCTTCGGCCAGCATTGTGGTAGCAGGATACCACTCTCCAGTCTTCTCTGCATATCTACGGGCAATAACACCAGATTTGGTGGCAGCATGTGCACCTTACCCAAATTAGCGGTACGAAACAACAATTACAAATGTGTACAAAAGCAAATTAAGCATGCACAATGCGCCGCAGTCTTGCACAAAGGTGTGGCACGGTTCAGTGCCTTTTCTCAATACCGGGGCAATTTGAGAGGCCAGTAGACGGCTGCAGCGCCCATCGCAGTTTCCACAATGCCTCAATATCCCGCACTGTGGCGTGCAGACGCCTTGCGAAACCATTTCATTTACAGATCTCGATCATTGCATTATTCATGAAAACGCATTCTTGAACTGTGTTCAGTGATGCTGGGTAGGTTGTGTCCTGTAATCAAAGTGATTTGAGCACATCTTCTTTAATTATTCAAACAATTCTGCCAACATCTCTTATTCTAATGCATCTTGTTTTTATTTATTCATGAAATACAGTCGCAATTAAGTTTGGCGAGCTTCGAGGCTGATTATGTTTATTTGCCTCTGGTATTTAAATCCTTTCAATATCGAACTTAGCTTGAATGTAATGCATTTATCTCTTGCTTTAGGTGGGATTATGTTATGCATATGACAAACACTCTTTAAATCAATGTCTATTTTTTTCCTCAACTACCATATGGCACACGAGTTAGACACATGTTACAAATTCAGACCATATAAAGTCTGTATATTTTACCTCCAAAGGTTTAATATCGAACATTTCCCTGTTATACAGTAATCAGTAAACAGTAAAAATATCTGCAAGATGAATACTAATTAAATTGAAGTTACTTTTATAATGTCTTCCATAACACCCACGATGCTGACAGAATATGCCCAACTGATAATATGTACATTGTATGTGTTATATTGTATTGTACTGTACAATATAATTGGTTGACTTATCAACACCAACCACAAATATTGCCATATTTCATAAAGACAAGAACATTTAATTAAATTAGTCCATAGGACAGGGATGGATAATAAATAAATAATTATTCAATTTTGAATGGAGCTAAAACAATGACAAAACTAATAGATGTATTCTTTATAAAGAGGATGAGATCCTCACTGTGAGGTGCGGGATGACACGTGGCCAATGTCTTTAGATGGGATGTCATGACCGCTCCAGCTGTCAGGAGCACAGCTGTTCTCCTTCCCACTGAGTGATGCATGCCGCGTGCCCTGCAGTGAGTGTGTGAAGTGTGTGATTCCGACATGGTCCGGTGGAGAGCACAGGGAGTTTGGATGCTCGGCAATCCAGCAGAAAATGCTAGAAAAACTAACAAACTGCCTTTCATCTCTGCCAAACACCTTCCCAATCTGGTGCACAGTTTCTGAGTGTTATATATATATAATTATTTTTTGGGGGGTTATTATTTATTTTTTTATCAACATTGCAATAATGCTTTTTTATACTTTGGCTATAAAAAAGAAAGAAGCTGAGAAAGAAAACAGCTCCACTTGCGCACAGCCATTCATCAAAATCAGGTGTGAAAAAGATCATGATTTTGAGTGCTGCATTGTAACCCATTTTTTATAGATACTGTGGGAATTAAACAGGTTTTATCATAAGAAAATGGTCTTTATGGGAGTGTTGGTTACTGCTTAGCTCTTACAACATGACTGGGAACCGTCGTCAGTAATAAATATGTTTGGGAAATTATATAAATAGAATAAAGAAGCTCAACTGCCTTACTTTATCACACATTAGTGCCAAATGTTAAAGTATCACAGATCATATCAAAAAATGTCACCATGTTAATACATACTGCATTCATATTCAAAGCTAATATTGCACTGTTTTCCTCCGTCATGATTCTGACTCACAAAGAAGTGATAAAATGTAATGTTAATCAGTAAGGGAAACAAAAATCATGAATGGTTACGCAGAAGCCATATTTACAGCACAGTCATCTAAGTTCTCTTCTAATTAAGTTTCTTTAACTTTAATATTTTTGTCTTCCTCCAGTGTGGGTTTAACAATAGAATCCTGTCATGAAATGCCACAGGATAACTGGAAACTGTATTGTAAAAAGGAAAGAGCAAGCTAAATGCCCTGGAGGTCAGGAACAAAGAATACCCGACCTATGATTTACAGACCCTTTCATCACGTTGTAATGTGTGAATGAATTACAGTACACGATAAGATGAGCAGGAGTACTAACAGCCCTGTATATACTGTGAGTCCTGTAGAATGAATGTTCATAGAGGAATGTTTAATCATCTCCTTCAAAGCACTTAGGGTGCATACCTGACATTTATTTTAATCAGCGGGAACCTAATTCATCATCATCATTATGACAACAGATAACCAATGATCAGTGAACTCTATTGTAAGCGACATCTCTCTGTGACAATTATGGATTTCCTGTAATAACCTCTCAGTGATTAACATACTTAAACAACACTCAGCCTGGGTTGAATATAATAACTACCCAACAAAATAAACAATATTTTTTGTTTTAAAGAGACATGCTGAATGGTGATCAAAGTTGAAACTAGTAATACAAGGAAATGAGAAATGTGTAACAGTTAAGTTTGGTCATCAAAGTCATCGAGAAATCAGCCTAAGCTAAGTCTACATCAGACTGCCTGTACACATCTCACCATGTTAAACTGGGACTCACCAATGCACTGTGTATCCAATGAGATCCTCTTCTCAGTCACAGAAATATTGTAAAGCACACATTTGGATATATCTATTACTTCCTGTGTTTTGCCTTCCTTTAAAAGAACACAAATTCTCATCCAGTGATAAAGCCAGCTACCAACTTTGAAAAATCTCCTTTGGATGGTATTAAGGCAAATATGGATGAGGAAAACTTGTATTATTAAATGTTCTTCAACTCAATTAAGCTGGGTACCATATGCTAAGTCAGGGTAACTTTCCATACAGAAATAATGTTTTCTCTTAGATAAATAAACTAAATATCCTGCCATTGAGATGTGAACTCAGCTGGGGTGTTCAAAGCCATACGACAGCTGATATATAGCTAATGATTTTTCACAACATATTCTTGCATGACATTTCTGTCCATGGGGTCTTTTCCACCCCAACATAATAAACCCAGCTCTATCTGGGAAATGAATTTTGTCAGTTTGTCAGTTGTAAGGCCTGTCCAATTCACTAAGTGCCATATTCAGAGTTGACCGACTTAATCACCTGCTTAAGTTCACCCAGTTGGTTGTTCGTATTCAGACTTCTGCTACACACATGCTTAGCTCTGAAATTTGGGGACCCCCAACTAGTAAAGACACCAGGAGCGCAGGTTTCCCACTGCAGCTGGGGTTCAATTGGCTTGGTGCATTGTAAAATATATATCAATTTTTCAAATCCATTTTGCTTTGTTATGTGTTTTTTAAGTGTACATTTATTATGCTATTGTCTGTGCCGGAGTGTTCCCATAATTTAAATTGTGTAGACAATCACACAGTAGCTGAGATGGAGAAGCTGAGTTTTGGATGAGGAATTATGAATCCTGCAAACCCTAATTGACATTATACCGAGCAAATTCTCTCAATGTTGACAATGTGCATTGTGGAATCGGATAGCAGTGACGGCAAGCTCTGTAAATGCAATTTTGATGAACTGAAGTATAAGTACAGAGACCTGCACACCAAAGTAAAATCTAAAATTGACCAACACAAGCAAACAACAATATACAATGCATACAATGGCCAGGTAGTGGCACACTAGTTATTCAACCTTTTTTCTGGAGCAAACATACCTTAAGTTAAGTTAAAGTAAGAATAGCGAACATCTCCAGACACGCCTCCATTTTGGGGAAACCCCTCCCTAGACGTGCAACTTGCCAGAGGGTGCTTAATTCCAAGTCTGAATGCGAGCAGACAGGTGAGGGGTGTAATTTTTGACTTATCTCCATGTTGTGCATGATGCAACTCTGAATAGGGCCCTAAATGACTAAGCAGCCATCAAATCCATCAAATTTGTATTAGTTGTGCATTGCAAAGAATCCACCCTACTGTAAATAAAAAGGAAAATGAAATAGCAAACTAAATGCCAAAATGAACTGTGTGTAAGATATAAAACAGAAATTCAACAAGATAAAATCTGAAGTATTAGTACCACTGAATTCTGTACATCTAGCCAATTCTCATCACCACTGCCAACTTGCTCAACATTTCTTGTATATGTATCCCTGCCTTCTCATTTAATAAAAAAGAAAAATTTAAAAAATTACTAACCTTTTCCTTCCCAGTGTTACAGGTATGGTATGCAGCTGCCTACAACAATGTATATCACTGTATTACTGCACTGATTTTGTGCACAAACTATGATTGTTCCTACCATGTATTAATGCACATCTTGTAAGTCGCTCTGTGTAAGAGCGTCTGCTAAATGCTTAAAATGTCAAATGTAAATGTAGTACAGGAGATAGTCATAGGAGTGTGTATTAAATAGGCATACTATCTCACCTGGGGAAGGGAACTGAGCATGAAATGTAATCATGCAGAAAATCTATGCTTTTGTAGTAATTGGATAATCAACTTAAGACGTAAAGAAAAGATGCCACAGGTGTCTACAGGTGCATGAAGGAAAATGTTTGGCTCAATGGTGTGCGAGAATCACCAACAGACTGGGGTCTACACGAGGAGTGGCTCCTGTCAAAGCTAAAGCAGCCAGGGGAGCAGACGGTGCAGAAATGGCTAATGCAATACACAGAGAAATGTTCAGGGGCAGATATTTTCAAGGATTGCACTTCCACCCAAAAAAGGTAATGTGGGATTAACAAAGGCACTCAAAATGTGTCAAAGTTGCAATTAACAACCATTCTCTGCTGATAGTGACACAGCGATACATATGTCATTTTCTATTTATATTTCTGAAAAACAGGGCCGACCTTTTGTAAATGCTCGTTGTTCTGTGTGATGTTATGTGTTTACATTGTTGTCTTTGCATAAACTGATTTCCCTTCTGGGATCAATAAAGTCGATCTTCCGTATCTATTTATATAAATAAGGCTCATTAAGTATTCTGTTAAATTCACAAAGGTCTGCATTAATGAACAAAATAAATAAATAAATAAGAACCCTCAAAAGCTAGACGGTAATTCAGCAGAAAGTCGGTTGCCTATGGCAAGGGTTCCCAGAATTTTTCACTGCAGACCCATTTCAATATCAGCCAGCGTTCTGTGTATCCCTACTATAAAACTTTTAGTGCATTACATGCTCACTCTTTTTTTTTTGTTTGTGGTAATGGCAGGCTAATAACAGCAAAAATTATAATAATTACTCACCATAATTAATGCAATGGATGGGGTTGTTTGGTATAGCATAACCAAATTAATTTAAAATAGTCCACAGTTAAATATCACATATACTGATAAGGGTATACTCTCAGAATAAAAACTTGACTTTAGAGTGAAATTCTAAACCCTTGCTAGTATGCTGTTCCAGTGATTTCTGTGCAAACCCACAAACTGACATGTTTGTGTCCTATTTCATTGCATCGTGGTGCATTCAGTTGATATATATTTGTAAAGATGCCCATTTTCATAGTACTTTTCTCATCACTTTTCTCCTGGCGACTGGTATATTTTTAGATGCGTAGCTAGAGATTCTCTAGTGCATCCATGTAGCATCGTTAGCAATTCCTGCACCTGTGTGCACTGTGCCTACCTGTCACTGGCTAGACTTTGCACAATCGTTAGGGTAAAAACCCAGGTGCTGCTCATTGCTTATGTCAAACCTTGAATGAAGGCACAGACTGCTGTGCTTTTAGAGTCCTTCGGAAACAGTCACTACCTGTTTTGGCTCTCTAACTCCAATTTGAGCCCATTGAAGTGCCATCCCTGTCTCTGTCGTTGGACTACCTTTGTTTGTTTTTCTGTGACTGCTTTGTTTTCAGTTGTTTGTTTATTCTCTTCTAAAAGTGTTCAGTGTTTTAGCTCCCAAAGGACTGAATGAAGTGGCCCTTGGCCTGCTTACCAGCTGTTGTTGCCGCCTTCTCTTATCCACTCACCACCCAGCAAGGTGGCAACACCTGTCACTGTGCTACATGGGCTTTATTTATCATTGCTACATTTAAGTTGCTCTAAACTCCTTGTGAAAGAAATTGACTGCTGCACGCACGCACGCACTCACTCACCAGGACATGTGATGTGAAACGGTTTGAGCAATGCCACAGCAGTACGAGATGTAAAGAGTGAAGGAGTGTTGAAGAATTGCGAGAGCACACCAATCAACAATGAAGGAGATGAACAGACGAGTGAGGAGCTGTCTCCATCGCTCAGTGCGAGGCGGAAGCTGCCATCGTTCTGACACCTTGCTCCAGCAGTAGACACTTTGGAAATATGTGTGATGAAGTGCAAGCCCTGAAAAACTGACACTTCTAAGCTGAGGAGAAGACAGTCAGAAGGTGATGGAGAATTTAATCCTGGTGTGACTTTACAGAAAGGAAAACAAAAAACAAAATACCTACGTCTACCTTTGTTAGATATATACATTGTGTATCAGCATAAATATAATACTGGAGAAACTTTCTGTTTTCATGAATGCACAATATGGGTCTATTGGTGTTGAACATCCAACATATTTTCAGATAATAAAGCACATGCATCAAGGCAATACATAAAATAGTATTTTGTGTCACATCATTTGCATATTAGATTTATGGGAATAAATACACAAAAAACATCTGAAAAAAATGTGAAATGTCAGGTATGACCAAATTGCATGTCTGTGATTCACCAAAGTCCAACAGGATGAGTTCTCTGTTCGATTGACGATAGCAGGTCTAAAATAGCAGATATCCCAAAATATTACTGGCCAGACATTGGCTATAAAAAGAAGAGTCTGTGAAATACAGGCATCAAGTTCCCAGTGTGCAACTAACCTGTGGTGTCCACCAATGTTATGAACATAATCAAAGTTGTCACGCAAGATTGTATGTAACACATATTTCTCAATAACAAAATGTGTATTTTTGTGTATTTTTGTGTGTAGATTGTATGTAACACATATTTCTCAATATAAAAACGTGTATTTTTGTCTGTTACTTAGGGTTACAAATATATACATTACAATTTATTGAAAAATATATATTTTGTGTCCTGTTGGTTATGAGCACATTGACCTCGGTTCCTCAATGTATCAATCAATTTCAATATTTTGTTTTTTTTTTTTTTTTTTCCTTTGGGTATATTTTTTTTGTGTAAGTGTTCAACTTGAAAATATCATTTGTGATACTTAAAAAAAAATGTTTTTGTTCGGTCTACATGTCACACTTTTATTTGCTGTATCATATTTATGCTCAAATACTGTATATATATATATATATATATATATATATACCAATCAGCCACAACATTAAAACCACTGACAGGTGAAGTGAATAACATTGATCATCTCGTTACAATGGCACCTGTCAAAGGGTGGGATATATTAGGCAGCAAGTGAACAGTCAGTTCTTGTGGAGTCCATGGTTGTGTTCGAAACCGTTCACTCGTTCACTCATTCCCTATTCCCTATGTAGTGTTCCCTATGTAGTGTTCCATGTAGTGAACAATTAAACTGTTTTCTGACACTACACTAAACGTCATTTGCGTAAAAAAAATGTGCTGGATATTCAGGTGACGCCAGCGGACGCGCCCAGTATCACGTAAACAAACCGAGCACTCATGACAGCAGGTTGAAATGTACTCAGGTAGTATCGGGTTTGCATGTTCAGTTTTGAATGTGAAATCCCAAATAAATTGTTGAAATTCTAATGATGTGCAAGTGTGGTTTTGTCAACTGTGGTGCTGTCTGCTAGTCACTGCTTTAGCCACCAATAGCTACCGTTATGGAAGTCGTGAGCTAACTAAGACACGACCGCATTGCATTGTGGTATACGGGAGAAATTGTAGGGTACATTCGCTGTTCACTAGAAATCGCTGTGAATTGTTGGTATTTTATAGTGGACTATATAGTGAACGAAATTAACCGTTGAGAATTCGAACACCACTACAAAATGGCAAACACACTATATAGTGCATTATTTAGGGAATAGGGAACGGTTTCGAACACAGCCCATGCCTGTTTTGGTGGCACGAGGGGGACCTACACAATATTAGGCAGGTGGTTTTAATGTTGTGGCTGATCGGTGTATATACAGGGGTGCACACAAGTGGTACGTCAGTAGGCCTACGCATTCGTGTCCTCAAATGTTAATTACGTACCAAGCAAGACGACAAACTTTTGAAACATACGCAACTTTAAGTTTGATCAGTCCATCACTGGTAAGTTAATTAACTGACTAACTAACTAACTAAGTTAATTAACTTACCAGTGATGGACTAATTACCCCATAACCTACTATACCACCTTCCTAAACACAATAATATGTGCATGCACTCAAACATGGGTCAAATAATTATGTTAAATACTTAAACCCTTTGGACACAATTACTGCATATTACTGACAATTTCAAATAAATATCTATTTTCAGCAATATTAACCCATATCCACCGAACTACGGGATTCTCCGTAGACCGCGCAAACCCTTCATTCCCCAATCGACAGGATATTCTGTAGACAGCGCAAACGCTACATTCGCCATCCTATGGAAAATCCTATAGCAAAAATTCAATTAAATTTAAATGCGTGTTGAGGTGCAATGTCCAAATATTATATAATTATATAACAAATACATGCGGGGTGTAAACTTCACTGATCAAAAAATTGCCTGTTACAAGAGACAAACAAAGTCACTAAAGTGGTAAGTATAAAATAATTTGGTACATGCTTGACATCGCTATCCTAAATGCTCGCATTGTCTACAATAAAGCTCATATTACAAAGATAAAATTGTGTGACAGTCTCTTATCAATGAACTAGATAGGTGTAAGCTACAGGAAAGAACCAGTAGGAACTCCATCTGGAAAAGGGTTAAATCGGGATTTGCCCCACACACCAAAACGAATGGAAACTGCTAGTACTTGCAAGGTGGAAATTTTCATTTGTTCGGTATATGAAGTGCATGTGTATCCTGATCCATGTTTTGGCCACTTCCATTACCAAGTTTGCTCATGATGATCCCAACAGACACAACAAACAAAAGGGATGCAAAAAATGTAACCTAAAAACAAAATGAAGAATGAGATGAACTTGTGGCATTACAGAGAATGATACAAACTTTTCACATCAAATTTCTAAATGGTTACATGTAAATGTAGATGAATAAATGTAAGCTTGTAAGAATTTATCTGTACATAATTTACACACATATTTTGTATATAATAACACTAATTTGTTAAAATGTTTAATTGATATAACATACCACATATCTCCACAAATGATGTATTATTATAAATTATGTACAAATACATATTTTCGCATTTTCATAATTTGTATATGATGTTTTTCAATTGCAACTTTTTTGTGATTGAGCATAACACATCAGCTTATACATCAAAATAAAGATCAATGCTATTTCCAATGATACATCATTTGCCTATTGTTTCTCTTTCCATTTGCAATAAGAGGGAAGTGTTACACTGGAGGTTGGCTGAGTGTGGATGAGTGTGTTATGTGGCTAGGCACACACCGTGTTTATACAGAACAATGCATTAGGTGAATATGGGTTAAGAACAGAATATAGTCAGAGATCTGCATGAGTGTTCTCAAATTGTACTGGCAGTTACGGAATCAAAGTATACAAAAGAAAATGTTAAGCAGGCTGAAATTCATAAACAATAAGTTATGGTAATATTAAACTCTCAGATTGATGGTGTCCATTTTTAGGCCATCCTTGTGTGGCACTCGATTTTGTCTTTTGTATCTCTTTTTTTCCTATCGCATTGGATCTGGATGACACTGAACAATGAATCTCATGAGTTAGGCATGGTAAAAAAAGAATGACGCTTGGAAGACTGAAAACAAAACTGAGTGAGGTGTGGCAGAAAAAATGAGTGACACTGGAAACCTGACACCTGACACTGAAATGAGGTAATGAGAAAGAATACCAGAGACACCTGGCAACAATATTGACAGGCAGGAAGTCTTTCTAAAATGGACATGGTTGGGACGAGCAGTTTCACTGTAATAATAAGACCTTCTTAACTGTGCAACATATGAACAACCTAGGATCAGGGGCTTATGGAGGGACTTTACTGATGTCCTGAGTTGAATACTGTATGCCCGAAATACAACTCATATCATAACCCTTAGCATTGGAAGGAAGCAATTTCTCAATTTCAGAATCTATGGATATGAAATAAATTGTGTAGTTGATTATTTATTCACACTCTAAACCCAGAGGGATTAAAAAAAATATATATATATACCTTCAGAAACAGAGGAAAAATAAAATGTGAAACAGAATTGTGTAACGCCTTAAAAGAACTGGAAAAAAAGCATTGTAACTGGTACTTTCCATCAAACAAAGGGTAAATGCATTGCAATTACTGTACCACCAAAGAGAATGGCTGGTTACGAATGACTGCTCTGGGTAATGGGTGTTTTCTTTTCCAAGGAAATGAAAAATAATATCATTAAATAGAGATATGAGAAACGGAGTGTCAACAGATCCATCTCGCCAATGTTGGCTCGTTCTTTTCGCCATGCTCCGGTTGTCAGGAAATACGTGTCCCGGAGATGACTTCTGTTGTAAATCCTGGAGCTCTCCGAGTGATCACTGTTATTTTCCAAATAAAATAATCCAGCAAAAATCATTCTGGGCATAGCAGGCAAACATTATGGCTAATCATTGCTTTCTACGTGCAGCAGAAAGTGCAAGTGTATTTCTCCAGTGCATTCTAAACAGTACCCACAGTGGTCCTATTACCTAGTTCGGTTGGACATAAGCATTTATGAATCACTGCCAAGCTTGGTGTGTAATTGGCACGTTTTCAAATACCTTTTTCCCCTTCCAGAAATCTAAAATTAATATCAAGCTGTTTGAACTGTTTAGGTACACATGTTAAACAATGGCTGTACAACACCAACCAAATGATTTTTAAAAGTGGACCCTGAATATGTGCTGGCTGAGTACATCTTTATCTTGCAGGCAACATGTCCAGGACCATCATGGCGATCACCCCCGACAAGGGGGGTTCAGGAAGCCATTATAAGGGGAAAGGAAAATACAATAAAAAGGCTTCAGTGAGCACATTGGTGCAGTGACTCCCAAGGACTGCGTCAAGTGGGTTAATTTAGGCACTGGTGTAGACACAATGATACAGATGGCCAGAGTGTTTATTTTGGGCCAAGCCAGTGAATTAGAACCTCTTCAGCAGAATTTATTGTGGTGAGATTTCAAATGCTTCAAACACATTGGCTGTGATATTCTGCTCATGGCAAAGTGCCAGACTCATTTATTCACCATGGGCCAGGCAGTCTGTCTACTGAGATGAGTAAGGGAGATTTAGAATTTGAAAGTCTGGCAATGTTCATGATAAAGCCATGGTCCTGTGATTGTGTTATTCCTCTAGTCTAAACCATCTACATTAAAATCTATTCTGACAATGAAATTCAACTTTGACACACACAAAAGGCCTCTAGTTAAACTTACCACAGTGCTCTTTGTTCTTAACTTTCTTAATGTTGATGTTAATATCTATTATTCTTTGATTGATGTCTATTCATTTTTTATTTGTTTTCTATTCATGCTACATGTATGTTGTTTTTCCTTTTTTGTCCAGTAATAGCTTGCTACATATTACAAAGCATAAACTGGTGTCTGAAATTCACTGGTGCACAGTTCCAGAAGGCATAGCCACAAGCTGCATTCAGAAGCTGAACGGCATGCAGACCCTACCAATACAGTTTAATGACATGACAGCTGTTTCAATCTCCAACCTGGAAAAAAGCAGCTAATTATTTGTGTACACTGCACACAGCCAACATCTGCAGCACAGACTGTTATGCACGTGTTTTTAATGGCAAGCTCCCGAAGCCATTGTGTGTCATCATGTTAGAATGATTCAAGAATATTTAAATTTGGGGTGTGCAGATGAAGTATTACTTGTGATTTTATCAAAATTTGGTCAGGTCAGGTTTTTGTCGGTTCAGTTGCATTGAGCTATAAAAAGCTGAAATGATTTCAAAAGCTACAAACATCAAATAAAAATGTAGTGGACATATTTAGTGTAGAATTTGTTTAGTTACTAACCAGAAAACTAGACTTTTTAATGCATTTTAATCACAGGGCATATGCTATATATTAAAATATACAGGTAACTGTATATTATCGGTTCTGTGTGGCTCAGTAGGTAGAGCAGGGCGTTGGCAACGCTTAGGTTGGGGGTTCAATCCCCACTGGGACCACATATATTGAAAAATGTATGCATTCGCTACTGTAAGTCGCTTTGGATAAAAACATCTGCTAAATGGCATATATTATATTAGGTAACTGCCAAAATAAAGGAAACACTTGAGTAAGTGAAGGGTCCTGGTGGCTCTGCTATTGTGTGGGGTGCATTTTCCTGGCATGGTTTAGTTCCACTAAACTCCTTACAGGGCAAGGTAAATGCCGGTAAATGCCAATAAATACAAAGCCATTCTGAGTGATACCCTTCAAGCATTTCTATCTTGATGGGAGTGGTCTTTTCCAGGATGACAATGCCCCCATTCACAGGGCACGAGTGGCTACTGAATGGTTTGATGAGCATGAAAACTATACAAACCATATGCCATAGCCGTCACAGTCACCAGATCTCCACCTAATTGAACACTTATGGGATATTCTGGAGCAGCACCTTTTGTTTTACCACCATCAACAAAACAGCAAATGGTGGAATTTGGTGTAAGAATTTGGTTTCATCACTCCAATATACTGTAGTTCCAGAAACTTGTAGAATATATGCAAATGTGCATTCAAACTGTTCTGGCAGATCGTGGTCGTCCAACACTCTATTAAGACACTTTATTTTGGTATTTCCTTTAGTTTGGGAGTTACCTATATATATATATATATACTGTATATATATACACTGTGGCAGTCACCCAGAGGTATTCCGAGGGGTGGTGGTTGGGGGTGGTACATATTAGCCCGCTGGCTCCACCCCCACACCTTAATGGGAAGTCCGGGGCTGACAGGGTACACCTGACACACGTTACCCAAGTAATGAAACAGGAAATAAAAGAAATACCTTTTTCCCCAGTCTAATTGCAAATTACCGAGAGGGAAATGCGATGGTGAGTGAGAGAGCGAAATTATGTTTTTGACATTGACATTTTTCACATTTAATTTACTTACTTTGTGGAATCAATATGGATTTAATTAGGATTTCTTGCCCTGATTAAAACAAAATATCTATAATGTCACATAAAAACACAACTCTAAAGCTTTTTTCTTAATTAATAAAAAATGTAAAACAGACAATAATTGATTGCATAAATGTACTTACTGACTTAATACTTGTTAGAGCGCCTTTAGCTGAAATTACAGCTGTGAGTCTCTACCAGCTTTGCATATCTGTACACTGCAATTTTCACCCATTCTTCTTTCCAAAATTGCCCAATTTGATTCCATGAATAAGAAAATACCTTTTTTTGGTGGCTAAAAATACCTAAGCGGTGAATGCTTTTTATACCCACTATATATATATATATATATATATACAGTAACAGTCAAAAGTTTGAGTACACCTGCTGGAAACTGGGTTTATATCATAATTGACAATATTTTACACCATATAACTTTTTGGAAATACTTGAAAATGTCAAAAGGCACATGTAACAATAAACAAAAGGAACATCAAAGCAATGTTCAAGAAAATTTAATTGAAAATTGAGTCTTGGAGTCCTTGAAATAGCCACCCTTTGCCTTGATAACAGCCTCACAAACACGGGCCGTTCGGTTAATAAGTTTCAGCAGGAAATCACCAGACATGTCTTCCCAGCTCTCCTTCAGCAATTCCCTGAGACACTTGTGGGTTGCTTTGCTTTGATTCTTCTGTCCAGTTCGTGCCATAACAAGTTCTATGGGGTTGAGGTCTGGACACTGGGCAGGCCAGGTCATTAGTTTGAGTTGTCCTTCATGTTCCTTCTTCACCAGATAGTTCTTGCACAACTTCAAGGTGTGTTTTGGGTCGTTATCTTGCTGAAGAATGAAGGAGTGCCCAATTAGCCTTAATCGAGATGGAAGGTGTACTCAAACTTTTGACTGGTACTATATATACACTACCGTTCAAAAGTTTGGGGTCACCTTCCATATATATATATAGTGGGTATAAAAAGCATTCACCACTTAGGTATTTTTAGCCACCAAAAAAAGGTATTTTCTTATTCATGGAATCAAATTGGGTAATTTTGGAAAGAAGAATGGGTGAAAATTGCAGTGTACAGATGTGCAAAGCTGGTAGAGACTCACAGCTGTAATTTCAGCTAAAGGCGCTATAACAAGTATTAAGTCAGTCAGTACATTTATGCAATCAATTATTGTCTGTTTTACATTTTTTTAACTTTTAAAGTATTTACAGAAATGTATACGGTGTAAAGCATTGTCAATTATGAGATAAAAATAGTTTCCAGCAGGTGACCCCAAACTTTTGAACGGTAGTGTATATATACTCTATATGTGTGTGTGTATGTGTGTGTGTGTGTGAAAAAATGTTTTACATGTTGTCCTATTTGGTCCACTATGTGCTGTGCTGTCAAATACCCAGAGCACATCATATAACACTTTCTCAATATATCCCTTAACTGCCATGTTTTCAGCAATACTTTGTAATACCTGAACTGTACACATTTTATTCTAATCCTAACACAGGGGTAGTGTGAATACAGAGCGGAGGAGACCAAAACTGAATACTAATATTAATTGGTATATGCATACAACTGACTGCTGCACACTCCACTGCAAGGACAACTTCACAAAACGTGGATGATCTGAGGTACTTCTGCTAACAGTAGGAACCTTCATTTGCAATTGAGAATGTGCACTTGGAGTTTCTGTTGCAAGAAAAACATCAAAAAGAGGTTTTGGGTCAGAGAGGAATATCAATGATTTCACCAGTCTTTTTTCATCTAGTAAAATTTGTAACATCATTAGTCTTACAGCTGATTTGCACTAGGCTAGCACTAGGCACTAGGCTTGCTTCTTGTGCAAGCCTAATACACTCATATATGATAACTCTCATGGTGGACCGAATGAAATGTTACAGGCTGTATCGGAAGAACAGCTCAAACACTGAGGAATTAATGAGTACAATATAATTATTTATTTGTTTAACAGAGAGACTGGGCATAACGTTTTTGTAGCTCATTTATTAACTTTGATTTTTACTTGATCAGTTGCCAAATGATAAATGGAGCCAGTCAACATTCATAATACCTACATATTCCAAGTCCCAACGCATGTTAACATATGTTAACAAAGGTACTCTCCTTACAATTAAATTGAATTAAGAGAGTGACTCACTTAAGCCATGATAACTTTGTGTTTTCATGTATACAACACTACAAGCCTGGCAGCTGTTGAAATGATCAATGAATATTGTTTAACAGACAAAAAAAGTAGCAAGTGGCTTCGCATTTTGTGACTGTAGTTGAACACAGCTCTTAGCATCTCTTTAGTTTAGTATTTCTTGGTAACTCCCACACATGTACAAAAGGTTCAGATTTTATGAAGTATTTTGACTGATTTGTCTTTCCATGCCAGGTTTCCCTGGAGACTGAATGGCAATTGAAAAAGAATTGACTGCTTTTCCAGGAGGGGGGGCTAATTCATATGGACCCCTCCAGCGCAGGGCCAGTCTCCATTCATGGCCCTCGCAACCCCAAGACACCAACCAGAGAGCAATGAAAAACACACATACTGCCTACTGCTATATTTGTGTTACCAAAGTTATGGCTAAGAAAGTGTGCTTCCAGATATTCACAATTACCTATGAATTATACATTGTTATGAAGAGTATGTTTTGCTGGTTATAATTACACTAGCTCCCAACAATAAATAACTAAATAAATAAATACAGCTTTAAATGAAGCATTTCAGTATTTCTGTACAGCAATGGCATTTTTCTCTTAATTGTACAAAATATGGCATGTGCATTGCCATATATGTAGTTCTCAGATGTATAAAACCACAAATCTAAACCATTGGCAATAGCAGAAAGACATTGGAGAAAATTAAGACTATCCTCAAAGATTATAGGTATTGCATGTAAAGGAAAAACCCAGGAACCTCTAAAAGCAGCAGAGAATTCCGTCAGAATTCATTAGTGTTCTGGAGACTTACATTATTTATGTACTGAAAAAGTTCAAAACTCGTCTAAAAATAAAAAGTAGGTGAGCTAATGTTTTATATATGAAGTCCACAGTGACATGTGCAAGTGGGAAAAACTTCACTGACACAGATTTTAAAAAAGACCCACATATTTAATATTTTATCTGAAATAGATTCGCTTTCCTATTTCTTTTTAAATGTATTTCAGATTTCCCCCCCTGTTTTTGTCCTAATTTGGTGGCTAACTGTACCCTCTACTGTGTTGGTAACTGTATAAAACCTTAAAAAAGTTTACTTTGTACAGTAGATAACAGAAAATGATATCAGGGGGCCATGGAATGCATAATTGTGGTAATTGTACAGCAGCTTCAGATATGTCCATGCTCTAATTTACAGCAACAGCAATAAAGAAAATGAAAAAAAAGTTCTAAGTGACAAAAAATCTATATCGTAATTCTGTACATCCCATAGTGACTCACTCAGTGAGACTAACTGTGTTAAATTGCACTCTGTTTTACAACTTGGCTTTTAATCTGTCCTGTTCCATAACTGCCAGGGCTGTGGTCCAAGTTAAAGGCACAAATGCAGACATTCATGCCCACTGGTCAGCTTTGAATAAAACCATTCCACAAACCATTTTGTCAAGACTCTGCCTTGACACTGGTTACATATTTGTCACAAGCTTTAAAGATGTGCAGGCTGCCCCAGACTGAATGTTAGCTCTGATCTGCTTGAATTTAATCTTTACAGGCAAAGCAAACAACAGTCAAGTGACTCTGCACTCTATACCGTAATTGTTTACAATTTGGGCAAAATGTAGGTGCTGTTTCAAAGGGCCAGAGAATGGGAAACAGAAAGCATTGGTCATGCCATATATCTTTGAATGGATGCAGTTACTAGGAAAGGAATGTGACATTGTCAAGGCTGAAGAATAGTCTGGGAGGTTATTTAGAGTATTGAGCACCAAATGTCACTAGACACCAATCAGCCTGCAATGAGGTAATGCATAAATAAAAAAAGATTCCCAGAATACTGCCTGTGTCTTCCAAATATAGTAAGTAGAACCAAGACAGACAGAATACTGTCAGTATCTGTTGAACCTACTTATTAAAACGACAGGTTTTAAAGACTTACCAGATATTCAGTACCATATTCTTGGGTACAGTGCAATACCTCTAGAAGATTACAACATTTGGACAATCAGAATTTCACATAAACATTGGGAATTACTACCAACCGATATTAAGAGTTGCAGTCATTTTCATAAGTTTGCCTCAATAGCGGGGCCGCCGAGTGACACAACCGGTAAAGGCACTTGTTCTAAGTGCAGGTTCACTGCGATTGAGCCCTGGCTTCCCCAGCCCGGCTCTGGCCAGGAGTCGTGATTACAGCAGTGATTGGCTGTCCAGCCCCAGGGGAAGGGGGGGGAGGGAAGCTGGCATATACAGTATATAGAGACATCAAGGGGCTTGACCAAATACAAAACTGTAGCAATGGATGTCCTGTACTGTAATATATCACTGGATACCCCTGTTCCTGACCAGATCCTCCTGTCAATAAGAAGCAGGAAAGTCAGAAATCACGCAGGAGCTGCCCATCTGTTCAGTCTATAGAATCTATGTTTTCTTCTACATCAACCTCAAAGCCAAACTCAACATTTAAATCCCTCTTACCTTCCTCAAATGGGCTGCTGATAATTGTATCATGACACTGGATGTTTATGATTTTAATATGTTAAATTGCCTTTTTAAAATATAGTTTGTTCTTTGTTACTTCTATTATTCTATGGTGAACACATTGTACTTAATATATGTACAAATAAATTATTTTTATTAATGTTAATTAACTGATTAAAGTCTTTCAAAAATGTTTTGTCTCATGGCCATTACCCGATTAACCACTCCCAATTAAAATATGAATTGTTACAGCCATATTACAGATATACTCAACACACAATCATATAGATCAAATGTTACAGGGCTAAGGCTGACTCAATCAAACCATAATGCACTTTGACCAAAGCTTTTGAGTAATTAAAAAAACAATTCTCATATATTTCATTTTCCTTTTTAATTTAATCAAATACTAGTTATGTTGAGTAAGATACTGAGAAAAAGTGAGAGTTGCTCAAATCTGTTGAGGTCAAAATATATTTGGATTTGACTGAACTTAAATCTTAAAGAGAACCTTCAAGAATGTTTTTTCCCCTTTTTTCCCTTGACATTATTTCAGTACAATATGCATTAAAATGCATTGTTTCATGCAATTCCCTGGTGTGTGAATGCATGTTCTTGGGTCTGTATAATGAGTAATGGTGGCTAAACAGTTGTTGAGGTTAATTCCTCAAAACAGATTATGTGTGGCTGCAGTTGTCAAGTCTATTCAGCAACTTCTTATCTCCCTCCACAGGCCACTGTGTAGTTCATTCTTTTTCAATGTGACACATGTTAGATAAACTTGACAGATCAACTTTTTTGATAGTCTCAGAACCTATAAACAACTGCTCCCTAATCTGAAAATCCTCACATGAAAGATTATATTGGCCACCATTATTGCCTTGTCACTCTGACTTAAAGGGTCACGTTCCCTGTAAGCCACATTTTTCCATTTAGAAACAGTCCCTCTCTACCTGTTCACAGGCTCACCTTTCTCTCTCCACCCCTTCCACAGACATATTTCCTAGGGTTACATGTAAACTTGAACTTAAATTTTCTGTATTTTATCTATTGGATGCATCTACTAGTTTTACGCTCCTATCCAGATGGGCTCACAAGGCCATCATGGTATGATAAATGACCAGCAAGTTCAGAACAGCCACACAAGACTATATATGCATGCGAGCTAATATAGGCAAAAACAATGAAAGTAAAACACTGGCTAGCTGCAATTAAGAGTGTACAGGGAACACACCAGAGTTATTAATGATCGAAGGATGTGCACGTTGATATGTTATTAAGCTCTGCTGACCGCCTTTATTGTGTCCTGTTGACCCTTGTTCTTGCGGAATTCTGCACATGCACGCACGTGCATTGTGGGTCAAATGTGGAACTGGAAAAATCGTTTTGGGAAAAGCGTGGGCTGATGATGCTAATCCCCCAGACCCGTAGCAGGGAATCACCTGCTCTGCGCTTTCAAGGAGGGCACGCCGACGAAGCCCCCGGAGAGCCACGGAGCGACAGACACGGACGCTCTTGTTAATTGGCAACCTGTGCCATCAGAGACAATCTTAAACATGACCGAGTTTCCCAGGCTGTCCGTTCTCTGAGGGAATTCAGGGAGATTAAAATGGTTTATCTGCTTTTTTTATTTACTATCCACTACAACACCATCAACTGGTTCCACTATCAGAGGGTCTGAACTGAGGAAATACAACGCTTCTTGGGCTCTATCTGGAAAATGCAAGTGCTGTGGTTCATTATAACTCTGTAGAGTGGCATGCAGGCCATATCGAATTTCCATTTCACTATTTCTGTGGTGGAGAAATTACAGCACAATAGTAAAAAAAAAGTTGGTTTAACGGAATATATTACCTGTAAGTATGGCAGGGTTTGACAACTTCATGGTCAATCAGATTGTCTTTTCCTCTTTTAAAAAATGCTGCATTTTTGAGTAGTTTCCTTTAATGAATATTTGTGATATAATGCCTGGTCATAAACATACTGGTTGCTTCTCTTGTCCAATAACCAGATTTAATGATTGTCTCTTCCCATTTAAAATATAATAACATAAATAAAAGTAAATGAATAACTAAATAAATTATCTGAAATAAAGGCAGCTAATGGGTAGAGAGACTGATTCAACAAAACAAAACATATTTTGTTTAATTGTTGCTATTAATAAATAATATAATAATATATGGCATTTAGCAGACGCTTTTATCCAAAGCGACTTACAGTAGTGAATGCATACATTTTTCAGTACATGTGGTCCCGGTGGGAATTGAACCCACAACCTCAGTGTTGCCAACGCCGTTGGTTCTCTACTGAGCCACACAGAACCACACATAAAATGTGGGCTGCACTATAATCAGGATTAGAGGATCAATAAAAATAATTTTAACAACTTGCTGTAAATAAACCTGCAATGCTATATTACCCTGTGTAGGCAGCAAAGTGTCCATGTTCATGTTTTGCCAAAATGCGAAGTGATTGGATATACTGAGCGCAAACAAAATAATTAATAAGAATTCATGCGAGACCATATCACAATTTAACACATTGACAGGGAGAAATGGGCAGTCTGGGTGGTAAATAAGTTAGAAAAATGGTAATAACCACCACAACCTTTCCTCTAAAATAAACAACCTGCAGTGCCTTAATCCTTAAGTGTTTGTGCTGTCTGCCATTTCCCCCGGTTAATCCAAAAAGTGAGTCAGACAGGTTCACCAGCAAATAAAGCAAAGCTGGAGAGCGCCGTCCAGGAGACTGACAGTGCTGACATGAGCTGATGCCTGTGGGTTCCAATAGAGAGGCTGTTATCGCAACTGCTCTGAGTTGGCACGGCATTCCGACATGCAGACAGACAATTGAACCTGAGGAATACCAATGATTTGACAATGCAGTGGAAAGTTACACTGCGTCTTTCAACCGATGTCAGCAATATGTGAAAATAAACATGAAGGGTTTTTAAAAATAATAATTTTAAGTCATAAAGTGATATAAGTAAAATCCTTAAAACAAACATAACAAAAATAACTGTCTGGCTTTTGAATTGAATTGGCTTGGCCCACTGATAGTATCAACTCTTTCTCTAGACACAATCTCCTGGAAAAAACGATCTCAGTAAAAATAAATATGACAATTGCATGAGAAGATCAACTGTTTATATTTATAGACTAGGCAGAAATGTTAAGCTTACCATTTTCATTATAATGAATAATTCCATATGGTGCATTCTAAGTGGACACTTCATTTGTATTAGTGCTTGACTTGCTTTTTATTACTTTTATATAAAACTATTTTTTAAATGTCTTGAGTTTGTGAAAGAGCATGTTTTCTAGCATGGCAATGTGATTACCCTGAATAAAGTCTATAGGGAGAAATTATTTAATTAGAAATACCTTTTATATGGAAGCATTGCACTAAAATAGGTGAAAAGCACAAATGTTGGCTAATCTCAAACATTGTTCAAGAGAAACATTTGACTTGAAAAAAAACAAGATTATTTATTTATTTTTTATTCAAATTTTACAAATATAAAACTTGCTAAGGCTAAAACATTTTGATCTTTAAAAGTTTTTTTGCCTAAATCTTTTGAATTTACATTCTGTAAATAACTGGCAGAAAGATGACATCACTATAACAGCTGAGACAACATATCACAATAGCACTTTTCAAGATTCTAATTGCCAGCTCAAGGACAGGCAAGCAGTCTTGTTCTATAAACTGGAAAGGCCTGCAACCTGTGCTGTTTCTGGTTTAAGCAATAGCGCAGATTGTGAAATCTAAAAATTAACTATATCCCCAACATTCCAATAGCTGACAAGCTGAAAAGTTAAATATTGAAACCGGGGCCTGTACAAATGTTTGTCTTTTATCAAGCAAACAAATTAATAGCCAGTTAGATGGCAAAATAGCTAGACTGAATTAAAAAGAAATGTAAATTAAGCTAGCTACCTATAGACAATGAGAATAAACCCCAAACATCTAACTTTGCTAACATTACAAAGATGGCTTGTTGTGGTGGCTTGTGCGATGACAGCTCTCTCTAGCTCGTTAGCTAAGAACAACATTAGCAAGCAATCAACAATTCCTGCAGGTGGAGCCATATCATCCTCCCCAACTCCTGGAAGGTGCCAATCAGTGCACCTGGAACAAATAGACCTCATCCACCACCCTACTTAAACCCTGTGATCAGAGCACTGGGTGTGAAGTAACTGCGTGGAAAAGCATGAGGGTGTGTTGGTGACTTATTAGAATGGCATTGCTGAAGGATATTGAATTGAACCTGTAGTCTGAGAGCCTGAATAAATACTGACCAACAACTTTAATTGATAAATTAAATGATGAGAAACAATGACAACCAGTGTATCCTGTGGCCCTCCAGGACCAGGATTGAGAACTCCTTAAATAGACTGCCAATCCATACTCTGTTTTGAAGCATTGAAATGTTATGTCTATCTGCTCTTCCTCACCTTGCTCTTGTGGAGGAAGAAATTTGTATTTGGGATACATCCACAGAGGATGTAGACACTAATTAATTCATCTGACCATCAGAGACAAAGGGCTGCCAACTTAAGGAACAGTTATTCGTCCCCTAAAACCTCCTTCCCATTGGTTTAGGACCCTGGGAGTGTTCTAACAACCTGTTATTCTTCATGTTAGCCCATAGCTCCATTTACCTGTAAGTTAACGCCCTGTTACTTCCCCCTCGTGATTGTTCCCTCCCTTCCGAGATAAATATCCGTTTGAATTTGAAACAAAAAAATTAAAGTTTAATACTGTTTAAAGCTCTCTGATCCTGCTGAGTTATTTTTTCCAATTGTCATCTCCCATCTGACCATTTTAATAATTTGGGAGATGGTATCTTTCAGCATTATGAACAAACATTACTAAATTAATTAGATTGAATTCTGGCCTTAGTTATAATTTATTCTGTTAGCTGATTCTCATTTCATACATACTGTACTACAGAATATTCGTAAACAAAAAAAAAAAGTTTTGGAATTGTCATGTCAGGTACATTTAATTAAAACAAGGCCTTGGATTATTTATTAATAATAATTATTTAATTATTATTATAATAATTACAGTACCATATTTCATTAAAATATTTTGTACATAAATGTTAGGAAAATTACTAAGGCCACAATTTTGTGTTTTGTCTAATTTATTATTTCTAATTCATAAGAAACAAGAATCAAGTACAGCAGAATCCTCAACAATAAGGAAAAGCTAATCTTTACAATGACATTCAAAAATGTCAAAAAGCACAGGTTTAAACAATTTGACACAAATCCAAATCTATCATCAAACTGATACTACCAGAACAACAATAACTGCTACTACTACTGAAAGTATTAGCTTACTTCCACTAGTAGTTGGCAACTACTACCACTGATAATGGTTGTACTACTACTATTATTTTATTATAACTTCTAAAACAACTACTACTACTATTACTAATGCTACTACAGTGCTTGGAATATAATTTATTTATTTATTTAGTTTTCTGATTTTATCCTGTTTTTCTCCCAATTTGGTAGCCAATTACACCCGCTATTTTCTGGTCAATCCCTCCTAGTTCGCTGCCGTAGCCCTGTGACCGGTATTGACAAAGGCAAAGTATTGTCTCCTCCGAGACGGGACCCGCCGTGCTGTCGACGTAACTCCGGCACCCCAGAGCAACTCCTGTGTGGAGCGAATGTCTTGTTGGGTTCCTTTCCCCCTCCCTGGGGCAGACAGCCAATTGCCGCCCCCGGTAGCACTTCCGGCGAAAGCCGACTCTGGCGCAGCCCGGGGAATCAAACCCTGGTCGCCGTGGCCAGTGTTGGACGTTGAAACCACTAGACCACCACGTGGGAGGCCAGTGCTTGTATTTTAGATAATTAAAGTTTTTCCTCAAATCTTATTTTCCAGTTTTTAATGCATCATTTACTTACATGAAAATATACTGTACATTTGGAAAGTTCAGAAAATGTTGTAAAGAGAATTTCAATTTCAAGCACCATGTAGGGTGCTGTGTGGTGTTAATGATTACTTCCTTTTCAAAATGATCAAAATCATTCCTTCTTGTCTGTTTGTTTGAGGATATTCATACTAATAAAAAAAAAATTGATAATCAACAAGATGCAAATTCAGAGTCAATTGTCATGCCTCATCAGTTTTAAAGTCTAAACTGTCTTAATCTTCAAGGTAAAGAGCAGTCCAGCACTCAAGGTTTCACTTTAACTCATACATGCTGACACATTGATGATGTGGTCAAGATTCCAGTAGCCTTTCAGTGCCAAAACACAATAACAATCAGAGAGACATGGCACATTGTATCTCGGCTCCAAATTTGTTAGTTATCATGGGGAAGAAACAAATAAATGAATCATACCATTACTTTCAGTCCAACTGGTCATTGTACAGCATTTATGGCAGTATTAAGACATATAATTCAGTCCTAACACAGGAAACTAATGAATTAATCAGGAGGGTGCAATCTCTATGATTCAACGTCTGAATTTCTGCCAAGCTGCCAGTGTTAGTGTTCATGGTCTTTGTGGTATCCTGCAGATGGAGGGGCTTGGGCCCTTTACTTTGCATTCAGACCAAAAACAGTAAAGTAAACATAATAGCTGCTTCGCTGTGATATCTCCCCAGGGCCAGAATGAAGTATGCCAATAACAAAATATGTCTGGGGTTACATTGGGTCATGAAAATGTGAAATCCGGTGGAAAATGATTTTCTCAGTTGATGTAATTTTATATATATATATAAAACTGAGAAAATCATTTTTTTTAAAAATATATATATATATATATATGCAGTATATATCTATATATATATATATATATATATAATTAAATTACATCAACCGAGAAAATCTTTTTCCAAAACAAACAAGTCATGATTGAGATCACAGTGCCGTCTTTACGATTTCCAAATCGTTTTGTTGCAAAACTCAATTAATAAGTCTGCTGAGTTAGTACTTGGTAGAAGCACCATTTGCTTGAATTACATGAGTCTGCTTGAATATGTCTCTGCCAGCTTTGAACACCTAGATTGGGAAACGTTTGTCCATTCCTCCTAACAGAACTATTCAAGCTCAGTCAGATTGTGTGGGGACCGTCGATGGACTGCGCTCTTCAAGTCATTCCACAGGTTTTCAATACAATTTAGGTCAGGGTGCAGGGCAGCAGGTTTTCCTTAAGAATCTTTTTGTATTTTGCCCCATCTATTTTCCCTTATATCCTGACCCAGTCCTTGTTAATGAGAAACACCCAAATAACAGAATGCTGCCACCACCATGTTTTACAGTAGGGATGGTGATTTCAGATAACCCTACGTTCATATGTGCGCATCAATAAAGTCACCAAATTGCACAGAGCACCAGTGTTTCCGTTAAGGTGGTCTAGTTGGACGTTAGTGTAAACTCATTAGTTGACACCAAACTTGCATACCGACTGTTTTCATTGTCACACCCCCTATTGCGCTGCCCAACCCATGGTCGCGCAAACACCTTCAATGCGCACCACAAAATTGCCAAAGGGAAATATTCAATTTGCGACAGACGAAACTGGCAATTCGCCAGCGCTATGGCATAACGCTGCTTATCGCCGACACGAAAATAGGGCGCAAAGTGTGATATTGCGTTATCAGCTTTATATTTAGCTACTCACTTTTCCATTGTGGCATAACGTGAAGGATGACAATCACACAGGTGGAATGCAAGGTTTGACTTGTTCCCTCCTCTGGCCCTTTCCCAAATTCTCTACAGATAAGAGATCTGTTCTGAACAACAACACCATTTTTTCTGAATCAAAGGTGAGTCCACACGAATGAGCGCTTTTTTGGGGGATATAATTAGTCATTACAGACCGCCTTGTCATCGGTATACAGCGTCAGACATCACAGGTTTTTATAAGGGACTGCAAACAGAGATTTCTGCCATGTAGCTAGCTAGATAATAACAGCTGCCTACCAGATTTCGGAAATGCGAGGCAATGCTGTCTGCACATGCACAATCGGGTTGTAAACAAAACAAAATACAAGAACAGCCAAAGAAATGGTGGGATTAAATGACATCAGCAGAAACATGTGCAATTGTATTACTGTATAATGAATATCTACTTCCTGTCTGCATATTGTTTAAATGACCAGAACTTTCACACAAACTTTCTTCGAAATGTTGTGACAGAAAAGCCCCCCCAAAAATGTCAAAAACATTCCCTTAATTAAAGCTATAGGCAAAGATTCCACAGCAAGCAGCCTAGAAATTCAGGGCTGGCCTACTTTCAACTCATTACCGTCCTTGCGCTCTTATAAGTACACAGGTGTATTTTAGCATCTTTGTTTTAAGGGATTTCGCTTTAAAGTGTTATCGTCCAAGTCCCCTCACTTACTGAAGTCTTAACATTGATACCCATTCAAAGTCATATCCATCTTATAAATCTGTTCCTAATGATTTGCGTATGGCTTTAGTACTGCATATGAATAAATAAATACAAATTATTACAATGTTTCCTTTGCTTTAATGCAATATGCAAACAAGGCGAGTAATCTATATTAGTTTAAACAAAGCTGTGTCTGTTTATTCTTACGTGGTGCTAGGCAGGTGTCCAATGAACAAACAATCACATAATACAGTGCAGTATTTAGAAACAGTAAATAGTAAATTAAATTCATATGGTGGTCTTCAGAGTTACTGTAAATTCTCACCGCTTTATCTAGGTGCAAGCTACAGTACATGCATGTATCTGCTAAAATGTTGAACTCCTTAATTATCATTAAACACATCCGAATATATATTTCCACCAAAAACCTGTAACATTAATACAATTTTGTGGAATACTCTAATGCATAACATGTTTCATGATACGTTCTATTTTTAGCAGTTGAAATGGCTTTTATTCTGAGAATCATATTTTTAATTACCAGTGTTTATTGCCTTCCTATTCATTTTTGCATAAAATATTGTCTACATATGATATTCCACAAATATCCATGACAATAGTGGGAAAGAACTACATTATTTAATTGTTTTATGCATAAAATATTTAATAAAACAAGTATAATGATATTCCCTAAACCTACAGTCTGCTGTTTTGGAACACATGCAAGTATAGTCGTTCAAACCACAACAAACAATGGGAGTGGGAGAGTGAGAGAGAGTGAGAGGCGAAGGAGAGGGAAGAGGTAGGAAATGAGCCATGGTACCGCACAAAGCTGGTGGGTACACATATTTATGACCAACGTTCGATAGCATTACTATGTTGAATTAACAGGTAAGCTAAATTTATGTTATTCAATTTTTTAAAAAGACAGGTTTGTCTGATATGTTACAAAATGTCACTGTATAGATAACTTTATAAACTTGACTCGTGCTAAGCTACTAACCTGCTAACTAACGTTATCCTGATCAGTAGCCGTGAGACAAAACATAGCTTCATCATATTGTCATATAGGTAACGTTAGCTATAAAGCTAGCTGGCTATCTTCATTGTTTGTCTAATGTTAGTTGTGAATATCTTTATGATGATGTGACAATGTACACCTCTCTTCCTGTACACGCAGGATTTTCAATTCTGGTCCTGGAGGGCCGCAGGGTAGGCTGCTTTTAGTTTTTACTTTAAAATCAGTAAATAATTCAGACATAAGAAAGCAGGTGAGTTAACTGTGTAATCAACCACTTTAATTGATAAATTAAGTATGGACCCCTGCTGTCGACTGTCAATCCATCAGTGGCGGGCCGTGCATTTCACACCTAGGCCTTCAGTAGTGCTCCGTTTGAATCAATCCACCCCTCAATAACTATTTTATGGCTATAAAAGCCATCTTATTGTTATGTTTTGAGTGTCTGTTCAGTTTGTTTTTGCACTTTGTTTATTTATCTTTCTTCAGTCATGTTTCATTCTCGTTCTGTCATGCACTTCGGGAAATTCTATGTTTCGGTTTTTCCGTCTTCGTTTCTAATCTCGTTTTACTTCCTTCTTACTTTCTAATTACACTTTGTATATATTAGTTAGATGTATATAGTACTAACCAACTCATCTACTAACATTAGGGATTTAGATTAAGTTACTAACACTACTAATCACTAATTATCTCACGCTTCTAACTATCGCTGTCATTCTCTCTCATCCTATCTCTGTACGCTTCTCATTCCGCTTTATTCGCACGCAGATTTCTTTATGCGTTCCTCCTCCTCCCTAAAAAACCGAAACATAGAATTTCCCGAAGTACATGACAAGACAAGGAGAGGAACTCGAACAGGAACAATGACAGACGTGGAACAGAACGAGAATGAAACATGACTGAAGAAAGATAAATAAACAAAGTGCAAAAACAAACCGACACCCGTTGCCGTTGCATCGAAGATAGATAACTCGTGTATCCAGAATAAATGCCTTTACTGAAGAAACAAACCCGGGGTGCTACAGCTGCGACACACATAAAAAATCATCAATAATAACCTCATAAAATTGCAATATTATTTAGGAAAATAGCAACATTTTACTCACCAAAAATCCTTATTATTTGTACACAAAATCCATCCCCCTTTCTTTCCTCAAAAAGAGTTCAATTACTCTGTCGTACAGATTATCCATGTGTTTCAGTTCCATCAAGAAGTCCTTTTCTATCGCCATCAAAGCTAATGCTGAAAGTCGAGCCTGCCCTGTCGTATTTCTGGCATAAGTTTTCATTCGCTTTAGGGCTGAAAATGTCCACTCAAATGTCTGAATCACAGACTGATGTTAATTATATTTTGTCCATGAATACTTATTAAATAATTCCAAATGGTCTATCCGCTTTCCTTTCATAGCTTTTCCCCTGATTGCGCTGCTTCCAGACGTGTATTTTCATATTAAAGCATTTAACCAATCACATTACATCATAGTCAGACACTCTCTGACTATCCAATCAAAGAGTGTGAATACGCTGACGTTACCTAGGCCTTCTAGAAGGCCTTCGTGTCCCCAACTCAAAATCTGATTGGTTGAAGCAACAGTTTGATCAACACTTATTTTATGCTACAGGGTCTGCAGAACTGATTGCGAAGGCCTCCAGGCAGATTTATTTGACCCTGGCAACAAATGATGGCTGAAATGTGATTGGTTAAATGCTTTAATATGAAAATACACGTCTGAAAGCAGCGCAACCAGAAAAGCGGACAGACCATTTGGAATTATTTAATAAGTATTCATGGAAAAAATATAATTAACATCAGTCTGTGATTCAGATATTTTTTAGGCCAGCAGAGAAGGCCTTGCAGGCCCTGACAGCCCACCACTGCAATCTGTACTCTGTTTTCGAGCATGGTAACATTGGCTAAATACAGTATCTGCTTTTTCCCTCCTTGCTCTGGCCCGCTTCATCTCTTTTCTGACCATTTGAATCATTTTGCCGGTGGGAACTTTCAGCATTACGGATGCACATTACTAAATTAATTAGATTGAATCTAGGCCCTAATTTATTCTGTGTTATCGGATTCTCATTTCATACATACTGTACTACAAAATATTAATAAAAAAAAAAAACACGTTTTGAATGCACTAGTCATATAAATTCCATTTTTTAAATCAGTTAAATTTTGTTTCAAAATCAGTGGAGTTCTCACTAAAATCATAATTAGAGTACCACCTTTCATTAACACATTTTATACAGAAAATGACAAAGGTCGCAAATTTGTGTTCTCTAATTTCTTATTTGTAAGAAACAAGCATCAAGTATAAGCATAATCCTCAACAATAAGGAAACGCAGATATTTACAATTCAGGGTGAAGCACCCTTCCATCCCAAACCTTATGAGCTGTGTTTGTCTGTCTGCCTGTCAGACAATACTACATCATCAAACTCATACTACCAAAGCAACAATAACTGCTACTATTAGCTTACTTCCACCAAAACAGCAAATAGTACTACTGATTATACTGCTTCTGCAACAACAACCACTAGTACTAATGGTACTACTGCTGCTGCTACTACCACTACTAGGCTACTACTAAGATTATAACTACAACTATTACTATTCTATTATAACTTACAAATCTACTACTACTACCACTACTAAAGCTACTACGGAGCTTAGTCCTCAAGTTTTATTTTCTAGTTTTTAATGCATCCTTTGCATACACTATAATATACAGTTGAAAAGTTCCGAAAATCTCTTGGAAAGAGAATTTCAAGTTGAACGTTAGTAACGAACGTGTGCATGGTGCTGTGTGGTGTTAATGATTACTTATTTTTGTGAACACACTTTGTAGAAACATTTGTTTTATTATAATTAATTTGAGGTTTAGGTGTCTAAACCAAACATGAAATACTGGTACACTGCATGCCAAGGTACTGTGGGTAAACCTCAATAGCCATTAATATCTTGACTTGATAAACTCCAAAATTGTCTTGCCTCATCACTTTTAAAGTTAACATTGTCTTTCACTTCAAAGAAAAGAGCAGTGAAACAGTCAAGGTTTCATTTTAGCTCATACATGTCGACACCCCAATGATGTAATCAAGATTCCAGAAGCCTTCCAGTGCCAAAAAACAATAACAATCAGAGAAACATGGCACACAACCCAATCCATGTACCTCTGCTACAAAATTGTTAGTGATCATAGGGGGAACTAAATGAATCATACCATTACTTTCAGCCCAACTGGCCCTTGTACAGCATTTATGGCAGTTTTAAGTCATATAATTCCCTCCTTTCAGCAAAGTCATAACACAGGAAAATAATGAATTAATCAAGAAGGTGCAATCTCTATGATTCAACATCTGAATTTCTGCCAAGCTGCCAGTGTTCTTCTTGGTCTATTTCAGACTACAGATGGAAGGGATTTGGCCCCTTTACTTTGCATTCAGATCAAAAACAGTAAGGTAAACATAATACGTACCAGCCGCTTTGCTGTGGTATCTCCCCTGTGCCAGAACAAAGCATGCCAATAACTAGATATGTCTGGGGTGTACCTTCTTGGGGAACATTGGGTTATGAAAATGGAAATGTGAAATCTGGTGGAAAAGCATTTTCTCAGCTCATGTAATATAAAAAAATATTTTTCACTATATATATATATCAGTGCCAGCCCTTCCATTAAGATTATATATTTTGGATCCCGCTATCAACTTTCAACAGCTCTAGTAAAAAGGACAGTAAAAATGAGTAGTGTTTATATTATACTTTATAGTACAGTTCAGCATTAATCCTTAATAAAGTATAAACTGCACTGGATTTTGTTTACCTTGATTGTTAAACTACCATTGTCCTATGTCTACACCTACCTTGGGCCTTGGACCTAAAACTAAACCTAAACCAACTCCCTACCCTTTCGATTAAGGCCCATTTACACCTACTGATAGCTGGTTGGCCACTTTTCTTTCTGTAAGTGTGAACTAAACTGTCCGGAATGAGACTGTCCATCTGGAACCTGAATCTTGTATAGGTTGCCTGACCTGCAGCAAATCCAACCCACAAGTCAAAAATAATACACACATAATAGCTGGAAGGTAAACCTGGACTTTATACATACTCACGCATTCATTCTCTGAAATAACACCCTGCACAATCCTTCCCCACGAATCTGATCACCACTTTCATCAGCAAAGCTCTGCCAGCTTGGATACTCAAAAGAGCAGAACATTTTTTTTTCTCAGTTGCCATCTGAGATATGTAACCACCTAACCCTCTGGTGACTCACTATCGATTGGGTGTCAGTGTAAATGGGAAAAGTTTATATCTATACTGAAATTACACAGTGCTTTGTCACCATAACATGAACACGTGTAACCGTATTACTGTATAATTAATATCTACTTTCTGTCCACAATTGTTTAAATGAACACAACTGTCACACAAACTACTATGACAAAAACGACACATTACTATGATTTAAGTTCTGACAGAAAATACAAAAAATAGTCACCTTGTACCACTTTTCCAAAAGAATCCCTTAATTAAGCTGAAGTGCATTGTGTAGCTGGTGTGATTCGTGTGTACACTTGTATAACACATTTGCAGCAACACAACACACTTTTGCACGTTTTGTTGCTGGATATGAATCACTCCTGGTTTCTCCTCTGTCACTCTGATCATTGCTCTGTCTCTCTCCCAAACCCAAATACTAATGGGCAGAATACACAAGATAAGATGGAAGACTAAGTTAGACATCTCCACATCTACACCATATGACATAGTTGCGAGTAACTGTAAGATAGCATCACTCACCGACTCTCTGGCTGAGGTGCATGCATGCGAGAGGAGATTTTGCTTTTGGATTTTCAAAATTGCAAAAAGGTGGTTTTGGTGGGCGTAAAGAAAATTGGTTGGGTCAGATGAAAAAAGGTGAAACTAACATTTGTCAGTGTATTTTGGCTCTGGCCAGAGCTTTTGGCCCCCCGATTCCCTTTGTCCACATCTAGCCAGTTGAGTCTAGGGCCCTGGCCAAGCGTGGTGCTATCAAACACCCAGGTAGCTTATAGCTAGGTAACTCAGAAGATGCTCTATTATGGGTGGTGTTTAGTGTGACTTTGCCTTATCCTAGGCCTTGCTGTGGAAAACCAGTCAGGCCAGTTATTCTGGCTTTAAGCACAAGGTTATAAACACTCACTAGCTGGCCACTAGGTAGCACTAGCGCAGACTAGCGCAGACTAGCCTGATAATGGAAAAGTGGCTAATGAATCTGCATTTGGGCTTCACATTGCTTTGTGCTGAAAAAATACCATTATCATTTACCACTATCCTTGTAAGATAAAGAAAAGCAATAATGTCCATAAAGATTTGGTGGTACATAAGTGTATTTAAAACTTAATTATATGAATTAACTTTCTGACAGATGGCTGCATAGAAAACTTTCTGACAGAGGCTGCATAGAAAAAAGTCTGAGTTATAGAGTGGACCTACTGCAAGATAATCACATTATACAAGCAGGCTTCATAGACATAATTATCAAGGATGATTCAACTTGTATAGTAATTACAGTACTATAGTAATTTGGTACATGGCAGTATGTGACCTAAAACCCTCTTCTGGTATAACAAAGATAAGTGTGATTTGTAGAAACTACTGTCTACAATTTCTTTATTCTTCTTACTGCTTATGAGAAACACAGGCCAGAATTCAATCAAATTAACTTAAACAAAATAAGACCATTTGTCTTCCGCGTGGCGTAACAGTAAGAGCGTCCGACTGGGATGCAAGATGCCCACTGCAGCCACGGTACGAAACTTAATTGGCCACTAAATTGGGAGAAAAACTGGGAAAAAAATCTGAAACAAATAAATAAATAAGACGATTTGCAATTCAATCAATCAAGCCTTAAATTTAATCTGGATTCAATAAAACCAAATTTATGCTCATAAGATTCAATTTTATGCACATAAGGACTGAAAATCCTGGGAACAGGAAAATGCGTGGCCTGAAATCAGAGGCGCCAAGGCAGGAGGTGGGAGTAAAAAGAAACAAAAAAGAGCAATAGATGTTTGCCTGTCTTTACAATGCCTGAAATTGTAATGAAATGAATGAAATATCGAACTATCGAAAAAAGTTAAATTAAGGAATATCATCATACTTGATTGATTCAGTGTTTAAAAAAATGTTTTGATGGTAGCCACTGCATAGGGAAAAAATATAAATAAAATAGTCTATACAGTCTAGTTTTGGCTTCCTATACCTGTTAGTGATATCCTACATATCAAGATAATCCACTGCCATGGATCCATCAACAAAATATCTTGCTTGCGGGTGAAAATGAAATCGAATAAATAAACTGCACAACTTGTAAACATCCAAGTGCATTAAAAAACATCCGTATCTTCAAACCATGGTCAACACCATTACATTTGTAATGTTAACAAACACAAGCAGTGGGGGTTAAATGGCACTAAAATGGCAAGATGTAGGCTACAGACAAATGTATTATCATTAAATGATTGTTATGCTTGTTTCTTTTTTATATGAAATGGAGCAATAGTGGCATACACAACTCATTAGGAACATACACTGCCTGGCCCCAAAAAAAGTCACCACCTGGATTTAACTAAGCAAATAGGTAAGAGCCTTCCATTGGATAATTACTGCAGTGATTCATATGTTTTAGCTGGCAACAAGTTATTTAACCCTAACTGATGCAGTGAGTAGCTTCTCATTTCTTAAACAACCATGTTGGAAGACATATCCTGTGGTCGTGGAAAAAATGTTAATCTGTTTCAGAAGGGTCAAATTATTGGCCTGCATCAAGCAAAGAAAACAGGAGATTGCTGAAACTACTAAAATTGGGTTAAGAACTGTCCAACGCATTATTAAAACCTGGAAGAATCTTGAATGATCGTGATCGGCGATCACTTAAATATTTGGTGAAATCATATCGTAAAAAATCAACAGTAGAACTCACGGCTATGTTTAATAGTGAAAGTAAGAGCATTTCCACATGCACAATGCGAAGGGAACTCAAGGGAGTGGGACTAAACAGCTGGGTAGCCTTAAAAGCGCTTGTCAGTGAGGCTAATCGGAAAAAAGGCTTCAATTTGCTAGGGAGCATAAAGATTGGACTCTGGAGCAATGGAAGAAGGTCATGTGGTCTGATGAGTCCAGATTTGCCTTGTTCCAGAGTGATGGGCGCATCAGGGTAAGAAGAGAGGCGGATGAAGTAGTGCCTACCGTACAAGCCTGTGGGGGCAGTGTTATGATCTGGGGTTGCTGCAGTTGGTCAGGTCTAGGTTCAGCAACGTTATGTGCCCAAAGAATGAGGTCAGCTGACTACCTAAATATACTGAATGACCAGGTTTTTCCATCAATGGATTTTTTCTTCCCTGATGGCACGGGCATATTGCAAGATGACAATGCCACGATTCATTGGGCTCATATTGTGAAAGAGTGGTTCAGGGAGCATGAGACATCATTTTCACACATGGATTGGCCACCACAGAGTCCAGACCTTAACCCCATTGAGAATCTTTGGGATGTGCTGGAGAAGACTTTGCGCAGCGGTCCGACTCTCCCATCATCAATACAAGATCTTGGCGAAAAATGTATGCCACTCTGGACGGAAATAAATGTGACATTGCAGAAGCTTATCGAAACGATGCCACGGCGAATGCGTGCCGTAATCAAAGCTAAAGGCGGTCCAACAAAATATTAGAGTGTGACTCTTGGACTCTTGGACTCTTTTTTGGACGGGCAGTGTATAAAATAAGAAAAAAAAGATTTTTTTTAAAAAAAGGCCATTTATTCCATATAATTAACATGTATAGTATAAATCATTGATATCTATTCAACTTTTTAAAAACATTCTTGGCAGATATATATGTTTTTCAAAATAACGTTTAATTTTATTATTTTATGTAGGCATTTCATTCATTCTTTTACTTCTACAACCGTAGAAAAATATGGCATATTAAACATACTTAATAAGCATGTGTGCTCTCCACAAATTGCCCAGCATGCAGCAATTTTACATTTTAAATACGGCATAAAATGTTGTTAAAATAGATCAGGCATCATGAATCACAGATTACAGATCTAGGGAAAGGCACTCACCAATCCAATATAGGTCACATACTGCCATGCATTTTCCCCAGTAATATTGAGTTAATTGTGTTCCCACAGATAAATATATAAAGTTATTGACTGATATGAGTTCAAACTAGTCCTCCACCACAGGATATGGTTCAAAAAAGGATTTGTGAGACGCATAATCAGGCCTTTTCTTTATTACACCATGGCCTGGTTTAATATTTAGAATATGTTCTTGGCCAGGTGGTTGGGTGGGGGATGGGGGACTTGGTGGCATTATAGCCACTGAAATACATACATAACATTGTCAGCCACTAAAATATATACATAAGCCAACATTCATAATTCATGGATTTCAACACTATAATTAGAAAACACAGCTCAGTTTCTCATATCTACCATACATTGCAACTCAGCAATCAGAGGGAGCCCTGAGCCCCTGCTATAGCAAACCCATCAAATGCCTAATCATGGGCAGGACCAGGGAAATAAAAGTGGGGAGGAGAGGACAATCACAGTGGCACACAGATGCTGACGGCAGCTAATTCTATTTAATTTGATTAGAACGTATCACAGGATTATAATTTTTGTCTGGGGGAGGATTCTGCAGCCCGGTAACAAATGTTCTGTGGCCCGGTACTGGATCACGGCCTGGGGGTTGGGGACCCCTGCTCTAAACTATAGACTGATCTTCTTTTATAATTCCCCAACTTTTGTTTGTTTTTCAGTTCTTCAAAATATAAATGTTTTTTCAATCAATTATACAAAATATAATTTGTATTCTATTCATTTGTATGTACGCATTACAATACATTGGTATGTGTGTGGAATAGTCGCTTGTTAATTCCAAGTTAGACATGGTTCCATGAGAAAATCCCTCTGGTAAGGGCCACTGCCTTGGCATATGCCCGATACAGTATGTCCAACTGAAAACGTTCCTCAGGCTTCATTTTCATATACTAATTGACTTTTTCCACAAGACTTCAAATTAATTTCAAGCTCCATTAAGATGTATGTTCAAGTATTATAGAATAGTCAACTTGTCATTGTGTTTTTTCCAGAGAAGAGCTTAATGCAAATCTAATTGAACAGGTATATGATTACTTTTTTATTTCTGTATGTATTTTACCATTACCATTATTAGCATGTGTTTATTAGAATTAACCTCTAAAGCCTTTAGAAACATATTTCAGAACCACTGTTCATCCAACTGGGGGTTCAGCTACTGGGGAAGATGTGGAAATCTAAATAATATGTGAGGTTATCCTACGACAGCTCCCTAGGTCTTTCTGGTGACAATGACAGCAGTGAAAGAACAGTGTTTTTGTAGCATGCCCCAGAAGTGGAGGTTACTTAGAAACAATAGAAAAGAAACAAAAATGCGCTGTCTGAAATAACCTATTTTGTTTGCATTCTACATATAAAGCATATACAGTAAGTGCTTCATATGCATTTATGCATTTATCATTTATGCATTTAAGAACAGTAAATCAAGAGCGGATGATCTGCCATTCCTTGTGATTATATTTCAAATCTAAATATACATAAGGGAGACCTATTGCCTCATCAGTAGCATAAGGAACTTTATTCATTACTTTAGGTTTGAGATTAGGGATTAGGGATCTTGTAAATGAGGGCACCTTAAATAAGACACAGTCAACATCACAAGGTTCTAAATGTTGAAATTACAAATGATCCATATCTGTTATGAAATCGCTTAGGAGAAAAAGTATAAGAGTATAAGACCCTTTTGCCAAACGGTTGAGTAATTATACTTTTGTTAAACTGAACAGAACAGGCACAGGCAGTATGCAGCAGCTGTCTCTTTATGACGCTCTTGAAAAAAGCTAATTGAAGCCATTTATTACAGACAAGTTCTCACAAGTTAAGTAATCAAATATTCATTTGATTTTAGATTTGGAAATGGTTTATTTATTAATATTCCTCCCGCTTTTCCTTTTGTCATTAGACTGGTAAATGAAACAGCAATGATGCATTTGCTTTGTAGAGTGTCAGTTTGAAATGCCATTACTCTTGTCACTGGAGAAAATTGAGGGCTATTTTTATGTCAAAGCTATCACACCAATGTTTTGATCAGGACTCTGGAAGCACATCTAAGAAAAATCCATCTTTGGAATGCCGTGTCTCTCAAACATGGCTGTCATCATGTCTGACTGCTCCTTTTGAAATTGCAAACCCTCAATATCGAGATCACATTTTCTGGACTTATTCCATACGTTTTCCTTTTTTTCACATGGCTTAAGTTTCTTTTTCACTTTGAATCAAAATGTATTCTGTATTCCTCATTTTGGAAAGCCCAATACAATGCATTCTGTCAATTCAGGACATTCAATTCATAACTTGAGTTGACTGTACTGCACAGCCATACTGGCAGAAATGGTCTGAGCTCTGCCTGTGCAAGCTTGCACAGACAGAACGCGAACACCTGATCGGTCAGAGGAATCAGTGTTTTATCCTGCCAACTGAAACCTACCCTTCTGGCATGATTCTATGGTGAATTCCTTGTCCCTGTATAGAACTCCAGGCAACAGTTAACAGCACTGATACAGTGCGGCCTATGCTTCAGCTGGACATTAGTTAGTTACTTAATTCATTTTATTTAAAAAAAGCATACATAGACACAATGCAAACACACATACCCTTGATACATGACATCACATTAATGCACACCACAAATTGCCAAGGATAACACAAAAACGTTGGCAAAAATCTAACTATTTCCATTGTGGTCCTCACAATGCTACCCAATTCGCCCTCGATAGCTACTGTTAAAATCTAATGTACTGCATAAGCTAAATACATTGAGTACCTTGAGTGGCTTTGTTAAACTGAATTAACAATGCAAATGAACTTCATCCCTGCAAAGTGAATGAACGCCACATTTTAATTTCACTTTGCATTAAATAAAATGTTTCACTTGCATTGGCTTCATCAGATGCATTATTTACTAACTGTTAAGAAATGATCTGAAAACAATGAAAGCAGCGCCTTCTTACACTCTTATACTCCATTATCATTCAATTTACTGGGAAGAGAAGATAATGTAGTATGGTGGTTGGCTGCTATTCTATGTTTGACACTCCCATAAGTGTTCAATTGGGTTGAGAACTGGTGACTGAAATGGCCATGGCTTACATCGTTTGCATGCTCATCAAATCTTTCAGTGACTACTCCTGCATTGTCATCCTGGAACAGATCACTCCAATCAGGGTTTTCACCATGCATAGTGTTCTTGGTATGATGCGCAGTGTTAGGCTTGCGCCAAACATAATGCCTAACTCTCAGGCGAAAAAGTTCAATCGTGGTCTCATCAGACAATAAAATCTGCCATGGAAGACTGTCACTTGGCAAAGGCCTCTTGGTGGCCTCCCTAACAAGTGCCCTTTTCGCACAGATGCTCAGTTTTGGTGGACGGCCTGTTCTAAGCAAATTCACAGTTGTGCAATATACTCTCCATTTCTTTATGATGGGCTTAACGGTGCTCTGGGGGATAAGTCTTTGAAATCTGGTTCTATCTTTCCCCTGATTGGTGCTTTTGGAAAACCATTTCTTAGATTTGCTTTGAATGTTCTTTGGTCTTTATGATGAAGCTCTTTCTTGGAAATGCACTAATCAACTGTGGGACCTCTCAGAGACTGATGTATTTAATTTGAAATGATTTGAAAGACCTTCATTCTTAACCTTAATCTGAAGGAAATTGATTGCATGAGAGTTTATTCAGGTGTGTCTTGGAATTCAATCAATTATTGTCTGTTTTTTATTTGTAATTAATTAAGAAAAAGCATTAGAGTTGTTTTTTTACAGTACTGTGTGTTGATCAGTGGCAAGAAATCCCAATTAAATCCATTTTGATTCCATGAAGTAAGAATATAAAATATGAAAAAATTCCAAAGGGGCATATACACTATATGGCCAAAAGTCAGTGGACACCCCTACTAATGATTGAGTTCAGGTGTTTCAGCCACACCCATTGCCAACAGGCCATGCAATCTCCACAGACATTTAGAATTCAGAATGGTTCATAAAGAGCTCAGTGACTTTAAATGCGGCACTGTCATAGGATGCCACTTTTTCCACAAGTCAGTTCGTGAAATTTCTGCCCTACTAGATGTGCCACGGTCAACTGTAAGTGCTATTATTGTGAAGTGCCTAGGAGCAACAACAGCTCAGCCACAAACTGGTAGACCACGCAAACTCACAGAGCGGGACTGACGAGTGCTGAAGCGCATAGCGGATAAAAATCGCCTATCATCTGCTACATCACTCACTACAGAGTACCAAACCGCCTCTGGAAGCACCATCAGCACAAGAACTGTGTGTTGGGAGCTTCATGGAATGGGTTTCCATGGCTGAGCAGCTGCACACAAGCCTCACATCACCATGCGCAATGCCAAGCGTCGGCTGGAGTGGTGGAAAGCACGTCGCAACTGGACTCTGGAGCAGTGGAAGCGTGTTCTTTGGAGTGATGAATCACGCTTCACTATCTGGCAGTTTGATGGCCGAATCTGGGTTTGGCAGATGCCAGGAGAACGCTACCTTCTGGAATGCATAGTGCTTACTGTAAAGTTTGGTGGAGGAGGGATAATGGTCTGGGGCTGTTTCTCAGGGTTTGGGATAGGCCCCTTAGTTCCAGTGAAGGGTATTCTTAATGCTACAGGATACGAAGACATCTTAGCCAATTGGGTGCTTCCAACTTTGTGGCAACTGTTTGGGGAAGGCCCTTTGCTGTTCCAGCATGACTGTGCCCCTGTGCACAAAGCGAGGTCCATAAAGACATAGTTAGACGAGTTTGGTGTGGAGGAACTTGATTGGCCTGCACAGAGCCCTGACCTCAACCCCATTGAACACCTTTGGGAGGAATTAGAATGACGATTGCGAGCCAAGCCTTCTCGTCCAACATCAGTGCCTGACCTCACAGATGCTCTTTTGGCTGAATGGGCACAAATTCCCACAGACACTCCAAAATCTTGTGGAAAGCCTTCCCAGAAGAGTGGCAGCTGTCATAGCTGCAAAGGAGGGTCCAACTCCATATTAATGGCCATGGTTTTAGAATGGGATATCCAACAAGCTCATATAGGTGTGATGGTCAGGTGTCCACTGACTTTTGGCCATATAGTGTATAATAATGTATGTATAATAAATCAATTATTATACAAATATTCTTACTATGAGGTTAGGTGTGGAAATCAGTAGAACATCCTCTCTCCTGAGACCTGAAACACAATAAAGAAATAAATATCAACGTTATTATGTATGATGACAAAGAAAACCTTTGACATACCATGAACTTCAAACACAATTACCTGTATCAATTTTATGCGTGCGTGATGATAATGATATAATTGAATTGCAGGGTATATTGTGGAAAATCTAAGATTACTTACAGTATATTGTAAACCCAGGAACTGTTTTTGAATTACCATTTGCAAGCTTGCACAAAGCAATCTTACATTGCCCTAAATTAATCTACATGAAATTACTTAAGATTTCAAAATCTTACATGTATGAGGACCTTCAATTCAACATTCAATTTAATATTTGACATTATTTTTATATATATTATGTCCATTCATCAGAAAATCAATGGTAGTGATGCCGTCTGTTGCTATGTACACACGCTTCATCCACTCTTACCTCTCCTGTAATGATTTGGCTTAAGAATGGTTCTTTTGACCACTAAATAATCTCTTCAAGTTCCATTCCATGCTCGCATTTATATAACTGAAGTGTCATGAACACATATTTTCTTGCAGTTGAATATAAACTACATGAAATCAGAATTTAAAGCCTCAAGGTCCAGTGTCAGTTAGCACTGAGTTAACAGCTCACACTCGTTCTTTATGACAAATAGACTGAGGAACCTGGCCAACCTCAACATACACGACAGAGCTTTTTTCTTTCTCCGTGATCATCACTCATGGTGGTGAGACGCTGCTGCCAAAAAATAGATGCACCTTGCAAGGGAGGCATCTCTATGGAGTCCAAAAATCGTACATAAAACAAACAAAAAAACCACATGGGTAAAACTAAATAAATAAAAGAACTAGACTCATAGGTCTTTATTTAATCTAACATGACTAAGGCATTACACGCTGACAGGAAAAGAGAGGCTTTGAGTTGGGGTGCCCACATAAAAGTAGTCTTTTAAACTGTTGAATACCACGTGCACTGCAGATGCATTTGCTTTGGTTGGTGCAGTCACAGTCTGTTAGATTTAGCGGTTTGTTGTCAGTTATGATCATTTTAAGGTCTGAAGATTTTTGTCCTTTGCAGATTATTGTCAGCTTAATTTATTTGCTTACAGTAGCAGATAGCTATCGAGAGTGATTTACATGCCTCGCAGTATACTTTCATCCATTTATTCAAACCAACAAACTTGATTGCAAGCTTGAAGCCATTACCATTGACACTACTTTGTTTAGACCGGGGGAGAAACAGAGAATGCACCTTATTTTCGTTCTTTCCAGATCTGTAGTTGCATAACTAGATCAGTTATTAGGCAGATTCGGTACAGATGACGATATGCTCAAACTCCTCCTTGTTTTACCACTCACAGAGCCTGGAAAATCTGCAGCACTGTGGCCCTGCAGTTCTAGGGTCACCCTCCCCTCATACCACATAGTACAAAGAACATATGAGGCTTGTGTGGTCATCTCCACCAGTGTCTAGAAACTCTATCAAAGCACTTCATGATCTTCCTGAGGAAAGGCTGAGTGAATCAGCAGGGGGATGGAGAGATTAGCCACCGCACTGCTATCGCTTTTCCATGGCCGCTGCTGTGGAGTATACTTGAGGCCGTGGCCTTTCCTTCAGCTCCCTCCAGCCTGAATATCAAGATTAAGAAGCTTAGGTGGCCAACGGAGTAAAATCCAATATCCTACAATATGTGTTCAGACCCGATGGGCGTCTTTAAAGCCGCTGCAGGGAAGCGTTTTAGCTCTTCCAGTGATTATCTGAATAGGTCTATTGTTTTAATTAAATCCCTAATTACATGGAACCGCTCAGCTTTAATGTCTCCCCAGACTCTCTGGCCCCCACCGGCGCCAATCCTCAGTTACATAACCCGCCCACCTCCCGGTCAATCACTATTTGCCTTGCCCATTATATTAACCCCTCCGCCACAGGAAATCACTCTCTTCATCCCCGTCCCCATGGAAACCATTCCCGTCTGACTCGGCCCACCCCTAATCACACCAATTTATTGCCACACTTCACAGCTGATAATCACCAGTGACCCATAATATTTCCCCTGGATATGTCAAGAGCTGGTTACAGTAGATATGCATGCATGTACTGCAATGTGTATATTATATGTATATTGTTTTACCTTTAGTATTTAATTAACTACGTATACATTTTAAAACATATCTTACATTAAATACATTAAATTCTACCATTCCGTTTTGGACGGGAGGGATTGGCTATTTATTTGATTCTTTATACATAGATAAATACGGTCTTTATCTCAATCTTGATATGAGGTTGCATTGCATAAAATGTTTAAGGACCATACTTGTGTTCTATAGTGATGCTTATTTGTCTTATTTTAAACATGCTTTCTTTTACCTGAAGTGTCACATATTTTGGGTAATGGCTGTAGAAACTCGCCTTTATTATCTCAATAATAAATTACCACTTCATGAAATGGTGAAATGTATTTTCTTCAAACACTTTTATTTAGCTCTCCCTTTGCCTAGGTACAATTCAATAGTGTAAGGCTGATTTTACTGCACTATAACAATTATGTCAAGAACAAGCCTAACAAATGTCAGTTAGTTTATAATATTCAATGGCTAAAGAATGAAATGAAAGAATGTTCTGTTAGAGGTATACTTGCACAGCAAAAATAACTGAAGATACAATATCAAGTGAAACAGTAGTGTGTGTCCCTGAAAATAATTAGAACTACAATAAACTTAATCTGAATGTATCCATTGCTTTTTCTTGTATTTCTGGTTGTGGCCTGGATTCAATCTTACCTCAACCTTAATTTTGGATTACAAATAAATGTTAGTACAACTTTTTACAAATTTAAACAGTGAAGAGGCAAATTAATACTTGCACTTAATTGTGAGTTAATGACAAATGTCGATTGAATCCAGGTATTTCTTTATGGTCTGTATATATCTGAAAAATGATCATAAAAAAAGTTCTGTCAGTCACATAAATAGCAAAATGACTTAACACTAGAACCGCCGTGGGGTAAAATTTACCCGGTTCCATTTTTCAATTGTATGTAACTCTGTTTCAATAAAAAACTCAAGTCTCCCAGTCCTTGACTTTTCCTAAAATTGTGTTACTAAGCATCTCCTAATGTAAGAAAGTTATAGAAAAAACGGAAAAAAGTCTGTGGCATTTATACCTAGAACTGCCACGGGATCAAATTGATCCACCATAGAAAGCAATAAAACAATATAAGGGCATTTATTTTCGCGTGGTTTTTGTTTGTGCATTTTAGTTGCCACACAATGCGTGTTATTTTCATTTTATTGTTCTATTTTTGGTATTCTGTTTTTATATCCCATTCCACTGTTCTCGTGCCATCTCGTTGAATGGTAGAACAAAGCCATCTTCACGAATAGCATGTGTGTTCTGTGACAGGCCTCTATTGCTGCCTAGTTAGCTCATTATAAAATAAAATAGAATATTACGAATAGAATAATGCAAATATGGTTAGAAGAAAAAGATACATGAATAACCAGGGCATTAGCATTAGCATATGGGGAGATGAAGGCAAATTCATATTTTTCGTTCACTTTGCCGAAGGTGCCTATTTTACTGAAGTGATTTCTATCCTGTCGATCAGCAATGGCTTGTGTCGTAAATGTTTATTAATAAATGTAAAACTTTGTTGAATGTGAATGGATTAACTCTTATTTATTTGTGATTTTTGTTTATTCACACATGACTTTAATCTGTTTGTTGTTTTATTGTTGTGTATGTATTATATTGTAGGCTATTTAGCCTAATGCCTATATTTTGCCTATGTGGAGGGCGTCGGTCTCGGCCACGTGGGAGTGGCATGGTTGCCTGTGTTTTTACATGTTGTGGAGGCCTTTGGAGCAGAGAGACTTTCCGGGGGCAGGTTTGGCACTCTCACACCCTGCCGCCTGGAAGGTTGCTCCAAAGGCCATAGTTGATTTAATTATTTAATTGGTGTGAATCAGTTAATTGATATGGAAGTCAATTGGCTGATTGGGTGTCTGTGTGAGAATGTGAGTGGGTGTATTGGTCTGTCAATTGTTGAGTGATTGATAAATGGGTGATTGCCTCAAAGAGCCAAAATGAGTCCCACCTGAGCCAGGCAGAAAGTGGGCCTATTTAAGAACAGGTGGGGTGAGTGGGGAATCAGTTAGTCTTTTGTCTTCTAAAACATTAAAAGCTTAGCACGGACCTCAGGGGGTTAAGAACAGGTGGGGTGAGTGGGGAATCAGTTAGTCTTTGTCTTGCGTGTGTATGGAGTTTTTGTCTTGTCATTGGTGCGTGTGCGTGCGTGCACGTATGTTGTGGATTGTGATGGATTGTTATAGATTGTTATGGATTGTTGTGGATTGTTGTATTGTGGAGTGATGTTTGATGTTTGATGTTTGATGTTTGACATTTGTGTGCGTTTGTCGAAAGTGACTGAGTACAGTGCTTCCTGTGTGTGTGGGGAAGAGGGAAAGGGGGCGCACTGAGTGTCCGCCTCTCTCCCTCGGTGTGATCGTGAAAAAGAGAGCGAGAGGGTGCCCTGAAAGAGGGTCCGCCTCTCGCCCTCGGTGTGATTGAAAGAGAACTCGCACTCGGGCAGTGGAGAGTGTTTCTGGGCAATGGCCCAAGAACTCTCACTGGCAGAGTGGAGAGAACTCTCACTGTGGGAAGTGGCGAGTGTCTCATTATGCATGGGTGGGAAGTACTTGAAAGGTCACTGGATATGTGTGTGCCTAGGGAGGTTCCAGGGGAACTCCAGACGAAGAGGTGCGGTGTCCCGTAAGTTTTGATTATTTTAGCTTGTTATTTTAGTTTGTTGTGTTTACCCGAAAGCTTTGCGGCAAGTAGGGTGAAGATTTTGTGTTTGTTATATGTTAACCTGCTCTCCCACTGTCTCTCCCCTCTTTATTTAAAAAATAAATACAAATCTGGTCCGTAGACCAACAAACTCCACTCCATCTCCAGACTGCTCTGTTCCCATCCAGGGATTGTCACGTGGCGTGTGACAGCCTATGTTCGGCTATTTCATTCAGTTTGCTAGCCTACATGAACGTTGTATCGATAGTGTTATATCGTTGTAACCATTGATGGGGAACAGTGTCAAAAATCATGACAGAATACGCCAAACAAGGAAAAATCAGGAAAGAGGAACAGTGGTCCCAAGTCAAAGCTCACTGACATGGATACATGGATGGATACATACAAAACAATGACCTCAAAATGAACACAGAACTGAATATTCTGTAACCCAGTCTCAACAAAAACAAATGTTGTGATATTGTGTTATATTTATGTTAGCGCTACCATTTGGTGATTATTACTCTGCATGGTAGAATTATGGCCAAGGAATACAAAGCCATTTTAGGCAACCAGGTGCACCCTATGGTGCAATCATACATTGTTTCCTCAAGATGTTCCATATTCCAAGACGATAACACCCCATATACACTGCTAAATGGATTCAAGTGTGGTTTCATGAACACCAGGATGAAGTCAACACCTTCCATGGCCTCCCCAATCACCAGATCTAAACATCATTGAACCGTAATAGGAAAGTCTGGAACGCATAGTATAGAGTATATTTCCCATCATTTCCCACATCTCTCAAATAACTTTCCAGGGAAATGACTTTTTGTGATGTCAGGACATTTCACAGCAATCACTCAATGACAAAACTACCGGTAATCAATGTATGTATGTATGTATGTATGTATATTATAGGATAGAGGAACTTCTCATCTTTGAGTATGTGTAATCATTGTAAAATATTTAGTTGGGCCTTTTTTGCTACTAGGTATAATTTACCAGATGATCCATAAAAAAGTTAGACTAGCTAACGTTAGCTAGAATTGGCAGCAGCCTCCATTGTTGACTCGAACACCAGACAATCAATGAATCAATCGATCAAACTATTTATATAGTGCATTTTACAAAACATTTGTCACAATACACATTACAGCAGACCCCTGAACCCCCACAAAGGCAAGCCTAAGGTAACAGTGGCAGTTACAGCTGTTGACAGGTGATACTAAGGCTCTTTCTGCCCCACAAAACTCTGTGACTACATGCTTCCCCAGCTCTGTGTGTCGAGATTATAATTGATTGTATGCCTGACTGTAGTGGTGCAGCCTAGACATAAATACTAAATATATTTAGCCTAGACATAAATACTAAATATATTTAGCCTAACATAAATACTAAATATATACTAAATAAGACTGTGTATGATTCCATATCAGTTTGGGTAAGTTGCTCCACAGTATTGGGGCTCTGTATGAGAAAGCTGTACCACCATTACAATTCTTAGAAATTCTCTGAACAACCAGATAGCCTGCATCTTCAGAATGAAGTGAACTTGTGAACTTGTATGGTAAGAGTAAATTATTTAAATACACTGGTGCAAGACCATGTAGGGCTTTGAAAGCCAGGAGCAGAACCATAAAATCAGCCCTGTAGGTAATTGGTAGTCAGTGAAGTGTTGCTAGCACTAGGGTGATATGCTCATGCTTCTTTGTTCTGGTCAAAATATGAGCAGCTGCATTCTGAACCAGCTGGAGGCTCTTTAAAGAGGGATTAGAGCAGCCAGATAAAAGGGCATCTCAATATTCTAGCCTTGACATGATAAAAGCATGTATAATTTTTTCTGCATCCCCTAGTGATAAGATGTGCCTGATTTTTGCAATATTCTGTAAGTAAAAGAATGCCACTCTGGAGATATTTTTAATATGCAGGTCAAAAGTAAGATCTGAGTCAATAGTGACCCCCAAGTCTTTTACAGCGATACTTGGCAAAACTACGCAGTTTTCCAGATTTAATATGGGTTAGATCATTTCTCCTTTAGTTTTTTGGGACCTACAACCAATTTCAGTTTTATTAGAAAATAGGTAATCCAAGCCTTAACCCCCTGAGGTCTGTGCTTAGCTCACAGAAGCTTTGTGATTTTGGCATGGTCTGATATTTATCTCAATTTCATCAACTTAACACACACACTTACTCCAAAATGTTTGATATTTGTATTTGAAGGACAATCACAGCTACATTTATATGCCATCAATAGTTTGGTCAGTATCATATGCAGCTTGTAAATAGATCTACAAATACACAAGTTATAAAGAGTATAACTCATTTTTCTGCCGTCACAAAAGTTGTGAAAGCACACACTAAACTATAGTGACAAATTGTTTTGCTAATATGGGTTTGTTCATCAAGGTCTTGGTTATGTAAGGATGTCAAAATAGTTTAGCACATCTGAGATCTAAATAGCTAAAAACCAGTTTTTATCAGAACTGGTCAAATTTATTTCAGGCTGTGGGAGGGCTATATGCTAATTTCCTGAATATTCACGATCCACACCTGAGGGTTGATCAAACACGTGTAAGATCTGTCAGATGGGCCATCTCTCTCTCAAAGGCCATCAGACAAAGACAAAAGCCATCAGAGTAAGCAATAGTCAGTGAGCCATGCAGAAGACAGAAAAAAAAAAATTCATTTTGGAAGATTCATTGAAAACATCACACAAACTATATACAAAAAAATCTAAATTAAAACATGGTGAGACAATCTGTTCTTTCACAGTCTTTGGTGCCACTTCTCAAAACAGTTTCTGGTCAACTGGGAACACAAGGGAACATCACAAACCTTGCACTCCCATGGAGTGCACTGTTGTTTCCCCGACATTTCTTGCGACCAACAGAAGCCAGTTTGCCAACATCCAGAGTCTGTTTGGCAGTGGGCACAGGCACATGATCAAAAATATATTTATTTATCTTTAAACGTCTGTATGAAAACAAAAGCAAAATCCGTGTCTGCGGAGACATGGAAAGACATACACAAAACAAAACAAAATAACCAACGATCAGGAACAAACAAGTAAAACGGTAAATCCAAAACGTATCCAAAAACTCGGAATAAACTAAACACTGGGAATCTAAACAACAATAAGCACACGAACAAACAGGTTCTCGAGAGGCAAGAAACATGAATAACAATAGGTACTATCAAGCTAAGCTAGATAATGTCCAAGCGCCGAAACAGAGAATGCCAGCTATTGTTTACACCTGTGATTTCACAAATGGCCCCACGCCCCTCCCCGAGACTAGCACCTAGTTACCATGTCAATAGAAGGGGGATGGTACTTCCAGGTAAAACAGAGAGTGAAAGGCAAGGTTTACTTTTGGTCTAATTAACCTAATTTAAAAAATCTCATATTATTTGCCAGTGCTCAAATCGGAAAGTCGCAATTCTAAGGTTTCTGTCAATGTTTTTGCTGCGTGTGTATGATAAAATCTTGCAGCGTTAGAAATAGTAATATACTTTTATTGCTGCTCGGATTGTCGGCGATCCAGTCGACCTCAGGGGGTTAATATCTGCTACACATGCCTAATGAGAAAGCTCTAGTCCTACATGTTTGTTTGTTGAGATGTATAGCTATGTATCATCAGCATAGTAGTGAAACTCTATACCATGTTTGTGAATAATATTACCAAGAAGCAGGATATACAAGGAGAAAAGTATTGGCCCTAACACTGACCCTTGCAGGACACCATATTTCACCTCTGAATAATGAGAATATTGTTAATTGAATTGAACAAACTGATATCTGTCATACAAGTATGATCTTAACCAGGAGAGTGCTTGATCACAGAGTCCAATGCAGCCCTGTAGTCTGTCCAAGAAAATCTAATGGTTGACAGTATCAAAAGCTAAGCTATGCTCGATACTGTCAAGGAGTAGAAGAAAAGACACTGAGTTGCAGTCTGATGACAGTAGCAGGTCCTTTACTACCTTAAGTGTTATTTCAGTACTATGTTCAGGTCTAAATCCTACAGTGGTGGGCCGTCAGGGCCTGCAAGGCCTTCTCTGCTGGTCTAAATAATATCTGAATCACAGACTGATGTTAATTATATTTTTTCCATGAATACTTATTAAATAATTCAAAATGGTCTGTCCGCTTCCTTTCATAGCTTTTCCCCTGGTGCTGCTTCCAGATGTGTATTTTCATATTAAAGCATTTAACCAATCACATTTCAGCCATCATTTGTTGCCAGGGTCAAATAAATCTGCCTGGAGGCCTTCACAATCCGTTCTGCAGGCCCTGTAGCATAAAATAAGTGTTGATCAAACTGTTGCTTCAACCAATCAGATTTTGAGTTGGGGACACGAAGGCCTTCTAGAAGGCCTAGGTAACGTCAGCGTATTCACACCCTTTGATTGGATAGTCAGAGAGTGTCTGACTATGATGTAATGTGATTGGTTAAATGCTTTAATATGAAAATACACGTCTGGAAGCAGCGCAATCAGGGAAAAGCTATGAAAGGAAGCGGACAGACCATTTGGAATTATTTAATAAGTATTCATGGACAAAATATAATTAACATCAGTCTGTGATTCAGACATTTGAGCGGACATTTTCAGCCCTAAAGCGAATTAAAACTTATGCCAGAAATACGACAGGGCAGGCTCGACTTTCAGCATTAGCTTCGATGGCGATAGAAAAGGACTTCTTGATGGAACTGAAACACACGGATAATCTGTACGACAGAGTAATTGAACTCTTTTTGAGGAAAGAAAGGAGGATGGATTTTGTGTACAAAAGGATCTTTGGTGAGTAAAATGTTGCCATTTTCCTAAATAATATTGCAATTTTATTATTGATGCTTTTTGTATGTGTGTCGCAGCTGTAGCACCCTGGGTTTGTTTCTTCAGTAAAGTCATTTATTCTGGATACACGAGTTATCTATCTGCGATGCAACGGCAACAGGTGTCTGTTCGGTTTGTTTTTGCACTTTGTTTATTTATCTTTCTTCAGTCATGTTTCATTCTCGTTCTGTTCCCCGTCTGTCATTGTTCCTGTTCGAGTTCCTCTCCTTGTCTTGTCATGCACTTCGGGAAATTCTATGTTTAGGTTTTTTAGGGAGGAGGAGGAACGCATAAAGAAATCTGTGTGCGAATAAAGCGGAACGTGAGAAGCGTACAGCGATAGGACGAGAGAGAATGACAGCGATAGTTAGAAGCGTGAGATAATTAGTGATTAGTAGTGTTAGTAACTTAATCTAAATCCCTAATGTTAGTAGATTAGTTGGTTAGTACTATGTACATCTAACTAATCATACAAAGTGTAATTAGAAAGTAAGAAGGAAGTAAAACGAGATTAGAAACGAAGACGGAAAAACCGAAACATAGAATTTCCCGAAGTGCATGACAGAACGAGAATGAAACATGACTGAAGAAAGATAAATAAACAAAGTGCAAAAACTAACCGAACAGACACTCAAAACATAACAATAAGATGGCTTTTATAGCCATAAAATAGTTATTGAGGGGTGGATTGATTCAGACGGAGCACTACTGAAGGCATAGGTGTGAAATGCACGGCGCGCCACTGAAATCCTAGATACACTTTGTAAGGAGGTAGGCATTAAGTTGCCTTGAAACAGCTTTCTCTAATATTTTTGATATGAAAGGAAGGCTTGAGAGTAGTCTAAATTTTTCAGGATTGTTATCAGTTTTGAGAATCTTAATAACAGCCAATTTTAGGGACTCTGTAACATACCCTGTTAATAAGGATGTGTGAATAAGTCCTTTATCTTAGTGTCTGTGTATAGACCACCTGGACCTTATTTGAGTTCCTCTCATGCCACACTGTTTCAGAAGATAAGAATGTGATTGTAGGTGCTTTCAATATGTAGATAAGGTTAGTGATCCACTAACAGCCTTTGTATCCATTATTGACTGTTGGTTTTGTACAGAATACTTCTGGACCTATCCATTGCCATAGCCATACCTCAGACCTTGTACTATTCTATGGTATTGATGTTTTCAATCTTACAATCATTCCCCATAACAAGCTACAACATGGTGGGTTTTAACAGCAATAAGGTTATTGATGTTAATGCCAAGGCTAGCTTTGTGTTTTTGTGTGGGGCAGACAGTCTCAATATAATAAAAGCTAGTTTCTGGCTCAAGTAAGCTAGCTACGGGAGGATTTAATTAAAAAAACAAGGCACATGCACTGGTCAGTTTAAAAGGCTGACGTGTTCTAATTTTGTGAGAAACTGTATAATACTGATGGAGGAATAGAACAAAAATATGTCTTACGAAATCCTAACAATATTCACTTGTCTTTAAACTAGCAAACTGATTTGCATGAAATTGTGAGGTATTTGTATTTGTCCGTTGCTAAAAAAAAATAAAAAATACAATGATTGACTGTTTTTTCGGATTTTGAATGTAAATTCTGTGCAACCATTATCCATGTGACTATGCAGTGTTTAATGTACATTCAGACATTTGCTCCATAAAGTAACAAACAATTAACTTTACTTTGGTTTGCTCTGAGCACCGAATAAAGGAAATATGGAAATAATTTAAGTAAAGTGTCTATGTTTAATGAAAGAGGAATGGACAGAACTGTAGGCTCTTTGTAGGCTCACAGCCGGGGGGGGGGTGGGGGGTCAGTGCATCAGATGCATAGCTGTCCTGAAACTGGAATAAACTCTAATGTAGTGTAAGAAACAGCTGAATGGCATAACTGCTTTAGGTCCCAACATGACAGTTTGATTGAACACAAACACAGACAATGTTATCCCTGCCTCCCTTGGATGGTAGAGCACAGAGCCAAAACTGCCCATCTATCCATGTGAACTTGTCGCAAAAGAAGCTGAAACAAATCACAAGGGTAAACAAACAAACAAAACAAATACCAAAAACAAGTACAGTGCATTATTCATCTGCTAAAAAAGCATCCTGAACAAAGGAGCAAATGTAGCATAAGAATGTACGACACAAGCCCAACTAGAATTCTCTGGAAAAACTAAAAACTAAAGCAAATTAGGGAAAGCTTTGGATACATTATTTTAATATAATTTCATTTTGAGTTTAACCTAGTTTATACTGTATTTACGCAACTGAACTAGAGCAGGGTAGTAAGCTCCAGTTATTTGAAGCTAAAATCACTTTAAAATGGTTGCCTCTCATGCAGTTCACCTCACTATTCCACAGCTTCTCGCAATAGTTTCTCAACTGAGAATGATGCATTGCTTGTCAGATGTCTATTGATCATGCAATTATAAACGATAATTCACTTAATAATCTGCCTTCGATGGTGATCAAGATGGATTTGAATCCTTGGTGTAGTCAAATCATATTCTAACAACTCTATTTAAAATAATAATTCAAATCAATTGTCTATGCGCAAAACCATAGATTTTCAGTCACTGGTGTACTGTACACTATAAGCTACGGCCACAAGCCCAGTGTATGCTATAATGATTGTGTGTTAACAGAGAAGATCACTGGAGTATGCAGCTTGAGGAGGAACATTAGGCTCCCAATAGTGCTGGCCTCAGCACTGAAATCAGCCACTTAAAGATACAGTATGCAATGTCATTTTAGCCCTATACCAAAATTTTTGCCATTGTTACAGAGTATTCTGATTAAGTCATGTTCACCCATGACCATATAGGTACCATATACAAATATGGGTGTTTCAGACCAGTAGCTGTGATCCTATTTGCTTTTTAATTTGTCATTTCATCACAAACAACTTTTGGTCTCACTTCCTCAGCTGTCTCTGAAAAGCCATCAAAAAATTGAATCACCACCCAGATATAAAGCAGTAAAGTTAACTGTGAAAATAAAAGTTCTGTCATGATAAAATCTGAAAAGGCCAAATAGAACATAACAGGAGGACACACATAGATATTTAAAGGATCTGTTTTTCTTTAAGTTGACAACTACTTACAAGCTGATAGTATTGTAGCTACATACTTAGATACTCAATGAAATCAAATTAACTACTTGGTGGTTGTATAGATTAATAGCTAAAACTACTATTTAAAAATCTAAGCAATGAAATACAGCATTTTTACATCAATGAGGAGCTTTTTGTGGGGGAAATTAGACAGAAATGTTTTCCAGGACAAAGTACATCATGATACCTAGCTAGTTACAGTACCATCTATTCCTAATGAGCATTGACACAATACCATATATTCTGGAATTATGGAACTGGAACTATATAAATAGTAACAATATGTAACCATATCCTGAAAATATGGATTAGACAGTATGGTTTTAATGAGCGTTAGCTACATTTAATTTGTATGACCAGTATTTTATCTGAGAATTATCATTATAATGTCGACAGATTATCTTGCAGTTCAGTGGTGCAGATTAGTTATACAGCACAAAGTCATTATAAAAGGAATGTACGTAGCTACCGGTTAGCACAACTAGGTTTTTGCAGCGTGAACATTTGCAGTGTAAACAAAGGTGATCGGACTCAGAAATTGGCCTGGATTTATTCAATAATAAATCAAATTCTCCTTCACTTGAACTTACAAATAAATGCAAGTAAGTTTTCACAAACCCATTGTGGTGAGTTCATTTTTGTAATTGATGAACTCAGCATACGTATGAAAAAATGATCACTTGCTTTGAATGGGAAGTCTTTTAAATCTTACATACTGCACCTTTAAATCGCTCTGCTTCTAACAGGGGGGCTGAGAGACTTCAAAGAGCATAAGAATATGGTTGATCATAGTCAACCCTTTATACTGTCACTTAATTTACTGGTCTATGACAAAACAATAACCTTCAACCAAATAAGCAAAACCCTTAAAAATATATTTGCCTTTCAAAATAAAAGATTTAGCTGTACATTTTAAAGCTTCAATCTGAACATGTCCATGTAGTTTTTGTGCTTGATGTATACTAATTTAGGTGCAGAACAATATTCATTGCAATACATGCATGTAATACAAAGTAATCACCTACAATAAACACTACAATAAACAATAATGCACTGTAATGCCGGGAGGGGTGGAGGGAGGAGAATAGAGGCCTGTGCCACCTCTTTGGCTGGTGTCAGTAGTTCCTGTTTCCTCCCACAGCCTGGGGAGTACAACAGGATCTTGGACAGCAGTAGCCTTACACACAGGCAGGCTCACATGATGCTGATCAGCAATCAGCTCAGGTGTTGGCCATTGCTTTCATTTGGCCTTTATAAAAACACAGACATGCCTGGAGAGGGACTTTTGGGGACAAATATAATTCCAATGCTGGATATATATTTTTGTTAGATGCTTAGTTTGTATCTGAAATCTTTAGTCTACTGTAAACAATGACATCTGACAATTGATTCCAGTTTTTAATAATAAGCATACTAGCTGTAAGTGATTAAGGGTAATTCTACTGAAATCAATGTCCAGGTATAGTACATCATACAAATCTACATGCTACAAAGGGTCACACACAGTAACAACCGTAAATGCCCCTATTGTGTGGAAAAGCAGGTGTTTCTTTGAACAGAGGAGGACCTGGCTGGGGCGCAGAGTGTTGAGCCACGACAGCTGGCTGCCGAGACATGGAGGGATGGAGGCCTTGTCTTCTTTGTCCAAAGCATGTCAAGGTAGAGCACATTTAAGGAAAGACGGATGCTCTGATGACTGCTCTCTGGCAGCGAAAACTGAGGCTCCAGGAGCTGAACACTTTTTTAATTGAAAATGTCTGTCATACCACGTCAGGTTCCATCAAGATAAAAATCGCTTTACCAGTCATGTGCAGCAACGGGTCAGCAGAACAGGGGTGGTATAAGCGCCGTGTCATCACCAAATTAACATAACTGTTCCTTTTCCAGTAAATAAACATGTTTTATACTCCAATAAAGCTAAAGTCTGTACCATTGGACTGTCCACCTGCCTGCTGTGTTAAATCTTCTTGGATGGGACTCTCGGTTATAGTCTCCTACAGATCCATTTGTACAGCCATCCACCTCTGTATCTCAGAGTGACACAGGTGAAACCAGATGATCCCCCAGCAGAGCTGATACAATCCGAGCTGAAAAAGACCCCTCTTATCTGGGGATCTCTGGCATAAAGACAAGGGTGAGTGACAGGGGCAGTTATCTGTATATCTGCCTAGACGGGTGCAGGCGTGTCAAAGGAATAACCTGGAGTGTACAAATTAAGTCAGCTGCGCGTCGTGCCTAACTGCACACTTTAGCCGTGACTATATTCAGGACATACCATGGTCTCTCATGCTTTATTGCCTTTGTACCCTCCAAAATTAAACTCCTGCCATTGAAAACACTGGCAATTTATACGAATACAATATTTTGTTTAACAAGTAATGCTTTTTCCCCAAAAGATATGTCGCAATTATTAATAACGCTAAAAATTATTTTGAATAAAATCCAACAAAACATGCTACTTTCTTGAAATTTTTGAGAACTGTATTCTGGCATCCCATGGCTTCCTGTTTCAATGGGGTATACAAATGAGGTGACACATATTTAAAATCCATTTGTATAAGCATAATCCATTGTATATCCGTCTATAACCATAGGGAAAGGGAAATAACTCTAAGTGTTGCTGACCTTCACAAATCAGGAGATAGTTACAAACAAATACCATTTTCCACTATTAGGTCCATAATTAAGTTTAAATTAAGAACCACTGGGATAGTGGTAAACCCGCCTGGTAGAGGACAAAAATGCATCTTGCCCCAACGTGCAGTGAGGCAGATGGTTTTTGGGAGGCAAAGTAAAATCCAAGGGCCACAGTTGGAGATCTTAAAAACCTGGTTGAATCTTGATGAGATAGTAGATTGCAAATCCATGCCAATAACATTTTGGAAGGGTTACCAGAAAAAGTCTATTGAGGGCAATTAACATAAATAAGCATCTGGAGTTTGCTAAACTGCATTATAACTGCTATTGGAATGGGTGTTATGGTCAGATGAGACCCAAATTGAGCATTTTGGGGCTGTCCAAGGAAATGGCTGCCTGGCCCTTCAACAAATGGGAGCTGAAGGCCTGGAGGCCTATTTAAAGGGCTGATTCTGATCACACTAGGAAGGAGTAGGAAAGAGTTTGTGAATTTGGAGGGAGGGAGGGAGGGAGGGAGGGAGAGAGAGAGAACAAGAGAGAATGAGAGAGACAACAAGAGAGAGAACCGTGACGTCTTTTGACCTGCCGGGAGTTAGAAAGTGAGAGTGTGAAAGTGAATTGGATTGTTTATGTTTGGAATTGGATTGTTTTGAGGACCCCGCTTTGTGTGGACTGCCTGAGGAACTGAACTGGATTTGTGGACTAGATTATGGACAACGACAATGAGATAAGGATTGTGGACTTTGTGTTTTGGGTTCCCCTGAATACCCGCCCTTTGTTTTGTTTGTCAGTATTAGTTTAATAAATTGTTTTGTTTATATTACTGCCTCCTCCGTGTTCTTTAACCACCTGAGGTCGGCTGGTTCGCCGACGATACGAGCAGCAATAAAAGTATATTACTATTTCTAATGTCGCAAGATTTTATCATACACACGCGGCAAAAACATTGACAGAAACCTTAGAATTGAGCATTTGAGCACTGGCAAATGTGAGATTTTTTAAATTAGATTAATTATACAAAAAGTAAACATTGTCTTTTACTCTCGGTCTACCTGGAAGTGCCCTCCCACTTCTATTGACATGGTAACAAGGTGCTAGTTTAGGGGAGGGGTGATGCCATGTGTGAAAACGCGGTGTAAACAACACATAAGATATTTTATTTGCCATGATTTCAAATGCTCGTGAAAATATATGAATTCCATGTCTTGTAACGTTATACATATTCCGTTTGTTAGAACGTTACAAATTGCAATAGGCACTCAAGATCTATGTAAAAATACTTTTCAAACAGCCTAAAATATTATCTAGTTTATATAGCATCTCGTTTGTGTTTACGTTTGAGATCTACAAGCAACAGCCTGTGTATGCTGATATTTATTTTATTTGCCATGTGTCACATGCCATGTGACAATCCCTGGATGGGAACAGAGCAGTCTGGAGATGGAGTGGATTCTTTGGTCCACGGACCGGATTTTTATTTTTCTGTCTCTCCCCCCAGACACGGGAGAGAGACAGTGGGAGAGCAGGTTAACACAAAATGACACTGTAATGCCACTTGTAGGTACAGTGGTAACCTGAGAGGCACAAATCACAATTCAAAATTGAATAAAAAGTTTATATATTTATATATATACTGTATATATATATGAGAGAGAGAGAAAGTAATTTAGTTTGATTTAATTTAATTTAGTGCTTCATTTAATATAAAGGCATTGTGACCAGTTTTAGCTATCATCTACAAGGAAAGCATTCACTTCCTATTGCTACAGTTGCTAAGTGGCTAACAGAGGGAATGAGACAGAAATCAGAGAATGTTCTGTGTTTTCTAAAAGGTACTTCATTGTAAAGTCCTTGTTGAATACGTGCATAAAACTAAGTCAGTGCATACCCCTAATAGAACATTGAAAGTGGTTTATCCCTAGCTAATATAATTAACAATAATACAAATGAATGCAATAATTACGTTCTATAAGTTAATTATTATTTAAATGTGATTGAAACCTCAAGAAATGTACATACCAGTAGTAATGTTTATATTATTTAAAACAATATATTAGTCATTAAGTTTGAGTTATTATATATACAGTGGCCATTTAAAGTCTACACCTAATCTGAAAAATGGCACCTTTTGTTGCATTTAAGACTGAATTTTAAATATATTATATCAGATTTTTCCAACCTTTATTTACACATTTTACCCTACAACTTCCAAGTGAAAACAAATTCTCTACATTTCTAAACATTCAAAAACTAGAATAACTTGGATTAATAAATCTGCACCCCGCTGAGTTAATACTTGGTAGAAGCACCCTTTGCTTAAATTACAGCCATGAATCTCTTTCGATACGTCTCTACCAGTTTTGCACACCTAGATTGGGCAACATCCTTACAGAATTGATGAAGCTCAGTCAGATTGCGTGGAACCACCGATGGACTGCGCTCTTCAAGTCATTCCACAACTTTTCAATATAATTTAGGTCCGGGGCCATATGTATCAAATATCTTAAGAATTACACTTACGACACTTACTTTGGAGTGAAAAAGTGGTCAGTAAAACGTAGTTATCAAACAACTCACCATTTCTCTTAGGGAAATCTTCAAATATCTTCAAATATCTCAAGAGTAGCTCGTAAGTGTGTTTTTGCAACAATCACGGGTGCCGCAAATTAAAACCATAACTTTGTGGTTTTACTGACATCACTGACTAAATTTGACTATTTTTTACTGACATGCCATATTTTTTACTGACACCCGTACTTCGGTCTTAGAAAGTGTGAAAATAAAGAAAATTATACTCACGCTATGGTGCAGAGCTGCCATGCTGGCTTTTGTGGTCGTACATCGTAATATTTGCAGCATTTATCATTTCTTTAGTGGGTCGGAAGCTTTTGCTGTCTTCCATTCAGGTTTATTGACCTATCTATGCTCTTCATCAAACTAGCTGGAAAGTTTTTCAAGTTTTTCTCTATACAGCAGTTATACTGCAGCGAGACTTTTCCATCATTCTGTAGTAAACGGGACATTTTTGCAGACAAACTTTTTTACGGATTTACGGACAAGGTGAAACTTTATTCCAAAATGCACTACCCACAAGTGGAATCCTCTAGGAACAGCTGATTTTATTCTAAAGTAATCAGAATCACTACAATTGAACCACACCACAGTTGGAGGCCAGTTAGCTTGGTGTGTGATCTGGAAGGTGATTGGTTAACCTGGAGCTAGTTTACAATTGGTATGATAAGCAAGGTGTAGATTTATCAATCCAAGTTATTCTAGTTTTTTTTATTTTTAATGAATGTTCAGAAATGTTTTTCACTTGGAAGTTGTAGGGTAAAATGTGTAAATGAAGTTGGATAATGGTTGATTTAATATGCCTTAATTTCAGGCTGTAAACAACAAAAGGTGAAATGTTTGAGATGGGGTGTAGACTTTAAAGGGACGTTGTGTATGTATATATATATATATATATATATATATATATATATATATATATATATATATATATATATATATATATATATATATATATATATATATATATATATAAGTATATGAATGTGCACTGTATGTGTTTGAATTCTCCCGAAGACCCCACCCTTTTTGTGCTTGTTGAAATTAGTTTAATAAATCATCGTTTTGTTTATATTACTGCCTCCTCTGGGTTATTTAACTGCCTAAGCCATTCTGCAAAAGCCCGTGAGTGTCGCCCAACCCCAAGGGACACCACTATATATATATATATATATAAGAGAGAGAGAGTTTCAAAATAATTAATAAATAACGACATTTACAATTATTTTAATTTGACCTTTACAGTGATCTACATTAATTTACTGAACAGTACATTTCATATATTCAGTTTCAAAATATTTATAAAGACTTTAAATGTTGTAATCATTTAAAGAATATTATCCTTTCTTGAAAGAAACCAAGCCTTTGTGTAGAGAGCACTGATTACAGGCACAGACAGTCTTATTGCAGGCTGTGGAGGTCCCCACTTACGAATTGTTTAAAAATTGTTTAACAAACATGAGAATATATTATGAACAATGGACTGTTTTGTTTTAGAAAAATGTTTATGAAAAATGTACGCACTTGGCGGGTATAGAATGATAGTCCCTCCTGTGTGTGTGCGTTTGCATGTGTGTATGTGTGATATGTATCGTATGAGGATTTAGATAGATGTGTAGATAGACGGCTAGATAGATGGAAAGATGGATACATAAACTGCATTGTAAATAAGTTTGAGATGACAAAATTACAGTTTCTCATATGGCTGAGAAAAGAACATCCTAAGGGCTGATCCCATGGATCCGATGGCTGATATAGATAACTACAGAAACAATAACACAAAGTAATCAACACATTTCCTTTACTGCTTCACTTTACTTCCACACACCTAATGTTCTTGCTTTTTTCATGATAAATGTATTGTCTCAGAATATTCACATGAAAAAGACTGTATTCATATTTTGCTGGAGGTGTACTTGGAAAAGGCCTCTTGTGCAATTAAATTTATCTTTTGGGTATCATCAGGAGAGAGGCATCCAAAGCACTTCTGACATACAGAGCTCCAGAATTCATTGCCTGGGGTAAGAATTTGTCTGCTTGACAAGATCTCTCGCAAATGATTTTCTTAGCTATCATTCAGTTGGATGTTCTAGCAGTACTACTTTGGGCTAAAGATACAAAGTGTTTTGAACTATAATGCACCATGATGAAGTAAGACATACGATTTTCTTTTTCTTTTTACAAATTCTCACAATGCAACATGTGACAATAATGATCTTTAATAATCCAAATTCAATCAGGGGAGAACTGTCCAGAAACAAAATGACAACAACATAAGAAAAATAAAATATCAAAGAAGCACTTTGAGGGTGAAATCTTTTTGACTGCAATCAGGTCAATTAAACAACAAAATAAAACAGCAGTGGGCATGAATGGAGTTGACATGATCAACCCCGAGAGACCCCCAGGAGCAGTGATCTGGGTCTTTAAGGCAATTGGAATTACATGTGTGTTTGTATGTGATTTGCATCTCTGTGTGTTGTATTTTCATGTGTGTGTGTATGTGTGTGTGTGTGTGTGTGTGTGTGTGTGCATGTGTGTGCAGGCATGCGCTTGTGCCATTACAAAGCTGGAGGACATATGCAGTGTAAGTCTGAAATGTGTCAGCACAATTACTTGCTGGTAGGTCAATGTTAAATAGAGTTAAAGAACAGGCAATGCACGATGGGCAGGCCCCCAGGCATGTGTAATACTGGAACTCCACTATGCCCCTTGTCTGAGCATGCCTCGGGTTGCCTTTTCAAGCCTCGCTTCCTGTCCCTCCAAAATATCATTATTGTGTTGAAATGTCCAATATTTAATTGTTCTTTGCTATCCATTTATCATGCCATTAAATCCATAACAGCTGTATACACCTGACACATATCTGATATTTACATCTAAATTGTCTAAGGTTAGAAAAGCATAAACATGTAAGTGTCCATGTATTCTGTCTGTATACAATCTAGTTGCAGTGCACTTCATATCGTATTTATAAAGTTGCATGATATGTATCCTATTTGGCACTCCAGAATATACACACAATATTGATACACACTCATGAATTCATTGGTAAGTGGCATTAAAAAACTACAAAAAAGCATTCAAAGGAATAAGGTACTAAAATGTGCTGTACAATGCATATATCCTGTATATCAAAAATAAATTAAGTATTACAAATTAAGCAAGTAAGTCAGCATTGAACCAAGCCAGAATTTTTTAAAGAATAGATTGGGCATTAAAAAGATAGATATCAAAATCAAGCCAATTTACAGACATATTGGCCCACATTACCTCACACAAACTAAACAAGCACTATTCCAAAGCAGACCAACCAAATATTTTCAAGATCAGTTCTATGTTTTTCATTTTAGTGTGAGTAAGTAAGGCAAATAAAAATACAAGGAAGAAACAGAACCTTTTAGTAAACTAATTCCTAATTGGTATATATAAATAATAATTGGTAATCAAAGCAAACAGGGAAATGTTAGCGTTTTAATTTCAATTTGACCAACAATATCAAACAATTTAATCGTTCATCTGTTCCTATTCCCTTTCAGATGCTGCCTTTGTAACATAATTGTCATGCATATTTAATTGTTCAAGCTATTGACATTCGCCACAAGTTCAATGTACAATTTGGTATGCCTGGCAATAATCAAAGTCATTATTCATTAATTATCTCAAGCACAATTAATGAAAGATGCTGATTAACTGGTCGCAAACATCTGCATAATTTCTAACACTTAATCACTTGTGAGAATTATTATGGCAAATGCAGAGGGCATGCAATAATCACCACTAAATTAAAACCTGAAGCATTCAACTTTCATTGTTTAATCAGCAAGGGCATCAAGGCTCTAATTGTGCTAAAATGCTTAAATAAGGAAATATCCTCATGGGCAAATTGTCCATATATAAAATTTAGAATTAATTATTCTTCAAGGCCATGAAGTGTATTTTCTTCTAAATGTGCACCCAACCCCCAGTTCTCTTCCTTCCTGTCAAGGCCTAAAAAACGCTAGTTCTGCCTGATTTCACTACTACTACACCAAGCCTGCACATTGTACACATTTCAAAGACATACTTGAGAGCATGATGTTAAGTAGACAGCTGTACCATGAGGAATCAAGTTTCAGCATCTACAAATCTTTCACCTATGATACTCATGATGCACATTATAAGTACATAAAGTGTAAATAGAGCGACCCTACTAATATGATTTTTAAAGCTAAAGCAGATTCTAGATGAATAATAGTTTTTGCGTGCTACACATGGGGCTGTACACCCCGCCCCCAGCCCCCAACAACAAAACACAAAGAACAAATGCAATGCAAATATGTCAAAGCAATCAAATCCTGCAGTGTGTTTTCTAAAACAAGACTCAGGCATAATTGGGTGTCCCAAAACCTCTCCAAAGTGGCCAATTTACTTTTTTTTAGCCAGTCACATGCTATTCTGTATGGGTTTTTTTCACTATCAACTATCACTATCATAATTTCTTATCAACATTTTCAAATGGACATACAAAGTTGTTATTGATTTTTTTGATACTCACCACCTGCCCCACCCCTTTGGATTTGCTAAATAAAAGCCCTGGCTTGTGTTTGTTAACACTGAACAACAAATATAAGTAAAGGAACATTAAAAACCGATAACTGCTCAAAAATGTAACCCCTGCTTATATGTGTCATGAAATGCAAGGACATACCATTTAACCCATATCCACCTAATGCATTATTCTGTATAAACACAGTGTATGCCAACCTTCAGTCTATCACTTCCCTCTTATTGGAAATGGAAAGGGAAATAAAAAATGATGTATCATTTGAAAGAGCATAAAATTATCTTTATTTTGATGTGTTATCCCCAATCACAATTTATGAAAATGAGAAAATGTGTATTTGTACATAATTTATGATAATACATAATTTGTGGAGATATGTTGTCTGTCATCAGTAATGTTTCAATATAAACATTTTAACAAATTAGCGTTATTATATACAAATATGTGTATAAATTATGTACAGATAAATTCTTACAATCTACATTTACATGTAATGTAACCATTTTGAAATTTGACGTGAAGAGTTTCAATTCATTGAGTTCATATCATTCTCTGTAATGTCACAAGTTAATCTCATTCTTCATTTTGTTATTAGTTTTCAAATGTTTTTGCCGTTTGTTTGTCGTGTCTGTTGGGATCATCATAAGCAAACTTCTATTAATGGAAGCCGATAAAACAAGGATCAGGACCCATACGCACTTCACATACCGAAATGAAAACTGTGTCAACACATTGAACGTGGCTAGTGGTTTCAATGTCCAACGCTGGCCACGGCGACCGGGGTTCGATTCCCCGGCCGCACCAGAGTCGACTGTGACCAGGAGTGCCCCAGGGAGGAGGGAGGGAAGCCGGCAAGACGTTCACTGCGCACAGGAGTTACGGTGGTCGGGTGCCGAGTTACGGTGGTCAGAGGAGATGATACTTTGCCTTAGTCGCAGCCGGTCACAGGGCTACGGCAGCAAACTCATAATACGGGGGGAGTGACTTGAAAATAGCGGGTTTAATTGGCTACCAAATTGGGAGAAAAATGGGAGATCTGAATCTGAAAAATCTGAAACACATTGAACGTGCCCTTTACAAGTACTAGCAGTTTCCATTCACTTTGGTGTGTGGGGCAAATCCACATGGAACCTTCTGCCATTGTCTAGAGCAGTGGTTCTCAACCTTTTTTGTGCTCTGTACCACTAAAATATTTTCAACAATCCCCAAGTACCCCCTACCCATAATATATATATAGGCCTATATATACATATATAGGCCTATATATACCTATATATACATATATATATAGGCATATACCTCACGTGTAAGCAGCCAACACAGATATTTTGATTTAAAAAAAACCATTTTATTAAGATTCACCATTAATAATTACAAAAGATATTTTGATAAATAAAAAAATTATAATTTAAGATTCATCATTAATAATTACAAAACAAAGCCAGCAAATCTGCAGGAAATAAGAGCCCAGGGTCTGGCATCTAACATTTCAACTTGAAATGCTTTTCACCAACAAGCAGGTTAACATTTTATGGCTGGCATTAACTGATTTTGACTTGAGCTTTGGTTGGTTCATTTTAAAAACACGTTGTCTTAATTTTGATGGCCTTATATATAATATTATTTCAACATTCATTATTCTTTTTTATTTTATTTATTTATTTATTTATTTATTTTGCAAAATACAATTAATTTATATTTATTTGGAGGTTTCAAAAGTACCCCCTGCAATTCCCCCACGTACCACTAGGGGTACGCGTACCCCCGGTTGAGAAACAATGGTCTAGACCAGGGGTCACCAACCTTTTTGAAACTGAGAGCTACTTCATGGGTACTGAGTCATACGAAGGGCTACCAGTTTGATACACTCTTCTGAAATAACAAATTTGCTCAGTTTGCCTTAAGTTATATATTATTATTAATGATAAATGATACTCATCTATGTGAAGACACTGATCACGTTAATGATTTCTCACAATAATTATCAACAATGACTTGATAATATCAATATTCAACACTTTATTTCTATTAATCTCAGCAATTGTTTAAATTTTCAGATGATCACTTCTACTACATTTCATAGGAAAAATGTCCCATTTTCACTAGCCATTGACAAACCCTTTTAACACATTTTTTAGAACAGGCCTGCGGGCGACTCATGTGGTTCTTGGGGGCGACCTGGTGCCCGCGGGCACCGTGTTGGTGACCCCTGGTCTAGACTCTAGAGCATTGTCTACTGCTTTCCTGTAGCTTATACCTATCAAGTTCGTTGATAGAGACTCTCTGAAGTCGCACAATTTCATATTTGTATTATGAGCGGTATTGTAAACAATGCAAGCATTTAGGAAAGCGATGTACCAAATAATTTTATAGTACCACTTTAGTGACTTTGTCTCTTGTAACAGGCAAAAGTCTAAACCTCCCATGTGTTTGTTATATAATTATATAATATTTGGTCATTGCACCTCAACATGCATTTCAATTTCTTTCAATTTCTGCTACAGGAAAATCACGTAGTTCGGCGGATATGGATTAATTAACCAAATATAGACGATGTGATATTATGGCATCAGATAAGTTTAACCATAAAATACTTTTAATTTTTCAAATGCTTTGTTGAGTTCTTCATTTTGTTTGTGTGTGAGTGGGTGTGTGATTGGCTGTTCATTTGATGTGTATATGGAACAAACATTTATCTCAAAATTGGAAAAGTGTCAGTATTTTGTAGACTTAAGAGTCAGACCTGGACACAGGTGCCAACTGTTAAATTTCATATTTGGTTGTTTGGGTCATGTACACAGGCTTGTAGTCTGTAGTCTGCAGATGGCAGGCCCGGCTGAGAGAAAACCCTCACAGCTTGCGAGATATTGCTCAGTTTCAGTCATAACTGGAAAACTATCAATATAGAAAATACACTTATTTGTAGTACAAGTTATTTAAAAGAACAAGTTTGTTGAATAGATTTTTAGGTATAGTATATTTATATTTATTAACAAATGCAATGTTATTTTATGATGCTATTTTGTAATACATTCTATACTCTATGCATTTTCAATTCAAATAATGTACTGTGTGTGTGTAGTGTGTATGTTTATGTACATCAGCTAAAGCGCGTTGTGGTTATAAAGATATGGTTTTGTTCTTCGGCCAGGTTATGGTTTCTGTCTGAGAGTGCTCTGATGGTAACCCTGGGTTCAGTTATGGTCTGGGGTTTCAGCAGTGCCATGCAATTACACAGCGGAGGAAACCAATTTTACAGGTCAAACATCTTTGAAAAACCTTTTTGTTTTCCTTGCTCTTTAAGGAATTGCGGGTTAATCACTGGCATCGGGGTGAAGTTTGAATGAACTTATAGGGAAGTGGTCGTATTACTGAGTGGTATCAACACTGTTTTAATTTTAATTTGACAGATGTTATCATTCATTCATCTCAATAATAACTGAATAAGGTAGTGACAACTATACCGTGATGATACACGATTCTTTACACAGCTGCATATTTCAATTTGCTCGCTTGGGATAGCACCTCTCCCTGTATGCAGTCTATGGGCCATATTTGAATGATGCAAATGCAGTCAGAAAATACTAGTGCAAGTGCAAGCACAGATCAAAAAGAGGCTTATCCTAATCAGTTTGGTATTTTAGCGATACGACAGCATTTGGCATACATGTCACACAGCAAATCTGGGTGGGGTTAAAGTGTATAATGAGTTGAAGGTGTGGTGAAGGTAAATGTGTACTGACCGTATTTCCTTGAAATAAGCGGTTGTGTCATGCATCTGTATTTTCCCTATGTTTGTTCATTGTGCTCACACTGGCTTTATCCTGAATCTCCTATGAGAGATGAACTTTTCAAGATGATGTCATAAAGTTAAAAATAATCATTCCACATGAATAGTCATTTAGTCCTGCAGTACCTTATGCTTACTGGACCGAAAACTGATGTTTTATTTAAGAAAACTGTTTGCAAGAAGGTTTTTTCTCTGTCATATTCTGTGGTACCAACCGTACAGCAACACCGCAGAGAGAGATAAATGATTGAAAAGAAAAGTGTGTCCTTATAGCCTTCAAAACTGTTTTGTGAACAATTTTCGTGTATTTTTAACTTTTCAATCTTGAGATGAGCTTTCCATGAGCAACCAATGGCAGATGATCAATCTTACCTTTTAATATCCAATTCAGAGAACAGACAGGCAAATTTCACTCAAAAGGAGAGGCGGGAAAATGCTTTGACACTGTTTGATTGCAATATGCTGAACCGCATCACTTTGCCTTGCCGGTTATTACAGTACATTTCCACAGTTTAAAAAACTACAAATACGAGGGTCCAGCTTAAGAATCAGAAGCACACAATAAACACCACAGACAAAATTGATACCTGCAGTTTTGTCAGTCCTCCAGAAATCCATACCAGAAATCATACTCAGCAGTAGGCCTTTTGCAGCTCTTTCTAAATGAAAGACTTAGAGTAGAGCTGTTGCAAGACACCTTTAGAAACAAACTGTTATACTAGCAAATACATGACTTGCCTATAGTTACATTTTAAGTCTATATTACATTCACAAAGCATTACAAGCCTAATAAATCTAATAAATGATTAACTATAAGAAAATCTACCTAACTAATCAGACCAAAATTCACCCAAATTCACCAAATTCACCATGATTTTAACTATCCATGGTACTCTTGAGAACAATTCAAACAAATGGGAAAAGTTTAGTAACTAAAGCAAATTCTCAGGAAATACCGTGGCCTGGATTCAACATCATTCCATTCATGTTATGGAATATTTTCTATAACTTTTACTCATTGACTTAGATTAAAATGCGAGTGTTCTTTTTTCCTTCATAAAAACAGTTTGCATTGTTCATTTTGGTGATTGTTGAACTGTGTTTGGGGATGTTTAAAAGTTTTAGAACACCCCCATTTTCCAGTTTTTACAGAAATTTAAGCAGTTCAAGTCCAGTAAATAACCTGAAATGGTACAAAGGTAAGTGGTAATGTAAGCATGGGCACAAGGGCCTGGTATCTAACACAGACTATGCCAGTACAATTGCCCCAAGCCTGGGGAAGGGAGGAACTTCACTCAGCAGGACTATGAATAGTATATAGATGTATTAAAAGGAATGTCTTATTTCGGAATGTGCAATTTTGCATGGCACTGACATGTGAAGTAACATTTCACGAATATATAAAAGATTAATGTGTTTTACACATTTTAAGCATTTAGCAGACACTCTTATCCAGAACGACTTACAAGATGTACAAGATGAGCCCCTAGGAAACATATTTTCTATTTTTCTATTTTCATATTTATTTTTATTTATTTCAGATTTCTCTGCATGACAAACATCTTAAAATTAGAAATATCATTTGATTTCAGAAGAAGGTATAAATGAACCATCTTTTCCCACACTATCAGAAATTGGCAACAGTAAGTTAACTAGCTTTTCAGACTCTTCTAACTAGTCTGAGAAAGACCTAGCTAGTTATCATGCTGGCTACCAAGCTAATCATACACGGGTCATTTCTCACCCCTTATGTTCTGTCTAAATTCTTTCCAGACTGGAATCCTGAAACAGCGTGCATTATCGGTTTTGAATATATATATTTTTCATGTGTCAATGGATTTTAATAAATACTTTTTGACATGTCTGACATAGGTGGTACAGAAGCTACAAAGATCTACACAGTGAATGCACTGACCACTGAAGGTCTACCGACAAGAGTCTAAAGGCATGGCATTGCCAGGGACATCACAATACACACATCCCAGTCAACAAGTGCAATTGCTTCCTCATCAATTCAGAGTAATAACACAAATTTAAGCTATTTTCGTTTCAACTCATCAACGTTTTTTTTTTTTTTTTTCATTAGACTGCTTGTTTGAATTATTTATACATATCTTGAATAGAACTGCAGTTGCTATAGAAATCATTTGATTAGGTAATGTTATGCTAGTCAAAGAGCTTGAGAGATTCCACCTTTTCATAGCAGGTCTAATCAGCTGGCATTGAACGTGGCCCAATATTTTTCCCTATCATAACTGAACACATAACTGAACACACAGGATTATTTTCCTGTATCGCGAAATCAAGACCAAGTCCATACACTGAAATTTTCAGCTCTGATCAGCTCGTTTTCAATCACACAGGGAGGTCATCTGGCACAAGAATAAAGATGTCTTCTAAATGATCTAAAATAAGAAAGTTACCATATAAATACAAAGTTCAAATTGAAAGATGTCCTATCCTCTGTGATAAAATAATATCAATGATGAATATTTCCTGTTGTATTAGCTTTCTGAAAAGGAAATCAGTGAAATTGTTGACCGTCACTAGTTCCTGAAATAATGGAAATACAGGTTTCAATGAGTATGTTATTTTAATAATCAACTGTTGCACCAACATCAGCCCCATGATGTTACCCTCAAGGATAGGGGTGGCCAACCCTAGTCCTGGAGATTACTGTAAATCACCTAAAATCTGCACATGACTGTGTGCCTCTTAGTGTCAATGGCACATTTTTGAATGCTATGAAGATCCTTTGTTGCTAGGCATCTGCCATTACCCGGTTATGAAGTGCCACTCCTTGGCTCCTGGTTACCTGGTTGTGAAATTGTTCTAATTCACCTGGCCTCCTATTCACCTCAGACACGAATGAGCACAGGGGCTCCAGGCACAATTTATTCAAGCAAGACGTGATTTGGAACTACGGGCAAATGGTTGTGCTTTTGCTGTGACCCCATTCCCTCACCCCTGGGAAACCTGCAGTACTAGATGCCATATGTTTGTGATGCAGACATGCATAACTCTATAGGCTCTGTAATACAGCATTTACTGTACACACATCTGGGTCTTTCAGTATTAATTTATTGTACATCATCAGAAAAATATAAAATGGAGGCTATTGTGATGCATTATAAGAATGTTTGTATAACATACCAGCATGCATGCTTTGTTTACTTCATGGATTGTTTCACCATGTCTTGAATTTTATATTAATATCCGATTGGAAGGAATTTAATTTGTTCCTACTCACAAATTTTACATATACATTTTCATAAAGTTTCCAGATTACCCACAATCCATACCTGGATTATGTGCCATTCCAGCATGCCCGAAAATAATACTCTGACTAATAATAAATCTCTGACATGAATAACATGTACTGTAGTATATCCCCACTGCCACCTGCCCGGCTTGATTACACACACACACACACAGATTACACACACACACACACACACACACACACACACACACACACACACATACATACACAGACCATTCCCTTCAGTTTATCAACTCCAATATCCCCCAAAGTGTGTAAAGTGCAAACACAGTCTGGTAAAAAATTCTTACCTTCCCCGAAGTTTCATCCTGTTGCGCCCATCTCAGGAAAATAAACTGAAAATAAAATAAAAGTTGAATTGAACAGCTTGATACTGAATGCATAAGTAATGCTATTATGCAAAGGGGCTCATAAATAGAATTTGTTGCATTTTAAAGGTGTGCCACAATCATGGTAGCCATGGTTACCAGTACAGCCACTGAATATTGGCTACTGAGTGGTAGATACACCTTGGTGTTTCAATGAATGCATGTGCAGTTGGGTTGGGATAGCTAAAAAAATATTATTTATTTTACCAAACTGTGACTGAATAGGCCTGGCTGGTTATACATAATTGAGATGGTGATGTGATAAAGGTGTGAAAGTGTATTGGCCAATCAGGGAACAGACAGAATACCATCTGGTGGTAAAGCTTGCATTTAAAATTTGCACTCTCATCTCATTTATGTCTACTGATGCCAATACAACCTTAGCACTTTTACTTTTTCCAGCCAACCAGAATAAACAAAAATATATTAGTAAATATGACCTTGCATCTAAACCCAAAATAATACATCAGGCATTAATAATTCAGAGGGATTTGTTACAATTCAAAACTACTGCGAATACATTGTAATCACACAACATTCATTCATCAAATGCTTGTTGAAGGGTTTTCCAGGTTAGATTATGACAGAATACCAAAAGGCTTTACTGACAAAGTAGTGCATTTTACCTTTGCAATAAACCTAATTAATGGAGGACGTCTGGGTTTGGGGAATCCTAGCTCAGTGGAAGGTGAAGTCACAGGGGCATAATTTAATTACTGATGGAGTGAGTTTGTTGAAATGAATGAAACCATCATGGCATTCTTGTCAAAGCTGCTGAACAAATGAACAATTCTGATATGAGTATTAACAGTGTAATAAAAGTCATCTCAGGGTATTTCCTACTAAATGCATTAGCAGATGCTGCTGTGAACACATGCGCCTGTGGACACACATTACGGTATGTGATTAGGCACTTATTCAACCAAAAGGGAAAATATGTTTTGGGCTATTGCAGATTCTTTTTTTTTTAAAGCATTTTCTCCCCTGGGTGCACTTTAATTTCAGGAGTAAAGAGGCAGCAGAGAGATTGTATCAACATACTCTCTTTCCTTAGTTCTGTGGTGTGATTCTCATATAGCGGCAGAAATGAAATAAGGGAATGTGTTTGGTTAGACACTCCAAGCAATAAACCATACCACCTGTATCCTTCACTGCCAGATGGCTGAGGCTAAGACGAGCTGGGTCTGGTGGTTACTTGTAGGAGTGATATGTCCTGGAAACACCCAGGTTATTGCTAGAAGGGGGATTGTGTGGGCATTGTGGGGCAGTATTTTCTCTGACCAAGTATAAACCAAAGTGCCTGTGCAGCAATGAAGATGACAAGATGTACACGATGCTGCCAATCAGATTTGTATATTTTAAATAGAAAGATGTTGATATGAAATTTGCACAGAGTGCCAACCCTGACAGTTGAAGCAGTGTCACATGTTAATCATTGCAGATTAATTTAAATTAGTCAGTGAGTTTCAAAAGTAGACAAGCAAAAAATGTATGTGAGTTTGACAATTATCTTCCATCTGTCATGAGATTTAATAATCAGTGTTCTAATAACCACTCAATGTTCAAATAGTTGAACTACAGTATATAGGCCAAGGCCATTTGACTGCCCACCCCCAGGTTACCAAAGTGTTTCCTTTATTATATATTACCTATATACGTGTGTAAGAATTAAACCACGCCAGGCTGTGCATTCTCAGGATATACAGTGGGTATAAAAACTATTCACCCACTTTGACATTTTTCAGATTTTATTTTCTTATTTCATGGATTTAATTGTGATTTCTTGCCACTGAAAAATCACAAAAACACAAAATACTCTACAATGTCAAATAAAAAAACAACAACAAGCTGTTTCTTAATTAATAACAAATACATATTCACACAAGTATTCACAGATATAGACAAATCTTGGATGAAAACCTGCTGCAGTCTGCAAGAGACCTGGGACTTGGCAGAAGATTTCAATTCCAGCAGGAGAATGACCCAAAGCATACAGCAAAAGCCACATTGGAGTAGTTTAAAAACAAACAAAATAACAATGTCCTGGAGTGGCCCAGTCAAAACCCAGACCTCAATCCCATTGAGAAGCTGTGGAAAAATTAGAAAATTGCTGTTCACCACCAGTCCCCATCCAACCTGATGGAGCTTGAGAAATTCTGTAAAGAAGAATGGGCAACAATTACAATGTCCAGATGTGCAAAACTGGTAGAGACCCAAATAGACAACTGTAATCATTGCGAAAGGTGTTTCTACCAAGTATTAAGTCAAGGGGGTGAATACTTATGTAATCAATTATTGTCTATTGTTTTTTATTTGTAATTAATTAAGAAAAATCTTTACAGTTGATTGAGTTTTATTTATTTGACACTTTTGTGTATTTTGTGTTGATCAGTGGCAAGAAATCACAATTATATCCATGAAGTAAGGAATAAAATGAGAAAAATGCCAAAGGGGGTGAATACTTTTTATACCCACTGTATATGCACGCCTAGGGTGGAAGTAGAAGTGTACAGATGCTGGCATTAGCTGAAGTAGATATTGATTGAGGAGAATTAATAATTGGGGGCCTGGAGCATTTCTGATGTTGTGGTAGGACAAATAATAAGGAGAAGCAGAAAATGAAGAAGACAGGGAAGAACCCAAGTTTGGGGCTCTTAATTGTGTGGCTGTGTGAAGTTGCATCTGAAATCTGTGTGTTTACATGAGGTCAGAGGGTAGAGAAGTTCATGTTTGTACGGACTAACAGTCTGTGGCCATTGTAGGTATTTCTGTGGGAGACCCTGAAAAGTGTCAAACTCTCGGTGCTGTATAGGTATGGGTTATGCCCCATCAACCCGTAACTTGGCGGATGACATGCCTATATATAGGGAGTATAAATATTATATACCCACACACACACTGACAGACATAGAATGTGAATTCAAAAAAATAATAGCAAAGACTATTAACGTTTCATGCACAAGTGAGAAAAAATGTATTAAATGTGGAAAGCCACACCATGACCTACATGGGGATCAATAATTAGCAACCTTGAAAAGGAAAAAACAAGGAAAAATCAAACACTACTCATGTGTTAAAGGACACAAAGGGTCACTCACTGAAAATAATCAATATTTACCTCATTAATATAATTTCACATGTATTTCTAATTAAAGCTGGGATGTAATTGTAAGTACTGCAGGAGACACAAATAAGCATCTGAAGATTACACTTAAGAAAAAAATGGAAAGGGTATTGAGTACAAACCAATTAGTTGGGCCCTTAAAAGCAGAGTAACAACTGATCAGGGTTTCGTATCACAGCCTTTCCTTGGTTGTGTTTCATCAGAAAACAACTCAAGAAACTCCTACCCTATGCTAAACCAGAACAAAAACAATATATTATGCAATAAAAGATGGCTTTCAATTATTTCGCTAATTAATTGGGAGTGAACACAATTTCAGAAGGCAAAGAGATGGAATAAGTTGAACATAAAATGGCTCTGATATAGCAACTTCGTACGAATGCCTATCGCATTTAGATTATACAGGGTAAAGGGAAAGGTGGCACAATATCAGGCCAATTGTGAAATGGTGATGAAATAATTGAAGTTGTTGACCTTTGTTAATAATTACACAATTACAAATATGAACACAGTTGTGACAGAGCTATCATGTAGGCCATACCTTGAAAAGCTATACTGTATTTCATTGCCCAACACTAAAGCCAAGGCAAGCAATCAAGCATATTTAGCCATTCTCGTCTGGGACAGAAGAAATGATTACCTTGGAGTTTTTTACTGTGCTCGGCCAGGGGGAAAATGAACCGCAGTACTCATCAGCTCCTTGCATGAGCAAGTGACTTTGGAGGCAGCTGACCAAAACCAGAACCATAGGTTACCTTTGAATCCATTAGCACTGTCACATCAGCCCATTTAAGCCAGGATACAGCAATAACCATAAAACAGGCACAAAAGAGGTGTTGTTATGCGCATTCTGCAAAAAGGTCAGCCAGCGAAGGTGAAGGTATAAGCACAGTCTCCCAACACCGGGTGCTGAATCTTTAAAAATAATGGCCTTGTCTGACTTGTCACGTTGTAATCCCGCTAACCTTGGGCGAAAGTTAAAAATGCACTGGGGGCTTTTCTTTGAGACAGTAATACCCATGGATTTGGTTGGATGAGCCAAGCTTTTAAGCATGCTTGCTACTTTCAACACATTAGTTGGGGTTCACATTCAAAATAGGCATTGCAGCAACTTAGAATTAATTTAAATTAGTCTCTATGATAGAGTGCAAAATAATTGTGAAGTGAAATTCCACAAATTTGATAGAATAGCCTTTGGTGCCAATTAAGAACCACATTTGATTAAATACAGCTGCCACCTTACTTTTAAAACAGGTTGTGTCTTTAAATATGATGACGAAAAGGTGTAGATATTTTAGTTACAACAGGATATATTGTTAAAATCAAACTCTTTTTGAATTATTTTAATCAAAATTTTTCAGTTTGGCAAGTTTATTTTGATGATTGCTGAATTCGCCAAACTGTGTTGGTGAAGGAAAAAAACCAGTTGGACAAATGTTGGTCTTGTTGTTCTTAATTAAATATGGAGCAATGGCACCTCATATTACACACAGATATATCTTAAATGTTTTGTGTAGTGACCTGAGCCCCATAAACACTGAAAGTATTTATGAACTATGGTGACCTAAATGACCTATGTTTTAAATAACATCTATGATGCTACTGTATTCAAAAGATGAGCCTAGATTTCCTGGATTGCCTGTTGTTATCATAAAACATTCTTATGTCCATTCCTATGGCATTACTCCTACTACAACTACAGTACAACAACTGCTACTATCACCACCACAATAACTACGACTACAATAAAAACAACTACCATGACAACTACTATGACTACTTTTACTTCTAATAATGCAATAATAATAATAATAATAATAATAATTATTATTATTATTATTATAATTATAATTATTATTATTATTATTATTATTATTATTAATAATAATAATTAAGTGTGAGGGATTGGACAAACAGGTGATGCATCTCCAGTACTCCTGCTGAGGTATCACTGATTGTGGGGTATTTGGGGTGGGATTATGGACAGAGGATTTCAGCAGGCTCTACTCTGCAGGTCTTTGTCCCTCAGGGACACTGACTGCACTCAGTTGCTTCCTGCTCTCAACCCCTTATCATCTCTCCCACTTCCTGAGCGGAAGCACTGTCTTTCAAATGTCCTTTTATATATTGCATGCATGTTTGCACATGCATGTATAAATCAGTTCAATTGGGTCCATTGGAACTACATCTACTTGCATAGGTACATGTTAAAGTTCCATGCACGTGTTCTGGACAACTGTCAGGTATATCAAAGCTTTAGTTCTTATGGGCTTGTCCCCAACCCCCCCCCCCAAATAAACATCCAAATTTGGAGTGAATGAATGGTGATCATCGCTTGTTCTTTAAAAAAATATAAAAGGTGGCCATGTCCGTAGAAAGGTTTTTTTCTTTACTGACCCAGAATGTCAGTATTTGCTTACATAATTCACATGTCCCTGATCCACCCAAAGTCCCGCAACCCACACCGTCACATCCTGATTTTCAATGAGCCCAAAAGACAAACAAAAATAAGAGCAACTAAGAGGTTTCACTTAGGAAACCATTGTTTTGTAGATTACAGAATCCAGCCCGCAAAAAGAACAAACATCCTGCTTTGATATCCTCACTTCACAGAAAACAAAACAAACAACCACAAATAAAATAATCATCTTGAAAACATGAGAGGGAAGCATGAGAGTGCTCGGAGCAGCTCAGCGGTCTGTATTAGGATGAGGCTCGGGGTGCGGCGGTTTGTCGTTACAGCCCCCCTTTAGTGTTCGCATGGACTCCCCCCCCCCCCAACCCGGGCGCTGTCACGTGCGTTTAGGCATTCCTTGTCACGCACACACCCCCATGCTCCGCGGCCTGTGTCGTGCTGCTGCCAGCTGCTGTCTGACAAGTACATCTGTCATTATGCTTATGTGGCGGACGAACTTCTCACTCCGTGCCCTTCACAACGCGCCCGGACATGTCCGCCCATGCTGCGGGGAGTGTTGAGACTGAATCGGCTGAATGTGGGACCGGTAGGAAAGAGATGAGCACCAATTCAATGTGAAGTACTTTTGAAGCAGAGATCCTACGTCAATGCAAAGCTAACATCATACCAGGCAGTAATATGTGTTTAGCTGAACTGGGAATAAATGGCATTTTTTTGTATCATTCAAAGTGATATTTCAGGTCACATATTTTTAAACTTTGAAAAGTTACATGTTTTGTATGGCTTTATGTGTCTTTACCCACATTTCTCACATAATTTTCTTAATAAACTCTTGATGTTATTTATTGAAATAAATACAGTACACAGCCCAACAGAAATCTAATTCTGGAAATTTAAGGCAAAGCACAATGTGGTTAGAGATATGCTGTACACACACTCTCTGTAGGTAGAAGGTAGTAAAAGGTAAAAAAATAAGAAGCATTAAGAGTGTATTACTTTTACAAAGGATGCCTGAAATCCTGTGGTGCAGAAATATTTTGGTTTAAAAAGTTGAGTGATAAGTCATATATGCTTCTTGCTTCATTACCATTGTAAATAAACTGCAATATTTTCTGGCATTTTCTGGCATCCAAAGCCCAGGATAAAACCTTTAAAAGCCAGACCTGTTGTGGTTCTTCAGAATGAAAATTTTGTGGGAGAGATAAACACATTGAAAAACAGAAGCAGACTGAATTTATAAAAAAGGGCAACAGTATCACAATACTGCCATCTGCTGGAGAATAATTTATTCAACACAGATAAGTACAAAAATACACTTTTGGAGAGCTTAAAATACAGAATAGTTGATCTAATTGTACTTAAAGGCATGTTACTCTTCACAGGGAATTTGTAGGACTAGCAGTAATACCATAATTACACAACCCATTAATAACAGGAACAAATATAAATATTAAATAAAAGATATACATGATCTAACAACAGTCAACCCCAACAACAACCTATAGCACATTGTAACTCTGACTCACAATTAAGTGCAAGTGCCTGTTTTTTTATAGATCACATACACAGATTGGTGTATGTGAAGTAAAAAAATCTACCTGCCATAATGTGTTTGTCAAGAAATAAGTAACACATTTGTATTTGTAATCAAAGTTACAACAAATGTTGATTGAATGCAGGCCTATGTATTCAAAGTATTAATGCCTACAAGTGACAGGGTACTATCTTTTTAATAAATAAATTTAAAAAATATATACATATACAGTAGACTCCATTTTTATTCACACCCTTGATAAAGATGAACAAAAGAGATATAAAATAAACTATATAAGTAAAGAGCTTTATTTTATGCTCACAAAATTCAGAAAATGATATTCCTTTATTCCTTTAATTATAATGCATTGGTGATTGAACAGTTTACAAATTGGAAATGTTTTCCCAGAAAAATCAAGAATCACAAATATTCACACCCCTGTTATCAGTACTTTGTGGTTCCTCCTTTGGCCATTATAACAGCAAGTAGTGCTGTACAAGGTTATAGAACCTCTTTGGGGGGATCCTCAACCATTCCTTCATGCAAGTTCAAACCACAAATGTTCAATTGGATTCAGGTCTGGAGACTGAGATGGCCACGTCACGACATTAGTCTTGTGCTCTGTCAACCATTTCTTAGTTTCTTCGGATGTATGTTTGGATGTTTGGGTCCCCCACAGCCCTGTCAGCTACTGTTCTATCATCCCTTTCCCCTACTGATACCTTCTCTCAGCTACCTGTTGAGGAAGCCTCATCGACTCTGCTATCCTCTCTCTCCTCCTCCTTTGATTCACTCTGTCCTCTCTTCACAAGACCTGCTCGTCTCCTACCCCCCAGCCCCTGGCTAACTGACTGCATTCGTGCTGACCGACTCAAACTGTGAGCGGCAGAAAGGAAATGGAGAAAATCCAAATCCCCTGTTGCCTTGACTGACTTCCATACTCTCCTGGCTATCTTTTCCTCTAACCTCTCCTCTGCTAAGTCTACATTTTTATTCTCCAAAATTCTATCTTCTGCTTCTAATCCATGCAAACTCTACATTTTCCTCTCTCTTAACCCCCGACCCACCTCCTCTCTAAACGCGGATTATTTTGCATCCTTCTTTTTCAAGAAAGTCAATGATATTCGCATTCCTTCTCCCCAACCTCTCCCGCACCTAACCCCCCTCACCCATCTTACTACCCAAACCTCTCACCTCCCTGTCTTCCTTCTCAACCCCTCCCTGACTCTGACATCTCACAACTTGTTCACTCCCACCATCCTCTCACTCATCACCTGCCCTCTCAACCCAATTCCAATTCCAACTCCTCTCTGAATCCTGCTGTCATTTCTAACTACCGACCTGTCTCTCTCCTCTCATTCCTATCCAAGACCATAGAACGGGCTGTATATAATAAACTGTCTCTCTATCTCATAGAGAATGACCTGCTTGATCCAAACCAATCTGGCTTCAAGGCAGGCCATTCTACGGAAACTGCTCTGCTCGTGGTCACTGAGGCTCTCCACTCAGCAAAGTCTCAATCACTCAGCTCCGTCCTCCTCCTCCTCGACCTATCAGCTGCATTCGACACTGTTGACCACCAGATCCTGCTCTCATCTCTCGCCGAGATGGGAATCATTGGATCTGCACTGGCATGGTTTAAATCATACCTGGCTGACCGGTCCTACCAGGTGGCCGGGATAGGAGTCCTGCAGGGCTCCTGGTCCAGGCCTTGGTGATCTCACGTCTGGACTATTGCAATTCTTTGCTGGAAAGCTTACTGGCCTGTACCATCAAGCCACTGCAACTAGTGCAGAATGCCGCTGCACGTTTAGTCTTCAACCAACCCAAATTCACACATGTCACCCCACTACTCTCCTCTCTGCACTGGCTTCATATTGCAGCATGCATCAAGTTTAAATCACTGGTGCTGGGTTATCAAGCTGCTAGGGGAAATGCTCTCTCCTACCTCCAGACACTCATCACACCCTACACTCCAGCCAGACCCCTCCACTCTGCCTCCTCTGGCAAACTGACTGTTCCATGCCGCCGGGCCCCAGGCAGCCGCTCCTCAAGGTCTGACCTCTTCTCTGTCCTGACCCCCAGTGATGGAATGATCTTCCGTACTCGGTCAGGACCGCGGAATCACTGGCCATCTTCCACAAGAGACTCAAAACCCACCTCTTCACACTCCACTACCACTGACTCTGTATATTAACTAATTCTCATCAGCACTGAATTCATGTTTAATACTGTATTTAGTATTTATGTTTGATAATATATATAATAAAAATTAAAAATCTAAATCCCTGGTGTTACAGGCATGGTATGCAGCTACCAACAATGATGTCTATTGCTGTACTACTACACTGATCTCTACGAAAAATTATTGATCTTACCATGTATAAATGCACATCTTGTAAGCTGCTCTGGATAAGAGCATCTGCTAAATGCTAAAAATGTAAATGTAAATGTTTGGGATTGTTGTCTTGTCGGAAGGTCCATCTGTGGCTAATGTGCAACTTCTTGGCAGAGGGAACAATGTTTTTGGACAAAATGTCCTGGTACATGCTGGAGTTCATAGTTCCATCAACTTTAATAAGGGCCCCAGGGCTGGGGCAAAACAATTTTACTGTGGATGCAAAACAACCCCAAAACATTAAAGATCCACCACCATGTTTCACCATAGACATGAGGTGCTTTTTAACATTATTTACATTCTTTGGACGCCAAACATAACGCTGATGTGTATGTCCAAAAACTCGAACATGGTTTCATCTGACCACAAGACATGATTCCAATTGTAGTCCAGATGTAATTTGGATGTAAAGATGCTTTTTCAGTGAATTGTCTTTAAAACAAGCTTCCATCTTGCAACCCTGCCATAAAGGCCATTGTCATATAGGTGTCGTCGAATGGTAGGTTTAGGCACCTGCAACCCTAAGATGCCAGGTTGTTTTTGAGATCTTGAACTGTGACCCTTGGACTTATTTTTGCCTCTCGAACCATCCGTCTCACTATACGTGGGGGCAAAATAGACTTGTGTCCTCTATCTGGCAGGTTAGCCACTGCTCCAGTGATCTTAAACTTCCTAATAATTGACAGTGCAAAGCAGTATCTTTATTTTTAGTGATTTTTTTGTTGCCATCTCCTGATCTGTAGAGGTCAATTACCTCTTGTCTGATGCTTTCAAGGAGTTACAGGTACTCCTCACTTAACGACCGCGCGGACTTACGACCAGCTCTCCGACCAGTCGGTATTGTACGCTGTATGAGAACTTTGGTTGTGGTGTCTCAGCGTCAAGCATCTCATCTCACATCACTCTTTCAGTCTTGTTCCAAGTCGCATCACTCATCTCGCATCTCCAAGACTACATATTTCGTCTATACATTTTTGCTGATTGTATTTTTATGTTCTGTAATATGTAGCCTAATAGTTATGCAAATTAAAACAAAGTTCTCAAGTTGGAGTTTCCTTTAGACCTTTTCTTTATTCAGAATAAATAAAAACAATTAACTGTATTTACAGTATTCAAACCTAAGTAATGTATATTAGATCTGATTTCCTCTATTCTGTTTATTACAGTATACAGTACACTACTGTATAAACATTTAAAAATATACAAAAAATGTTATAAATGGTGCAAAGATGACATTAAAACAATAAATAAAGACGGTTGACACAAACCCACTAACAGTTCAGCATGCTTGAAATATCGGTAAGGGGCGGCTCTTCGCTTATCGACCAATTCGCTTAACGACCTAGTTGTAGGAACGGAACTCGGTCCTTAAGTGAGGAGTACCTGTATTTGCCTTTCACCATGATGATGGCTGACCACAGTATTTTAAATGTGTGTTCCCTCCTTTTTATACCCTAGGGAAACAGGAAACCATTGTAGGCCACTGTATAGTTCCATAACCTTCCAATTAACTTCAAATAAGTTATATATTTATTAAGATTTGTTTTTGTTGGATTCAATTTAAAATAAATGTTAGGGGTGTTAATAATTGTGATCTAGATGTTTTCTGGAAAAAAATATATTAATAAAACAAAACATGTTTTTCTGAACAATGGTATTAGTTTATTTTAGAATTTTCTGCATTTTTGAGCATACAATAAAGCTCATTACTTATATAGTTTATTTTATACGACCTCTCTTGCTTATCTTTATCAATGGTATGAAGAAGAGTCTACTGTATATATATATATATATATATATATATATGCTATACTTAAATGTTAGGAAAGTGAATATTATCAAGTATTTCAGGGAAAAAATGGAGCAAAGATGTCTATTACTATGGACATGTGAACATGGGAGAGAATTCATTGATCAGCCAGCTCACGCTCCAGCTCCTGCTTTGCAGCAGGTCAAATGGAGTTCAGTAGGTGATTCTCCAGAGATGCCCCATTTATTTTTCATAACTATTGAGCCACTCGATTGGAAAAACAAAACAAAATCTTTATGATACATAGACTAAAATAATTTGCACTCTGGCATGACATGACATTAACATTAAAAAGAAGATTGAAAAAAATCTATTGGAAAATGTAGTGCAATTGGTGTTCTAAATGTATACTGCAGAATGACAAAAACAATCAGACTGCAATGATTGTGCCTTTAAAAATGGGATTAATCCTGAAGTGGAAAGTCTATTAGTAACCTCACTTTTAAGTCAAGAGGCTTTATTTATCGCAATACTTTGCAAATATATATATATATATATATATTTAGATTATGTGTTTCTCTTTCATGTCAATGTGAATAGATAAGCTGATTGTGTGTTGTAGGAAATCCTTGATGAAGCTTTATATCGCATGATGGAGGATGGAGAGCTGGATATGTTTGTGAATATCAGCTCGGTCTTTATCTGAGCATGGAAGTGCTCCCACAGTTTGTTGGTTTATTATGCACCTGCATGGATATGCTAGGAAGAGCTAGCCTCAGAGTGCACCACAAGGATAACACATTCAATCATGGTGTTTGCCTCATTTAATGTGAATGTACTACGTGGACCTTATGAACAACTGCATTGTTGTACAAATGAGTTGGGCGGCAAAACATCAATTGTGAAGATCATGACATCATAAAACAATTAAATTATATATAATCAGGAATTGCACTAAATTTCTTATTTATGGCATAATTCTAGAACAGGAATTTATTTCCTTCATTATTTCATATTCAAACCCCAGTCTTTTTGAAATATGAATTTGGGTCATTGAACATCATTGCACATCACTGTACTGAGCACTTCAGTTCAAGTGCCAAAAGCAGGCTCTGAAGGCTACCCCCTAGACTCTCAAGTAAACCCAGGCTACCTGAAGCTAATATCACTTTTCTCCTATTGACAGTTAAATGAAGTGGACACATGTCTGCTCAGCCAACACCTGCTAAATCAAGCGGAAAAGGTTGTGGCTCTTGGAATACCCTTGTTGGGCAAGTGAGAATTTAATGAAAATGTCTATTTCTTGAATCCAGTAGCCTTAACAGTCAAATGCCCTTGTTTAAGATTCAGCACTAAGTGGTATTACTTTAATAATTTATTTAATAATTATTGCACTGGATGCCAATTATCAATTAAATCACCAAATTATTTTATAGGTAGAGCAGGTTATTAACTTACAATGAAATTAAAATGAAGAGCCGATTTATTAAGTTACAAAACTAAGACAAAGACAAAATATTCAACGTGAAATCTACAGACATAGGTATACTACCTTAACAAACAGTAAGTCCTACACATAAAAACAACATGTAACAATCACGAAATAGATGAGATGGATGAATTATACCAAAGTTTGCTTCTCTCAAAATGCAAAACAGTCAGGAAAACGAAGCAAAAATGGTTGCCTAATCTTAGTCGAGACTAATAATAATCCCCCAATAATGGAAAAATGATTTTTTTTTTCAAACTCTAGAACCAAAAATAAACTGATCAAACTCTACCCCTCCTCCTCTGTCACATAACTATTTCACCCAGCAGGGTGGAAGATGCTAACTCTGATTGGATGACGTCAGAGCACTGAAGAGGTTGGGTACAAAGACTGGTTTATCTAAGGTTATTGAAAGCAAGGCTAAGCAAATTGATACTATTATCAAAATAGTTGTTGTTTAAAGCAGTTTTTTCAGGCAAAGAACATCGCTACCATGAGACAAGCCCAATCATAACACGTGGACCTTCCTGGCCTGGAAAACTTAACTTCCAACCTGGGAAGCCTCAACAACCATTACTATATTTAAAAATGTACTAAAACCTTAAGGTCTCTACAGTATTCACATAAACACATCTTGTAATGATTGCTATTTATGCAGTCATTGGTAAAGATAGATGGCAATAGATGGTTGGTGGACACCTTTACTCCAGGTCAAGCTTAGCAGCTTCAGAAAATATGGTCCCATGTTCATGGTTCAACAGTTAAAAATCAATTAGAAACATATAATGATAATGAGGAAATAATAGTTTGTAAATCATACTCAATTCTATGAGGAAGTCATCCTGGCAGTGTGCATGTCTGTGTGTGGTGCATGCATCATGTGTGCGCACGTGTGTGTGTGTGTGTGTGTGTGTGTGTGTGTGTGTGTGTGTGTGTGTGTGTGTGTGCGCGCATGTATTTCTTCCTGTGAATTTCTGTTTAAATGTACTGTATGTGTGTGTGTGCATGTGTGTGGTGTGTGTGTGTGTGTGTGTGCGTGTGTGTGCGCATGTATTTGTTCCTGTGAATTTATGTTTATATGTACTGTATGTGTGTGTGCATGTGTGTGGTGTGTGTGTGTGTGTGTGTGTGTGCGCATGTATTTGTTCCTGTGAATTTTTGTTTATATCTACTGTATTTGTGTGTGCATGTGTGTGTGTGAGTGCGTGTCTCTGCAATTTTGATTCATTCATTGATTTTCCCCTGCAGGCAGCTCAGTAAACTGTATCTGAGTGTCTCAGCGCTTTGTCTTTTCTCACAGTAATGACTGTGATTGAAAGATGTCTCCAGGTGCTTTTTGTTTTCAATATAAAGTTGTGCAGCTGAGACTTCTGAGGCCCTGCAGTCATGTATTTCTGCACAGTCAACATCCCGCTCAATCTGTCACGTTCTCACATAAAAACATATCATGCCTTCTTGCATATTAATACAATTATGAATAACCCACTTTTAGCTAATACAGAAATTACTGAATGTTTTTCCTCCATGCAGAGAGAGAGAGAGAGAGAGAGAGAGAGAGAGAGAGAGAGAGAGAGAGAGAGAGAGAGAGAGAGAGAGAGAGAGAGAGAGAGAGAGAGAGAGAGAGAGAGAGAGAGAGAGAGAGAGAGAGAGAGAGATTCTACCTTGTTCATCCAAAATGATTAGTTTTGGTTTGGAGACAAATTCATCTTGTGCCCCTTTGAACCTTTCTCACCTTGTTTTTGACACGGGAAAGTCCAATATGAGAAGCAATACTTCATCAGCTAGCAAGGCATTACAAATACTATATATATCATTCCTGTTCTGTGGTTCCTTTCTTGAGAGAGTATTGCTTTCATCCCATGAGTCAATGCAGACGTCAAATCTGTGTCCTTGACCGAACCAGGTCACCCTTCCACATTGCTTTATAGGTAGTTAATGACTCTTAACACTAACAGATTTGAGGGGAAACCATTATTCTACTTTATTTAGTGAAGTGTACACTGTTAATGTACAAATCTTTTCAGGCCATTCAAAAACACACACAATTCAAACTGGCACCAACTGTGTGTGTGTGTGTGTGTGTGTGCAATCAGATATATACAAATATATATAATGTTTTTTAGAAATATTGTACAAATTGCATGTAATGTATACATTGTGACTGGTTAATAATTATCCTTTTTTTGTTCAAGAAAGACTGCTGGATCAATGCTGAAGTTAAACTAGCATCATTAAAAACATTGACTTGATTAGTATACAAGCTGGCATACTAGCATTCAAATTTATAATTATGTGGATTATAAATTCAGTGTTTAGGTCATTTAGACATATTTCTCTGGGGTAGATAGCTATTTTACTGCAGCTACTGTGGACAGCCAGATAAAATCTTCACCGTTGATTATGACATTTACGTTAGTGGTGATGTATTTAGCTGGGTAAATGAAAAATATGAATCATTTAGCTGACAAATTACTGCCATATTTTATTAACATTTCTTGTATACTGTAGAACATTTTGCAATATTTGGAACCATAGGGTGTTTATTCTCTTGCATTGTGATAAAGAGAGAAGAGCGTCAGTAATTATATGTTTAATGTCACCTAATCTGGCTGCAGAGCAACAGCAATTTGAAACTTACTTTAGTGCTCTGGCTATGTGCCATGCACTATTTTGGTGCATGGCACCAAATACATGAGAAGAGAAGAAGCAAGTCTGGCAAAGCTGAACTTTATTTTTAGGAGATTACGTTATGCACATTTCAACACTAATCTGAAAGGAAAACCCAATGTTGTGTTTCATGTAATGTCTTCAATAATGCAGGGGTACTCATACTGCATCTCTCTTTCTTGATCTCTCCCTCTCTCTGGTGAAACATTTCTATCCAGATGGGAGTGGTCTCTTCCATGATGACAATGCCCCCATCCACAGGGCACGAGTGGTCACTCAATGGTTTGAGTGATGACCATGAAAATGACGTAAACCATAGGCCATGGCCTATGCAAATGGTCCTGCAAATTATACAGATTCCATATATTGACATTCAATATATTGATGTGATCAAAACACACCATCAAGATAGCTCATTAAAAAGAAATCAGTCCGATATTTTTGTACAAAATTTTTGAACTCTTGTTTACCTCTCCGCTTTTGATGTCCCAACACCAGAAAAAGTCAAAAGCTTGGAAAATGATCATATAAAAGTGGTGCTTTGTTGTTTCATATCGGCTCCTCTTTGAACAACATTACACATTCTCAGAAAGGACGCAGAGATACGAACACCTGTGGTTAGTGATGACAATAAAGCCCTTTTTATCATAGCATCACAAGACTGAAGATCTGACCCCTTTTTTAACAATTAGTTTTTTTCCGATTTTTTTTTCGGTGGCCAAATGCACCCTCTATAATTGCAACTATCCCTGCTCCTGTAGTTATGAGTCCACCGCTGCGACCGGCAGTGACAAAGGCGAACTGAACCGCCTTCCGAGATGGAACCTGTCAAGCCGTTGACCGTAACTCCAACACAAACAGAGCCGTATGCATCCAGCAAAGTAATGCGGGATTCCCTTTCCCCGTCCCACTGGGGGCGGATAGCCAATCTCCGCCCCAAACAGGTCTACCAGCCAGAGCTGGGCTGGTGCAGCCTGGTCTCGAACCCCAGGCTGCAAACCCGAACTTGCCAGAATAAATGCCTTTACGGGTTGCACCACTCGGGGTCTCGACCACCTCTTTTAATGTCTAAATGGGTCTAACTGGTAATTTCACAGGATCTAAACTGCATAAATTACAAGAGACAGGAAGCCCTCTGTGTCATGTTCATCAGATTCTGATATGTTTTCTATGGATGGTTATTATACGGTTCTATTTACAGCATTGCCCTCTTTATTACATATCCTCACAACTGGGAAGGCTAGTTAAAGAGTTTAAAAAAAGAAACCATCTGGATTGAAGCACTCCAGAAACGCGACTGGGTACCCGACTTCAAAGCATTTAATTAATCCTCTTCACTTTAACTTGACTTCAACCCTATGGTGTAAAGAAGAGAAAATACTGCCTCTTGACAGGATCCCCCTGTAGTGTCAGACTTTTAAAACCACTCTGGATAAAACAATATACGCAATCTAGTGCAATGGGAACGTGAGCCATTTCATATTAAACTCACAGTCTATCTGAGATTTTTGTGTTGTGATTAGTGAGGACTAAATTCACAGGTAAATTGGGCTTCAGGTGAGCAGGCAACTCAAAAAGCTGCCCTAGAAAGCATCCATAAAACGGCACTTAATAATATTAGGTATAGTTTTAGTTCAACAAATAACAGCATTTCCCATCAGGATCCAACAACCAGTCTGTGGAGCCAGTCAGGGAGATATATTCCCAGAATATTATGTAATGCAAAAAAATCCCCTTTCTGCTGTCGTGGGAGTTTGGGGCTGGCACTAGTTTTCTTAGTGGACCAACCAATCCACCGCGAGAATAACCAAGTTCTATATCGAATGCTAGCTTCAAACAGCACTTCAGAGCTGCTCTGGACAGCCTCTAGCACAGTTTGGTTTTTCCCAGGGACTTTTCCTCCAAGTATAGATGTCTGATTTGATCTGGGGGATTGTCTGGCGCTGCAACGTGCTTAAATGCAAACCTCCTGGGCACTATCCCTGAGCTGTTAAGGCGGCAGGTGATTTTCAACGCTTTAGCCACAGAGCTTCTCAACTGTGAAGCAAATCCGAACCAAAACGCTTTCGGCGCTAAAGAGGGAAGCAGCATTCTGAGGAAACCTGCTTTGGAAGTACACACTGTAAATGTATGTGTGCTGTGCAGGATTTACATAGCATCTAATTAAGGGACAATTAATTTGTCCTTCAGAAGGGTGCTGCTGTTCCTTGCTGTACCTGCTATTCTTTTGTTTTCCCTTTCATAACTGTGTGCATTCCTTTGTCCTTGGGTTTATCAAACGAGGCCTTGCCTACTAGCAGGTTGTGTGTTTTTAGGGCCAGTTTTAATATATAGTGGCTGTGAAATACCCCACGTTATCTACGCCAGGGTGCACTTCATATCCATACAAAGAAGCAAAGTAAGGGCTGGAGGAGCTGGAATGACAGACATTTCTCATTTTGGATTGACCATTATTTTGGATGACTTATTTTTATTTATCCCACAGCGCATCTCTGCCCAGATGACCTTTCACTCTTGCTGCACTGTCTTTGCAACTGAAGAAAGTTGCCTGATGACTGGCTAGTGACACACAATGTTCATAGGAATGATCAAATGTAAATATACAGCTAGTGGCCAATAAATAAACAAAACCAAAAACTTGTTAGTGGGATATCTATTCTTCCTCATTGACAATCGTGGGTGGTCAACCCTTCAAAGTAAAGTTTATGTGCTGTATTTTAGGCCTAATTTACATGTTTGTTTGAGACCATAACAAACTGGGACAGTGGCATAAAACAGCTTGTAGGAATTACGGTATGTTTTATTTTCAACCCCATTTCCACCCTTTGAAAGTTATCATAACTTTCAGCCCTGTCTTTGAAATACTGCTTGTTTCATTTTTGTTGACGTTACACGAATCTGGTATTTGGTGTGAAATGCAAGTTAAACAGAAGGGTTGCAATGTCTGTGGTTCACTGAGTGGTTATGTGTTCACAGAGAGAGTAAACAGCTCATGGAACACATGGAACAAATAAGCCAATTCTTTAACTAACAGCATTCTGCATTTCTTTTATAGTGTGCTTCCTTTCTTTCCTTTCTTTCTTTGTCTAAAAATAGTCACCCTTTCCCCCTCCTCTTCAGTAGTCAATTGCTAATCTTTGGGTTGGGACTCACAGATGGGTCATGAGTGATTTTTAGGTGGCTCAGGATTTATGATATACAGTACATTCTAAAACTATGTTATACTTCTTCCATATGTATTCATACTAATAAAAAATATTTAACAAAAAAAAAAAAAAACACAGTGACTTTGATTTAATCAACTTTTACAAATAAAGTTGTTTGTTATATTTTTCCTTTTCTTTTCTTTACAGAAAGTATGGGGATCACCAAAAATGAATTCGCCAAAATGAAATGATTCCCATCTTTCCGCAAGGAGACAAGGAAAAGATACAAAAATGCATGGAGAGCTGCATCTGCATTCTGTTTCACAAATTATTATTGGGTTTGTTGCAATGTAGGGTCTCATCACATGTGTTTGTGGTTGTCCTGGATGTATTAAGGCCTTAACATCACAATGACAATATTAATGAATCAATATTTTGTCACATTTTACACAAGACAGAAAGTGATCCATTATTTGCAATGCATGGTTTTTGCAGGTATTTTAGTTGTTTGTATCTTGAATTATTCTCATATCTGCCAAAATATATGTATATACCATTGTGTTCATAAGCACAGCATGTTAAAAAATAATATAGGTAAAATTCTCCTTTAAGGACAAATCCAAGCCACTTCTCCATAGAAGTAGAACACATCCCTCTACTTTGTTTCCCCTCTCTGACCTCTCCTGTGACAGGTAGCAGTGATTATTTCCAACCTTCAAAAGGTGATTGGCTGAACTTCATAATAAAGGAAAGCTGGTGTGGGGGTCGAAATATGATAGCCACTTGCTCAATCAATCTTGTTTAACCAATGTTAAAAAATCTGACAGTGCAGATTACAAGGCATGGGGCTGTGCTTCTTAATTCATTATTGGTCTCAAGGCTGCCCAGGAAAGCCATCAGTCCTTGCAGGAAGACGAGATTCTTTATGGTACAATTTTTCAGTTAATTTTGGACTGATTTTAATCCAAGCTGACAGGCTGACGTAGTCTGGGAAATGAGTATTGAAGTTGTGGAGCACTTTGCCATAGCAATAACGAGCCCCTAAGTGGCTTTTAATTATTAATAACATTTTTCTCTCGAATATGGCCGTTTATTAAATTAATATTTGAATAGCTTGCAATTCCAGTGACATATAAATGTCTTTAGAAATGCATTTTATTATTTATTGAAAAGGCTTTCACAAAAAATCATGCATGCTTTTTACATGTTTTAGAGATGTATTCATTTACCACCACTGATACCATAACCTGTCATGAAAAAAGCAAATGTTTCAGAAAATCTATTCCCTTTCTGAAATCCTTATTTTTAGTATGGAAATGATCATGCAATATGTACTGGTTAATATAAAACCCACAGAAATAAAAATAAATTAGTAAGCATAAATTAGGTTTCAGGGTAAAGTTCTGATGTTGATCATATTGATCATATGAATAAAGGAACGAACTCACCAATATATTGTCCTTAATATAATGCTATTGTGAAAAAGAAAGGTTCTTTAAATGTTCTGATTAGTGAAGCTAAAACTTTTTTTAATCAACAACATTGAAGACCAAACAGGTGTCATGACTGCTTGGTTAGACATTTGATGAAGTACCAAGAGAGTAACAAGCTTAATATCCCCTTTGCCACACACACAAGAAAAAAATCTGGAAAATAAGAGATTTAATTTAAGTAAAATGTGTTTGTTCAAAACATCTGAGGCACTTACCCATAGCCAAGACTTTTTCCTGTAGTTCATGCAGGTGCCAATATCCTGTCAGATGTGCACTTCTAAAGGGGCCAACAGGTCTATGGTTTCCCACCTGTAGAAACACAATGTGTATCACTTCAACAGAGTGGAAATAAAGACACATCCATGCTGTATCAGACATAGCCTGTAATAGCCTGGTCCTTCATATCACTATGGTCAGATGTCAACCTATTGTAAACCTACTGAAACAAAGAGAATGAGACCAGGTTGGTTTCTCCAGTTTCAAATTGTCCAACTGGCTATATTCACTTAGGGCCCTATAAAGAGTCGACCGACTTAAGCACCTGCTCGAGTTCCTCTGGTTAATAAAACAGTTAAACAGAAAACATTGTTTGTATCCTGGCTTCTGCTGCGCACATCAGATACTTGCTGGTTAGAAAGTTGTATTTCGTAATTTACGCAAGACAAATTCCTGCCATACAGTGAATACAGTTCCTAAGAGATACAATGAAGTTCATGGAACATGATAGCTCATGAAAAATGCAAGCTAATTTACATTTACCACCAGCTCATGTTTAACCCAATTTCAAGAGTCTCAATTCATCCCTGTAAGGATTGTGAGCCTTTAATTTTTTTAAAATGTCAGGCAGATTTTACTAGTTGTCCACTGTTGCATGGAAACAGTTGCAAACTGTAAATGAACATTGACATATACAGGATATATTTAAATATCCATTTTCCCAATCCATTTTGCTTTGTGGTGTGTTTTTTTTTCTTTCTACTTTGTCTTTCTTCTGTTTTTTCCCCATTTTTCTCCCCAATTTTAGTATCCAATTATACCCTCATTTTTTATGTCAATTATCCCACTCCCTCATATATCTCACGAGTTTGCTGCCGTAGTCCTGATACCGGCAGTGACATGCGGCTGGGCCCCGCCTCCTTCAAGCCTTCATCGTAACTCCAGTATGGGCACACAGGGCCACTTCTACATGCAGCGAACCCGCATCGGTTTCCCTCTCTCTACCCTGGGGCAGGCAGCCAATTGCCGCCCTCTAGTGGCACTCCCGGCCAGCGTTGAACCTTGTAACCAGTAGACCACCTGGGAGGCTTTGTGGTACATTTATTACGCTATTGTCTGCGCCAGGATGTTCTCATTTGGTCAGTTAAGCACGTGTAGACATTCAAATAGTAGCTGATAAGAAGGAAGCAAAGCGTCAAAAGCCAACATTTTCAGATGAAGAATTTGAGATACTCGTGAATGAGGTCAGCAAACAATATTCTTCATACATACAGTTATTTAACAATTTTTCTGGAGCAAACATTTCTTAACTTAAGTTAAAGTCATAATAGCAAACATCTTTAGACTCTTTTGCAAAAAACCCTCCCTCTAGACACGCAACTTGTCAGGGGGTGCTCAAATCCACAAATAAGTGAAATTCTAAACATGAACAGACAGGTGAGGTGCATCATTTTTGGCTCATCTCCACGTTGCCCGTGTTTCACTCAACTCTGAATAGGGCCCATAGTGAATATCGCCTAAAAGATTTATCAAACCACTTTTAGGAAAATCGCACTGTTAAGTCTGGCTTTGACAAAAAGCTGTAACTTTTGAAGATGAATATTCATCTGTATTATCAACCTGGTTTCATGACCTCGACGTGGACAAGTTGATGTCCGACTATAGTGATGCAAAGGGATGAGACCAGGTGGATGTTACAGATAGAAATGGAGGGATGGATATTTATTTTTTGGTTTGCACAGCATTTTTTGGACAATTACTTTAGGAAATAGGGGAGAACTTTTCTGAATGCATTTAAATTACTTTGAGAACAACTTGATATGTGTGACTCATTTTTCAGGTCAGTAATGCATTTTAACATTTATGGATCCTTCATCTGAGAAATGTTTTTCCCTCTCAAAAATCTAAATCACACTAGTTTTTAACAATCACATTAACATTTAAATTTGAAATCACTGGTACCATTTTTACAATTTGGATATTTGTATTTCATGCTATTTATATATAATGGCATGGTTAACATTTCACAGTTGAACCTGATTTATAGACCAGTTCACACAGCAATATGTCAGTGTATTTATTTTATTAATTTGTTCATGTTCCTAGAGTAGAAACAAGTAATTTTCCACCATTTTCCACCTGAGAGTTCCATTTTTAGAAAGAGAATAAAAGTTATCTGGCTTGCTCATTTGAAGCCATGCTTTCTAGCTAGCTTGTGGTGGCCTTGCACATGGCTCTTTATTGCCAATGGTTTCTGCTCCACAGTACATAGCTATCAATTTACTTTTGGTAAACACCAAAATGTTAGTGTGACTGTCAGATTCACTGATGTTAACAGATTCGTAGAGTTGTCACAGATTTACTTGAACTAATCTCCAAATTTTACTTATATGACTCTGTTGTTCTTGAACTTTCCTGTGCTTCAAAGAAAGCACCAAACCATTCAGTGGATTTGAATGCCTGCATTCTGGCTGCAGGAAAGAGAGGGTTCAGTTCTTCTGTAGCATCCGTTTTACTAGTTTGCGGAATTGTATGTAATACTGATATTCCAACAATTTTATTTGGAACAAATATATTCCATCATGTCACACTACAAATTTGTATTTGCACCTCTTATGTCCTAATCTGGCTAAAAATTGTCATGCAATGTTGACTACTTGGATGTATGTATATGTACAGGTAACTGCAATATTAAAGGAAACATTTGAGCAAATAAGAACATAAGAACATAAGAATACATAATGATGAGAACGGGCCGTTCGGTCCATCTTGGCTCATCATGTCCTAATCTAAAGAGCATCTAGTACTACATCTAGCCTGGACTTGAATAGCCTGAGCGTTTCTGCCTCTACTACCTGACCTGACAAGCTGTTCCAGGCATTGACAACTCAATGAAATGAAGGGTTCTGGTGGCTCTATGGTGTGGGGTGCATTTTCCTGGAATGGTTTAGGTCCACTCAACCCCTTAGAGGGCAAGGCAAACATCTATAAATACAAAGTGATCACCTTCATCCTATGGTGAAGCATTTATATTCTGATGGGAGTGGTCCCTTCCATGTTGTCAACGGCCCATCCACAGGGCACGATTGATCACTGAATGGTTTGATGAGCATGAAAACGATGTAAACCATATGCCATGGCCGTCTCAGTCACCAGACTGACAACCCACTTGAACATTTATGGGAGATCACGGCAGGCACGTGTCTAGTGTCTAATTGCCACAGGGGGGCCCAGACAGAGGGATTCAATAAATATTAAATATTTTTTAAATTTTAAACATTGTAAAATATTTTCAGATAAAACTCCAATCTAAAACTTCAATGTATTCGTTTTGAAAGTCATACACAATGTAAGCACCTTGCAATGTGCGTGAAAAGTATTTCCAGTTCAGTGCACATCATGCTTGCTATGTTAGCAGTGTCCTTTCAGCAAAGTGCAGAGGAAGACAGAAAACGATAGATTGATTGACAGGGGTTATGTCGTCTGTGATTGCCTATCACATGAACTACGTTGACGCAAAGACGCCTACAAAAAAGTGGAGGAAAATTCGGTTTCCTTAAAAAAATGCATTCATTGAAAGTGAAGTGCGTGCAGCCACAGAACATCTGAAAGAAATATACCCACATGATCTTGAGAATGACTTTACAGAGGAGTTTTGCCAGTTCAGCTCAATAGTAAAGGGTGAACAATCAGTGATGGGCATGTAAAAGAAGCTCAGAGAGCTAGGCCTGGGCGATGCATTCCCCAACGTGGAAATGTTGTATCTGGCATTGCCGATTGCAAATTGCTCCGGAGAAAAGTCCCTTTCTTTATTGAAACACGTTAAAACGTACCTGAGATCAACAGTGAAGGAAAAGAAACTGAACGCGTTGCCTTGTTAGCGATTGAGAACGAATTTACCACGTCCCTGGATTATGATAAAAGTCAGGAGAAAGCATCCATTTAAATACCTCACTCTTTTAATTTCAAAATAAGTATTTTTTCGTTGTTAGCCCTACTGAATGGTGTTTCATTTCCTTCATAATTATTATTGTTCTACGCTGTTAAAATAGGCCCGTGTCTCAAAAGTTTGAATAAAGCTTTGATTAAAGAAAAAGTTTGTATTCTCTGTCACACGCTATATTTTGCCGTTAAAAAAAAAAAAAGAAGATTAATCGATTGTTTGTTAACATTGGCGACGATCGATCAAGGATATTTCTTAAAATTAGCATCCCTACTCTGGAGCAATGCAATGACGAAATGCCATTTAAGAGAACATACTCAATGATTTTACTTTTTGAGAAAACTTTGAAACAATGTTACTGCAATGTCATTTGCAAGTTCAGTCTATTCTGGACATACCATCAGCATTGGAGCGTTAGCATACTTTCATACAACCCCTCTGGCTCTGACCTTGACTGGCTCTGGAACCTTTTTTCCAGCTGGCAGGACACTGTCTCTAGACAGCAGGTAGGAACCTGACTGCCAGCGTATGTTCATATAAATATGCACTTCTAAATCTGACATGTTTTTTCACTCAATCGTATTGTAGAATTACAACAGCAGCTTTGATTGAAAAATATTTTCTGAGCATGTGCGAAAACCATCTAGCAACCAGTGTTTTATGGTGAGGGAAAATACGAATCTTGGATTTGAAAGCAAACAAATGTGCATTGAAGGCCTGAGCTACACTTCTAAATGTGGCCAAGTGCCAAAACAACATCTATGCCCTCAAAAGTAGAGCCATCTCCATACAGCAACATACCTGCATCTGTCTCTGCAATGGACATAATAGAAATTGACATATTGTCTCAACCCCAGATAGGGGAGGGGAGGCAGTTTGTGAGATTGCTGGATTTTTTGTGGAAACCAATCTCATTGGTTCTAAGCATTTTAGCCAGCGTTGAGTTATTTACTGATGCCCCACCACAGAATTTTCCAGTTTGTATGACTATCAAAGTTTGGCTGACTTTTCTCAAACAGAGTGTAAATCTGGTCAGACTTGTAGTACCGTAAGGTGATGAGCTTGACAAGTGAGGGTAACAGGCATTAAATGGAACCTGGATTTATAATGGTCAGTCAATACTTCACCCCATACAGAATACAAGAACCAGTTTTATCAAAAACGTGCACATTGTTGTCCCGACACATATTCTGGTGGATCAAAACATTGTCCTGTGTGGGCTACTAAAATCAAATTCATGGGAGAGCAACAGTAGCATGAAAATGTTCTCATTAAAATTCATCTTTTGGTCCTGAACCTCCCACAAAGGCTGAGCCTGCCTGTGATTATATTTTGTATTGGATATTATTGGCAGGAAAATATAAATAAAATACCTTTGGCAGCTGGGGATCAATGCACTACCACTCACGTCATACCCAACTGCATATATCCTTGTTCACACAGATTAGCCACATCATAGGTATGGTTAGGTGAGGATACTATATCTATGTGGCACACTTCTCTCCTCTGCAGGATGAAAATCGAATCACACACGGTACAGTAAAACCAGTCTGAAAATGAACCTAAGCGACAAAGGATACATCGATATATTCACGTTTCATCACTGGTTGCCAGGTGCATGTACAAACCTAAAATAGGAAACTAAAAATTTATTTTCACTGCCTTAACCACCTATTGAAGGGTTGCCTTTAGCTCAGTCCATTCAATCCTCTCAGCTGCAAGACTCAATAAGGACCTGAATGCACTCAATAAGGCTTAGACTTTGAATGTTTCACCATTGGAGCTGAATGCCAAAAACCACATAAAGCACATGACATTTTGTTAAGTGTTATTCATGTATGAAATGCCATTTACTTCTCAAGTTTAAAAAGCCCATTATAGCAGAGAAGGCAATGCTACTCAAACAATTTAAACAGCAGGGGAAAAAATGGCCCATCAATATTTTTCTGTCATTTGTGCTAGGCTGTATATACCGATTATAAGATTATTTCCAAGCTGCATAATTAATCACCCTCAGATGTTTCTTTAACATGCCAGAGGAAGGATCTAAATCTAAATGAGCACAACTGAGGATATAATAAAATAATGAACAAACCTTTTTTTGGACAATAGTGAAAAGTCTTGGAAAGAGGAGTGATGAGAAAATATTGCAACATAATCCAATAGCTAAACTTCTCAGAAAATATAAGATGAGATATTATTGAAAACAGGACATCACATACCTTACAAACAATAAATGTTTATTTGTAACAAAAATATGGGCATACGAGCTGTAGGCATATAGTACAAATATGATTAATTTATGATTAATTTATTATTAATTTAAACTATGAGCTTTATGCTGACAGTAATTTTTAAGCCAATGTGGTCTTGTACATACTGTACCAGTACATACTGGTGGCCACATTAATATATAGATCCCAAAATAATAAGAAAATGTTATCCCAATATGTCTGGGACTGATATTTGTATCTACTATCATCTAGAGACTACCTTAATACAGCACTAGTATTGGATTAAGAGAATCTCGGTTAAGAGAATCATTATTTTGCATGGTCTGAAACCGGCAGGTCATTTTCCTTATGGGAGATCTGATATCACACCAGTGTGATTTCATAGCAAACTCTTTTCTGCTGCTTCAGCATTTTCAACAGGAATATCTATTCCTCTCTTCTGCTGCAGGCACTGACACACCTGCTGTGAGTGTTCCTGTTTGACGTGGCAAAAGCCTCTACAGGATTCTGTATAATGATTTTAATATTAAACTGAATTCAAGTTTCAGTTTTACTACATGAAAAGATGAAAGCCATGGTAATGGTACAGTTGGAAGCAACTGAGCAAACTGTGGATCGAAAGGTTTAGTTTGTCGACACCCTGTGGATGGATGATGTAAATACAGTCAAGAAAAAATATAGGAAGAAAAGCAACAAAAACTGTAAGGTTTTCCCTTGCCTTGGAGCCTCTGAGTTCATTTTTGTGTGTCATTAACCAGTCTTAGTTCCTAAAATGCGTTGCTATTGCATGTCGTAAACAAAAGGTGATCAGATGTAGGCACACACATTATGCCTTACAAAAATCAGTCATCAAAACCTAAAAGAAATTACACTGATGGCATACAGCAATTTAGCACTGATAATAATCAAGCTGAGAAGCTACAAATGCTACCTCCAAATATAGCCACAAACATTCCCCAGCCTGGTCCACTTTATAGCATGGAAGAAGGGGACCTCTATTTATTAGCTATTTTACAAGCTTAACTATGCTCATAAAAAAACTGCTTTTCTAAAATAACAAACCCCATACAAACCAGTCACACTGGATGAGTTCACTGAAAGCTCAGTATCCCTGAAATAATCTTACACTCCTGAATGACGGTTCTTTCAGGGATCCAGGAGCACCAATTACAATAGTCACCTGAGCACTGCTGAGAGAATACTGTGTTTTATTGCACTCTGATGTCCTCCATTTTTGATACCTTGTAGATGAGTGTTCAAACAGCGCATTTAACAACAACACACTCTCGCCAAGACCTCATGTTTATGCAGTCTCAAATTGGCTCTAGAAAGGCCTCAAAGCCATAACACCCAATCGGTCTCGAGAACTGCGTGCAGAACAAAGCACTATATTTTATCAAATACTTGCAAAACTATTTTCAAAACTTTAAAGCTAAGTTTGAGGCCTCAGGCCTCCAATGTAGCACATTACTGCATTGTGTAGATATAATGAAAATATTAAAGCTAGCATAAAAGTAAAGCATACATTTCATTTTCACTTTGGGTATACCCAATGTATATGCAAAGTCAAAGTAAGATTTGTGTAAGAAAAAAAATCTTGTATTGAAATATATTCTTAAATTATGCTATACACAGTAGTGCATTATTGTACATTAAAACTCAATTAGCTTGTATCTGTAACCCTAGGAAAGAATAACCAATATCACCATCAAGCCGATCTCCAGAGTGCTTCAAATGAAAATATCAGATAAGTATGAAACAGCCCAATTATATGCTGCTCTATCCTGGCTAATGGATGAGCCTAATGCCACTGTAAAAGTTACTGATCTGCTTCCACATTCAGAGCTCTGTAAATAATTCATGCAATCATGGGGAAAGTTCCTTGAAATGAGAAATAAAAGCAAATCATTAAAAATTGTGGCATAGCACACTGATTGAAACAGTCCAGAACTCTCTGTACAAAGTAGAAAATACAAAATAGAACAGTTCATTTGCAATTCATTTGCAGTTCGCTTTCATTAAAATATGACGGTTATTTTTACACCATATGTCAAGTTTACTGGACAAGTTCTATATTCCTTTCAAGTTACTTTGATGCATTGGCGTAATGAGTGGGGGACGGACAGATGGGGGGAACATGTCCCCCAGTATTCAAAACTGTCATACACCCCCCCCCTCAATAATTTGTATTATTGTAAATTCCCATTCATTATGTCCCCCTCAACATTTAATATGTGGTTACACACTTACTTTGAAGCAACATATTCTTTATCAAAAGTTACATTACTTCACCTAACTTTTGAGCAGTTGAATATGGAATAAATGTGATCCAAATAATGTGTACATTATACAGGACAATCGATAAATTCACCTCAAATTTCATTATGATGCTCATCATTATCCTTATCATCATCATAATCATCATGATTTTGATCATTATGCTCTCAATAATCATCATCCTCGCAATTATTGCCATTGCCATCATTGTTCTCATGGTCTATCATCATCCTCATCATCATCATTCTCTTACCCATATAAGAAAGCTGTCAGCAGGACTGTTTCAGAGAGGAAGAATGAAAGAGTAGGACTCCCCAGGATTCCCTGCAAAAGAAGAAGGAAAATATGCATTGAAATGATGATACCAAAATATATACACCAGTACACCAGAATATCGTAGCACTATAGAATTTTAAACATAGCACTGGAAGCATATTGTACATGTAAGGCCATATTTTGTGACAATGAAAGTGTATATGCCTCCATTTTCACATCGTAAATTTACACAGATTTGACACCACGGTGAATAGCTTGAATTTCTTCAGTAAAACATATAGCTACACATCACATTAAACTATGTGTGCCCCTTGATAAGGGTGTCCACAGAACACACACGTATTATGAATGTAATGTATACCGAAGGGTGGCGTTGGCACAAAAGGGTGCAGGTAATGTGAGTATGTCCGATGATTAAGCAAATTGATATGTAATAAAACAAAGAGCCACTGGAAGAGTATCTCACAAACATAATAGGCCCAGGTATGTGTTTCCGCACTCCTTATTGTATTCTCGGTTTCCCTCTGGCTCCGATACAATCGACTATAGCTCGACAGCGTTGTCTGGAAAGGCATTTTCCACTCGCTGTCCCTGGTTTCACTTAACTCTGAGTGCCATTGATTAGGCGGCTGCGAGATTTAATTGACTGTTTCAGGCAAAGGGAGGCAGGAGGAGCTGAGCTGACACCTGGAGGGTAAGTTCAATCAATCCAGCTCCTTTTACCTCCTCACTCTCCTGTAATCGACAGGAAGCTAGGGGAGGGGGAAGGGAGAATGTTTGAAGAGCCTCATAATAGAGTTATAAATATAATAACTATCTACATGGTAATTTATCATTCAGGTTCAATGTTGCATGCTTTAGAATTGCATTAAAAACCTCTTCCAAGAGGGCATTTTTGGTTTTCAATTTACAAATGAGTGTCTTCTAAAATATGGCCCTTCATTACACTCCACAACTGAGGTTCCCTATCTATGTTATTTATAAAACATGCAAATAAAATGCTTACTTTGAAGATTTATTTTTAATTATGCCAGCAAAAAGAACAACACACGTGTCCAAAACAGTTGAAGCATACTGGCTAATTAGCTTGTTCAATTAGTTTAATGACTTAGAGAAACACAGCTCCAGCCGCCCAAGAAGTAAAGCTAATGGACCCCTGTCTATAGCAATTAAAGTGCACATATATTAGCAATGATATCCTTACTCGATGCTGCAGAAGCACTCTACTTCTGTACTGTACTTTCATAAATGTGAAAATGGTTTTCCCTCTGGATAAACTGGGGTGCTGGGCGATGCAGGCGATAGCAGGATTTCAACACCTGTGTGCCAATTTTTTTAATCAAAAGTGGTAATAATAGCAGTCTATGTCATTTCACTGGTCTGAGGTCAGTCTGCTCCATGTCTGACCTCTCCAGAGTCCCAGTGACTGCATTTTCACAGTTTTACACATTATCACATATCGTTTTTCTCAGCCAATAATAATAAGCAAATATCTCCACTTGTTAATAGATTAAATATTAGTATTATCATACCTGTGTCGACAGCATGGATAACGTACAGAGTAGAAAATATATTTGTGATTAGAACCACGTTAAAATGAGTCACATGGCCCAGAATGTCTTGTGGTCAGCTTTGGAGCAGGGGTACATTTCATGGAGTTTGCAGCTGATCACTGTCTTATCAAATGTAACAAGGTGTAAGCTAATTGTTGTTGTTAGGGAATTTAACACATAACCAGAAGGTTGCAGAACAGGGGCCTGTCTCACGAAGCAGGATTAGTGGGTTAGCACGCTAACTTTGGGCTTAACCCTGGGTTTTTGTTCTCACGACTGGTTCACTTTTAACCGGGTTGCATCACCATGGTAACTTATGCCATGAACCTAACCTGCTCCAGAGTAGGTTAAGTTCAAGCTAACGGATCCAATCCTATAAACAGGCCGCCCCCTCACCAATCAGCTCTCTGGAAAATGGCCTCACCAGTCCTAGAGAATTTCATAATCAGATTTTTTTATATCAGAGATACAGATTCTCCGCAGAGGGAATATTGTATTTTTGCAAGCTTCTAGAGCTGCATGTCACAAATGCCACTCATCGAAGCCATGCGATCACTGTGTATTGCGCTATGTTTTCTAGCCGGTACATACACATATTCCGTTGGTTATGCAGAGAACCTGAGCAAACATACAGTTCATATAGCCCTGGGTGAGCCACAGCCGTGAGACCGAAAACCCAGGGTTAGGCCCAAAGTTTGCTTGTTAACCCACCAATCTTGCTTTGTGAAACAGTGCTTCAATCTGTTCATGTTGCATGCAATTGGCTGTGTTACAAACGCCGCCCCTTTTGTGTGCATGCGCTAATAGCTTGATCAGAAAAAAACAGGGTTGACAGAACGAGTTGATAACCATTGCCGTGAGATAGTTTAGCCATAATTGCCTTTGTTAGGCTTTGTGTAGCCAGCTAACGCAAAGATACCCTGACTATGTTGAACTTTCTTCGTGAGACTGCTGTTATACACTTTAGCATGCGATGCCATGTAAAATACTGTACAAGCTAAAGCATCGAGCTGGTAATTCTTTCTGATACTTACAAATACTTATTTTTAGAGCCACGCTTCTTTCGCTATTAACACTCAAAAATCGGCTGCATTTTGAAATGGAGTGCTGCCGTCACAGTTGTACCATTGACTGCATCGATTCTCCTCTCATCGTAGGCCACGAGCGCAGAAGATAGGCCACCTCAAACACATCTAAACAAAAATAATGCATACACGCGCACATTGGGTCCTCACCTGTGCTATAACCTCATACAGTAGCAAATTCCTCTGGTCTGGTACAGGTCAAACACAAATAAGCACTTATAGCACTAAGGTAAAAGTTACTCATTTCTATTAGCCACAGGAACATGCTGTAGGCAGATTCACTGTCATAAATGGCAGGCATTTATAGAGATAAGATGGTCTGCATGACTGCCTATACTTGAAAATCATGTAACTGTCGAGTTCTGAATCTTGCATGAAATGGAACCAGACGGTGCCTAATCATGATTGAGAACAGCACCAGGAATGGTGATAATGACTGTGTAAAATATATTTTGAAGCCACGCAGAGCATTCAATCTTAATTTTTTTTTGCCTTTGTAAAAAATGACAATGTAAACAGCATCGTCCATGAACCGACCCATCGCTCATGACAATGACTTAATTTGCCTCATCAAAATCAAACTGTATGTCAGACAGTACACTGCACATATTAAACTGAAGACATCATCTTCAGACAGGCTTTTAATATGGAATAGCCGGATTAACAGTGTGTTCAATGGAGCATAATATCAATGTTTTTGTGAAGTGCCAATACAAGCATGTTTGTTCTTTTCATTTGAAACATTATACAGTTTCAAGGCAGAACATAAATGAATAAATAAATAATGTGAGCAGTCAATACTACTTTGCCATACAATCCACATACTTTGTGGACCAGCACATTCCAGGTCCGATTTGGCTGATAACAGCAAAATGTTGAAACTGATCATAAAAAGAAACAACAGATAAAAGAAAGAGCCTTCAAATGGGTATTTATATTCACCTGATTTTAGTTTAAAGTGTTCAGATTCATATCTGAATCTAATAATAACACGTAATTGTGTTATCTCAGATTCAGATAACACAATTATCAAAAAAAACCAATTACCTCAGATTGAAATAACCATCAGTACTGTATGGATGCAATGAGCAAACAATGGAGGCCAAAATAAAAATCCTCCAATCAATGCGACCACCCCAGGTCCCACCCTTCACAAGGCCCCGTGGTGAGAGGGGAAAAATACATTTAAATAATAATAATATTTTGTAATAGACGGGTTGGCTATTATAAACAATGGTTTCTAAGCAGTTGCTAAGTCTGTGATGTCATCGTGTTAACAGCTAGGCCCCATGTGGGTTGACTCGCCCCCGGCCCCGCCCACGCCTTGAGACAAAAAAAACTGAAACTGAACTGAAAAAAGTTCCGAGTTAACAAGTTTAGAGTTCCAGAGGAAAATTATCAGAGCACATCTGTACAGGGACATATGAACTTACCCAATGGGTGCAATGTGTTTACAGCAGCCCAACTATCTACATATCGCTGTTAAATATTACATCTTTAGCTGACACCATTCTGTCAGGGATACAACATCCTGTCAGAGTTTTCCCCTTTGCTGCTAAAAGAAGCCTTAAAAAGGGCTCACAATCATTTGTTTCCTGGCCTCTCTTCCACAGCACAAAGAGCAGGTGTTCTGAAGAGCTGGTCTTCAAAATTGCAGCATGTCGAAAATCGTAGTAATTGCGACTAGAATCAATTCATTAACAGTATAATATCATAATGAATGTCATTAATTAATTGTATTATATGAAAATTGAAAGGAAAATGTTAATTAGTGGCTTAAAATTATGAATTGGAAATATTAGTCATACTGGATCTCTGTCACAGAACTCCACTGCTGCACCATGTTGCCTGGTAGTTCAGCCTGATATATTTTGTAGAGTATAATTTATATAGAATGGATATAGATATTCCAGAACACCTGCAATGTGATGTGAATTGAACCTCCAAAAGTGGTTAGTTGGATACAATAAACATTTATAACGATGCCTTCCAAAAGCTGTAGACTTGTGCTTGTGCTTGGTATGTCTGCTCAATTTCCCTTGGGTTCACTTTCAAATACTTACTGTCTTGTCCCAGTAGGCATAGTGTATAATTAATTTGGAGATATGATTAAGTATGCATGCTACACAATAACTATAAAATAATCTACATTCCCGTACTGCACATGGATCATTTAATCTCAAACCAGTTTAACATAGCAGAAAGCCTAGCTGAAAGAAGAAAAACAATCTCACAAACACTCTTTCATTAATTTCCTGTCCACACTACTGAATTGCCACAATTTCAGAAATTGCATTGTTATAGTAATGTTCTGCTAACATTATACATGAACTGGGGATCTATTGTGTTGATGTGTCCCTTATTTTCTTCAAATACCGTATGCATTAAACACCCACAGTAGGTGTAGGACTTTCAAGGTTGAGTGAGTGAGTGAAGGTGAGTTGTTAATGCGAAGCCGTTTGACAAGACGCGCGTATCTAAGCATCCCTAACAGTGTATATTCTCCACTGCTAGTGCACCTAGCCGTGATACCTTCTAGGTAAGACAATCAAAAACACGGCTCTTTAGTCATATTGCATCTGACAGCCCGAGAGGTAGTGGGCCCCACCGCTGACAGCCTGCATCCCTTCTCTCACTGACATTTAAGCAGCACAAACACATTTCCTCCCTAAAATACTGCCGATTAGCGCGGCAAGGGCGACCCTTCTGCCGTTCGCTGACGGATGGCGCGTGAAGGAAGGGGGGGGGGGATGTTTGGAACTCGAGACTCTCGCTCCTTTAATCAAATCTCTGCCGTCTTCCATCAGCGCTAACCTGTTTCCCACAGGAGTTTCATAATCCACTCGGCAACACGATCTTAATCATTCACGTGTCACGTCACAGCCGTCCTCACGGGCAGGAGAGGAAGAGGTGCATTAAGCGCTGGCTGAGGAATTATATGAAAGGGGGCAGGCTGTCTGACTTCAGGGCTCTTAAGAAACTCTAAACCCATAAGCGCTTCCTCTCAGGTCAGCTCAGCGGAAAGATAATGCAATTGATTACACATAAAAATGAAAAATTGTGCGGAATATCACCTGCTCTATTGAAGAAATGTTCCATTTTCAATAGGGACTGTCCTATTCACTTTCCTGTTATATTGTTATCAATTTACCCTCAATATGCTCATTTATGAATACCAAATAAAAAAAACTTTGCCGGTTTAAGGCAAAGTATGTTTGAGTTCGAGTTACAAGAGTCCTTACAGGATATAAATACACAGTTTATGCATTTTTTAGTTTGCTACCTTTGTATGGAATTTTGAACAACACTGCACAACAAAAACAGCACTGTTCTAATACTTTTAGTCTTTGGTCCCAACACATCTTAGATCCAAAACATCAAGGGCAAGGCTTTCTGTCATACGTCTCGAGTGATTCCAGAAGCGACGGCTTTCATTTAAAAATGATATAAATAAATGTATAACTTAAAGCGTTCTTTTAGAGTTCCCGTGAAAATCCTCTCTATCTGCAGAACAAACCTTTATACTTTGCCCTGTGCCATTTTTATTGGCTGTTTTGGGATCAATTTATCACTTTTGTGAATAAAGGGCACAATGTCTGGGGACCCTCTGCATGTCTGTGATTTATGAGCCTCCAAAGGAGAAACAGTATTTTTAGTTTATGCAAATTTTCAGGTACTACATTTTTTCCCCTCCTCCCCCTCTATGCTGAAATAATTTATTTCCCTTTCTCTCGTTGAGAGACGACGATATATTTAATAAGAAGGCAGGCAGCTCACACAATGGCGCTTGCTGTCCGTGTATCTGAGTTCGCCGGGGATTCAGGACTGCAGAGCAGCCACTAGTCGGTGCTGTTAAACCATGGATTCCACTGCCTCTCTGACCCACTTTCCTGAATGAGTGCGGCTATGACCGCATACCTTCACTCTCCAGATTCTTAACCAGGGCAGCCAGTTCAGTACAGCTGCTGATTATTTTCCATGTTGTGATGAATACAGTGAGTCTATAGGAAGGCAATCGAGGTACAAAATGCTGTCCTTATGTCATAGCTCCGTTAATGCCAACGCAAAACACTAGTTGTCAACATTCTTAATTGTCAGCGTACTATCAATTTAGTACCCTCCTGCAGTAGTGAATTTCTGTGTATGATTCACGTGCATCAGTTCACACACACACACACACACAGTGTTTTCCACCACCATCAACAAAACACCAAATTATTTCTCCTGGAAGAATGGTGTTGCATCATTCCAATAGAGTTCCAGACACGTGTAGAATCTATGCCAAGGCACATTAAAGCTGTTCTGGTGGCTTGTGTTGGCCGAACACCCTATTAAGACACTTTATGTTGGCATTTCCTTTATTTTGGCAGTTACTTATATACACATAATATATATATATAAATATATATGCCATTAATATGTCAAGGGGTTTCTAAATGAATCCACCCACACATGTTATACCGTACTGTGACTGCTTATGTTCCCAACAGAAACAATATGACCACTCTTTCATAAACTGATATCACATAAAGTCTGCGATGTATTGCATTAGGGGAGGAGTGAGTCGTGTTCTCCAATAACCATATCAAAGCGCTGAAAAAATGCTTCCCCAGAGCTCAACCTAAACCAATCCGTGGCAGTCTTTTCCCTGCGGTGGTAAACTGACAACACACACAACTTATCAAGAGCAGGAGCCATGTTTCAAACTGACTGAAAAGTTGGCTGTTCATGACAAAAACAATCTGGCACACAATTAGGGGTGGGGAGACCAAGATCCTGTGAGAGAACACACCGAATCGATACCAAAAAGTAAATAAAAACCAAAGCTATGTTTCGCAGCTGTCGCATTAAAATGGAAAGAGACATCACACCAGCAACAATGCCCTTGTCTTTGCGTGAGGGTTTCATTCCAAAGACCTGTAACATCTTGAATACTGTGTATGGGTTTGTGATGTCCTCCTTGTGGCACCTGTTTGGCTCCTGAATGAAAATGGAATTATCTTATAATAACAATATGATGATGACAATTATTAATAACTACTACTACTGATACAGTAATAATAATAATAACAATAATAACTGTATCAGTATCGTTTGCATAAATGGACAAATTACTTATCCAATATCTTGAAAATGGAATGAGACAGCCTACTGTAGACCTAACTTATTTTCTTTTTTTTTTTCTCCCGGAGCCTTGTGAAACTCCTGAGGCTTCTCTTGGTAATCAGAGAAACTGTAATACGTCTTTATATTTACATTTATATGTGCTTGGGAATCAATGAGCTCCGAAACTCCCAATCTGGAGCATGAGCCAGGAAACGCCACCCGATCCAGGCACAAGTATCTGTGGGAGGGAAGAATGATTGAGCGTCTGCTGTCACGGCGTCGAATCGTCAAGCGCCTGGCCCACTTTTGGAAACAAGGCCAGACTCGGATCTGCCTTTACCTGCAGGAAGCCAGGGACTGCTGAGTCCACATCACGTGCTTTGGGCCGACGCGTAGGTACTTCACTGCAGATGGAAACAAATGCGCTCCGCAGTACGAACATCTGAGAGGCTGCCGTACCAACATCCTTGGGAGCGGCGAAAAGTGGCCGGGGAGCTAACTTCAAATAGCCCTCTGTTTTCTCCCACACTCCAAAATCGCTTACAAAGTCTGCCACCGTCTGATGGGAAGCTTCAGTCCTAATACCCACGGAATGCGAATAAAGTTCAAACTGGATCTGCATTACAGTAACATTTCCGCAAATTCCACAACTTTCTGCCAAACTATATAGACACAGGCCATAACTCCTGTTTGGGGGATTTATTATACCATACTTTCCATGTGGATTTAATAGTATTATCTGGTCGTCTAACATGCTGCGCTCATATACTTGGCTATAGCATCTGATTTCAGCCTCCTCAGGTTCTGTAATGTGTTAATGAGTTAATGATTTAAATGCAGAAGGCATTGCTGTGACAAAGCCCATTTATTTCAGGCACTGTCTCATTACTCAGTCTTCAAGAAGAACAGTTTGCTCAGCATTTGACCCCCCCATTTAGAGAGAATGCCATGAAGCCAATAGCCTGAACTGATTGGGACTATTTTCAATTAACTTGTTTGTTTGCTTTTCAAAAACCATTTAAACACTGAAAGCTTGTGGAATTGTGAGTTCATGATGATCATACAACACATTTTGAATGACCAGATCACCTGGGAAGTCAGTATTTTATGAAATTGAATGAGATCCAAAGAGAAATAATCGGCACTGATCGCAGACCGAGGAACATCATTTCCTAATGCTGCCCACCTACCCAAAACAAATACTTGATGCAGAGCCCAGGGGCTGTATCGGTCAGTAGAAAACAGTGAAGTATAATACGTTTCGAAATCCCCAGAACACAACACTTAGGCCATGGTATGCCAAATAATGAAGTTCCCGCTTCATTTCTCTGCTATGACCTAAAAATGAGCCTCTTAAAATCCAAAGCAGCCTATTAAAATGTCATGTCTGGGTGATCAAGTTGTCCTGTGAGTCTTAAATTGGGCAGGATGTATTTCTCTACCAAAGTTAATACCAGATTCACTTCTGCTCTGAAACCTTAACGGTCGACATCGTTTTTTAAGGTGTGTATCTGTCTTCTGTAGTGATAAAATAGTGGTAATCTCACCCGGGCGGTCTTAGTTTAGCCGGTGAAATAGCGACGGTAAACCAACATGGCTTATAACTAGAGAGTTAAATCTAAGTCTGGAAATGAAACAGATCATTGTTAACAGCTGTGTATATACAGGATGTATGCTTTAGGGGTGGGAGGCTGATTCTGAGCCATGATTACTTGGCCTGTCTCAGTCACCACTGTGACATCCCCTTAGTCTGACAGCTTCCTGTTAGGAGAGGGGGAAACTGATGAGTCTTCCCAGACCTGCTTGGCTGCCCAATTACACACAGGCATCGGCAGGTAAGGTCAAGGACAACATGGTGTCCTCAAGCACTGCTTTTTGTCTTTGCAATCACCAGCCTGGGATGATGAGGGACATTTCCGTCCACACGGAACAAAGTCCAACATTCGCCAGGCGGAGAAGAAATGCAGAAAGAGCCAGAGAGAGCCTCGTGTTCAGGCTTTCAAGTGTTCAGGGGGCCTCTTTTCCCTTCACTGGCTTATGATCACAATGTGCATCAAATCTGAGACCCTGCTGCCAACTTCCTAGGTAGTCAATGGCACTGCTCCTACCTACAATTCATGTTTTGCACCTCTGCATGAACACCCTGCTTGGAAGCTCTTGTAATTCCCCCTCCACAGCTGCACATACCAAACTGTCTTCTAATTGTGGGACTGGAGCATGTAATTGGCAGGAAAATTAAGGAAGAGAAGCAGAAAATTAAAGTGAATAAGCAAGAGAAAAAGAAGGAAGGAAGGAACACACAATAACCCAGGTCTGGAGGTTTATTGTGTCACTGTGTGGAATTGTATCTGACTTATTTGTATTTGTGTGAGGCCAGAGGTTACAGAAATGCATGTTTGTAAGGACTGACAATTTGTGAACTGAGCATTATTTCTGTGAGAAGAGAAAAGTCCCAAACTCCCTGTTCTGTATAGATACTGGGTATGTCCAGCTGGCATAGTTGCTATCCCAATAAGTACAGTGCTCTTCCGAATGTCTATGGTAAAGCTCTCGTACGTTTATATTTTATATTTCGTTTTTCATCTTAATGCTCATTTACTTTGTTACCATGTTGACCATTTACTTAGGCCACTATCATAGATGAGAGCATTTCCCAAATTAATACATACATTAAAATAAAATCATTACAATTACAAAAGTTAAAATCCTATGCTATGGCAGGAGAATGTTCTTAACCTAAAGAACATCAGTAAATGTACTGTGCACAAAACTCAGCTCATCATGCTAAGTAATTCTGGACAATGGTGTCTGTTATTATACTTGACAAAGCATAAGAATCTTTGCATATTTTTCCTTTAAAGAAAAAAAGTATTATATATTAACAGTAGTAATAGAGACAGCAGTTTACATAAGGTTAATACATGGAAGAAGATGAAACTGTGGTTGAGTGTGACTTGGGATAACATTTTCCCAGTTCTCTTTTCACATTTGTTTAGATCTCAGGAATGGTACCCCACAATCTGACTACTGTGCATTTTAATTAAGCCCTTCACTTAGTCAGTGTGGCCCATTTTCTGCGCTATGAACCGTCCTAATTTCACATGAAAGGTGAAAAAAAGTGCATCATTCTTGTTAAAAGTGACTTTGATTAATGAGATAACAAATATTTTACAGAAGAGTTTCCTGAACGAGATGCTGTGAAGGCCTTTTTAAAACTAATATGACAACTTTATATAGTGTCTACTAAGGGTTCCCATGGCCATAAGGGGAAATTACTCATAAATGCATATAATAAATTATGTAGAGATAATAAAATTATTGTCATATGTACAATTATTCTTATTTTATTGTTGTTTTACGTTCAATTCTAGTACAAACAAATGTGCATGAATCTAGGTACAATATCATCACAACTAGCATTTATGGATGAATGCAACCCATGCATAATGAAATAACACATTTATTACATTTCAGAGGATGGACAAACTATTTTCTTACTATTACTGTGTATATAAAATGTGCAATACACAAACCATAATTTTCCTAAATAACCATAATGATATCCATGATTTGCACCAAAATGACAAGGTTATGGAACAGTTCACTTGCATTCCAGAGCACTTGCCAGTTTGGCCCTGCATTCCTTGTCATGTGCAAGCCATGAGTCCTTACTGTTCTATTCTCATCTGTTAGAGTGGAAGTTGTTATCACTGATACAATGAGTTGCACTTTCAATTGATAAAAAAACTCAAAACACTAATGAAATTAGACAAAGTGGCATGTGGCTAAAGAATACAAGCATGTTAATATAATAAAGGGGAGAACAAAAGAAACAGTTTGCACAAGTGGTCAAAGACAGCAGACCACTGAAAATTAGATGTATCATTCAGAAACAAGAAGCAAAACAGCAAAAAGTGAATGAAAACTCGAATGACATCCCCATTACCAGCGATTGAATGTTAATTTAAACTAAGGACTATACCTACAAAATGAGGATGGCCTATTTAAAAAAAACATTCCTATCGCAATGTGTATATAATAAAGGATTCACAAGTTTGTGTATTTTCATATCACTTTCAAAAGTTAAGTTAAGCTTCCACTGTAGTTCCCTATGGTAATACCCCTCAGTGCATAGCGTGATATTTGTTTAAATGTAAGGCATAAAAAATGATTTTTGAAAAACAAAATGTACGCACTTCAGGGATGCATTGCAGAGATTACATTAGGTGAAAAAACAAATCCAGAATCCAAAACAAAGCTGTAGACATGGTTCCAATTTTGGAGGGAAGGACAGCCGTCATGAGCATAGGAGGACAAGCAGCCCAGAGGAAGTCAGCTTCAGTGGAAAATGAGCATCAGCAGTTGGGACATTGTAGCTTGGCTGTGGGTCTGTCTTTTCTGTCTGTCAGACCCACGTCTTTCTGCCACTGAGTGGCTCGTCCTTTCCATTTCCACCTCCCTGACTACTGCGCTCAGCTTCTAGATTGCAGCACTCAACCACCTCATTTTGTTAGAAGCGCAGCTAAATGGAACCGATGTCTCTAAAGAGAGCTAAAGTGATTACCTTGTTGGTTTTGAAGCAGTTCATTTTTCTATCCTTGTTTGTAGGAAATTGTAAAACAAAAACAAAAACATGCTGACAACGGAAACAGAATGTCTGAAATTTGGTAATGTCATTGACATGAAGAACATGACATATCTATCGTCAACATCTAAGAATATAGTTAAATAACACTAGAACGAAGGAAGGAAATAAGTATATGTATACATTTTCATTACTGTTGCTCTGGATGTAAAGGAATATAGTTTCATACTGGCCCTCCATGCATCTGTTGACGCCCCTCAAATACCTACATTTCTTACTCTAAGAAATGTATACCAACACATTGTGTGGTGCCATGTTTGAACAGTCACAGGCTGACTGTTCAACAATGGTTGCCAAATATCCATACAAAATAAGCTAGCACTTTCAAAATATGACTGTTCAACACTCACATGCTCCTAGTTACTTTATGAATCTTACTTTATTTCTGTGCTGATAAGTGAACACAATAGCCATTTTGTTGTGTGAGACTCATTTGTCCGAGCACACACAAAGTATACTATACTAGACCTAAATACAATTGTGTTGTCTTACAATGGCCTTGATCAGACAAAGAATATTTGGTATATGCTCTTCATATTTAATTTAATACACATTCCACTGCGTATGTATGTGATGGACAGACATTCACTTTAAATACAAATACACATAGTCAACCAAATAAACCTTTCCGCCGTCTAAAAAGAAATGCATTACTTTGATAACAGCAAGATTGTTGTCGGCACTGCAAGAAAAAAAATCCTCTAAAGCCGCATATTCTTAAAGTTTCTGGTCCTGAAAATGAGTGCACAACACAATCTCGCTTTTTTCACATTACTATCACAGCATGTCCTCAATGCTTTAGGGCGAGGCTGGAAATTGTGATTTACTCTCGGGGTATTTATCAAGTATAACATTTTTAAGTCTGGTGCTTATAAATCTTGGAAGCACAGCTGACAGCATCCATAAAGTGGAAATTCTCTGACAGGGTAAATGTAATATATATTCCAAGGAGTCACCAGCAAACATGTAGCAGAAGAACCCCAACTTGCAGGATATATCTACACCTCAGTTTTGAGGCCTCTATAACAAAGAATAATTTCCTTGCAATTTAAATGACCAAGTAAATGAGCATTGACAAAATTGTTGACCCACCAACAAATAAAATTGATATATATATATATATATTATGCCACACTATATCTGTATTACTTTGTATTTAGTATGATAGAGTATGTTTTTAGAATAATTCATGTGGGCCATGCAATGTTTACACTTTTGCCGCTTAAACACACATAAGTGTGCACACACATACTGTATATATTTAAATACTGTATATATACACATACATAAATTGTGATGTTTTTTTCAACATGCTTGTATTTGGCAAAATACATAAAGACCATAATATGCAATTTCTTTCAAGGCTTTAAAGCTATATGAGTCTCCAGATACAGTGCAGCTATTCGTAAAAAAAAAAAAAAGGAATCGTTTTGCATATTTCCTCAGGACATCGGTTAGCTTCTGGTTCATTCAGAGATAATTCATGCTGTGCTTCAGCAGAGGCTGGCTGGAAGATCGTGAGTGTCACTTCAGATAAGAAGAGAAATATAATTTATTGCTTTGGGACTAGCTAAGTGCCTGCTCCAGTCACTTACAAGCAATTCACTTCAGTGCATTCAGACAGCAGACACTAACCCTTGAAAAATGGACATTACCGGGTTTAGGGAATATTTGGCAACTTTATAGTTAGACAATCTTTATTGACTACATGTATACAGTATACGTGCGTGCTTACTGATACCATCTCTTCATTATTTGCAGATTTTTGACCACTGCTTTATTGATTGCTGGCTTTAAATGGCATACATTATCTTATATTTAACTATTTAATGTAATTACTGGAATTGCAATGAACTTGGAATGTGTTCAGAACATGGTTGTCTTTGCTACTGTATGATGCATGGGGCAATGTCACTGTGAGTAGGCTACAGAGTATCTCTGTGCGAGTGTTTTGTACATATGCAGACATGCAATGAAAGGACGATGGACCCAGAAGATTGTTTTGTTTTATTGTGTCTTTCTCTAAGGGAACCAAAAAGTTGAACCCTGATCCTGTACATGATCAAATTGTAAAACATGAAAATGTGTGATTTAGGATGAAATTCATTTAAGGAGCACATTTAAGTAACTGTTACATTTTGTTTGTTTGTTTGCTGTTTTTCATTTCTTACATATTACTTGCAAATGAAAAATTTATAACATGCAAGAGAAAGCAAAGAGACAGTATATTTTGGTTAGATTGCATCAGAGTCTTATATTATGGATAATCAAGCTCTGTGAATTATTCCCAAGGAGCTTGCTTGATATGTAATATATTACTCTACATAGACACATCATCTTTTCGAAATCAGCAGCACAACACATACTGAGGATCCTGCTTCTAAAAATAAGTATGAACAACAGAGTACAGCAATTCCCATAAGTTGAGTTTCAGCCCATTTTTCAACATTTTTTTTATCAAACACCGATTCGATCAAAATGTACTGTGATCTGCCAGGCAATTTGAATAACAATCATAAGTAACTTGTGTATATTTCCTCATGACTTACTTTGTTACAATATTATCTTAAACATCATATCCATGGAGAATATATGTAGATATATCTAAACAGACTGCTACAAAACATTCTAGTTCCACCATGGCAAGACTGTTGGTTGCCAATTAGCATTGGAAGCCACCTTGTAGCCAAAGATTGTGAATTAGTAGTAGTGGAACATACATATATCACAATTTGGATTACTGGCCAGAAGAGTGAAAAGACATATGTTAAAATATCTATAACTATGTATAGTCCGGGCTATTGAATGCATTGCTTTGAGGATAGCAAAATTGACCTCAGTGAAAAAATATAACAACATTAAATCAACACAAAAGATAGAAAAGGTCCATAGAAGTATCCAACTGTTACAATCTGAAAGGCAAGCTATCACGCCTGTTGGCACAGTCATGAAATCCCCTCTAAATTAAAGAAGGTACAATAGACAAGCAATTCTATGTTGCACAAAAGACTGGGTTTATTTCTATACAGCTGGCTAGGTGGTGATGTTTTTAATCCTTCACCATAAAAATCAGAGTGAAAAGCTAGATAGATGATAGCTCTCCGTTTTTGTGCTGAAGATGCCAAGCGAAACTACCCCGATGACATGGACCTTGAAGCACTGAGCAATTCAATTATCAGATCAAGCCTTAAAAAAACAATTATATCAAATCCTTTTGAGGGCTAATGTAGCCATAGTGGGCAAATATAAAAACTGTACATTGTGATCAAATACCATTCTACCCTATCAGTATTCGTTTTCTGTCTTAGAATTAAAAAGATGACATGCTGAGGGCTAACTTTAAATTGTATTCACTTACTTTTAAAAAATAAAGCTCAACATGTTCAATATGAAACATTTCACATTCCTGTGACATAACATTTTTTTACTTTTTTATTTTTATTTCAAATGAAAGTTCACTAAAAATAAAAGATCACTGCAACATGCTATTTTTGGATCAGACTAACAATAAATCTTGTCTAGACTGTATATTCTGAAGTAGTTATGCACACAATGCTGGATTCAGAATAGTGTATTTAGATAATACATATTTGTATTATGATACTGAAGGCAGTATTACAAAGCCTTCAACAATACAGTGATGCAATCTATGAAAGGGGTGTCCTTCCTTCTATTCAAAATTGATTTTCATTCAACTTACATCATTTTCACTCAAATTGTTTTGTCCACTGTTCTAAACAGACAATAATTAAATCATTTTTTTCTATTCAGATTACCCTGAATCATTTTAGTATATTCACCTTCAAACTATCATTTCACTGCACACTGAGAAGCGGGTATTAATTAAGGTATTCCCTTACCTTTTATGTTTCTGCAAAACACTTATGGTTATGTGGTGCAAATACAGTATACCGCGTGGTTATATTTGCATTTCTTTGTATTGACGTGTACCACATGTGGATACTTCTGGAAATCTCTCCACTGTGTGACAAATGTACACCCCTGAGTTACAATATTGCACATGCAGCTACGCAAAGATCTAGTACCTAGTGCAAAAAAAACCTACTTCATACTTCCTTCATCTACCATGATCAACTTGAAACTGAAGTATGCCGTGATCACTTGATGGCATTTCTGACATTACATCATATTCACCATGTTCTAAAAATTGCAATAAGTTGGGTATAAAGTTATCTAGGCTTATGACAATGCTTATTATGTTATCTAGCACTTATGGATGCTACATATGGATGCTATATGATACCAAGTTAAACGTAATCAAACATTTAATTGGTTTAATTCCCTTAAATTATAAAGTCAGCATATCTGTAGGGGATAGATGCAATATCTATGTGTACACCTTTATCAAAACATCAGTTAACAGGAATTTACCGCACTGATCCAATGACCCCATTCAAAGATGACACGACCCCAGTAAAAGGAACCACATTTATCCACCCAGTGGAACTATTGGTTTAACAAGAAGAAGAAGAAGAAGAAGAAGAAGAGAAGAAGAAGAAGAAGAAGAAGAAGAAGAAGAAGAAGAGTTGCTATGTTTCATGTTTAAGTTTGAACTTCATTGCAGAGAACAAAAACCTAGTTCATTTTGTCTTAGAGTCTCGGTAATGTAGGGCCTCCATACTGTACATAATCTACTTATCTGTGCTTATGAGCACACAGCATTACCTGTTTATATGTGAAGGTTTGGGGTCTCTGTGACATATTGAGGTTTTTCCAGTGGCTTAATCAGTGCAATGGCTCACAGCACACTGTGCTTTGAGGTCAATTCAAACAGCAGCACATAATACAGCATGTGTTCTATTTGGGTTTTCTTATTTCACAAACCCCCACATGTTGTTTGTTATGATACAAGCAGGCTCATAAATAACTGACCTGTGACCCATCTTGTAGGCAGTAACAAGGTCAAGCGCACTCAAAACATGGTCATTTTGAGGGTAATTACTTTGGATTGGACATGAAATACAGTTGCCTTCTCTTAGCCCCTGAATGATTAGTGTTTGGCTCAGATCAATAAAGTACAGGCAACTCGTACAGGAAGGTCAGGGGAACTGACCATATCAGACGTTTTAATTTGGAAGGGAATAAAAACGAGAATCGTTATTAGTCATGTTCAGACAATTTGCTACCATTAATTATGAGGCTATAACACTGGTAACACAATTTATGAACACACCTGAGTGAAAAGGAGACGATGCAATCAGATGAGATTTTTAGCCAGACAGGTGGCATGCACTGAAATACACCCCTCTTCAGATAAAAAAATCAAAAAAACAAAACTAATAAATGTGGAGCCATATAACATACACAATGGCCAGGATCTAACATACTTAGCTTAAAGGAGCACTCTGACCAAAATCCCAAATTTCATGATGTACTACTTACTATATGTCTTATCGATCCATCCACATGGCACTATTGATACTATTGATACTGATTTCCATTTCCGTGTGAGCCGTGAGAGACCAAATGGCAAATACAATATTGGAGTCAATTGTCAAATAATTCACAAAGACAAATTACACACGAAAATCACCAAGACTAACTTGGCCACTGGGCTGGCAGTGTAGTGTAATGGTTAGGGAGCTGGGTTTATAACTCAGAGGTTGCAGGTTCAATTCCCAGATGGGACACTGCTGTTGTACCCTTGAGCAAGGTACTTAACCTGAATAGCTTCAGTAAAATATGTATAAATGGATTGTATGTAAAGAAATGTAAACTGTGTAAGTCGCTCTGGATAAGAGCGTCTGCTAAATGCCTAAAAATGTAAAATGTAAAAATGACTAACTAATTCATGTTGTTTCGCTCAGCTAGCTTTGGAACATGAAAGGATGGGTTCTGAAGAAGCAGAATATCAGATAAAATATTAGTGGTGCAGATCCAGACACTGTCTCCCAAAGCCCTCTAAGGACGAATGTTTGTGCTGCAGCAAGTGGGATCTGAAATTGTTAATGGTCATTTCACTTCATTGGAACCAGCTGGTAACCATATAAAAGGTAAACCCAACTTTGTGTTTGTTATAAATGTAATGTTACCTACCATGGTTTAAATACTTTTTTATGTACTTGGATTTCATTGCTATAAGTCTGTAATTAATTTAATCAGTTTCATTTTCACCTGCAAGAAACATATTTTGTTAATGACAGACCTGTGGATCCATGAGCATTGGTTTATTTACAGATTCAGGATATCACTATCACTATCACTAACAGGTACGAGATGCCAACCACTGTATAGACCTGCTATTTTTTTGTATGCGGTAGGCTAGCTACCATCAATTTTCGGAATAATTTTTAAATCTTTATGTAGATGAATATACGTACATACAAGGGTTCCTTCTTGAGTTCAAATTAACTTAGCAGCAAAAATGTGCCTTGATGGCAATATATAGTTGCAGTACTATTACAAAACTCAATTTATTATAATTATTATATTGATATTATAGAGTGACTGCCATTCCATGGTCATTACAATATATGCCTGCTTTGCTTTAATGTTACACACAAATTATACAAGCAATCCACATTAGATAACAATTATGTAGAACATTTGATAATTAATAATGATAATTATTATGTATACAACATATTTTTATTATGTCTTTTTGCGGTGCTAGGCAGGTGAACAAATGAACGAATGAACAATCAGTTCAGTATGCAGTATATAGAAACACGTTTCAATATATCAATGTGGTCTTCGTCAGAGAGGTACTGCAAATGTTACATAAACAATATCATATGCCACAAACATTACAGACAAAAGTGGGAAACAACTACATTAGTTAATTGCTTAATCCCTAAAATGCTGAATTCATCAAGTATGAGGATATTCCTTAATGTACTTTTTTAATGTATTTCATTAAACAGAGGGGAGTAAAGTTGGAGACAGGCAAACATTACTTGCCCTTAACAAAAATCTCCCGCCTCCTGCACATGCAACTAAGATTTCAGACCAGACCCTTTATGGTTTTCTGGATTTACAGCCCCTTTGAGCATAAAATGGATCCTTGGGAAGACAAGGTTGGTTTGATTGACTCCAGATTAAACGTAAGTCTTTTCAGATTGAATTGCATGTGCTCTTAGTATTTAAACTAAGTCTGTTATATTGAATCCTAGCCATTGTATTTATGGCTTCCCACAATGCGTACATAACATCATGTCACATTATCATTCCAAAGACAGATAACCCAGTAAGTTAAGTATCATTGGAAATATACATTCACAATCCACCCAAAACTATTTTACCTAGGAGAACTATTCAAACTGCTTCGACATGTAATGGGGGTAGGCCTGCTCTGGGGTTTTGAACTGTGACCCTCACCATTCGCATGGCACAAAAAAACGATATGATTTTTTTGTCAAGCTAAAGACCAAGGTCCCAGCCAAGGGAACTACAGTAATCGCACTCTTATCCAGGCCCCTTGGAGGTCACATCGCCTTCTGTGGTGGATGCTCACGTCCCTGCATTTCCTTCAATATTTTTTTTCATATACAAAATATATTGTAAAATGTAAAAATGGCTTTAATATTCTGCATTCCCTGACAGCATAGTAGTTGTAGATGCAGATAGGTTGGATAGATTCACAGTTTTACAACATACCACGCCCATTTTAGAGCAGACTATATAAACACACAAATCACTCTGGTAGTAACCGACCAATGGAAGTGCAACACTTAGGTGACTAAGACAGCCAAGACCACTCGATCACCAAACCTCTGTTTCCTCCCACATCCTCTGCATAGCCAATCTGGATTCCGAAGCTTTAAATTCAGGCTGAAACTTGATTTCTACACAGAAAATTGAATTACAAGTTAAACATTAAGACTAAAATTGAATTTACTGATCCATTAAAACGTTATACTCTAAATGCAGATGCTCAATCTTATTGAATGGGATCTCGAAAGTAACATGACAAGTGAGCAATCTGTGTGAAACAATCTACACAATCTACACAATTGCATCAAGTGCAACAATTCAAGATATCACTGGTGAAAATAACATGGTGAAACACAGACACACATGCACGCTCACACATAACCCAACACAAAACATGTTTTCTGACAAAAGAAAAAAACAAATCAATTCTTCAACCTTTATATACACGTCTTAGGAATGGAGCAATTGCATTTCACTAGAATAAATGTCCACAATTTGCAAGCGAAATAATATAGAGGTATAGCTTTTACTAAACCTCATAATCACGCATGCGTCAGTGTCTCAACAGCAAGTGCGATCATCATAAACCCTCCATTGAGGGGGCTAGAGTAATGCCTCGTAAAGGAGCGGTTTTGGTAGGTGGTAGGGGGACTCCGGTGCCCTTTCTCTGCTGATGTGGATGGAAGGGGAGGAGAGAGAACTGAATAACTAATAATTGCAAATAACATTGGATTTCCATTACTGCATCCTTTAGTTAAATGGGGGGGACTAAACTGGTGCATTATTTTCCACACAGTCAATTGGAATCCTAATCTGTTTTGGAGAAGTCAAGTTAAATGAGGAAAAACGGCACAGGACACCGATCTAACCAGCCAGAAATTGGTAATGGTTCAAATGCAGATCCTGGAGCAATGCAAATTATAGGAATGATTTTCTCTTGGTGGGGAAAATCTGGGTATATCACAGCAACAACAAAAAGTTTTACTGAGGCACTTAATGACCAACCCATAACTAAGTAGTTTTCGAAAATCAAAAATAGACAAGAAAATAAAATAATTCAGTAATGAATAAAACATGAGTGTGTATCTTATTTGATCGAATCCACAATTAACTACACAGAAAATGCTTTTCAAAAAGTCTGCGGCTGAAATCAATGGAGCATCACAATAAACAGCACTGCGGAGACACTTGATTGTGGGCCTTTATTTCATTCTTCACATGATACGGACTTCATAGCAACTGCATATCAATAACCTACAGCTGATATGCACTGGAAACCAATACATTTGCCATAATGTGAAGATTGCAATTGATGTTGGAATGTGTAATGTGTTAATAATGAATGTTATAGTAACTACTGCCCTATTATTATGAGAATTGCAATACAATAAGTACAGTGTTGGTATTGGGTTGCCATGGGATGTCTTTGCCTTATATTTTAAGTAATGCAGTGCAGAAAGTCAAAAAAGAGCCAGTTCTTCAAATGAAATGTTGAAATTTGAAATATCATTAAAATGCCTCGTCTAGAGTGAGAATAATTTTCCCCTCCACTAGGTTGCAGTTATACATAATGCCCTCCTCCTTCCCTTGGACTAGTACATTTTATTGTGGCACTTTCCGTCAATAATAACAATTTGAATCTAAAGGTCCAAAACTGAACAGAAACCCTGAATGCAGCACACTTCACAAACATACATAATCTCATAACACACATGATTTAACTAAACAATTGTATTATTTTATTTTTTTCCCCCTTGCTCTACATTGTACACTGGTCACTAAAATTTGCAAAACATATTCAATAAGGACTAAAGGTGAAAGTTCATCGCTGACTGAACTTGAGGCTTGGTTTGCATTTACTTTTTTGTGGGAATTTTCTCATTTGCTGAAAACGTGATGGCAGGTGGCTTTCAGGGTATCACGCAGAGAGGTGATGGTGGGTAAATATGCAGTTTACTGTGCGGTAAAAGTAAAACTCAACACCTTGGAGGACTCATTTAAACAGCTCCCTCTCCAGCTTTCAGCACTCGAGCAGCAGGGGAGGGAGATGTGTGAAAAGAAAAGAGACTTCTGATGTCTCGGATTGAAAGGCTGTAAATTAGTGTTCATCACACATCCAAAACCATGTTCTAATTTTACATCATGTGTTGATCGCAGGAACATGCACCAGGACATGCACCAGACTGCCAAACCTGCTCAATCTAACCACTAAATCATATCATTGTACTTTCTCAGCAACCACAGCAATAACCTTCATCTTTAATGAATTTATAAATCTGTGTTGTTTGGGTTACTGATCTAACACAGTTTAATCTTTGTTTGAACACCATTTGGGGCTAGAAAATAAAAAGTACAGAAATATTTAATAACACCATATCATACCATTTAAATGCCATTTTATCATCTATTTACTGCTTACAGTTTGAAAAATACTAGAAATAGGTCATATTTAATATGTAGGAAAGTACTTACCTTTTTCCCAACAGCATAAACAAGCCCTTATATTAAAGTGTGACTAGATCTACTGAAGAAGAAGCTCTGTGGAATTTGACATTAAGACTTAGCTCTCTAGGCTTTCATGGCTCTCTAGGTCAACATTATGAATTCCAGACAACCACCATAAAGTTGTTTTTATTACCCACAAGAATAAATACTAAATTCTCAGTTAAATAAGGAAACTGGCAAGACTTTCTTCTTCTTCATCTTCATTCCTTTTTCTTCTTATTTCCCCCCCAAAACAAATATCATATTCAATCTAGAAGATACTGGGACTGGGATCTTTCCCTCTTTGTGTATTATGAAGTTTACTCAAAAATGTAAGTTGGTTTCATGTCTAAAACCAAGATGCAGTATGATAGAATTCAGCTCTTTGGATAGCCTATATATATTGTAATGCCACTTGGGGTGTGGTGACACTCAAGAACCTTTTCAGAGGGCGTATTCAAAACAAAACAATAATGCTATTACACTGATTTCTTACAAAACACAAACAAGGCTGGGGTAATCAGGGAATCCAAACACATACAGTCCATAATCCTTCGCTCGTTGTTGTTGTCCATTGTCCTCATACAATCCACAGTCGATACACAAACGGGGTTCTCAAAACAACCTAATTCTCTCACTCACTCACTCACTCATTTCGCATTTCCCTTCCGGAACTCTGCAATTTGACTGGGGGAAAAGATGCTTCTTTTATTTAGTCCCCCAATTGCTTAACTTGTTTCAGCTGGTAGTCAGGTGTGGGACTGCAGGTTGCTGGGAGCTGTAGTGCTGATGGCTGTAGTGGCTCAAAATAGTTTTTTTCATATATCTTTATATATGAATGGCAAAGAGTATATTCACAGACAAGTGTCTCATTGCTGTTCAACATTACTGAGTATTAGTGTTATTATTAGGTTTTTCAAGCAGTCATTTGGTTTGATACTCACTCAAGAGGTGTTTTTTACTATGTTCTCTTTCTCCAAAAGTAGGAGTGCTCTGTTGTACTTGTTGACCCATTAAACTGCAACATCTTCCTTCAAATTTGTTAGAGCAGAGACTAGAACACATTCCTAGACTAGATAGAATGGACTGTGTCTGAAATTCTTTAGTTATCATTAGTTATGGTCAGCACCAGTGGACTGACCAGAGGGGTCACGCCTATGCTCCATCCCTCCCTCGTTGACTCTATGGCCAATTATGTGCACCCTATGGGCCTGATGGCTACAGTCAACCAAATATTTGAAGTCAGACTGTGCGATGTGTAACTGCACTGAGAACGAGTGCTTTAGTTGGATGCACCACCCAACAACTCCATATGTTTTTGTTTTATTCGAGAACATATGAACAAAGGCTTGGTTTCCCATAGCCGCTCAGTGTAAAGTGTTAAGTCTTACAAATCAGATAATACAAATACATTTGATTGAAATAAACTATACACCTTTGGAAAAAGGGCTGACCAACTGCCTGTGCCCAGGTGGAGTTGCATTATTATCATAAAATTGACTGTCAAGCACAGAATCAACTTCCGAGCCTCCAAATAAATCAAAGTCAGATTGAAACATACCAGATATCGTTACACTGACTTTGATAAAATGAAATGATAACAATGAAAATGTCAAAGAAGGTAGAATCCTGATTTAAACAAATCCCAGAGGTTCCAGAGACCTGATAATGTTAATCTTCCTTTATGTTAAAAAAGTGCACATAGACTGTGAATTATGTATATAGCCTACTGTAATTATCACTGTAATTATTATTATTAATTTCGGGGTAAAAGCTGTGATAGTTTGGTTATATTTATGTCAGGGATTTAGGCTTTTGGATATATAGCGTCCTGTTCCTAGAACTCAATTTTGTAAATGCTGCCTTATTATTCATTACAGTCCAGTACCAAAGCTGTCAATGGAATTAAAGTCACTGAATGAAAGCAAAGCACCCTTAACAATGCTCCTATTCTAATTTACAAGAGCAGATTATAGGAATATAATTACACAAACTCCCTCCATCCCTGACAGCTTTATAATACCTGTCCCCAAGCTGTAATTAAAACAGTTTTCCCAGGAAAACAGTTTTTTTTTGTCAAGAAAAATAAAATGGTCTATTAAAATAATTTGAACTAGTACTGTGTATTTTTCTGTTTTATTTGTAACACAAATGATTTCTCACAACAAAAATATACATAAATACACTGTTCATATATGTTCTGTAACTTAGTTGTACAGACAAGGCTTGTTTCCAAAAGGGTACTGTCTTGCAGTCACACAAGACTTGCTTTAAACCAAGGTTCAGTTAATACCGAAGTAAAATCCCTAAAGAGACAAGACAACAGCCAGCCAACAGGAAAGAAACAGCTGAAAGCTCAGCCAAATAATCAATAAGGGAATGGGAATGTTGCCTTGCAGAAACGAATACAACGTGCAGAAGAATATATTATTCAGCCACTGTTAACACCTTATAAAATTGCCATTGGGAAAGCATGCTAAATACACCTTTATAATTGAACAAAATGTATTCATTAAGCTTTGAACAAACACAATGACATTTAATGAGAGCAGCTTCATGGCATGTTTCTATTTATATAATATATAATGTATGTCATTTAGCAGAGGCTTTTATCCAAAGCAACTTACAGTAGTGAATGCATACATTTTTCAGTATATATATGGTCCCGGTGGGAATTGAACCCACAACCTAAATGTTACCAATACCATGCTTTACCTACTAAGCCACACAGAACCACATTATGAAAACCTTTCTTATACTCTCTGCCACAGGCTTGAAATCTTGGCCTGCATTAAATTAGTTCCTTCCTTTTTTAACAAACATCTTTTGGTGGGTTCAGTCCACAAAAATGGATGAAACAATTGTGCTGAGACTGAAATAAGCAACCCTGCATTAACTCTGTAAGTCAATTAAGGCTAAATGTTGATTGACAGTGTTGTAACGGGAGTAAGATCCACCACAGTAGCTGTTCAAAATCCCTAAAACAGTTTGATACAGTGTACGTACAATGAACTAATTGCACAATCATTGTCAAACACAGCAAAGAATGTATAAGAAAAGATAAAAGGTATTCTGTAAAATGATGTTGTGTTGTTGAGTAACCTTGAGGGAGAGATATTAAATGTCGCAGTAGCTGTACGCATCTGAAGCATGTCCCAAATAAGAGTGTTCCACCGCATCAGCACGATATTAGCTCATATTCTGCTTTACTTCCACCTCCCAAGGGTCCACCTGATACCGAGCTAAGTATATTTCACCAGAATTAGAGGAAATAATGGAGGGAGACCATCAAGCATAACATAACTGGGGCACTACACCTTCAGGTCCTTCAGACTAAGCACATTTTAACATTCCATACAGTATATGTGGTTATTTTCAAGCTCATTACTCATTTATTAAAATTAATAAATAAGTAAATAAATAACGCAATGCATTACGGGGAGTATGGGCCAAGTTTTTCCTTAAGGCCTGTGTGTGATGGGTTAATTATATCTGTAAAGATAGAAAATTTACAATTACTCATAAGATAATAATAGCATTTACAAGCGTTAAAGTAATTTTACCATTACACAATTACATATTATTACCAAATCTTCCAGTGAAACTAAAATGTTTTTTTTTTCAATTACATTAAGTATGTTATTAGTTTTAAAATGATTAATGCTCTTGGCTCAGAAGATTTGCACATACATATGGCATGCACACACTTAATTTTCAAACATATTTTGATTTGCTGTCACAAATGCCACAAAAATGGCAAATAAATACTATTTGAAATACAATTTGTATTCAACTAATTAGTTAAAATTGTTTGAGCTTTGCACTAGTAAGAGGTGGTTCAATGCACTTGAATAAGAGACCATCTCTACACCCATGGAATTGTGTAAGACATTTTTTTAAAATAAATATATTGTAGCGATCCACCGAGGTCGCTATGGTAACATGTGTGCAGGGCATTGTGGGGGAACATTGTTGAAATGGCTGTCAACGACCGGGCACTTGATAGGCGTCACATTCACAGTCAATAAAAAGGAAGTCTCTGTTGGCAAAGTCTTAATTCCAACAAGTTCACAGTGTACATATTTAAAACGGAAAACAAATGACTGTTTAAACAGTAAAACAGGCTCTTAATGCATTTCTAATCACCTTGCATTTAGCTCAAATTCACTTCACAAAGTGAAATCCACCCAAGCTATTACAGAAACATCATACTGAATGAACTGAGATATGAATGAGAAATGGATTATACTGGTCACTTTTTTGTCTCCACGGGAAATAATAGTTCAACGGCTCTAGTTTGGTGAGTGCAGTCGCAAAAACGCACCTCCAAGTTTCATGTATCACAAATGGAATATTTCTCGCCTCCACCCACTTTGGTAGTTTTGTGGTCTGCAATAAAGGGTGACGCAATAACTTGTTTGTGTTTTTGTCCACCCAGGCCGGTTCTTACTCAAATGCAGGTGTTATGTGCCTGTTTGGTGTCTTTATTAATGTGCACATATGAACAGATAGGGCAGATAAAATCCCCCATTACATAAGACTGTTTTGTGAATGTCCTGTAGGCTATTTCACCTCACTCTGAGGCAATACAATTTGTATTCAACTAATTAGTTAAAATTGTTTGAGCTTTGCACTAGTAAGAGGTGGTTCAATGCACTTGAATAAGAGACCATCTCTGCACCCATGGAATTGTGTAAGAATCTTTTTTTAAATAAATATATTGTAGCGATCCACCGCGGTCGCTATGGTAACATGTGTGCAGGGCATTGTGGGGGAACATTGTTGATGTTTAAATGTTTCCCCCCGGTGTTGGTTATTGTTATATGTCTGAAAGTAATGTTGTGTCTGTGTTTAAATGGTTCAGTACGGTTAAACCGATAGCTATTTTCTGTACAGTGCGGTCGCCTGTTTTACCATGCAGAGTGTGTTCAGCATTCGTTGTACTTCCTGTGTGAAGTAAGTGGCCAATGTGCACCCTGCGTGACCCGCTCGGGAAGCGCCCATTGTAAAGATAGAACCAAAGGCGATATTTGGGGTCGTGCGGTGTATGGAACACAGTATCGCTCATGTTGTCTGTTTTAATAAAGTGGCTAACGGGGCTTTGCGGTGTATGACGCACATAGCCACATTTTCCTTACTGCTTGCCTCCAAGTTGTCTTCTTGTTACACCCCACCGCGCATGCTCACTACAATATGTACACTACCGGTCAAAAGTTTTAGAACAGTTTTTATTGAAATTTACATAGTTTAATGTGTCAATGTACTCTGAAATTAAAGCATAGAACAAATAAACAATTGGAGATAAAAAATAAATCATGGAATCATTTTGTTTAACAAAATGTAATCAACATTTTTGACTCATAAAAGTAGCCACCTTGTGCAGATATAACAGCCAAACACACTCGTGGCATTCTTATTTTTCAGTTTTTGGTAACCTAAACTTTTTTTTTTTTTATTTACCCTCTGGCAGTTTAACGCTTACCTTTGTACCATTTCAGGCTATTCACTGGACTTGCTTAAATTTCTGTAAAAAAAAAAAATGGGGGTGTTCTAAAACCGGTAGTGTAGTATGTATGCACACTGGTTTCTGATATGTTAAGTATTAAATGTTCGCTACAATAAAATGTAGGCTACATAATTGACCAATGTGTCATGGGGCAATGCACTGAGAGAAGGGACCTTATAACAAGGAATAATAACGAACAAAAAAGGAAGCGTTTGCTGATGATATTGTTGAGCTGTGGGGCGGTTTATCATATCTGTATTTCATGTCCATAAAAAATTCATTGTAAATGTGGCAATAGTCAAACAGCGAGAGAATTCTGAAACAAAGTTTATTGACATGGGGGTTAGGATATTGTTGAGCAGGGGTATTACTTAATAAAATAATAAAATATACACAGATATTGTATTATATTATGCGGGAAAACATCCGTCGGTGCAGGACGTTGCATCAATGAAACGTACAGTATTTAATATTGTTAACAAACACATTTTAATATATGTGGCTTTGGTGAAAACACATGAACTAAACTAACATGTGCCACACATCTTTTCCTCTTCCTCCTCCCGGACAACTGGAAACAGATACATATGCACGTTAGTTTAGTTTAGTTAACTATTGCGGCATGATATGCCACTCAAGTACGCACTCAATTTTATTGCAGTGAAAGCAAGTTTCATAACTTGCTCTTTGCAAGCCATGGTGCTTGCTCTTCATCAAACATGATGAAATTGGCAGTTCGCTATGGAAAATATATTTAAGGGAAAAAAGCAAATGGTCTGGTTGGCCATAATGAAGCAAACCCTCATCACACCCACAGGTAATTTATTATTCTTAAACCAACCTTGCAAGAACATTGCAAGAGCACAGCTTGCAGAGGACAAATACTGAATTTGAAATATAGCAATGATGCACCTCTTTTTAAACTAATTGTGTACCTTATCCACAGTCAAGTTTTGTACGTTTTTTTTGTGAACTTAAATTACATATTTTTCCATAAACACCATATTCAGAAAACTTTGTATTAAAAGTATGAGCCCAAAGGAAGTGACTTCAACATTTTGAATGTCCAAAACATGGGTGGTTATTGACCTACAGCATATGTTTGCTGTACAAATGCCATTACATAATTAATATGCTAAAAATATATCCTTACCCAGGGAAACCTATATAACTTGCATATTAGGTGAGGAAATTTAGGTGAGGTATTTGTTCAATGGTACAATGATAATGCCCTACCAACAACATTATGTTTGCGAGCTGCAGATCCTTTACCACAATGCTACACTGCTGACACATAAAGTTTTAATCACACACTAGATCGACCATATCCAGTAGCCCTTTATTACAACAGCTACTGTTTGTCAGTCTTAACGCATATTATTTGATTCTGCAGAAATATAGTTGGCTCTGCGTTTGCTGCATCCATTCAGGATGTCGGTTCACTGACCTTAATCAAATGAGTAGCAAAGATCAATTGCTGCCCTCACGTCCTTCCAGCCGGTAATCTAGTGTTCTAGACTAAGAACACTAGACTAAGCTCTAAGCCCAGGAGGGATGTGTCTCAGTGTCTGCTTTGACGGTCTGCCACTAACCTCGTGGTCAGTCTGTTCAGTTCCTCAAACATAAGTGCGTAAACCACACTTTTACAGCTCAACAAACCGCCAGAACAAGAAAAAAGAGAAAAACTTTCATAATGACCCTCATCCTTATCTGCCACCTGGGACAGGACGATGTTGCCCTCCCCTCAACTTTACCTGCATCAGCTTGCTAAGCACAAACACCATTTGGATGGGGCAGTGGTGGGGGGACTTAAGTGTGGGGGGACAACGGTGACAGCACGAGAGTGCTCATAAAAACGGACGTGCCATCACATGTAAAAACGCCTGTGAAGTCATTACATTTTTAGCGGCTCCTGATTAAAACATTTATTTAACAGTGAGGTCATGATGGAGGAGCTGGTTGTCATGCTATTTAATTCTCACTGAAGTGCAATCTTCAGTGATGGAGTGCAGAGTAAATCAAATACATAAACACAGCCATAAAGCAGGGGCCTCTCTTTGATTTTACATTCATTTATACACTCAAAATCTGGAGGGAAATAAAGACTGTAATTGTAGATATAACATGTATAATTCATTTTTGTAAATATTTTAAAAGGTAGAAACAGTTAGATACTCATCTCATATAAATATTTAGTTATAGTGGTGAAATGGTAAACTTTGTGACAGTTCTTTAGTGCACCTGGTCATTGTATTATCCTTATCTTTCTTTATATTTTCAAATAATTATGTGATATGGTTAATAGATTCCATTCCATGAATTCTTACTATTGACTATTGAATATACACCTATAGTATATGATATTCTAGATAGATTGTCAGGATTTAGTTCCTGAAAATATCCTCACCATATTTAAAAATATATGCACAAAATATAGTTAGGATTTCATTATCAAGTGATTTAATTCAGATTTCTATTGTTCTGTGGCAGGTAGGCCACCTGTGCTATGACAGGTTTAGACAATTCCAAGCCAAACAGTTCTTCAAATATATACGTGTTATGGTGTATTGCACCTCAGTGAAACCACATGACCAGTCTATCACATTTAAATGACGTGCCAGGGTGAAGCACATGTAAACACAGCTACAGCCCACGGTAACTGTTTATAAAACCACCGACATGCAGATTTTGTCTTTCTGTTGTGGAGAAATAAATGTGGACCTGCTGCGATCTGACAGTTTGACTGCATGTGTCATTCGGCAGACTGACTGTTGGCTCTGGCTTTGGCCCACGATGACTTTGGTCTGAGCTTTAGCACGAGCATCTGTTGTCACCCCTAGGTAAAAATGAGAGCCATAAATTAGTCAGCATGAGCCCGGCGCTAATAGGACACCAAACTGCTCCGCTGACCCGGAAGGCCGCGGAATAAAATTTGAGATACGATCTAGTCGGCGTGCTCCGGCCTACACCGGAGTTTAAAATCATAAACTCAGAACACACATCACATCCCTTGTTGGGCTGTCAACGTGTCTTAAAGTGGGGGACCTTGATGGGGCTCGGGTGTGTGATTACATTACTTTACGTTATTTATTGGCTGAACAGACACACATATTGACATACATACACAGTAGCGCACATGCAGTGTTGGCCATTTATGTCCAAGAAAATCTGTTTGCTAAGTGAGGCAATTTAGGCTAAGCAGCCTGCTCAAGGATACAAGCGAAGTTGAAGGACCAACAACTGCAGCCCTCTGGTTTCAAATCTAGTACCGCAACCACTAAGGCTAACTGGTTACATCGAAGGGACACAAGTTGATGAGCTTCATATACTGTGCAGTTGAGAACAAGAATGACTTACAAGAGAAGACGTTTCAATGTTCTAAGGGATATTTATCAATGAACCCTTAGCTTGCTGAGAACTCAACGATGATGCCACTGTGCCGCAAAGTGAAGTCTCCATTGCCAGTAGCTGCTGTTATTTTGAATGCTAGGGATGTGATCAATTGTGTCAGCACTGTCACATATCATAATATATTGTGCAAGGGCAAAGTCAGTCTGCCTAGATGTGGTATTAGTTTTGTATGCATATTATAAATATGTATGTATGTGTATATATATATATATATATATATATATATATATGTGTGTGTGTGTGCATGTGTGTATAATATACACCACAATTGGAGTGGTGATCAGCCCAAGGCTGAAAGACAATGGCCGTTAACCACCCCTGAAGTGCCTTATATTATTGTAAATGCACTGGCATGGAGATCATAGGAGACTAGTGACATCCCTTCTTTGAACACAATGAGGACTGCACTGCAGTGAAGTCATCATATAAAAAGAGATACTAAACAAGTATCAAGATTCTGTAAGGTCCTCTGATGACCTGGCTTTTTCCATCCTTGATAAGTAAGTATTTTCAGCTGCAGTTGGGCATTCATTTTTCACAAGTCCCACAAGTATAACATTTTACAGCTGAGTTGATGAATATTATATGTATGTGTTTTGACAAAGTGTGGTTTGGCCTCTTGCACAGCAATATATATTAATCACTACAAATTTCCATTGAGACAGGAACGCATGCCGTGAATAGAGAACAAGAACAGAAATGAGATCTGGTTTCCATTGTTACGTTTTTTACAGGCCTTATGAGGACACATTCAATTGAGTTTTTAATATTGAATAAATATGCAGTTATCTGTTTGAATCGAATGCAAGATTTGGGCAGAAGTGGGGTCTTTGCCACCAACCTCACGATGTACCCTTCCTACAGTATGTGCCTCCTCAGGTCATGAAAGTCCGAGCTACCATTGATATGAAGCCAATCAGCCAATGATCTCACAAGCAAAACACACCATTCAGTATCCCAATGCAAGGCCAAAACAGCAGATGGCTCAAGAGTACAAGAGCATATGACTTTTGCCCTGGTGGAGGAAGAGTCATTCTAGGGGCCAAAATAGCTTGACTGAAGTACATTTCTAGAAATTATTTTGAGAATTTCCAATAGTGGGAGGTATGTGTACAATACAGGAAAGCACCGCTCTTGAGGATTGAACATCTAAAACACATCCAAAGTCCTCCTTGAATTGTGATGTATTCGGCATCTGGATGTTGGACCATAAATTGGGAGACAGCTTAAAGCAATGTTGCCATATGCTTTGGCCGAGTTGCGCTTGCCTTCTGAATCATATTCAGAATGTCTTAGTCTTACATAAAGCCATCTGGTAAAGGTGTAAAGAAACGTCAGCTCCATTTCCTGGGATCCACGTGACTCAAACCTGCCGCATGCTGTTATCGGCCAAGAATATAGAGAGGGAGGAGAACGAGAGAGAGAGTGTTTTTCCCCCCTTAACTATGTGTATAAATCTAAATATTGTATATTGTATTTCTGCATGTTGTTCTGTCTATGCTTTGGAAATATTTATATATATATACTGTATATATTTTTAATTTCATGTCAATAAAGCATTTGTATTAAATTGGGGAGGAGAAAGCAAGAGAGAGAGAAAGAGAGAGAAAGAAAGAGAGAGAGAGAGAAAGAGAAAGCAGATTTTTTTCTGTCGAATGCAAGCCACAGAGGTCTTGACCCACTGTAGCTGTTAAAGACCCCAAGTCACTCCTCACAATGAGATGGGGTGGTGACCCCAGTGCCCTGTACAAGTTACAAATCTGGCCACCTAATAATTATTTGGTTTAATTGGCTATATTTCCTTGACTCTATGGCTCAAAAAAAGAGTGGTGAGCATTCTGGCACATAATGGCTGCCATCCCCAATGTGCTGCTGGGTCAGAGGTGAGCACTCTTCTTCCACTCTTTTTAAGATGATTTGAAAGCTGATAGGGTAGCAGTGGTGGAGGGAGGCTGAGGTTGTAATTGTACATCAGATGTTATTATTATTATTATTATTATTATTGTTAAAGTAATGTAATATGTCTGTTTTATTTATTCTATAAAGAAGATGTATGCACCATCTGTATCTATTGAGTTAGTGAGTACAAATCCTGATAATTAGGTTTTTGCTGTTTGGCATAAATAGAGGAACAGTTATCCTGCTTCTATCCAGAACAAGGTAAAACCTCACCTTTCACATATGCAAGACAAAAGTCTTTTTTTTCAAAGCTGAAAACCAGTAGAGCCCGTAAAATATTAAAAGAATGATTTAATCAAAGGATTGCTGGAATCTACCTCAATTCTCTCATTCTCAGCTCAGAGTGTGGTCAATGGTCAAATTGCTTGTTTTACTTAATAAATGACAAAACAAATCTCTCAGGTACTGTTTCACAGGCATAGTGTCACTCTTAAATATGTGTATCTGTAAGCGTGTCCATTCTATCTGCATTGTGGTTAAAGACAGGATGTAAATATAGATACCATCATTTCCAATTGATTATTAATCTCCTGACTAATTAGCCATATGGTGGAAATTGTAATAAGTACTTGTAATCCAAATAGAATAGGTACAGAGACACTTTGTGGACAATCAGCAGAATGGAAAATCATGCATGTGGATGAAAGCTCATGGGCCTATGTCTAATATTTAGGTGGCTGAGGGTCAGTGGGGGGAATAAATAAATATATAAATCAAATTCAGTTGCTTAGACTACACGCTGTTCGGATTAAGTTGGCCTCAGTTGTGGAGCTGAAGTTCAGAGCCCCTCTGTACCGCACTGATGATTCACCTTAAGATGTAGGTACTGAGGAAGAGATTAAGACCACTATTTGAAGTTCTTAAATGGAATAGCTGCAGCCACAGAAATGCAAACACAAGCAATACCAAGCTTGGAATGGAGTCAAAACTTTGACCATCTGTTCGTCTAACTGACAGGGTCGATGGTGGATGTATTTTGCTCCCTTTGTTCTCTTTGAAGGATTATGATTGACATAACATTTTTATGGATTCCAGTAGGGGTGCAGGGGAAATCTAATTTCACTTCACCTGTCTGCGGGGTTTGAAAAGTCACTAAAAACAGATATAAATTGAGTGGGTGGGACAAAGGCCAAAGCACTTGCTAAAAGCCAAGCTATTGGGAAATGGAAGGTAGGCATACAGAATTTAAAACAAATTGTAATCACAAGTAGGTGACTAGTCCATACCGAATAATACATAGTTTATATATTAATAACTTATTATGCACACATAGGATATCCAAGGGTGTATAGAGCAAACCAAACATTCCATTATATACAGGTTTAATAGAGTGTGAGATTTTCAGCTGGTTTACAGGCTGAAATGAAACACCATTTAAGTGGAATAAGAAGAGGTTTAAGCTTGAGGTTATTTTATGGTTAGGGCAGTTTTGTTATTGGGGTTAAGCATTAAGGCTAGGGCTAGGCTTAAACAGCTTGTATATTTACACAAAATATATGCCAATATCCATGTCTTGGTTAAAAGTATATTTATATTCAGTACCTACACAGTAGTTAAACCATGATTACACCTGTATATATTCTTATTTGATGTAGTTCATCTTAAATACACACACCTCATGACCTGTTACATACAGTACATAGGGCCAATAGTGAAGGTTTAAGTACTATAATAACAAATCAGTTTGTGATTCTGCATCTCATGAAATCCAATACCAAATTCATTGCACTTGCATTGCAAACCTGTATTTATGGTAGTGAGGCATTCACTTAATTCTTGGAGCTTTGACCAAATGTTTTCAGGCATTGTTTGTCTAAACATGCGAACGGGTGTAAATCCGAACATGAAGGTTTACTTTGAGCTGCTGTAAAAAATATATAATTAAATATTTACTGACATGAACACTTACCGTCATTACAATGAACAGCTAGCTTGCTGGCTAGTTAGCTAGCACAATTTCAAGGATATAAATGTGCCAAGGAGAACAATGGATGTTCTGTCTACTGGTTAAATATAAAAAAAGTCAATTGTCGCCTTTTTTTATTTATATTTTTTATATCCATCATTCATTTCTCCAATAAAGAACTACGATATGGAAAATATAGAAATACATGGAAGAAAAAAATATTAAAAATTCAAGCAGGCAGTTTTCCAAGCACAAACCATCATTGCAAGAATTATTGACAAGATCATCAAAAGAACAAAGCTGTTTCACTGTGACTCGTATAAAGTGTAAATACGTTTCACCACAACTAAAGTAGGTCTCGTACTATAAGCAATGATAATTATGCAGTGCTGGAGTGGGTGGCCAGGGAGTTTGAACAGATATGAGCATTTGAACAGATATGATCAAAGACATGTCCACATACAAATGCCCCTCTATAGAGTTAATTTGCATTTGTTGTCTCCAATGTGCTAAATAATGTTCAAGAAATGATCAGTAAGCTTGTATTACTGTAGGTGGAACAGCAGGAAAAAAAATGGCACTGTGTTATACAATGGAACCCAACCACATCTTATAGGCATTCTGGTAAGGCATCCGGACAGCTTTTACTTTTGAGCAGGGCTCTGTAAACCTCCATCTGTCTGGCTCCCCTGAGGAACCCATTATTCCCCACAATCCAGGAGTTTTCCTGCAAGCGGCTTAATTGCAGCTTTTCTTCAAGCTTCCCAAACCCAAGCTGCTCTCTGAAGCCAGGGCGTTACATCATTTCTGGGAGCTGAATTACAGTGAGAAGAACGGTTTTCCCAGACGCACCATATCAGGATTAATAGCAGAAATAAATAAACCAAACGATTGACTTAGCCTAAATAGTCTTCTGACCATTAAAGGGATGCTGACTGCTCCAAAACCAGAGTACATATCCATACAAACACACACAAACACAAGCACACAGACACACATACACATAAATATCTACCAACTACTAATAGTAAAGTTTAGTTTTTTACCAAAAAGACAAATATGAATACATACTTTTATTTCATGATGAGAAGAGGCCATTCAGTCTATTTACAGTATTTTTCTCCTACAATTTAAACAGCATTATATTGTATCACTGTGCTGGGCCTAGTCTTGACCTCTCCAGCGGTCTCGGTTTCCACTATGAGGTCTGATAAATTCCACAGTCTATACATAAAAAAAGCCCTTCCAGGTTTCAGTGTGAAAATTAACATCAGAACATGTAGCTTCTGCAATCTGCCTTCTCACCCCTCTCTTCATAACTTGTATGTTTGATACCTGGAACCAGTCTAGTTGCCCTTCTCAAAAACATCTGTCATTATAGTGTAGTGCCCAGACCTAGACACTAAATGTGTTCTGTTAAAAATACTGCATAACATTGTATTGCACTGTATGCATTGCTATAAATTGTTCAGTATTCCTTTTCTACTGCTTTGGCAAAATGTATAGATCCAAGTAGGCCTACATCTACTATTACACCCAAGTCTTTTTAATATTGCTCATATTCTAATGTACCACCCCATAAAATAATCATCCCTGAAATGGTTATTATACATGCAGAACCTTTTACATTTGTTAATGTTACATTTCATTTACCGGGTGTCTGCCTAATTCCATATTCTATATAAATCTTGCCGGAATAAGAAAGAGGACCTACAAGCTGCAGCCTTGCCAGGAATTGGAGACAATCGTTTTTCACTGTCACGTTAAACCCTTAGTTTCTCGTCGTATAGACACAGACTTCCTTTCTTAAGTCAACACCGCCGATGATCCTTTGAACAATCTAGGCCATTTGCCTCTCATTTAAATAAAATTTTAATTTAAAGCGCAGCACGGAGAAACGTTGCCAAGAATAGATGCTATGCATTTGACTTTCACGCGTGGGAATACTGAAGGAGAATTGCAAAGCAGTAAAAACTGAACAAAACACACTGAACAAACAACAGCATTTTCTCAAGGCTTATTTTCCTCCAACAATTAGACTTGAAAGTACATTAAAACAGGTATATTACCAGTTATACTACAGGATATAAAAAGCTATAATGCTAAAATACAAATACATTTCTTACCGTTTGAATGTTTGGTCACATCAGCTGTAGAGAGAGAGAGAGAGAGAGAGAGAGGGAAAGTATGTCAATACATTACAATTTACAATGAACTTCATGGCAGAACAAGTTACTTAATAATTAAAAAATGACCACATGTCAGACAGTGTTCAGAATCTGCTTAAAGACTGATCTTTGTCAGAGGGGACTGTGATTTATTTAACAAAGGAATAAGATTTTATGAAAATCTTCCTGTGAAAAGCAACATGTTGCATTTGCTAATTGTCAGTGCTTTACATTTAATTCCTATAATTTCAGAGAGAGAGAGAGAGAGAGAAGAGAGAGAGAGACTAATTTATTTTAATACATTAATCTGGCAATTATTTTCACTGACACCACTACAGGCAATATCTTGGTAATGCTATTTATGATGTCCTTAAAACTTTGTGGCCATTCTTATAGAACTCACCATTGTTATTTGAAAAAAGGACTAACACTGACACTATACAATAGTATCACCATGCAAATGAAATATCAACAACTGGCAATCTGCACAAATTGGAATGATATTTTATGAGTTAGTGCATAAACTGTGAATGATGACAGTCCAAAAAGTGGATTCATTCATACTGGATTTTTGCTTGGTAGAGCTGAATATCAGGACAGGATTTTTAAATACAGTAGGCCTTTATATTTAATACACTATATCCTGCATTTTCTTCACTTAATACAGTACATCCAACCTATTTGGGCACATGGATTTTTACAGCCATAAATGAGGCTCCATCTCTGTCAAAGATACAACTGTCCCCCTACAGATTTGAATCATCAACTGGCAATAGTGCAGTTGTGTAACCACTGCTCTTTCTAACCTTAGACCTTAACTTCGTATTAAGGCAAGACAACAAAGTGATCGAGAAGCAACTTCTGAAGCAAAGTTGTGGTTCTAAGGTATCATTGCTTATGGAGACACATTGCTCAGTATAATCCGTCAGTAATACAGTGTGATTTATTGCAGATGCCTTCTCCTTTTGCATCCATCGGCATCTCTCTTGTACACTATGTGACTGCTATACCAAGAGAATATGCTCACCAGGCCTATATTATTTATAGACAGTACACAATGAGGAATAAGGCTGACAACTAATTAGTACAAGCATCACAGTAGGTGTTGCAATTATTAGAGAGCCTACTGCCTGATGCACAGCTAAGCAAAACCGTGCATGCGTCCTACAGTAAGAAACAACACAGCAGCAAATGTATACTGGGTAAAGTTATATTTCTTTATGCTGTTGAATCCCTGAGGTCAGCCTGGACACAGTTCTCAAAGGAGCTGGACTGCAGAATTGAACCCTGGGGAGAGTGAGGGATTTTGCACACCTGGTGCTTTGAATGGCTGTGGAAGTTAGCATTCAGGACAGCTGTATACGTTTTACGTCAGTTCAACTACTGCATACAGGCCTCGATTCAATCAACATCTGTCCTTTACGTTGCCTCATGGTTAAATGTGAGTTGTTGTTTTTTAAAATGAGTTTTTTCTTTAATCGCAAAAACATTTTGCCCATTGCAGCGATGACCAAAATGGATGAAAAATAAATTGTGTTTGCACTGAAAATAATAATAATAATAATGAGTCAAAGTTAAGGATGGGTTTTGTTTGAATCCAGGCCATAGACACAGTGGGTTTTAGGAGTACTATGCACAAAACAATGGCATTAAGTGGAAACAACTACACAAGGTTAAATTGCATTGTGTGAAAAGACCCAAGGCAATCAAGGTCATCACTAGTATATCGTAGACATGATATTTCTGTTAAAAATCATATGATTTCACATATTTTAGTAGAAGACAAACATCAGTCCTGTGCAAAGGTTTGTGAACATTCATCGGTTGATTAAGAATGGAATAGAACTGGTATCCTCAAACTCGCTAACCTAATAGCTGGATCAAATTATATAATGCTCTGCATAGCACATACCTGCAGCTTTCAATTTGAGCTTTAATTAAATCTACCTTTTGAAATCTTGACAGCATTTATTGTCTTTCTTTGTTATGTGGGGCTTGGTTGAAAAGGGCTAATTAAAGGCCAACAACATATGTAATGTACTGTACAGTGAGCTTGAAGTAACTAGAATCCAGCTGTAGTGTCCTTCTGCAAGGGTAGTAGAGTAGTAGAGCCATGTGGTGGGTGTGATTGCCACAGGGGTAGGGGGTAGGGAAGAAAAGGATCACCTGTGATGTAACACATTGTTTCATCTTGCTTATTGCACATTGGGGGATAATGACGGATATGATGCATGACGCCCATAGCTATATCCAGCCCCCCCACTCCACAACATACCCCATTGTACTTAAACACTAGTTATTTACATGAACACTGTACTTCCAGTGGAGTTATCAATTAACATTTTATTATAGATTTAGATAACAATGAAATGTATTTATAAGTTTGCAAAAGGGGTGGAAGGTCCATGGAACCTGACAAAATTTGTCCCATGAATGGGTGAAAAAATTGTTTATTGAAACCAAATAAACAGGTTTGGTTCAATAAACAGTTTTTAACCAATGATAGTCACATGCCAAAATATTTGTATTCAATATCTTTATATTATATCTTTTATTTTGTATGGCCATTATCTAGGGCCAGTTCTACACCGCACATGATATTTATGCATCTGGATATTTCCAGAAGGTTTCAGGAAAAAAGGGTTAAAACTACTAATATTCTGGTTACAATCAGAGGTCTCTGAACAGTTTTGTCAATATTATGTATACTTGCAAACAAATCATGTATTGCCATGTAACTCGATATATGCCCAAAGGTGCAATGAGGAAACATTCTTACTATCCTACTATAATAATTATTCAAGGAAACATATTTTTGTACATATATTTTATGGTGTAAAATACGTAAAGGGAAATATATTACTGGTCATAAGTGAAAAGCCGTGGTTAAATGTTAGAGATTGAGATTTATGTATGCGTCCATGGTCTTGAGCATATAGCCTTTAGTCAGCTCCAAACACCATATTCCAAACAGAACACATGCCAGAACATTACAACTGATAAATGCACTGCCTGGTCAAGATTAGAACTGCAATTTCTCACTCCACCTGCCACAATTACTGCAACACTATGAAAGTCACTTGCCCATGACCTCAATAAGCATATGATTTGACATGATAAATTGAACAAGTAAATATGGTTAGTTTGTGATTGGCAGTTTACAATGGTGATATAAGACAATAGTAATCTGAAAAATACAAATATACAAACATTCCAACGGCAAATGTTAGTACATTTTTTTTTAAATTATATCATAAGACCCAAAGAAAGTAACGCTGCATCTCATAAATAAAATGTTATATTTCATGTTTAATTTATATTGCCATTTCTCTTGTGATAAATAAAAATGTGTCAGAATGAGAGTATACAGTATGCTGCTGCAAGTACTTGGGGAATGAAGACCACTTTCTGAAAATGTTACTGTCACACATTACATTATGTATAGCCTGTCTACCCAGCTTATTCTGCAGTTAGAATGACTTGCCATTTATAAAATTGTAAAATGTTGAAAGAAAGGTTTATTGCAGGCCAAAGGGCAGAAAGCTCCAAAACAATCAGCCACTATTTCTAAATACGTCCAATGTTTATGACTAAAAATGTCTTCAAGGAAGTTTTGCTACACATCCAAACAATGTATACATCCAAATAAATGTGAATTATGATGATATCAATCAGTGTAAATTTTGTCAACTAAAATGATGGCACAAATTATTGTCAATTAGCAGATTTTTTGATGATGATGACGAAAATGAGAATGTGACAAAATGTCTTATGCGGACAATGACAATGACTAATTAATTTTACATTTTCACTGACAAATATAACAAGATAAAAAGGTCCAGGAAAAAGTGTGGATGTAAGATTGAAAAAGTTTGCCAAACTTTTGTACTCAGACAACAGATTCTGTTGATCCAATAGTAAGCATGCATGAAGCTGCAAGACAATGCTCAATGCATGTGCCCATTGCTCACCTTATTTTCTATCATACATTTACAAATCACATTCAACTAAAATGTTAGCTATGCTATTTAAAGCCAACTAAATAATTGTATCGACATGTCCCTTGTCAGTTCTTGGAGGGAAAAAACTGGTTTGAATACAACAAATATGAAGAGGCACCTGAACCTGATATCTATTCAATGGTAAGTGTGGAATTTAAGTTTTAGTTTTTTTCAGAATACAGATAGCATACGAGATGTTTTAGCTAACCCAGCTTGCTTTTTCAAATGCAGCTAACATTCGCTACAGTTGCCATATTTGTAAATGTTGGTAGCAACTGTAACACTAATTTTGATGTAAATGAATTGAACCTAAATGAGTGGGTGTATTAAGCCTTCTTAGCTATCTGGCACAATTGTCATTTTGCCTTAGCTATCGATAGCTGACTGCAGAATGAACATTTCTCAACCAGGAATGCAGAAACATAGCCATAGATGTAAATAATTGATTCTTAGTTGTAAAAGTATCTATTTATGCTAAAGTATTGTTTCTTTTGCAATGCTTTCACTTAGATAATGTTAACTTTGTCATCCGGAAAGATCACAATATAAAATGGAGCACAATGCACAAAATATCAAGCTCCTCCAATATTTTAGAGGCAAATTATTCAGACAGTGGGTAATATATTCAGTAAAGTGTTTTTACAAATAAATAAATCATATTAATATTAACAATAAAGCACTAAGAAGTTTTGCATGTGGTAATGCTGCTTATGAAAATAATATTTACTAAACCCATCCATTTCTGCATGTGTAACCAAGTTTTGGTAGTTTCCAAATTAGCTTTTTTCCAAACAGCAATTTTCTCCTGTGGACTCTGATCTCTTGGCATTGAACTACTGGATAGAACTATATGTTGCTGAATTTTAAGCTATGACTAAAATAGTTCCGTTGACAAAAATAAATATGTCATATAATATATAGTCATTCTTGTTTTGACTAAAAGGAATAAAGATGTCATAACTAAAACATGTATGCTGTTTTACCTGAGAAAGGTATCTACATTTCAATACCATGCAATGTTCTTTCTGAAGGGCTGGAGAGGAGTGTAGTAGAGACAGACTGATATTCACCTGCCAGAATTATCAGCTAATTCAAAACTATCAACTAATCAACTAACATCAACTTTAGCCAGTAGAAGGCTAATATTGCAGAGCATGCCCATGACCAGAATCATGAGCTTTGCATTGCACATAGCTCCCCCTTAAATGCAGACATCAGCACTCATGTTGATAGGCAAGCCATTGATCTTGTCTTTGCTCAGCAACACAGCCTTAAAGACTCAGCTTGAATGAAAACCTGCCAGAAAACATCTATCCATGTCCAACTTAGGAGGCAAAGTCATTTTCAGTGGATTGGAGGATTGTGGTTATATTCTGCTGGAATGAGCCGTGATAGCAACAGCCATTTTGCTCCAGAACGTTCACCACACATCAGCTAAAGTGGAGAGGTTGGGATTTTTAATTAGATTATTAGGTGGCCAGATTGAGAGAGCACAAACTATACCTTGCAGTTTTTCTACTCTATATTACTGTAAACATGATTTATCCATGATATCATACACTGAAGGTTGACTAAAATTGTCCTTGCCATCAGTAAAACTGATCAACACTTCCTTGTGTATGTGATTGAAACTTATATTTGGTTGTTTTAGCTTTGTAGGAAAAAAACAATAACCTAATTTGCACAATTCACTTGATATTTTTAAATTTAGATGTGAAGATGGTGTTGGTGGAGCTGATTAGAGGTGACAAGCATACCATTAAAATAATGCTGTTTGCATTCTTCCAGGAATGCAGTGATAACAAAGCAAAGATATCTCTGAAACAACTGCTCTGTGTGAGTATGACAGTGGAAGTGACAATTAGCCTGCTGTGTTTTCAGAGCTATGGTCCTTACAGAAATACTCTGAAGGGCTTGTGTTTTTAGAATGGAAAGTCAAGGGCTGCAGAACCTGTGCAGGTTGTTCCATCCAAAGTGGTGCCATCTGTTCCTCTCTGATCTCCCAATGCCAGCAGAGGATTTTCACATGACACAGAATGGCAGGCAATGTGCCATCAGTCTGCTTGGAGCACTTCTCCCTTTTAGATCCCTGCCCTATTATCAGCACTGAACAAAGCACGTGGTCCTGGGGGTCTTCTGCTAATGGTATCATTCTGCTTAAACATGCATGACGTTATTAAAGGTTCTGGTGTGGTAACAGGATCTACCCTCTTTAACCAGATCAAATTCCTCAAATATGAATCATGGCATATTCAAATGCTTGCCTTGGTCAATGATTGAGACGCATTCTAAAATGATAATGCGTTTCACAACTGAATCTGTTCAAGCATAGTTGAAGATATTAAGTCTGACTCACTGTGTCCATGGGGCAATGTGTTAGTTAGATCTAAGATGAGTATTTAATAATCTATTACAAATATTGCAGGGTTAAAATATATAAAGCAGACAATGTACATCACCATTCAGCAATGTACATTTAAGCATGAATCTAACATTGAAATGAGTAATGCAATACACTGTGGTGTTCCCAGCACCTTTTGTTTGCCTTGCCTTTCAACATAAACACATTACTAAATTGTATCTTACCTCTGATTGGCTATTATATATTATTTACAACCTAGTGAGAACAACCTTTTTATAACATCAAAGTAATGAGAATCCCTGGTGTGTAAAGGCCTTTGCACATACGTATACATACAGTGCCACTTTAAAGTCTACACCCTGTCTCAAAAATGTCACCTTTTTTTCCTTACAGCCTGAAAATAAAACGCATTAAATCAGACTTTTTCCACCTTTATTTACATATTTTACCATACAAATAAGTGAAAAAAATTATCCAGATTTCTGAACATTAATTAAAAATAAAAAACTAGTCTGATTTAACATGTTATAATTTCAGGCTGGAAGGCAACAAAAGGTGAAATCTTTGAGATGGGGTGTAGATGTTAAAGGGGCACTGTATATACAGGTAACTGCCAAAATAAAAGAAACACCAACATAGTGTCTTAATAGGCGTTGGGCCACCCCGAGCCACCAAAACAGCTTCAATTCTTTCAATTCTACAAGTGTCTGAAACTCATTTGGTATTTTGTTGATGCACCTGTGCCCTATGGGGGGGGCATCATTCTGGAAGACCACTCCCATCAGGATAGAAATGCTTCATCATAGGATGAAGGTGATCACTCAGAATGGCTTTGTATTTATTGGCGTTTACCTTGACCTCTAATGGGTTAAGTGGACCTAAACCATGTGAGGAAAATGCCCCATACATCATAACAGATCCACCAGAACCCTTCATTTTCTCTGGTGTTTCCTTTATTTTGGCAGTTACTTGTATATGTAAGGTATAAACCACAACATGCCACGCATATGCAAGAATATATGGCATAACAGGGGTGGTGATTGGCCTGAGGCTGAAAGCCAAGGGCTGTTAATCACCCCTGAAGTGTCATATATTCTTGTATATGCACTGGCATGGAGTGGTTTATATCTCTTACGTCTACAATTAATCTGCATGCACATGTTTAAATAAAACATCATTTTTTAGCAGCTTTATATTCAGCTTTTTATTCTCACAGTAGGTTTTTTATTTTTATATAGCAGTCAGACCATCATTAGTGTCTATCTTTCTGGAGTACGGCCCAACTTGGTATCTTTCTTTAATTTCTACAACAACCTCTCTGTATAATTTATACTACAACCCCTCAGTGGACATAATCATATAATTTTGAGAATATATCATCAGTCTTGTTTAAAATAATTTAAAATAATTTAAATAATGATTAAACATTTATTTCCATAATTTTCTCATTTTCTCAGGATATTGTTCCATGAGTAATGAGGAGCTGCATTGTTTGATTGGATGTACTGAGCCCTTAGAAATCAGCCTCACTAGTGCACTTGATGTTGTGTGTACTCCATCGAAACGGCGCCTAAAAGCATTGTTAAATTGGCTAATTACTGACTTTCCCCAGAACATTATGCATTGATTTCAAGCACCAATTATACTGTATATGCATTGTATATTTGAAATATCTTTTTCTCAGAGAAAGCTGAAGGCACACTTAAAATTGTATATTGAGGCTCAAATGCATAAAAATCCACATGCATTTGGTAGTGAAATTCTAGTGTCCCTGCATACACCAAATTCAATCTGCCTTAACTCTAGATGTATTCATCTTTGGAGAGTGTGCAGAACAAATTGTGGTAATACAGCATGTAGGTATTTGGTGCATTACCCTGTTATTATTCCAGGGAAGAACACAAAATTCCTGCCATGTGTTATATAAATATGAATATATACACATATGCACAGTGTATTTGCGTTTGTGTGTGAGAGAGTATACGGGTAACTGCCAAGATGAAGTAAATAAGTAAATGAGGGATACTGGTGGCTCTGTTCTGGTGTGGGATGCATTTTCCTGGCATAGTTTATGTCCACTTAGAGGGTAAAGTATAGGTCAATAAATGCAAAGCCATTCTGAGTGATTACCTTTATCGTATGGTGAAACATTTCTAACCTTATGGGAAAATTATATTATTTTATGCTAATACAATTGCTCAAAGAAGAAGGTATTTTTCACAATTATTCACAAACTGTATAATTATTATATTATTATATTCAATAAAATCCCCCACCCAAATAAATCTGCATTAAGATCTTCTACAGTGTTTTATGAGCCTGATTAACATATTGGGGGATTTTTGACCATTCCTATATACAGAATCTTTCAAGATTCTTCAAGACTGAATAATGATGATAAGCTACTGTTAGAATTCAAACCTTGCGCTCTCTCGTCTCCCGCAAATGTCCTTCCTTCTTGTTGCTGAAGACTACGATACATGAGTGGGGGGTTAAGATCAGTACTTTATGCACACTCACCTCTGAAAAAGGTCTTCTATACTGTTTTGTGAGATTGATAAACATATTGGGGGATTTTTGACCATTCCTCCATATAGAATCTTTCAAGATTCTTCAGATCTTTCAGTGATCAGTTAACCAATTCTTGGTTTACTTTGAGATATGTTTGAGATCATTGTCTTGTTGAAATATCCAATTGCGGCCAAGTTTCTGGTCTGCTTCCTGGCAGAGGGAACCAGGTTTTTGGCCAAAATGTCTTTGTACTTTCTGGAATTAATTCATAACAAGAGTCCCAGGACCAGTAGATGCAAAACAACCCCATAATATCAAATATCCACCATCATATTTCACTGTAAGTATGACATTCTTTTCAAATTAATACCATTTTCAAGTGAAAATTATCTTATTTTCCATATATAAATCTGCCAAGAAATATAGTTCCTCATATGCCCAGGTTCAGGAAGCATTCATTACTTGCACAGTAGATGGCAGAATTGGTATGTATTTACTTAGTATGTAACTTAGTAACTTAGGATACAAAACATTGGTATGTATTTACTTAGTATATATCTTAGTAACTTAGTATACAAAACATATGGCAAGCTAGCTGTGACAGTTTTTTGCTAATGTTTTTAGTTCGCAATGGCTAGTAAGTTAGTTAGCTACCTAGCTAGCTTGCTAGATGTTTTGTGCACTAAAAGGTTACTAGCCTGATATGTTAGCAAGCTATGTAATATATATATATGAATATGTGTGACAAGTGCTAAAAAAGGTTTGCTCGCTAGCACTACTCCAAACGTATTCTACCCCTACCATGTGGTTTCAAGTTATAGAAGGTGGTTGGCTAACTAGCAATATATATTTCTGGGTACATTAGGAAACAATTCCACCAAGTTATTGCAATTTTTTGATTGAAGCAAAAAAGTCCTGTTGCTTTAGCAAAGTCTACTGTGCGTATACATGTGTACAAAAAACCTGTGTAAAAAACCTTTTGTTGCCTTATAGCCTTCCACCTTTATTTCCACCTTCTATCCTTCCATTCTTATTTGGTCATAAATGTAATGTTTTACACAGGTGTGTCTTAAACTGACAAATAATGTGCCCATATTTCTGCAGCTGGGTATTTACTGAAGTAATTCAAGCTAAGTATCTAGCTTAGGGCTACAGCAGCAAAGCAACACTCATGGGATTCAGAACGATAATCTTCTGATAGCAGCTTTATTTTCCCCAAACACAACACAGCACCACTTCCATGAACTACATCACACTGCAGTTTTCTCAAACTGCTAATCAACTGATGAAAGCTGCTAGTTGCCATTACAGGCTTTTTATTAAGAGTGGCCTTAACACTGAAACAGTCTGCATGATCAACAGCAGGTGCTCTTCACTCACATCTGGCTGTCTCATTATATTATATATCTCAATATATTTAAGAAACTTCCCCATATCTTCTAAGGGTGACGTCACTCTAACCGCTAATGGGCCTTTGCCCTTTGAATAACAAATTTAAGCAAGAATTACAGCAAGTATTACATATTTGCTGCTGTTCACTGTGCAATAGTCTCAGACTATTACAATGTATAATTTAAATAATAATACTTAATAATATTTCTGAAGATTTCTGAAAAAATTATTGAATAAAAATATTTTTCAGGATGTGCTTAATTATACCATCCTTGAGACTTGTGACTTATTATTTGTCTCTCTTAAGGGCAAATTATTATTTGTTTGTTATTGTAGATTCCACATTTTATAAATAGTAGGCCTATCTCAATCTAAAAGAGCATAAATGTATGGCTCTTAAATAGAATATCTGGGAAGATCTTGTCACATCAAATCATGGCAGGATAGCATTTCAAAACCATCGGCATTTACACCTTTAAATTGGATAGCATTTCAAAACCAGTGGGTAGCGACAGCAAGAAGGTCTCGGGTTCGAATTCAGGCCGGGGCCTGACATTTCTCCCGTGTCACACACAGTTTAAATTAACTCAGATCATTTGTTTCATTTATCTATCGCCTTTTGGTGTTGTTGAGTATTTTATGAAAATATGGACACTTTTTTCAGAAATGGGCCAATCTTCATCCCTTTTAGTTCTTAAACATTGTCTGACCTCCAGACTCTATCAATATTCTTCACTCTTGACTAACAATTAGATTGAAGTATACAATGTTATTAGATTGAAATACAATTTTATTCATTCATTATAGTAATTGTTTCACTCGACAAACTGTGCAAACTATGATGAAGATGGCAATCATAACATGGTAATCATAAGCATTTTATTGTGAGTTAAAATTAAGGACAAATTGACTTGATCCACAGGCGAGCCTCAAAGTGAGCAGGCTCTGTGGTAAACAGTGGAATAATATATTTCAACATATTTCTAATCTTACAGCAGGCATGATAAGGCTCAGAGACTGCCGTAAGGGAGCCCAAATCTTATTTTCAAAAAAGCATCTCTTAAGCTCCAGTCACTTCTGAAGTGTGATGCAAATGGACTACATCAAAGTGCCCAAGGTCCCAAGATAAATTTGGTGTCTCGCAAACCAAAAGACAGTGGATACGGGGGAAATACCTATCAAATTTAGTATTTTCATTTCTACGTAAATGCGCTGCAGCTGGAATAGTGTTGGCGAATACAGATTGCTCCTCCCCACTCCCTTTGGTCACTGACCTGCATGACAATTCTGACAGCTCAGTTGCAATCGCTTGTTTAAAATGTCTGCTTCACCCAAATGTTTCTAATTGGCTGATGGCCATTTATTTCCTCTTGCAAACACATGCACTTCCTCAAATCATTACAGCAGGGGTAGCCTAGATTTTGACTGAATGTAGGCAGTCTTCTTAATTACAAGAAGGGGGGGGGAAATTGTAACATCCCAACTGCGTTCATCAATTGATTACATTTCTCCTACATTCAAAGAATGGAGTGGAAAAGAGATTCACAAAGAGATTCCCTTCACTAACAACGTATAAATGTATCGCTTGTATTTTGTGTTTACAGTGCTCCCTCATTATTGCCTTAGGGACTGTGAACAAATGGCTGGTTTAACAACCTCACCATTGCATTTTTTCCCATTGCTTTGTCTCATTAATAAAAGAGAAACAAATTGTTTAAGTGGAGGATTCTGCATTGCTAAAAGTATGTGTTGTATCTCATTCTCCTGGGGAGGATTCAGAACAATCTGACGTGTAATGTTTCTAGACCCAGAACAAGGGAAACTGAATAGAATATTCTGAATACACCTGAGGCAGGGGAGTTCTAAAAATTGTGATATACTGCATATAGTACCAAAGAATTGAGTAACAAGTTGAGGAAAAAATAGTTTGAGCAACAAGTAAGTGATATTTGAAGAAGAAAAAACTAAACTTTTGCTGTAACTGTTACTCAAAGTCAAAGTCAAAGTCAAAGTCAGAGGAATATTCAATGTCATTGGTTAATCCAAATGATGTTTTAGAAAAAAGAATAGGCTAATACAAACTTGGATACTTTTATTTAACTGCAAGATGGCTTCAATTTATGGTTTAAATTGTGCTTAAAGCCATGAACAAGAAGATCTGTTTCCTTACATCCTTGGAAAGCTTTCAAATTTAGGATAGAAAATGTAAATATAAATAAAAAACCTGAACAATAACTGTAAGTCTCTTTGGATAAGCCCCTATCAGTTTTGCACATCTGCACACTGCACTTTTTGCCTTCCTTACAAAATTGCTTGAGCTCCATCAGGTTGGATGGGGACCGTGGATGAACAGCAATTTTCAAATCCTTCCACAGATTCTCATTGGGATTTAGGTCTGGGCCACTCCAGATCTTCCCACTTGGCATTAGGGGAAGAATATTGTGAATTTGTGAATTTGTCTTAAACAGGCCATCCTCCAAAACTGAGCATGCATGTGAGAAGGGCACTTAAATAGGGAGACCACCAAGAGGCCTATGGCAACTCTGATGGAGTTACACTCTTTAATTGCAGAGATGGGAGAAACTGAACTGTCCATGGGACAACAGTAGCCTGGGCGCTTCACAAACTTGCGCTTTATGGGTGGCAATAAGAAAAACATTGTTGAAGAAAACTCACATGGAATCTTGCTTAAAGTTTGCAAGAAAGCTTGTGGGAGACTGAAACCAAGTGATGGGAAACTCTATTGTCTAATGAGGCTAAGATTGAACGCCTCAATGCTAAGTATTATGTTTGGTGCAAGCATAACACTGCGCATCATCCCAAGAACACTATCCCTACCGTCAATCATGGTGGTGGGAGCCTAATGCTATTTGGATGCTTCTCTGCTTCAGGGACTGGAAAACTTGTCAAAATAGAGGGCAAAATGGATGGAGCAAGACATAGACAAATCTTGGAGGAAAACATGCTGCAATCTGCAAGAGACCTGGGATTTGGGAGAAGATGTATATTCCAGCAGCACAATGACCGAAAGCATACAGCAAAAGCCACATTGGAGTGGTTTAAAAACAAAACAAATCTATGTCCTGGAGTGGTCCTGTCAAAGCCCAGACCTCAATCCCATTGAAAATATGTTGGAAATTTCTGAAAATTGCTGTTCACCAATGCTCCCTATCCAACCTGATGAAGCTCAAGCAATTTTATAAAGAAGAATGGGTGCAACTTTCAGTGTCCAGAAGGTATTAAGTCAAGGTGGGTGAATACTTGTGGACTCAATTTTGATTCCATGAAGTAAGATAATAAAATGAGAAAAAGGGGGTGAATACTTTTTATACCCACTGTACATATTGTATACACATACACTTCCACTCCCCCAGAGGCAGAGATGTATTATTAAATGCATTCAAATTAATTTACCTCTCTCATCTACAAAGAACCATTTGAACTCTGGTGACTTGACAATCTAAATGAAGCTGACAGTGTTCCTGTCAAGGGTGACAGACAAAGGTCTATTCCTTAATAGGGTCAGTTCTTATAATTCAGAATGTAACCATCCAATTTTCCTCTTCAAAGCTGTCACCGCGCTTCTCTACATCTGTGCAATGGAGGCTTGGACACACTCATATGACACACATTGTACGTCTGCTCAATACACACTGCTGTTTACCGCCTGCGCAAACACAAAGTTTCAAAATGCATTTGTTTTTCCACAGAATTAATTCTGCCTTTATTCACATATGAACTCAATTAGACCACAAGCAATCACAGCCAATGGATGCCTTGCTTACAGCAGCTTGAAGTAATGTAAAGCGATCTGGCAGGAATCAGGACTCGCTTTATATCACGGGTTGGCCAATCGCTACTCAGACAGGCAGCGTTATTTACCGTCTGGGACAGTAACAACCTTCTTAATGGAAAATAAAATATTTTCTCGGGGGACTTTCATTAGACCTATCCAGACTCCCTCTATACTTTCTAAAGGTAGCTGTTTCCTGCTATTAAAACCACCGAGTGGATTTCCTCCTTTCCCAGGGGACCCCGATTACCCTCTAATGCACAGCTAAGAAACTGTAATGCAATATACATTGAATTTATATTTCCCTAGTGATGCCATGCACTAAAACTACATATCCTTCAGCCATGGCACAATAAGCTCTGCTGTCTGGAATCACAAGGTATGTGACGAGGTGAGGCAGAAGAGGGAAGTGAACAATAATTTGCTATCAATGCCTTTTTTTAAGGTCTCAAAAGCAAATGGTATTGTTTCGATTTGCAAGGGTCTGCTAAGGTTACTGCTCAGAAACTAAGTAGGCATGGAATGGCAGCATTCCTGGATATTGATCAAATACCGTTAGGAAATACAAAAATCTATTGGTTTGACTGCTGTAGTTGCCTCTGGAATATCTCTTTTTAGATAAAATTTGATTTGGTTCAAGAGCCAAAGGACTGCTGCAGGTCAGATCAGCTTTAACGCACAAAGGGAATTGTATTTCTGTAGAGGCTATACCTAGCCATTGTTTGCAGTTCAAAGATATTTCCTGCAGAAAAAAACACATATCTATGTACAATGCAGCACTGTGTGAGTGCAAGGCTACTGTATACACTTGTCATTAACAGTTATTTTCACATTCTTTGACAAACACATCACCTGAAGGAACAGAAAATGAATACTGTGAAAAGGAAATAGTGACTTGAATCCCAAAAAACATGATATTACTTAAAGACCAACTGGGGGACAAAAAAAGCTGGTGGACAAAAAAAGCTCTGGGGATAAAAAACCCCCCAAGAATTAGTTTCACAATCATCATTTAATATACACTCAGTGGCCACTTTATTAGGTACACCTTTCTAGTACTGGGTAGGACCCCCGCTTTGCCCCCAGAACAGCCTGAATTATTCGTGGCATGGATTCAACAAGGTGCTGGAAACATTCCTCAGAGATTCTGGTCCATGTTGACATGATAGTATCATGCAGTTGCTGCAGATTGGTTGGCTACATATTCATGTTGCAAATCTCCCGTTCCACCACATCCCACAAGGTGCTCATTTGGACTGAGATCTGATGACTGTGGAGACCATTGTAGTACACTGAACTCATTGGCATGTTCGTGGAACCAATTTGAGATGACGCGTGCTTTGTGACATGGCACATTATCCTGCTGGAAGTAGCCATTAGAAGATGGGTAGACTGTGGCCATAAAGGGATGTCAGCAACAAGACTCAGGCATTTAAGGGGCCTAATGTGTGCCAAGAAAACATTCCCCACACCATTACACCACCACCACCAGCCTGAACCATTGACACAAGGCAGGATGGATGCATGCATTCATGTTGTTCTGACCCTACCATCTGCATGTCACAACAGAAATCGAGATTCGTCAGACCAGGCAGCATTTTTCCAATCTTCAACTGTCCAGTTTTGGTGACCCTGTGCCTCTCTTTCCTGTTCTTAGCTTACAGGAGTGGAACCGGTGTGGTCTTCTGCTGCTGTAGCCCATCTACTTCAAGGTTCGATGTGTTGTGCATTCAGAGATGCTCTTCTGCATACCACTGTTGTAACGTGTGGTTATTTGAGTTACTGTCGCCTTCCTGTCAGCTTGAACCAGTCTGGCAATTCTCCTCTGACCTCACTCATTAACAAGGCATTTTCACCCACATAACTGCCGCTCACTGGATATTTTTTGTTTTTCGCACCATTCTCTGTAAACTCTAGAGACTGTCGTGCGTGAAAATCCCATGAGATCAGCAGTTTCTGAGATACTCACACCACCCTGTCTGGCACCAACAATCATTCCACGGTCAAAGTCACTTAGATCACATTTCTTCCCCATGATTTTTGTTCTGAACAACAACTGAACCTCTTGAAAATGTCTGCATGCTTTTATGCATTGAGTTGCTTCCACATGATTGGCTGATTAGATAATTGCGTTAACGAGCAGGTGTACAGGTGTACCTAATAAAGTGGCCACTGAGTGTATGTCTTCAATGTATTTTTTATATATATCTTTTCAATACAGTCTTTTTGATCTATATTTTGCCAGCTAAAATAAAAAAATGTATCTCACAACACCAAAACACTTCTGTTGTCAACTTATGACAAGAGCAACGTTTTATTTAAGCCACACGAGTGAACAGAGGTGTTCTCTAAAAAAAATTTATACTAAAATGCACATCTATTTCAAATGTAAAACTAAAAATGAAACTCAAGCGGAGTTTTTAGTTGGATATACCGAGAGCTAAGTCCATGGCCATTACAGGTTGATTTATTTTTAAAATCTATTTATCTTTGGTTCGCCGCCACACAATTTACTTTGGGCTAGTTGTACTTTGTGCTCGCATCACCAATATGCCACCTGCACCCACACTGAACCGCGAGTACTCCTCCGATTCCCACAAGCCAGTGACTCTTTCCATCACTACAAACCGCACAGTGTACTACAGGAGTGCTTGAGCCAATTAGAGAGAGAAATGGGGAATGCATGCTCATAAGACTGTTCTGTCATTGTAGGCTTCCTATCATAGTTGGAGTTATTAAGAAAAGTAGTACAAGATAGTAAAATCTTAGGGGCGACGGATAGCGTAGCGGTCTAATGCACCATATTTTGGCTGGTTCGATATGGTATATGCTGCCTGTCAGGGACATTGTTCGAAACCCGTCTCTACCAGACCGAAATAAAAAATGCTTAAAAAAAAAGTTAAATCTTGAATAACGGGAGTTACCTTGTAAAATATACTGTTAACTACCAAACTAAAGTAAACATGTGAGTAAATGAGAGATACAAAGTATATTGAAAGCAGGTTCTTCCAACATCCCATCATGCTTATGTTCATGTATAAAAATGCTGGACAGGCCCAGTTGTCCATTATTTTGGCCACCATGGCTATAGGAAAAGATTTCAGTGATTTGAAAGGGGTGATTGTTGGTGCATGTTTGGCAGGAGCTTCAGTGACAAAGACTGCACAACTTGTTGATGTTTAATGAGGAACAGAGGCTAAGGTGATGTTGTCATGGATGTCTGATGGAACGACATCATCAACTAGGGGCAACTGTGGTTGAAAGCACATACTCCTAAACCATGATGTGTAAGATGCAAGGCAAAATAGATGAGCAACTCTGAATGTTACGTAACACTCTTTTGTGTCCCAGACTCTGAAAACTGTGTATTTTTTTGTGTCCTCCAAGAAAAGGACAGGAACAGGACATTTGCCACTATGCTGTTCTGTTTTGTGTGCTGCCGAAGTGCAGTAGAGTATATGGCACACCAGGCGAGGACAAAACGCAACAGCAAAGTACAATCTTTGTTACAACCCCCTCTGAAAAGGTCTGGAAATTAAACCCAAAATACTATGTATTAAGTGAGAAATAATGGTTAGCAAAAGCAAAAAAAACGGAAAATTCACACAAGTGCCATTATGTTGCCTATGTACTGACAAGTCTTCAACACACAATGCTTTGGTACCAGCTATGGTACTGTAACTATGTTGGTCCACTTCAAACAATGTACTCACCACTGGGCAGACTGACAATGATTAAATCAAACTTTCTCTTGGAATTAACAACTAAATTGATTATTTCCATTGTCATTTTATTGCCATTTTTAGTTGTCTATAATTGAAATGCCAGTGCATTGTCTATCCTCATTATCGTCAAATCCATCTGCTTTCATTCTCGGTTGTGCGCGTTCAGGCTTACAGGCTTACAGGAAGGGGCACTGGAGCGGCAGCGCCTTGTAGCTCGGGGATCTTGGGAAGTGGTGGAATGCTCGCTGTTTTCCCTGATTAATACCGTTTCACATTGACCCTTCCCCACCAGCCTGACAGAAGTTTTTTTTCTCCTTTTCTTTCTGGAGGGCTGCAGTCTACTGATGGCTGGGACCGACCGGTCTGGGAAGGACCTTTGATGCAGAAATCCGAATGTGAGTGGCTGGGCTGTAGGAGCTTAATTGAATCAAAGGGGATGCTGGTTCATCACGGAGTGCTCAGAGGACCTGCGACTGTATAATTCATAATTCAAACAGACCCTTGGATTGAACAGAGGGGGCAAGGAGCATGCCCATTTAGACTTGTGTGAGATTTGTATAACAGTGATTAAATTATCTCCACCTCCGCAAAGTGGTTTTCACGTTAGGCCTTTACTGTTTGAGCCCAGTACCTGCGTGCTCCCTGTGATAGTGCTTGATATACTGTATAGGGAACCTAATTAGCCCATATAAATAAATGATGTAGTAAAAAGACATGTTTGTGAACCTCAAAATGTCTACAAAAAGGGAGCACATGTGAAATGATTCATCAATAAATAGCTTAAAGGTTAAAGGATCTGTTCTATTTATTTAGATGGATCAATGGAGGCATCTGCCCACATGCAGACACACATACGCACACACACTAGAGGTGAACTTTGTTTGCCCTGGCTCTACTTTGGTGAAATGCTCCAACACCAGTGCTTTGACTTTCTCAGCAATGTATAAACAATGAAACATTATCAGTTTAATGTTGCTCTCTATCTTTACGTTTTCGGACATAAGATTGCAGGAGGTACCCGAAATTCTGATAAGCAGAATGCATAATAAATAGGGACTAGTATTAAATATGCTGCATTAAAACAGGATTGACAGTCCATTTTATGTAGCTTATTGACAAAATACATCGGATGGCCTGACTGAAACAAAAAAAAAGCTAGCAAATGTTATTTTAGACTAAATACAGTAAAGCATTTACCTCAATATTTTCGTCCTATTAGCCCCGTACAGGACAAGGTAAATACCACTAAATTCAAAGCCATTCTGAGTGATCACCTTCACCCTATGGTGAAGCATTTCTATACTAATGGGAATGGTCTCTTCCAGGGTGACAATGACAATCCACAGGGCAGAGTTGTCACTAAATGATTTGATGAGGATGAAAATGATGTAATCCATATGTCATGTCCATCACAAGATCTCAACCCAATTGAACACTTATGGGAGATTCTGGAGTGGCTCCTGAGACAGAGTTTTGCACCACCATTAACAAAACACAAATAATGGAATTTGTTATAGAAAATGTTGTTCCATCCCTCGAGTAGATTTCCAGACACGATGCCAAGGCAGACTGAAGCTGTTCTGGCAGCTTGCAGTGACCATGTGCCCTGTTAAGACACTTTATGTTGAGATATATATATATATATATTACCATTCACACATCTAATTATGCAGAATTTAAAATGTGCTTCCTCACTTAGGAACTAGAGGATTTCAGGCCTCAATTACCAATGTCCTTCAGGGTAATATCCACACAGTAAAGCATGCTAAGCATAATAAAATGACACACTGAGTGAAAGAACACAACCATCAAACAGTCCTTTAGCCTGTTAATTAAACTGATCTCTGTCCTGAAACCAAAGAAGACACCGTTCAGAGTTCTCTACAATTGTACAGAAATGCAGCTACTTTATTCAGAATAACTATTTACATAAGAATTTAGTAAGGCTGTCTGCCCTATGTGGACGTGTGTTGCCTCAGTGACTACTCACAATAAGTCTGACAATAACTGTCATACAGGGCTACATTTAGATAACACGTGCTACGACAGCACGTTAGCCAATATCCCTACTGCTCGGGTGGAAACTGGAACTGGAGTTGGGAAAGGGATTTTATTTCCCCTGCATTGAACAAGCTTTTCTAAATACGACATGGTGTACACCCAGGAGAAGCAAATCAACAAACATGTTTGCATCTTTAGGAGATAACAGACTGCATGGAAGAAAGGAGAGTGTGTGAGTCTTAACTTTGCCCACTCGTTTAGTACATACTGGGCGCTCGAGATATCAGGATGCACCATGAGCAGACAGGGTTGTCAGGCTTGTAAGGAGTTTCAGGACCTGCCTCTCAATTATGGGTCTGAGTGTTTGACATCCAAAATGCAAACGTGTTCAACTGGATATGTTCACTGGAATTTTCCTTTAAAATCATCGGCATGAATAAAGTGTTTTATAACAAAGTTGAAAGACGTACATACTGTAGAGCCACAGTTAAATGACATAATAATTTACATTCTTAAAGGCTGACCATATTTCTTTCTGGAGCATAGGGATATGTAGGTCTATATTAGCATAGAAAGTAGGTGGTCCTATCAAGAACATGAATTTACATGACCGCTGTGCCTTATGTAAGTAGCAGAAAAATCAAAATATCATTGTTAACTTTCTTTTTTACACAGTGATGCATAATCCTGTAGCAGGTGTGTATCTCTCTCTCTCTCTCTCTCTCTTTCTCTCAGAATAAATGAGATGTAAAGAACAAGATACGATACATTACATATCATCTTCATCTTAATATGCATCAGCTTCATCTACTGCCTTCACCACACAAACAAGGATGCAAATAAACTAATTTAATCACACTCATTAGACTTATTTTGGAGAGCGCTTAACAGGGGGGAATTGATACGGATTTAAATAGCCTGATGTCTAACATTTGAGGATACTTCATTCAAAAAAACAAACTAAAAAAACTGTACCATAGTAAATAACTGCAAGGTTTGGATCTCAAAGATTGTGAATATATTATGAAACTGAGGAATCTTTGAGGAAAATAAAATGTGCAGAGACAGAGAGGAGACTACCACAGAGAAGACGGATGTACTCATCGAAAGACCAGTTGGATTTATAAGTTCTGCAGGGAATCCAAAATCTAGTTCATGAATGTTCGAAGTAAAATCTTGCTTCCCTCCCAAATTGTCCTGTCGCCATGGCAATAGAAGATCAACAGAGGAGAATTTCTGGCAGACAATTTTAAGCATCTTCTCAATGTCTCAGAAAGACAGATGGAAACAGGGATAGAGAAAGAGAGAGATATTCCACCCCACAAGGATAAAGTAGTAAACACAGCGACTATCAAAATAAATAGGTGATTTACTTTGATAGGTTTGTAGCTACCTTACAGACTAATGATAAAGTGTGAACATGGAGCTTTAGCCTTAGACAAGAATGTGATTCATACAATGACAAGTGTTTTGATCTAACAACATTTTGGTGAAATATTTATCTCTTAAAGAGGTTCAGAAGTGCCCCTCAATTACACACCAATTTGTTCTGCCCATCCAGCTCATTATCAGGTCATTACAACCCCTCTCTAATGCCATGTAATGGAAATCTAGGAACAATACAGCAATGTCTGCTGTTTGGTTATGTAATTCATCCCAACATGATGTTATCACTGATTTGCAAGATAAGGGAATTTCACCCACTCCCATCTTTAAGATACATATGATTATCCATCCCATGGTTACACATATATATCTATGGTCCATATGGCAAACCACACCATGCCTACACCTCTGTTTAGTCTAAATTTTAGTGGCAAATTTAACAACAGAGAGACCATGTTGTTAAACAAGTTTCTTACCCATTATGCGAAATACATTGAATAAAAATTAAACAACGCAGTTCACCAAGGCCATGAATGAACGCAACACGACGGTCTAAGCATAAGACATAGCAACGCAGATGGTTAATCCCGCGTTCATCTGTTCCCCCTATAAGAGACGGGAAATTTAAATGTTTATCTCATAGAGCTGGGAAAATTCTGAAGAAATCCACGTTCACAAACCTTCCTTAAGCATGAAAACGGGAGGCAGAAACACATTTTTGTTATAGATGCGCGAGAGCTGGGAAAAAATTCTCCCTTAGGAAATCAGTGTCTGGAGTGTAGCTTATACTTCAATCTGCATCTCTGCATACACATGCAAGCCCCAGCTTAAAGACTTTTCTCAGCTATTTCATCGGCAATCGCATAATATGCATAGTGAATTATTTTCATCAAATTATGTGTCACGCTGTCCCTCAAAGTTCTGCAGGCATGAATGTATGCAGGACATGTACGGAAATATATCTGATGGATGAAAGAATCATCACTTTAGGTACCAATACAGGAGGGTTTTTTACTCTATTGGTGATGAAAATGCCAGGGTTTATATTGCCCACCTACGTATATTTCAATATGAGATGTGTAAAACACAAGCAACATATTTTTTATAAACACAAATGGATATAGGCCTATGTACTTGTAAAATGACATGTTGGAACTATATACATTAAGTAAACAGACATGATTGGATTTGTGCACCATTTAAAACTTAATTTGACACCTGAAGTCACCTTGTCATAAATGAGTATTATTACCGATAAAACTCTTAGAGGAAATGTATTTCTTAGCTTACTGCAGACGATGTTCCCCCATATTGCCAAGCTGATTACACAGAGCAGAAAGAGAAGCTATTTTCCTTGCATTTCAAATGCTGTTGTAATTTGTCATTATTTTCTTCTCTTCTGGAAGACTGAAGTTCATGGCTATTAGATGTGGATTATGTTGTGCAACCCAAAGGTCATCTTTGATTCACACCTTAAGAAGCTCACCGCAGACTCAAAAGCAGAGATGCAATTGTGTCAAGCAGTCAAGCCAACACTACTAACTCGCTTCCCCTGTATATTTCCGGCAGTGGTTATTTTAATGGAGTTAAACATCAGCCAGGTGAATATGTTATAGTTTTGTTGTCAGGTGAAAAAAGGGCACTTGGTCATAGTGATCATAGTTATAATGTGGGTCTAGGTGAGATTTACTATTCCTATTAATTCAAACTGATATTTCCTGAACAATAATAATAATAATAACAATCATCATCATCATCATCATCATAATCATCATTTAAAAAATGTCAAACGTTCATATATTTCCTATATCCTTCCGTTCAAACTATAATAAATTATCTCTCTGTCATTCAAAACTAGCACTTAACCATATAGTTTCTGATGAAGAAATACTGCTCTGAGAGACTCACACTCCCAGCGCCTTATGGAGCATTTCTCCCATCCTATCTTTTTTTCTCTTTTCCCCCCTGACACAAATGAGAGGAAGAGGCAGGGAGGAATAAGAGAGCCCGAGTGTCCGGAGGGTGTCGGGGCGAAGCCGGCCCTGGTGCTGGGAGCCTTCCTGAGGGTGTCAGCGAATGAGCTCACACGGACACCAGGCTCTCCGCTGGCTGAGACAGACGAAAGGGGAGGCCTGAGCTGCCGGAATTCACAGCACTGAGATTCCCCTCCCCTTCCCCCAGCCCCCAACCCCCCCCCATTACCAAATCCGTCAACACGGGGTAGACTTAAAAAAAGATTTGAGTGATTTTTTTGGTTTTTTTTGTTTTTTCTTGGCCTGACCTACTTTACATTCTGGCAACGGGAGTATGAATCACACTCTTGCCGTGCTGCGTGTCCCGTTAATGTGGAGCGTGCTGATTGCTCTCCCCGCCGTGGCATTGTGCGAGAGGCAAGCAATCCACTCAGCTGCAGGAGCCCTCGAAGGGGGTGAAAATAGCACGCCCGTGGATTGAGACCTGTGGAGCAAACTGGCGGGGCCCATTGCAATCAGCCTGTGACATGAGTTACATGATGAACTTCCCTTCATTTCTCTTGGGTTCGATACGATACGGAAAGAGTAGAGAAACTCTGACATGATTGAAATACATTCCAGGTAAATCAAATAAACTGGGGTTGTCGAAGTTGATGCAATTAACATAATGCACAATCTATCATTGGTTTTCGTTCAGAACTGATATAAAACAATGCATTTCACACACACATTGTGCTTTCCAAGGCACTAATGTTATGGTGACGAACAAATGTTCCCACTATCCACAAATGATAAACACGCTATGAATATAATTCACTTCTTGAAAAATCCCAGTCATTTAAAAGTGAAAATCTATGTGATTGGATCTAAATTTATGCAAAATGAAATGAGTCGTAACGTGTAAGCATGATTTCTGACCATCTTCTGATGGAAATGTAGATTAAATTGTGTTGGTCAGTCAATTACAAGCTGATATTAAATAGTGCAGCAAAATAAATGGGACTCGGTAGTGCCATTTAATTCCTCCATATCATGAAAATGAAACCAGTCAATGAATTCATTTTAATGAGTAATTGATACCTAAAAAGCAAATCACGTGCTACCCTGCCAACTGCACAGACTGTTTTGAAAGAAGGACAAAGAGGCTTTGCTGCTTTGATTTGAAAAAAAGGCCAGGCCTGTATTATTGGATAACTATTAAATTTAGCAACACTGTCATTCAGCACAATTAGGACGTACCTATACAAGGCAGGAGTGTCATTTTGAGAGCTATTGCACTCAAAGGTCTGCTGTACAATCTTTGCATTAGAAGAGCTTTTTGCATGCCCTCCAAAGGAAGTCTTTTGAGCACATTTGTTTTTGGTTTTCTGTTTAACATTCTTTGCATAGTCAAGCAATATATGGTCCAATGAGAATGGTCCAATCAGATGGCAGAGATGGCAGTGTGGCATAATGTTTTAGGAGCTGGGCAGTCACAACCTGCTGCCAGGTTGGTAGGTTGAACCCTTGAGCAGGGCACCGAACCTGAATTTCTTTATTAAATATCCAGTGATATTTAACATTGCATGGTCGTGCAGCGTTTAGATAATGGTTGGTTGGTGTTTATTTAAAAAATATATATATATGTTTTACGTATTTTTATCGGCTCGTTTTACGCCCTTCTAGCACGAATGTAGATGAAAGACCGAAACTATTCAAACTAATCCTCAAAATTTCATACCCATCACCAATCTATTTTGTTGTCAATTCAAAGAGAAAGTCTGATTGAATCCTCAGGAACCTGCCCAGTGATATATATATATATATATATATATATATAATTTAAAGTAGACCAACATGGTTACAGTATCGTAGCAGGTATCAAAGCATTGTGTGTTGAAGCCTTGTCAGTGCATAGGTCAAGATAATGGTCACGCTCATGTGAATTTCCAATATCTTTTGGCTTTTGCCATAGTTTTTTGGGCTTAATAACTATAAACATGTAAGCTATGTAAGTCTGTATAACATGTATATAATATCGCAAGATACTTTAATAGTAGCTTTAAAAAGTATGCTGAAAGCAGACTACTTTCAGTTTAGGTCACACTACCTATTCTCCTATTCACACTCAACTTTTTGAGATGATGCACTTGTATCTGAAAACTAATATCAGTTAAAATATCACTACAACATGGTCATCTTCCAAATGAACCACATGGCTTGGTTAGAAGTGACTTGGTTAGAAGTTACTTGGAGTCACTGATTCCCATTGTTTTCAAAAATCAATGTTAACGATGCTTGTCGGTAGTGGATTTCCTGTTCACGTAGACAGGAAATAAAAAAATAAAACTCTACTTTGGATACGTAGCACATTGTATTGAAAAGCAGAACATAGATTTTGGGTGAACTATCAATGATGACATCTGCAAAGCAAGTTAACAAATAAATAAATAAATGATGATATACAGTACACTCCAAAATTATTCACATCTTTTATAAAGATGAGCAAAGAAGGCTGTATAAAATAAACAATGCAGTTAATAAGCTATATTACATGCTAAAAATGAACAGCAAATGTATATTATTTTATACTAATACAATTCCTCAGATTAACACATTTTGTAATTTTGGCACCCTTGCACATTTTTCTCACAATTTTCTCTAAAATAAGTTGAAGTATTTGGTCTCCACAATTCTTTATTTCACTGTTAATAGTACAGAAAATGTGTTTTTGATTCAGAACTTAACATATCCTTTTAAATCATAAAATAAACAGAAATGGAAAAAGTCTGAAAGCGTTCAACTCTCCAAACTGATAAGTTCTCGCTTTTTGACAAAATGATTGACACCCTAGATTTAATATTTGGTAGCACAGCCTTTGGAGAAAATAACTGCAATCAAGCGCTTCCTATAGTCATTAATTAGATTCCTACACCTCTCTACTGGCAGTTTGGCCCACTCTTCTTTTGCAAGCGGCTCCGGTTCTCTCAGATTTGAAGGGCACCTTCTCCCAACTGCTGTTTTCAGATCTCTTCATAGGCGTTCAATAGTATTGAGATCAGTTCTCATTGCTGGCCACTCCAGAACAGTCCAATGTTTTCTCTTGAACCATTCCTGGATGCTTTTGGATATGTGTTTTGGGTCATTCTCCTGCTGGAGGACCCATGACCTTCGACTGACACCCAGTTTTCTGACACTGGGTAGCACATGGGCCAATCATTTCAGAAGATATTGAACATCATCTACATGAAATGCAAGGGTGCCAATAATTTTGGCCATGACTGTATGTGTCATTATACTTATGCAACCTCCCCTCACAAGGATAATATTACTGTTGTTCTATAGTGTTTCATGAGGGGTGGGGGTCTTTGATCAATCCTCCATACCGAATCTTTCAAGATTCTTCAGATCCTTTTGTTTGCACTTGTGGACTGCCCTCTTAAATTCAAACCAGATATTTTCAGGTTCAAGTCTGGTGATTAAGGTGGCCATTACAAAGCATTCTTTCTATGGTCAGTTATGTGTTCTTTTTAACACAAACAACCTTTTTCCAATACCAACCCACCACTGGTGTGCATGGCTAAAAATTATATTTGGGTCTCATCTGACCATAACACCCGTTTCCAATCTAATGCCATTTAGCAAACTTCAGCAAGCTTTTTTTCTGGCAACCTTTCCTTTCCTATTGGTGGTAGGCATCTGATGGTACTTTGTGACTTTGTGTGCCCAAGATGCTTGCACCCAAGTTTTGTAGATCTCCAACTGTGGCCCTTGGATTTTTCTTTGCTTCCCAAGCCATCTGCCTCACTGCGCATGGGGGCAAGATGCATCCATTACCAGGCAGGTTGACTGTTTCAGTGATTTTAAACTTCTTAATTATTATTAATTAACCTTAACTTGGAAAGTTGTATTTTTAATACTTTTTAAAATGATCATTTGTAACCATCTTCTGACTTGAAGAAAGTCAACAACCCTTTGTCTTGTTTCTTTTGAGAGTTATTTGCCTTTCTCCATGGTGGTGGATGACTGTACATGGATGGAGGCTACTGTAACTCTTTTAATACTTTTAAAATCCTATTTATATTTAAATACAATTTCTCCCAAATACAAGCATGTCAATGAAAGTCTTGATACAATAACACATTTTCCACCGGCACCATGCAAAAGAGAAATTTGATTCAGACTGTAATTAATTGTTCACAAGATACAAGAACATTATTATTTCCTTCACACAATTACTTTAGTAGTACAGGTACTTTAGTAGAGTGACAATAATATTCACAGTTGATGAGACCATCTTATATTGTTAACCTTGTACAGCCTTCCATAATGAAGAGTTTAATTTGTCATGGGAAAACACATTACTTTTTCACTATCTGCAGTGATCCAAACCATGCTGCCTTTCCAATAGCCCAGAGAACTCTGTAGGCAGTACAAAATAATTGGTACCTGGCACTTCTAATTATGTATGATATCAATCCATATTGGAATTGATGCCTTTCATCTATTAATGGTTGAGTCCAGCTAGTTATTGTAACAAACACGGTTGTAGAAATATGGATAATCGCCTTTGAAGGTATTTCACTCTCAGTATTTCCCGTCAGTTGGGCCCTTGGAGACCCGCCTTTGCTATTTGAAGCATTTTTCTTTAATCATTTCTTCAGTATATTATACAGTAGTCTGTTGGTCTTTTACGTACAGTAGGCTACACTTAATCTGGCTCTGTGTGCCCACGCACTTCCCCCTATTTGGTTCAGACCACTCTCTTGGTACTTAATAATACCTCCACCATCTACTAGTGGGTCTCTGGGGCAATGAAGAGCTACCTGCCTCTGTGACAGCACAGTGCCCAATTTAAATCTCTCTCAATTTTATGTGACATTATGTTTGTGTTTGTGTGCGGGTACGTGTGCATGCGTATGAAGGTGTCTGTGCCTGTGTGAGTGTGCGTGTGAATGTGTGAGTGAGCGGTACATTTCTTCGTTACATGGCTTTGTTGAGCTTCGTTGAGCTTTGCCATTTTTCCTTTTAGCTGACTGAATTTCCAAATGCATCTAGTTCGCTACTTCACTGCCAGACAAAAGTATTGGCAGCAAAACAATAACTTCAATATCTAATCATAATTCAGTAATTATGAAGTTGAATGCTATCAATGCTACAATCTATATGATAACTTGTTTTCATCGCCATTCCTCTGGTCTATCATTTCTTCAATATGCATATAAATGCAGTCAGAATAGAGAGTGAATTAATTCAATATACATTCAATCATGTTCCAGGGCTTCACTGTTAAACATGTTCTTTGTTACTGTAGACACAATTGCTCTATGTGGACAGCGGGTACTAAGTAGTACTGATAAATAGTACTGATCGTGATCGAGAGATCCATGAACTTGTAAAATTGTAAAATGGAAAAAAAAAAAAAAATTGTGAATGATGTCATCTCTGGCAAAGAGGAAATACTGTATAAACCAAAGCACAAGGGACATCATCTTTTGTCGTTATTTGTCAATGGTTTTAAATCTGATCTCACGCTGGGTCATGTATTTGTGTGTATGTACATGTGCAAGCATGTGTGGATGAGGCGGGGGGGGGGTCATGCTGTCTGTGTGTGCATGCATACATGCATGCATATGTACTAACATAATTTTATGAATGCATCACAAAGACAGAAGTTGCATTAACTGGTACGATGATATGATGAATTCATGACACAGTGATACATAATATTCTCCTTTATATCTAAATGCTTTTAAATAGGCTTTTTTGTGGTGGTGGCTTAATGAAAACGTCTCTTTCTGCACCCTGTTTAAAAGGAGAGCCTGGGAGAGATGAGGCTGAGAATACCGAACGACGCCTTTCATCCTATTTAGGCTTCTTTTTCTTAATCTCTGTGTTATTTATTTGCTTCTCACTAAATCTCCCGCCGTCTGAATCCTGCTGTGTTGCCTTTATGCATCTCTCTCATAATTTCATGCCTAATCCTCCCATGTCTGTTCATGGTCGCTCTCCAATATTACACTTCTCCTCCAATTATTTTCACTCAAATGAGAACTGCTGTGATCGCAGCAAAGGACGGGCTGGGAGCTCACAGCTTGAAAAGAAGTTGTTTCATCCAAAGGAAAGAGCCTTTCCTGACCCGAAAAGCCTTGGCAATATGGCAGATTTTTTTGGACACTGAGCTGATAATATGCTACACCTCAACCCTGACCTATGTGGAAGAACCTGGCACCGTACCTCAAGGGTCCAAAGTCTAACATCAGAGCGCTATTGTTTATTTTATTACTTCTGTTTGCTCTTGTTCCAGTGTCCCTATTTCTCTTTCTCAATGTCTGTTGCAGTGGTGGCAGCCGAGCCACAGTACAAAAGGAGTGGCATAAGGAAACGTGCTGATGGGTGACCGTTCGTACTTAAAATGACAAGCTTGTTAATTGCGGTAAACAATTAAAAAACCTATTAACGGCGCAATATAATTCAGTGCAGTTGTTCCTTGCCCTCTTTATTACGTGCTGGTAGGCTGCCACTTGTTAGGAAGGGAGTCACTGTGTCGCTTTACTCTGGCATGGACAGTAGGCAAATGTTGGGAAGTGGGTAGCGTGTCACAATCGAGATGAAACTGCTGGTGGTGAAAACCGGTGCTGTCACAGACATCACCAGCCAGCCAAGTGACATCGAGACGTCAACCGCTGCCAACGCTGTTTTACTGCATTTCCAGTCAGCACTATCTTTTCGCTGACGGGCCCCATTAGCTACCATCGTGTCTAAAAATATAGCCCTGCAATATGGAACTGTTCAGTTTTTTTTGTTTCTTTTTTGTATTATTTTAACAGCAACTTTTAATGTTTCAAAAAGGATTTATGTAGACTCAGATAAACACAAATGTGCACAAGATAATTAACTTGTATCCACAATAGTTCCAGTGTGATGGTGGATAACAGCTTCAACAAAATATCAACGAGCAGTATTTGCATAGTTTGAGCATTTGAAACTGCATTTGAAATGAGAAGGTGTACGGTTGGGCAAGCAGATGACCCTTCAGATCATCTGTTGTGTCTCCTTGGAATATATCCTTTTTACTCTGAAACAGCCAAACTGTGCTGGCTAGATTTTTATATTAGATGGCACCAAGTTTCCAAGTCTAGGAAGAGTAAAAAAAGAGAGAATTCAGCAATAATTTGACAGAATAATTACTCTAAATTGGCTAATTAACAGTCATTCACCTTGGGGAGGAACATTTTTTGAGGGAAATATTGATACTAATTGCAGTAGGTCCACTACATTTTACAGCAAAAGGACAGTTATTCAAAAACTGTTAGTTTAAGCCCAATGTTAAAGATAATGAACACCTTTCACAATGCATTACTGACTGGCGAGGGCAGTAAAGCTGTAATAATATGTCCAGGCTGCCTCGAACGGCTTGTAATTCATTAATAATGAGCCCATTTGCAAACTTAATGACACGCCAAATGCTGATCAACCATGACACGCTTCTGATGGGAATTGTGTCAAAGCTACACGGCGGGTTATCGTTTGTGGGAGCGGCGCAGTGTGGGACAAATTGAGCGTGAAACAAAGGGCCATGCGGCTGGGTTCTCGCCGACCATGTGACTGTCTGTCGGACTGCAGCCCCGAAGGGAAGCACCTTTCCCTCTTTGGACGTGAGCCCAAGGTTGTCTGACCGTGGCTTCTCGGAACGTGCCCTGGGATGCTCTCGGGCGAGCGGGCATAGGGGGTGGTGGGCGAGTCAGCACAGCCCCTGCCACATGAGAGCAGTGGCGCTGTCACAGCTGATGGCACGCAGGGCTCCATAACCTCTAACACACTTCCTTACGGTCAATAGGAACTCTGCCGGGGGGGGTTACCCGTTGGTGGTGTGTGGTAAGAGAGCTTACATCTCCACATTTCCTCTCGAGAACCCCTACATCTCCTCATTTCCTCAGCTCTCCGGTGCTTGTGGTGACAGCCGGTGCTACTCCCACACCAGGGTGACATGTACAGCTTCCGCGGCCTCATCTGACACCACTTTGATATTTCCACTTCTGAGCAGTGCTGGTCACCGTCATGCCTTGAAATTTCAGCTTTTATTGCTGAAGGTCTATTTTGGTTGCATGCAATGACAGAGCCTGAACTATAAAAAAAACATGTACAAATGCAAACGTTTTTTTGTGCAATGCAATATGTGAAGCCATCGATGCATGCAATATGTAAGCCTCAATCCAGTCCAATTCTGGTTTGAGCTAAGTTTGAGTTCAAACTGTTGTGCTTTTAGTTTTAAAATAAAATGGCAATTCATGTTTTGTTTTTTCTTCTTAAACCAATTACTCAAAAGTAAGGACAAATCATACTGTTGTTAGACTGCATATACACAAAGAGGTAAATGATTACCCTTTGGTAAAACAGCAGGCTGGAATAACATATTTGAGCTTAAATCCAAAACAATGATTTAAAACCCCTCACTCTGGACAGAAATACAGCTTCAGGCTTATAATCAAACTGCTTAATGGTGCTGCAAACATTCCCTACACTACGGCAATACATGTCTGTTCCTGAATGTCTGAAAACCTTTCATCTGCAAGATTTTCATTTAACGGCAAGTAGAAAGGTAGTATTGCACCATTAAACCAGCTAAATGAAGAGATAATGGATAGAGGATACAATAAAGAACTTGGCCCATCCCTTCAGTGGTTTTGGGCACACATGGTGCATATAATTGGTGTTCATAGTGTGAAAAAATGTGAATATAAGAAGAGGTGAAGGAAAATACCTTTCATCAACATTATGGCTGCCAAACTATTTTTCATTTACTTTAAATCATTTTTGATGGAATTCACAAATTCATCGGTCATGAGCTGTTGGTGAAGCACATTTTCCACGCTCATTTGCACAGCCTCAAAATAACAATAACTTTCAGCTGTTTTGCTTGTGTAAATATTATCATTACTCACTCATTCAAGTAATATTTGCAATATTTCTTAAGTTTGGGTGGTAGTTTAATTACGAGTTTCGCCTGTAGCAAATCTTTTTTCCTTCCATCCAGTTTGATAGTTCTGCTAGTTCACTATGGCAAAGTTATTAAATGCCATAATGAACCAAATCCTCACCACACCTAAATGTATTCTTTATTTATTTATTCTTCTTAAACCAACCCTTTTCTACAACTGTGCCGCAGGCTACCATCTCTTGTCACGAAACTACAGAACACACAAAATCATGCCATAACGCGGCTTCATCCTCGATTAGCACTACTGTCTGCACATTGCGCTCTGACAATGAAACTAGAGCCCTTAGCCTCTTGGCGTAGTCTCAGAAGTCGCCAGCCATGTGCACTGAAGAGCATTGCAATTCCTGAAACCCGAGGGTTTTTTGTTTGTTTGTTTTCAGAAAATCTGATTACATTATTTCGTATTCTACTCTGCGGAGCTATCTGTGTAAATCTGAATTCATGCCTCACAGAATGTTGTTGAAGCGTGGTAGGTGTAGTAGTGCATCACAAGGCAGGGCACTGTCATGGAAGCTACACAAATCTGTGTGTGTGTGTTGGTTCCTTGTTAATTTGTGCAGTGCCTCCTTGCTTTGTACAGTGTTGTGAAGACAATACAGATTTTCATGTTCCCCATGCATGCTTTTTTGTATTTTATGAATGACTAAATAAAACCAACTACATGGACATAAGCATCAAATTTTATTCCTTTTTAATAGACATATAAAAAGCAGAAGGGCATAATGGTGCAGTTTTACAGCTAATTTTACAACCGATGATTATCGTTCAAAGTGTCAAGTTCTTTTCCTGGGCAAGACTGCCACAGGACTCTAATTTGTTGTACTACTCTTATTACTGAATTCCATTGTTCATTTTTAGCACCAGATATATCTCCTGATGAATAAATGTTCTGCTCACGCCTGTGTGTGCCTCTTTCATGCCTTGGTAACCCCAAAGTCTACAATCCGCAACATAATTTTTGTAATATAAACTTAAATATTTACACATTTTTAAATATTTAACGATATAGTTAAATAGTCTCTGTGTGTATAATTTAAATATTGCTTTTTCAAAATCTGTATGCTTCAAGCTACACATTATAGAACTGCACTATATACAGTGATGATTGTGTTGGGTAATGTGTTATCTAAATCAGAATCATCTCAGAATGAATTATTCATTTTGATAGCTATATGTGCAGGAGAGAGGCATATTAACTTTATTAACTTGGAATTAACTTTAAAACTTTGAAAAGATACAGAAGGAGTGTTGCTATTTTTTGTTTGTTTGTGTGTTTCAGTTACATCTCTCTATATTTGTGGAAAACTGTTTTCTACGGTGGGGAGCAGATTCAGAAAGTACTGCCAGCTCTCGATAATTGGATGAGCAGTAGCAGTTCTGTTTTGTTTGTCACTCAGATTTTAAGAACAAACAGCTGGTTGAATTTATGCTATTGTGGGGAAATCAGATATGCACACCTGAAAAAAGAACACCTATTTAAGACAAACAGGAAGCCAGCCTTTAACCTGTGATCCAATTTCTAAACATTAAGAGATTTTTCTTTGTTCTTTCTTTTCCAGAATGCACATATATAATAAGAACATGGCTGAGGAGAGTAAGGGGCTGATTTAATGGTGCTCCCTCTGGAAAAACAAGACTCACCACCGTGACCTTTCTGGATAACTCCTTAGTAATTCTGACCCTCAGCTGTCCATCGCCTTCAATCAGTTAGCCATTGTAAAGTCATTGTTTGAACTCTCTCCAAGCCCCCCCTCACCTTGACAGACCTTGAAGCACAACAGATTTATCACCTCAGAGATGCTCCACTTTTAACTTGTGTTATCACTCTGACCTCAAAACCTGAGGCGAATATGACAAATGGTAAAGGCCTTGAAGGTGGATTTAAACATTTTTGAGGATGGCAATGAAGAGAAGAGTTTAGCAAATGAACAAGCTTCTACATCCAATCGATTTCCAAAAAGAAATAGTGTTTTATATTGTACTTATATTCAGCGTCATATAATAGTTTTAAAAGACAGAAAACAATGACAACTTTGTCAAGATTACTTGGGATGCGATAAGGGTAAGGCAAAAAATGTTGGCCATTGCTCATGGGTTTAGATATTTTATCATTTTCTTGTATCGATTCTTTTCTATCAAGAGATACTACGTAAGTGATAGGCTGCTTTTCCCCTAAAATTATTATTCTTGCCGTATATAATGCATGGAAATGTCAACATGACTGCAAGAACAGTAAACACTATTAACAATCGCAGCAACAAATATGCAGCACTGCCTATAATACTGTTAAAAATAAGTGTTAACATTTTTTAAATCATAATCTAGCCAAACCACAGGAGCGAGTGGTGACAGAGAAATGCTGATTCAACGGTTTGGTATTCTTAGAATCCCAGTCGAAATGTACACTCCAGGACAGATTTGAGTTGGAGGAACAGAGTAGGATCCAAATTGCTGTTCCGTGGGAGGTGAGTAGCTTATTGTACCACCAAGGAACCGGAGATAAGAATGAGCAGGTCCTTACAGTAGGGTCTATGAGGGGATGGGGGAGACAGATGACTCAGTGCTGGAGGATAGTGGGGCAGGGTTGCCAAGAGAGATAAGGGTTTTTAAGTATGTAAAGGGGGGTGACGTGATTGAGGGCAATGTAGCCCTGTACCAGAGCTCTTAAACAGATACAGGCTGAAACCCATAGCCAGTGCAGGGAGATGGAGAGAGTGTGGCATGGGAGTAGATGCGGAGAGAGAAGAGCAGTGAAGCGGTTCAGGGCGGTTTGGAGGGGTCCAATTGTTTTGACCCAGAAGCTTGCCAGGAGGGAGCCGCTGTTAAAAGCATTTCCATGGGCCTTTGTGTGCTCAATGTGTGCTGTTCTAATGGAACCCAATGTGGTAGTTCACTTTTCAACTGATGGGGAGTCTCACCTACTGCTCAAATACTATTGAACTAGAACGTTGTCAATTTGGAAGAAAGCAGACAAGCATGTGCTCTCCTCAGAAACACATAATTTCAGCAGTGGGGCTCATCCACACACTAGAATAGTGTCCTATTAGGATGAGCCACCCAGTAGCTCCTGGAGCCACATTTTTGTATATTTTCTAACTGTCAATAAAAACATATGTGAACAAGACCAAGCTGCTGAACCAAGCTATGAGTAAGAAATGCTACATAGACATGATGGCTATGATGTTTTGATAAACGTGCTAATTTCTTCTTGGTGTGGCTTGGGTTATGAACCTATGGTCATGTCTGGGTTTGACCTGGGTTTGGTCTGCATGCTGTTGGCCCGGGTGAGTTTGCTGCAGCTAACCTCTGGCATAAATTGCAGCACAGCTAACATGGGTCAGTGAAAATATATTTATGTTAGACAGGAGGTCACCATCTTATCATATTGCTTAAGCAGCAAATGTACTGTAGGCCCAATCAATTGTATTAGCTATTCAAACAATAGGAGTTTTAAAAAAATTAAGAAGATGCATAATCAAAATAATCAAAAACAGCTCTAGCCACGTGATTCAAGACAAAGAAACTTGAAGGTTACATATTTGTTACATGGATTTAAAGAGCCAGGGCTTACCTCTGTTTTACTAAGGAGACACGGATTAAGGTAATTGACTGTGATACTAACAACGGCAACATCAACAGAGTTTTCTGTCATGATACAACGCCTCAGGCACCGCCACATTGCAGGGGCTACAAATGTGTTTAATAAATGTCTTTGTGAGAAACATCATGAAGGTTTACAACATTACTGAACATCTCCTTGTCTGCTGAGATATTATATTTATTTGCACAATTCTAATTGAGACTGCTGGCTCAGATGCTGTGTAGATACTTAAGTCTGCCTGCATGAAACAGGCCAGATTGTGTGGGGAAGGATGTCTTGACAAGTGACTCACTCTGATATGAAAGCCCAGCTGTACTGCTACTTCAATTTCTTCCAATTACAGGCTTAATTGTGTTGGCTGTTTGATAATCATCTCCATTTAAACAACTAGCTGCCCCTTTCTAAAATGAACAACAAATCAATATTACAGAATGTTCAGAACATGAATGAGGCTATACTCCTCATTCAGGAGACTTGAGTTTGAAACTCCATTCAGCAAATGTCAGCTGAAGTCTAGCATTTGCTGCTCCCATTGCATCAGTTCTTGTCAAAAAATTATGTGGAGTGATGTGTGATATACTTTCAGAAAGTGATGTAAGAGTGTATACTTGTACAAGTGTGTGTGTGTGTGTGTGTGTGTCCGTGTCCGTGTCCACGTTTGTGTGTTAATTAAGCTATAGATCTTGTCGGTGCAAATTGCAGGCACATTGCACAGTAGTGAGAACATTAATTAATGAGCACCCCTGTTCATTTATCCAAAGTCCATGGTGTACTCTCACAGAGCATAAATGCATGAGTGCAAGGCACAGAGTTATATCACATTGTATGTGAAGGCGTACAGGAAGAGAGCAGAGAGGAGGAGAACAATATCTGTTCAGGGACTCAGAGGTATTTAGTAACTCTGTGTGGTGAGCTGGGGAAGGAGGCATGACAAATACAGTTTTCCTGCCAGTCCTTCTCTGCATCATTAACAGTCCAGATCTCAGGTCTGGGAGGGAGTCTCACGACATGTCCTTAAAGCATGAAAGCACAACCGTACCCATTTGTATACGTAATTGATGGAACGCAAACAAAAGGCAGCGGAATGATTTCCCCAAAACTGAGACAGATGAGATGTGTAGACAAAGACATTTCGCAGAAAAGGGAGATGGATAGATTGTCGGGGCCGACTTTAGCCAAGCAGGGGCGGAGGAGAAAGACGCACAGCCTCCCTGGTGAGTGCTACCTGCCAAGTACCCACTCTGAGTGGCTGCCAGAGGCCCGCCGGGCGCCGCCGGATTTGCATCAGCTTTCCAGTCATCACGCTTTTGTAATGCATAATTAAATATCATCTGCGCACGGATTGCCATTGTTATTCCACTTATTCAGATTTGCGTCCGGTGAAATATGGATGTAACTCCATGTTGAAGTTCACACCTCACCTCAGTCGTGCTTCTGAGGGCGAGCATTCTGATGACTGGGTAGACAGTAAAGAAGGTTCCATGGTTACTAACCACCAATTACCTTGGCATACCACTGCAGGGTCCATAGCTGCCAGGCTTTCTTTGTACCATATGTGCCCTTCAGTGTGGATGATAGTGTTATTCAGTGTGTCTGCTGTATATCATCAGAGATATATCATTGCTGTTCAGGGCAAATAATTCATCATTAGCCATGTGGGTGAACTAAAATGAATCTAACGTTTGGATGAAAAATTGATTTTGCATTCAAGCAAATCGCGCTGGGCGGGTCTTCAGTCATTACTGCAGGATGTGAAATAGGAATTTCTGTTTTAATAGCCCTCGTTCCATGGCGGTGGGGGAACGAAAGAGCCAAAGTGTTCTTGAGCTGCAAGAAAGCCTCCCTTGTCAATCTGGGAACTGTTGGAAATCACTCCTGCGTAATTTACAGATGGCCTTGTGTCTCACTGTGCGGCAAAGATGTTAATGGCCCAAGTGTGGTGAGTGTCACCCCACAGTCTGCTGTGTGTCGTCTACGCTCCATTGCTCCTAGTCACATCTGCAGCTTGTACTACAAACTCCCTCTGCGCTATTTCACGTTTTTTGCTTTTTCAGTATGGATTGTATTTATAAGCATCATCTTTGAACAGGTACTCTTATTTTGCATATGCACCCAGAGGAATTCAAATTTGACCATCTCTTCCTTTACAACAGTGTCATCATAAGGAGAAAGGGGTGCGTGCATAGAAAGAATATTGTGACGCTACACCTTGCATAAGTGTAGACACCATTCTTTGGCAGTGCATTAAAGTATGTATAATGTTGGATTTGTTTTTCTGCAATTTCCTGTTCAGATTACTGATGTTAAAATCTCAGACAATGCATTTATTTTCTTTTTTAATCAGACTTTCCCTGTATTTTCTCCCAATTTGATAACCAAATAGTTGTACCCTCTATTAATTATTTTTCCCCATGAGCCCACTGTCTACAACTATGGGACCAACCACTACATTACATTACATTACATTACAGGCATTTGGCAGATGCTCTTATCCAGAGCGACGTACAACAAAGTGTTAACCGTAATCAAGAACAGTTTAGCTGAAAGCCACCCTAGCGGGAAGTACAGTTCCAAGTGCTAAGAACAACCACATAGTTAAACTAGGACCCTGTAGGTACATCCGTAGCCACAATTCAAAGGCAGCAATAAAACAAACAGAGCGGAAAATATCGGCAAAATAATGCCTAAACCTAATACAATACATAAACAAGTAGACAAGAGTGCAGTACTAAACAGCTACATCCCTAAGTTTACAAAACCGGACTACAGGGAGAGGTGCACCCTGAAGAGATGAGTCTTCAGTCGTCGCTTGAAGGTGGCCAGGGTCTCAGCTGTTCTGACTTCCACGGGAAGGTCATTCCACCCTCGTGGAGCCAGAACCGACAGGAGACGTGACCGGGAAGCACAGGTGCGGAGGGGGGGAGGTGCCAGGCGTCCTGAGGTAGCAGAACGGAGAGGTCTGGCAGGTGTGTAGGGTTTGAAGATCTTGAGGAGGTATGTTGGGGCTGATCCCTTGACTACCTGGTATGCTAGGACCAATGCTTTGAATTTGATGCGAGCGATAACAGGCAGCCAGTGGAGGGTAGTGAGCAGAGGGGTGACATGGGAGTGTCTGGGAAGGTTGTAGACCAGGCGGGCTACAGCGTTCTGGATGAGTTGCAGGGGTCTGATGGCAGATGCTGGAAGGCCAGCCAGAAGCGAGTTACCCTAACCACTACCACTACCTAACTTTTTACTTTCGCAGATAGCCTTTTCAGCATTTACATTACATTTTCTCCACTTTCATCTACTTTTTCTACTTACCCAGTGTCTCTCAATGACTCAGTGTCTCAAAAATTAGGTAGCTAACTAGTAAATGAACAGCACTAGAATTAAAAGTTGGCAATTCCCCAGGCTTTAAATTTCCATATTGATATCAAAATGAGGCCGATGGATAATCTGGTAAATCGCAAGTGTAAGAGTCGGTTGTGTGGGTGTATACTGTATATATACTGAAGAACAAATAAAATGATGGCACTACCTCAGAGCCTAACTAACATATACAGTGGAAAGTATTCAGTCCCCTTCATTTTTTCCACACTTTGTTGTGTCATAGACTTAATTTAAAATGGATTAAATTGATTGTGTTGCTATCAATCTACACACAATACCCCATAATGACAAAGTGAAAACACATTTTTAGAAATTGTTGCAAATTTATTGAAAATATAAAACCGAAATATCAAATTTATATAAGTATTCCCGACCCTTTACTCAATACTTTGTAGAAGCACCTTTGGCAGCGATTACAGCTTCGAGTCTTCTTGGGTATGCCTCTACCAGCTTTACACACCTGGATTTGGGCAGTTTCTCCCATTCTTCTTTGCAGATCCTCTCAAACTCTGTCAGATTGGATGGGGAGTGTTGGTGAACTGCGATCTTAAGGCCTCTCCACAGATTTTCAATGGGGTTTAAGTCTGGGCTTTGTCTGGGTCACTCAAGGACATTCAGAGACTTGGCTGTGTGCTTCAAGTCATTGCTGAAAGGTGAATCTTCACCCCAGTCTGAGGTCGTGTGCGCTCTGGAGCAAGTTTTCTTCAAGGACCTCTCTGTATTTGGCTCTGTTCATCGTTCCCTAAATCCTGACCCACTCCCAGTCCCTGCCACTGAGAAGCATCCCCATAACATGATGCTGCCACCACCATGCTTCACCGCAGGGATGGTATTAGCCAGGTGATCAGCGGTACTTGGTTTTTGTCAGGCGTAGCACTTGGCATTCAGGCCAAAGAGTTCCATTTTTGTCTCATCAGGCCAGATAATCTTTTTCCTCATGCAACTCCAGAGTCCTTTAAGTACCGTTTGGCAAACTCCAGGCAGGCTGTCATATGCCTTTTACTCAGGAGTGGCTTCGGTCTTGCCACTCTACCATAAATGCCTAATTGATGGAGTGCTGCAGAGATGGTTGGTCTTCTGGCAGGTTCTCCTATCTCTGCAGAGAAACTCTGAAGCTCTGTTTGAGTGGCTATTGGATTCTTGGTCACCTCCCTGACCAATTATTGGCACTTATAAACAAAATCTAAACTAAAAAACTAAATTAAGTATATTCCCATTTATATATATCTTTTTTTTTTTTTTTTTTTTTTTTTTTTTTTAAATTCACCTGAGCCTTTTCTGGTAATCTTTACCAAGGGTGCCAATAATTTTGGAGGGCACTGTATGTGTATACAGTGGGTATAATAAGTCTTCACCCCATGTGGCATTTTTAACATTTTATTTTCTTACTTCATGGAATCAAAATGGATTTAATTGGGATTTCTTGCCACTGACCAACACAAAATACTCTATAATGGCAAATAAAAAACAACAACAAGAAAGCTTTGTTTGCACCCCGTTTGACAAATAAAAAAAAATAAACTCTGGTACAATCAATTCTCTTTAGTGGTCACATAATTATTTGTTAGAGCCCACCTGTGTACAATTAAGTTTCAAATGATTTCAAATTAAATACATCTGTCTGTGAGAGGTCCCACAGTTGGGTAGTGCATTTCCGAACAAGAGCTTCATCATGAAGGCCAAATAATATTAAAAGCAAATCCAAGAAAAGGTTATTCAAAAGCACCAATCAGGGGAAGGATATAAGAAGATTTAAAATACTTTGTGCACCATTAAATCCATAATAAAGAAATGGAGATTATATGGCACAACTGTGAATTTGCCTAGAACAGGCCATCCTCCAAATCTGAGCATCTGTGTGAGAAGGGCACTTGTTAGGGAGGCCACCAAGGGACCTATATTAACTCTGTCATTATAACTCTGAGTTACAGTCTTCCATGGCAGATATGGAAGAAACTGTCCATGGGACAACAAGAGCCTGGGCACTTCACAAATCTGTGCTTTATGGGAAGGTTGCAAAAATAACCATTTTTGAAGAAAACTCACATGAAATCTCACCTACAGTTTGAAGGCATGAGGGAGACTCTTAAACCAAGTGGAGGAAAATTCTATGGTCTGAAGACCAAGATTGAACTTTTTGGCATCAACATTAGGCACTATATTTGGTGCAAGTCTAACACTGCCCATCATACCAAGAACATTATCCCTACTGTGAAACATGGTGGCGGGAGCCTAATTCTATGGGGATGCCTCTCTGTTTCAGGGACTGGAAAACTTGTTAAAATAGCAGTCTGCAAGAGACCTGGGACTTGGAGAAGATTAATATTCCAGCAGGACAATGACCAAAGCATGCAGCAAAAGCCACATTGAAGTGGTGCTGGAGTGGTCCAGTCAAAGCCCAGATCTCAATCCCATTGAGAATCTGTGGAAAGATTTGAAAATTGCTGTTCACCACCGGTTCCCATCCAACCTGAAGGAGCTCAAGCAATTGCATTTAAAAAAATTAAATGTCCAGATGTGTAAAGCTGGTAGGGACTTACCCAAATTGACTCATCTTTTCAACTGCAGCTAAAGGCACTTCTACCAAGTATTAAGTCAAGGGGTATCAATATTTATGTAATCAATTATTGTATGTTTTTCATTTGTAATTAATTAATAAAAAGCTTTGTTTTTTTATTTGACATTACAGAGTATTTTCTGTTGATTATTGGTAAGGAATACCAATTAAATCCATGAAGTAAGAAAATAAAATAAAAAATGCCAAAGGGGTGAATACTTATTAGATACCAAATAGTGTTATGCATACACCTGAGGATAAAATGACAGCAAGATAACGTTTTTGCTTTACCGGTTTCAGAATCCAAAGTTTCCATATTTTGTTTCACAAGTTGTATAACTCTTGTCCTTGTGGGTAAAGATTCTATTGAAAGTCTGCCTTTGTATTAGCTAAGGAAAGTTAAAAAAAAGTGACTCTTGTCTAAAAAGTTTCTGTTTTGTAAGTTTTAAAGTGTCATGGCCATGCACTATAAACAGATGATGTACTCATACCATTGGTGACATCTCAGGTTGGTTACCTCACAGTCACTTAGAAACTTTAGCATTTTCCTATTTTTCAGCATTCAAGTGACACACTGAATTTGGATCTGTGCTGTTTTGACTGATGCCACATTGTATCTAGAGACCATGTAGCCAAGTTCCTGTACTTCTATGTTTGTCAAGTAAATTTAGGCGCTTGCTGAATGTGTCAAAAAAGCACTTGCATTACACTATGAGTCAAAGTTAAGTCACACGTTAAGAATGTGTCCAGGAGTCCAGGCCTAACACACAACAAACCAAGAAAAATATATTACTATTATGGCAATAGAGTTCTCACTGGTAAAGTATATCTTAGGAACATAAGATGCAGAATGAGATTTTTCTTTATGATCCAATGCCAGCATGTAAAGTCACACCTTTAAATCTGGTGCATTTTCAAAAAGCTTAATTCAGGACTTACAGTATGGTACCAAATAAGCCTTCTTTTGCATGATCAGAATTCAGTGTTTCATGCCATTTCTGTCCATGTACCAACCTTACTGTTGTGCATGTCTACTATAAAACCTGCTCAGGTAGCCTGGAAATTAAATTATGGCAGACTGTAGAATAGGTGGGCAGGTGGACAGCTGGATACGTTGACTTGCTAACTGTGATAATTGTGGGGGTCATATTAAGGCATGATTACTGAAATCATGCACAGTAACTCTTGTTTGAAAGACATTATCTGCTCTAATCTAAAATAGTAGGCTTCATCATTTCATTGTAATGAAATCATTGTTTAATTAACAGAAAGATGACAAAACAAATCTTGATTTTGACAAATTTGCATGTACCCATTTACAATTAATTTGTTTTAGCCTTTTGGTAGTTGTATTTTTTGGATTGGATTCCTTTTAACATTTTTTGAAACACATATCCTGTTAAAATATGTTGGGATATCATTTTTCATTTAGAAATGGGCACTGAATTTATAGGTGACAGGTGTAGTTCACTAGGGTTACTGTACAGCCCCGGAACAGCATGCTGTGCTGTGTGCTGACATGTAATCTCATCCAGCAGTAAGAGATAATAAATTGCACACAATAATTGTATGAGAGTAAACCACTATAAGCCAATTAGATATACCGCAGAGACAGCTGTCGAGTGTCCTGGCTCAACTGAAGTACAGATGTTCACGGCAAACATGGTTCCTGCTTTCTGTGGTGTCCAAACATGTATTTTACCTAAAGAATCTCATGGGCATGACAAGTGTGGTGTTATTTTCTGCTGCCTCCTCAAAATATCCTGCTGCAACAAAATAAAACATGTACAGTATATGTGGCAGTAGTTGCTACCTTTTCAAAATTTTTGCTACATTGTGAATAAATCTGTGGTAAGAGAAAATAAAAATGCAGGAGAGAATGAATCATATTCTATGAAACATTTTGGTTGTTGATAAAATATCATTTTCGCGGGATGTGATTCTGAGTGAGGAATGTGACTCTGGAGGAATATTCTCACTGTGCTTGAGCAATTTGACACAAATCATCACACAACACATGCAGAGCAGGAACAATTGTATTGTAAAAAACAATAGATAAATAAAATAAGTAACAGATCTTATGTTGCAATACAGGTTGCTGCACACGGTTAAGAAAAAAAGTCTACATAAATATGGTGATCATTCCACAACAAATAAACTCTTTAGTTATAATCTAAAATGTAGGAACACATTCAGTGTAAAAAAACTATTAACCCATAAACACTCAGATCTTAGTGTGGATTCAAACAACATTGATCCTGAATTTTGAAAACTGCAACAGTTAGCTTAGATTTGGCCATTGCTGATCTTGCCACCAACTGTGTTTGTGAAGATGGAAACAAACTCTTTAATTTTAAGTCAAAAGGACACAGATTGATTGAATCCAGGCCACTGTGTTGCAAAGATAGTTGCAACACGGTGATTCTACACATTCCAAGTAAACATGTTTACAGAAATCCGGTGATTATTCTAACTTATGGAGTTCTATTTGTGTGACTGAAACCTCACTGTCTTGTGGAATTCAAGGACATGCCTCAAGTCCTGATAAATGTACACTCAGTCCAGAACTATTGGCATCCTTGATGAAAATGAGCAACAAAAGACTGTAGAAAACAAATATTTGAACAAATATAAAAAAATATTTATTTGTATTAATGATTCAATGGGATCAACCAAAACAACACATTTTTCAAATTATACATTTATTTCCAAAAAAAGGTTTCACATTTATTGGCAACCCTGTTTAGCACTTAGTGCAGCCTTCCCTTCAAGGATAATGGCACTGAGCCTATATCTATAATGTCTTAATGCTTAAGGTTGGATAACACATTTTGAGGGATCTTGGACCATTCCTCCATGCAGAACCATTCAAGATCCTTGATATCATTAGTTTTGCACATGCATATGGATTGCCTTCTTCAATTCAGACCACAGGCTTTCAATATGTTTGAAATAATTGAAAAACCATTGCAAAGCTCTGATTTTGTTTTAACAGAACCATCTCTATCTTTATTTTGAAGTACTGTACGCTTGGGGTCTTTGTCTTGTTGGAAGATCCACCTGCCACTGAGTCTAAGCTTCCATGCAGAGGCAACCAGATTTTGGGCTAAAATGTCCTGGTACTTGGTGGAATTCATTATGCCATTGATCCTAACAAGAGCCCCTGGATCACTGACAGCAAAACAGCCCCAAAACACAATGATCCACCACTATATTTGATGGTAGGTATGAGGTGCTTTTCCTTGTATGCATCCTTCTTTTGATGCAAAACATGCTGATCGTGTATATGGCCAAAAATTTCATTGTTGGTCTCATATGACCATAGCACTTGGTTCCAGTCATGGTTGCAGTTGATGTTTGGTAAACTCCAGATGCTTGCATTTGTTGGTTGGTCTCAGTAAGGGCTTTCTTCATGCAACCCTTTCAAAGAGCCTGTTCCGTATGGAATTGCCATCTTATGGTTGATTTAAAGACTTTGTGACCCCAAGATACAACTCTGCAGTTATTGATTTCTTAGATTCTACTTTGCCTCCCTCCCAATCTTCCTCACTATGCATGGGGACAACATGCACTTATGTCCTCTTCCTAACAAGTACGCAACTGCTCCAGATGTTTGAAACATTTAAATTATTGCCCTAACAGTGGATAATGGTATGTTTAACTATTAATATATATTTTTGTACCCATAACCTGACAGGTAGGTCAAAAACCACTTGTCTCTTTTGATTTGACAGTTGTTTGGGTTTCCCTATGGTGATGGATGACAAAGGGGTTATACATGTGTGCCACCTCGTTTCTATACCCTAGTGAAATAGGAAGTGATGTAAGGCCACAATAAAGTTCCCTAAGACTGAAATTTGAACTTAAATAAGTAGAATTTAAGAAGAGATTTAACTTTGTTTGAATAATTACATTAGAATAAAAGTATATCATTTTCCCATATGTCTATGTTTCCCATATAATATATATATATATATGATTATGTGTGGTGTTTATGTCATACAGCATTTTTTGGTCATTTTCATCAAGGGTGCCAATAATTCCACACCTGACAGTATGTGGGAAAGTACCGCAAAGTGACAGTTATGCTGCAATCAAGTTGTGCCAGTGCTCTTACTGTGAAACCAGGGAGGGTTCTTTCCTTAGTGAAGTGGAGGCTAAAAGCAGAGGAGGAAGAAACTCAAACCTCCACAGATCGCGGAGGGAGGTAGAGATGCGGTCTTTACGCTCTGCGTGAAGTTGGGGGAGCAGGGAAAGTCTGCAGTCTTGATGTTGAGCAGAAGAAGAGGGAAGCTGACAGACTCTGCAGAATTTATGGACATATTTAAAGACATCCTGAGCTTACTCGATATGCCATCTGCCACATGGTTATGCTAGGGAAGCTCCTTTACTCGATTGTCATTTCCTTTCCTATGAGCTTTATGAAAAAAGTGTATATGATCATATGAATGCCTGAAGGACCAGAGGGGTGGTGTTTGTGGAGAAAAATGCAAGGTCAAACTTTATGTTAGGAAGTCATCTCATTACATTGCTTAGATAAGGGAGTACTGTGCAGCATCAAGTAAACACCATTTGTTTAACACACATTATTTCCATTGTTACATTCATTCATGTAATCATATTTAATTGTTTGCTTAGCAGGCACCCTAATCCCATGTTCCATAGCATGCTTCCCTATGCAGCTGGATATTTACTGCAGCAATTAAGCTCATTTTCAAGACAACAGTATCTGAGAACTTGCAACTTTTGGGGTACATATCCAACAGTTGCAAGTGTTATGCATAGACATTTTGGGGGTTAGAAGGAAGAATCAGGAAGGTGTTCCTGTGCAACTTCAATTTCACATGAATAATTGTGTAACGTGAAAAATAGTTTACATTAACTATATAATATAACAATATAATTACACTTGGAAATATTTCTTAGTCTATTTTAATATACTGTACCAAGATTGTAACCACATACAATATTGTAATTCTTAGACATAGTTCTGGCTCGATATTCCTGACCAAACCATAGTCATGAATAATTCATGATGTGATATTGTTCCTTTAGGCAAGCAAAGAAGCTAAGAATGTATTATTCCTACAGACCGATTCCAGTTAGCATTTCACAGTGTATATACTGATACAAGAGCTCTGAAAGACATTCAGTAAAATATGAAAGCATTCCTTATTATTTTCTATTATTTTCATTATGCTTGCATTAGGTCACACCTTTGGATTTTCACCATCACTTATGGTTGCAGTAGAGATGTACACAACTGTACACCAAGGACTGGACACAGTAATTGCTTCAACAGTTAAAATATTGTTGAATGCATGCAAGGGCTCTGTTTTTGTCATATTTATTTGATCCTCATTTTTATTGATTTTGTTCATAGTTGATGTCAAATAAATGTGTAATAACACAATGCTCCTATTGCCAAATGTATCATACTGTCAACTGTCAAATTAAAATAAACTTGTTGTTCGTTTGCAAAATTTCAGGTGAAATCATAGGCAGTGGAAGATATCTACAAAACAGGTAACAGGATTTTACCAGGTATGATGTTACTCATTTTCACAATGGACTCCATTTATGGTTCACAGGTTCTACTGCAGATGGACACAATGAATTTATATAGCTCAGGCTGCCAGGTTTAAATCGATAGTATGAAGGAAAAAAAAACTCAGTATTTAAAGGATTAAGAGGGTTTGGATAAGGTCATTGCACCAACCTGGAGATTGACTGATGGGTGTTGCACAGGAGCCGAAGCTGAACTGAAAGATATAACATACTAGTGGTGTACGTTTGAATAAAATCTATACTGGCAGCAAGATTCAACTGTTGAAACGACAACTGTGAAAACCCACTGCACTTGGTCAGGACTTTCAGATTATATAGCACTGAAAAAAACTCACTAATCTCATCCTCTGAAACAAAACCCCTTTAATTTCTAAAGTTGAGCTGACATCTTGAACTTGATGTGAAGTAGACCACGTGTCCATTTTATGAATGTAGAGTGATCACATTTAATTCAGAGTATTTACTTTGGGATAACAGGTATGCCATCCGCCAATTTACGGCCAAGTTACTGGGTGCTATACCAGTTTGCCTTTTCAGGGTTTCCCACAGAAATAACTACAATGCCCACATACTTTCAGGGCCAGATTTACTAAAGGATCGCGACTGCTTTTCCAACGCAAAAGCAGTTGCTACAAGGTCGCAATATCTACATCGGATTTAATAAACAGTCGCAATCAGTCAAATCGCAATTAGGATGTAATGTGCAGAGGTTAAGTCACATTGCAATTTTCCTTTAAATAATATGTATATCATCTGGGGTGAATGTGATTAAAACAGGGTGGAGATTTTGTAAAGTAGGTTGATGAAGTATTCCGTCTGAATTACTAAAGCATGCCTTAATTGTGACTCTCCTATGTGTGAGAATTTAAAAACTCTTGAAACCAGGCGGTATTTAACAAGCGCTGATATTGCCTAGGTATTTCACAATTCTCATTTTGTATCACACTTTCAGAAGTCCCAGCAATGCAAAACAAATCATCACAAATGTTGTTGCAAAGTGCCCCAGTTCATGTCATGACAGCTTTATTTTCAGGAATGCTTGTATCTACAGACAGCCTATATGAAAGGATGCAGGATTTCTATTGACTAATTTGTCATCAGCTAGCAGTCGGTATAAAAATGCAGTTCTGAATTTGAACAATTATCTTGTGGTCAGAGGGTATTGAATGAATCGTGAATACAGTTTTATTTTCAGACAGTCTGTGGCCTCACCTCATTTCTATTCTTTATTTTTATTCTAATATTCTTTCCTTGGTTGGACCACTGCCGGTGTATTTTTCCTGCATTATGTTGTAGTTAAGTTTCTTTTGGAAGCTACCTAACATCATATTTTGTGTACATCATCGGTTGTTTGTTTTCTTTACATAATCTACTGTTTGTTTTGTTATGCATAATGAATTAATTTATTTCGTACTGTCACTCCAAATAGTTTTCTTCTCCGTTAGTGTTGTTTTCCTATATAGTAATACGGCGTTGTGACCTCGTTGACCACTACCTCTATTTCCTGATCTGTAAAATGTTTTCTTTTTCTCATTGTTCCCTTGCTACTTGTGCCTGGTTGCTGTGTATCCATTTATTGGTGTGATCTGGACATGTGAGCACGCAATGTTGTTTTGGACCCTTTTTATGTGTGTATCCTCATTGCGAATGAGGGTGTTTCGTTTTTTTGATTGCGTAATTACAACCAGTCTTAGTAAATTGGTTGTTAATGTGTCGCTATTTGCGACCGCAGAAGAGAGCAACAAAATAACAATTGTCTTTTCCTTGCGACTATCTTAGTAAATATAGCCCTCAGTCCTTAAAACATGAACTTCTGTACATTCTGACCTCATGTAATCACATATAATTTCAATACAATCACACACAGACACAGCAAAGCCCCCAAATATTTTTTTTGTGTTATCATCTTCTTCTTCTGTTTCTCCTAAATATTCCTGTTGATTACATGATCAGAAATGCCCCATGCCCCCAAATAATTAATTATCACCATTGGTCATTATCTACTGAAACTAATAACAACATCTGTTCATCGTACCCAATTGCAGGACTCACAATATAAGGATTTGACATATAAGCCAAAAGAACATGTTCAAAAAACCTGATAAATGCCATTTTGCTTTTCTTTGGAGCCAACTGGCTTGGTAGGTATGTAATAATTGGCTTTAAGAGGTGTGTTATTTCTGCAGCCAGCAAAAATCTATTTGTAAAATCTATTTCTTATCATTTCAATGCAAACCATGCAATATATTGTTTTATGACTCAGATATTTTGTGCGTAAAATATGAGCCCCGATTTCTGAAACACAATGATTTCATAGACAATGTGTACATTTCCTGATTCACAACCGATAAGATTATCAGAAAATATAGGCCATCAATTTGTATTAAATCATACTATAACAATTATTTGGGGAAATACCCCAAACATTCTCAGGGAGCAGGCAGGACTTCCTTATCTTAACTCCATAAGCAGTGCTTGGCGCTACTTCGCAGTTCTGGCCACTGGGACAGCAATGAGACAACCACAAAAATCTAAACACGATTTACAAGGAGCTTTCCCCTTTAAAACTAGATGCTCTATATGACTTTATGTACCTAGCTAATGCTACTACTTGTAAGACATCTGAAAACTGTAACATCACCAGTGCATAACAACACAATTACTGTGCCCTCACTTCAGACGGCCACAAATTGAATGTAGATCCATCCATACACACTATTATACGCATTGGTTAATTTGACAGCCATGTCGCCCTTGCCTTCTGTTAATTCTGGTGCCTGCTTATGCTTTTATACAACAATTCACAAAGGACATTAAAACTGCTGTTGCTGCTGACTGACTGCTTTCCAATAATAATTACTTTGAATTACAACTTATTCTGGAAACAGAGACTTCAGTAAACACAACAATATGGATCTTTCAACGTATTCAACAATTTCTCTATTGTTTCACTGAAAGCTATGCATAACGCCCTGAATGGTTATAAAAAGGGCCCAGAGAGAATCTTGGGTTGTTATCTTGCATGTAAACATCAGCAAGGGGTTGATGTGTCAAACAATCATTAAATTAATTGGTAGTCTTCTCAGTTAATCATGCAATAACCACTTAATCAGGCGCATGAGAAGAATAATATCAGAATGTTTATGTCCGTTAATGCTTATCGCGTGTCAGACATTAGACAATGCTGCAATAAAGTCCATCAAGAACATGTAAAATAGTTGTTCTATTAAGGGGTGTGAAATGTTGATATAAAATGAGCAACCTTCCATATAGTGTTAAAAAATATGATGTAAGATGATTTTTTTTTACTGCAGCTAGGTCACGTCAATAAAAACAGGGGCAGCTGTGAATGTCAGACATTTAACAAAAGGGAAAAGTCCAGTGCTCTAAATAAACAGAATCATTGTTATATGGTTTGATGTATCTTCTTTCATGTTATGTAAAAATCTGTCCATCAGAAGATAGATACACATCTCTCGGCATCGATAGAATTCATAACAAATGACAAGTTCTTACGTGTACCATGTTAAACTGGGAAATATTATTATAGCTGCATCCCAGAAATGATTAAAAGACATTTGAGTGTTTTCCTTTCTGTTCTGTTTGTAATTTTGAGGTTCGTAGTGACAGTCCTACTCAAATCTGGGAAACAAATCAAGTTTTTCTACATCTAGACTGGTCAGAAATTCTTCAAAAGCCTTCAGAAATGTAGCTAGTTGACTGAGCCATGATTTCTTTTTCAATCATTTGGGTTTATGAGATCCAGTTTTTCTGTTACTTCGTTGAATGTTTTAAAATACATTGACCGTTTTGACATTTGTATGCCTGTGCTGCGAAACTGTTGTACCAAAGTTCGATATGCATCATCAGCTGCTCGAGTTTATTGTAACAGTTTGGCTAGGTTGAATTCTGCACACTCTCAAGCGTGTTTCTCCAATGCCTCCGTGAAATGATTTAAAATCGTCAACTCTCAGTGATCTTTCCGCTTATGCTTTTTTCACAGCTGTTTCCTCCTCCCCCGTGTCTGTCTCAGACTTTTTTTTTTTTTTTTTGTGTCTTTAAAGTGATACTTCTCCCAAATGTGATGAGTGATAGTTCACCCAAATTCAATACAATATATAATAATAATAATAATATAATTTTCCTTCCATTTTCAACATTTTCAACTACTACAAATCCAATGAATTCAATGTCAAAATGGATTTAATTGGGATTTCCTGCCACTGATCAACACAAAATACTCTTATGTCAAAAAAGAAAGAAAAAAAAACTAAAGCTTTTTCTGTTGATCAGTAGCGGAAAATCCCAATTAAATCAATTTTGATTCCGTGAAGTAAGAAAATAAAATGTGAAAAATTCCAAAGGGGGTGAATACTTTTTATACACACTGCATACACCTTTGAGGTAATTTTGGCACACAATGTACCAGTAGGATATTGATTTTCTCTGTCATTCTTTATGTCATTTTGTGACAGTTTTTTCCAATGTTTCACACATGTTCCACAGTTATGCTTAACTGTATCATTTTATTGTTTTGTACTGATGAACACCTCATAATTAGTCGCTAATTGTATCATTAGTCATGTCTGTGCTGACTGCCAAATGATTTCTGAGCTAGGAGTGCCTAAAGGGACACCTAGAGGATAACGGCTGATTTTCAGCTCTACACCCCAGATGGTCAGATGTTCAAGATTTTACTGGGCCCTAGTTATAAAATAAAACAATGCCATGACCCAATTGTCTTTCAATTTCCGAAATTCGGGGGGGTGTTAAGGGGGTCCTTGATCTCATAATCTGTCCCTGCTCCTAATGTATGCTACGCTACCAAAATATGTGATATCTCACCAAAATGTTCCTCACGTACAGTATATAAAGCATATACTCTCTATGCATCTGTAAAAAAATATAATAGAAAAAAATATATCTGCATACCAAATGATTGATATCAAAATGATGCCAGGTTAAAACTAAACTTTCATCTCTTTATTTAACAGAAACTAACCAAGAAATGTCTAAATGTATATGAAACAATTTGTGTCATTTGTATCATGGATACTGCACACACATTCCAGTAGTCGTTCTGGTTCCTTCTTCCTTTGGTTGGAGGGTCCAATTAGGGATGGCACGAAAATAGAAAATAGAAAATTAGCCCACACAGGAAGTTGCCCAGCGGTTCATTTGCTTTGCGCCAGCACAGCAAGCCATTGAAACTGGCAGGGGAACATATAGGAAGCCATACCAACATTACTGAAATAAGTGATTGAATAGGAATATTTTCCATTTGAGAAATTAGAATTAGAATTTGTTTATGGTTCTTTAAGAAAATTTGCCTGGATTCAATCAACATTTGTCCTTAAATTTGACTCACAATTGTGTTTGCTTTTGTCTAGCATAAATCGTTTGGCGAGTTCAAGAGCCAGGACAGGACTGAACGGATTGGAATGGTATGGGGAGAATTCATAATTAATTATTAGTGAATGGTTTGATACTGCATGGAGTAATTATTAATTGGTGGATTCTATGCCATGTGCATCATGAGCTGTTTTGTCATTGGATCAAAATCTGTCCCAGGATTTGAGCAGTCTCCTGTATGTCTCAGGAACTGCACAAGACTCTCAAAAAGAACATGGGTCCTTCGGTCTTGAGGAGTTATGTAGCCCTAACCACATAACTGATGGCACACCATCAAAAATACAATTTCAGAGCTTTGATATAACATCAAACTCAAAATTGTATTTACTATTTAATAATGTAATATTCAGTTGCTTCACATGTTGAACAAGATACATTCGACATGGGAAGGAATTTAACTGAAGTAACTGTTCTTTTCATTCATAACACCCCTGTTTTCAAATTACTCTTTTAGCACCAATATCCTGATGAGTATGAAGGATGAAGAAATACTATAGACCAACAACAAGGGAAACAAGGAGTTCCCTAATGATTTTTTGAAGCTCCTCAATGATCCTTTCTGGCATAACCTGGGATTATATCCGGAGTTGGCAGTCCATCATGTGCATGTTTGAGAAGTGCCTGGGGCAAGAGTTTTGTCTTTCATCTATTCCATGGACATTGATTAGTGAACCAAACACCACAGGTCAGATTTTTCCTTTCTGTGGTTCTACAAAAATCTAAAAAACCCAGTTATTTGTCATTTAAAAAAAATCACAGAATACAGTGGTTGGTTATATACAAAAGTGGGCAATGTCCAACAGAAGAAACATGTGACTACATTCCAATAGTTTGGTTGAAATATTGTACATTTTGATACAGTTGATATCATGTTTATGTATGTATTTATGCAACCTCGACTAGACTGTGTAAACGAGACACATGTCACACCCATCAAATTCGCAAAGGCCTTTTTCTCTAAAAATATTTTGCTAAACATTTCATCTTTGTATATTCTACTTACAAATACAAAATATCTGTCTGATATCACGACACATTTTCAACTCAGATTCTACCCAACGTCACCTTCACCATCAGTTCTCAAATTGCATATATATCCAAATACAAATATATATACAGACATTTACAAAACTGTGTACCAATCCATAAGGGAATTATTATTCTCATCAATGACACATCAAAAAGGATGTAGTAGAAATTTTATACCAGAACCGACAGTTAGCTATGATCATAATTCCCTTTTTAAAAAAGAAAAAAAAGAAAAAACACATTCACGGCCAGTTTTGCTGCGCCCGTAATTCAGCTATATTAACAATAGCAAATAGCTTGCATTCACTCTAGCGAGAGATGGATCACCATTTTAGCTAGCATGGCAATCCACAGACTATGACTCGCTAATAGTATTTTCAATGGGCAAAGTTAGCAGATTTGTCTGAAGTTTGGCTAATACTGACTAAAAAAAGGTTAAAAAAGTGCAAAGTTGAACATAAAAGCAGCTGATATAACGGTGATCTGGGATATCTCATTTGATTAACAACACGTACAGTTCATAAGGATTTATAAGAAAGATAATGATCCAAAACAATGACCCCCTTTGTGCTCACACGTTTATATTTGTCATTATTTAACTCATTTAAATGACTACTGTCAATTTCCATAATAAGCAAAAAAATATATCTTTCAAATAGTGCAGTGCCCCATTTCCCTACCTGGAGCAGTCTCCATGGTGTATACCATGTTCAAGCGGATCTAGTAACAATGGCAAAACCTTCCTGACGATTGGCTGTTAAGTCACTCTTTACGAGACACTCTACATGGTTTTGGCAGTGCTGTACCCAACTTTGCTTGTAATATGCAATGCATTACTTCTGGTGCGGTCACAAAGGTTGCTTATCAGATTATGTCATGTCCTTTGATAATATTTGTAAGTCAATCTTCAATCATCACCCAGCCATATCACTGGGCTTCACTCACATACAATCCAAACCATCTGGCAATCTATATAATTTAATTACCTCAAATAAGAATGCAATTCCTAATGTCTGTTGGGCCTCTGCCTATGTTACTGTCTAATTTTGTCTGAAAAAAATAAAAATAACAATTATAACAACAGTGCGAGGCAAGCAGTTTGACAGTCAAATTTGCAGATGGTGCATTTTGCATGCTTACTGCTTCCAAAATGATTCTTCATTAACTTGAGCACTTGGGCACATAGTGAGTGGTAAGCAATTATGATGGTAGTAAAAAAAAACTGTAACCGATTTACTCATGATACGGAAATAAGTGAAATGATTATACAAGCAATGAAAATTGAGACAAAAAGGGAAAGCTGTGGAAAGGGACAGACGATACCATGTGAATATGAATTTTGTAGACATTCCGACAGTCTCAATGAGACACTGATTGTCTGAAACTGTATAATTAGGCAAGAGGAATAGCATTTTAGCATACTGTGGGATGTTGCCTTGCACTCTAATGCACCTTAATAGGACTCATCATTGTGCAGTGATAAAGGCGCAGGGCTAAATCTCAACATTTTGAAAGGGTGTCATTATGCACTTTGCAATAATGACATGGGCCGTGGCACAGAGACAGATTTCCCAAAACAAAGACTCTAAAAGTAAAAACACCCCCTGTCTGTCCGTCCGTACGTAGGTCCGCATTAAAGACATTGGACTTTCCTCCTTTTTATTGCAAATTAAATCAAGTGGATGTTTCAGCCAAAGTGACATTGTTCAATATTGTATCATACATGGTGCTAATTCTAATATTATTTCCCAATATTAAAATGAAGGCTAATGCCAGGGACTGCTAGAACTATTGCATGACACTGAGGTGTCCTCTCCTGTTTCAAAAACTTTAATGTTATGTAGGAGTTTTAGTGGGAGGTTAATGGCAGTCTAAGGTATAGTTTTGTTAGCATATCAGTATCTGGATACTTGTGATGCCAAGGAATACGATTCACAGCCTCCCTGTTAGTGATTTGAATTTGTCCTTATCCTTTGCGTACAGTCAATCTCTTGATTAAGGAAGGTTGTTATAAAAATGTGTGTAAGTTCTACCATAGTTTTTTCCTTAAACTTATTTTAACACAATGCAAGTTTGGCTTGTTGCCAATTTAACATTTTCATTGAACATGTCATTGAACACAAATCACTTTACACAAATAGTTAAGTTAAAGTGACCAAGCGTCCACACAACAATTAGGCTGATTTCACCTGCCAGTCTATAATTAAATAAATTAAAAGTGTAATAAATTAACATCTTTCAAAAGGAATAATGTGTCATATAGCACATTACAGCAAATGAGAGCATTAATTGATCTGACCGATTTAAAGTCCTGGGATGTGAATATAGGACATTTATTGTTCATGGCATGCATAGCTAATTCTGGCTTAATATGGCCTGAAGAGAGTAAATCATGCTTTAATAGAAATTAAAAGTGTCTAATTAAGAACAAACAATAGCTAGTTACAATTCAGAGGTTGCAATTATGGTTGGAACTAAAACAAGTGTACACAGTGGGTCCCCAGAACCACGGTTGGGATTGGGAACCATTGTTCTAATGGATATTGTTATGAATTTGAAATGTGATTTGTGGTAAAGGGAAACAGCATGTGTAAAACAGCAGAGGGAAATAATTACTGACATTGGAATATATGAAAAGGTGTATAGTGGCACTAGAGTTCTGGCTGTTGATGGAGTCAGAGTTGGCAGGGAACTGTTTTATGCGCACTGATTATTGCGTTATGTTGTGTATACCTTTCAAACACGTGACCTTCAAACATGTGTATGAATAAAACATGATATGGACTATTAAAGTTTCATCAAGGGTCACAGAACATACAGGAAACATCCTCTGTTCCTTCAGAAAAGGAATGCAGTGACTAGTTATCTTGCATAATATAGAGCCAGCATTGTAAATATAGCCTGAAAACCCCAACTACCATAAAGCCCATTCAATTGACCATTTAACTATCACTGCATATAAATAATATCCATACAATGTAACGTACAGGAACCAACACAATTGGCTGCAGCTAACTGGCAGTGCATTGAAAATGTCAATCGTACAGAGGCAAGCTTAACACTTTGCATGATATAACATGAAATGTACTGTATATGTATACATGCAATATATTAACCACAACATGCTGTGCATATACAAGAAGATATGGCATGACAGGGGTGGTGATCAGCCCGAGACTGACCAATCCATTTAAAAATAAAACGTCATTATAACAAATAGGTACAGTATGTAGAAAATTTAAATGACAATGTATACATCCGTTACATGAAGATAGTTCTGGTATCTATCTAGCTGGCACTAACCTTCGGATCCTTCCTAGTGCTGGTTACTTTGCGTTTAGGTCACAAGCAAAGACCTTGGGAACAGACATAGGAAGCTAGCTAGCGACACAAGTCCTTGCTTGTCATTCGTTGCTGGAGAACAACAGCAACAAGTACTGATTTGCTATCTGCAAAAGCAGTTTTTTGACTCGGAAATCTCCTGCAGTGTAAGCTAAGATTTTTGCCATGCTCCTGTTCCGACAAACAAGACAGCACCAGTGCTGTTGCCTATAACGGGGATGCAGCCCCGGTTATGGGTGTTGTGTCCCATCCGTACATAGCATGAAGTGATTACAGGAAGCCAGTTCCCCAAATATTTTTTTGTATTGTTTAATCAATTTCACCATGAATGTATGTCTTTAATACAATGGAGCTTTACCTAATGCTAGCTAGCTAGCTAGCTAGCTAACCAAGTAGGGTAGCAAGGGTAGCAATAAAATTGATAGTTTATATCTCAGCTAGCATAGGTGTCAGCCAGCATTTGCAAATCGGCATTACAGCAGGCTGCTAATATTCTGTTGTTCTGATCTCACTGGAAATGTGATGGAAATGTGTACAGGTAGTGATTTAAAATTATGATAACAGGCACTGTGTCGTGCATATGCACTACTTGCTGTGCATGTATACAAAAATAAAGCACGACTGTTGGACAATCAAAATTGCATATTTTTCCGAGATGTGGTATATTTATCTTGCTAAAACTCAATGTGAATGTCTAAACTGCTTTGCCTTCTTTTCCATTGTATAACAGCAGAGAGATAATCTACAATTAAACAAGTGAACTGATTTGCCTTTTAAGTGACCTCAATGTAATTGACTCTGGCTGTACTTGAATAATTTATATTTTTTAATACATTTTGCCTAGACTACAGACTTATCCATAAGAGTTATTTTGTTACATTCCTCCAATTGATTAATAATAAAAATGCCCATGTAGGCTACGTAAAATAGAAAATAAAAAATAATAGTAATTATGTTCTAGGTGACTGATTGTTTGTTTTAATATAACAAAATGCATCACACATTGTTGAACATTTTGAGGTACTCTAATTCATTTCTTCCATTTAAATTGAATAAGAATAAGTAGCCATGTATTTACTTAATGTAGAAGTGTTGCTGTACACAAAATGTTTATATTTCATTTTTTACCTTTGCAGAGGCAATTCATATAAACCCATTTTCCTTAAAAAAAAAAAAAAGAAACCTTAAATACTTGTCACTTCTAAACAGATAAACGTAATTGCAGAATGACAATATTATTAGGCTAATGTCCTTTTGTTGTAAAACTACAGACCACAACAAAGTGACAGAAATTCAAAAATTTGAAGTTAAAGAGATTACAAAGTTAGGTACAGTAGACAGTACAAAGTCTACCACACACTTTTACAAATGGATTAAATCACATTGTCATCTCAGCACTACTGAAAAGTTTTATAATTAGCATGTCCAAGGAGAAAAAAAAATTGTTCTGATAAGATGTCCTTGGCAGCGTCAATGACAATCTTTCATCTTCACTCCTGTTGGAACGATGGAAACCGGCTTGTTAATTCCAAAGCTGCGCTTCTTAGACATTCTGTCCGATTTATTCATCGGTACAATGTGATTGCCCGATAAATTCCATATATAACAGATGATCCCTCTCTGATGGACGCTGGGCATTAGGACACATTGATCCTGATCTTCAACTTCAGGTGCATTATCTAAAGCATGGGGTGGGATGACTGGGGAATTGCTGCCCATTTCTTACACGGTGGGCTTAATTTGGGCCCCAGGGGGCCCTCACAAAGGAGCCATATTTCACACTTAACTGCCTTTAAAGCCACATGAGCTCTTGTCAACAAGCAGATGAAAGAGTCAAAGAAGAATGTCTCTCGTGACAATGCCACTAGCTTACAGATTTAAAATACAAATCTAATTTACACTTTGCAAATATCAGTCACTGCAGTGGAGGAGTATTTATTTATATATATATGTGTTTATATTTATTAAATTGATCCTGATAGTACGTGACATGCAATGGAATATCAATGTACACTACATATTCTAGGCACTGAGTGCCAGCAGCACAAACCTATATATTTATAAGTAAATGAGTGTTCAGTACATTTAATTTGAAAACGGGGTGGTCTTTAACAGGTTAAGGTAGGATTGGGTCAAGCAAAAGATTTTACATCTCTAATGGCCTGCTAGGCTTAAGTTCCCCCCTCATAAATTACATCCCAGATTCATTTAAACCATAGTGAAGATAGTCTTTAACCCTTTAGTTCGTTTCTTGGATTATTTGCACAGCATTACAGGTTTGGTGTGTGCTGAAATTAAACAAAAGGCAGTGCAAGTGCTTTTAAAAATGCAATACTTACTTGATGCTACTCTGTTCTAAAACACCCATTTATGTTACTGTGTATGGTCATAGGGCAAATGTGACTGAATAATGACAGTGATGAGAACTCATTACAACTGAACAGGATGTCACAAATGTTCAAATAGTGCCAACAATATTACATATTTCACCTTTAATGTTCTTCATTTCATATTACAGAGAGGGCATGCTGCGGCTAGGTTGATCCTCAGGTTCTTCAGTCAAGTGGTCACAATTGTATGCATAGAATTTCAGGATTACTCTCAACTACACTGTCAAAAATGTATATTTTTCATCCACCCAGCAAAGAGATTTGAATTTTACCTTCTACCTTCTCTGCAGCCAGTTAGGAGAGGCCAATAGCAATGTATGATCTCATGACATGTGCATGTGGTTGTCCTAGACACATTAAGTCATTTACATCACAATGATGATTTTACAGAAGATCAATCCTGAGTGATCACCTCCATCCTAGGGCTGACTAAAACAAATCTTGGTCGACCAAGAGTCGTCCGTTTTTTTTCGATTGGTCGAAAAGTTTTTTCTATATGACACACCCTATTTGTTTGAATAAATACAACTATATGCACAATGCGCCTGTCTCGTGTTTTATAACTTTCTTAAGTGAATGACACAAATGAGTAACAATAAGCAAATGACTTTATGGAGCCGGAGTTCAAGATTACCTGAAAGAAAAAAAAAAATCCGTTCCGAGCTCATGCTGCCCTTGCAGATTCTGCCGTTGCACTTGTGAAGTTGCGGTATGGGCGCATAATAGGCTGATGCTTTTATTTGACCACCATAGCACTAACCATAACACATTCTAATGCGTAGGCTATGTTTTATTTAATTAACCAGGTTGGTCTCATTGGGATTTAAAATATCTTTTGCAAAAAAATAGGCTAACAAACGAATGATCACACATAGCCTAATGTCTTAAATTGTAGCCTAAAGCTGAACATAAAGTGGCTATAGCCTATCAAAAATAACTTACTTGAGTAATTTCATGTTATGGCACAGGAACACTAGCTTGTCCAAATTTTTTGGCAAAAGGCTGCTCCTCGTTTTATTAACGATAAACCCTGCCTTGGAAAACGCGCTTGCAAAGTTTACATTCCACTTTTTTTGCATCGTCCGCGACTAAAACGAAATGCTGCCATACTCCAGATTTTTTCTTTGACATTATGTTCTTAGGTTATATCGAAATGAGTAATTAAAGTATGCCTATATCACTCATCTTAACTGTAGGCAAATCTTAGGCTACAATTAAAATGAGGGGGCGCACATAGACAAAAAAAAAAATAATAATTTTGCAAACCTTTTCCTTCCCAGTGTTACAAGTATGGTACGCAGCTTCCTGCAATGATGTCTATCGCTGTATACTGCACTGCGACCTCTTGCATGATCTATGATTGTTCCTACCATGTATTAATGCACATCTTGTAAGTCGCTCTGGATAAGAGCGTCTGCTAAATGCTTAAAATGTAAAAATGTAAAATGCCCATTTGCGTGCCTAAAACAAGAAGGATACAATATAGGCTACATGAAAGGGGGTATTACGCATGTTAGTTATAAATATATAAACCATACAATTAGCAAAACACATTTATTATAAATGTTACTTTTATTAGTTTTGCTGAATTATTCACAACATTACTATTACCTTAACTGCCTAATATAATTTAAAAAGAACATATATAGGCCTAGCTATGTTAAGAGTGAAGGACTGTCAATGCCATACCCGCAGCGTCCAGAATGGATTATTCTACTGACAAATCTCGACTGCGTGACTGCTCTACCAAAACAAATCTTGGTCGACCAACAGCCCATTGACCAAACATTTGACCAGTCGACTAAATGGGGTCAGCCCTACTCCATCCTATGATTAATCATTTCTATCATGATGGGAGTGGTCTCTTCCAGGATGATAAAGCCCCCATCCACAGGGCACGAGTGGTCACTGAATGATTTGAGCATGAAAACGATGTAAACCATATGACATGACCATCTCAATCACCGGATCTCAACCCAATTGAACACTTATGAGAGATTCTGGAGCAGCGCCTGAGACAGCACTTTCTACCACCATCAACAAAACACCAAATTATTGAATTTCTCATGGAAGAATGGAATTTGCCTCCCAATAGACTTCCAGACACTTGCAAAATGTATGTCAAGGTGCATTGAAGCTGCTCTGGTGGCTTGTGGTGGCCCAACACTCTATTAAGACACTTTATGTTAGTGTTTCCTTTATTTTGGCAGTTACCTGTATAGTATATATATTTATATAGCATTGAATTCATGCTACAATAATGACAAAGGACACATTTATGTGGGTAAAATTATCTTTCAACATATGATTCCCTATGTCATTCCCTAACCATGAACCAAATGGAAAATATATTTGGTTAGATAGATGAGTGATAGACAGATTGACAGAAATACTATAATGTCCAAAATGTACTACGTTGCTGTAGGACTGAATAAAAAAACATGTTGATTGTATGTTTCCTTGCTAACATTACAGGAATTTACAACTGACAGTATATATGTTGTAAATGTATTGATATATTCCTACAGTTGAAAATACACATCGCAGTACCAAATAAAGCCAATAATGTCAACTAAAACCTAATAAATTCACCCTATACAAAAAGGAACATTTTTAATCCACACTGGGTCCCCTGTTTGACTCTTTGGAAGTAAAATGTTACAGTACATGCCCCGTGACATTACACACAGCCTTGACAGTGAGACTTTTAAAAATACATACGTACTTGTTCATGTAAATTCAAATGAGATCAAATTAGATCTGATAATTTCAAGATCAATGACTGTTGAAATAAGTTACTTTTAGCTGTGATCAGAGAGGCTAAAAACAGCTATGCCCCAATCCCTCAGCAACCCAGATATTATAGCTTTCCCATGGCTTTTGGAACGGCCAAGGACATTGTGCCTGGGCATAAAGTAAAGGTTACCGCTACAGTATGTGTAATGTGCAAGGCCATTTATGGTACTTATGCATTGTTCTCCCCATTTATTGGTCATGGTAGTGTGCCTCTGTACTGAAATGGGGTAGGCATTTTAGTAAATGCAGAGAAGTATACACATTTCAGAGCACGTTTCCCTAAAGTATGATCTTTCTCTTCCATCTTATGAGCCTAGTACATGTTGGTATATTGAGGTCAGCCCACCATTTCATTGATTACATTTTAACACCTCCAAGATTAAACAGCTCACTGAAATCTATCCCCACTTAGAGCCGGAAAGAAAGACCCACTTTTCCACTACATTAATGAGAAAGAAAATGTCCATCTTAATCTAAGAATCGAGAAATGCTGTCTCATTTCACACAAGTGTTAGTTCTGAATGACTAACACACCGTTTAAAACAGACAAATATTGTTTTGAGTAAAACACTTTGATGGTGAAGCATCATGCAAATCTATAAGCTACTTTCCTGACTACCAGATTTTAATCATAATGATGACGCTTCCAATTTTTATCTATCACTTCTGTGGGGGGGTCATATTTTTTCTTTTTTATATATAATTCAGTTCCTTGGTCCAACAAGAATCCTACATATATGATTTTTTTCCTACTGAACTATTTTCAGCCAATCGCTTTTTTATCGATCCACTCTCATGTGATATCATGCTTTGACAGCCTACAATTATGTGCTGCACCTTTCAGACACTTTCAGAATAACAGCAGTTTTACTAAATCTGTTGAAGAATAGAAATGATTTGTTCAAAACATTACGAAACTGTATATTGAGAAACAGCTGAGCTAGAGTGAGCTGTGTTGTGTGATGGAATTTATGAGGATGCTGAACCCTTACCCTTGCTGTTACATAAACTCAACTCCTGGAACAATGCCTTATAATAGCATATCTCACATAATATTTACAGTGGATGTGGTATTTCTTCAGAAATCATCCTGTACTATGATAAATAGGTCTTTCTGATTTAAAATATGTGCCACTATCTAATGCTCGATTCGCTTTCAATTAACTTTCACATATTTTTTGAACACTGATATTAAACCATAACTGTGCCTTGCTTGCACATCACCATAATACTGCTACTTAGTAGAACCACATGATGTAATTATGCTGAAAATTCAGTGGGCTTCACAATGCATTCATATTCCTAGAGCTTGAATCCTTCCAATATCTCCCCCTCGTACTTTTTAAGGCTTACTGGAATACTCTTCTGCTCCATAATTACTTTTAGTTACTATATACATATATATATATATATATATAATATATATATATATATAAACATTATTTAGTCCGAAATAAAGAACTAACTGCATATTTTTTGCCTCAATTCTACAACTCGGATTGCAGTCAGCCTCAATAAATCCCTGGATTCCCACAATTACTACCACCATAATGGAACGGTGCTCCTACATAGTCAGATAGAACAAATGACTACAAAATTATGATGGGGAAGAGAAGGAAAAGACATGGGAAAAATGGGCGCAATGCACCAGGAGCAAGTGGTCGGTGAGAGATTCGAAATGCATATCTGTAGTGAGCGTTTCAATACAGATTGTTTTAAGCAATACCCAGGACTGATTGGCAATTGTGGGATAGAAACAATGAACTATCAGATATTAAAGCTCATGGCAGTACGTCACTATTTTTTTACCAAAGCCATTTTTGGTTTTTTGCTAGTAGCCAGCTACATGGCTGGCTGAGGCTACCATTTTGTGCTCTGTGGGCAACTAACAGAGGTATGGATCAGCTTATCATTATTCTTAAATCAATACACTCCTGTAAAGTGCACCCTGATTTGTATTTAGATTTTTTTTCTGTTTACAACAGAGCTGACTAAAATGGTCAGTATGGTCAACCTCTCTTTAGCTCTGAACTGTCTGTATCCAATGAGATTGCAAATTGGAACATTGCATTAGCTAGCTAGCTTGTATACTGTGATGGTGACCCATTGGCTTAGCCACCATAAAATGCTAAATGTTTGGGAGCTGTGATGCTATGTTGTTGTGTTCAGTCTCCCATGATTCCTTGTGTGTCAGTTTCCCACCACCCCTTCTGTCATTCCATTGATTAGTGTGGTAACCATGAATGTGTGTCTATGTAGTGACCCCTGTGAGTTTCCCATGATTTTGTAGTGTTCTTTGTGCTTCCCTGTGTTGCTAAGCTTTGTTTTAATAAAGCTGGTAGCATAATTATGGAAAACCAAATCTTCCTTAGTCTTGATTCAGCACCCACCGCTACAATACTTAGCAGTGTCTGTTGATGAGGCGATTGGGATCTGCCTCTGAAGAAACAGCAACATCAATATCTGAACTCAGCATTTGGGTCAGACACTGAGAGACATGGCTCAAACATGTAAGGTCATACACTACCCTGGTACTGGTGTCATAGTGGGTCTCATACTCACTTCCGGACAGCTCAACACTCGAGTTGTTTCATTCATTCATATTGATAGAATGTTCACAAATGCCCAAACATTACAAACGTTACATTCCAAACATTCTGTGAAAGCTGAAAATGTAGAAATGGGCATATGTCTATGTTGGCTTGTCAAAAAGTGAAGAAACAGTCACCATACTACTACTGAGGATGTACACTGATAGCTTTAATTGTCTTTGGTGATGTTTAAAATCATGACAGGTGCCCTTTCATATGGTGCCAGTGTGATGATTGGCTCTGGATAATAACTGCATAAGTTAGTTACCAAGGACAGCTCCTTGTGCACTGCATTGCCTTGTCTTGACCTGACTTTAAGAAAAAAGTCAGACTGAGAAATGAATTTGAATGATACAGTTAATATGAATTGTTCCCTGTGTACCTGAATGAATCTATTTTGATTGTAGAGTCTGGATGTGAGTTTGAAGTGCTGCATATTGAAATAACACCTTCCCCAATGATCTTTAAAAAATGAGAAAGAGTGTTCAAAAGCTTCAGATCATCCAATAAAGCATTTTATGATAATGTTCTTCAATGTACTTATGTTTTACCCATTTCCGGTATGCTTAAAACATCAAGCTTTATATAGTTGTTGTATTCAGAAATATGATTAATATCCACATAAAACCGATGTAACATCTAGGCATGGAATCCACAAGGCCTTTAACTTCCACTTTGGAATCTCTTTCACAGAACGAAGGACATGCGAAAGGACCAGTCGTGTTGCTATACACTAATGCAGGGGGAATGGGTATGTGCTTTGTAGTCTGGTACAACGATTGGTTGAATAGCAATAGCCTTTTTAAAGTGCTCTGGGATTAAAGGTTAATGTCAGGTGTTTAAACAACAAAGAGTATTTATTTTTTGTTTTTTTTGTTTTAATCTTTATTACTTTTGATAAAAATGTCAGATAGCACCCTATAATTCTAAGCATTCAAAATGCATATATTCAACATTCAACTGTGCAAATACATATTATCTCTGCAGAAAACAAATCTTGTACAGCCTATTAGCAGCAGGTGAGCACCAAGGTTTTGTTGAATGCTGAAAATAATTGCTGCTGAAATGAAGCCTGAACCAAATGCTGGTCAATTCTGTAAATTAAATGCAATGAGAAGCCATGGGTTAAATATTAGACTTACAGCTATGAATGATTACTTTGCCTATATTATTTTATTTTGTTGTCACGTCTGCAGTATTTGTCACATAATCAACATATTTCGTTGTTTTGTACTTTTTTGCACAGTATACATAACAGATACAGACACAGTGCACATTGCTTCAGAAAAATGTCCAGCCACACCCCTTTACATGGCTTTTACTTTATGATACCATTTTCAAAAAGTAACTTTTTAGTTTTAGTTTTTTATCATTAAAAATCCTATTTAAAAGCTCTGACCAATATATGCCCTAAATGTGAAACAGTAATAGTGGGAGAACTAGTAATAACTTTTCAGATGACAGTCATTGATGTACTTCAGGGAATGATGGACCGCCGTGGTGTACAATTTCAGAAACAATTAAGCCACTATGTGCTCACATTTAGCCTGAGTGAGACCAAGCCATATCACAAAGTGAGGGAACATTGTTCAATATGGTATAACTTGTGGATGGTGAAAAGACTGAAGCTCAGATTCAGTATAATTTTTCTTCATTCTAAGCAACAAATGTAGGCCGAATACATTTTTCTATGTGGTTTAACAAGGCAAAGATTTTAACTCATGCATAGATAACAATGTATATGTAGGTAACAAAAAAGTATATTTAGATAAAGACAAAAGATAAAGATATAAAACAATTTCTTAAATGTTTCTTGAATATGAGCTACCCAGCAAGGAAGAATGCAGTGGCCCACCAACTTCCCAGCAAGCAAGCATCTATCAGACCGCTCTCAGCACAGCTACAGTATCAGTCCGCAAACATTTTGCAAACTGGCAATACAAAAGTCCGATCGGAGCTGTTAATAGAATGCAATAGTTGGTGAACGGTAGCACACCAGATCGACAGTTGGCACCAGTGGTGGTCCAATAGATGCTTGCTTGCTGGGTAGCTGTGTCAGCCCTGTAATGGCTCTCTAGAGGTAGCAGGACAGTTAGCTATACTGTAGTTGTCACTCTTGTAGTGGCTCTCTAAGAATGGAAGCAGCTGGACAGCTATACTGTAGCCATGTCACTCCTGTAGGCTCTCCAAGTCTGGAAGCAGTAGGAAGGCTATACTGTAGTTTTGTCAGTGCTTCGGGTTTCACTGTCTGCCTGGCGCTCTCTTTCCTGACGACTCAGGAAAGGTCCAACCGCAGATAATTTGTGATTAGTTCCAACTGAGCCCGCAGTCTGAGAGGGTGGAGAAGAGGCGTCGCATTACGCCGGTCTTGGGCTGGCGTATTAATAGCAGGCGGAGATAAGAAATCTCACGGTAGTTTTACCAGCACGCCTTCCCCCTGTTGCTTGTGACAGGACGAGGTGGCAGGCTGTTAATCCTGCTTGGTACGGCATCCCCGGACTCTCGCGTGACCGCAGGGCTCGGACCCAGCCCCCGGTTTCGTGGAGCGGTTTTTCAATTAAACTGCCCCAATACTGCTGGAATCAAAGGCCCTGGACAGTGTCCGAATGCCAGTAGTCTGCTTGGAGGGCCTCGATGTTATCTGCAACATGTCTAAGGATGCACTCCACCACATCCTGAAGATGACCTGGTTTTACACCACTTTATACATTGTTCCGTTTCCTTTGATAATATTATCTCACGTATAAATCACATTCTACTGAGGTTTCAAACCACATTTTTACACAGCATTCTACTGCGGTCCTATGTAACATCATACCACCTTCTACTGTGGTTTTACTGAATATTTCATAGCATGCTCTACTTTTTAAAAAAACCATGCTCTGATTTTAAAAAAAGCTTCCATTAATATCCAAACATGCTAAAATTACGCCTTCTAAAGGTTCAGCAACTGCTAGCAAGTATTTTTCTTTCAGTGACAAAAATTGTGCTGATCTGAATGAAAATCTGGGACCAGAGTCAGGTGGGATTTGAGGAAAAGACTAACGTTAACTGGAGGTATATTTAAAGACCACAGTTTAGACCTTGCACAATATGCGCAGTACTGATTCGGTAATAGTAATTAGAAACCAGAAGCCAGACCTAATTAAGTTGTAAGTCTCTGATGTAGTTGTGCGATGCAGTTTGGGATGTTGGGAGTACCAGATGGCGGCCCCTGAACAGAACCGTGCCCTAGTGTATTGAGCAAGGGAAATAAATAACACGATTGCCTCTCCAGCCCTTTTTCCCCACTTATTATACTTTTATGAAATTGCAGATTATGGTCTTTTTGAAAATCAAATATGTTTTTGTTTATATAAGTCCGACTTTAATGCATTTTTCAATGCTCATGTTTTATGGCTGAGAGTTTTAAAGGCAAAACCAAAATATTTGTACATACAAAAATATTGGTTCATATTCCCACAATACAAAGGAAATGGAGGGGGGTGGGAGAGTGGGAGGCGGATATGCAATAAAATCTTAATGAGACTGATGCTCTGAGCAAAATAACCTAATAAAAGGCGATCACTTTAAAATGAGTACAATTCCTTTCTGAAACAATGTGATATCACAGATAGGGGGAGGCATTGCGGTTGGGGCGGTGACATTTTTTATTTAACGTCTCTGATTAAAAGCCGCCGGCAAAACTAAATGTGACTGATACAAGGATCAGGAGAAGAGAGAGGGGGGAAAAACATCCCAAGAAATGGATTCTTTCATGAAAGAGAAACAGATGCATTTTATTAGCAGCATAAAATAAGGAGTGTGTAAAATATCAACTTAGCGCATTAGTGTGCTTTGTTTCCCCTTAAAGAGAGCACCATGATGAATCTGCTGATTTAATTACACAGTTTAACAAATGTTGTTTCCAATACTGTTGGTTTTAATGCGTGTTCTTTTCATCCTTGCTGCAACACCAAACTAGATGGAGAAAAGCACGCTTTGTTCTGACTGGATTCGCATTAAGTGAAACTCGCACAGAGAATGCCAATTCACCCACATGACTGCCAAGAGTATCGCGCGTGCGCACTTTTTTTTTTTTTTTTAAGTAACTTGCACATCACATTTTTCTAAATCAGGTTAAACTCTACCAATACCACCAACCCAAATTAGATGGAGGTAAACATGTTGTCTTTCTAATTGTGTTCACATTAAACAATTTGCAGACAGCGTGCCAGCTCCTGCAAACACCGCGATCGCAGAGAGAATTACGCGCAAACCAACACAGCGTGTGTACCTTCCAGAACCGCCATCTGGCAAAATAAATGCCAACCCTTGGATCAGAAAGATCGTGGCCCTAATTTGCTTAGCCTTGCCACATTTCCTCCATTACAGAAAACAAGCTGCAAAGACTAAACTGCTTTCCCAACACGAGGATGATTAAACCACTTGTGCTGCAAAGCACTCGCACTTGAAATAATCTGATCTTTTTTCATCATATTCCTTGAATATTAATTATGGCTCCAGTGACACAGGGTCCTATTTACAATGCACAGCTGCTCGACAGCCCCCTTCTCCCCTCCCGTTTGGCTATATGCTTTCTTCGTCTAATTAATTCTAGTCATCTCTTATATTTCAGATGTTGATGTTCGCCTATAATGTGCACGCATGCAAATATAACCACGCTGTTAGACCGTTCAATGACAACTGCAAATTAAAACCATTAACTAATACAAATGTTTACTCACTGCCTCATAAGTCTGAATACAATACCTCAAAGAAAGTGAATATATATTGCGGTAGAGAGCTGATTGTCACAGATGACCATAAAGATGTTATAATATATTACATATGCTATTTAGCAGATGCTTTTATCCAAAGCGACTTACAGTAGTGATTGAATATATTTTTCCGTATGTGGGCCCCAATGGGAAATTTAACCCACAACCCAAGCGTTGCCAACGCCATGCTCTACCTACTGAGCCGCACAGAACCACATGTTAAGCACGTGAAAGACTATGTGGGTGTATCTGTGTGCATTGTTTGGTTAGATAGATAACAACACATTACTATGGTGTCATGATATTTACATGCTTTGCTTATAAGCTCCAATATAAACCTACACTTTAGCTTGTTCCATGGTATGGATAATACAATTTCTGGTCAATAATCTGGAATCATCAATGACCTATTGTGTTGAGAAATCAGAAAAACTAGATCTAGAGCTAGGTGCCAAAAATTAATTTAGAAGCTATGCAGTTTTGTAAGTGAGCACATGATTACCAGCCCTGAAATTATACAGCAGAGACACAGTAAAGAGGCGAAATCTGTAATGTATGAGTGGTAGGCAATTCAAAAGCTGTAGCTAGACACTCATTTTTTATAATTACTATCATGGGCACTTTTTAACCTCAGTGCGTGGCCATGAATTAAAATCACAATCCAAGCTGAAGCAGCAAAATAAGACCCCAAAATGAGTTAATGTTATGTTAAACACCTTTCCAACATTTCAGAATACTTGCTAACAACTGCACAAGGCTGAATCCTTGGTCTGAAAAAAACTGAGCCATATATATATAATATGTATGTGTGTGTGATGCACACAATGTATGTATAAAAAACTTGTATTAATACTTTCTAGTTGGGGCTTGCACTCTCACAGCATCTCAAAAAATTCAGTGGTCACTGGAACTGACAAAAAACGGGGTGAAGATGGGGGGGCTGGGTTATGAAAAGCATAACCTTTGCTTGAATTTGTTATTCTGTCTTAAGGACAAGTGCAGGCGATACCTGACTGCGGGCAGATGATTGTGGGTAGACGATACCTGGGCCCAAGTCTTCAGAAAGCACGAAAATGCTGGTTCTGTCCTTTTAGTGCCAGAGAGACGTGGTATCTCTCGATGGGTAGGGGAGACCGTGGAATTATGGTCATTTGCAAAGCTGGAAAATCAATGTTAATGACCGGGCGGCTCATACCTGTCTCTGCTCCATGTTAATGACTGACATCCAATTAAGGCACTGTTAAGGAACCTGCAGTGATTAAGGCTGCCTAAGCGCATCGATTACGGATAGTCACAGCTGTCTCATTAGATCACTAAGTACTCGGCCTATTTTTATGTATCTATTTGTTTATTTATTGCACCGCTACTAAAAGCATGATGCTGACCTTTTCCCAGAACCCCCCCCCACCCAACATGACCACCACCCCCCCCTCCTTATTGATGGGAGCCAGATAGATGAACGACACGCTAGATCAGCGCTTGTCGTACCACTGCACTTTCTTTAAAGCCACATTTCTCTAGGATACCTCCATCGCGGTGCATAACTTCAGAATCAGCGCAGACAAAACAGCATGCATATATACAGGATTTATAAGGCCACACTTGGGATAGTTAGGACATCAAGTGCGGAGAGGGATAGCCCATAATCATTAAATATAAGTTCCATTTCCATATAAATACCGTAATTTAAAGTTTATACACGAAGCGGAATGCGGATATCATTAAAAGGCTAATACAATTAATCCACGCCGTCCCGGGTGCATGTGCAGACTTTTTCTTCTTCAGTAATATTAGCACGAAATGATCTCTATGGATGTGAACGTGGCTCTCATGCATGAATGCATTTTCCATATTTAAAAGAAAAACTGGATTACATTTCTGGGCAATCAACCTAATACACAATCCATGCAACAAATGAGGTGAATGAAAATTAAATTAAAGAACCCATGAAGAAAACACACACTATTACAGTCATCGTCCCCACAATAAATTACACGTGTGTGAACCGACTTAAGCAATGATAATAAGAGTGACTATTAGCATATGGGGATGTTTTGGGGTAGCGGTGGATTGGAAACGAGAGCTATCAGCATGGGGCTCAGGCAGACTATGTGGGTCTCTCTGGGGGGTGTTCCTGTAATTGGGGTAATTTGTTGCCGTGTCCAAAGCCCGGTACGCTCAGTAATTCAACACCTGCCACCTGTCCCCAGGATTTCAGGCAGGCATGCATATTTCCTGCTTGCCATAATGCATTAAGTAGCACTGAGAAATCTACTGTCCGAAATATTGCCTATCCTACTGGCTCAGCAACTTTGGCTCCCCTGCCGCCTCCCTCCTGTTAAGCACTGAGAACATAAAAAAAAGATTCATCTACAGGATATAGCGAATGTGAAGCCCTCCCCCAATATTTTTTTTAGACTGTGGTCTGGACTAGTCACCATTTGTTCTTAAATTTCACTCCCAATTACATGCAAGTGCTCATCTCATTTGTCAAGAGTTAGGCGAGGCGACCACCAAAATGAACTCAACAAACTGTGTTCAAGAAGAAAAAATCATCAAAAGCATGTATTTGTGGGAGAAATTTAAGGATAAATGTTGATTGATTGTAAGTCAGACAAAATTAGGCTCAAATTTTGAGTGAATGACAGCCTTGATTGAATTCAGGTCACATAAGCTAGATAAAAGTTAACAAAGATGTGAAAGCACACACTAAACTATAGTGACGAATTGTTTTGCCAATGTGCGTTTGTTCACCAAGGTCTTGGTTATGTAAGGGTGTGAAAATAGTTTAGCACATCTGAGATCTAAATAGCTAAAAACCTGTTTTTATCAGAACTGGTCACATTTATTTCAGGCTGTGGAGGGCTAAATGCTAAATACCTGAATATTCATTTTGGCTCTTTGTTACGTTGCAACACGCGGAATGTTTGGCGTCACAACACGCGATATTCATAGGCTATATTTTCACGAGTATTTGAAAACAAGCGAAATAAAATTAATATCAGCATAGACTGTTGCTGGCAGATTGCAAGCGTAAACACAGACAAGATGTAAAAAAAAAAAACAAGCGAAATAAAATCAATAGCATAGACTGTTGCTGGCAGATTGCAAGCGTAAACACAGACATACGATATATTTTATAACATTTTACGCTGTTTGAAAAGTATTTTGTGTGCCTATTGCAATTTGTTACATTGCGACATGCGGAATATGTAGTCACAAGGCGCGGAATTCATATATTTTCACGAGTATTTGAAAATATACTCGTGAATATACTGTTGCTGGCAGATTGCAAGCGTAAACACAGACATACGATATATTTTATAACATTTTAGGCTGTTTGAAAAGTATTTTCTGTGCCTATTGCAATTTGTTACATTGCGACATGCGGAATATGTAGTCACAAGACGCTGAATTTATATATATTTTCACGAGTATTTGAAAACAAGCGAAATAAAAATAAATATCAGCATAGACTGTCCTCTTCAGTTTGTGTTGTTTATGCCGGCGTTTTCACATGGCCCGACGCACCTCCCCGAAATTAGCACCTCGTTAACATGTCAATAGAAGGGGACGTTACTAAAAGGTAAAAAACAGAGTAAAAAGCAAGGTTTACTTTTGGTCTAATTAAGCTAATTTTAAAAATCCCATTTGATTTGCCAGTGCTCAAATCGGAAAGTCGCGATTCTAAGGTTAACATACAATTGCAGATAAAAGAGTAGTTGATTAAAATGTTAATGCCATGAAATGGATTCCACACGCGAAAAAGAATAAAAATGGTATTCCCATTTGGCGATACCACCGGTTATGTAAGACTTGCTGGAAATAAGTGGGAACTGCTGCCTTAGCACTTCCCTGTGTTTTTGCAGGTCCTCGGTGACCAACTGACTGACGGGGATCTCTCCGTTTATCCCGCGTGCTGTGACTGGTGAGGCCCTGATGTGCTGTCCATCAGTCCGTGTTGACAGCGAGCAGGGGGCTGCCCCACGCACATCACAGTGGGAAACGGGGGTCAGCGGCACGGGCGCCCCTTAAGGGGGGCCAGGAGTCCCCGAACCGTGGGTCACCCCCCCCCCGTTGCCCCTTGGTCCCGCCCCGTGCCTTAGAGGGAGGCAGGGCATCAGACCTTTGCCCTGCCTTGTCAATCGCTATGCAGGAATGACAAGTGAGCGCTCTTTAGGCACCTACTCTATACACCATCTGCATAAAACTCCTTCCCACATCTCTCATAATAGACCCTGCGGTAGGCCGTCCTTCGTCCCCAGGTATTTTTGAACAAAAAAAATATATATTTTTTTAATGTAGACGTAATACTGTTAATTCATTGATATCTTGTTTTAGTACACACCAACAAAACAACAGCAGAACATATACACCTGGAAAGAGCTTGATATCTGCTATTTCTTTTGCAGAAAATGTAATGTACTGTAGCTGAGCGAAATTAATGTCCTAATTGTTACAACAGTACCATACAGTGCAAGCACTATCTGGATGCTAGAGAACAGTAAACCTCCGACAAACACCCATTATGACTCAGCAGGGACGTTCTTGAAACTTCAGCACACATCAGTAAGTGAACTGTCTCGCACAGTATAAAAGACAAAACGCAATGTGAATCATATTGCCCCACCAGACTGGAAGTACTCAATATGAGGCAGTCCTTGGTGGGTGGGCGGATTAAACTATTACAAGTACAGAATATACAGAATAAGACCTAGTATTATGACATTTAGAAACTTGCATACATATTGTAAAATATTGTGTACTGTATGATTCTGTAACACAAACGCAAATGGAAGTTGTTAGTAGAATACCTACTTGTGTTTTAGCTTGTGTGGATATCTGTGGCGTGACTAAGTTAAAATAACACTATCTAAATGCATGCATTTTAGTTGAAGAAATATTGCATAAGCACAAATTTTTTTAAAGTTTGAATTTTTTTTTTTAAAAGGCCTTTGTGACCTTGCCCTTTTGACCTGAAAACCAATAGCTTCTGTGGAACAGTGATTGCAATGGATGACTCCTGATAATTCCTGTTCTGACTGCTTCTGGTGGCATAGACTTGCTGTCTCCCACAGTGATATGGTGATTTATTTTTGCATGCCCTGCAAGTGTATTTCAAATAATTGATGACTTTATATGAAATACAGTACTTCAACCTGAGACAAATGTGTGCGGCTGCTGAGGCCTCATTCTGAATACAAACACAATCATTTTTAAGAAGGAATTGACAAGAACAACAAAAAACACATGAGATGATAAGCACATTTGTTGTCAATTCCAGTCACATTTTCATTTTGTACAGTAGTCTAACCTGCTATAATGGAGCTGAATGTATCCAAACATAGGAACAAACCGACCTAGTCTACATGTTCAAGGTTATAAGTATGTACATAGGATGGCAAAATGACGGCACTCAAAGCAGTGAGATTCTCAGCAGCAGTACCACACAACGCAAATAAATGTATGGTAAACTGAGCCCCTTGTATTACCGAGACAGAAAGGTGCATTTTCCTCTTCAAGGTCATGGCACATCTCACAGCAGCCATATGTAATCCTTGTCAAATAGGATGGCTCTAAGAGCTCTATGGCTCTATTAAGAGGTGCAGGGCCATTCACAAAGACTTAAGGGTGAAGTGTCTGATTTCATGCACATGTCTGGCTGTAGAGATCACTTCAGTCTGACAGGTCCTGTTCTCAGGCACCCCCATGAAAAGAAAGAAGAGATGTTCTTTAACCATATGATCACATAATTAATAGAGTACTCTAATCCACTTTTCTGTCCTTGGTCACTATCAGCCCTAAAGTTTAGACTGGCAGACTTGAGTCTACCATTTAAAGATCAAGGGGATCAAATTCACAATGCGTATGTGGTGGTGCTCTTTGTGGCTGAGATTATTGGACTATGTTGATCTTACTTGCTCTCATGAACTGCTGTTCAACTCATCACTTTTATCTAGTATGTTTATTATACCAGTTCAAAAAGTACATTGTTTTCTGTACTGCAGTACATTACTACAAACAGTTATATTTAGCAGTTGTCTTTCAAGGGTTTTATAAATAGGGCAAACATCAAATCCCATGTACAGTGCTTTGATAGTATTAGAAAATGTAGTCTGAAAATATACAGTATACTGGGGGACAGAGGTAATCTATGTACAGTAGGAATAATGCTTCAAAGGTGAATTGCCCTGTAATATGTTTTGTAGTCATTTGTCAAGGGGGAAAAAGAGGAAATTAATGAGCTCTGACATTTCTTTGCATCCTACTTGCATTTTCATTATGATTTTGCTCCAGCTGAAACGTCAGAATTATTTATTCTTCTTCCTTTCCATATTGAGGAATTCTTCCACACATTGAATTAATAACTTGTTTGATACAACGCATAATATGGCCATGCTTTTACACAACATATAAATGACTGTTCATTATTGGTTGGTTTTGAAAATGTTTTTTCACATACAGTCACGATGTTACACAATCGAGTGTTGACTTGACTGTAAGGGCCCTATTTTCGTGCCGGCGTTATGCCCTAGCGCAAGGTGATACAGTGAGTGTTACCCTGGGTTTGATAGCCGGTGTTGGCCAGACGGCTATCAGTTTGGCTGTACATGCAGTTTCTTCCAGTCTTGTCCAACATGCAAATTAGTTTATTACTTTTCCTACACCCGACAGCCAGCAGAGAACTAAACAGGATTTTTATACGCAATGTGGATTCCCTGCACACATGTGCAGTTGCGTGCACCATCTGATCACGGTATAATTTATGTGAATCGGAAGGGGGTCCACTCCATTAATATCCAGGTGGTTTGTGATGCACACTCCAGGGTGATGCATGTAGGCCTACTGCATGATGAACATAAATGAAACAGGGTTTCATGAGTTTTTTTTATTTATTGCTTTCCATTTAACAATTACATTAAGTTAGAAGAAAAGAAACATAGTTTTTTAAGTTGAAAAGCCTACAAATAAGGAAAAAAAGAGCTGGTAAAATAAAACACTTTCTTTTAACAATGTAGGTCTCAAAATATAAACTCAAATCATGAAAATAACAAATTAATGTGTGCCTTGTTTTCCCCCTCTGATTCGCGCGCCAACTTTTCCGCACCTCCTCACTCTCCGCTTTTGAGAAGCGCTCCTGGTGCAGCTGCGCAAAACTGTCATCATGTCAGTAAATTTGCTATAGCGTTAGCGCACTGGTATTTAAAGGGATAGAAAATAGGTGTTCTGATTGGCCATTATGAAACCAAATCCCCACCATACCCACATGTATTTTTTAAAAGTTAATCCAACCTCTTTTACAGCTGCGCCGGAGGTGCGCTATCGTCCTAAATCACAAAATTACTGAAATTGCGTTAGACACGCCCTAAAGCACCACCGTCTTCGCTTTGCGTCTGCGTTACCGACACCGCCCTAATTCACCAAAATAGGGCCCTAAATGTTACACATTAAGAAAGTCTCGATTTTGCGATTAATGAAATGGGTAGGTCAAATGAAGTGCTATCAAACAAAGGGTTGTGTATTGTGGTTTTAATAGGCGTTTTTAGCAGGCATTTTAGGTCTGAATGGGTTAAGAAAGTCTCGTTGCACTATTCTGCAACCATTTATTTCCAGCATTCTTCAGTCCATTTTTTTCTGCCAGAAAATAAACAGAAAACAACCTGAAAGCAACTCAGTCATTACTGACAGACAACACTGTGAAAAATGACCAGGCCCAGATGCAGACATTTCCTGATCATCGATGCTCATCAATAACTTTTCAGCAGCTCTCAGTGGGCTCTTCTGAGCCAGAGCCTTTGCTTCCCAAGCAGCTTCGTACTGTACAATTTGTAAACAAAGAGGTGGAGCGTATTACAACTGCTATGGCAGGAGTGTTGCATAGTGATCAACCAACTGAAATTACACAGTTCTGAGGAATGAATAATATGTGGGGCCATGCAGCTGAACCTTTGAGCGAACCTGAACTGCTTCAGTATATATCCAGCAGTATACATGGATAAAATGTCAAATTTAAACTACGTGAGTCACCCTGCAGGACACAGATAGTTTGCAGTAATGTTTAGACTATTAAAATGAGTCGTTGTTTAACCATTTGCACACCATTATGCTTAAGACAAACAGATTTTAAATACTGTGAATACACCGCTTAATGACACCTTGACAAGCTACAATCCCACCGTCAAAAGAGATCAATGAATCTGCGAGCATGCCAATTACATCCTCCCCATTAAATTATTAAATGGGAGCCCTTTACATTTACACAAACACAAAATGGTATGCTGGGCTCACCACACTGGGTCTCAAAAAAGACCACAACAAAGATGATATGTTAATAAAAGACTATATGGCAATCTATATACTGTGGAGTGTAGACAAAATAATGGAAATGCCAAACAATACATGAATATATATGAACTAATAAGGAATTGGGCCACACCTTTCCTTCAGGGCAGCTTCAATCCTTCTTGGAATGCTGTTATACAAATTTTGAACCGCTTTTTATGGGATATTGGACCATTCTTCAAGAAAGAAAGTTCTTTGAGAGATGGCAGGGGAAATCTACTCTGTACTTCAGACCTTCCCATAAAGGTTCAATGATGTTTAGAAAACAATTCCAGAAGTAAATTCCATTTTTCCAGTGTTCTGGTCTCGTTAATGAAGAAGGAGTCATTGCTATATGTTGAATTAAATACTGTATTGTAGAAACGTAAAACATATTCTCTCAGATGATATACTTTTTGTTGATCTACAACCCATCCTGCATGCAAATAGCACAAACAAATTCAGTGGATGTATTTATTGATCTAGGTTCTATAGACTTAATATATCTCAATTTGGTCATCAAATCTATGATAAGTCTTCTGACTCAAAGCTAAAGTTACCAATTTTGAAGCAAAGTTGGTAGTGCAAAAACGTAAATTTTACTTTGAATTTGGCTTCACACTTTGAAAATACCTTTGTATATATAATTTATTCAATCACACTATTTAAAACCAGCTCAAAGTTTCAGTGATGAAAATATCATGGGGTAATGCGAATTTGTAAAATTGTTATTAGGGTTAAAAAATGGCTGTATCCACTTAAAGATTTTCTAAAATTGGAGGTATCCCCCATGTATTCAGATGGACATAAGTCCGAAAATGATTGCTTGGGGCTAAATATATAATAGAGTGCATCAAAAAAACATGAAGTTCGTTCACTTTTTTCAATTTTTGACCCACTTAATGAGAAAACCTAGCAGTATCAGTTCAATATATCAATGTTTTGGGGTTGCGCACAGTGAATGAATAACCTTATTTATTAGGGTGCATCAAAAAACATGAAGTTGTCATATGCGATCGCTTGCTTGCAATTTTGATCCACTTAATGAGAACACCTGGCAGTATAAAAATAAGTTCAATATATCAATGTTTAGGGGCCACGCACAGTGAATTAATAACCCTATTTATAACGGGGTGGGGCCATATGATCTGGTTTATCAGTATAAATGTTACATGATCCAGGTGGCAGAGGATCATCGGCGAGCGTACCTGAAGACCGCAAACAAGAAGGACCTTCTTCGCTGAAAAATACTTTCCTTCTGAAGGCTTTTATTTCTTTTCATACCATTTCCGAGTATTGTTTGTCAATTTATTTTGTTTTGTTGGTGTTCATGTAGTACGAGGAAACCAATCCCAGAATTAGCTAAATGTATTAGCAAAATGTATTTTGATAAATATAAAACACAAATTACATATGCTGTAATGTTTTATAATATTAAAAAATATTACCATCAAATCAGATTTTTTACAATGAAAACCAACAGACACACAGAAACAAAGGAAAATACCTTAACAGCTCAACGTTCTTTCACTTAGCCTGCTTAAAAGAAGGATTTTGTGCTTGGAGACAAATACCAACCCACTGGCAGACATGACTTCCCATTTGACTTACCACATGTTAATGTATGAAACCCCCCCTCCTCCATCTCCCCTTCACTGGAAAAGGAGGCCAACAAGGATCTGAATTCACTCAAACTATGACACAACAGCAATGGAATGCATATTTTCAAAAGGCTGTGAAGTCTGTCCTGAGAAGGCCACACGTATTCACATCTAAACAAACTACCGTAAATGTGCAATGTTTGATTAAGACCCGTGGTAATTGATCAGCGCAGTCCAAGCCCGCGGGAGTCGTTTCGGCCATACCGGTAAATGGGCAGTAAGTGGAACGACAGCCTCGCCTCTTCATTCGTAAGCAGGCAATCAAGCCTCGCGGCAATAAAGCAGGAGAAATGGATGCCTGCGCTCAAGCGCTATCAACCCCAGAGTTGTTTACAGCTGTGAGGCGGCAGGTCCCAACGCCAGCCCATAAGTTCACGCCGTGGAAATGTTCCAGCGCGCCTAATGCCTTGAAGCATCTGGGAGGGGGGTGCGGGGTCGTATGTTTCGAATCCCCCTGGGAACGTTTATCACATACTCACCCGCTTGCCTGTGTTTTGCAGTCTTAATGTCCAATCCCATATAAATTCAGTTTGCGGGCCTGTCACGTGTTTGATTGGGAGACGGGAGAAGGGGGGTGGGGTGGTTGGCGAGTTAGCGGTGAATCACTATAACACTTTGTCAGCACAAAAGTTAAATGTGGAAGCTCGTGTTTCCTCGGAGACACGCTGACCTGACTGATTTGTGTTCTCATCTTAAAGATCCGTGATTAAAATATCTGGGCTACTTGCTCCCGTACTTCAGACTGAGAGTAATGGGAAATGCGCGCCTGGGAAAATCTAATACCCTACATCATATGCAGACAAAATAACAGCCACAGAGTCATCAGCACTAATCAAGATTCTTTCTCATCACTGAACCATTTAAGTTATTACAGATCCCAAACATCCAAAATATTAATTCCTAATTTAATGTGCGTTGTATATCAGTATACTACTCTATGACATGCCAGTATTGTAAATTCTGGGGGGAAAAACAAAATAAAAGCAACCTCATCAGTATCGTGATATTGAACAGCTCTAGGATTATAGGGAAACTTTTAAAATCAGGGCAAGCCAATGTAGTATTTATCCTTTTATCGATGATTTGACACGTAATACGGAGCTTCACTTAATCACTGCTAAACATAATTCTCTAATCAATGACGGGCATTTCTGCAATTTATCTTCTCACCATGGTTCTTAAAAATTTATAAAAACTCATTGATTTGATTCTCAAATAATATACATTATAATCCAAGAAACAAAATGGGGACTATTGTGTATTTAGATATCCTCACAGGAAGCTATCATATTCACGTTTGCATATTACTTAAAACCCATTATCAACCAGTAACCACTACAAAGGCGAGAAAATTGACTTTAGTTAGCGGAAAATAAACGTGTCCACTTGTAATGGCAAAATAGCAAAAGTGCTCCATCAGAGACTAATATCACTTCAGCACATCAGCAAAAGATGAACGATATGCTAATGCTATTATGTAAAATGTGTGCCGTTTGCATAGATGACAATGATTAAAAATGATGTCAATTACAAAGGCTTGGATTAATTACATCTGATTATGTCCCTTAAAATCTAAATCTAATATGGTGGGAAACACTAGGAAAACGACTGCCTGAAATACGCTTACTTGTTGAGCACCAAAGGGTTAGCAACTGAAGTGCAGTGAGGATTTATGTAATGCAACCAGGGCCGCTTGAAGCTTAGGCGTGGCCCTGGGCTACTATGTATTCCGTGGCCCTGCCAACACCTCCCTCCTAACAGAGCACTGTTCAGTCTACAGTAGTCGGTGGATATATGCTAAGCAGACGGCGCTGCTCTGCAGCAACAGCTTAGTAATAGAGCCGCTGCATTCTGAAACCTACGTCTCGAGCAGAGTATGGTCCCTCGGACCGTTAACATTTTAAATGAGAAATAAATCCATTCCATGTATAAAATCTTAAAAATAGCTATTTAGTTAAGCCTTAAAAAAACATTTGGATACCAAAACTTTGCATTTCCAAGAGCATCAATATATATTTTAGGAGTTTAATGTGCAGTGCATGCTATTTCTGCCTCATATACTTGTTTTTGCAAGAATAATAATAATAATAATAATAAATAAATAAAAATAATTTTTTGGTCAACTTTATTTGGGGATTGTTTTCACTAAAACTAAAACAGTAACCATGTGTAATTGAAGATAAGATTAAGTTTTATTCATAACGAAGATAGTCAAACCCATGGGGTTTGCAGGTGCATGTGCCATTACCGAAGACTAATTTGTGATGGAGAAACAATGGCGAACCGTTTGTGCAGAATTGAATAAATTCAGACTAAATGAATCAGTATTTGAAAATTACCATTTTGGTGGATAAATAATACCAAGCAGTAACCAGGTCAGTGATCAATTATGAGGGTTTTACTCACAGTACCACCCTTAATATTTTTAAACAAATAAACTACTGACCACATCATTGTGGTCAAGTTGTGTGCCTGTATGTCTACAAACTTTTCTACTTAAACTGGAATTTATGTGTTTTTACACTCTGCCAGTCCCAAGATAGATAAAACTATATTGTGTATAGTTTCTCAATTTTTCTTTCTCATACGCCAATACCGAGTGTGCAATTAAAATCAGCTGCGTACTGTATATTCAATACCATAAAATACCAAAAATATAAAGAAAGTGTTTACTTAGTCATGGAAATATGCTGGAAAATTAACAAATCAATTACATCGCCATTTAGTCAAACCATTTAAGCACCATTTCTTTATTAAATGGCCAGACACACATCATGCCGCATGCCTCCTGCTGCCTCCTGGCTCGTAATGGTCATTGTGGTTATACAACATTTCTCTTCACTGCTTGAACCAGCCCATTTTTCTCAGTCTTGTTTTCGACCAAAAACCTAGTTCACAAATTAAGCGCGGGCGAACCTGAGGTGTGGGGCTCAGAGCGATGGGCTCTCGAGCAAAGGCATGCAGCTCGAGGAAAGGCGCTAACCGAAAACCTTCAGCTGGAGGTTCGTCAGACACTGAGTGACAAGTGCTACACCTGCACGCACATCTGAAACAAATTACATGAAGGGGGTTACAGATTTCATAGATTGTCCAGAAACACAGCAAAATTGCAACCGGAGAGAGAAGGGAGGGCACGCTTTATATATATATATTTTATGAGGATATGAGGTGTTTTGAACACAGAAAAAAGTGTGCACTTTGCATTTAATGGGATCTCTCCATAATACTGTAGGGAGGACATCACTTCCTGTCAGATAATGGAAGTAATCTGTGAGCATGTGTACACAAACCCTTTGAAGGCTGCCTCCATCACGTTCGTTGGCCATTTCAGAGAGGTGGTCATTGAATATTTTCTGCTTTCATCTGTCCTTTTCTTTCGTCCATACGTAAGCAGAAAAGCCAGCGAATAATTATATTTTGTCTCCCATCTCTGTATGGGGCCGTGGCTCAAATGGAAACCAGTGATAAAAATGCTGTTCTGATTGGCAGGTGCGATGGAGGAACATGGGCCTGGGATGCTAAGAGGAAAATGGATTTTATAATCAGAGGGCGGGAGTAAAACAGTTTGTCTTGTAATGGACAGTGACTGAGCCCGCATGCTTTAGGGATCTTCGGTTTAACGCCTGCAGGGCAATCGAAGTTTCCATCACTCATAGCACTGTTTTATTTCCTCTGTAGTTTGAAAGTGCCGGTTGCTATTTGATTTCATATAGCTTGGACCAAAACAATGTGCAAAGACAGTGGCGTGATGACAATATCAACCCTTATCTCAAATGAAATGCTTGGATGTTGAGAGTGAAATAAACCAATAAATAAGGCATTTAGTAACACCATTGTTTTTCTTATCACACAAAGTTCATAGAATAATAGTAATGTTATTGGTGGCCTTTTGAAGGCTATTTTTCACCATGTCTGAAATTGGTAAACACAAGCTGAGATCTTACAATAATGAAAGACCCCGGGCCTCTGGCTAGAAACTACAAAGAGTGTTTAACATATATTAAAATAATAAGTAGTATTTTGGATTGAAACTGAGGTCTTACAGAGTTCACTGGAGAACCTTGGACCTTTGGTACACTGATGGGATGAACACATCAAATGTAAAGACAGTTTGTGAATGCGCAATGTAGGCAAGGCGCTCGTGCATCATGATGATTAACATGATCCACTTGCTCACTGGCGAGGACTGGCCTTGAAAGTTTTGAATAAGCGACGTAACCCCAAAAAGTGGTGCTCTGGCCTAGCTAGAGAAACAGTTCTAATCCAGGACAAAAGAAAACCCTTACAGGATTTCCTGGTCGTAACAACCTTGACTGACTGTATGGTTTACGCCACCTATTCTTGTTCCGGGGCTTTGATCATATTCTCACTGATAATGCCCCCTCCCCTACCTCCCCCCTCCAGTTCCATTTCGGAATCTATTATGCCATCTTATTTCGTCTCTCATGGGCTTCAATTGCCCTGATTCTTTGCCTATTAGATGACTCAGCTCTCCATTGTTCGCCGAACTGAGTCTTTCCCAGGAAGACAAAATTGATTCACTGATTCTGACAGAAAGATTGATTCACAGTAGGCTACAGGATACTTCTTACCCTTGATGTGATTGCATTAGGATGTTTGTTATAATAAAATTAAGCAATCAAAAGGCAGACGTGGCAGGAAAGGGGATCTTGGTGCGTTGACTTCTAACGCCGTGTTTTCCGTGACACCTAACCTAGATTCCATTTCTTTTCCCCCCTCTCATCTGGAGCCGCAGGGAGAATAAGATATATATATATTTTTTTATAAGTGCACTTTGCCTAAAGGTTTTCTCTGGTAAATCTAATTTTCACCTCACATTGATTTTCCCCAATCCAACTTGTTAGATCCTAATGTTATCCATCATGGACTTACATACTACACAGGAAACAGGAGATGCCAAATGGCAGAATGTTTTTGTGTGTGTGTGTGTGTGTGTGTGTGTGTGTGTGTTTGTTTGTTTGTGCACGTGTGAGCGCATGTGTTGGCGGGGAGAGATGTTGCAAAATGTAGAGGGTAAATGCTTTCATCATGCGGGACAGTAGGACCTTGAACAAGTCAGTGTACACAACCTGCACAAATATATATATAATTAATTAATATGGGCAATGCAATTTACCGAAAGCCACAGAGAACATGAGTAGCTTTGCTGTCCAACAGTGTCCATTTGCCGTCGATTAAAATAAGGATTTGGATTCGTTCCATTTAAAATTCAGACCACACGCTAACAGTGAGTGCTTCACAATTTCCATTCTAAAAATATACAGAGCAGAAGGGGTAAAATGAGCCATTTCTTATCTGGAGTGTACTATAAGTATTTATCAAAGCGCCAACAACCCAGCCTCCCACAAGCACTCAGAAACTCGTCTTTCCACAAGAAGAAACAGGCACCTGTTAGCCCCGCGCTGCCCCTGCCCATTGTGTTACAGTGAATTTCACCCTGGCATCACAGATACGATTTAGGGGAAGGTCCTGTTATGTTATGATAATAAAGGAAAGAAACCTCATGTATAGGCCGATAAAACATTTTCTGCAAATGCTTCCATCTTAAATTCTGCCCATGCTGACATCTGCCACCACTGTGCATTTAGGGTGAGCGACTTTGATGTCTCCAGCTAGCAACACTCCTATAAAGTCGACTGAGCAGACAAAGGGAGATGGGGTTTGACAGATCTCTGCCTGTAACCACAGAATCATAAAACATATAATATTAGAAGGGGAAAGGAGACCAGAAGAGGGTCGACAGGCAACTACAGTATATAGGCTCTCTGTCAGCACAAAAACTACAAAGAATAAATTAAAACAATTACACAGGGAGGATAGCGTAGCGGTCTAACCAGGCATTAGCCCTAATTAAGGGCAGCATTTGGCTGTCTGTCCCAGAGGGAGGGGTACGGTGAGCCGGCACGAGTTTGTCGAGGAGCGGAAGGGCGTCCATAGTCAGGTTCCGTCTCGGAGGAGGCGGATCTACCGGCCTGCAAAATTGTTGCCTCATTACCCGGAGGACAGGCAGCGGACTCATGGGGGAGGGTGAATTGAGATAAATAGAGGTTATAATTGGCAACCAAATTGGGAGGAAAACAGGAAAAAATCTGAAATAAAAAATAAACAAATGACACAGATCAGTTTTCCAAAAAAGATGACACGTGGACTACAAGCAGATGCAGTTCACTGTGGTGATGTCTTTTTTCATTCAATATTATTTGTTTGCAGTCCGAAGCCTGCGCCGGAAGCTGGGGATAACACAAGCCCTGCCAAGTGTGGCCTTATAGTGGGAATCTGATATCATTGTTATTTGTTCATGATTCTTGAGGATCTGCTGGGTAAAGACTGTCTGCCCGGGCTGTGGATGAGCTACTAAGAACAGCGGGCATAGAGAGGGGGATGGTGTGGGGGGGAACCTGGTCCACAGGGCTTTCTTGCAGATTGTCGGAGAAATTCTGTTCACAGCGAATGCAGGTGACGGCAAATAATTGGCCTATTTATGAATTTGTTAATTACATGGGATTAATTGATCGGCTTATTCTCAGAGACACTTTTTGTGGCTCAGAACAGGTGGTGTGGGAGGAGGGAATATGTCTTGATGAAAGATGGTGTGCGATTGCATTGGAAAAATACTTGACGGCTTTGACATATTAAAGCAATATTAGCATTAGAGCTGTTGTCGTATTGGTGCATGCTTGTTTACGTGTGTTGGCCTTATACTGCATTGTATTTTGCTTCCTTTTCAAACAGTCTGCATTACAATGGTCATCCTTGCATTGTGTATCTTTGTATTTAAATGTGCCTCTATCTCACTATGACAATTCCATTTTGGCATCTGTAACAAACTATCACTGTAAATGTTATCACCTCCATAGCATATTGTACATTACACATCATTTGCTGTCTCTTCTCTGGTAAAGTAAATTTAGAACCAGCCTACTTTGTCAAATCAGATTTGCTTCTACATCAGTGAATTTAATTCTCCAAATTCATTCATTATATTAAAAACATATTTTTAAAAGCGCCTGGTGTAATCTGGTCTTTCTTTCTTGCGTCATGTTGATGGCTCAAAAGCCCCTCATTCTTCTAGATTTCAACTGTAAATATTAATGCTTGAAGATCAGACAGTCTTCCTCTGTGCACCAATCAAAGTGTACCAGCTGCCAGACAGCCATGGGCCACATCAAAATCCAAGGGTAGTGGAAGGCTGAAAATCACTGGGGTATAAAACTATTTAAAGTTTAGACCCTTTTCAAATAAAATATGTATAAAGCCCTGTTTATATTTATATATATAAATATATCTATATATATTGTATATATATATATATATATGTGTGTGTGTGTGTGTGTGTGTGTGATGTCTGAGAATATGATTATGCATGCATATATGTGTGTGAGCATGTGTATGTTTGTGCATACACATGTGTATGTTGACATGCACTTGCATGCGTATGTGTATGTGTATACTTATACACACATACATAGTACACACACATGGACTCATACTCATACACACACACACACACACACACACACACACACACACACACACACACACACACACTCCCTAAACATACTCTTACACATGTGCACTTACACACTCGTTTGTACACACAAGCACACACACTGAGAGACATTAAAACACAACATATCATTTTGGCTACAATATTTCCCAAGAAGTGCATGTGCATTCTTGTAAAACACCACATGTTGTACAATGGTTTGCAGACATGCAACATTATTGTAATCATGGTGATTTACATGCATTTCTGAACATACGACTGTGTCAAAAAGTGGGAAATTTGTAGAAATAATGGCAGACCCCAAATGCCACAACTGAAAAGAGGAGGCCATTTGCATGCTTAGGTCAGCAGACACATTTATTGTGCCCAGCTTACAATATCATATCTGCAGTCGCGATTCAGACAAGTTAAACTTGTGAGTGACAAAAGCCAGGCCATTCCCAGCCCTGCAAAAGGGTGGCTAATGTTGGTCCTGGACTGGAAGCCTGGGAGGTATGCTGATTTTTGGTTTCACTTTAAAATCAGAAACCAATTTAGACCCAAGAAACCAGGTTAGGTGAGTTAAGTGCACAATCAGTTGCTTTAATTGATCAATTAAGTGCTAAGTAACAAATAATACCAGCATGCCCTGCAAATTTCATCGACCAGGACTGGCCACCCCTGGATCTCATCAGACCCAGCAATACACATTTTGGGCTGGTGCTGAATAAGCAGCAAAGAGGCTAGGCTTGGATACCAAGACATCCCAACGGAAACTGAGACTCAGACCACTGGGATGTCAGGCTAAAGCTCTAGATGTTGGTGATGCCTCATGGTCCAGAATGGAGCCCTGACTGTGCCAATCCCCAGTATGGCCATTAAGCCATTCATAGAGGGAGGGTTAGGGTAGGGTAGGGTAGGATTTCCCCTGCCACATCGCACAAGAGCAATTCCTCTGGTCAATTGAGTAGCTGCGTGTGTAGTCCTCTGACGCAATGACCGTAGCATGAAAGGAAACGGTGACTGGCAGACGATGCACATGCTAGACTTCACTATCCCAAATTTAAAGAGGACTTTGCAGCAATGGGAAATGACCACAAATATAATTGGCCATTTCAATTTGGGATATAATGTGGAAAAATAGAATTCAACTAGGTTCCAAATAACCAAAAAAACGGACTAAATGTGAATGTTGCAATTGAATCAGAGGTTTTCCTACAAGGATGGAGACAGCGTTTCTACAGTTAGTGCCTTTTGATTGAAGTGCAACGCTACATTGAAAATGTTCTCGCCCCGCACACTGCACCTCACTTTCCACAATATAATGGCCTTGCCATTATGCATCACAATGCACGACCATATATCACAGTCATTTGTCAGATGTTCCTGTCACCCTATTCACCCGGCTTGAACCCGATGCAGTGTCTCTGGGACACTGTGGGCCAGCGTGCGTGTACTTGGTGATTGACGACCGACACCAAGTGGAATTTAATTTTCCAGTGAGGAACCACCTCCCAATTCATGCCTCTGCCCCAAATGCACCTCGCAACAAAATACCATCCTGTCCTGCGCTCAACACCCAAATGATTACACGAAATTAAAACGTGTCTTTTGTGCCAAATTACAGCATTCTTTTGGCGGAGCAAACCAGATCTCGTCTGTACTGTGGGGAGGTGAGGACACGGGGTGGTAGGTGATGTTCAGGACAGATGGTGCATGTGCATATTCCACATATGATGTGCATATTCACTCCACATTTTGCCAAAGAGAGATTCCTCACATTCCCATGTGGAAAGAATCTGGAGAACCATCTCACTGACCTATCCAGATAACCCGAGTCACATATTATTTATTGTCTTCTAAACATATTTCTTAATATCAAATATGTTTTATATTGGATATTTTAACAAAATTAAGAATTGTTGTGCCAAAGTGTTGTGTAGGCTGATTGCAGCATTTGATATCAATATGCGTACATTTTTAAGTAATTCAGTGGTCTTTTTATTTATTTTTGTACAAAATTAAGAACAAACAACAGCCATTGAGGGGAGGGACAAGAAAAGATGGGGGACTCCAAATCAACTACACACTACAAATGAGGTTGGCAGCAAAGTGCACAGCATCAGACTTAACGAGGCACTTGAGTGAGGCACTTTCACCATTGACCTCTTCAAAACCAAAACATCGGGAAAACAAGACAACCAAACGGATTCATAATTAATGGTGCGCTCCACCCAGCCCTTAAGGATTGATTTCTCAGAAGTCCAACCAGCCAATAAAAGACACCTCTTTTGTAAGTTTAATTGAACTTTGTTGTCATCCAAAAAGGAGCCACTTTACGTTACTGCAAACCCTCTTTTAAATATTTTATAATGCCTTATTCGGAGGCCTCAGTGCCACTGAATCGTCTGACGAGTGACACTTAGGTATTAAGGCAGGGGTGGGCAAAGAGGGCCGTATTGGTTTATGGATTTCATGCTAACGTCTGTTCTTAATTATTTAATTAGCCCAATCATTTACATGATCTGACATTTTAGCTAAATTTTCTGTTAAGCTCATGAATGACAGCTGAAGACTGTTCTTGTGTCCCTCTGTGAAATGTTTACTGTAATCTAATCTGAGCGTGAACTGGCACTAATGCATACAGCTAATTAGTTCATTGAGCCAGGTTAATTGATAGAAACAAAAACCTGCATACATACCAGCCCTCCAGTACCGGAATTGCCCATCCCTGTATTAAGGGTATTAAGTGACATTGAGCTCCCCGAATAAGGCAGTCAATCTAATTTATTTAATAATTTTACAATTATTTAAGACATTACAAGTCTAAGAGTATGCCCTCAGAAATGCAATAGTTTTAAAACGTACGTCTTTGGAATCCGTATAACAATTCCTATAGCGAACATATATGAATAGCATAACAGCAAGGCCTATACTATATTACTGGCTGTCAAATGCTGTAAGTGTTTAGGACAGACATAGTTGGTTGCCATATTGGCAATAAGCACTCTGACCATTGAAGTTAAACCATACCAGAGGTCACAGAGGTGGAGAGGCCAGAGTAGATGGGATGTGTGAAGACTCTACCTCGTTAAATTACAGGCATTTATCAGACGCTCATATCCAGAGCTCAGGGTATTATTCAGAATGACCATTTATCAGATTTGTATTATGTAACTATATCCAGAGCGACTTATAGTTTACCATTTATACAGCTGGATATTAACTGAGGCAATTCAGGTTACGTAACTTGCTCAAGGGTACAACGGCAGTGTCCCACCTGGGGATTGAACCTGAAACCTTAACATTACAAGCCCAGTTCCCTAACCATTATACCACACTGCCGCATGTACACCTCCATGCCCATTTCATCAATAAGGTATATTCAGTCACTAATACTGTCTGCATTAAGATTCAATGATTTCAATTGTATCTGTGCTAAGCACTGAGCATATATTTGACTGGTATTGATAAAATACAACATGTGTTAATGCAGTATATTGCACAGCTGGGGTCACTCTTCAGATCTCCACAACTAACCTTGGACTGTGCAGAACAAACAAACAAAAAAAACACTCATTTAACTAATACATAATACATAATAATTAAATTAGTAAAAAAAAAAAAATCTGTAATAATACATAATAGTTGGTCATTCTGAATGCATTGTACCCTGAGCCCAAATGAAATGTACCATCAATGTATTGAAAATTCAGAAAATAACCACTGGTTTCACATGAACACATCATAAGTGTACATCCATCATCATGAAAAAAATGGCAGCCAGCTGATATCATTACTTAATTTACTCGCTGGGGATTGTAGGGTTATACCCTGTTGTGTAAAAAAACGCACACCAAACGTATCCACGCGCACGAAAGCGGTTTGGTGCCTGGATAAAGTTTTTCAACCGGGCCCATATAATGATAATGAATGACTTGATGTCTTCCAATGGAGAACCACTTATTCATTCTCACAATCGAGAGGCAGAGGGCTCTTGAATGCCAGGCCCACGTGGCCCTGTCACACTTATTCTATCTAATGAGGTATCCACAGGTTCAAGTCTTTCACAGGCGTCGCCTTTGGGATGACTCGCAAAACTAGGCATTCTTGCAGCAGAGCAGTGGTGGACCAGGTGACGACAAACTTTTGGCGCTTGAAATGGCTGCCGAGATTCGTCACCTCCCACGCGAGACCAGACAAATAAATAGAACAGTTGTGCATTGTACCAGTGACAGAGAGGGTGTTCTTTTCCTTTCTTTCATGTTGTTGAGGAAGAGCTTTTTTTGGGGGGGGGATCAATCAAAATTGCTGCAGAGCCAATACGCAAGGTATATCCAATTACCAGTCACTTCATTCTCGTTATAAAACTGCTCTCTGAGCTTTCTTTGTGCTATAATGAGGTTTCTGCAGCAGTCAGGTGTGTTTTGCCCAAAAAATTGTTTCCGGTTTATGGGAAGAGGCTTTCAAAAATCAAGTTTTGCATTCCCTTGAATAAAGGACCAATAAATGCTGTGCTTTGAACACCGTCTCCCAATCCAGTATCTATGGAGAGCATCGCTCTGTAGACAGCATTCTCGATTTTTAAGAAACTGGCAACTCATTCGCGCTATCATGCTGTTAAAGAAATGTGATTTTTCACTGAACGGTTTGTGATATTTTATGGAGAAAAAAGGCATAAATAAATGAAGCAATGTGACACTTATGTGCTGCTCTGCCTTTGTTGTGATAATTCTCTGCTATCAAAGGCCATAAAGCAAAGGCCCGATTATGTCATGGGAAATAATTTCATAAACTATAATCATAGCTGTTTCTCTCAGGGAGGAAAGGAAGTGCTGTAACGGGACTAAACGAGGCACACAAAAAATGTAGCAGGTGGGTTGAATTTCCACATTTTTCATTTGTTCCATCTGATTCGGTCTGGTTTTACATGCTTCGTGTGGTGAAAATTGGGCCAGCTCCATTTCCACCTGCTCAAATATCATCAGTAACCGAGACTCTGTCGCACAATGACTAATATTGAACAGGCAAATAGACTTCAGGGTTCCATTTTCGGTTAGGACGGCATAAAATTGTTGAATGGTGTCAATTTATGAGAGAGCGCCGCTGCTGGGAAATGACAGCAAAAAAAAGTATGTCTCGGGCGCTAATCCAGGATGCACGATGGCTTCACCAAGATTTCAGTGCATGACTGTGAGCGGTCAAATCCTTTATCCCCAGTAAAGCGTGCAACCCTTCACATCAAATAAAGCATCGCACCCATGGGATTCTCCTCTCCACTCATTCAGCCAAGTTATGCTCTGCCTTTGACTTCCATCAAAATCGTTCTTCCTAGGATGTCACATATAATAAGACTGCCACAGTGCACTGTCTACATAAGCACATGGTAATCCAGTGCATAATCACTGTTTTCTTCTTGTTTGCATACAAATTGTGAATAATTATCTGTAAGATTGCTCTTGGACTAGCTTCATTATTTGCATTTTTCTTGTTAAAAAGCATAGCCCAGCAGTTCTTTCATCATCTTTTTCAATGGTTTTAATGTAATTCATTTATAAAGTGAAAGACTTGGTAGAATAGTAGATTGTACACCGTGATACTTCTCTTTTCAGCACAAACAGAAAATGTAGAAAATTATTTTGTATATAGTTTGGTAATTAGATGTTACGATAGGTCACGTTCATAGGTTCTACATAGGTTTTTTGCCCTTGGTCAGTAGAGGATGTTATGCTGTTAATCAACGGGGCCATGTAGTGCAAGTCATTAGAAACTAATTAACACTGACTACAGTTGAACAGCTTCAGCAGAATTTTTGTTTTTAGAGATACTATCACAACACCCCCATAGAAAGCAAACAATAATAACAATAATAGCAATATTCACTCTTCAAAATAAGAGCCACTTTTAGCATGCAATTTCAACTATCAAATGGTTCGATAGTTATTGAAGTAATTCAGGTTAAGTACTTTCCATGAGGATAAAGCAGCAGTATTCTCATTGGGATTCAAACCTGCAAGTTTTTGGGACAGAGTGCCTGTCTTAAACGTGACTTACTGCCGAGGCTCTGAGACCAAAAGAATGCTATCAAACTTTCTGAAAATGTATAAAAGCTTGTTCTGACTGGTCCTTCAAAAAAAAAAAATTTTTTTAATAAGCCAACCTGTCAGATATAATAAATAAATAAATAAATAAAATTCCAAAAATGCTTACAATGAATTATCTCACTGTGTTCAGAAAAGGGAAAATCTGCCTCTCTCTTGCAAAATTATACCCACAGCAGAGGCCCGAAAGAGCGCATCTCTGTCAGCAAGCACAGTCCTAGAGGAACTCCCATCACTCAACCGCAGGAATATTTCAGCATTTCATCTTGTCTTCAATGAAGGGGAACAATCTCATTCAATTTTCAACAATTATGCACTGAAAATCTGGTGATAACTGTGACTTGTACACGTTTCTCTTTCAAAAAAAGATTTGACATTGAAATGTTGTATGGTCAATTTCAATATTTTTCATGTTGCTTTATACCGCTTTGTGGTGCGATATTGTTTTGAGGAGAGAGTCCTCCTATAAAACATCTACAATAAATGTTTAGAGTAATATTTACCTCAATTCTTTGGGACATTTTATTCACGGAAATTAATTGAACATTTCTGTGAGGGCTGGGCTTTCATAGTTGCTCAAATTGTGCTCTTGCTTTAGCACCCAAAGAACATTTAAAAGTAATCTTGAGTCAGTAGAGCACGCTGAATATCAACCAATGTGTAATGCTTACTTTATACTATTGATGAAACAAGGAAGACAAGAACACATGGAATTTAACAAATTAAATGTTGGCATGCCCCATTACAGGAAGATGTTTTCATGGAAAATCAAGAAATTAAAGTAATTATGTTTCTTGAAATTAACCTTCGTTATATTTAAATTATCATTATGTATTTGTTTTGCCCAGTTGAACAGCTGCAACTGAATATTGTAAGCCACACCATGCTGAGCTCTATCAATAAAATACATTGTTTATTAAATTGTTTGAAACACCACCCCCCAACGACCACCACCAATATATATATATATATATATATATATATACATACATATATATATACATACATACATACATACATACATACATACATACATACATACATACACATTCACCAACTTTTGTCATTTGTTTAACAGCACATATAGGTCTCAAATACCCAATTAAAATGAATAGGGTACAGCCAGCACGATGACTCTGAGGGACTGACATTGTGAAATATTTGTGTGCTTGCTACTTTCTAAAGTTCAATTTTCCGTGGGTTTGAATCTTTAAAAAAATTTGAGCTGTCAGTATATTGCTACATGAAGATTCAAATAGAAATAGAAACCAAGAATTCAATCAAATTTACCACCAACCAATTCATCCCAAGAACCCTCCTCGTCCCCCTCACCGCAACATATATCTCAAGTGCCCTTAAGGCTACGCGTACGTTTGACAAAACTGTAAGAGAAAGTTAACTGTAAGAGAACCAGTTGAAGCTTCAATAATATAAAGCCGCGATTATTCAATTTGTGTGCTATGACGGGCACTGATATTGCTGAACAACATATATTTTTTTATATATGTGTAAATATTACTTCAAACAAGTACAAGAAGAACGTTTATAACCAATTCTAGGTGGAAGACTGCAGAAACTATTTTTTTTCTGGTTATTGCAAGCATCTCAACCCCATGTGTACACTAATTAAATAATGCAGTGATTCAGAGCCATTCACAATAGTCGTTGGAACTAAAACGAACTGATCCGCTATAGCCGAAAAAGACTCCAGCGATTATGTAACTCGAAATGTTCATTTAGGCTAATACAAACCCATTCTGCTTTATATTATCCATACTACTGGGTACGGGTGGTAACCGAAATAAAGTCCAACTATTGGTCAATAGCAGTATATTTGTTCTTACACATACATGCATATTCAATTGGCATGTGTAGTTACTTTCACAACTATGAGAATGCATTGGACGTTCAAGTCAGTATCATTAGTGACAATTGTAGGGTAACATAAAGATGAGCAATGCGCCAGCATTTCAACACAGCACTTTTCTAATAATCGGGCAAGAACTCAATATCTAAATCTCCACATTCAATCTAAGTAATGGCATTTTTTAGCCCCAGAAAGCACTTCCACTGAAAACATAATGTAAGTACTACTCAAACAGCTACTTATTATACATCACGTTACAGTGTCTAAATGCACTGGAAATTTAATTTTACGAACATAAACAACTAACACGCTAAGCATGCACTGTACACATTTTAAGATATGCATATTCTCTGCTGCGAGTAACGACTTTACATAACGCATTATGCAGTTTTACTTACTAAGGAATCCAGATCAAGATCAATATTTGGAAATCCAGAGGAATCTCTTCTTTCTTCTGCCTTGTCAGAAACAGCAATGCTTTCTTATTCCAGACCGAGGCCCCAAATGAACTGAAAGAGAGAAGGAATCAAACACTCACATCAGCCCCATTAATAATATCGGGGTTCCCCAAAAGTGTAATTGTTTCAGTCAAGCATGAGGGGGTAAAACACATTCGTTATAAATGTTGTTCCTACCTGCTCTCTCTATCCTATTGTAGCCGGAGACAAAGAGAGCGGTAACGAGAAAGACCGAAAAGTAAGCTTTCTTTGCAGAGACAGTGCCGCTGTCAAATTGTACCTCGCACTGCTGCCGAGGACGGAAGGGGAGCGAGAGACAGCCGACGATGGAGAGAGACCGCGCAAGCTGAGATGCTTTCACACACCTGCATTTCCTCCACGAGCCACTTGATGGCCGGCTGGTACAGTGTTGCCGGTTTAGCAATTTTGTCACCACATCTAGGGGTATTTATTGCCATGAAATGAAATGTATGCCGATAAATCGCAAATAATTGGTATTTATTTTCCAGGTTACCATGCAAACTAGCATGCCGTGTGCCCCAAAACAGGGAGCATGCAGAAAATAAGCAAAAATGCTATTTCCGGTAAATCCCTCTCCTACCCTAGAAACTTATGTTAACAAAAAGGGCAAACTGACGACTTTTTGCTCTCAGGAATTGGCAACACCGGGCGAGAAAGACAGGATCATCTCTGTCCTTTTTTGCTATGTGACTGACGGTGAGCAGCAAAATAAATATGTCTGTTCAAATCCACTACACGTGGATTAGACATAATCTTATCAAATGTATCCGCAGGCTGTGCGATGGAACGCAAACACTGACATTTAGTGTGAATTCAACTCGGTAAAGTAAGACCACCGGAGGTTGTTGCACGCATGTGTAGCCTATGTTCATAGCAAACTATGAGTACGTTTAAGCCATTTGCAATGCGTCTCTGAGTAAAAGTAGTCAGAAAGAGCCAGCTTTGTTTGTACGATAGATTGTTATTGGAGCAAATTGTATGTATTAAATAATGTATTTATTTATTCCAAATCGTTCCACTGAAACTATTACATTATTTCAGGAACTGTGGTTAACCATGAACATCTGTGGAAGAGAGCACTTTGAATCGAGGACACTTTTTCCATACATGAAATTAAAATGCATGTTAGGTCTTTGTCACTATCAATACATTTATAACTGGATTTTTTTCAGCAGACAAGGTACGCCTGCTTCATGATAAACATGATTCCAGTCCACTTGAATAGTTACTGACCCAACTATAAATACATTTCTGACCTGCCATTTAGCTAAAGTACTGTCAATTACAGTAATTGTTCAGGCCCTGATATGTATTTGTTCATTTATCTGTCATCTTCCAATCAAAGTGCAAAACTAAGTATTCTGTTATTGCCAGCAATTCTGTGTCATGCAATGAGCCATGTGTTGACATTGCATAGGAAATCTATATAAATTAATGTCAAATCCATGCATGGGTGCAGTGGTATCCATGGGAGATCCACAGGTTTCTGGTCTTCACTCCAACACAGGTCTTAATTATTTTATTGGAGCAATTGATTGGGTTGTTGGAGCAGGTGTCAATCAACGTGTTCTTAAATGCCATCTCTAAATCTCTCAGTACTGTGGATTTTCTGGGCAGGGAATGGACACCATTACACCAGTGTGGCTCATTTTTTACATAAGAGCATCTCTTTAAAGGCACAGTTTGACATCCACATCCATTGGGTGCCCATCAGAACTGGCCTACTGGGAAATTATATTGAATTACAACTACAGTTATTTATTTGGTGGCCAATTGTTACCCTCTTCTAATTCAACAACCCCTCCCTTCATACTGTGAGTTTGCTCTGGGACCGGCAGTGACAAAGATGCCAAACCGTCTCTTTCTGAGACAGAACTAATCAAACTGTTGATCATAACCCTGACACACACAGCACTTTGTTTGCACACCTGCTTCCCCCCTCCAAAAAACCTCAGCCTTGGATTGCAGTGACATCCAGCCAGTCATCTCAATCTGTGAAGATGGCTCAGTGTGGCCTCATGTGCCTCTGTTAGCGGGTAACGTAGTGGAAAAAAATTGTGTTTATAAAGGGTCAGCCAAATTTGACTCCAGCTCATACAATCCGGGTTCCAGCTCTACAACAGGAAGAAAAGGGGTTAAAACCCTGCATAAAACTATCACTATCACTAATTTATCAACATCAATATGACCTGATCTGAGCCATTCTTTCACTTTATTATCATTATATCGCGATAAAATAGATCCAAATGTATAGGCTAACAGAAAGCTGATGACAAATCCAATCCTAAATACTTCCTTCAGATCGACTCTATCCTGAGGTGCAGTATGTCATATAAAAAAGTAAGTAGACACCTTCATTTGAATATTGACCTACATCTCTCTATCATTTTGGCCAATTATTTTTCATAATTCAGTTACATAATCCCATAGCATTTTGTCACATGGTGAAATTCTTCTTTAAACTGAACATTTGAAAAAAGAAAAGCTGTAAACTGGGTGTGAATTTTCCCAAGCTGTCTCTCTGCATGTATGCAGCGGCCTTAATTTATCTGTTCCCTCCATAAACAACTAAAAACAGTGTATATGATTTCACTTTTTTAAACTGAATGGCATTATTATTCTATTTATGCGTGTATGTTTTCAGAGACGTATATAGATTTTGGATAGTGGTTAAATGTCTTTGGCATCAGGTAGACTGATTGATCGTTTCTGACTGACCGTGATAACCTTGAGTGATTTGGATACAGGTGATAAGTTCATTTAACCTATTGAATATCAAACCTGGTGAAAATGTATAAATAATATTAAAAAAAGACACACACAAAGAAATCGATATGCCCTACTTAGGAACAGAACGATTCCTTTGTTTCATGGGTAAGTCTGAGGTTGGACTAGGTAAGCATATTATTTATCTGCTACCAAAAAACATTAATCATCCATGATCTATAAATTAAACCTTAATTTTCTAAAAACACACATGCATAGATTGTGTAATGGGTTTCTTATGATGCTCAGTGCACAAGAGAATATGATGTATATAATATGGGGAGAATTGTTGGATCACTCAACATTTTAGAATTGTGCTACAATAAAGTATAATACTGTACTGTGTTTTATTCCAAAAATGTATTATTTGCACTCTTGACATTGTCCTGTGATTTCAATGTATTGCTCTTCTATGAATACCTCTAACTGAGTTTGATATATGTATATATGTATGCCTTACCCCCCCCCAACCCCCTTGATTTAATTGAATATTCATGTTTGCAAATGCAGCGTTTGAGGCTCTGGAAACAGGTGTACCCAGCACAGTTGCCTGACTTTGATTCCGTTATCATTGGCTCTGACAAGATGGAAGAGCTAACCTTTCAGCTGCCTCGTCTGTGGTGAAATAATGATAGCTTTCAAACAGCCCCTGGAGGATCAGCTGGCAAGCAAATCCACGTAGTATTGCCCATTGTAAATAAGGTTTAGAACCTTATTAAAAATAAATACAAAAATCTAACCAAACTACATTTATTTACCGTTCAGTGATCACATTGTTCCGAAAACATTGTTGCTGCAAGTGGTATAAATATAGACTCACCTGTCATATGCAGTTACCTTTACATTGCTGTGAGCAGTCTGCACAAGATCCTCTAAAGAGTTCCCTGACTGTTCCCTGAACATTCCCTTAGAGGTCCTATAGGAAGTACACCCCCTTCCCCCCTCCCAACTGAGGCCACCCTACCCTCCCTTCCTCCTTTCAACTGCAGAGTTCCGGGGACATGTTTCACTACTAGAATATGACAGGGATACCACAACACAGAGCTGACATGCTGACATGACATGCAGGGAAGAGGCTAAATGTTATCATCCTGCCCCTCAGAGACACTCATAGTTTGACTGTGGCTTGATTCCCATGTCACTGCTGCCCCACAAACTGAGCGCAGTGTTAATTTCAGCTCACGGCTAAGTGGGAAAGGAAAACGCAGGGGGTTGTGATAGCAATGATCATAATGACATGATATCAATGCAATGCTGAAATAATAATTCAGTCGGTGCCATCATCCAGGCACTTCTTACTTTTCTTTTACTTTTTTGTTACAGTATCACAAAACTGACAGATGGATATTACCAGTGTCTATTACAAGCACACATTAGTTAATTTAAAAATGCATTCGTTTCTCTGTATATTCATGATAATGTCAATGAGAAAAATAATCTGAGATAACACTGGCTACCTTGGCCATGTGAGAAAAGAGATCCGATTAATTTGTGCTGGAGTTAAACCATATTACTATCAGTTCAAGCATTCGTTTCATTCAAGCACCCATCTCTTGTCTCCTCATATCCAGTGTTCCACTCAGAAGGCCACACACCGTCCATTATCCTCCACTTAATCTAAAATCTGTAGTGACACTGAGTGCTTGGAAGTCCCAAACACTTCCCATTACTGTTGTTTATGAATGTTTAATGAGCACCTCTGAAGTTCACATCAGAGATATGCTCAAATTCAGCAAACAGTCCAGAATGTTTGTGGCAAGCTGTTTTCTGTGAAGGGTGATGCTTGAATGGCTTTTAAAAACAATTGTTTGCATTAAATGTAAACAGACCTATGAAAAAAACACTTCTCCCTAAGGCCTGCACAATTCGACACCATTTTTGTTCACCACACACTACATTTTAAAACCGTTCTCTTATGTTTGCAAATGTTCGTGGTGAACACAAAGCTAAATGAAAAAAGGTTGAAATTGTTTGAAAAAGTTTGCGAACATTCGCCTTTACTTGCATTTGAATGCACCTCAGAATACAGGATCTTGGTCATCACATGCTATAGGCTTATAAGCATAACAGCCATAGCATTACTGTCCAACATTTGATGGATGAAGCCTTTATTCTGAATTTAGGAAAACAGTGAAATTTTTATATCACATATAATGACATTTCTATTTGTAATTAAATGTGAGACCCAGAGTATGACATCACTCTTTAAATTCTCACACAATTGAATGAGCATTGCCAGAGGCCACAGGAAAAACACTTAACCCGAGGATGGACAAATCCTTTTGTCGAGCACACCCACACACCACCTAAATTAATACATATTAATAATGAATACTGTTAGTGTTTCATCTCACACCTTCAGTCTGTGCTTATGTGTGAAGACTCCAGTACATGAAGTTGATTAGTGGAAACTTAATGGACTGTCAGATCATTAGGACAAATTAACAATGTATTATAAGTCTGAAAGCACATATTACAACTATCCACATATGTGATGTGTTTTCCATTTGGTTGAGTAGGAGAAGAGAGCAAACACTTTGGAACAGTATGATAAATCTTTAAAATGAATTAATGTTTGCTTCCTCTTCTTTTTGAATAGTAGACAGGGACAACATTAATTACGCTTGGCCAATGAATGGACTCTGCTCAAAGAGCTATTATATTTGCATCGTATAACACAATCCTTAACAACGATCATATTTATTGACTTATTATCTATATATGAGAGAGAGAGAGAGAGAGAGAGAGAGAGAGAGAGAGAGAGAGAGAGAGAGATTGAATTGACTGTCTTTGGGGTTGGAAACTTTCGCAAAAACATTGAAATGGCATTATTGGGAAAGATTCATCACAATTTGAATACACATTAATGGGAGAAACTATTCACTGGGGGGTTGCAGCCATCCACTTAGAACACACGTTGGAGACAAGATACTTTCATGTCGACCTTTGCTTGAGCGAACAGAATACCAAGCGGCACTATGATGTTGCAGCACTGAATTTATGCTCTGCAATCACCTTCCCACTAATGCGGCTTCCCAGAATTTCTGTCCTAAGAAATCAGACTTCACATTGGTAATATTTTATCTTGAGAAATGAATTTATTCTTAAAAAATATAAAGAAGATAAACCTCTTGGCACAGCACTGCAAAACAATTTTACAATGACAAATGTTTTCACAGCTCCGTACATTACTAATACAACCTAATCTTGTTTTTTTCTCTTGAAAATAAATGTTTGTGGTTTACTCACTTTTGCACACAGACATGTCATTACCTTATGACTAACAGGTGATGACTAACATGAATTTGATTAAAATGAACATTATGTAGGCTAATAAGCATGCCTGCAGGTCATCAGCTGGTTTTGTGTGTGCATGCATGTATGTGTGTCCGTGTGTGTGTGCGTGTATGTGTATGCGTGCGTGAATGTTTTTTGCGCATGACAAATGATCCAGCAGGCATTCATTTTGATTCTGACACATATTAAATATCTGACACATATTCTTTAACTGTGTATATCACATTCAGCTTGTACTTGTTAGTTTAACACTTGCCATCACAATAAGGTCTACATTAGCTGGAGCAAACGTATCACGCAGTATAACTTATGACTCATTATCACTTCCATGTTACATGTGATCTTGGTATTAGTCCCGTGTGAGAGAGGGTACCTATTGTAGTGTCATTAATATGTTTTATAACATATGCCTAGAATATTTGCTCTACTGTGAATAACTCCATAATTTAGTACAGTACCTGTCAAACTAATTTCTCGGGTACTAACTGTATCTCATGGTTGACCAATATTCATTCGACTTTTGAAGCTTTTAACCATTGGGGCTCTATTCTCATTGTCAAGGCGCAATGTCAAGACGCTAGTGTTTGCTCAGTACATTGACGCTTCAAGGTGTGTCAATGTACTGAGTACAATGTACCCCTGTAATTTTGTGATGGAGAGAGATGGTTGTGGCCCCAGGTGGTGTAACAGCAAAGGCACTCGCCCAGAGTGCAACTTGCACACTTCAGCTGGGTTTCCTTTCCACGGCTGCGCCAGCCCAGCTCTGCCTGGGAGTCCTGCTCCCAGTGGGTATTGGAATCACGGTCAATGGCTCGGCGGAGTCTGTCCCAAAGGAGGCGGTCCGCCTGCCCATGTCACTGCCAGGTCTCTGGGTAGTGGCTGGTCCCGTAGTTGCACGTGGCAGGTTCTTGTGGGGGGAATTTAATTAATAGAGGGTACAATTGGCCACCAAATTTGGAGAAAAAAAGGGGGAAAAAACTGATGCGAATACCTGTGCGTGAGGTGAGGTTTTGGTCAATCAGATGAGCAATTTTTTCCTTTTAATACCAGTGCGTTAACATCATAGTGAAACAGCAATTTTGTCATGTCTGATGAAGAGCAACCGCCAAATTATGAGAGGGTCAGTCACTACTTCTCTCAGTAGGAAACTGATACACGTCAGCAATATAATACACATTCGACTACATTTCATTGATACACATGTGATGCTCTGCAGCCAACAGGACCCTTCTGTCCTATGCGCTCTCTGCAACATTCCTCACAATCAGCACACGCAGTTTACACACTCATTGCCTTGTGTGATTACAATTATGTACCCAATATTGTTGTAGTGAAAGTTTAATATTTAACATGACAAAAACCAGTGCGCATACATACTGTACATACATACAGTATATTTACTTTATAAATATGTATTATACACAATTTGATGGGTATAGAGACTCTCTCTCTCATTCAACGGCATTGAACCACTCCTTATAAGTTCAACGCTTAAATACTTTGAAGTGCTTTATTGAATGCAGTTGTATTTCAAATAGTCATTGATTGAACAATTTTCCTCGGTCAGGTGAAAGACAAGACACCCACAAAACAAAATATTGGGTGATGGTGGATTTATCACTCGTCTACCCTACATGTTAATTTGTGGGCATTCCAAATGAGCACATAATACCACCATTTGAGTTAGGCCACACAGAGATGGATGCAACCTATGAAAATTGGATACGCATCCGTCACTGCCGATTTTGTGCCCATTTAGATTGCATAGTGGAGGCGTTGCGTTTTGGAAGGCAGATTTTTGGATTTCATACATGGAGGGAAAGGAATCAGAAAAAGGCCTCATGCTCGTGTGATGCTCATTCCAAATTTTTGAGTGCTATCGAGTGACAGCTTGTGACCTAGCTCGCTAGGTATAGAATAGAATGGAATAATGAATGACATTTAATTTCCATAGCTACCTTGCTAATGACAATGCTAGTGAGTGACAGCTACACACAATACCCCATAATGACAAAGTGAAAAAAGTTTTTTAGACATTTTTGCAAATGTATTAAAAATAAAAAAATAAAATATCACATGTACATAAGTATTCACACCGTTTGCTATGACACTCACAATTTAGCTCAGGTGCATCCTGTTTTCACTGATCATCCTTGAGATGTTTCTAGAACTTCATTGGAGTCCACCTGTGGTAAATTCAATTGATTGGACTTGATTTGGAAAGGCACACACCTGTCTATATAAGGTCCCACAGTTGACAGTGCATGTCAGAGTAAAAACCAAGCCATGAAGTCCTAGGAACTCTCCATAGACCTCCGAGATAGAATTTTGTTGAGGCATAGATCTGGGGAAGGGTATAAAAACATTGCTAAAGCATTGAAAGCATCCAGGAGAACAGTGGGCTCCATCATTGTGAAATGGAAGAAATTTGGAACCACCACAACTCTTCTTAGAGCTGGCCGCCTGGCAAAACTCAGTAACCAGGCAAGAAGGGCCATGGTCAGGGAGGTAACCAAGAACCCAATGGCCACTCTAAGAGAGCTCCTCTGCAGCGATGGGAGAACCTGGTAGAAGGACAAACATCTCTGCAGCACTCCATCAATCAGGAGTTTTTTATTTTTAATACATTTGCAAAAATTTCTAAAAAACTTTTTTCACTTTGTCATTATGGGGTATTGTGTGTAGAATTCTGAGGAAAAAAAAAGAATTTAATCCATTTTGGAATAAGGCTGTAACATAACAAAATGTGGAAAAAGTGAAGCGATGTGAATACTTTCCGGATGCACTGTACCAGATACAATTTGTTCATCCATGTTGGACAATGGCTATGTGATCATATATCCTAATTCTTGTATTATCCTTGTTGAATCTTAGGGGAGCTGTTATCATAATTGATTCCTTATTAACCAATGGGTTCAATTTCCACACATATGTGAATATTTGATACCATATGTAAGGTCCATGCAAGTTTGAGTGCAGAATTACTGACTAGGAATAATGATTATTTAGACACTTTTTTTGCATGAATAGGACATTTAAAATACATGTTATGTATAAGTAAGAGTAGTTTAGTACTTTTAAAGATAACAAATTAGTAGACTGAATTTTGAATCAAGAAATTGTCTTTATTTATACTTAGAAATAAAGACAGAATATCACGTGTCATACAACTCTTATTTGCTTATTGTATACAGTATGCACCATGTGGCCATAATATTGTGGCTAGTGAGCTGGTTCAGGAGTTTTCAAACCTTTTTCTCTCCCCTTAAAAATACTACCCTTTGCCTTGAGCATACAATAAATGATGAACTTTTGACACCTATATCCAATATCCATCACTATCATGCAGTGCAGTGGTTATTTAATACACTACATGAAGATATGTCTAAACAATGATGTCATTATATCTGTATAACTGTATTCTTACAAGCAGAAAATTATTAGAAGTGGAGTGTTTTCAAATGTATGGAATGAGCAAATGTGTGTAATAAATCAATGTCAGGCATGTTTTATTTACATAATCAGTGAACATACCATTGTTTGTTTTTAACCCAGCTTTTAACTAAATATAGAATGTATAGTACTGAACAGTGAAACAATAATCTTAATTGCATACCTATTTTAGGAAGGAGAATTTCTAGCATATGAAGCACAATGAAATTCTGCATTTGAACTTGAAGGCTAAATGTATCAGTGACATGGCAAGCACGGCCCACTCAACTGTATCATAAAATTAACTCAATTATTTTTAAGAATGAAAGTTATGCTGCTATATTTCCAACTTATTGAAATGCTTGGCCAAAAATTATTTTGCTGCCAACTGAATTTTTGAACATAAATTAACTGTTTCACACACCTCATTTTGTGATTTGGCAGCAATCATATCACAATTGTACTTCTCCAATGTTGTCCAATGTTTTATGAAGCACTCAAACCAGCCTTGGCAGTTCACAATCTTCTGCTGTCTCCTTAATTTTGTATGAATTTGTCCCTGTCTTTGATATGTTTTGAGAGCAGACTGGGGGATGTTCAGAGCCTCAGTGGCTTTACTTTGTGACCGTTATACAATTCAGGCAGACAACATTTTTTGTTGACAGAAATACAATAGCTGCCATGTTGAAGAACAGACAATTGTTTCACTTGATCTTGTTTACCTATACATTTTGCTTTAGGCTGTGAGATATTAAGGATACACAGATTTCAAACTATAATTCCTTCCATTAGCTCATGTATTACTCTGAAAAGAAAAATGAATAATTACATGGTATTAACAGTATTAATTAGCATAAATGTGTATTGTATGAATATGGAAAGTGGGGGAAAAGTGGGTTTATGGGTCACCCTGGATGGGATGGTCTGCTCTGATAACTTTGTTATCTTGAACAGCAGTTAGGTAAGGAAGAAATGTACTGCCTAGCAGTAGACTGCCACAAATTACCTTGAGGGTTGAGAAAAAATGTGATTTTTATATATTTATTATTTATGAATTGTTGGTACAACACCTACTGTACCAACTACCATAGAAAAGCATTAGCATTATACATTTTATAGCAAAGGACAGCGCACTGGAAAATTTGGACTGTGGGATATCCACTATACAGTAAACTGAAAAATGTTGAGTAGGGAGCCTTCATGCTTTAGGAATTCTTAAATTCTTAATAATAATACTGTAATAATAATAATAACAATAATAATAATAATACACTTTATTTATATAGTTTAATGTTTAATAAATAATACATATAAAAAATAAACAAGTCCCCATGCCTTAGGATTGGTGAGTATGTGTGCAGATATAGGGATTGTTGAGAAAAATGAGAAAATACTCATTACCTAACATTACCTCTGTCTCACAACAATTAAAGCATGTCAGGACTCTCATACCTAATCCACAGTTAAAATCTGCTTTCCTCATGTTATAAAAAAACTATCCCACTTGAGTCAAGATCAAGGTCAAGATCAGGTGCCAGGCCAAAAAAATAACAACGTGTATATTTTTTATATATAGAGTATATTCCATAACCACACACAGAGGAGTGCAAAAATGCCTTAGTGTGAATTGCACATAAGTTTTTTTCAATCATAAAGATGTGAAACAAGGCTTATTTTTGTCTGAGCAATTATATTTGGTAATGCAGCCTCTTTCCCATATGCTTCACTTGCAAGAGGAAATCCGATGATATAAATTACCTTTACCTTGAGCCCAGCCTTGATAAATATCACAAGGTAGGTCATATGCACTTGTCTGCATCCAATACTCCAAATTGTAATCCATAAAAATACATATGCACGAAGGCTAGCAGGCGGCATTTAGTGGGCCCCACTTTTATCACCATGAGTTTGTATGTATTTTATCCTGCTCAGTCAGGCCGGGCCTAAATGTGTTACATTGTGCCAGGTAGTCAATTTCTGCTGTTGTGCAGCTAACTCAACACTGTCTCGGATCCAGTTGTTGCCTCGGTCACAATATAAACATGTCATATTATGCAGATAACACTTACAGTAGCTTATCCATAGTGTTATACTAGAAGAAAAATTCCCTTGGAGAGCAGTCAAGCAGTTTCTGGGAGGGGTTGGAGGTCCTGCTGAGAAATCCCCAGCTCCCAACCTGGAACTGATGCCAACCTCTCAGACGCTGAACCCCTGAATAAGACTTAAAGACTTGCTTACATGCCATCCTGCTTCCATTATCTCAGGTGAGGACCACTATACAATTAGGTGAGTCAATGGATCAGCTCTATGCTCACAACATGGAGCTTTCTGTTCCAGGAGGATCTCGTTTCAACTGCAGGTCTGCATAGTTTGACTCTCCAAGCTGTGTCGCCTTCTGCCTCATGAGAGTTATGCTCCAGGGCATTCCTGTCCTTAGGAGACTGTTAATAGCCATTTTTCAGCTGCAGCATCTGCTGGTATACGAGTGTGTTTGTTGAGCTAGTGCAGTCACTGTTCCTATGTTGTACCAAATTTAACCTACATTGAACCCTGACATGCTGGTAAAATTGGTAAGTAAAATGTGCCTCTTTCTAGTTACTTACAGGATCATACAGTGTCGAATTTCATTACACAGCAAAGCAGCTGTCTTTCTACAATTGAAAATGTAGTTTGCTTAGAAACCTTCTCGTTGGCTTTTCATACCAAATATACGTTTGATTTGCGGAATATTTGTGTTTGCACTTTCTTATACAGAATGTGTTATTTACAGATGCATACACATGCGTTTTAGTGTCATACGGAGGAGAAAAATCATCCAATATATCTGGGGCAGTAACACTGCACTTTCTTACACAGCTGGCTGTCTTACATTCAGAGAGCAATGTTACTTAGCATATCACATTTGGCTACTATGTATTATTAGGCACCTGTTTGAGTCTTACTGGTTTTAAATGCCTGCTATGGGCTCAGATCAGATCAGAGAGGATGTTAAATTGCATTTATATGAACTGGGTACGAGCACCCTCTTGGTGCTTTCATACAGTGTAATTATGCCTAAAGTAAATAAAAACATAAAGTTTTATGTTTCCTGTGATCTGCCTAAATTAATGGAACGAATACAACCATTAATGGAGTCAACCCTACAGGCGGTACTGCTCATACCAAGATTAGCCATAATGAGGATGGTAATCTACCAAAACTCAGCTCAATATCCTGCTAGGAAAATTAGGAACTGGTGTGGATGTGATATAAATGTATTTTTGTAGCAATCCTGCAAACCAATCAGATAATCAGAGTCTTATATATTTTCTTTACACATGCAAAGCACTCTGTTGTTTGTTATATGGTTTCCAAGCCCATGCTTGGCTTAACATTTTAGTTGCTTCATTAAACAGACCTGTAATTTGACCTTTATCATAAAAGCCTTCTCTTTTCATATGAATCGATCTTAGCAACTAATTATCAGCGGCTAGTTTGCGCAGTCGAGTGTAAACAAAATCGAACGCTGTTATTTTGTCATCTTGGCAAATCAAATACTGTCAATCTTTTCACATTAGAAACTAAGCAGGCACAAAGCAGGGAGCAATGCAGACCTAGTTGATGAAGGCAGGTTGCCTTGGAAATGACAACATTTTCAGTGGAGATGGAGTCCTTACTGCTCTCTTTTCATTGTACTTAGGTACTCCAAGCTGAATCCTCGCAATGACAGTCTGGATTTTGTCTCCCATACAATTTGTATCTCATGGGGTCAGTATGTACCAAATTCCCTAAGGTACTCATTCATTCACCAATCTCTCAGGAAATTAAATCAAGAGCCAGAAAATAAGCATTTTTAATTTTTCACAATATCGAGAGCATACAGATCAGGGTCGAGGGTTTGAAGTGGGTTGTGGCAATACATCGACTAAATGCATATGACAATGGGAGTCCACAGTATCTCAGATCAAGTAATTAAGTGGACTGCCCATAAATAAAAGAGCACGGGGACTCACAATGCATTCCATAGACATTGTTTCAAATGCATTGCTCTCTGTAATTAAGGGGGAAATCCTATTTCGTAGGGGAGCAGTAATAAATCAGCCAGTAAGTGCAGGCTGGAATGAAAGAAAAATGGAGGACAATTACCCCTGTGACTCATAAAACAAACTGAGGTTCATGTCGTTTTCTCTTAAAAGAACATCAATTGTACCTTCATTAATCCAGCTATTTCTCTTTTTTTAAATAAATGCAGCTTGTTCTATAATAGAGACAATGCATGTAAATTAAAGCCCTTTCAGGCTGCTCTACATACATTTCCGTATTCAAACAAAAGGGAGATGCCACTCCAAGTCGTAATCGGTTTGCACAAGGTTTAATCCATTGGGTATTGTGACTACATTGAGGCATTTGTGAAGCCTCTAACAGATGTTCCAATCAAGTGCTACAGCGAATCCTCTGAGCTAACGGACACTCCTCTCCACATCTCGTGCATACTGTGTGAAAAAACACAGAGCCAGTGTTGATGTCTCCTCCATTTTATTCCTCCTCTTTGTCTCTACTTACTATGACCGACAGTAGCTAGCATGCATGCATTATATTGTAGACTCAATATTTTTAAATCTGATGTAAAAAGCTACCACTTCAGCCTGTTAATATCATTTGAAAAACAAGGCAGTCAATTCTTCTTCATTCTTTCAGTTACTTGAATCTTCCTGAACCATATCATTTATTTCTTGAGCACAGCTTGTTACCTGAAATCATTATCCGTATGAAGATGGACTTAAAAACAAAGCAGTTTTGCTTTAATATAAACTTCTATGAAGTCTCTGTCAGTTGAACCAAGTAGCTAAGTTTTAACTGAAGGTATCATCTTAAAGGTGGCAAGAGACGGGAGGAGGTGGCAGGCTTCAGGGTGCATTAGATATGCAGTGCCAACCTGAAGCTGCTGGCACTGTACCACCCTAACACTCCCTGAAAACAACTTCTGCATATGTCACATTTAATGCCACTTACAAAGTGCCTGGGATAATCAGACGTGGGATAAATGCCATTCTTATTAAGTCTTCTTATTTGTTATGCCCTAGCGCAGGCGAATTGCCAGTTTCTTCTGTCGCAAACTGAATATTTCCCGTCTCCGCCAAGTTTGGCAATTTTGTGGTGCGCAATGAAGGCGTTTGTGCGACTATGGGTTGGGCAGCGCAATAGGTGGTGTGATAATGAAAACAGTCGGTATGCAAGTTGGTGTCAAATAATTAGTTTGCGCTAATGTCCAACTAGACCACCTCTTAACGCAAACACTGGTGCTCTGTGCAATTTGGTGACTTTATTGATGCACACATATGAACATAGGGTTATCTGAAATCACATGTGAATGTTTTGTGAATATTTAATTTCCCCCCACATTGAGGCAAATCGTCCAATCCATGGGTAACTTGCAAGCGGAATCAATTAAGCTAAAAACTATTTCACCACAGCTTGTGGTTATTCAATGCACAGACATGAAAGACTGAAGCCAGCAGGCCATCCATCGCTACCGTTCAGTAAGATATACCTGTTAAATAAATATATGTTTGTATGCACATTGTTTTTCTTATGTGAAAGGGTTTTATTCTTTCCATTTTCACTACAGAAAATGCGATAGGCGATATGCGAAGGCGATACCGTGAGCGATACCCTGGGTTTGGTAGCCGGTGTTTGTCAGACGGCTATCAGTTCGGCTGTACATGCAGTTTCTTCCAGTCTTGTCCATCATGCAAATTAGTTTATTACTTTTCCTACACCCGACAGCCAGCAGAGAACTAAATAGGATTTTTATACGCAATGTGGATTCCCTGGGGTCTGCACACATGTGCAGTTGCGTGCACCATCTGATCACGGTATCATTTATGTGAATTGGAAGGGGGTCCACTCCATTAATATCCAGGTGGTTTGTGATGCACACTCCAGGGTGACACATGTAGGCCTACTGCATGACGAACATAAATGAAACAGGCCTAGTTGCAGTTGTGAGTTTGTTATTTATTGCTTTCCATTTAACAATTACATTAAGTTAGAATAAAATAAACATTGTTTTTTTAAGTTGGAAAGCCTACAAATAAGGAAAAAAAGAGATGGTAAAATAAAACACTTTCTTTTAACAATGAAAAATATAAACTCAAATCATGAAAATAACAAATGAATGTGCGCCTTGTTTTCCCCCTCTGATTCGCGCGTCAACTTTTCCGCATTACCTCGCTCTCCTCTTTTGAGAAGCGCTCCTGGCGCAGCTGCGCAAAACTGTAATCAGGAAATTGCCAATTTGCTATAGCGTTAGCACACTAGTATTTAAAGGGATAGAAAATATGTGTTCTGATTGGCCATTATGAAACCAAACCCCCACCACACCCACATGTATTTTTTTTTATTAATCCAACCTCTTTTACAACTGCGCCGGTGGTGCACTATCGTCCTAAATCACGAAAATTAACAAAATTGCGTTAGACACCAAATGCGCCACCGTCTTCGCTTTGCATCTGCGTTACCGACACCATCCTAATTCACCAAAATAGGGCCCAGAGTGTTCCTTAGACATTATTTCTTTAGTTGTTCTGGCTTGATGAGACCTGCTGTCACATACTTTAAACTGAAAGTAAGAGTAAAGAGAGAAGGAGGGGATTTAGCATCTGTGAAATGTATAATGCATGGATTACATGACCAAATATGGTCATAATTGTGCTTGGTTTAGGTAACAGAATTACAACCTTCACTCAACTGGTCCTTCACACCACCTTGGCTATTCCAGCACTTGTTTAATTTTTTGGTGAGAAAGTTGAGGGAATTTAAACTAATCAATATAAATCATATTATAAATCCCCACACTGGTCTATCTGGAAAACACAGCGACTGGACTGGATTCTTTTTTTATTCTGTGAAATCCACTCTAAAGCTTTAGTGTAACTCCTGGAAAATTGGGCTTTCAACTTGAATTACCCAGCCCCAAATAGTATATTTTCTACAGGCATGGTAAATCACTGCAAGACTGGAGAAAGGGTGCCTCAAATTTTGATTAAGTGTGAAATAGACAGGAAAAAAGTTTCATTTATATTACAAATGGAGAGGGTGGCCAGGGGAATGGACGGTCACTTAGGTTTTTTCTTTCCTTAAATTAGGACTGCTTGGTTAGCTTAGCTACTGTGCAATAATCCATGATCACTGCAATAATTGATTTCTGTATGGTTTGATATGAATAACATTTTTTTCTGAATTTTTCACCCTTGAATGGATAGGGTCTGTCTGATAATATGGTGCTTAAGTTGGCTTTATTGTGTGTGTGTGTGTGTAGGCTCTTTTTAATAAAAAGTGTGCACCATTTTATTGTAACACATGTAACACTTACACAGACACACAGAAAAATATGCATGAACTGCATGTGGACTTTTTTGAGTAGTGTCTTCTTGCCAACCTACCATACAGAACAGAATTGTGGAGAGCTTTCGTATTCTTTTTATTCACACATTGACCACTCTTTGCCATAAATTCCTGTAACTCCTTCATAATTGCCACTGGCCTCTTGGTGGCCTCTCTGATCAGTCTCCTTCTTGTTCGCTCATCCAGTTTGGAAGGATGGTCTGATCTAGGCAAGGTCCTGGTGGTACCATGCACCTTCCACTTCTTACTTATGGTCTTGACCATACTCCAAGGGATATTTAAGGCCTTTGAAATCTTTCTATACCCATTTCCTGATATGTGTCTTTCCACAGCTTTATCCTGGAGTTCTTTTGAAAGCTCAGTGTTGCTCATAGTGGATTATTTCCTCTGATATGCACAACCCAGCAGTGGAATCCTCTAGGAACAGCTGATTTTATACTGAAGTAATCAGAATCACTACAATTGAACACAAGTGGAGGCCAATTAGCTTGGTGTGTGATATGGAAGATTATTGGTTACCCCTGAGCTGGTTTACAATTGGTATGATAAGCGAGGTGTAGACTTATCAATCAAAGTAATTCTAGTTTTTTGTTTTTAATTAATGTTCAGAAATGTTGAGAATTTCTTTTTACTTGGAGGTTGTAGGGTAAAATATGTTAATAAAAGTGGGAGAAGTCTGATTAAATATGTTAAGTAATTTCAGATTGTAATTCAACAAAAGGTGACATTTCTGAGAAAATGCAGATTTTAAAGGAACATGGTATATATATATATATATTTTTTTTATATATAAAGAAGACCAGTTGGCAAGGTGGGGTTCTGGAGAGGAAGTTGATAAAATACTCAGGCCTTACAGACTTGCAGCCATTTATCTTAGACCTTACACTGACGCTCGATTCATGACTGCTGGATGATCAGAGTCAGTGGACCCCTGAGGTTATCTGATGCTGTGAAGCACAGGAGTGCTCATCCATTCAAAGGACGAATATGAACATGATGGACTGACAGATCTTGCTCAGCACAGATGCCACACCTTCCCAGATGTTGATGCCATTTTTAATTGGAAGCAATGTGTGCTTAATCAGGAGTGAGAAAGGAAACCATGGCTTTATCTACAAATACACAGTATATCTGACAAGGAAATTCAGAGGGAATAAGTATTTGAAGTGGTAATTGTAATCAGAATAGAGGCAGAAAGAACTCTTCACAAATACATAGAAGTCTCTCCACTCTCTCCCATGTCTTTTTTTATGCTGTTGTCACCCTTGGATGAGTCAAACTGACAGGAATTGAAAGAGCCTTTTTTCTCAAAGAAAAGGTGAAAACAAGGATGTGTCAAGAGGATCCCTGTGGAAATGAAAGCTTTTACAAATCACAATTTCAGAAACCAAAATACCAAAATAACAACTTTGCAAGCAATATGAGGTTGCACAACCTTTGGTCACAAGCCCTGGTTGATTTCACAATTATGACCTCTCAATTTAAAATGACACTTTGCCGATAAATCATGTGTGTGCTTTACTGTAGGTTAATTCCGTCAATTCAGTTTTAATTCCAATAGTGGGCTTCCCTCTGTAAAAGAACGTTACACAATTGGTGTAGCAGTAATAATAATACTTTACATCATTAGTCCAATGGTGGAACACCCATGCCATAAAATATATGGATATGACATGGCCATGATATGGAACCAAGGCTTGACACCCTCAAAATAATGGTAACATATTCATTCCAAATTAAGGAGATTTTTTTGTATTAATGGAAATCCTAAAACCTGCCATTCATTCATTATAAACCACACAGTACTCAGTGCTAAATGAATTCTAGTGTAGTGTGACTCCACTTAAATTCATAGAAAACTATGTCAGAGATGATTTAACCCCAAACTGTCACCTGCCTGGCACCAGGCCATCTACATCACATAGCACGTTCTCCATTAAAAATAACGGTTAAGTGTCAGTTAAGCCGCAAATATTGTAGCTATTGGATGGAGCCACAGACAGATCCTGATCAATGGAGACATCTCAAAATCTGATTGGACGTACGGCTTGGTAGCTAAGCTTCCAGGCGGGTCAGTATTGTCCAATTGAATTCCCCAAAACCCATCAAATGTTATTCCATTACATACAGTGAGTCCATAGAAACCCAGAGACAACTGCGACCGGCTGAGCTTCCACTGACAGCTTCAAGCATGTGAGGCAATAGAGTGCTGGTTTAAACAAAACATTTCAGTCTAAGTGACATACCATGGAACTGAAATAGCACTCTCTATCTGTTGTCTTAAAGAAATCGCCACTGCTATGCAGACATTGTCAAGCGATTGAAGAGAGTGCACTTCAGAGTTTTGGAAAACTCTTTATACTTTTCTCTTAGTTCATTTTGATTTATTATTTGGAAATACTCTTTACAATGTCAGGACCCCGTTTCCGACTTAGTTCATTTTGATTTATTATTTGGTTTTGACAATACCTAAAGCTTTTCCTTTCTTCCTTGACTAAAGAACACTGACTGTTACTGTAAATAGTTTTGTTTAATGAGGTGAATTGTTTGTTTGTTTGTATAAGTTATTGTTTGTTTGTTTGTTTAATGAAACAATTTCCAGAAGTGCAATTTTGGCTTGGCTAAAAAAATTGTTATATTATGTATATATATATATTATAATAATTATATATTATTTATATTGGTGCAATATTTTTATAAGTTTTATTAATTTATTAATTTATTTGAAAAGTCTAATTATGAGTCAAATAATCACAATGCCTGTTGTTGACTTTTTTACCAGTAGAAAAAAAACAATTTCTGTTGTTTATATCCATTTCTTTGGTTTGACTTTGGTGTGTGTGTCTCATAGGCAACAACATGTTGTACTGTGATTCTCAATGTCACAGAAGTGAATTGTGCCACTTAGAGACATTAGGAGACACTTTAAGCAATCACATTAGTATCTGTTTTGTGAGCAAAATAACGATCCATAATGGTGTGGGTGATATATATAAACAGGTTTTTATAGTCATAAAAACATTTCAAAATGTTTTTCAGTGTCACAGAAGTGAATAGAAATCATTGGGCCAATTTGGCCATCTTGGATAGGTTTTAGGACACTTGGCGACCACCGGTGACACCACTCACTAAACGGCCTCTAGTTCATGAGCCCTTTGGACTAGAAGTCTGTCTTTTTGCACAAGGCATGCACAAAATCCACAGGCTTATCATGACATCTCCATTATTGCTTTTCAAACAGTACTATACAACTACACCTACACCCCCATAAACTACAATGAGTTTCCTTTCAAATGATACCAAATTTAGGCATGTGGCCATCACAGTTCTTAAGCTATGAACTGTTATATTGGGTATGTCCAAATATGCCTGAATGCAAAATAAGGGGTGACAGTTAAGGGGTTAATTCTGAACATTTTGCTTGTCAACATGTCTTCACCTAATGAACTATGATGTGCAGTGCATCGTGCATCAGATAGTTTCTCAGGAACATAAATTTCTCTCAGCTAGCATCTGTCCCACTCAAGGTCACGTATCATCGCACCTCAAAATACATTGCTTAATTTAGTTAAAATATGTACATGCTCGATTCTACCAGCCGCACCAGAGTCGGCTCTGGCCGGGAGTGCCACTAGGGGGTGGCAATTGGCTGTCCGCCCCAGGGGGGCTCTCTAACGACTCTCTACTGATCGGGATGACCGCCAACTCATTTGAATGTCACTCAACAACCGTAAGATGACATCAAGTGACCTACAAAAAGAATGGCAAACGGCAGCTGGGGTGAAGTACACGGTGAGGACGGTTTGAAACAGGCTCCTAGGGGCAGGGCTGAAATCATGCAAAGCTAGAAAAAAGCCCTTCATCAAAGAAAAGCCAGGCTGAGGTTTGCAAAAGACCACAAGGATTGGACCGTATAGGACTGGTGTAAGGTCATCTTCTCTGATGAGTCCAATTTTCAGCTTTGCCCAACACCTGGTCGTCTAATGGTTAGACGGAGACCTGGAGAGGCCTACAAGCCACAGTGTCTCGCACCCACTGTGAAATTTGGTGGAGGATCGGTGATGATCTGGGGGTGCTTCACCAAGGCTGGAATCGGGCAGATTTGTCTTTGTGAAGGACATGAATCAAGTCACGTACAAGGCTGTCCTGGAAGAAAACTTGCTTCCTTCTGCTCTGGCAATGTTCCCCAACTCTGAGGATTGTTTTTTCCAGCAGGACAATGCTCCATGCCACACAGCCAGGTCAATCAAGGTGTGGATGGAGGACCACCAGATCAAGACCCTGTCATGGCCAGCCTAATCTCCAGACCTGAACCCCATTGAAAACCTATGGAATGTGATCAAGAGGAAGATGGATGGTCACAAGCCATCAAACAAAGCTGAGCTGCTTGAATTTTTGCGCCAAGAGTGGCATAAAGTCACCCAACAGCAATGTGAAAGACTGGTGGAGAGCATGCCAAGACGCATGAAAGCTGTGATTGCAAATCAGGGTTATTCCACTAAATATTAATTTCTGAACTCTTCCTAAGTTAAAACATTAGTATTGTATTGTTTAAAAATGAATATAAACTTGTTTTCTTTGCATTATTAAAGGTCTGAAAACACTGCATCTTTTTTGTTATTTTGACCAGTAGTCATTTTCTGCAAATAAATGCTCTAAATGACAATATTTTTATTTGGAAATGTTGTCAGTAGTTTATACAATAAAACTAAAATGTTCATTTTTACTCAAACACATACCTATAAATAGTAAAACCAGAGAAACTGATCATTTTGCAGTGGTCTCTTAATTTTTTCCATAGCTGTATGTGTATATATATAAACACCGATCAGCCACAACATTAAAACCACTGACAGGTGAAGTGAATAACATTGATCATCTCGTTACAATGGCACCTGTCAAGGGGTGGGATATATTAAGCAGCAAGTGAACAGTCAGTTCTTGAAGTTGATGTGTTGGAAGCAGGAAAAATGGGCAAGCGTAAGGATCTGAGCGACTTTGACAAGGGCCAAATTGTGATGGCTAGATGACTGGGTCAGAGCATCTCCAAAATGGCAGGTCTTGTGGGGTGTTCCCGGTATGCAGTGGTTAGTACCTACCAAAAGTGGTCCAAGGAAGGACAACCGGTGAACTGGCGACAGGGTCATGGGCGCCCAAGGCTCATTGATGCGCGTGGGGAGCGAAGGCTAGCCCATCTGGTCCGATCCCACAGAAGAGCTACTGTAGCACAAATTGCTGAAAAAGTTCATGCTGGCTATGATAGAAAGGTGTCAGAACACACAGTGCATCGCAGCTTGCTGCATATGGGGCTGTGTAGCCACAGACTGGTCAGAGTGCCCATGCTGACCCCTGTCCACCGCCGAAAGCACCTACAATGGGCACGTGAGCGTCAGAACTGGACCATGGAGCAATGGAAGATGAATCTGGTCTGATGGATCACGTTTTCTTTTACATCATGTGGATGGCCAGGTGCGTGTGCGTCGTTTACCTGGGGAAGAGATGGCACAAGGATGCACTATGGGAAGAAGGCAAGCCGGCAGTGGCAGCATGATGCTCTGGGCAATGGTCTAATGGGACCTTGGGTCCTGGCATTCATGTGGATGTTACTTTGACATATACCACCTACCTAAACATTGTTGCAGACCAAGTATGGCAACGGTATTCCCTGATGGAAGTGGCCTCTTTCAGCAGGATAATGCGCCCTGCCACACTGCAAAAATTGTTCAGGAATGGTTTGAGGAACATGACAAAGAGTTCAAGTTGTAGACTTGCCCTCCAAATTCCCCAGATCTCAATCCGATCGAGCATCTGTGGGATGTACTGGACCAACAATCCATGGAGGCATCACCTCGCAACTTACAAGGATCTGCTGCTAACGTCTTGGTGCCAGATACCACAGGACACCTTCAGAGGTCTTGTGGAGTCCATGCCTCGATGGGTCAGAGCTGTTTTGTTAGCACGAGGGGGACCTATGCAATATTAGGCAGGTGGTTTTAATGTTGTGGCTGATCGGTGTATATGTACATGCTGACCTTGCTGTATTACAGAATGCTTTGTTTAGAATAAATATAATTGTTTATTCTTTGAGATAAGAAAATAAAAAGCATACTTTTCATTTTTTATACTTTTCATACTTTGCATAAAGCCACAAACATGTTTTGTGGTAGGGTGTGGTTGGTGGACCCAGGCTTTACACTGAAACCACAAGATGGGCATATAATGGCATAGGATTTTAAAGTGGCGGAGGATAAGTATATTTATTTAAATAAAATGTAACCCATATTGCATTTTGTCAGTGATGAGTGAAGTCACACAATATTAGAAAATAACTGAACAGAGTCACCACAGTAACCTAATAGAAGCACTATTCAATATTTTCAAGATCCAGCACAACAGTAAGAAAAGAAAGAGAAACCACAACCTATTTTGTACAGTTTACATCACATCATATATGTTATAGCGAGAACAGGGATGTGGGGTTTCCACGCAACCAAGTTAGATAATAAAACAACACTTTAGACAGTCAATTAAAGTATAATTATTTTTATTGGGGGGGGGGGTTAGCACACAAAACTAGGGGAAGGGGAAAATAAGGCAAACAGTCCAAATCCGTAATCCAGTTTCGTTGTCGTTGTCCGTTTCCAAGTTCGTTATCCAATTGTCGTTCTCAAGCAATCCAGGTCAAACACAAATCCGATACAAAAAAACACTTTTACTCTTCAAACCAGCCTCCTCGCTTTTCCCAAAGGTACTTCGCCCCGGTTAGGGCAACACCCCCCTTTTTATCCCCGAGAAATCGGCTGTCAGGGGTTCCCGGTGTGTCCCATTTCCTCCGGACCTCCATATAAGGTTTGGGGGTGCAGCCAGCGTTTCGTCACGTACCTCCCCTCTATTACCATTCCCCGCACCTCCCCCAGCCGTCTGCCACACACCCTCTTCCTCAGCTCCGACCGGGAGGGAGGGGCGTTCTGACCCCATAGGGTGTCTCTCCGGGAGAGGGCGTCGGCATTCCCATGGGTCGCACCCGATCTGTGTAGGACAGAGAAAGCAAATGGTTGCAACGACAAAAACCATCGAGTGACGCGAGCATTACTTTCCCTATTCCTGGCCATCCACACTAGCGGCGCATGGTCCGTCACCAGCGTGAAACGCCGTCCCAGTAAATAATATTTTAATGTTTCGAGTGCCCACTTTATTGCCAAACATTCTTTTTCTACTGTGGAATACTTTTGTTCTCTCTGTAACAGCTTCCGACTAATATACAGGATGGGGTGTTCTTCTCCCTCTTGTACTTGCGACAGGACGGCTCCCACCCCGGTTTCTGAGGCATCAGTCTGTACCAGCACCGGTTTCGTGAAATCCGGAGTTACCAGTACAGGTCCTGAACAAAGCATCCGATTTAATTCCTGGAATGCCTTTTCTGTCCGTTCTGTCCACTCCACTCAGTCCGGCAGACGGCTTTTGGTGAGGTCTGTGAGAGGGCTGGCTAAAGAGGCAAAGTTAGGGATAAAGCGGCGATAGTAGCTGGTTAAGCCTACAAACGTGCGTACTTGTTTCTTTGTGATGGGCCGGGGCCAGTCCCGAATCGCCTCCAGTTTCCTTTCCTGTGACTTGATACAACCCCTCCCGATCGTATACCCTAAGTATTCTGCTTCCTGTAGCCCCAGCCGACATTTCTTGGGATTTGCTGTGAGCCCTGCCCCCTGTAATGTCTGCAACACGGCCCGGACCTGGTCGAGGTGGGACTGCCACTCGTTCCCATGTATAATGATGTCGTCTAGGTACACGGCTGCGTACTGCCTATGGGGCCGGAGAATTCGGTCCATTAAACGTTGAAACGTGGCTGGCGCTCCATGTAGACCGAACAGTAAGGTTCGATATTGGAATAGACCGTCCGGTGTGGCAAAAGCAGTCTTTTCTCGAGCCTCGGGAGCTAGTGGTACCTGCCAGTAACCTTTCGTAAGATCTAGGGTGCTAATGAATCGAGCGGTTCAAAGTTGGTCGATTAATTCATCAATCCACGGCATTGGATACGCATCAAATTTCGATATTCCGTTTAATTTTCGGAAATAATTGCAGAACCGTGGTACTTCCCGGATAGAGAACATTAAATATGGCAGCAGCTGATCCCAGATTCTCCCGTCCGCTTCCATAACTTTTTTTAACATCTGTTTTAAGGTTCAATTGAACCTCTCCACCAATCCATCTGTCTGAGGGTGATACATGGAAGTGCGCAGTTGAGTTATCTTAAGCATTTTGCATAAATCCTTCATGATTCGGGACATGAACGGGGTTCCTTGATCAGTTAATATCTGGTCAGGTATACCCATTCGGGAGAACAACAACATTAACTCACGTGCAATTCCCCTAGTGGCCATAGTGCGTAGTGGAACTGGCTCCGGGTACCTGGTGGCGTAGTCCACAATGACAAGGATGTACTGATGCCCCCGACTGCTGCGTGGGAGGGGCCCAATCAAATCCATAGCAATACGGCTAAACGGGACCGATATTATGGGGAGGGGAATCAAAGGGCTGCGAAACTGTGGTTTTGGTCCCACCAGCTGACATTCAGGGCAATTGTGACAAAAGGGCTCCTCCACGGCTCTTTTTACTCCAGGCCAGTGGAACCGAACCTTGATCCTCTCTAAGGTCTTTTCGACCCCTAGATGTGCCCCTAAAAGATGTGCATGTGCCAACTGTAACACAGCCTGCACGTATGAACCTGGCACCAACAGTAACTCGACACACTCATTATTGTTTCCTTTCACTACCTGATACAATAATTTATTCTTTATCGCAAAGTGCGGGTAATTCGGTTGACTCACCCCTTCAATGGGTTTCCCTTCAATGACCGTCACCTGCTGGAGAGCGTTGGTCAGGTTCGGATCTTCCAGCTGCGCAGTCCCAAAGCGGCCTGACAAGGGGGGGGATTCAGGCTCCCCTTCCGGTTCCATTGGAAATAACTCTGTTAGTTCTGGGTTCTCCAGCGGGACGTCTACCGGTTCACCTTCCGACAATGGTTCCGTGGAGGCATTGGGGTCCACCTCTTGATATCCGCACATTGGCGCATCCCCTTCGCTGTTGGCCCTCACCGGTCTTTTGTTTCCTTTCCCCCTTTTATCCCCTCGTGACTCCGTCTCTCCAGATATACTGGCCCACAGTCGGCTGAATAGTGGGGAATCCCTCCCGATCAGCACCGGCACTGGCAGATTCGGAACAACTCCCGCTCGTCCCACGTTCTGTCCCTTTGTCGTCTGCAGGTTCAGGACTGCGGTGTTGTAATTTTTAGTTTCGCCGTGGATGCACGTGATGGACACTGTGTCTATGGTGTCCTATTCCCGAGCGAATTCGGGTCTGATTAAGGTTATCATGCTGCCCGAGTCTATCAGAGCCGTTGTATCCTTCCCGTTGGCCTTTACTGGTGTGACAGGGGAGGGGCCTTTTTCCTGAGCCCAGCATGCCGTTGTTAATCCGCAGGGCCGTCCGGTGGCCTGCTCACTGGTTGAGGCTGACGGCATGGAGACATCATGGCGAGGGCAGTTCCAGGCAATGTGGCCTTGTTCACCACAGTCATAACATTTCCGGCTATCAAAGTTCAGAAATGGTCGTCGGTTGGGGGAACCGGAGTGTGGGTTTCCGTAGTTCCGTGTCGGGTTCCTGGTCTCCTCATCAGCCTTCTTTCTCTCCTTGGGGCGGGTGGTGGGTTCTGCCCTCAGCGGTCGTCCACTGCGCAGGACCTGGAGCGCCGCCTGGTGTCCCTCAACTAGTTCCAGCAGCTGGTCCGCACTTTGTGGATTGGCTTGGCTGGCTAGTTTCTTAGCCTCGAAGGGGAGAGAGCGCAAAAATGTATCAATTACAATCCTCTCTATGGGGTTTAGGGATAAGGGTTCAGCTGTTAACCAACTCTTGGCTAATCGAAATAAATCGGACATTTGCGACCGCGGGGATCCTGTGGGTTCATAATTCCACTCATGGAATCGCTGAGCCCGGCGGATTAAGGTGAAACCATACTGTCTCATGATTTCCTTCTTTAATACGTCATAATGGCGTGACTGTTCCGGGGTCAGATCCTGGTACGCCTTCTGGGCCGCCCCGGCTAAAAACGGGCGATCAGGCTGGCCCATTGGTCCTGGGGCCAATTCTCCCGGACCGCTGTTCTTTCGAACGTTTGCAGATATGCCTCGATGTCATCTGCCTCCGTGAGCTTCAGCAGGAAGAGGCTGGGTTTGGGACGGGAGGTTGTGGCGGCAGCGATTCCAGTGGCATTGGCAGTGGCTAGCTGGTTGAGCTTGGCTCGCATCAGGGCAGTCTGCTGACGTTGTTCCTCCATTATTTCCCGATGCATGGTGTGTTGCGGAAGATTCGCTTCTATCAACTGTTTGACAAGCTCTTCCATTGTTTCCCAAGTCTGTTTGATTATCTAACTCTGGTTTTTCAACTCAATGCGCTGCCCGCACCCTCCACCAAATGTAGCGAGAACAGGGGTGTGGGGTTTCCACGCAACCAAGTTAGATAATAAAACAACACTTTAGACAGTCAATTAAAGTATAATTATTTTTATTGGGGGGTTTTAGCACACAAAACTAGGGGAAGGGGAAAATAAGGCAAACAGTCCAAATCCGTAATCCAGTTTCGTTGTCGTTGTCCGTTTCCAAGTTCGTTATCCAGTCATCGTTCTCAAGCAATCCAGGTCAAACACAAATCCGATACAAAAAACACTTTTACTCTTCAAACCACCCTCCTCGCTTTTCCCAAAGGTACTTTGCCCCGGTTAGGGCAACACCCCCCTTTTTATCCCCGAGAAATCGGCTGTCAGGGGTTCCCCGGTGTGTCCCATTTCCTCCGGACCTCCATATAAGGTTTGGGGGTGGAGCCAGCGTTTCGTCACATACCTCCCCTCTATTTCCATTCCCCGCACCTCCCCCGGCCATCTGCCACAATGTGTTTAGCAAGTACAGTTGCTGTAAGTAACATACATAGGCTACATGTTACATATTGTCCACCAAAATAACTAGATATTTACTGAATAAGGGGGAAAAGTGTACAAGAGTTATGGCTCATCTGGGATTCAAACCTTCAACCATCTGGTCCAAATTTTGGGTTCAGATCCACTTCTACATGCAGAGTGCTATAAAATGTCAGAGAAAATGTCACATTTGTGGTGTTTTATTTTTCTTCTCTTTTCCCTTTTTTCAGAGAAAAAGCAGTCTCACCCCAGTGTAATATCTGATAAAGTTTACCTGAAAACACTCATGTGTAATTGAAACCACAAATTCAATCAATTTATCCAGCTATGGTACCAGAGAAAGGCTCTTACGACAGGAAGGTACCTCATGAGATGAACAGTATGGAAGCATACAGTATATGGTTTTATTTCCCACAGCAATGATATAAGAAAAATGTGTCAGATGTAGGTATGAGGTCAATTCAAACTGAACTTGATTTGCTGTTACCTCGACCTGTATTGCTCTTTACATATTATTTGAATACTACAAATGTAGTTACAATTAGTTTTTAATAAATGAATATCCAATATTTTGGAGTCTAACTTCTTTATGAGTTCAGCTATAATTAAAAATTTCTTCACATGCAAGATGTGAAGAAAATCACTAAATGTTCAAGTATACTGTACATTACTCTTGGACTTAAATATCATATTTGTGACAGCTTTTTCCACCACCAGTTTTTATAAATGTGTTCTCGTATTCTGTTGAACAAAGCACTGTGTGCTACAGACACGCACATAGACACTTACGGCTCTAGTTCAGGGAGGGTGGTTGTGAAAACACACGTGGACGGTATTGTAATTGTGCGAGACAGTCTGGCATTTTAATGAAATGATAACATAACAAATACAGTCAACAATATCATCACCCAGTGTCAATAAACATCATTTCAGATTTCTCTTGCTTCGCTATTTTGATTAGCACTGCATTTTAAACATTGCAAACTTTTTTACTGATGTGTCCAGTAAATCCATCCTGCTTGTCCTGCATTTAGACGATTGAATCTGATGCTCTGTATTTCACCTCACTCTGAGGCAAATCCTTCAATAAACAACTATTTTAAATGAAATCTGTGTTCAGCAGTTAAAAGATTCAAACAGTCCACGTGGGACGTTGAGGGATGGGAAAGGTGGAATAGAAAAGTATGGAAGCAATTTTTTTGCTGATTATATTATTGAGCGGGGATGCTGATGCTATTGTTCAGCTGTAGGCGGGGGTCATATTTGCATTTTATATCCGGAAAACAAGCTACTTAGTTTAGAATGTGGTAATAATAAGAAAGTTAGAGAAATCTGAAACTACTTTCATTGAAGAATCTAAATGTGGGAAACCTGATCAGGGTAGTTGGTTTAGTTTTGTATAATATGCTGTGTAATTATGTACTAATTTGTATTGTAGTGAAAGCAAGACTCATAATTTGCTCTTTGCAAGACCATGGTGCTTGGTCTTCATCGGACATGGCGAAATAGCCAGTTCGCTATGGCAATGGTATTAAAGGAGAAAAAGCTGATGACCTGATTGGCCATAATTAACCAAACCTTCAACATTCACAGGTAATTTATTTAAGAGGTCAAACCAACCTCTTCTACAACTGCACCACAGGTGCGCTACCATCACAAAAGTACTGGAATAGACTAGGACACGCCTTATTGCGCCTCCATCCAGGATTAGCGTTAATGTCTGTGCATTGCGCTTTGGCAATGAACCTAGAGCCCATAGACACCAACACACAGAAAGATGCTACAAATATATTTAAAGTATATTTATTTATTATTTATATATTTTGTATGATGCCAGGATATTTACTTTATTCAAGCTTAATTTGATATTTTAAGCGATGATAAAATTGAATGATAAAATGAAGCATGGCCTTAGACAATGTAAGTTATAGCAAAATCATTCCTAACTACGTATGTGCTGAATGCTTCATTAAATGTGCAGGCTACTCACATCACCCATTTAAGCGTAAAAATAAAAGTCATCTTAGTTTTTGAAATGTGGAAAGTATACTGAATTATACATATTCAATTTTCTCTCAACTTTGGGTTAAAATCCCTCAGAAAGCACAGATATTTCACACAAAAAACAAATGAATAAATAAATACAGCCAGGAGTAACAGAAAACATGAACATTCATGAAAAATATATCTGTCAATTAAACAATGTATTCTTAAACTAGAAACCAAGCAGCAAAATATTTTGGGGATGATTTTCTGTGACTTTTTACTTTTTTTAATCATTTTTTTCCTGTTGGTTGCTTTGCATGATATAAAAATTCAATATTATTTATAGGTATTAATCACTTCAAAACATAAGGCCCAGACCAGAAACTGTCGTAGAATAACCTGAATAATTACTGCAGCAAAACATGAGTGCTGTTTACTGTTCAATTGGAAAAGGTTAACACATTTCCCTGCTGTGTTACAGTAAATTCAAGATATTCCCATTTCAAGGCCTGGGGAGATGTCACCATGGGTTATTATCCAGTGCATAATATCATAGTAAGTGTACTAATTAGAGCACTGTGTGAAAACAAATACTAATATCAGTCAATTATAGGCTTCAGGGTACATAAAAATATGAAAGGGTGATCATCTCAGCCACTGGTTTATGTGTACACAGCCAAATACAACAGCATTTCATTCTTTCAAACCAGACAGCAGTTGTGTTAGAGTATTGCTCCCAATGGTGCCTCCAAAATGGTTGTTTGTTCTTATTACTATTCTAGTTGTTAGCAGATGTCTTTATCTAGAGTGACTTACAATAAAGATAAGTAGATCAAAGCCTGTATTCAGACTTTAAAAGTGTTCTTTAGAATGGAGTTAAACTATTGAAATTGTTTTACCTAAGTTATACCAATAGTTTAATTTAAGAGTATTCATAACCTTCTCATGGGTTTTATAAGCTATGAGTCCTTCTTAATGTATTTATTAACAGCACTGAAAGTAATTTATATACAGTTTGACAGATGTTTGCACTTAAGAGGGAACTGGCAACTAGCCATGGAATTCTCCACAAGTCCAGGTTTCATTACTTTATACCTTCCAAACAAACAGTCCATGTAGGATTTTTTTTAAATCAATACAAAAATAAAAATATTTTTCAAATACATTTCATTGTAGTCAGTGGTGTCACTCCACTGTCACCACATGACTTTTTCCACCAGCTTTGTGTGATTTCGATCTTGTCACTTAGTAATTTGTGCCTGACCAGGGTATAGATCAATTCAGTAGCCTTGCGGACCCTCAGACCTGCCACAAAATTGGATGAGCTGCAAGATTCTATTGTGGAAGCACACTGTGACAGTTGCAGTAATCTTAGATTAATTGTATTCCCTCAGGTGCTACATGCTGAAACCTTAGTAAATTAAAACATTTTAAAAAGCATAACCCCTGAATAAATGAACTGTTTATTTTTTTAAAGACTAAAAGCTATTCCCTCTATCTGGCTAACTAAGATTTTTAAATAAATACATTTAATTCAAGTAATATGATTGGATATCCTTTTCCTTAGGCATGTGAGAGAATAAATTGTAAATTACGATGACAACTCTTTCCTCCACATTCTCTGAAGTGATGATCCAGGAAACACTCACCGCATAGCAAGCTGTATCATCATTAATTTTAGCAGTGTAAGACTGTCCAATCAGCAGCCTCACTAGGTTACATTAGCTAAACTAGAACACCCCCTTAGTTGCTGGATATAACACCCATTTCTAAGTTCTGAGGAGACTGATTAAATTCATGTTAGCCTATATGTGAAGCTAACTAACTTGGTGCAAATGTAGCTAATGTTGCATTTTTAATGGTGACTGTTATAGCAGAATGAAATCTATGTCTATATCTTACAATGTACTTCCATTGTGTTTTCTCATTTGAGCTACGCAATTTGGTTTAGAGGTTGGGGGGAATGTTTGGATACAAATAATAATGAATCAAAACAAGGGTGCCCATTAATGTCTTGGATGCAACTGTAATACAGTAGCATAGCAAAGGGGCTACATCTCATCTTAACATGGTAGCAAAAGAAAGTTGCTATATGAATACATGTAGAGATGTCACAGTATACTGGTTTGACAGTAAACATTTTCCCCCACAGTGATAACCGAGTTGGTGGTATATCATGGTATTTGAAATAAGGTAATGGTTCAATATTTAGTGGAGTGCATAAGCACTTTCCAAGATTTTACTGACTTGTGTGTTGAGGTTGCTATGGCAGAGCAGTATGTGTCTCTAGTTTGATATTCAGCAGCTCACTGTAGCACTTTTCTATTTTATATTTTGCGGGGTTCAAGGCAATGGTTGTCATTGTATGGAAGACGGGGAGGGTGGTGCTCTCTGAGGTGGGTGAACATGTTGGACTTTCTTCTCAATAGTTTAACTAACAATCTTATCTTTGAAAATGTACTTTATAGGGGTGTAACAGTACACAAAAATCACGGTTCGGTACGCACCTTGGTTTTGAAGTCACAGTTCGGTATGTTTTCAGTACAGCGGGGAAAAATATTTTTCACATATGCTGCTACATATGTGAAAATTCAGATAAAAGTTGAAGATTTCTATTAAAGTGCTAGGGGTGTGACGGTACACATATTCGGTACACTGGACCTGGGGTGTCTGCTAATGTAATTTAATCCCACCACCTCTTTGGCTGTTCTTACATTTGGTTTTGTTTCCAACGCGATTGCGCACGTGCATACAGTTCCCTCGCATTTCCCAGCTATTATTAGCTAGCTCATACGGCCTAAATCTCCATTTGCAGTCCCTTATAAAATGTAAGGGATGTCCGACGCTGATTCCGATGCCAAGGTTGTCTGCAATGATGAATTGATGAGTCAAACCTTGCATTCCACCTGCTTGAGCATCATCCTTCACGTTATGCCACAATGGAAAAAGTGAGTAGTTAAATATAGTACTAGATCCGAAAAGCTGATAACGTGATAAAGCAAAATGTTGTTTAAGTGAATGATTTAAATAGATTTAACCCATATCCGCCTAATGCATTATTCTGTATAAACACAGTGTGTGCCTAGCCACATAACACACTCATTCACACTCAGCCAACCTTCAGTCTAACACTTCTACTTCCACTTATTGTAAATGGAACGAGAAACAATAGGCAAATTATGGATTATATATTATATTGTGGTGAGCATGCGCGGTGGAGTGCAACAAGAAGATGAATGGAGTCAGGCAGCAATTTCAATGTGGCTACGTGCTTCATACACCGCTAGGCCCCATAGCCACTTTATTATAAAGAGGTGACAATATCTGTTCCCCATACACCGCACGACCCCGGATATCATCTTTCGGTCTGTCTTTAGACAGGCACGTCTTTAAAAGTACACACCGGGTGCGCCTTGACAACTAACTAGTACGTCACACAGGAAGTACTCTTCAAACAATGAATGAACACTTTTTACACAGAATTTCAGGCAACTGCACTAAACAATAAACAACCATCAGTTTTACACTCACAAAATGATAACAAATAACACGCACAACATGATTTACTGAACATAACTCTAGTTAACACAGGGGGAACAAACAAACATACAACAGTGTTCCCCCACAATGCCCGGCACACACATTTACATACAGCGACCCACCTGGATCGCTACAATATTATATCATTGGAAAGAGCATGAAATGATCTTTATTTTGATGTATAAACTGATATGTTATGCCCAGTCACAAAAAAGTTGCAATTGAAAAACCTCATATACAAATTATGAAAATATGTATTTGTACATAATTTATAATAATACATAATTTGTGGAGATATATGGTATGTCATATCAATTAAACGTTTAAACAAACAAATTTGTGTTATTATATACAAAATATACAAAACCAGTCCCTGGTCCAGTGTGCTGTGCCTGCCTGTTTCAAATCATTCCGGTCCCCAAAAAACAAAAGATCTCCTGCCTGAATGATTACAGACCGGTTGCCCTAACCTCTGTTATCATGAAGTGCTTTGAGAGACTTATCCTACATCACCTCAAAGCCATGACTGATGCCCTCCAGAACCCCCAGCAGTTTGCATATAGAGCCAACAGGTCTGTAGATGATGCCATTAACTTGGCTCTGCACCACATCCTGCAGCACCTGGACAGCGCTCACACCTACACCCGCATCCTGTTCGTAGATTTCAGTTCTGCCTTTAATACGATCATCCCTGACCTACTTTTAGATAAACTCTCACTGCTCAATGTACCATCCCCTCTCTTCCACTGGATCCATGATTTCTTGACCAACAGGAAACAGTGTGTCAAGGTGGGTAACCTCACTTCGGACCCCCTCCTTCTCAGCACTGGCGCCCCTCAGGGCTGTGTACTGTCTCCCTTACTCTATTCACTTTACACCAATGACTGTACTTCCAACAGTGAATCCGTTAAACTTCTTAAGTTCGCGGACGACACTACCCTGATCGGTCTCATCTCAGATGGTGATGAGTCCAGATACCGGGAGGAAGTAAGCCAGCTGGTGTCATGGTGTGGAGCCAACAACCTGGAGCTGAACACACAAAAGACTGTGGAGATGGTCATTGATTTCAGAAGGAAGCCCACCCCACTCCCTCCCTTGGAAATACACGGCACCACGGTGAGCAGAGCAGAGTCGTACAAATTCCTAGGTACCACCATCCAACACGACCTCAAATGGGACAGGAATATCACTACAATAACCAAGAAGGCCCAGCAGCGCATGTACTTTCTGCGACAGCTTAAGAAATTCAAGCTGTCGCAAGCACTGCTGGTCCAATTCTACACAGCCATAATTGAATCAGTCATCACATCCTCCATCTCCGTGTGGTTCGGCTCTGCATCATCCCATTCTAAGCAGAAACTACAGCGCATAGTACGGTATGCAGAGAAAATCACTGGCTGCCAGCTCCCCCCACTCACAGATCTGTACACCTCCAGGATGAGGAAGAGAGCAGGGAAAATCATGGCTGACCCCTCATACCCCGGCCACTCTCTCTTCCAGCGCTTCCCCTCTCAGCGGAGACCGAGAGTGAGAGCCCTAAAGACTAGGACTAAACGCCACCTAAACAACTTCTTTCCCCAAGCCATAATCCTCATAAACAAAGACCCTTCCTCTATCCCCCCCCTGTTCACTTGCACACTCCCACTTTAACTGTGCTGTTAACTGTGACTTCTACTCTGCTCTTTTGCACACTCTTGCACCTTAACTGTGTACATAACCATCATCTGTACTGTATTTGTATTTTAACCATCATCTGTACTGTACTTGTATATTTGTATTTGTATATTAGCACTGTACTGTATTGTATTGTATTGTATTATATTATATTGTATTGTATTGTATTGTATTGTATTTATTTTTATTACACTTTTGAAAAAAAATTCTAAGCTCTTGTTATTGTTTTGGTTGTATGTTGACACCCTTGCACTAAGGCAAATTCCTTGTACATCGTACTTGGCCAATAAATAATTCTGATTCTGATTCTGATGTGTGTAAATTATGTACAGATAAATTCTTACAATCTTTCATTTACTTGTCACATCTACATTTACATGTAACCATTTTGAAATTTGACGTGAAGAGTTATATTTCAATTAATTGAATTTGTGTCATTCTCTGTAATGTCACAAGTTCACCTCATTCTTAATTTTGTTATCAGTTTAAATTTTTTGCATGCCATCTGATACCGTGATACACCGAAAACTGTGATATTGAGTAGTACGATTATCATACCGTGAAAATGTCATACCGTTGCAGCCTTAGCATGGCCAGACAAGAAAGAGAGCGCAGCTGTCGCCGGACTAGAGCGGGCTGTGATTGGAGTGGGAGAGGACGCCCTATCGAGGCCGGCTGGAAAACCTACACAAGTTTTATTTTTATTTACTTTTTTGTTCTTTTGGGGGGAGCTAGGTCTGGAAGAAGTGACAGAGCTGACGCTACCTCCCCCATGTGGTTTTCTTTTTTTGTGTTTCATGGCTGTTGTGTGTTGTGCAGCTGTGGGTGTGAGTGAGGGCCCCAATTGTTGGTTTCTGGGGGAAAAGGGGATTAAGGGGGTGGCAGGAGCTAAGGGAGTGGTTGGGCAGGGTGGTTGCCAATGGGTACTGGGGGGGATTGATGTGTGGATACCCCTTCCTCAAAGTGTGTATGTGGAACAGAGGAGTGTGCTTTGTGGAGTGCAGTGTGCCTTTTGTGGGTTAAGCGGGTTACCGCCTTGTGGTGAGTGTGGGGTGGAGCTTATCCGCCCTGCCTTTACGGTACACAGGCCTCATCACTACAGTGGGGTAGTGTAAACCAAGTGGATTGGGGTCAGGGTAGGAATAATGTCTGCCCTAATTTTCATGAATTTTATTAATAAATATTGTACCTGTTTTTACTTGCCTGTCTGCGTGCTGTTTTGGGTTGTCCTGAAAGGGGTGGAATCCTGAAATAAAAAGGATAGGGGATCTTAGTGGAGGGCAGCTAGGGTTTGTCTGCACCTGACACCGACACATATGCAAGACTATATGGCAATTCAGGGGTGATGAACAGCCCTTGCCGATCACCACCCCTGTCGTGCCATATCTTCTTTTATAAGAACGGCATGATGTGGTTTATATTTTACAAATAGTCTATATACAGTATATACAGACTGGGGGGTCCACAACACGTGAAGCTGAGGCCCGAGGGGTGGCTGACATGATGATGATGATGATGCACTCACTTCCCTGATGCTGCCTGCCTGCCTCACAGGATTTATCCTTATATTATAAGCCTGATTACTACCATCTACCATCTTCATTCAATAACAAATTAGTCATTTGATGGAATATTAGAAACAAATAAAGAGATAAATTGACAGTTTATTAAAGACTTGGAACATAGGCAATGCAAATGTTATTCAACATAGCAATAAATACATTTTGGTATACTTGATAATACTAGCCTAACAAAGAAATTGTTTACCTTTAAATATCAAATCTTATAGAGAAACAATACAAGGTATGGTAGCTAAATAATTTCCCTAATTAAGGTAAACACTAACACATTCATTTTGCAACATATCAAAACAAATATGTTCGGTTTTTCTCCGACTTCACAATTCTCAATCAAGTTAGCCTAGCTAATGTTAGCCCAGTTCAGTTGAAGCATGCGAGATGAAGGAATTATTTGCTAGATGTATATATATATATGCCATTTAGCAGATGCTTTTATCCAAAGTGACTTTTCAGCACATGTGGTCCCAGTGGGGATTGAACCCACAACCTAAGCGTTGCCAATGTGCTCTACCAACTGAGCCATACAGAACCACCAGATAATGTTACCTAGTAGTTAACTTTAGCTAGAACAAAACCACAGCTTATTATTTGACATATTGAATGTAGAAAGACTTTCTTCTAAAACATCATGCTAACAAGCTAGCTAGCTAAAATCTCTTGTTTGATCTGAACTGCAAACATCAGCTAGTTAGCTAACATTAGCTAAGCTATCCCAAGCAAGTTAGCAGACTGACAAATCAATGCAATTATTTAACATTAGCTAGCTGCTGTGGCTAACATTCAAACTCCAAGAGATCAATTTAGAATATAAATGATTAACAGTTCAATTAAAATGCTGAATTAAAATAATATAGAGGAATAAATATCAAATCATTAAAACTATTGCCAACCTCACCTATAATAGACATCACTCTCAAGCTGCAAATATTGTAGCTATCTTTTATTGGACAGGGATGGATATGTTTACCTTTAAATATCACTATCTATTACGTGGGGTGATAGATAGTGCTTGTTTAATTGAACATTTCAGTCTAAGTGACATGCCACGGAATTTAAATACCACTCTCTATCTGTGGTATTTTTAAAAATAGATACTAAATTAAAATGTTTATTAATGTTGTATTTAAAAAAATAGATTTCCCATCCCCCCAAAAAGTATAGGGGAAGCTGAGCTTCCCTTGTTGTCTTTATTAAATCGCCACTGCTATACACACATATGTATAAAATGGGGTGCCATGCAACATGTAACCTTTTCACATGCAGATGTCATTCCGCGCATTTAAATCCAGTATCTTTAAGATCTGTGTGAAATGTTCAAGGTATGCTAGCTATGGACACAGTAACATGCTATATGACTGTAACTTAATAGCTAAGCAGCTGGCTATCTTTCAGTTATTTTTTGGCTAAACTTAGTAAACACATGATATAAATGGGTTGAGATGATGCAGACAACAATCAAAACTGTCTCTGGCTTTTAACACTAGAACCACCAGGATTCGTTGTATCTCCTCTCTGCACTGGCTCCCCATCACAGCACGCATCAGATTCAAATCACTGGTGCTTGCTTTTCAAGTGGCTAGAGGTACTGCTCCCCCATACCTCCAGTCACTCATCACTCCCTACACTCCAGCCAGACCCCTCCGCTCCGCCTCCTCTGGCAAACTAACTGCCCCATCCCTCCGGGTGCTGGGCAGCCGCTGCTCGCGGTCTCGCCTCTTCTCTGTCCTGACCCCTTGCTGGTGGAACAACCTTCCGCAATCGGTCAGGACTGCGGAATCACTTGCGATCTTCCGCAAGAGACTCAAAACCCACCTTTTCAGACTCCACTACCACTGAACTCTGTCCATCTAGCTAATTACCATCACCACTGCCTACATGTTCAACACTATATACCCCTCCTTTCGCCATCTAAATAAAATAAAAATATAGAAATAAAATAAAAAAATTATTATTTTTACTAACCTTTTCCTTCCCAGTGTTACAGGTATGGTACGCAGATGCCTGCAATGATGTTTATCGCTGTATTACTGCACTGATCTCTTGCGCTAACTATGATTGTTCCTACCATGTATTTATGCACATATTGTAAGTCGCTCTGGATAAGAGAGTCTGCTAAATGCTTAAAATGTAAAATGTATAAACTTCACTGCCATAAGGAACTATTTTGTTGGCATAGAACATTATTTTGATTTGTAGATGTTTTTTTAAATATGACAGATATTGCAAATATTAGTGAAAGACAGTGTTTTATAAGCACATTAATGGACTTCAGCCCATTGCCTTCCATAAAGCACACACCTCAGAGGTGTGTGGTTATTCGCTGAAAACCCATGGCCTGTTGTCCATTAATGCCAGTTTATATCATGGCTTGGATAAATACTTGATTTTAATTGGCTGACAGTCATGCGTATATGTATATGCATAGTAAAGCCTTCTGACTTCTAAAGCAAGTTCCAGCAGCTCATCTGTCATGTTACGGAAACTAATCGACCAGAAAGCCTGTGTAGGAGTTTGCTAAAGCAACATGACTCATTTGCCTAGATCAAAAGATTGCAATGGAATTGTTTTCAACTTAACCACAAAATATTAATTTCTATCAAACTTCTGTAACTTCTGCCTTTTTCAGCAAACTTAGCTTACATTTACAAATTGGGTTGTGTGTAGGGTTTACAAATGTCCCGTATTAGCCGGGATGCCCCATTTTGGGGCAAAATTTGGCTCGTCTCGTATGGGACGTTCCTTGTCCCGTATAACAAAATATCAGTCAGACATCAAAATAGAGTCCCATCATATTGTAACGGTGTAAATAAGTTCAGTAGTAATAAATGTTTGCTTAGCCACATCGTATGCTAAGTAAGCTTGGGAGCTGCCATTGTTATGTGTTCAGTCTCCAAAGATTCCTTGTGTGCCAGTTCCCCATCACCCCTGGATTAGCTTTGTAACCTTGACTGTTTGTACATCTAAGAAGCGACCCCCATGAGTTTCTTGTGATCTTGGTTCTGCCCTGCGTCTATAAGCTTTGTTGTAGTAAAGCTGGTAGCGCGATCATGAAAAAGCATGAGAGTCTTCCTTAAGCAGTCACGGTTACAGTATGTGTTGATTTATATCCATACACTTTGCCGCGTGTGCCCTGCCTTCTGTCCCGTATTTGGATGATAGAAAGTTGGCAACCCTAGTTGTGTGGTATTTGTAACTTGAAACTATACCGCAGCTGGAGGTAGAACAATTTGAGCTAGCATGCAAACATTTCTAGCATTTGCCATGTATGTATTACATATACTGTATATGTTGTACATATTTTGAATTGTTTCCCCACATCACTGAAGAGAGCCATTAACTATTAGTGATATCTAAGTTGACCAACAGCTCTTTGTGGGATGGACTTCCTGTTCCCAGTGAGCCAATCAGCACTGATTGATCAGACTGATATACCCCTCAAATAAATGTATCAGATCAAAATACAAAGTACCCCTCAAATAAATGTATCAGATAAAATACATGTATTTTGTATTTTCAAAATACAGGAAAAAAAAATTGTCTCCAATTGGCTATCGTAGGCCAACATATGAATATGTGGCTGCCTTTCTCTATGAATATGAGCAAAAAGCCAAAATCACATAGGCTATCGCCATGTGTTAAGTGTTAGAGGCACAATCACATCTTTAGAAAATACAAAATTACTCTACCCTAAAGTATCTTGTTACAAATCACATTTGAATTTTTTCAGCCCTGTCAAATACAAATGACAAAATACTCAAAAGTAATTGAAATACGTATTTCAAATACAAGTAACAGAAATACTGCCCATCTCTGAGTACAACAACCTCAAATTGTGAAAAACCTGAGAGTATAAGATAACCATTGTGGTTGAGCAAAATACATGTTACCCTTTCCAATAATTCCTCTATGTTTTTTTGTAAATAAACATTGTGTTACAAATCGTGTTGTCTTATTTATTGAAATAAGTGGGCTCTACTGATTAAATGAACACAAATTGGTATTGGTAGCTTGGTATTGATATTGGACATTCCTATATATATATATATATATATACAGTGGGGAAAATAAGTATTTCACCCCCTGCTGATTTTGTGAGTTTGCCCCCTTACAAAGAAAGGAACGGTCTATAATTTTCATGGTAGGTTCATCTTAACAGTGAGAGACAGAATATTAAAAAAAATCCCAGAAAATTACATTATATGAATTTTAAACATTTATTTGTGTTTTATTGAGGAAAATAAGTATTTCACCCCCTAGCAAAACATGACTCAGTACTTGGTGGAGAAACCAAGCACAGCGGTCAGACGTTTCTTGTAGTTGGTCACCAAGTTTGCGCAGATCCCAGGAGGGATTTTGGCCCACTCCTCTTTGCGGATCCTCTCCAAATCCTTAGAAATCCATTTTCAGTGTCCTGGCTGAGGGAAGGAGGTTCTCACCCAAGATTTCCCGGTACATGGCCCCATTCATCCTCCCCTCAATCCGGTGAAGTCGTCCTGTGCCCTTAGCAGAGAAACAGCCCCAAAGCATAATGTTTCCACCGCCATGCTTGACGGTGGGGATGGTGTTCTTGGGGTCCAAGGCAGCTTTTTTCTTCCTCCAAACACGGCGAGTCGAGTTGATGCCAAAGAGCTCGATTTTAGTCTCATCTGACCACAGCACTTTCTCCCAAGCCTCCTCTGAATCATCCAGGTGCTCATTGGCAAACTTCAGACGGGCCTGTACATGTGCCTTCTTGAGCAGGGGGACCTTGCGGGCACTACAGGATTTCAATCCATTACGGCGTAGTGTGTTACCAATGGTCATCTTGGTGACTGTGGTCCCAGCTGCCTTGAGATCATCAACAAGCTCCAGCCGTGTAGTTCTGGGTTGTTCCCTCACCTTTCTCATGATCAGGTTCACTCCACGAGGTGAGATCTTGCGTGGAGCCCCAGACCGAGGGAGATTGATGGTCAATTGGTGTTTCTTCCATTTTCTAATTATCGCACCAACAGTTGACTCCTTCTCACCAAGCTGCTTGCCAATGGTCTTGTAGCCCATTCCAGTCTTGTGCAGGTCTACAATTTTGTCCCTGATGTCCTTAGACAATTCTTTGGTCTTGCCCATTGTGGAGAGGTTGGAATCTGATTCATTGATTGATTCTGTGGACAGTTGTCTTTTATACAGGTAACGAGTACTTAATTAGGAGTACTAATTAAGTAAGAGGACTAAACTGTGTGCCTCCTGGTCACATAACCGGTCTGTGGGAGCCAGAATTCTTGCTGTTTTGCTAGGGGGTGAAATACTTATTTTCCTCAATAAAACACAAATAAATGTTTAAAATTCATATAATGTGATTTTCTGGGATTTTTTTTAAATACTCTGTCTCTCACTGTTAAGATGAACCTACCATGAAATGTATAGACCGACCGTTCCGTTCCTTTCTTTGTAAGGGGGCAAACTCACAAAATCAGCAGGGGGTTAAATACTTATTTTCCCCACTGTATATATATATATATATACAGTGGTGTCCCTAGGGGTTGGGCGACACTCACGGACCTTTGCAGAGGGCGTAGGCAGGGCAAATAACCCAGAGGAGGTAGTATTATAGACAAAACAATAATTTATTAAACAAACTCTTGACAAAAACACAAAACAAAGGGCGGGGTATTCGGGGAATCCAACACACAAAGACCAAAATCCTAGTCGTCGCCGTTATCCAAAATCCAATGTCACAATCCAGGTCAGTTCTGTAATCCATTCCAGTAGTCGGTACACAAAGGGGGGTTCTAAAACAATCCAGGTCAAAACACAATAAACAATCAAACTCACTTTCAAACTCTCTTTCTAAATCCCAGCTGGTCAACAGATTTCACAGTTCTCTTTCCAGACTCACAAACACGTTCCTACTCCTCGCCCAGTGTGACACAAACGAGTCCTTTATATAGGCCTTCAAATGGTCTTCAGCTGTTCGTTAGTCCCAATTGTTTGACTCCTTCAGGTGCTGGACTGCGGCCTGCTGGGAAATGTAGTGTTTGGCTCCAGTGGCTCGAATGCGTTGAAGGCCAGGTAGCCATTTCCTTGGGCAGCCCTTTAGGCTGCCACAATATATATATATAAACATTGCTGTGAACTATATTTATCATTATATTTTCCAAAAAGTCTATATATTTACAATATTTTTGGTATATAGCATTTCTGTAAGGGTAAGTTTACCCAGTTTTAACGCTTGCCCAAAAATGTGAATTGTCATTGAAACCAAAATATTGTAAGTGAAAACAAATCCTTAGATAAACCATATAACTTTTCTAAACATCATATCAGCTAGTTCATGGTTTAAAGAAGATACATGTAATCACTACCTTTCATGCTAGCAAAGAGATAAAGATTTGACTCTTCTCTGCAGTTCTGAAAGCCTGAGTACAATGCAGGATCTCATGGCATACAGACAGTTGTCCTGGATACATTAAGCCATTTATATCACTGTGAACAATTGATATATCCTAAAAAAATGTAGTGTATATATTATTGCATTTGTATTGCAATATGGACAAAGGAGAGGATATGAGAAAAAATCGAATATGGGTAAAATTATTTTTTTACTTCATGATTGCAATGATTAGAGCAGATTTGATATTGCACAGGCATATCACTGCTGGTACTGTTGGAACTCCCTGCCCCTTGGTGCCATGTGAAAAGAATGTTTCCATGTCTGCAGCTTCCAAGGTTATCAGTCAACCTATCTGTATAAAGACATGTGTTCCTGCTCTTTCTTGCAGCGCACCATAGTTTAATAGATCCCACTGGGGATAAAAGTCAATGAGCTACACGATGCAAACCGAGGTGTATGACTGGCCTTTAGGAAGGCCCTTCTCATTGAAAGAAGTACTGGCACTTGAGCATGAATCACTGCATATCTTAACTAGCAGTGTGAGTGCAAAGGCTCATTACGCCTTCCTTGTATTTGAAGCCAAGTCTATCATTTTGACGGCTGAATTCATTACAAACACACCTTGCCACAATGAAACCCCCATACGTGTGCATGATGTATAGTCACAGAACGATTGAATCATATAGTAAGTAACAATAAAGTCACCTTGAATTAAACATGATTTTTGAAAGGAAATATGAGGTAGTCGTCAGTAATAAGAGTGCTGAAGAATCTGTGATCTCAGCTATCGTATTTAAAATAGTTTGTTATATATTGTTTGGTTCTTTACCTACCATTTTTCTCCCGTCTCCTCTGAAGATTATCCAGATTGATCACATCCACTGTCATTCTAAAGTACCTCAGGCCTAACTGATAAAATAGTGTGTATTTAATCAAAAAGATTTGTAGAGTTGAGATGAGACTTAATATCTCCAACATTAAAAGTGGAAATACTGAATAGGAATAGAGGGTGCTGAGCGGAGATGCCATAAAACTTTTAGGGTTCTGAGTTATCATTCATAAGAAATACACATTAAATCATTCAATTCATCATTACATCTTAAGTTCATCGAGGTATGAATAAGGATTTTAACTTCATGTCATACATCATACTGCAGTTCAAATATCAGGCTGTTTCAACAATAAGTTAGTTGCACACATCAAAAGAAATTTGCTGTAAAACTTTAAACTAATTTTGTATAACACTACAAAAGAGATGACTTGGTATGCAAATGTATACGAAAAAATGGTAGCAAGCCCACTACGCCTATAGAAAACTGGATGTCAAATGAAAATGAATGTTCAGACCATTCGTGACTTGAGGGAAGAACACAATTGCAGGCTTTGTTCTTTATAACTAGGGAGACTGTAACAGAAAGACAACTGCAACCACCAATAACAAACCCCAGAAAGCTGCCCGGCAGCCTTTTCCTTAGAGACATGGCCGTTGAAAGACAGGAGGTTGACATGGAAGACACAAATGAATACTACATCAGTAAGCAAAAAATGAAGAACAGCAACACAAACAAAAGGTTTAAAAAACAGCTTTTGCATTTCAGCAGAAATTATGTTTATTTGGCATCTAAATCTAGAAGAGTGTAATTGTACAAAAATGAATGCAAATGTGTGTGTGTGCATATGTGTTCGTATATAAACATAAACCAGTGGACAATTTAAATTGGATTATATTCCGTACCTAATTGCTCGTCTTTGATACGTGCTGCAATAGGGAGTCAGTGCAGTGAGGTGAGTAGTGGAGTGACATGTGTGAACTTGGTTTGGTTGAAAACTAGACATGCAGCGGCATTCTGCACTAGTTGCAGTGGCTTGATGGCACAGGCCGATAAGCCTGCCAGCAATAAATTTCAGTAGTCCAGACGTGAGATGACGAAAACCTGGACCAGGAGTTAAGTGGCCTCTTGGGTGAGGAACAGGCAAATTCTCCAGATGTTGTGGAGGGAGAATCGGCAGGTCCGGGTGATTGCTGCGATTTGCCCAGAGAAGCAAAGTTGTTTATCCAGAGTCACTCCAAGGTTCCTGGCAGACTGGGACGGAGACACTAAAGAGCCTTCCACGGTGATTGAGGCATCAATCATCGGGGAGCTCTTCGCTGGGAGGAAGAGCAGCTTGGTCTTCAGGTGGTAGGTGGATATCCAAGGAGAGATGTTTTCCAGGCTTGCAGAGATATGTGCCAGGACCTGGGTTTTCAGAAGGAGAGAAAGAGTTGAGTGTCATCAGCATAACAGTGATATAAAGAACCATGAGCAGAGATAACTGAACCAAGTGACTTAGTATACAGGGAGAATAGGAGGGGGGCCCTGTGGGACACCGGTAGAGAGGGTATGGGGAGAGGTGAGGGATCCTCTCCAGGCCACCTGGTAGGACCAGTCAGCCAGGTACAAGTCAAACCATGCCAGTGCAGATCCTGAGATTCCCATCTCGGCTAGATATGAGAGCAGGATTTGGTATCAAATGCAGCCGATAGGTTGAGCAGGAGGAGGAAGGAGCTGAGGACTGAGGGGTGTCCACTTGTAGGTTGTCACCGAGTCACCGGGGGGAAGGAGCTGAGTAGGGCATCCATCTTGTCTAGGAAGCTCCCCAATGGACCTGGTGGACAATACAGAACAATAATGTGCAGTTTATATGGGACAGTGACAGTGACAGCATGAAATTCAAAGGAAGAGGGTGAGAAATGAGGAAGACGAACAATACCAAATCTCCACAGGGGGGTACCTGTCCCTCCACCTCTATGTATCTGTGAGTCATGGAGTGTAAGAGAAGATGTAGGCAGTGGAGAGAACTTTAAATACACATTGAACATGGACACAGCATACACACTCAGTGTGTGCCACATTCACAGTAATGACTACTTCTCAAGGCATTTCTTAATCAGTGAAAAAAAAGTCCAATAATAATTTTGCATAATTAAAATGTCAACATTATCTTCTTATGCCTGAAATCGCCCACTGTCATTTATGAACATGATGATACAGGCAGGAAAATTATAGAGAACCTATTCTCACACAGTAGATTTAGTGTCAGTTAAAGGAATTAAAAAAATGTTCAGAATAATAATTTTTAAAATGTAATTCGATAACACTGTGGCAATCAGAGATGCTTTACAAATTTAAAATACTGCATCAGAACAGGAAAGCAATCTGCCACCCTTTTCACAAGCACAAATACGTAAGTAATCAGCTGCTATTTTAAATATATCTGAATCTTAATGGTAAGAGCTGTAGGTAGCTGCTGCTGAAGGCAGAGAGGTGAAAGGTGATAATGAACAGCACAGTCTCAGTGCTGGACTACTACGGTCAGTCAGTGAGTGGCCAGTTCACTTAAAGAACCCGCCTTCCTTTCCAAATTCAATTATACAGCCACATGGAGGGTTTAAGCCTTCCAGCAAGAGGGCTTCGATTGAATCCATGTAGAATTCCCAGGGAGACTGTGTTTGTCACCCATATAGTAAGTGCATCAGATTTCCTGACATTTTGCTCAGAGAAGTGCGATTATGTTCCAAGGTGTAATAGCACCAAGTCATCTGATGTGTCTGTGAAAGGTGTGTGTGTGTGTATTGTGCACAAATTGGCATTTCAAAAGAGAAAAGACAGGGAAATTAGTCTTTGGGGACTAGAAGAAGCATACACAACATACAGTACACAGCTTGTAAACGGATACAGCAGCTATAACAACATTCACCCAAGATCATTCCAGAATAAATACTCCATTTTTGTTTTTAGTTTTTCTTTCCTGAATAAGTGCAGATGAATTGATATGTGTGTAGTATTTTCAATCTAGGGACAGTATCACTGATATACCTGGGGCTGCTCTTGTGCAGGCAAACTAGTTAAAGGGGATGAAAGCTATACACATGTAGCAGATGCACGTGTTTGTTTGAGAGGTGATATCTTAGGTTTCATGGGATTGGGGAGAGATGGATCCAGCCCATATGAAGCACACCACAGCACAGGTTTATTTTTAACACAAAAACAAAGATAGGTGGAGGCTCTCCCTCCCCTTCCCATCTATCTCTCTCTCTCTCTCTGTCTCTCTTTTTCAGTCTTTCACACATACACTCAGAGCACTGTAACACCCCATGAGGATTGCAGGCAAGATGTTCTTCACGGCACTGTGCTGGGAGATGCGATGGGGAGGAAGGAAGAGAGGGAGGTGGAGTGTCTATATTCTGTCAGAAAGGTCTTGTCTATGGTTGGCCCTGATTTCATCACAAGGTTTGTGCAGCAGGTTTTCCTACCCGCAAAGACATCCATCCCTTGTAACAGCAAAGATTCACTACAATACAATAAAACGTAATTTATCCCCAATAAATTATGAATACATTTAAATTATTATTATTATTATTATTATTATTATTATTATTATTATTATTAACAATAATAACCATAAGTATAATATTATTATTATTATTATTATTATTAATAATAATAATAATAATAATAATGAATTTCTTTATTTGGACTGGCCTGTTTTATAAGTTAAACGCACTTTATAAGCACTAGTCCTTAGTATAAAGCCCTTTATAAAATCCTGACCATGCCAACTGTGGCCATATAATGTGCATAATTGGCTATAGTGTCATCCAGAGAGATTGAGGTTTTGTAGTCAGCAGGGTATTCATCACCTCAATAGTGACTGATCTGGCCAATGAGGTGCCTGTGGTCTGTCTGCACCAGCTGCCAAAGTTATTCAGTCCTCCAGTGTGTAACATAAATGTGCAGCTCAGCTTAAAAGGCATGTGATACTGATAGTGATAGCACATGATAGTGTGCGCCCTCCAAAACTGATGGAGGTTATTGTAGTGATTGGATGGGATTAGATTTGTGATTGGACATTCCAAACTGTAGAATAAATAAAATATGCGATAAAAATGAAATGTAAAATATCAATTTATAATTTTATGTTGTAATAATAAATAACAATAATAAAGATACACCTAAAGCAGTCACTTTTCTGTTTACAAAAATGTTCTCATTAAGAGATTCACCCCTGTATTCAATACAATACAATACAAAAAAATCTTTCCATCTTCACAATCAGCAAAGTTCAGTGACCACTGAAATGAAGGGACCAAAATAGTTCAATATTTTGCATTTATTTGTTCATCAAAGACTCTCTGTCATTGGATCCAGGGGGAAACCCAGGAACAGTCTGAGGTATTGACTACTCAGAAATGGAAGGTGGCAAAAGGTACAGCTGGCAGCACCCTGGATGAGCAGGGAGGAGAAAGAGAAGTATATATTGTCAACATCATTGTCACGGTTCCCTCATGTCTTTCCTTTGGTGTTCCTGTTCCGTTTCCCTGTGTTGTTTCCCTTTGTTCTCCTTTCATTATGGTGTCTTGTCCGTGTTAATTGTTTCTCGTTTAGTACCTAATTATCCACTTACCGGCTTCCTGATTTCCCGATTCCACTCACCTGCTGCCACTTTCCTCATCCGCTCCTGCACACCAGCCGATCACCCAACACTCATCACCCAACAGTATTTCTACCCCCGGTTCTTCAGCCATTCCTCGTCGGATTGTTATGTCGACTACCCTGGCAATTTTTGCTCTCTCTCCTGACTATCGTGGATATAATTCGTGTTTAATGTTTGTTCTGTTTAACATTTGTTCATTCAGCTACTCCTCATCTGCCGGCCAGCCTGCACATCTAGCCAGCCTGCCTGTTTGTCTCGCCAGCCAACAGGTTCCACTCGCCATCTTCCCTGTTCACCTTCCAGCCTGCTTGTTTGTCTGTCCAGAAAATAAACCTTCATTTTCATTCCATTCCTTCTCTGTGTCTTGTGTTTGGGTTCATTCTGGGAAGCCTCCTAACAATCATATAATGAAGATTGCTGCCTTTTCCCCATTACTTTCACTTGCAAAGGTGGGTGAAATCTAGTGATAGGCAGAAGGAGAGCTCTTACATTTCCACACAAATACAGTGTGCCAGTGGTATTTTTCCTTAATCAGGGAAAACCACAGGTTCACTCCATTAGCCTCACAAGCTCATTAACCACAACTTCCTTTGTTTACTCTCATGGTTCTTATTTCAGCCAGGGACAACACGTTTATGAACAAAGGCGCTAGAAGGAACACTACACCATTTAATTCAACATAACAGGAGGGGTAAAGCAGTGGCATAGCCAGGAAATCATTTTGGGGTTGGTTTGAGAAAATAAAGCAGAATATAGCCATTGAAGGTAGGCTACATACATGAACGAATTGTTGACTGGGGGGAGGTTGCACAAACAAATTGTTGATCAGTAGATTAATAGTTTGGAATTGTCACAAATCATTTCAGGGGGGTTTAAGGGCAGTCGGTTAACAGTATGGAACTGTCATAACATTTTTAATCCCCCCCGGCTATGCTAGTGGAGTAAAGCACAAGGGCACTCTGTAGACAGGGATGAGAGTACACCTTAGCTATGTAAGGGTGAAGTGACTGAGGGAATGGCACCCCAGTACCAGTTTGGAGGAGCATGCAGACTACAACTGGTAAGCAGATGGGAGGGATCAGAACAGACGCAAGACGGAAGAGAAGGCCAAACGGGCAGTGGATTCCAGATGATTTGGAGGTTTAGAGCTCGAGGGAGGATAGATAGAATAGGATTTGACACATGTTGTGCTTTTTGTGACTAAAGAAGAGAGATGGGGCCCGTCACTAGAGTTACTCTAGGGTAAATTAACCAGGGTGAGAGAGGCTGGGGAGGTTTTGGACATCATGGATGACACCAACATACTTTATGCACTGCCTACTTAAGTAAAGAATAATTTTAAAAGTTAAAGTTGCATTTGTTGACACTTAAGGACATGTTTTACATATTATTACTGTTTTTTCTTTTCAATTTTTGCCCTAATTCGAAATCTCTCAAATCTCAAATCACTGCCGTGCTCGCCACAGGAGTACTTCAGATGAAGAGAGTAAGAACCTATTTTCCACTCTACAGTTTACACAGCATTATCAGAGCTGGAACCAAGCTTTTTGTAATTAAATGTGTGATTGTGAGATGAAAAAAAACAGTTTGTTTCAAAGCCTATTCCCATTTCTGTTCTAAAAAGCTGATTTCTATTTTTTTTCAAAGTGTATTACATCAGTTCATGTGTACAGCTCTTTAGATCTAACCTTCAAAAAGATTAGATTGTCAATACACTGCCCAGGGAACTTTAGGATAATCACAGTAATTTTCACCGTATCACTTTATTGCTTAACTGGTCATAATATAGGTCTGGAACTGTATCCAGCACAATCCACTGGAATAAACAGTTTCATTCTTCTGTTGATTATTGGAGTAAAACAACTGTAAACTAATCTTCTTTCTAAAGTGCATGGAAAATTCCAGTCCCTTGCACCAGCCAGGTATTGTTTGTAATGTTTGCATTGTGTTAGTGTCCTGTTAGTTACTTTACGAGCCACCACACACTTTATTGAGTGAAGGACTGATTACATTTTAAATTTACATTTTAAGCATTTAGCAGACACTCTTATCCAGAGCAGTGGTGTATAAAGTACCCAAAAGCCATACTTGAGTAAAAGTAAAGATACCTTACTGGAAAATGACTCTGGTAAAAGTGAAAGTCACCTATTAGAATATTTACTTGAGTAAAAGTCTTAAAGTATCTGGGGTTTACTGTACTTAAGTATCAAAAGTAAAAGTACTTAAGTATCGAAAGTAAAAGTACAAGTAAAAAGTACATGTAAAAATGCTGTTAATAAAAAAGCTGTCAGAAGTTTGAGTTTTTATCATTGTTTAGTCTTTATTCGTGTAGCCTCTGGTCTACACAACAAGGTCTACATAACAAGAACTCCTTCCCTCCCATTCGTCCATCCCTCCCTCTTTCCCTGGTGTGTGTACAACCTGCTTTCTCTTGACCAATCCGGTCCAATAGTCTTATGTAGCCTGTGAAGTCAGGGCAGAACCCGTTATGCATGTTGTACATCCATAGCCCTGGGACAGAATACCCCAGTCATAAAACAAAATTAAAATAAAGTGCTCAGTACTTGAGTGCTGCTACCACATCTCAACATAATCATCCACAAAATGACACAAAATCAAAACATGACTGAAGCAGCACTGAAAGTAATAACCCAGTCATTACTTGAAATTATAACATTTGCTGTTCATCTTCAACAGAAGTTGGTTCTCAAAATTGTGTGAATGCAGTCTCTACTAAAGCTACTCAACAACATTAGTCAATGACCATATGTAACATTTCCTAATGTCACATGCTTTGCAGCGCTCCTTCAACCTGTCCCCTCTCACTACTAGCCTACTAGCTGACAGCCTCGTTAGCCCCACTTGCTACACACACACGCACAAATCTCCAACTCCAGCCACAGGATGAAGAATTCCAAGAATGTACTACTTGTTGCATATGGCCAATTAAACTTTAACGTTAATTCATTCATTCTCCATCGTGGTTCAATGCGCTCTCGCGCCTCCTGTCATTCCTCTTTAACTCTACTAGTGCTGCAATGCAATGATAGCTAATTTATAGCTAACGTTAGCTACAGTAGCTAAGATGACTCAAATCAACGAAATCTCTCTCGCAACTGTCAACACTTCGTCAGCTGCCTAACTCGCTAGCAATTTGTCTACACTAATGGTCTCATTCGATTCATGATAGCTAGCAAACGTCAGCCAGACATACGCCATGTTACATTGTTATCCCCCTCTCTCCCCCGCCACAGATAGGTAACGTTAGCTACACAATCCTGTGGGAACTGCTCTGAACAGGCTATGCTAATGATGATAGGTAACTAAACATTAATTTTGCGGCTCACAGGATTCATCTTAATTTACCTCAATGTGTTTCTTGAGGTTGGACGGGGAGTTCTTGAATGCCATCAATCTCCTTCATTTTTGGTAGGCATAAGCAGCACTTCATTCGGTAGGACGAATCTTTTACTCCAAGATAAGAAAACATTTCTTGCAAATATGGCCATGGGTGTTCATCTTCTACACAGTCGTTTGTTGCCGCCGGAGTAACAGGTGCCGTTTCCAAATCAATCTCCATCATGAAGTCTTCTTCCCCAATGATTCACGTACTAGTCCGTTGACATGTCTGGACTTGAATGAAATTCGAATTTTAACCACGGCTTTATGGGCACCTGTTTGCACTTGCGCATTAACGTGAAAATGAATTGGAGCAGTTTATTGGCACTTTAGTGTACATGAGTGTTATACACTTACCAAGGTCAAGAATGTACTGGTCCAGTGAATGTCGAGTAGCGCAGGTGGCTGATGTGATGTCCCGAGACAGATGGGAAGAAATTCATTCATTTCAATGACAACAGCAACATAGCAGATGACAATGAGGATAGGCTTTTCAAAATCAGGCCAATTGTTGATTCACTTCTCCAAAAATGTCAGGGTCTCCCTCAAGATCAAATGTTGTCTCTTGATGAACAAATGGTCCCTTTCAAAGGTAGATCTGGTCTAAAGCAATATATCCCCAAGAAGCCACACAAATGGGGATACAAAATATTTGTGCTTTGTGATACAAAAGGCCTGGTGCATTCATTCGACATATTCACAGGGAAAATTGTTCCTGTACCTGGAGAACCTGACATTGGTGCAAGTGGAAACATTGTCCTACAGCTTGCACAAGTCATTCGTGGTGCTGTCAATCACCTATTGTATTTTGACAACTGGTTTTCTTCCTTGGATTTGTTTGCTGCTCTTGCGAACAAGGTGAGAAGGAAGACAGGGAGGCGAGAGGTTTGGGTAGTGAGATGGGTGAGGGAGGGTTATGTGTGGGAGAGGTTGGGGAGAAGGAGTTGTGAATGTCATTGACCTTCTTGTGAAAGAAGGATACAAAGTCATCCGTGGGTAGAGAGGAGGGGGGTGGGGGAAGAGGAGGGATCAGGAAAATATAGAGAACAGTTTACGTGCGTTAAATGATATTGTACATGCTGCACTGCACTGTAGAAAATGAAATATAATTGAAGCCTTGAGCCTGAATGACTCATAGGTTCAGAGCTTACCCCAATTCCTTTGGCAACCAGTCATTATCGAAAAAGCCATATCTTCTCATGCTGGATGCTAAATGGGAAACACACAGGTACCATTTTATTAGTGTGACCCTAATTGGTGAAGGAAACCATGACCTCTCTGGGGCAGATACTGAGCACAAGATCACTGGACTGACAGAAGGGGTAAAGTTAAAAGTGTGGATGCAACAATTAAAACAAGAATAGCACACATGCCTATAAAGGCTATACACAGACACCGCTGCCAGCTGCAATGCTTGCTCATGAAATAGGTTCCAGACAAATAAATGATGAATGTAAGACAAAAAAGCAGGAAGGATTCTTGTCATGTCATGACAGTGTTTTCCACCATACATGGCTTCACTCATTAAATAGATTCCAGAAAAAAATGATGTTTTATGTAACCATAAGAGCTGAAAAAGCAGGGGAAATTCAATTAAGAGTACTTGACATACAGTATGTCATGACAGTGCTTACCACCATACATGGGTTCACTTCAGACAAAATGTGTTCACCACTCAGCAGGTCAGTGGAGTGGGTTACTGAGGATTTGAACATTGAGCAAAAAAATGATCTCTGGCACATATACAAGACACAAAATGTCTGCTCATTTGACATGCGGACCACTGAGAGATCATGCCCCTTAAAATGGCTTTAACATAGAAACCACCTGCTATTTTTCTTTAGGAACAAATGATTTCCATTGATTTTACACTAGGGATATTGCCTTAAAGGTGCCATAGGTAAATATCTTCAGTGAGAGAAGTTCACTATGTTTCGAGGTACAAACACTTCTTTTAACAGTGCAGTATCGACTGAAATAATTGTTGCCAAGACATTAGTTTGTTTCTCGCTGCCTTTTACTCAGTGTTCTCTATTTGCATTTCTTCATCACAGGTCATGACTAAATACAAGCTCATGACTCTTCACTCTATAAATCATATTGCCTGTAGCTGCATTAAAAGAGTACATGCAAAGCAAAACCTTTTTCCAATTTGCTGTCAAAATGGAATGTTAAATATTTGTAATTACATTTTCAATTAATTTAATAATATCATTAATAATTTAAACTACTTCTGCTCTTGTGAACCAATGAAGGATAACAGAAAAGCTGTTTTTGTCAAATTTACGAAATATGCCTCATTAGATATGAGCATTAATGGATTATAAGTAGCACACAGCACTTTTTAACTCTTTGTAAAAATGTATTTGTCACGTCATAGACACTCAAAGAAAAAAAAAATTGAGACTTTTTTGTGAATACATTCTATGAAAAAGTGCTTGCAAAGCTTATATTCTTTATGGTGTCATATAAGAAAGCCACAAGTAATCTTCTAAAGCTGTACATTACAGGGCTTAGCTGGCAGTTATCTGGCTATATAAATGTTAATGTGCATTTCATTAAACTAATTCCCCCAACACATGAATCAGAACGCAGGGATTACATCATTCTGAAAAAAATAAGCGTCCATCATATTGATTAAGATGAGGTGTATTTAAGTGGTATTGATCATTTATAATGGAAACTGCAAGAAGACAAATTCACATTGACCATCCTAATGTCACCTTTCATAAATTGAGAAAAAATAAGAGGCCAGTGCCAAGATACATAGTTGATTAAAATACAGCATTATATGCCAGTTTGGTTGAGAAAGCTCTTAGTGTCACAAAACATTGGCCAACATCTTCCACAGAGAACAGCACTTGCTGCCAATATCTAATTATGACTATTTGTCCCCAGGTAACTGAGTAGATTGGCACAAATGAAAATGCCAGCAAGGAAAGTGATTCTATAAGAGGATGTAATGAAACGTTGGGATAAATACCCTGTATATGGTTGAAGAGATTCAATTATTTTGGCCCTTCCTAGGAATCCCCATCTCCATTATTACATTGTACAAATCTCACAATAATTTGGTAAATGATATAATATGATGACTCCTTTCCAGGAAGTCTAACTATTCGGTGACGTTAAAGAAACTAAATTGTGCATCAATTTTATCAATCTTGGTGATGAGTCAAATTAAAGATTAACATCAGGCTTCAAGGAAGCTGAAGACACGGAGCTCTCTCTCTCTGCCCGCTTGCTTAAGAGTCGCTGACTCATCCCTCCTTACTTTTTTCAAGGCCATATACCTGCCACATCCTGTCTATTTTCAGAACATGTAGGATGGGATCTCAGTTGTATTGTAATTTAATAAATATATAACTATATATTTTTAAATGGGATAAGCATTCATGGGGCTACTGAAATAATGAATCTACTAAAAGGTTTCTCTGTATCTTCCAAGAGCAAATGTATTACATAGTAACACGATATGCCAGTTTTGACAGTTTAATTGAATCACCGTTTAGACTTACATTTCTAGTTAAGCATGCTAGCATTAATGGACTACAGACTGTGGGTTGTCAGAGAATAACCACAAATTCTTTTGTTCATCAAATTCTAACAATGTTTTTAAAAAGTCAATATTTGTAATATGTCATATTATTTTATTTAAAAAAACATCTACAAATCAAAATAATTTACTACGCCACAAAATATAGTCCCTTGAGGGGGTAAGGTTTGTTTATGTTCTAGCTAGCTAGCTAGCTCACTGGCATGTATGTTTGTGTTCCCCAACATGTAGCTAGCTAGCTTCATGGTTTCCTGATGCTTTCATAAAATAACAAAATCATTGTTTTATTCGTTGAGCTAGTATGACGTGGACCATGAGTCTTTTTCATGAGTCTACGACTATGACATAAACTAGTTATGACAAAGTTTCTTCAAACTGAGATTAGAAATCTGTGAACATAACTTTCAGACATCCTATAGCTAGCTAGCTAATTAACTAGCCCGAAAGTAACTATAAGGTAGGTGTAACTTGATAGCTAAGCAGCTGTCTAACAATGGCCTTTTAATGTGTCCCTTATGAGCAAGTCAGTTCGCTAACGTTTATCAAAAATAGTTGTACATAGCCTACTGCTTTTCTGTTTTTGTTTGATTATGTTTCCTCTAATAACTGGCGCCAAAACCTAGGCCTACCGGTAACCTACTACCTTACTTCACTACTCAAAAATCATATTGAGTTGAAAATAAATCTCGTAAAACTTTTGAATTTTCTTTTCACTAAAAAACATTCTTTTATAACCTAGGTGGCTAACCCTTGGGGTTGTATTGTCATTCACTAGTGATGTGAAAAGTTCCGAACATAGACGTTTGACACAATATCTTTCTTCATGACAATCTTCAGATCACATAGTGATGCGTCAGCTAATAGAAGATGATGTATTGTAGATGTACAGTGTAAATTCATCCCCAAAATAAGGAAAAATAGGATGAAAAAACAGTCTCCGCAGTGGATGACTAAATCTTTACAGGAGATTTTGAGGCAAATGAAACGACTGTACAGAGTATATAAAAAGGATAACTCAGAGAGAAACATGTTAGATTATGGTAATATGCGGGCTAAGGCTAAAAAGGAAATAAGATCAGCTAAAAGGCGGTTTGAAATTAAAATTTCCCAAGATGCAAAAAGTAATCCTAAGACGTTTTTTCAATATTGTAGTAGAAAAAGGAAAGTTAAGGATGAGGTTAAGTGCATTAAGAATAAGGAAGGAACTTTGGTTTATAATAATAAGGATATTGCTAACACACTAAACAGTTAAACTCAAAAGCAAGTGGATGCCCTGTGCACAGCTCTGTCAGTCATTGGTGCAGGTGATGGCAGGAAAAACGTAGATAAAAATACAAGATTCACCGCGACACAAGGCTGAAAAAATTCCTTATACTTTATTAAGCTAAAAACGAACTCGTTCGTTCGAAGTTCGTTTTTAGCTTAATAAAGTATAAGGAATTTTTTCACACTAAACAGTTACTTTGTTGAGAGCTTTACTAGAGAAGAGGTTATAAATATGCCTAAATGTATAGACAAGGTACAAAATGTTTTGGAGGACTTTGAGATAAGGGACGTAGAAGTACTACAAAAACTACAAAAACTTAAGACAAATAAGGCAGCAGGCCCGGATGACATATATCCCAGAGTACTCAAAGAACTTGGGGAAATTATATATAAACCATTGACAGATATTTTCATTCAATCCATAATCACTGGAGAAATACCAGATGACTGGAAGCAGGGTAGTATAATTCCAATATATAAGAAGGGGGGCCGTACTGACCCAGGGAACTATAGGCCTGTCAGTTTAACTTGCATCGCATGTAAAATGCTGGAATGTATTATTAAGGATAAGTTGGAATCATTCTTGAAAAATATTAGTATTTTAAGGGAGAGCCAACATGGATTTCTCAAAGGGAGGTCATGCCTAACAAACCTCCTGGACTTTTTCAAAGAGGCTACAAAGTGTGTTGACCTGAACCAGGCTTATGATATTATATATTTGGACTTTCAGAAAGCATTTGACAAGGTATCAGAGTGGGTTCATAATTGGCTGCAAGGGCGAATACAAAGAGTAACAGTAGGTGGGGCCGTACCTCACCTCGGTGCTGTGGGCAGTGGTGTCCTGCAGGGATCGGTGCTGGGCCCTCTGCTCTTCCTTATTTACATGAATGATCTTGACATGGACGTTAGTAGCCATCCATCCATCCATCCATTATCTAAGCCGCTTATTCCTGGTCAGGGTCGCGGGGGGGTGCTGGAGCCTATCCCAGCATGCGTTCCGGGCGAGAGGCAGGAATACACCCTGGACAGGTCGCCAATCCATCGCAGGGCACACACACCATTCACTCACACACTCATACCTACGGGCAATTTAGACTCTCCAATTAGCCTAACGTGCATGTCTTTGGACTGTGGGAAGAAACCGGAGTACCCGGAGGAAACCCACGCGGACACGGGGAGAACATGCAAACTCCGCACAGAAAGGCCCCCGGCCTGGATTCGAACCCGAGACCTTCTTGCTGTGAGGCGACAGTGCTATCCACTGCACCACCGTGCTGCCTGACGTTAGTAGCAAAATAGTTAAATTTGCAGATGATACTAAACTTGGGGGTTTGGCAAACAGTTTGAAATCGACTAAAGTAATCCAAGATGACTTAAACAAAATCCAAAATTGGGCAGATACATGGCAGATGACATTCAATATTGCTAAATGTAAAGTTATGCATGTGGGAAACAAAAACATTAGACAGGAGTATTTTATGGGAGGAGAAAAGTTAGTAGGTGTTCAATTTGAAAAGGACTTAGGAATTGTAGTTTATCAAAGCCTATCTGCATCAAAGCAATGTGCTACAGCAGTGAAAAAAGCCAAAAGGATGCTGGGATACATAGCAAAAAGTATTGAGTATAAATCAAAGGAGGTTATATTAATGTTATATAATGCCTTTGTCAGACCCCACTTAGAATAATGTGTGCAGTTCTGGGCACCACACTACAAGAAAGATATAGAAGCTCTTGAAAAAGTCCAAAGAAGGGCAACTAAACTGATACCTGGTATGAAAGGTAAAAGTTATGATGATAGACTTAAGGCACTCAATCTATTTCAATTTAGCAAACGGAGACTTAGGGGGGATTTGATTGAGGTTTTTAAATTCCTAAAAGGGATTAACAAAGTAAAATACCAAAGATTTTTTAAGATAAGTGGGGTCAGCAGAACAAGAGGCCACAGGTGGAAATTAGTTAAAGGCAAATTCCGCACAGATATTAGGAAGTTTTTCTTTACACAGAGAGTTGTCAATGCCTGGAACAGCTTGCTGGGTCAGGTAGTGGAGGCAGAAAAGCTTGGGCTGTTCTAGTCCAGGCTAGATGTAGTACTAGACACTCTTTTAAATTAGGACATGATTAGCCTAGATGGGCCGAACGGCCCGTTCTCATCATTATGTATTCTTATGTTCTTATGATTTAGAGCGGGAGCTGGAATTCAGTGGGTCGGCTTTCAGTTGTTTATATTTTGAAACCAGATAGATGCCGTTGTGGAACCATTCACCCGGAGCTGTTTGATATACAGTAGGTTATAACGAAAAAATATATAAAGACAGCTCACGGCGAGCATTGATTTGGCACACTTATCAGTGTGTGCACCAGTCTATCAGTTTAGTAACAAAGTATGTGCATTTATTTACATCACAAAGAACATAAGGCTAGCTAGCTGTAGGATATAACAGGTTAGCAAAAATACTAATATACCTCACTAAAGGCTGGCTAGATGCAACATCTTCCATATGAAGCATAACCAGCTATGTAACTTTAGCTAGCTACCTAGGTAGCCAATCACGAACACACTTACATCAAACCAACAAAACATACCTATTAATTTCAGCGTGAACAGGACCAGGCCGTTTTGCGCTGAGGACAGGTCCCACTTCCTGTCCAATCTCAACTCCTATAGAGCAGGGGTTCCCAAACTTCTTTGCCTGTGCCCCCCTTTAAACATTTGGGCCACGCTCACGCCCCCCCGACACACATATGCGAGCGCACGCACACACACACCTACATAGTTCTTGATATTTGTCACGACTCGGTCAATGACCAAGCATTTCCCCTAGGCGCCAATCAGGAGGAGTAAAAGACACGCCAAGAATGCACCTAGCTAATCAAGGTCATTATGGACAGCTGTGATCATTTACCGGGAGGACATTTAACGGTTGAATTTCTCTGTTCGTTGCTTGGACATTGTCTTGCTTTGCTTAGACGTACTTGCGACTTAGTGCTATTGCCTCCGCAAAATATGTTGTTTGTTTGTTTGTTTGTTTGTTTGCTTGCTTGCGTGCTTGTTTGTTTTGTAGATTTCCAGTGTTTAGTTTTGTCCATGTTTTGTATTAGTTTTTGTATTTTCGAATTAGCTAGTTTTGTTTTCCTATTCGTTTGTTATTTTGGTTTGTTTTGTTAGTTCTGTTACATGTTTTAGCAGACACGGTTTTACTTTCGTTTTCCTGCCCGCGTTAAGATTAATAAATATCTTTAACACATCTACGGATCATTTGATGTGGAAGAATTTTCATTTGATGTTGATGGGTTTTCAGTTGAAGGAGTTTCGGGTGCTTGCTTATCCATATTATCTGCTGTTTTTCCATCTTTTTTGCGAATTAACCACCAGTCCATGTTAACAGCAACTTTCTTGCTAAATTGGCGAAAATGTAGCGAAAAAAATAAATAAAGGAAGATAAATGCCTAATTCAAAGTAGTTTTTTTTTTGTAAATGGTAGGCTATGTAATGGTAATGGTAATGTTGGTAGTTTTCTTTGGTTTTAGTAAATACATTTTCCAATCTCGCGCCCCCCTGAAAATACGTTCACGCCCCCTCGAGGTGGCGCGCCCCCCACTTTGGGAACCCCTGCGAGTGTGCCCGAAGCACTGCTGGGTCCTAATGCTCATCCGGCATCATATCACAAAGAAATTGGAGGGAAATATTTCCTAGGATGTAATCGTATTGACTTTGGAGAAACATATTTATTATTTTCCGCTGCTGTAGTGGCGAGCTTAACCGTGGCGTGGCATTGTGGTACGTTTGTAAGCTGTGTTCCGGGCTGCGGTGATGACGAGTGTGGTGGTGGTAAGAGTATCCAGGCCCAGGACGCAGGCGTGAATTATGACTGGTTTGGTGTGACATACTTGTGTATGTCCTTAGAGCATGGCAGGAGATAGCAGTTGGCCCGTTTTTAATCTAGCGAACAAACTACTGTTTAGTTCAAATAAGTTCATAGTGTCTATATTTACTTAGATCATAGTTTTCTTCTATATCAGACACAAGTTATATTTTCCTACCTGACATGTTTCGACGGCAATACTTCCGTCTTCATCAGAGGGGTCACTGGATGGTATGTGACGTGTCTTAAGCAGCTGATGTTATTTATAGAGGCGTGATCGTCCTGTCAGATTTGACAGGACGACCACGCCCCCCGCTGTCATTTCGCCGTTTGAGAATGCTGCTCCAGGTGGTGGAAAGCATGTATGCCCCCTCGTCCTGGTTCATCGTCGTTTGCGCTCGCTTTCTAATTTCCACTGCCTCCATAATCCAGCGCTGATGTTTGTTGTCCTGGGTGCGGATGACTGTTTGTCATAGTAGTGTAGTTTACAATGACACTGTATGCAAAGGTCATATTGTTCTCCAAAATTACGAGAACATGTATCACCAGTACATTGTGCAATGCTACCATTATATGTTGTACAACAATGAATAGGAACTTGCCTTAGGTAATTAGTTATACACAAACTGGCTAGTTCAAGACAAAATTACCCACCAAAACCGCAAAATTCAGAAATGCAACTATATTTAGACATCTGATTGGTTGAATTAAATGCAAAGCTCTTGGTCAATTCTGGAAAATGCAGAGCAGTGCACATGTCCTCCAAAGTACATGCTGCCAGCCATTGCTACTTTTCACTCTGCAGTCCACTGTCTCAGCTTCGCTGCCTGTGCAATCATGCTACAGATGCAGTCATACCAGATGAGACAGAAGTTTCTCTTTCAGTTATATCTGGCAACCATCTGGGCTAGGAGGCGCATACCCTAACCACGAAGCTACACTGTCGCCCAGTCACACAGAACTTACATTCCCTGTTTTTCACTCGAAGGTTCTGCCATCCAGTTCTCTCTTTATTTGACACCATGTGAATCCCCAGGGAAGACTATGCACTCTTCCCTTTGAAGTCTTCTGCCAGACTCCTGTCAGGAGATCAGCAAAATACCACCATGCTTCACGTAACGAGAGAGCTGACCCTACTTGACCCCACTGTATTTCTTGATTCGCTGACTGACAGCTTCTGGTGCTGTGAGGAACCTTCATGAGGGCACTTTGGTTGCCAAGTGATATGAAGTACACCATTCAAGACCACACAGATGTAACTGAGGTGAGATTAATTGAGCATAATTGTGATCAATATTTTCTGTTCCACTTCACAGTTTACAAATTATAACCTGGGAGTCAATTTTCTATTTTGCCAAGGTGGTCATTTCTGGACAGTGTTCTACAGATTGGTGAGTTGTGCATGCAAAAGAGAATAAAAAAGTTTGTATGTCAAGATTTAATTTCATGGATGTGACAAAAAAAAATCAGTATTAACTCTGTTTTTCTCTTTTTTTTCCATCAAAGGGACACCCTGATATTGTTTTGTTTCAATGGATTTGCGGCAAAACATAGAGAGAATCTATGATGGAATTAGAAATATGAACTGTCTGTTCTCAGAGTAATACAAACAAATAACTATTCCTGGGGGCAAGACTAATACCAATCTAACTTTCAAACCAATCCTACAGAACTTTTTAGGTAGTAGGATGTTAGGCTATACTATAAAAATGTGTTGAAATAACAAAATAACAAGTTCTACTCCTGTTCAAAAATAAACAAAATAATTTTAATTTTATAGAGACAGAAATTTGAAAAACAAACATGTAAGCAATGCAATGGTTTTTGACCATGATGAGAAACTGATGAGAACTAACTTGAAACCACTCATACTCTTTTAATAGGTGAAAATTGAAACAGCATGTTTCATAATTTATGGTTAAATATAATCATTTTACAAATTTTGTCCAAATGTGCTTAGTGGAAGCATGTCATAATATTTTGTCTAGACATTTCAGTTATCTAGCGACTTAAGTTTCCTCCTACTGTTTATGACAGATTTTGCTACAACTTGAAATTATGATTATGAAGTACAAAACCATACTATACCAGTTATCTTTTTTTTAAATGATATGATATACATGCAATATGACATAATACATTAGTTTAAGTAACAAAGTCAAACATGCTGTAAAGGCTATACATAACATTCAAAACATTTGGAGAAGTAATTGATTTTATATCTAATAAAAGATAAATGTATACCTTGATGGCCGATTTTCTGTGAAAATACTATAAATGTTTCAGAAATCTTGTTCATTTCAGACAACTGTTGGAAGCAGAGGAAGTCTCAACAGCATGCATGCACATACTCTCGAGGGAAATCCCAGAAGAGAAGGGCTCGTATTTCATGTGTCACAAAATATTTGTTGTGAGTAAGAAAATTGAGCATAATGGCTGTATCACTCCCTTTCTTCTCTCACTGCTTCTCTCACTGTACCTGGGAGATATCTCCCACCCCTAAATTTTGATAAAGTGTTGCGTGAAATACGAGCCCTTGTGTACTAGATGAATAAATTAAGTATAACACACTGTATTTACAGTTATATACACAATTATGGGTAACATCTGCCTGTAAATATGATTACATTGCCTTCCAGTGAAAAAAGCCTGCCCAGTGGTGAGTGCATTGTTTGAAGTAGACCAACATAGTTACAGTACGGTAGCAGGTATCAAAGCATTGTGCATTTGAAGACTTGTCAGTATAGTGTAGCGCAACCAATGGTGTGGGATTTCCACTCTGCCAATAATCGATAACTTAATCAATGAACAACTGCAAAATGGAGACAGTTCAAAAGCAAAACAAGATTTATTCATTACAGCGGAGGTTTCAGCGGAAGGAAATGCTCCTGTGGCAGGGAAATTCGGCTTGCAACAATTGTCACTGAAAATACAACAATGTCCACAAACTTTCGTTCTCGTTGTTGTGCTGTCCGTGATCCAATTCCATTGTCTTTGTCTGTTCTGGGGTAAATCCTTTGTCATCGTCATCGCCAATCCGTTGTCGTTTTATCCAAAAAGAATCTGTCCGATTGTCACAAATAATAATCCCAAACAAAAACTTTCAAAAGAACAAAGTGGTGTTAATTCAACACGCGGTCTTTTCTCCCAAACAAAACAATTTCTCTCTTTCTCTCACCCACACAATCTCGTACCTACTCCCAACCCCGCACCTGTGTGAAAGCACACCTTTTAACAATTCGTAATTGCGCTTATGCACTTCAGCTGGGGAATTAGTCCCGGGGTTCCCAACTCTGCGCGGGGGTGGAGCCAGTGGGCGGAGAGGTATTTCCCCTCCACAATGATGCCATAGCACGCGCCTACTCGGGCGCTACACACCCTCCCCCTCAGCTCCAACCCGGAGGGGGGAGCGGCCTGGCACCACAGGGCTTCTCTCCACGAGAGGGCATCTGCATTACCATGGTTGACGCCGGACCTGTGGAGCACATCAAAATTAAAAGGTTGCAAGGAGAGAAACCAGCGGGTCACTCTCGTGTTACTCTCGCGATTCCTTGACATCCAAACCAGCGGGGCATGATCTGTTACTAATGTGAATTTCCTCCTAATAGATAATAACGGAGTGTCTCCAGTGCCCATTTGATAGTGAGGCACTCTTTTTCCACCGTCGAGTACCTCGTCTCTCTCGGTAGAAGCTTACGGCTTATGTACATCACGGGGTGTTCCTCACCCCCCTGTACTTGAGACAGGACCGCCCCGATTCCAGTCTCCGATGCATCCGTCTGGACCAGCAGGGGTTTTTGGAAGTTCGGAGTGACCAGCACCGGTCCGGTGGGGATAAATCGCCTGTAATAACTGGCCAGCCCGATGAACGTACGCACCTGTTTCTGTGTCGTGGGGCGGGGCCAATTCCGGATTGATTCAATTTTGGCCGCTTGGGGCTTGACCAACCCTCGGCCAGTGGTGTAGCCCAGGTACTCTGCCTCCTGTAGCCCCAGGTGGCACTTCCGGGGGTTTTCTGTCAGCCCTACCCCTCTTAGGGCATGCAGCACCTCTTGCATCTGTCTGAGATGGGTCCCCCAGTCTTCTCCATGGATGACGATGTCATCCAGGTACGCGGCAGCATACTGTTGATGGGGACGCAGTACTTGATCCATCATCCGCTGGAAGGTGGGAGGCGCCCCGTGCAACCCGAATGGCAGTTTCCGGTATTGATACAGGCCATCCGGGGTAGCGAACTCCGTCTTCTCCCTAGACTCCCGTGTCAGGGGCACCTGCCAGTAACCCGTTGTCAGGTCCAGCATGCTGATGTACCTGGCTGTCCCGAGCCGCTCGATCAGCTCATCTACCCTAGGCATGGGGTATGCATCAAATTTTGAGACCTCATTCAGTTTTCTAAAATCGTTACAGAACCTGATTGTTCCATCAGGCTTGGGGACCAGGACTATGGCACTGCACCACTCACTATGGGACTCCTCTATGATCCCGGCCGCCAACATCGCCTGCACTTCATGGCGCACCGCTTCACGCCGTGCCTCTGGAATGCGGTACGGCCGCTGTGTTACCTTGACTCCTGGGGGAGTGACGATGTGGTGTTCAATGACGTCAGTCTCCCCTGGGACTACCGAGAAGACATCTCGATGGTGGCCCACCAGTTCCCGTAGTTCCTGTTGTTGAGCCATGCTCAGTTGCTCCCCTAGCGGAACCTCATCCAACTGGCTGGCTGTAAAACACGGCTGCGGTTCACCCTCTGGGACCTGGTCACTGACATGCCACTGTTTCAACAGATTAATGTGGTACAGCTGCGTTTTCTTGTGACGGACTGGTTGACTTACCCTATAATTAACCTCGCCCACTTTCTCTAGGACCTCGTACGGTCCTTTCCAGCGGGCGAGGAATTTGCACTCGGATGTGGGGATCAGCACCAGTACCTGATCCCCGGGCTGAAATTCACGGAGCCGCGCCCCGCAATTGTAGACGCACTGCTGCGCCTCCTGTGCCTCCTTCATATGCTCGCGGACGATGGGCCACAGGGTGGCCATCCGCCTCTCATCTCGGTCATGTGTTCCACTACAGTTCGGTGGGGGACGGCTGGGCCTCCCAGGCTTCTTTAGCCAGGTCCAGCATGCCCAGGACTATGGCACTGCACCACTCACTATGGGACTCCTCTATGATCCCGGCCGCCAACATCGCCTGCACTTCATGGCGCACCGCTTCACGCCGTGCCTCTGGAATGCGGTACGGCCGCTGTGTTACCTTGACTCCTGGGGGAGTGACGATGTGGTGTTCAATGACGTCAGTCTCCCCCGGGACTACCGATAAGACATCTCGATGGCGGCCCACCAGTTCCCGTAGTTCCTGTTGTTGAGCCATGCTCAGTTGCTACCCTAGCGGAACCTCATCCAACTGGCTGGCTGTAAAACACGGCTGCGGTTCACCCTCTGGGACCTGGTCACTGACATGCCACTGTTTCAACAGATTAATGTGGTACAGCTGCGTTTTCTTGCGACGGTCTGGTTGACTTACCCTATAATTAACCTCGCCCACTTTCTCTAGGACCTCGTACGGTCCTTTCCAGCGGGCGAGGAATTTGCACTCGGATGTGGGGATCAGCACCAGTACCTGATCCCCGGGCTGAAATATATATAGCACCTCGAAGGGGGAGAAGCCTGTAGAAGCCTGTGGTACCTCTCGGACCAAGAACCAATTTCGGCCATCCGCCTCCATCACCTTCCGCAACATAGTCTTCAGGGTTTGGTTGAACCTTTCAACAAGACCATCAGTCTGAGGGTGGTACACGGACATACATATTTGCCTGATCTCTAGTAATTGGCATAGGTTGCGCATTACCTTGCTCATAAAGGGAGTGCCCTAGTCTGTCAGGATCTCGTCCGATATGCCGACCCGGGAGAACAGCAGCATCAGTTCTCGTGCGATGCCCTTGGTAGCCATCATGCGCAGGGGAATGGCTTCAGGGTACCGTGTTGCATAGTCCAAGATGACCAGGATGTATTGGAACCCCTTGCTGCTTTTTGGGAGGGGCCCGACGAGATCTAACGCGATCCTGCTAAAAGGAACAGAAATGATGGGCAAAGGGATTAAAGGGCTCTTGTACTTGGGCTTGGGTGACACCCTCTGGCACTCCCGGCACTCTTGGCAGAATTTCTCGACCGCACATTTTATCCCAGGCCAATAGAAGCGTGCCTTGATCCTTTCGGAGGTCTTCTCAACCCCCAAGTGTGCCCCAGCACGTGCGCATGCGCAAACTGTAAAACAGCATTTACCATAGAGTGTGGTACTAACAGCACGCCCTTCACTCATGACTACCTGGTATAAGAGTCTCTTTTTAATGGCAAAATGAAGGTAAGTTTTGTTGCTTACCCCCTCCATGAGCATCCCGTCGACCACCGTGACATGTTGGAAGGCAACATTTGTAGATGACAAACCGTTCCATTGGCATTAGGGCGGCTGGTTCTGTGGTCATCCAGTTCTTGACCAAGCGGATCAGGTCGTGCATCTGGGCTCGGGGCGATAAGGTGGCGTCGAATGTCCAATTGTGCTCTCGCCCACACACTCTCGCCCACACAATCTCATGCCTACTCCCAACCCCGCACCTGTGTGAAAGCACACCTTTGAACAATTGGTAATTGCGTTTATGCACTTCAGCTGGGGAATTAGTCCCGGGGTTCCCAACTTTGCACGGGGGTGGAGCCAGCGGGCGGAGAGGTATTTCCCCTCCACAATGACGCCATAGCACGTGCCTACTCGGGCGCTACAATAGGTCAAGACAATGTTCGTGTGAATTTCCCATCTATTTTGCAAATTTAAAAAAAGACACTTGTCTAAGTCTATCATTATTCATAGATTTCTGACCTGGGTTTTAATGTGAGAAAGAAAACTAATTTTAGACATAGATTTTTGAATGAGCAATATTGTTCCCATTTGTCCTGTGCTGTCCATTTTTACATACTATTTATTACACTCATATTCTGTAATTTTATTCATTAAAAAATAAATGGTGTATCATATATAACAGCATTATGTATGCCTCTCAGTGATCCTGAAACATGATAATCAGGAGTGTCCATTTATGTCACACTACTGGCTGTCCTAAAGGCATGGCAATTATGTGACTATTTAACACTGTGAATCATAAAATATAAGTCTGCCTCAGCTTAGGCTTCTTTGTTTGAGCTTTACAAGTTTGCAATATAAATTTAATCTGGATGTGAATTAGATTTTTGGAAACCGTATAACAAAGCTGGAATCAATCCATTGATCAATGGTATAGAGTAATCAAATAATAAGACAACACAGAAGTAAATAAATAAAAATTGTATTTGTCTTATTCTGTCACGTTGCTGCATTTACTTATTCTGTCACTTTGCTGCATTTACTTTTTCTCACAATTAGATATGAGATGAGAAACATTCAATCAAATAAATATTTTGTTCCATCTCGCAAACATACTCCAATGCATCCTGACACATTTGCTGTCAAAGTACAGTACATCAAATAGCCCAAATTGCAAATCAAATCAACTGTGCAAGTGTAAATGGCATTTAAAAATGATTCATCATCCAATTATTTTAAGCAATTTACTTATCAAGGTCCAAGTTAACCAAAACATGACAAAGTCCACATTTAGTCTTACTTGGTTTCTCTAGCCACTAGAAAACACTGGATGTGTCCTGTCAATCAAGCTCCCCCCTCGGTTCTGTGGCTGTGTTTTAAAAAAAACTTGCGCTGTGATGTGATGTGATGTGACCTTGTGTGATGAGTTGCAAAAAACATTTGTCCACAGGTCAAACATTTCTTTAGCATATAGTGGGCAGGCCAAATCATTACAATACCCCACACACTGAAATTTTACTTTATGTGCCATTAAAACCAAGCCAAAGCGACTTACAGTAGTGAATGTATACATTTTTCAGTATGTGGCCCCAGTGGGATTTGAACCCACAACCTAAGCGTTGCCAACACTGTGCTCTACCAACTGAACCACACAGAGCCACGTACATTTATAACAGTTACAAGACATCGAGGATATTTGTTAGTGAAACCTGTTGGCAGTTTGGCAACAGGTTGGAGGGCAATGAAACAAGGGTGAAATAAATCTTAGGCGGTTTAACACAAATTAATAATGAACCTCTTCCACTCCACTCTTCCACGTTATTAGTTAATAGTTATCAACAGCTATAGAATTGGTAGATGCATGTTTCTGTTTTTTTGGCTCGTGGCTTGAATTAAAATATGTTTTTTTTGTGTCAAAACATACATAAAATATGCCTGTTAGAGATGACTAGGCGCATATCAATCAAATGTCAAACCAGCCCTTTCAGACCAAACAGCTTTAAAAACCTGAATCTTCAATACAAATGATAGCCTACTGCCGATGCCTACAACACTGCGGATGCTGCTTTGTTACAGTATTTTTCTGTACACAGAACACATGTTGAACACATTTTTGTAAACTATTGGAACATTTTTCCAAACTGTTAACACAAAATTCTAAACAAGAGACTACATTTTTAAAAGCTCGTCAGATAGTATGTTGTGTTAAGTGTTTTGAAAATCTCAAAGTTTCACGATCTACATAGAATACATTTTTTGGTTTCTCTACCATGTTCTGTTTTCAAATGGTTCTTAAAGCATTTTATTGGTCAAATTCACTGTTTTTGCCATGTCCCCCTACTGCAGTTTTGACATTCAGCTGATTACATTAAGCTGAATAATCAAATATTTTATTTTTCCGTTGTGTTGAGAGAAAATCAATAAAGAGATATTTAAATAAATATTTAAGTATTAATGAGTATTCATGATTTATATAGTTGTTTTTACACAAAATATGGTTGTTTTGTGTCACTAGCACCGGAATTAGCTATTTGCTAAGCAATGAAGTTATTTTTATCAAAATACACTTGGTCACCAAGGAAACATGGAGTTCAAGTAGAGCACATGGGGAACAAGGAGGGAGTTTCCAATATTGATGTCCCAAAAATCAAGGTAGATGTCATCTCTCAAGTGGGAGTTTTTATACTTTGTCATTACCACAACATCTATAATCTACCTATAATTTTGGTGAAATTTTGAATTTATTCCAGATAATGTGTAATTTTGCATGCATACAATGACAGCTGTTCAAGGGCACATAGTAGGCCTTAATTTAAGCCTTTTCCCCAAAAAATAGTCAAAAATGTAATTACCGCAGCCTGTAATTTCCACCAAATTTTGGGCTGTGATGGTAAAAACAATACGCTATTAAGTATATTATATTATATTATTATTTTAACTGTATTATAATTCAGTTAAAATTCAGGAATTGTTTATCTGTACCAACAAATTCTGTTGATCTGTGCCAACAAATTTGATGTTGACATCTACCACTGAATTCTGTACATCTAGCTAATTGTCATGACCACTGCTTACTTGCTCGACACTATATACCCCTGCTTACTCCATTTAATAAAAAAAAATAAAAAAATTACTAACCTTTTCCTTCCCAGTGTAGCAGGTAGGGTACGCAGCTGCCTACAATGATGTCTATCGCTGTATTACTGCACTGATATCTTGCGCGAACTATGATTGTTCCTACCATTTATTTATGCACATCTTGTAAGTCGCTCTGGATAAGAGCGTCTGCTAAATGCTTAAAATGTAAAATGTAAAAATGACAATATGCCTGCACTGAAGACACTAAAGGGATATTAAAAAAGAATAATGTACTAAAGCCCCCTTTATAAATGCTGTATTTGACGTGAATGTAGCATCAGAGATACAATGTAGCATTAGCTAGTGCTGGATGGCATGACATGACACAGAATATAATGGGAATCTTTTAAAATAATATTTCATTATAAAAACAGGAAGCAGTTTAGAGCAAGAATTTATTTTTAGGCTGGCAAAATTGGCCCACGGGCTAGTAGTTGCCGATCCCTGCTCTAGGCCTACATTGTGCATGAGTGTAGCAAATTTCACATAATCTATTATTCATGTGGCTATAACAATATGCTATTGAATACAACATAATCATTTGGCAGAATAATGACAGAATTTGTATTTTTGGGTCCGGACTCAAGCAGACGTTGTCCTGTGCAATTATACACATTTTATCTGGTTGCATGAACTGACAGGTAGCACGTAACACAGGGAGTTCAGTGTAGCCATAGTTCTGAGAATAATGAGAATGTATACAACCGCTGTAAACATACAGCATACAAGTCAGTTTTGAAATGATTCTGAAAATGTCATTTGCATTTTAAGTCTAGTTGTAATTTGATGTGACAACATGTCCAGGTCTTCTTTGCAAGCTCAGATAACAAAAGAAGGAACTACATTTTCAGTAACATGGATACGTTCCTTTACATGTTCAGGTTGGCATCGGAGTAAAGATTGATTTTGTGTGGGTGTGTGTACATATCCCTCAACAAATTCTCTTCAATTGAATAAACCCATTGTATTTCCCTCTCTATCCAATCTCTCTGGAGCAGTTTAAAATATTGTCTCTTTCTTCATAATGCTTCATATTTCCCACTCGCGATGCTCTACTTTACTATTTATATATTCAGTTTCAAATTTGCTTAAAAAAGGCTCAATTCCAAAAGGTTTTACTCTACCACATCGTATTACAATTGGCTCAACAGCAGTCTATATGTTTCAGGAGAATCTTTCTTATATCTTTTTTTACTTTGCCAACTTCTGAAATTCTGACTAATATAAAATTGAAAATGACCAGTCTCCTCCTTCCAGCACCAATGTAGATGATATTTTCAAATACTATTCAAACTAATCCTCACAATTTCATACAAATCCATTTGCTAGTTTTTATTTTAAAAATGAGTGAAAATCATTAGCATTTTGTAAGACATATGTTTGCACTCTACCACTATATTTATACAGTGTTATACAGTTATTCATCAAATTAGAACACGTCAGACTTTTACATGGACCAGTGCACTGACAAAAAAATTGTGTACATGTAGACATTATATGTACGACGGTTTGTAGTAACATTTATATTTTTGGAAACAAGGCTTGTGTATTATTAAGGTACGCTCAAGTACAATAATGCTGGAAGCACACATATCCATTGTTAAGAGCCATTATTTAGAGTGAAAATAGCAGTGACCAGCAGCCCACTAAAGCTCTGTTGTGACAAGCACAGTACCTCCTTTTAATTATATTCACATTCCTACACAGTATTAGTGGCTCAAAAACAAATAGTTGTTGTTTGCAGCTACCTAAGTTAGGATAGGTTAGCTTAGGTAAGTTCGTGTAAAGGACAGAACTTTGTACTCTTCATTTATTATAGTTTTCTGTGTTTTGGGTTGTTCATATAGCAATGGTCAACATGCTTGCTAGATTAACTCGTTTGCTCTTTGTGCTAGTGGTGACAGACTGTAAATACCAATCGCTTAGCTAAGGTCAGTAAGGATAGCTAGCAAACTACACTCTAGCTTGCTACCTACTAGACACTTGGTTAACAGGCTACCTTGTCCGTTTGCCTGGACACGATAATATACATCGGCATGTTCGTCTACCTAGGAAACGTTAGCTAGCTAGCTATTCCCAACTGGTTTGACAGCTGGGGTTGGGTGCTAGTAGTTGTCTTTACGTTATAGTTAGCTAGCTAGCAGTATGTAGTCAAATATAGCTAGGTGGTGTCTTCCGTCATGTACACTACACACAAACGAATGTTTTTACTAACAAATTGCAAGCTTTGTATGTGCAATAACGGACTGTACAAGGATTAATGTTACTATACTATGACCAGCGATTCTATGTGTATTCTCTTCTATGTATGTGTAACCCCTTGAGTCTTGATTCACTAGCCACAGAGATCACACCCACACATAGGATCCTTGGGTTCAGATGAGTGCCCCACTTATTAGCTGGCAAACACGAAAACAATTCAGCTCCTGTACGTGAAATACAGTAGAATACAATCACAACTTTGTCTGGCAAATGTGTGGCAGCCATTTTCTCCAGGACAACTAAGCCATTACCTGGGACGACCTGGAAGCCTGCCCAATGGACTGCCTTGCTGAACTGCTGTGCCTTGCTGTGCCTGGCTGCAACAACCTACCAAGGGGCCAGCAGTTTGGCAGTGTACCCATCAGCAGCACCAAAACATAGCCAGGGCCGAGGACTGTACACTGGGACTGGTGTGGGACCCCAGCCATCACTGGTCTGATTGCCTGCTGAAAGACCAGGACTGGTTTGTGAGCTGTGAGCTGTGTAGGGACACGGGCACTATTGGAGAAACTTTCCAGCATCAATGTGTGTTCCTGTACATCCTGCTTTCCCTGACTAAGGAGGAGAAGAAGTTTCTTTGGCTGGGCTATGCACATCAACAAGGGTTGCCAAGCTACTTTCTGCTGCCGGCTTTGCTGAGGGTCTCTCTTCGCCTGTCTGCTGGCTTTCCTTCCCTTCATCGCCTGTGGCTGTTGGCCACAGTGATCAAGATAATTGGTGAAGGGCTTGAGTGAATTTCCCATTTTTTTCAGCTTTTACTAACCATTATCTCTCACTTTTGGGTTTAATACTGTATATAACAAGATCTACACTGTTAAGGCTACTGGATTGAGGGAATAGACCATCTTTCTTCAAACTTCACTATTCCGACACAGCCCTGTGACACAATACAGATTTTGTTTGTTTCTTGTAAAACTGGTACCCCTTAAAAATAAACATGTTACATTTACAAAGTAAAACAATGACAAAAATTACTTTCCAATACATAAACTAATGGAAAATTTTGCAAACACATAATCCTTTAGCAGGTAGGTATTTCTTTATTTGTTTTCTTTAATTCTTCCAAGATTTTGCTCTCTGAATTTTAATAGCCACTTAACTTTTGAGGTGTAATATAACAATAAATATCAATAATTAAAAAATATATATTAATTCTTGATTAAATTTACCAGTTAAGAACAAACTATGTCTGACAAAAAAATGTATTTTTGAATAATTTAATAACCACCTCTCTATTTTGGGGCTCCCTACCCCCCAAAAAATCCCATCCTCTTCCCTCTATTCCCCCAGTGAAACACTTATGAAACGTAAGCAGCACATAAGGCCCATTTTGTCTAGTTCAGCAAACTCAAGACTTCTCCTTGGAGAGACAAAAACTGCTGCAGGCGGAAAAACCGAAGGGAAGACCCCAAAGACAGCAACTGTCCATTCTATGCACATTGCAAGGGTGGAGGTGGTAGGGGAGTCGTCAATGCATCTGTCTTTACTGGCTGAGGGGGGATGTTGGATGGAAAGCAGTTGTGGATATTGAAAGATTTGAGTGTCAGTCGCTGTAGGTACTGTTGGTTCTTAGTGAAGGCCTCACTGAAAGACCGCCAGAGGAGTAACTCACCCACAAGCCTGCAGGCTACAACTCTACTTGCAGGAATACAAATGTATTATATTGTTTTTTCTCTTTAGTGGGTGTATTTTTGAGAAAACCCCCCTACATGGTAATGTGTGATGGATTCATATTGTAGCAATCACATCTGGAAAACAGGGTGACGTCTCTAGGAAAAGCATTGTCGAAGGACATTATGCCACATCAAGGGACATATAATAGCACTGTGCTGTAACCAACAAACAAAAAACAAAGCAAATAAAATGTACATTCTTCAATGGTGGTCAGTCTCAATTATTTATCTGAATATGATCTAACTGTAGTTTTTTTATATAAATGTATTTATTTCCTCCATTTTCTCCTAATTTGATGAGCAATTGTACCCTCTTCAAATTCAAGTACCCTCTTGGTACTAACCATTGACAAAGACGCAATGGGTAACCTGCACTTAGAATAACTGCCTTTGCCAATTGTGCCACCCAGGGGCCTGCCAGTTTCTCTCCTTAAAACACATTATTTGTTTACGAATCCCAACAGGGTAAGGCATGAATTTGTGTGAGCATGTGTACCTGGAACATCAGAGACTGAGTAATCAAAGTCTCCACATTTCCTCTTTGAAGTTAATGAAATTAAATGTGTGTGATTTATCACTGAAACGCCAGACCAATTTCTTTCAAACACCGAGAGATGCATGTATCAAATTTGCATTCCTGCAGTACACATGCAAACAGGAAGTGATTTTTTTTTTTCCTGACCCAATATTCAGTCCACCAACTTAAGAAGACTATGCATAAACAAACTAAGTTCCCAATCCAAGTTTCAGTTCCATTTGTCAAAAATACCAGATGGCTTGTATTCCTTTTACAAGCTTAAATAAACCTGTGAGTAGGATCTATTGCACAATCGCCTGAAGTTTAGCTTTGAGGACAAAATGGTGATGTTGTGTCAGACAGGAGTTTAAATATTCAACAGTGTCCCAACTGTATACATGAGCAGTAACAAAATCAATGCAGTACGTCTGTGTGGCATAATTAAATGAATCTGACCTCAAGCCACCTCAACACAAATATACAGGTAGCTGCCAAAATAAAGGAAACACCAACATAAAGTGTCTTATTGGACAATTGGTTTGAGATCTGGGGACTGAGACAGCCATAGCAAATGGCTTACATGCATATGTCTTAATGTTCATTCAATCTTTTAATGACCGCTCGTGCCCTGAGGATGGGGGCATTGTCATTCTGGAAGAGACCACTCCCATTAGGATAGAAATACTTCACCATAGTATGTATTTATTGGCATTTACCTTACCCTCTAAGGCAGGGGTGGCCAACCCTGGTCCTGGAGGGCTACTGGGTGTGCAGGCTTTTGTTCCAGCCCTTCACTAACACACCTGATTCCATTAATTTCTTACATTTTGCACTAACACACCTGATTCCACTAAATCAAAAGCTGCTCGTTAAGGCAAAAATTAATGTTCAAATCAGGTGTGTTTTTGAAGGGCTGGATAGGAAGCCTGCACACCCAGACCCGGACCTCCAGGACCAGGGTTAGTGACCCCTGCTCTAAGGGATTGAGTGGACCTAACCAATGCCAGGAAAATGCACCCCACACTATAACAAAGGGCCAGATCTCTTCAATGTGGGAAACAAGCACTCAGGCCTGTAGGTTTCTTTTGGTGTGTGCTCACACAAGCACTTATCCACTTGTTGAGAACAGGGTGACGACTCATCTGACCATAAGACTGCACTGCTCAGTGGACCACTGCCTGTGTTCTTTGCACCACTTTACTCACAAACATGCATTTGTAGATGTAATAAGGGGTTTATGCACTGCAACCCGACCAAAGTATCCCTCTCTGTGAAGTTCTTAATGGACTGTTCTTGATGAAACTGCTTACTCATGTCCTAGATTGATATTTGTAGTCAGCTTATTCAGAGTTCCCCATCTGTTTTGCCTTGCATCTCAAACCAATACACGGACATCACGGTTGAGGAATATGTGCCTTCGACCACAGTTGCTCATATTTGATGATGTCTTTCCCTCAGACTTCCATGCCAACATCACCTTAGCCACTGTTCCTCATGAAACATCAGCAAGTTCAGCAGTCTTCAACACTGAAGCTCTTGCCAAAAGTGTCACAACAATCACCCCTCTTTCAAAGTCATTGAAATCTCTTCTTCTAGCCATGGTAGCTAAAATAATAGGCAACCAGAATTTTTATACATGACCCTAAGCAAGATGGGATGTTAATTGTTTAATTAACGCAGGAGCCACACCTGTGTGGAAGCACCTGCTTTCAAAATACTGCATCCCTTCGTCCTGTTTGTGTAAAGTTGAAAGGCTATAGAAATATCCGCAGGGAGACACATCTTTCTACCTCGCTCGGTGTGACGCTGCAGTTCTGAACAGCCAGGCTAACAAAAAGTTATTTGTGCCAAAACTTAAAATTAACATCTGTTACTTTATGACATTTTCTCTCACCGCAGGAAACCTTTCTCCTGGGTTTTACTAACTTTTGCAGTTTTGCAGTAATTTTCTCTGTGGTTTACCTTCAGGTGACGCCCAGTCTCCCATTTCCCTTAAGTTAACGCCCCATTACCTCCCTTTTGTCTCTGTTCCCTCCCTTTCCGTTGTGTTTGTGGTTCTGTGTGGCTCAGTTGGTAGAGCACAGCATTGGCAACACTTAGGTTGTGGGTTCGATTCCCACTGGGACCACATATGTATGAAAAATGTATGCATTCACTACTGTAAGTCGCTTTGGATAAAAGCGTCTGCTAAGTGGCATACACATTATAAATATCACATTTAAACCTGAAAGTGGGAGATTCTGTGTCCTGCGTGAAACGGGTCTCCATGCAGCTGTGCGTAATACAAGCTTATAATACTGTTTAAAAAGTCCTCTTCGATCCTACTGAGTTTTTTTTCCACTGCACCCTAATTTATTCAAGTAATTACTTTATTTTGGCAGTTACCTGTACATTTTCTACAATCAGCTCCAAAGTAGATATAAAGTCGATTTATTTGCCCATTCCATTCGTTCACTAAATTATTCTACATTAAATGTGAGCAAGTAATGTGTGCTTCTTGTGCTGCTTCACAACCCTCAGAAAAGTTCAATTAATTATGTAATAACATAATATTTATGGTCACAATATTTATGGTCTATCTTACTGATGAAGTCAATGCACATGTCATTATATAACATTTTTGTTTTTAATGCCGTCATCATCTGAATATTTACAAATTATCATGCTTGCTCATTACTCAAGTCATTAATAATGACAAGTTTATGTAGATAAAGACATTTGGTCATTAACAGGACAGATGTGGAAATACAATGGCACTGAGACACGTCACAACAAATGAGCCTGAGAAAATGGAGGGGTGGAGATGGGGGTTAAAAAAATCCTTCCCAAGAGCAAATAGTGTATATTCTTTCATATGAAGTCTGTTCAGATCACCAAGAAACAATCATATTTCCACCATAACGTGTGCATAGAATAATTTTTGATAGGTAATGTACAGTATGACTATGTTTTGTTGTGAGTTTGAAGTTCCTACCTTCAAGCATTTCAGATTGTGCATAGGAAAATCTCCTTGTGGCTGAATTGTGGTAGTGCTGGGAGGATCAGAGTTTAAATGCTGAAACAGGTGAACTGTGAGCTGCCTGTTAAACATATCTGTCTGCTAGTCATTCATTTAATTAAATGACATTATAATAATCAGCTATATCTTGCTAAAGATGTGTGTGGACTATTGCCCTAAATACATGATAAATTATTCTATAAACCACTAAAAATACAGTCATTATATTCATGGCCTTGTGTCTCAGAAGCATTTGCACCACATTGGTCATGTTTTGCGAAGCAGCACTTTTTGCCTGAATTGTAGTGCAATGTCCTGGACTGTAAAGCTATAAATATATTTTTTCCTTCTTTTGGACACAGGTGCAAAATTTTTTATTTTGGTCTCAGAGAAGGTTTATATCTCTTTTTATTTTTGCTCCATGATTAGAAAAACAAACATGATTTCCACCTATTGGAAATGTTTGCCAACAATTATTGGCACTGTTATGCTAAACGTCAAGTGCATTCACATGTGCATAATGGTCAGACAATTTGTCTTCCATTGAGAAAAAATGTAAGGTGAGTTGTCCATGCATTATTGGAAAATCAGTGTAAGAACATTCTGTATTTTGTGCATAAGGACACATTTGGAAGTAGTTCTATGCACATGTTGATAGTGGCATTTGATTTACTTGTGCATTGCTTGACATAACATCGACTGCAGAAATCAATAACTAACATTAACACCAAAGCTCAACATACGTTATATTAAGCATGCTATTTATTTACTCATGCAAGTGCGTTGCAGTTCAAGATGTTAGTACTGTATGCAAAAAGGTATGGTGTCATGGTATATAGTCATACATTTACACATTGTTTTGTATGTAACTTGGGTAAGCACACACTGTACAAGGTATTTTTTTGCAGTTTAGAGGTTAGAGGGATATTAGAGGGATGTATATATACAGTAGGTTCCATTTTTATTCACACTCTTGATAAAGATGAACAAAAGACATGGTATAAAATAAACTATATAAGTAATGAGGTATATGTTATGCTCAAAAAAGTCATAAACCAAAACTATTATTTTAAATGCAATCCAACAAAAACAAATCTTCATAATTACAGAACTTATTTGAAGTTATTTGGAAGGTTATGGAATTATAGAGTAGCCTACAATGGTATCCTGTTTCCCTAGGGTATAAAAAGGAGGGAACACACGTTTTAAATAATGTGGTCAGCCATAATCATGGTGAAAGGCAAATAACTCCCTGAAAGCATCAGATAAAAGGTTATTGACCTGCTTTCCACTGTTGTGTCAATTATTAGGAAGTTTAAGGCCACTGTAACAGTGGCTAACCTGCCAGGTAGAGTATATCTCTTACCCCCACGTCTACGGATGGTTTGAGAGGCAAAGAGGAGTCCAAAGCAACCTGGCATCTTGGGGTTACAAGGTGTCTAAAGCTACCATTTGATGATGCCTACGTGACAATGGCCTTTATGGCAGAGTTGCAAGAAGGAAGCGACTTTTGAAGACAATTCACCAACAAAGGCGTCTTAAATTTATCAAACTACATCTGAACTACAATTGGAACCATGTCTTGTGGACGAATCAAGCTTTTTGGACATTCACATCAGCGTTATGTTTGGCATCCAAAGAATACAAGAAATGTTGAAAAGCACCTCATGCCTACGGCAAAACAGGGTGGTGGATCTTTAATGCTTTGGGGTTGTTTTGCATCCACAGGCCCTGGGGCCCTGATTAAAATAGATGGAACTACGAAAATGTACAGAGACATTTTGTACAAAAACCTTGTTCCCTCTGCCAGGAAACTACACCTTGGCCACAGATAGACCTTGTAACAAGGCAACAATCCCAAACATATGTCCAAGAAACAAAGAAATGGTCGGCAGTGCACAAGATAAATGTCTTGACGATCTCTTTTGTTCATCTTTATCAAGGATATGAATAAAAAAGCCTACTGTATTTTTTTTTGTTAACATTCAGCTTATTTACCTTTCATTGTGAGCCATGAGCTACCCATAATGGTTGAAATAAAAATATTTTAGCTTATCTTCAAGCCAAGGATGCAATAAGTGTCAAAGCAATCCCCAATAATGTTCTATCAGGACATCTTCCCAAATCATTGGCTTCAAGATATGTTAAAATATTATAATTTCAGCCATTTATTCAAACATTTACATCTTCCAAACCTATTATGAGACCAAATAAGAGCAAGGAAAGACAGTCTGATGTGATGTTGCAGTTTCATAGGCTATCCTTGTATTGGGTGTACCTTATTACAGAATATGTCATAGCGTGGGAGTGCTCAAACTGAACATCTGAGGATGTCTTTCTGATGAAAAAGTGGATTAACCTCAAAAGTATTGTTCAACAGAAGATGTGTTTTGTTTTTTTGCACCTTATTCCAAAGTACACCAAGCCAAACACAGTGTATTCTTACAAACTCAGGAAATTAATTTCTATCACCTTGAGTCACATCACTCAAAGGCTGAGTAAAACTTTAACAGCTTTGGGGGGGGGCTACCCTTCACAAGAACTCCCAGACCAGCAGATAGTTGGATCGATGCAAAGTGTGAGTAAGCACATTGCATGGCCTTCAACAGTTAATCTTTAAATTAAAATGGATGATTAGAAAAATACTGAAGGTCACTGAGAACATCGGAAAGGCGACAGAACAATTAACAAAGTTGACAGAGGGGATTGCGGTACAATTATTGGGTGCACTGACTGAACACAAACACCCTGTGCTGATGGATGGTATCAATGATAGTCTAAGAAGACTGGGTATGTCCCAATACAGGTATGCAGGAGTGACTATGAGCACTAAGACTGAAAGAAGTTACTTGATATTGGCTAAATGATCAGGTTTCACATGACTGCACATTTTGTTTTGTTATGTATATTAATTTCATTAGACAAATATAAAGAATATATACAATGGGGGAAATAAGTATTGAACACATCAACATTTTTCCCAGTAAATTTATTTCCAATGAGACCATTCAAGTGAAATTTGCACCAGACTTTGGTATTAACTCAAGAAATCCAGACAGAAAATCTAAACATTAAAGTCCATATGTAAATAAAGTTATGTGTAATAAAGTGGAATGACATAGGAAAAAAGTATTGAACACACTAACTGAAATTAATTCAATACTTAGTGGAGAAGCCTTTGTTTGTAATGACAGCTTCAAGGCGCTTTCTGTATGAAGTAACTAATCGCCCGCAGTATTCAGGTGTGATTTTGGCCCATTCCTCTACACAGATTGTCTTTAAATCTTGAAGATTGCGGGGGGCCCTCTTCTGGATCTGGATCTTCAGATGCTTCCACAAATGTTCAATTGGGTTTAAGTCAGGTGATTGACTGGGCCATTCCAACAAGTTGATTTTCTTTCTCTGAAACCAATTGCGAGTTTCCTTTGCTGTATGCTTTGGATCGTTGTCCTGCTGGAAGGTCTACCCACGTCTCATCCTCAGCATCCTAGTGGATGGCAGCAGGTTAATCTCAAGAATCTCTCTGTACATGGCTCCATTCATTGTTCCTTCAATGATATGAAGTCTGCCAGTACCACGAGAGGAGAAACAGTCCAACATCATGATACTTCCACCTCCAAACTTCACTGTTGGTATAGTGTTATTCGGGTGCAGTGCCATTTCTCCTCCAAACATGGTGTGTTGTGTGACAGCCAAAAGTTCAATTTTGGTCTCATCTGACCAGAGTACATGCTCCCAGTAGTTCACTGGCTTGTCCAAATGTTGTTTGGCAAACTTTAAACGAGCTTCAACATGTCTTTTTTTTCAGTAGTGGAGTCTTGCGGGCTGAGCGTGCACAGAGGCCATGGCGGTGGAGTGCATTGCCTACTGTGCTTTCTGTCACAGTTGTACCTGCAGCCTCCAAGTCTTTCTGGAGCTCTTTCCTAGTGGTCCTTGGCTCTTTGGCTACTCTTCTAAGTATCCTTCTGACTCCCTGATCAGAAATCTTGCGAGGAGCTCCTGTGCATGGCCGGTTGATGGTGGAGTGATGTTGCTTCCACTTACGGATAATGCCCCAATGGTGCTTACTGGAAGATTCAGAAGTTGTGAAATATGTCTGTAGCCAATTCCATTTTCATGTTTTGCAACAATCTGGTTGCGAAGGTCTTGAGAGAGCTCTTTGCTTTTACCCATCATTAGATGTTTCTTGTGTGGCACCTTGGTAACAAAAAAAAAACCTTTTATAGGCCATCAATATATTCTAACCCAGCTGACATTAATTAGCACAGATTGGAGGTAGAGTTGCCTCCTAATTAGTTATGGTTTTCAGCTGGTTCCTTGCCTTTCCTTGCTGTGGTGTACTGCTTTTTCTTAGTGTGTTCAATACTTTTTTCCTGTTTCCTTCCACTTTATTACACATAACTTTATTTACATATGGACTTTAATGTTTAGATTTTTTGTCTGGATTTTTTTAGTTAATACCAAAGTCTGGTGCAAATTTCACTTGAATAGGCTCATTGGAAATACATTTACTGGACAAAATGTTGATGTGTTCAATACTTATTTTCCCAATTGTATGGGAGTATAATGCCCTAATACTCTGAGACACATTTATATGGCTGGCCTTATACTGCAGCAATGTATTTTTTTGCATGAGTATGGTCATGTTTTGCCAAGAAATCTATGTTTTCCTTAATATTGTAATTAAAGGAAGTACCATCACCGTCAGGATTGATTGTTGGCTTCTGCCATCTCTGTTATGGTGTGGAGTGAATTTTCTTGTCATGGTTTAGGTCCACTCAACCCCTTAGAAGGCAAGGTAAATGCCAATATATACGAATCCATTCCGAGTGATCACCTTCATACTATGGTGAAGCATTTCTATCCTGATGGGAGTGGTCTTTTCCAGGATGACAGTGCCCCATTCACAGAGCACGAGTGGTCACTGAATGGTTTGATGAGCATGAAAACAATGTATCCAAATTGAACACTTATGGGAGATTCTGGAGTGGTGCCTGAGATACAGTTTTCTACCACAATCAACAAAATACCAAATGATGGAATTTCTCATGGAAGAATGGTCTTTCCGGCCTTCCAGTAGAGTTTCAGACACTTGTCGATTTTATGCCAAGGTGCATTGAAGCTGTTTTGGCGACTTGTGGTGGCGCAACGCTCTATTAAGACACTTTACGCCAGTTTTTCCTTTATATCTCTCTCCACACCAATACAGTAAAATAACAATCACAAGAGGTGATGGACAAGATGGAATGTAAATCTTTCACCAAGCATGTTGAGGGGTTACAGAGCTGCAGCCCCAGGTGATTTAAATCAAGGTAAGATTTAAATCAAGGTATTTGGCTTGAACTAGTCCTGTTTAAGTTAGTTGGCCAGATTTGCTTCATAACTCTGTAACATTAATATGATCAAACTAAGTGAAGCCTCGTTTGTTAAATTGATCTTAAGTGTCCCTGCATGTCAAATCATTAAAAGGCATAGTGGATACCAACCACAGATTGGTGAACATGGTTTAGAGTGAAGAACACAGTGAAGAGAAGATAGATATACATGTAAAATGTAAATACATGTAGATATACAAAGGAAATGTGAAGAAGAAAAAAACAATGGTGGCTGACTGGGAGAACACAGAAGACGGTAACAATGTGAGCAATTGGTGAATATAGGGCAAACAACCACTTCCAATATAGGGCAAACAACCACAATGACATTCCATTTAACATAACATATGCCATTTAGCAGATGCTTTTATCCAAAGCGACTTACATACTTACAGTATGTAACTTACACATTACATACAATGCATACATTTTTTCAGTATATGTGGCCCCAATGGGAAACTAATCTACAACCTAAGCATCGTCAACAGCATTCTCTACCTACTAAGCCACAGAGAATCACAATGAAAATATGTATATTAGTACTATATCCGTTAGGAATCTTATATCTGCCAATGCGACTGTCATCTAAACGCATTTGAATGATGTGTAACGTTTCACGTGCACAACCAGAAGTGAAAGATGAATTAGTTGCGGACCTCTAAAAATGCTTCGGAATGCAATAGCGTGAATGATTTTTTCTGTCTCATTTGCGTCCATTGCCGATAGCGATCTGGCTGTACCGGCGTGGTTGTATCTGTATTGGTAATGCCTAAAATGGTAACGCATGCGGGTTGATTCAAGTGTAAACTGTGTAAACGCAGGCATCTGATATGGGTCACTTTGTAAACAGTCAAAAAATCAGATATAGGTCAAAAAAATCGGAACTGGGCATCAAGGCCTGCAGTGTAAATGTAACCTTAGTGTCTTGGCATTTGCAACATTGTAGACACCTGGATAGTCATTAAGTACTGTATGAGTTTTTGTTTCTTTTTTATTTGTCACACACTGATGCAAATAACATTGAATTATTGGTTAATGCTGTCAACCGGTTATGAAATAATATCCTTCCAAATAATATCCATTGGATGGAAGTTTTGTATTTATAGTCAGAGCATTTATTTTACCAAGACATTAAAGTTCTCACTATCAAGTTTCTCAGGAGTCAGTGGGATATCCATATGAAGGTGACATCCCTTCTTGTGTTTTTTTTTTTTTTTTTTAAACAATACTTTACATTTAAAATCATTTTAGAACAGAACATGTAAGAATATATAGGGTGAATTATACATACATCTGCAAATACAAAAACCATCAACCAAAAAGAAAAAATACTTTCCAAGTGAAATGATAAATCAACTCTTTTAAAAAGAGACTAAATTAGATCTGTGTTTACAGTGCTCAGGTTCTCTTGGGTGTACGAGCAGTTCTGCCCTCCGGGGGTGAGTTAGATGATGAGTTCTTTCCAATGACCCCAAATTTCTCTCTCACCTTTCTCTCACAGTTTTAAAAGTCCACCAATACGCAGTCTTGGAAGAGGTTTGGTATTTTCCTCCAGAGAGCGACCAGGTCCACTGTTCATTTTTGATAGACCCTGATGTTCCTCGCCTCCCATGGGACCTGCGTTGTAGTGTTTATGATCCTCCACTGGCGCTGGAGCTCAGGGGCATTACAACCTCTGATGGGACCACAGAGGATGCTCTCAGTCATCAGTAAGGACCTGGGCAGGAGCCTATGAAGGGGGACAGAGGACAAGAACAAGGCCCAGACTAGTCTGGCCGTGGGGAACTCCCAGAACAGGTGGTACTTATGTTCCATGTCAGTGCATTTGTGGTAGCAGCTCTCAGTAAGGGTCAAGTGCCGTGTATGCATGAATGACCTGGTTGGGAGACACATGTGAGCAGACATCCATGCTATGTCTTAACTGTTTCCAGTCTGACCATTCTAATATCGGAAACATATTTTGCACTCTTTTGATAGGTTACAATGTTTCTTTTCATTATATATGATTGGTTTATGACTAGAGGGCGGGAACTAGCTACTTTCTCAAAAAGAAAAACATGAAATATGATGATTTGAAGCTGGTGCGAGAAGGAGGTGCCTCCGCTCCATGCGATCCATCAGGTTTCTGACAGTTTTGCAATTGAGACAAGGACAGACATATTGAGGTACTTTTTTTAATGGTAATACATTATTTACCTTAAATAGTTTTGTTTTGACAAGACATCTGTGAGATTAACTTTTGACGCCTGTGGAGTAAGCTGAGTAATGTTAGACAATCATATTTCAACCCAAAGCCAGACCTAGCTTTTCCCATATGTATTATATACATTTTCCTTATTCTTTTCCTTAACTATATTCATGATATTAATATATTTCAAGAATATGAATATATTTGTGTAGTGAGTCATAAATGTTCAAAAATCTCCTCAGACAATATTAGTTAACTAGCTTGACAGGCGGCATGGTGCAGTGGATAGTTAAGCAAGAAGGTCTCGGGTTCGAGCTTGATAGCTAACATTTTCTTCCCACAGTCCAAAGACATGCAAGGCAAAGAGTCTAAATTGCCCGTATTCCCTGCGATGGATTGGTGCAGGGTGTATTCTGCCTCTCGCCCGGATGAGGCTCAGTGACCAGGAATAAGCAAGACAATGGATGGATGGATGGATTTTGAAAATATAAGCAAAATTACATTCAAGGTGCACTCAATGAGTCAGTCCTGCAAGGTAATTTTTAAAATATACTATCTAATATAATATTTGATAACTGATATGCACTTTTATCAATATTTGTAATTGGGTATTAGAGGTAAAATGAATTAAACAGCTAGCTATTTAGATTAGCTGGTTAGATAGACAGGTTAGCTATGGCAGGAAAAAACTTGGATTGCTCTTTTGGCTAACATTACAAACTGTCTATACATTTCCTACTAGCTATATACATTTCGGTGTCTGTTTATATATTATATTTTCTAGAAATAGTAAGCCTTCAAAAATAAATAGAAATGGATCGTGGACACCCAGTTAGATCAGATGACTCAGTCCCTGAGCAAGAGGAGGATGACTTTGATGCCAGATGAGCTTCACAACGTAACATTGTGATCCTGCACAGCCTCATTGTAAAACTGCACAGTAGCCACTTTGTTCTTTGTGTCGGACAAGGGCTCTATTAAAGTTAAAGTTGTTAAAGGGACGTCTGTCTTCCCCCCTCTCTATAGAGGTTCCAGAATCTCTCCAGTGTGTTTGGATTTTCTAAAACTGACCTCAAATGTATAAATTGCTCCGGGAACCTTCATCAGGCAGTTCAGGGCACTCAGCACAAAGCCCATACTACTCTGGAGGGCTGCCTTGCTGAACTCTAGATGGGTCATACTGGCCACTCTTGTCTCGTGGGTTGGTCGGGTTGGATGCAGCTGCGTCGCTGTTCTATCCACCGGCCTCTCCAGCGGTAACTGTCCTGGTGGCGCCCCTAGTGGCTGCAGCCCTGTTCCTGCCATGCAGTCAGCGTTGGCGCTGCCTCCTCCATCACCCCAGAGCCATGTGAGACAGACAGTCTTGCCTGGGGTTCAGTTGCAGTCATGGTAAAGCTACTGGTGAAGCTACTCTCCGCCAGACGTTCAACAACAGAGGGAAGGAGGAGAAACTGAGTTCACCTACATAAACACTCCATCTCACACTAGGTGGCAGTGTGAGGCGAAAGATTTATGCATAATGAAGAAAAACCCAAGCATATTTTCTTTTGTAAAGAGAAGTCGTCAGAAGAATTTCCATGGTAACGAGCCTGACTAGGATACCAGAAGACCAGAGTTTTTCTCACACAACCCATTCATGCTAGCCTGCTTCATGAAACATTCCTCTGATTTTCATATGAACCTTAAACCACTTATTTTTATCCAAAGCCTACACCTACCTACACAGTTAATCTTTACATAACCTGAAAATGGCTGCATAAATTAATGTTATGTGAATATTTCAAGGATATGAGAGCAGTTCCAACCTGGTACAACCCTGACCATCTGAATACAAACCTGGTTTCTTAACTACAACAGCACACTTATGCCCCTTTGTGCGCCTTTATAACCTTTCACATTTGGCCGATATCATACCATTCTAATTCTGGAAGAGTCAAAAGATTTGCAGTCAGCATACCAAGAAAAAGAGTAATCACTTGCAGCACACTGTGAAATCAGTTAGTTTCTATGTCACAGATTCACAAATGTGGAGAGTGCTTGGGTTGAGTATTTTGCTGGACTGTTTATCTTCAACCAATTAGTTTGGGCCCAGAAGGTACTGCTGTGCAACACCACATCAAATGACAGTTCTCCTTTGAGAGTCTGCATTCTTACCCTGAAATAAAAAAAGTTATGAGGACCGGAAGACCTCATAGTATAAGACCTAAACGTGATATAGTGAAACAGTATGTACAGTATATATATATCTTTCCACTGGACAGCTAATGTCTCTACCCCCTTTCTGTAGCTGCCAGGGTTTGCTTGTTTCTAATTAAGTTTCAATATCAAGTTAACTGCAATATTAATACTTTTAGTCCTGCTGTAATACATGAGAGTTGCAGTGTATTATTATTTTTTCTGTGTGTATACTTTAATGATGTTTAGATCTAGAACTTTCTTTTCAGAACTGCACCTTACCACACATAAAACATGTCCTCTTGTTTGTCAGAAAACATAAAAGAGCTATCTAGCAATATACATTCGTCACGCACACACAAGCAAACAGCTTTTAAAACATGCGTGCAGATCAATGATGTTTTATGTAATGTTTTAATTGAGTTTGGTCTAGACATACTGTATTGCAAAACAATGTAGTCTTTATTGCATTATTGATCTCAGCAAAGATTTTTCAATTTGATAAATTGTGCTCTGATTCAGTGACAGCTTACAGTTTTCTGGAATTCTTACAAAATAATATTTAATTAAAAAAACATATTGGCGTGTGCTTAACATTTTAATGAACTTACCAGAAATGAGTTCTGTTTCAGGATCAATTTCTTCTTCTTTTGCTCCTCTTTTTTTAGGAATTACTTCTTTTTTTAATCTTGTAATGCATTGCAGCATATTGATAGCTCACTGCAGTGGGATGACACTGATTGAAATGTCCACATTTAAAATCCAATTAAGCATGCCATAAATATGAACATTTATGCCAAGGAAATCTGGAGCTCTCTGCATGTCTAATGGAAGTGTAACGGGCCAGAACGCTGACTCAATTCTGACTGGATAAATAGTCATGTTCTAATAAGAACATTTTATACCATAATAGTTATGTGAAATATTAAGTGAAAGCTACATATTGGATTGTGAACTCATGTTTAAATACTCTTGTGGTTATGAAAACACAACATCCAGATTTCAAAAGGAACATGTTTCTATCTGCATCAGATGAAGACTTTATTGATTATTTATTTATCATCGTGAAGAAGAGACTCTTTAGAAGATATTTAAAAAGCTGCACTTGCCACAAACATAGGGGCTGAGCCTTATAGTCTAGACAATACTAGTTTGAGCCTACCATTACAGGGAATCCATAGCAATAGGACATATTCACTTTGTCCTGCCTGGGTAGGGTTGGCTTATGTTGGCCAGTGTTCCTCCTGTTTTTGTGGATCAGCACCATCTAGCTACTTGCCAGGCACCTTCTGGTTACCAGTTTCATTAGTGAGGGATGTGCCTCTCATCCAATTTTCCTCCTCCACCATTTCTGCTAAATTCATCTTGCTTTGCTTCAACAAGCACAGTAATGGACTTTTTGAGTTTTCTGATTGGTTAAAATGGAATGATCTGATTGGTCTTAATAAAACCAATACAGTCATATTTTTTGTAATAGAATATTTTTTTAGTCAGCATTCAAAGAAACGTCTTTGTAGAGCTACATTTTCATGAAAATGGCACATTATTCCAGATCAGGTTTCAGCTACCATGGCAGGCATATATACATACATATTTTCAGAGCATGTGCTGCCATATTTTTCTGGACTATTTTTTTTGTGACAACGCATATTTTGACTGCTTTGGCAGGCCATGCTTGTGGATGTCCTTGGAACAAGGAGATAGTGTGTGGTTGCCTGTTGTTTTATGTAGCTAGCCAACCATTGTTAGTGGTAGTACCGTAGTTTAAGACCAAAAAATTAAGACCGTTGCTTATGATTACACTGTATTCAACTGTTCCAACATTGTCCAAAATTATGAGATGAAAATAATTAATGATGAATGAATCAGCATAATCAACTGTTATGGACATTTTTGCAGTTAGGCTTTTTCTGGCAAATTTGTCTGTTCACTTTTAATCTATAATCCTTTTTCCAGGCTGAGAGAAGCCATTTGATTAGTTGACAATGCTTAGTTTGTCATTTGCAAGGGGCTTCCAAACTTTAAGCCGATTGGGGCCAAGACAACAAATTAATATCAACTAATTTGTAACAAATGCAGATTAGGTATTATGTTGGTTAAAGAAATATAAGAGAAAAAAAGAATAAAGAGAAAAAATCATGCATTTTCAAAAGTTAAACATAGACATATTCACAAGCCCTTGATCAAATATTAATCATCCAGTCCAAGCTATTACATGCAAAGACAATATCAACAACATGCTATTGGCATTGCACAGTAACAATAAATGGCAGAGGATATTGATCATTTTCCAGTATGTACCAAGTAGAAATGAAACATGTATAACTGTTCATATATTACATTATTTATTATAATTGCCATTAATACTACTTATTGCTATTTGTCCATGATGGGTGCTTTATTTGTTTTCCTAAAGGAAGCAAGGAATGAATAATGCATCTCTCTTTGTACTACTTGCAGAGATAAAACAGTTAACCTCAGGAGACCTCAACAGACCTCAGCATGAAAACAGTCAATGTTATGGAATGTGTAGGATTGCTCGGTTAATTGTAACACAGATATAGGGTACTTTACATTACTAGGAAAGGAATATCCTTTCAACTTTTTAATGTACAAATGGTTGGTTAAAAAGAGGCAGCAGATGTTTTTGTCTGACTTCTGTCACATCATTTGTCAGCAAGCACATTTGTCACTAGTTGTATTGATTTACAGACAGGGCTGAGATTGGCAAGGAGATAAGGGAACTGTAAATCAAACTACAAATCTAAGGCTCCAGCACATTTTGGAATCCAACGTGTTTATAGATGTGTAACTTTCCAACACACACACACAGTGGTTGAATATTGGGTAATTTAAGACAATCCAAAAATAATGTTATTATATACTATAGGCTAACCAATTTGGTGAAAAGTTATAATGACAAACATTTATTTTAATCATGGTTTACTGTATTACAGAAATTAATGTGCTTTTTTTGGGTCCTGCTTGGTGGTTGATATGATCCATTCTGAAACCACTTTCAAATATTGCTGTTATTGTTGATGTTATGTTATACTGCATCTTGCACACAGAAAGTCAAAAGCTGAAATTGAGCTGTCTGAATGACTTTTTGAGGTTGGTGATCTGGAGGCCCATCTGGAGAGTTCTCCGAAGCTTGGCCTATCAATCATAGCACAACGTATTTGTAAAAACCTGACTTGGGCTTGACATCCTTTGTTATGATAACAATGAACAAAGGCCTATTAGGTCATTGGCTTTTTGTTCAAAAAGAGGGGAAAAAAATGAAATCTAACATACGTTTAATTTGGAGAAATATTATGCCAAAATGACATTAAATTCTTGAAATTAAGAATTAAAATTGTGATTTGAACAATTCCTAACACTTACAAAGTGTACAATATAAAGGTGGTTTGTTTTAAAATATTAGATCTATATGTTGTGACTAGCATCACTTTAGCTTTTCATCATACATTTTTTTTTAAACATCCTTTAATTTAAAATTATTATGCTCAATGGTGTTGGGGTGGGTTTTACTCATGCATAGAAATGTGTAGAAAAGGGTATGAGATTTATTTTGTTTACAAAATTATTATTGTACCAAACTGGTTAACTGCTTCAGCAAATCAGTTAATAATTGTGCAAACTAGTTAGCTAGCAACTATGGCTCTAATCTCCACTAACTGTCTACACTAGATGCACAATTATTTTGCTATCCTGTTAGATTTTTTTCAAAGTGCCTAGATAAGAAATGGTGGACCGGGGTTAAAAGGACTTGGATAAATTAAGTAACCTATACAGTAGCTAGCTGAATAGAATTTCTGACATTTTCTAAAGACAAGTACTTGAACTTAATCATGGAGTCTGACTGTTTGCTGATAAGCGTGATTTACCATTTCTTACTGATAAAATTCTTAAATTATATGTTTTTTATACATAAATACCTCCCCCCCACACACATTTATAAAATGTCAAGAGAGCGGAGTGTTATATACCAAAGATATTTGAAACTGTATATGTGTATGTTCTGTTGTAGAATTGTCTGCTGTGCTAAGAAGTTATACACTGATGGCTCTGTACTGTACTTGCACTGAAAAATGTATACATTTACAATCTTAAGTATTGTACATAAATACCTACCCCCCCACACACATTCATAAAATTAATTTCAAGAGTTGGATGCTGATGTTGGATGGAGCTGAATTGGATGATTTCATCTGCAAAGTTTTGATCTAAATCAGATGGGTAAGCAGAGTAGAGTACATCGGCCTGTTTATTAACATCATTCGAGTCCTCGGATTTGATGCTCAGGAGAATTCCAAACCAATTATTAATGTTCCTGTATGCATCCATTCTATGGTCCAAACAGATCAACTTGTCAATCGTAACATTGAACATCTCTACCTGGAATCGGTCACTACCTTCCAGGGTGACTTCATGTTCTGTTGTCTCATCTGAAAAGACTTTGAGCTTCCTGGCCCGATGCAGTTTGTACCTTTATGACTGGCACACACCTGTGACATTCTTGGCAGCTTTTTCAAACTCTTCAGACTGGTCGTGAAGTGATGCAACATATGAATGCAAAGATTCTAGCAGACGCAGAGCAGTCATCAAATCCATGTCACTTTTCTGTAACAATTCACTTGTCGCTCGGAATCTGTTTAAGATGGAGTCCCAAAACTGGGCCATGAATGCCATCTCTAGGTTGCCCGGTTTTGAACAAAGTGCTGCTGCCTCATTGCATGTCACATTTTTCACCTGCATCAGTCAACGGATTAGCCAGTATTTCCCTTATTTGTGCATAACTCTGACAAAGTGTCTTAGTTGCGTCTGCAACTCCAACGCGTTACACATGGACATTTCAATGTCTTGTCAATCTTAATAGACGGACAAGTGTGTTCCAGAAAACTCTGTTCCACCTATGAGTAGATCCTGTGCAAATAGCATATAAGTAGGTCAAAGAAACTACCAGCATCAAGACAACTGTTTTCTATACTATTAACACATACCAAATTGGGTGAGGGTGCTGTGCAGGGTATGTAGTGGATTAATGCATTTTTCTTGTTTAAGTCAGTCTGAAAGTCATTATGTCACCCGACAGCAAACTTACTATCATTGTCATAGGACTGGCCTCGACAGATAATTAGATCATATTGCATAATTAGAAAAGTTTGTTCACTGGTAAGTCAATCCTGCCTTCTAACACTCTACTAGTTTAATCATATCTCATATTGGAACATCATCTGGGCCAGTACCTATCCCTCTTCCCTCCAAAACATTTTAAATAATTATTTTTTACAAGATTGGTAACTTCTTCAAATTGTCACGAACCATCTGTTCTGTTCGGGAAATCTCCATTATCCATTTCCAACATCAATATATATCAGACATGTTTATTTACACAAAAGCACAAATTACCAAATGTATTTCACAACTTCTTTCAAATACCCATTTGTAGATATTTAGTGAAGTGTTCGGCTAAAAGTGGATCAAAACAAGACATGACTTACAAGATTCCTAAAAGGTTTCCATTGTGTAGTGGCCCCAGTAGTTCGTCATCTCCATGGAACAGCAGTCCTTTTTAGCTTAAAAACTTATTGAGGTGTGTTGTGACTATCATCACCTCTTTCTAGTGCTGTTTTTCCTATTCTAACACAAGCCTAGTACCCACAGTGCCAGTGCCAGATGATCAAGTAGTGCTAGCATACAGTTACTATGCTCAGAGGTTCTCAATTTCCTAAAGTTGAGCTTGGTCATGTTCAAGCTAAAAAAATTGAATTGTATAAGGATATTATAGTTGAAATATATACATGTACATGACCGGTCAAAAGTTTTAGAACACCCCCATTTTTCCAGTTTTTACTGAAATTTAAGTAGTTCAAGTCCAGTGAATAACCTGAAATGGTGCAAAGGTAAACTGCAAGAGGTTTAAAAAAAAAAAAAAAAAAAAAAAAGGTTAGGTTACCAAAAACTGAAATTATGTAAATTTCAGAGTTATATAAAAATAAATTTAAAAAAGGCCCTTTTCAGGTAACTAATGGGTTAACGTGGGTTAACAGTCACTCTGTGCAAGTCGCTGACTCTGGATCCGGCAAAAGAGCTTACGGGACACCGCGCCTCTTCATCTCTTCATCCGGAGTTCCCCTGGAACCTCCCAGGGACACACATATCCAGTGACCTTTCAAGTGCTTCCCACCCATGCATACTGAGACACTCGCCACTCCCCACAGTGAGAGTTCTCTTTCAATCACACCGAGGGCGAGAGGCGGACCCTCTTTCAGGGAACCCTCTGGCTCTTTCGCGATCACACCGAGGGAGAGAGGCAGATACTCTTAGTGCGCCCCTCTCCCTCTTCCCCACACACACAGGAAGCACTCAGTCACTTTCGTCAAACGCACACAAAACTCCACAAACATCCAACATCCAACACCATCAAACCATCAAACCATCAAACAATAAACCACAACATACAATAATCCACAACATACGTGCACTCACACACATCAAGACAAAGACACAAGTCTAACTCAACACAGACACATAATGACAATCGACCACACATGCACAAAGGACAAGACTACCTGATTCCTCACTCGCCCCACCTGCTCTTAAATAGGCTTACCACCTGCCTGGCTCAGGTGGGACTCATGAGGCAATCACCCAATCACAATCACTCAACACTCAACAATTCACATTCTCACACAGACACCCAATCAGCCAATTGACGTCCATATCAATTAACTGATTGACACCAATTAAATAATAATTAAATCAACTATGGCCTTTGGAGCAACCTTCCGGGCAACAGTTCACTCTCACACCCTGTGAGAGTGCCAAACCTGCCCCCGGAAAGTCTCCCTGCTCCAAAGGCCTCCACCACATGTAAGACAAGGGCAACCATGCCACTCTCATGTGGCCGAGACCGACACCCTCCACAGTAACCTAAACTTATTTTTTTAACCTCTGGCAGTTTACCGCTTACCATACTATTTCAGGTAATTCACTGGACTTGAACTGCTTAAATTTCAGTAAAAACTGGAAAATGGGGGAGTGCTAAAATTTTTGACCAGTAGTGTATAGTATATATATATAGTGTATAGCAATGCCATGATCCAAAAGATGATAATCATAGCATGGTCATCCATCTTAATCCTGATCTTGAGAAGCAATTTTGTCTTTTTGAAGCCGAACACCATGCATTAAACCCCTAAGGAAGACTGTCAACTGTTGAAATTGTTCTCATCTAGAATATCTCAATCATACATTGCTGAGTTAATTACCGTTCATTCTGGAACAAATAACAACTACATCTTTGTGCATACGCGATATGACAGTCATCTTACGGCAGGAGAAAAATGTATAATAATAATAATAATAAAAAGAGAAAAATAAATCATTGATGTGTCGGCAAAGCTGCATAGAGCAGGCACAGATCAGCTCCTCTCTTCTGTCGAAATGAAAGAGGGCACCTACAAACGCACGTGTACTCCCACACGCCATACTTACGCCTGAGAATTTGAGATCGGGAGCCGTGCAGACGTTTCAACATCAGAGGGCTTTGTGTTGTGGCAGGCAGGCGTCTGAGTCGATCCTTTCAGATCACCCTGACGAGAGATCTCTTGTCGCACTCTTTGACTTGTTTCTGTTCCTGTGGGTAATAGCCTCAAACTGTTCTGTTATTAGACTAATAAATAATATAATAAATATGTACTACCATATAATATGTAATACTATAATACATTTGGAACTGTTCATGAACATGATAAGCTTTCTTGAAGCAATCTTCAAGGCATTACGTGAATGCGTTGCATTCTTTTGCTTATGTTAAGTGAATTACTCGTTTGTTTTGTTCTTGAAGATCGAGTGATCTTTCCATTAAAGTACATAACAAAGAAACATAGAACCTGAGGTGGAACTGATACCAGAGACAAACAGATACCAGAATACAACGGTGTATAGCATTGAGAATCAGAATCAAATTTGTAGCTGCGCTCTTAAGTCCCCTCTGGGAAATGTGGAACACATGTGTTGTTGGGCGTGCCAATTACTTATTTTCTCTGATTCTGTTCCTGTTTCAGAGGTCCCCCATTGGAGAACACGTATGTGTCAAGATCGCAACCAAAAACAGAATGAATTACCGCTATAAAGGCTGTCTGGTTTACTTGCCAGACATGTTTGATGGAAGGTTTAGGAATCCTTCCACCAACACTCGAGAAGTGCACAGGACCTGTTCTATAATTGATGGTGCAGGGCTGCTGCTCTTGAAAGACACTCCTGACATAGGTAACATAAACCCCAAAAGAACACCCCTTGATGATATGTTTGCTGTGCAAGTACATCAGACGGCGAAAGATGAGCAATCTGTGCAGCTGCTTACGCTGACCACCGGGCCCCATCCACTTTTGAGGCTCATCACCACTAGTTGGCTGCTCTGCTGAGGCTGCTCTGCACCCCCCTGCCCACTGGCACTGCATTCAAAATGACTGCTCATGTGAATCATTGTAACCTGTCTAAAACTACTTATAAATAACTGAGCAGATAGATTCAGGGGAAAGGCTTTGAAGTCATGAAAATCAGAGAGGCCTTGCATGTTTAATGCCGAAACGCACAAACACCCCGTCTTGACTCCTGTAAATGTGTCGAGTGGAGTGTGCGCCGAACAGATGTGCAGTGTAATCGATAAACTATTTTCAACGACTACCTAGAAAGATATTCTTGGCTCATCCCACGGAAAGTGTTATATAAAACAAGTGTGGTGTGACCTCGTTTCATAGCCTCCTGCATGTCTTGCTTCCGTTGCTTTTTCGGCTTCTCTTCCTTTAAAGAGGAAGACAAAAATGCTTTCAAATGTTTCTGTGCAGAAAATAAAAAGAAGTCGTTCATTTTACTGACCCAAAGCTTTGTACACTTGGAGGCACTGACATCATTAGACACAGCCACACTTCAGATCACTCAAGACATAAATAGACATATTCTATGTAGCAGTCAAGGAGAAATGGTAGTCATTCAAATGTACATATCAGTCATTACATTTGAGGAATTTGTCGATTTGAAGCTTTTTCTATGAAGCACCTGCATATGATGCGTATTCTCTTTATACATTCTGAAACCTTAATAGATTATGCACGTGCTCCTGCATAGACAACTCTAAAGATGCAATGATTTTTCAAGCATGTTCAACAATGACAAATCAGATGCACCAGAGAAACTGTTGCCAATCTCCCATCCACGTCAGATTGAGGCTTGGTAATTGGTTGATTATCGGAGAAGAGCACGCTTTTCAATTAAGTCAAAATATAACAATCTTGGTCAAACAGCGATTGAAATGAATAGTACTCCCATCTGACTGATTTTATCTCAGAACCTGGAGGCAGGTGGAAACATAGCCTCTGACCCAGAAGACAAGACAATGACTTTACATTATAAGAGAGGAGGCAGGCAGGCAGGTAGGCAATGCTGTAATTCTCTCGAGATGCACACAGTTAGCTTAGAGGTCATTTTATTCCGTGCGGCTCTTCCTCGACACAGTGACCCTGCCGTGTCCTCACTCGATGATGGATTGTCCTGTACAGAGATGCGTTTGCCCAACTGAAAGCAGAAATAGCATCTTTGTGTACTTCTATGTCTCAAGGCTTGATCATTTGGAAAGCTGTGGTTTATGAAAGATTATATAAAAAATTGTTTGACAAAATATGAATCCCTGTAAGACTATCAATATACTAGAAATTGTTTAGCATCACAAGGCAATACAATGAGGAAGTATTTATAGGTTCCCCCCTAAGCATGGTTGTTAAAATAATTTATGTGATGACTGCATGTCCTTAGAGTATTTCTTTCTGATATGTAGGTCCTCATTACTAATAACCTTCATTAACAGCTCTCTTAATTACCTTATCTCTTTTAAACTGAAAAAGCTCCTACTTTGCATTATTTAATTTCTTAGTCACATCCTCTTCTAGGGCAAATTAAATTGTTTTCATTTATTATATCAATTTATATAGCTGGATATATTCTTGCATAGATAAAAACTCCTGAACTTGTAAACAACCAGTCAACAGTGAATACCTTTTAAATAAGGTGGACTTTTTGTGTGTTTCCTTGGCAACCGACTACCTACTACTGTTAAACCCTACATATAAAATGTGTGCTCACCTTAAAACATAATGTACAGTGTGATGCATACTGTTACACTTAACTGAACCCTAAGGTCCTTCTTCAAACTAAATCAAACTCAAAATCGCAATTAAAAATAGCCATGTTCAGAAGGAATTGTGAATCTCAGGCAAAAAATCTGGCAAACAAATGGTAATGCATGTACTAGAAAGGATGTAACAATCAGTAAAAAGTCAACTCCACCCATACTCTATACTGTAAATGAGAGAATAAAGAGAATATGTTTCCATCATCCCTACTAAACAGATCCAACTTGATTCCAATGCACAAGGCATAATGTGAAATGATGGGCTATAAAATCTTTAAAAGGAGGAACTTTAGAAGTGGTTAACGTTTAGCTGTGAGCATGGTTTATTAATCAAATTTCTCACCATTATGAATATCCATTCAGTGCAAGAGTGAAAGGGAAAGTCTATGTGGAATGGAGATCCTGGCAATTGTGTTAAAGGGGTACACCATTCAAAATCATTGGGTGTTACATAATGTATTTTAAACAGAATTTTGATGACTCAATGTACGATACTTTCTAAGAACAGTTAGCCAATGACTGAATCCCTCTTCCCACTTGCTAAGAAGAAATATCAGCAGGAAATCATCAATAGAACTTTCCTTTCTCCACACCTACAGAAGCTCTTCAATCATTTCAAGACACCAAATGGCTTACAGATATAATCTTTACTAGGGTATATGTGTGTTTTTTTGCACAGGGAATATTTTGCTTTTTCGCTTCCTGATATTGACAGGAGTGCCCTTCTCAATCCCTCTAGCATCCACTTTTACGGTACAGATGGCCTAAGATGTCAGCCATTGCCCTAAATTTAGTTTCCCTGGTGGTTCACTCTAATTAGGTCCAAATTCAATCTAACTGCACCTAAACTTTATATCTGACATATTTAAGTATTATTTTTTTATTCTTCAAAAACATTGTAAACTGGCTAAAATAAAAAAGGTTTGCCTAAATTCAAGGACAAGATGGGTTGTGGTTTGATTGAATTAGAGGCCTTAGGCGAGAGGGAGATTTATTGTGTCAAATGTATCAAAATCTCTGCAGCTTTCATTTGATATTTTCTTTCAATGCCATGTTTTTCGGTTTTATTTCAAACCATTTGTCTTAATTTGCTTAATACAGGCTAGTGGCCTCTGGAAACGACCTTGAGGTTTTTGTTCCACACACAAGCATGCATTCAGGCACACACAATAGGGGCATCACTGGTATCAGTTTATTTAAACTTTCATCTATTCATTGCACTTTGGCTTTGCCACTCATACTTAGACTGCCAGCTGCCATCACGCAATAAAATAAATACCACACCATACATGTTTAATCTAAAACAGATGGATGTAAAAGAAAAACATTCAGGTAGTGAATCAGAAGGATTGTCCTGGCCTGCCCCCAAGACTGTCCCGATGTTCCACCACTTCATCTCCCCCACACCGAACTGAACTGTGATTACAGCAACTGCTGCAGATGGGAATCTCCTACAACTATTTAAGTCTGTGTGTATCTGCCAGGTGGACTTGAACTTCTTAACCCAACAACATAATTGAACTCCCCTTTGCAGGACCCCATGTGTGGACCCGCAAGTGTAGATCTCTTAGCTCAGGGGTCCCCAGCCACTGGACCGTGACCCAGTACCCAGCCACAGAACATTTGCTACCAGGTCACAGAATCCCCCCAGTCATTTATTTTGATCTCAACCACATATAGTAATCAAAGTATGATAAAGGTTTTCTCAGAACATTTCTGAAACGATAAAAGTATCTATCATTATACCAGTAACGAACAACAGCATCATTATAACTGTCCACTACAATATTATACATGTACAGCACTGCAGTACTATACCTGTACAGCCCTACAGTAACATTATACTTGTACACAATGATATATGTACAGCACTACAGTATTTTACACCTGTAAATTACAGTATTATTATACCTGTGTAGCACTACATGTATCATCATACATGTAAAATATATTGCTATTATACCTGTCACTGTGTCAGTGACGTTTTAGGTTTTCAAAACATCTAAACAGTAACAGATATAGTAACAGATTATTTCAAAGCTTTTCTAAGTTATTTAAAGTGTCTACTTTACATTACAAGTATTTTTATTCAATAATTTAGGAAATTAGGTACTTTTTATACATTTTGTCAGATTTTACTCCTGAAAAATGCCATTTTGGTCAATTTATTTATTTTAAATATTTGTATTTTAACACAACTAAACAGTTGTGTTAAAAGTAGAAACATTTCCATAAAACAAATATTTAATATGGTTAAAACATTTAAAACAATATCTATTGTTTTAGGTGAAACAACTCTACTTTCGCAAAGTCAATTCTCTAACTTTACAGTAGAAAATTGAAAAAAGATGATAAATTAATTTAATATTCATATTGTTCAACCATTTGTGATTATCATCAGATATTTTGGTGGAATAAATTATCACATTAAAAAAAATATTTAATTTCATTGTTTTACTGACTGACATGTTTCTCCAGATGACATTCAGCCTTTTTTGTAAATGATTCACTGTAATATGGTATCATCTAAATTTAATTACATCTTGATGTAAGTACTTGCAAAATAGGCTCTGGCTCAGTTGGTCAACCAGTGGTTTGATATTCTCTCATGGTCAACACAGGCACATGTGTTTCTGTCACTAGCCTTTGGCTCAGTGACAAATAATGGAGGAAGATGTAGAAACTGCCGGTACTGTCTCTGTCCCTGTCTCTGTCTCTGTCTCCGTCTTGCGCAAACGCTGGCGCTCTGTGCAATTTGGTAATTTGATGCACACATTATCTGAAATCACATGAGAATGTTTTGTGAATATTGTAAATTTTCCCCCACGTTGAGGCAAAGCGTCCAAGCCATGGGTAACTTGCAAGCGTAATCAATTAAGCTAAAAACTATTTCACCACAGCTTGTGGTTATTCAATGCACGGACATGAAAGACTGAAGCCAGCAGGCCATCCATCGCTTCCGTTCAGTAAGATACACCTGTTCAATAAATATATGTTTGTATGCACATTGTTTTTCTTATGTGAAAGGATTTTATTCTTTCCATTTGCACTACAGAAAATGGAGTACATAATTGGACGCCGAAGGCGATACTGTGAGCAATACCCTGGGTTTGGTAGCCGGTGTTGGTCAGACGGCTATCAGTTCGGCTGTACATGCAGTTTCTTCTGCATGATGAACATACATGAAACAGGCCTAGTTGCAGTTGTGAATTTGTTATTTATTGCTTTCCATTTAACAATTACATTAAGTTAGAAGAAAAAAACTCATTGTTTTTGGAAAGCCTAAAAATAAGGAAAAAAAGAGATGGTAAAATAAAACACTTTCTTTGAACAATGTAGGTCTCAAAATATAAACTCAAATTATGAAAATAACAAATTAATGTGCGCCTTGTTTTCCCCCTCTGATTTGCGCGCAAACTTTTCCGCACCTCCCGCACCTTCTTTTGAGAAGCGCTCCTGGCGCAGCGCGCAAAAGTCTCATTACATTTTCATTTGACATTTTAAGCATTTATCAGACGCTCTTATCCAGAGCGACTAACAAGATGTGCATAAATACATGGTAGGAACAATCATAGTACGTGCAAGAGATCAGTGCAGTAATACAGCGATAGACATTATTGCAGGCAGCTGCGTACCATACTTGTAACACTGGGAAGGAAAAGGTTATTCTTTTTTATTTATTTTTTATAAAATGGAGTAAGCAGGGGTATATAGTGTTGAGCAAGTAGGCAGTGGTGATGACAATTAGCTAGATGTACAGAGTTCAGTGGTAGTGAAGTCTGAACAGATGGGTTTTGAGTCTCTTGCGGAAGATCGCAAGGTCATTCCACCAGCGAGGGGTCAGGACAGAGAAGAGACGAGACCGTGAGGAGCGACTGCCAGGCGCCCGGAAGGATGGGGCAGTCAGTTTGCCAGAGGAGGCGGAGCGGAGGAGTCTGGCTGGGGTGTAGGGAGTGATGAGTGACTGGAGGTATGGGGGAGCAGTACCTCTAGCCGCTTGAAAAGCAAGCACCAGTGATTTGAATCTGATGCGTGCTGCGATGGGGAGCTAGAGGGGTGACGCGGGTGAACTTCGGCTGGTTGAACACCAGATTAGCGGCAGCATTCTGGACTAGTTGCAGTGGCTTGATGGCACAGGCCGGTAGGCCTGCCAGCAAGGAATTGCAGTAGTCCAGACGTGAGATCACCAGGGCCTGGACCAGCAGTTGTGTGGCCTCTTGGGTGAGGAACGGTCGGATCCTTCGGATATGGTGGAGGGAGAATCGGCAGGTCCGAGTGTTTGCTGCAATGTGGCCCGAGAAGCACAGCTGGTTGTCTAGGGTCACTCCAAGACTCCTGGCAGACTGGGACAGAGATACTATGGAGCCTTCAATGGTGATTGATGCATCAATCATCGGGGAGCCCTTCGCTGAGAGGAAGAGCAGCTCTGTCTTCCCCAGGTTCAGCTTCAGGTGGTGGGTGGACATCCATGCGGTGATGTCAGCCAGGCATGCAGAGATCCGTGCCGGGACCTGGGTCTCAGATGGAGAGAAGGAGAGAAAGAGTTGAGTGCCATCGGCATAACAGTGATAGGAAAAACCATGAGCAGAGATAACAGAACCAAGTGACTTAGTGTACAGGGAGAATAGGACGAGGCCTAGCACCGAGCCCTGCGGGACTCCGGTAGAGAGGGTGTGGGGAGAGGAGAGGGATCCTCTCCAGGCCACCTGGTAGGACCGGTCAGCCAGGTAGGACTCGAACTATGTCAATGCAGATCCAGATATTACCATCTCGAAGAGAGATGAGAGCAGGATCTGGTGGTCCACGGTGTCGAATGCAGCTGACAGGTCGAGGAGGAGGAGGACGGAGCTAAGGGATTGGGACTTAGCCACATGAAGAGCCTCAGTGACCGCAAGGAGAGCAGTCTCTGTGGAGTGGCCTGCCTTGAACCCAGATTGGTTAGGATCAAGCAGGTCATTCTGTAGGAAATCCTGTCAACCATGTGACGAAATTGCCAATTTGCTATAGCGTTAGTGCACTGGTATTTAAAGGGATAGAAAATAGGTGTTATGATTGGCCATTATGAAACCAAACCCCCACCACACCCACATGTATTTTTTTAAAGTTAATCCAACCTCGGTTACAACTGCGTCGGAGGTGCGCTATCGTCACAAAATTACCGAAATTGCGTTAGACACGCCCTAAAGCGCCACCATCTTCGCTTTGCGTCTGCGTTACCGACACCGTCCTAATTCACCAAAATAGGGCCCAAAGAATACCAAGGGGTAACTTAAAATGTCAGGACATTGTTAGGAGAGACAGAGAGAGAGAGAGAGAGACAGAGAACAAGAGAGAGACAGAGAGACAGAGAGACACACATTACATTTACATGACAATTATTTGGGCTTGACTAAAACTGTGCTATTGGACACTATACACAACAGCCTGAACTATCAACCTCCAGGACTGCATAACACCATGACACCTCTCTCTCTTCCTAGCTAGCCTCTCTTTCCTTGTAACAGGATCAGCCATAAACTTTGCCCTGTAACAGGTGCATCTCTCTTTATTAGAATGAGGCATCTGTAAAATCATGTAAAATGTACAAAAATGCGTAAAATGGATAAAAATAAATTTGATATTTTAATGTTGTGCATTACATATGAATATTGTATTAAATCATTCATTAACTTCATAAAATACACAAAATCATAGATTCAGTCATTCAGTAACATGGATGACATCTTGGTGAAACAACTAAACTTTGTGTTTCTGAATGACGTGACCATGTTGCCAAATGACACATTTCTTACATAATCATTTCTAACAGGCAATTGCCTGGCTAACTATACAAAGCACTACCTTTTACCACAACTTTCAAAACATCAATTTTCATATGCAATAATGTATTTTTTCATAAATTACATTTAAAATAACTTTTTGGACGTTGTCCTGAATGACAGGCAAATCTTCGCCATTTGTACCTGAGAGCAATAAGGGGAAATTATCCCAAATTTGGAGTGAATTACTCACCTTGCCTCCACTTGTAATGATCTTCAGTGGTCCTCTTTGTGATGTAACCAGTTGTCACCTGATCATTGTCATGTGATATGACTGAAAATGGCCTGGGAATTTCATGTTACTGAATGACATTTGATGACATCCGAATTTGTGGACAAAAGTTCCTTTTATTTCTTGATATCTTATTAAAAAAATATCTTGACCATTTAGCAAGAAAACTAATCAATATACATTTTTTAATTAAATGCTTGACTCCCCCGTCCAATTAGAGAAAATATTTCTTTTCTGTTTTTCAAACAACCGAAAGCCCTATATTCCATTTGCTACAGTTTTGTTTTTGGTAAACAGTATGTAAGTAGTACGTTTTCAATATGTGGTCTGTCTTGAGCCAAATTTATGATCCAGTATGTTTTTAGCAATGAGGTCAGATTCAAACAGCTCACACACTCATTTTTTTGAACGGCTGAGATCTGTGTGCAAGAGATCATTTACCCGACAGAAATCAATACGATCATGTTCACTGATTACACTTAGTAATGACAACTTTCCCTGGCCTAATCGGTTTTCTGCAAGACAACTCTGTTCAGGGCCAGCAATGAAACTGTTCAACTATCATCGTGTCTGCCTCTGACACCTAATCGATACTTCCTTTAACAGGTCTTAAAACAAATATTGACTTGGCTGTCTGGTAGACTGCCCCCCCCATGCAAATATTGCTCTTTAGAAGTCTACTAGGTAGTTGATCCCTAAAAGCATGACTAACCCTTAAAATCATTTCTATGGATTATTTCAGTGTCAAGGTCAATTTAGAAGAATCATTTTCCAATAGAAATATTAATATTTGTGCCTTTGGCACAACTCTACCGACTACCAACAACTCTACCACCTTTACAGCATTGATGGTTTGTGGTCAGCTAATAGTGTGCAGCAACTCGCCTCCTCCATTTAGACATGTAGCCAATAAGGAGCAAGAGCACGGCCAATGGGAGCGGAAGGGAGAGTGCAGTAAAGAACATACATTTGTGGAGAGAAGCCCTGTTGTTTTTAGGTTAGAAGAAAGAAAGCAATCTTAATTGCATATAAAGGGACAGATATGCAGACACTTGTAGCTTCCACTGGCTTTGTGAGATAAATGTGATTTTTAAAATGTAGACCATATTATCCAGAGCGACATACAATGCAGTGCATACAATAAGGTTAGATGAAAACCACAAATACAGACATTGACTGGCTTTAAAGAAATATACAATTGTAAAGTTGGAGTATATATTTTTATTTAGTTGGGGTTGGTAGCTTGTTTTGTTTTTAACCCAAATTAACGGTGACTGTATAGAAGCAGGGTCCCATATATCGGCTACCTTGTAGTGCTACAGTAGATATATTGCAGACTGTTTACATTAAAATGCTAAACTTCCTGAGACAGATAGTATCACACATCCCACATACATGCAGGGTTCCCTGAGTCTTGACATTTTTATCCTGGAAAGTAAAGGAAAGCGGTGAAATATCCAACTGTCCTTGAAGAGTCATGCAAAATTGCATGAATCTAAAATGTCCTGATATTGCAAACACTTTGGATACCTTGCTGGCTTACACATTAAATGCACCACCAAAGCGCATTAAAGACAGGTATTTTCAGCCACAGGTATCTGAAAGTGTTTGTGTAATATGAAGTCATTTGCCTCAAAATATACAGTACAGTATACTGTGGTCCAGTTTTAATGGGAATGTATAATTTGCTGCAAAGAACATGCTTAAATTGTACATATGTCAACAAATATTCTGAAAAGTAATATAATAGAATTGATTATTTTAGTTGTTGTATTTTGTTGTATATATATATATATATATAGGTATATACAGTATATATAGCAATTTATGCAAAGGGTCATCATCTAACTACTATATGTTTCAGATATTTATTTTAAATATCATGTAATCGTGTATGACTTGAAAACCTTCTCTGAATGACTTCTGAGCATACAGTCTGTTGGTTTATTCTGACACATGTCATATAGCAAAAGTATTCATGACATGCCAGCTATACATTTACATATATGCCAAACACGTATACATATACCAGCACAAATTATATCAATTGTAGCAGACCTGGTCCTTACACAAACAATGAACTACCTAACAACTAACGGTGAATCCTTCAGAGGTTAATCTCATACCATACTGATTGTACAACCTTTGTCATTTATCAAACCAGTGGGGACAAAAGACACATTTCTTCACCTTAAGATGTGGTTGGATTTCATGTAAGCCCTGCTCGTGAAGACAGGTGCAGTAACAGTCATCAGTCTCTCCAACAGCCATGGTGACAGTTCGACCTCAGGTGGCCATGGTTACAGACACCCCCTTTCTCCTGGGCAATCACGTCTCTATCAGAACACTGATCGGAATCAACAAAATCACACAAGGAGTACGACCCGCACTGAGCTTTGCCCCTGAACATACAAGCAGGTGTCCGACTGCATCAACAGCAAACTGGGAAATAATGCTGAAACCACTTTGTTTTATTGGGGAGAATGCTGTAATTAGTAGTTGTTATTATGACACTAGACTATCATTCTTAGACCAAACCACACACTCACTCTATATCTCTCTCCCTCACTCTCTCTGACAAACTCAGTCTCTTGCTCTCTCTTACACTCTCTCATAATCTCTTTACTTTTATTTTGAATTGTGCAATATAATAATTTAACACAATTGTGTTACTTATAGAAATACTGCAGTTTGAATATTTTCATTCATCTTGCTACACTTTTGGTGACTTCAAAACGATGTTAATGAGAAGGTATTACAGCACCGTAATGGAGGTAGGAAACTTGGTTGTGCTTGCTGGACCTGGTGCACTCCAGTGCCTCTGGTGGCCAATCATTGTTACTGTGCCAGTGAGTGAGTGAGAAGTTGAGACCAGTCACAACCAAGAAAGAACAAACACATCTGAGAAAGATAATTTACTTTAATACCTAGTTTTATAATGGACTTATTTTATTATTACTCTGTAAAAATGGCTGCACCACCACACAAAAACATGAGAGAACTCTCGCTCCTTATTTTAACCATCTGGTTACAAATAGAGTCAGATCTATGTTATTAAATAATCATACAAATCAACAAATATCTCATAACCATACTTTAATTATCCCTTTGCTGTTTGCATAGTTTTCATGATTAATGATTCAGATATGTATATAAAAACAGGGGGTAATTACTACATCCTAGTGCTGTGCTTTAAGTCTCTAAGTCACTTTGGTAATTAATGCATTATCTTTGACAGAGGTGCCTATATCAGGGATAGGCCCCTTGCAGTGGGAGAGCACAATAATTCAATATATGTACTTTGCAGAAGTGAAACCAGCTGTGGCTAAAGTGATCAATAAAGAAAGGAAACCTGCTGATGCCTTTCCTCAGGACAAAATTGGTCACCAGCCAGCTAAACCTTTCATCTCATATGTGGGGTTTGTGGTCCCTAGTGCTCAATGAATGTGATCTGGGGTCATACCTTATATTAAAGGCCTGCTTGTACAGCACCAACATATAATATCTGCATTGCTCCTTTTTATAACATTAAGTATGACTAAAAATGGTTATTAATCAGATATTAAGCAAGCAGTAAACAGATGAAGCACATAAGATGTCACTAAATGGTTTACCTGCAAATATTGATGTTACAATTAAATAGATCATTCAAAACAACAGATCTGAACTAATTTGGAAAATTTAAATTGCTACACTTGGACATGTATTACCTCTGCTAGTGTTTGCTGGCATGTATAAACTACTCAATCAAACTACTTAATCTTAATTAATAGGAAATAATGAAGTGCTTAGCTGTTCACAAACATGAGCACAAACATCGACTTAGAATACAGCATGACTAGTTCCTTTATGTTTTCTCACGTTGTAATCATTCTCCATGGTAGTTTAAGGGTGACACATGTTTAAGAGTTCCAAAAACTTCATGTGTTACTTCAGCATTTCCTAAATTGCATCGGTGTGCATTCTATGATACATGGTATCTTATCCTTTGTGCTGCCTGAGCATCAGAAAATATTGCTGTTTGTGAATGCATTTCCATGCATGCAATTCCTCCAACATATATTCTGGCTGCTTGACACGTTTATGGACTCATCTCATAGTGAGGTATATCACTGCTGGCTATCACTGAACGAGGGAAAAATATATGCTAGTGTAATGTTTCTCCCAGATCATTCTCAGCAAATACTTTTTAAAAATGATTTCTCCAATAAATATTGGAGAATCATTTACACTTATTTGTACCCCAACAATGTTAGCTTGATTAAAATCATTCTTAGGCGCTACAATGTAGCACATGCATCTACACAGCTTGTTTACTGCCACAATGAGTAGAAAAAGTGCCTTACTAATCTAACATAAGGCCAAATGTTAATTTGCTTACAGCATTGCAGATTCCTGTGCAGCAGTGTAGGTGTAGCAGATGGCTATCTGTGTAAAAAAAAAAAAAAAACGTTTACAAGCTTTAATTTGAGGAGGAGAGGTGACATTCGGAGCAGAACACAATTAGGATTACCCCCAATTAACTCACCACCTATGATCATCTTGAAGGACAGGGAAGGTGGAAATTCTGTACAAGGAACAGGGCGGTCTGAACAAAAAAATACTCTCACTGGGCAATGAATCTGGAATCTAATTAGAACAGTTACGTTGTAACTGGGGAAAATCACGACCAGTGAGGTAGCGCTTTTTGCAAATGACAGACTAGATAGTGAGATGAGCCAAAAAGGATACATAGTTAAAGGATGTTTATATATAAGAACACTAATGTATCAAATGTAAGATGATGCCAGGTGAAGTGAAAGGGTCAGAATTCAGCAAGTCAAAAAAAAACATCATCTTAAAGTATAAAATATAATATTTCATAACTAATTACGTGTTTTATGATGCGAGACACAGCATGAGCCCACACTACATTAAGAGAATGCTTGCACAGATAAAAATGTTTGAGAAGTGGATATGGGTTTTCACCTCTGGGAATAAGGCTTGTATCAGCTTGAGTGTTACAGCTGCAAGATCAGCCCCATTAGAAATTACGTAATGGCCTATTTTTCAACACAGATGAGTATGAAATCATTGAAATAACTGTGGAATCTTCTAGAAGCTGGGGTGTCAATGAGAACACTAGCCACAAATAAATCTGTAAGGCTCATCATCCTGATTTATGAGCTAAATTAATTTTCATGTCAGTTTGATTTGCTGTAATTTGACCTGTAGGCTCAAGGCCCTAGGTTTTTTGATAACGGATAAGATGCTCAGGTGCTTAATGTAGTGACTCAAACCCAACACAATTGCTTTAATGTAATATACCCCAATAATGTTTTACAGAGGCATAAAGTATAGATTCACTTCAGGAAAAGTGAAATTTGAGACTTGTTTGATCTTTTTTTGTCACTGCATCTAAAGATATGTTTCCAAAACAAGTGTCTTAAAGACAGAAAGAAAGAGACATGCCCCATGCTGCTAACCTTTTGATTTATCAAGGAATTCAGAAAAAAACATTTCAGTTGAACGGCCTTGAGTTTGCATATTTGCATCCATAATAAAAAATGATGACATCACCCTAAGGAGGGTGTAAAAAATCACATGTGAGCAGGCAGCCCTTATATGGTGAGTGGCATGCATGAGCAAACGCACAGCTTCACACACTTGACAGTCACAGCTTTTTTTAAATGTAAATGCACACACATTTCACAGAAAGGACACGTTTTCTTTTAACTTGTAGGATATAGTAAGTGTGTTGCATGTGAAATATTCACAACTCAGAGAGCTTTGTCATTTTAATTTCTGGCAGTAGAGTTGTCACCTAAAAGGGAATAAAAACGTTGAAATGTCAGGCACCATGGAGAGTCCACTAGAGCTCAGAAATGAATTAAAAGAGCACTGTCTCTGCCCATTCTGCTATTAATAATGTTTAAATGACATATTAAACATATTCAACATAAACAAAAGGTAGGTAAAAAAGGTATACAAACATATATAGCTATATGTTTTTTACATTCATTCATTCCTCTTAAATTGCAGGGTATACCTGGGGAGAAGACAGGAAATTCACACAAGCACCTTGACCATTATCTTGACCTATGCACTGACAAGGCTTCAAAAGGTTTTCTTTGAATCAAAAACCAAAGAACCCACCATTATCTCTCACTTAATATGTTGTTTTTGGGTTTAATTTCCAGACTTTTTTTCAACAAGTCAAATCATACTTAGATAAAGATGTTCTGTTGTGTTATGACTGTTGTGTTATGACTGTGTAAATAACCAGTATGGAAACATGTTTTAACCCTCTGAGGTCCGTGCTAAGCTTTTCGATGTTTTTTGATTTTGGCATGGTCTGATATTTATCTCAATTTCATCAATTTAACACACATTTACTCCAAAGTGTTTAATATTTTTATTTGAAGGACAATCACAGCTACATTTGTATGCCATCAATAGTTTGGTCAGTATCATATGCAGCTTGTAAATAGATCTACAAACACACAAGTTAAAAATAGTTAATTTTTCTGCTGTCACAAAAGTTGTGAAAGCACACACTAAACTATAGTGACGAATTGTTTTGCCAATGTGCGTTTGTTCATCAAGGTCTTGGTTATGTAAGGGTGTGAAAATGTTTTAGCACATATGTGATCTAAATAGCTAAAAACCTGTTTTTATCAGAACTGGTCACATTTATTTCAGGCTGTGGGAGGGCTATATGCTAATTTACTGAATATTCATGATCCACACCTGAAAGATCATGGTCAAAGGCCATCAGACAAAGACATCTTGCAGAGTAGCCTAAGCATTTCTTGCGACCAACAGAAGCCAGTTTGACAACATCCAAAGTCTGGCATTGGGCACAGGCACATGATCAAAAGTTTAAGATATTCATCTTTAAACGTCTGTAGGAAAACGAAAGCAAAATCCCTGTCTACGAAGACACGGAAAGACATAAACAAGACAAAACAAAATAACCAACGATCAGGAACAAACAAAACGTATCCAAAATCTCGGAATAAACTAAACGCTGGGAATCTAAACCACAATAAGCACACAAACAAGTTCTCGAGAGGCAAGAAACATTAATCACAATAGGTATTATCAAGCTAAGCTAGATAATGTCCAAGCGCCGAAACAGAATGCCAGCTGGTTAAATATCCTCCCGTTAATTATTCGCAGCAGTCATAATGATTCTGATTTTTTTCGTATAGCGTCACAAGATGCGGAATTCATATATTTTCACGAGTATTTGAAAATATGGTAAATCAAATAAATATCAGCATACACCGTCTGTTGCTGGCAGCTCGCAAACCGTAAACACAGACAAGATCCGATATAATGTCGGGACATTGTTTACGCTGCAATTTCACACACGGAATTCATATATTGAATACGAGTATTTGATAACATGGCAAATCAAATATAGTTACTTACTCTTCGTCAGTTATTGTCTTCGTCGCTTTCCATCGATGCTCTCAAACACTGCAGCGCAGAAAATCTTTCCATCTTGAATAAAATTGTATGTCTGTATAAAATCTTGCTTCAAATTGTCGGGACAGTTTGTGTTGTTTACGCCGGCGTTTCACACATGGCCCCACGCCCCTCCCCACACCTCCCCGAAACTCGCACCTAGTTACCATGTCAATAGAAGGGGGACGTTACTAAAAGGTAAAAAACAGAGTAAAAAGCAAGGTTTACTTTTGGTCTAATTAAGCTAATTTTAAAAATCCCATTTGATTTGCCAGTGCTCAAATCGGAAAGTCGCGATTCTAAGGTTTCTGTCAATGTTTTTGCCGCGTGTGTATGATAAAATATCGCGAAGTTAGAAATAGTAATATACTTGTATTGCTGCTTGGATCGGCGCCGATCCAGCCGACCTCAGGGGGTTAAACCATGTGGTGTTTGATTTGATTTGATTTGACTATATTTTCGGTACAAAGCAGACATACATCCGTTTCATTCACATTTGATCCCAGAGAATAGCACATGAAAGTATATATTGTGGCAGCCCGATGGGCTGCACTAGGAAATGGCTGCCTGGCCTACAACACATGGGCGCCAGGAAACACTACATTTCCCAGCAGGCAACAGTCACACCTGAGCCAAGTGAAGGCAACGGGACTAAACGACCAGCTGAAGGCCATTTCAAGGCCTATTTAAAGGGCTGATTCCCACTACACTGGGAGAGGAGTAGGAAAGTGTTGGTGAGTGTTTGGTCAAAGAGAGAGAGTACTGTGAAGTTGTTGACCAGCCAGTATTTGGAGAAAGAGTGATTGTTGGAGTGTTTTTGGTGTATGAATTTGGATTGTTTGAGGACCCCCCTTTGGATTTGACTACGAACTGGATTTTGGATTTGGCTTTGGACTTTGACAACGAGATAGGATTTGTGGACTTTATGTGTTTGTGTTCCCCCGAAGACCCCACCCTTTGTTTTGTGTTGTCGTTTAATAAATTATCATTTTGCTTATATTACTGCCTCCTCCGTGTTCTTGCACTTGCCTACGCCCTCTGCAAGGTCCGTGAGTGTCGCCCAACCCCTGGGGACACCACAATATGAAAACACTTATTTCCAATGTGGTCCTCAATGGTAAACCAATAACATCCAAGGAATACAGACAAACAAGCACCACGAGACAGACAACTTCAAACAAATACAACATAATCAAAAATATTTGCCCACCATATTTGGAAATGCTGTCTAGAAAATAAAATAAAATGATTTATACCTAGGCGGCACGGTGGTGCAGTGGATAGCACTGTCGCCTCACAGCAAGAAGGTCTCGGGTTCGAATCCAGGCCGGGGGCCTTTCTGTGTGGAGTTTGCATGTTCTCCCCGTGTCCGCGTGGGTTTCCTCCGGGTACTCCGGTTTCTTCCCACAGTCCAAAGACATGCACGTTAGGCTAATTGGAGAGTCTAAATCAGGGGTGCTCAAGTTTGGTCCTGGAGATCTACTGGCCGTGCAGGCTTTTGTTCCAACTCTTCACTAACACACCTGATTCGAACATTCATTGCCTTGACGAGTAGTTGATTACTGGAATCAGGTGTGTTAGTGAAGTGATTAATGGAATCAGGTGTGTTAGTGCTGGGCTGAAACAAAGGCCTGCATGCCCAGTAGATCTCCAGGACCAAACTTGGGCACCCCTGGTCTAAATTGCCTGTAGGTATGAGTGTGTGAATGAATGGTGTATGTAGTGCCCTGCAATGGATTGGCGACCTGTCCAGGGTGTATTCCTGCCTCTCGCCCCAATGCATGCTGGGATAGGCTCCAGCCCCCCCGCGACCCTAACTAGGAATAAGCGGCTGAAGATGAGATGAGATTTATACCTATCAAATGCATCTATTTAATATAACAAATATAGCAATTAAGAAGTAGTTTATGGAGACAACTCAAATACTTTAAAACATCTAACCACATCAGCTACTCCAACAAAGAAATACAGCAATATATATTATATCAAAAATAAAAAAGATGACAAAAACTATTTTAATTTATGTACTATCAAATCCCCTAGATATCCAGCTATTCTCAACATATGAACAAAGTCTGGATAAATTACAGTCCTAACTGGTCATCTTTGTTCAAATAAAGTGCTTTGCTTGTTTCTTGAACATACTCTGGATTTAATCTGCAGAGGTAAACTATTCCAGACTATATAGCAATACAGATTCCAATGGAAACAAATTTGCAAAAAGCAAATAATCTGCTTTTTGCAGAGCTTTTTACACATGGGATTTTACAAGACATGATACTTGCTCTGGTACTATAATTATGCTGGCTATAGACATTATCAATATTAGCTTTCAGATACCCTGGGGCATGATAATTTATGATGTAAAACATGTGGCTGAATTTCCACCCTGAGCTTTCCCGATAACAAACCAACTTCCCTGAATTCATGGGCTCCTATGCGATTTCTGGGAGGTGTGTTAAACATGTATATGATTATATTATTTTGCCTGACCTGCAACCTCCTCTTTATCTGCTGGGATATAACTCTATACCAAAGTGACACTGGATTAAGGCTGCAACTAGCAATTTCTTTCCTCTAATATTAAAAGATCTGGTGTTCCGATATAGACATTTTAACTTGTTTGCTGTTTTTGAGAGAATTGTAGAAGCAATCATTTCACCAGAAAGTGATTGGTCCAGAGATGCACCAAAGTAAGTGATGCTTATTTTAGACTCATTGGCATTCCCTTCACAATTTACCAATATGTTTTCAGTCTTGTCCAATCTATAGTTAGTCCCAAAAATAATATATTCACTTTTGTCCAAATGTAAGGGCAATCTGTTGTCAACCAACCAGTCTCTCACAGAGTGCAATTACTGACTCAAGCTCTCCTGTATATTGGGAGAATTTTTACCTGATACAAGAAGAGTCATGAGCCTAGAGCAGGAGTTTGCACTTCACTATAACTGACATATCATTAATATAAATAAGAAATGAAAGCGGCCCCAAAATCAAACCCTAGGCCACCCCAGCAGAATATGTGTTGACCTCTGATGCAACACCCTCAACTTTGCATACTTGTGTTCTGTTCGTCAGGTAGGACTTATACCAGTTAGCTGTGACTTTGTTTAGACCCATACATTTTAGTTTAGAGAAAAGAATGAGATGATCTATGGTGTTAAATGCTTTCTATAGGTCTAACATAACCATGCCAGTGTAATTTCCCTTCTCACTTTCCATCCTGATATTGTCAAAGAGATGAATGAGACAGGTATCAGTAGAATGAGTTGTTCTAAAACCAGACTGAAATTCATAGAGTAGATTGTGCCTCAGAAGATATTCTTCAGGTTGATCAAAAACCAATCTCTCAAAGATTTTAGATATATTACTAAGGATGGACACAGGCTTGTAGTTGGCAACATCAGTTTTACTGCCATTTTTGTGGAGTGGGACCACCCTAGCCATCTTGAAATCACTAGGAAAAGTGGCTTTCATTATGGAAGTGTTTAGAATGTGAGTTAAGATTGTAGAGGTAGCACCCCCAGTATCTTTTGTGATTGAGCAGGGAGGTTTTCCAATCCAATTGCTTTCTTGGTATTCATTGAGCATAGTAGATTTGAGACTTTGTCCTCACTTAAGCTTGCATCACATAATTCACTACAGTTAGCCATGAATGTAATCCTACTAAGAGTCAAGAAAACCATCCTGCTATTTACTAACATGGTTGCAAAATACATGCTACTCCTTAGTTTTGTTGAGGGAGAGGGGTTTGAGAGTTGCTGAGGTTTATAGAGCCAGAATATAATGTACTGTAATGAATGCCGATGACGCCGGCGGTTGGTTGCGTAGCTTTGGCGCAGCCTAATTAAGGTTAATTAATGTCACATGTGGGGCTTGTGATAAAACCGAGAGATGGCCCGGCGTTCGAGGTTGCTGGTGTTCCTGTCCTGTATTGTTGGCGGTGTGTCAGTCCGTGTGAGCGAGGTCTCAGTGATAAGTGTTCTTAATTCTTTTGCATTCTCTCCCTTTTAGAAATGCGTTTTAATTAACTTTTTTTTTTTGCAACTATTTATTATGTGGTTCTCTGTGGCTCAGTTGGTAGGGCACGCTTAGGTTGTGGGTTCACATATACAGAAAATGTATCCACTCACTACTGTAAGTCGCTTTGGATAAAAGCGTCTGCTAAATGGCATATATTATTATTATTATTGTTGTAGTGCCGTAATCCTCACTTCTGTATTTGTAGTTCAATCTCACTTGCATGTGTGCCCAGACGTAGTTGCTGGGGAAATACCAGTTCACTATATCCTGTGAACAGCTCTTTTTTATAGTAAATAAAATATATTCTTTGCCATACGTTTTCTTTCAGTTATTGTTCCTCCCCCTCCGGACCTTACCAGACAAACAAAGGTGGTAGCAGCAAACGTTACCCATTCATATGTAGTAAATCGTAGGTCAGCTACAGTACCATCACGCAAAACAATACTGGCAAGGGTTGAGGCACAATAATAATATTGAAATCAAACATTGTCTAAGTGGGTCGCCATCATCGCAGATTCATGGACAGCATGCAATATCTTATGTTACCGTGACCTTTCACTATGTACAGTGGGTATAAAAAAGTATTCACCCCCTGTGGCATTTTTGTACATTTTATTGTATTACTTCATGGAAGCAACATGGATTTAATTGGGATTTCTTGCCACTGAACAACACAAACTATTGTATCATGTCAAATAAATAAACAACCCTAAAGCTTTTTGTGAATTAATTACAAATAAATAACAGACAATAATTGATTGCAAAAGTATTCACCCCCTTTTCAAAGACACCCAAATAAACTAGTGCAATCAATTGTCTTCAGAGATCACATAATTATTTTATTGGAGTCCACTTTTCTGAATGAAATACACCTGTTTGGTCGCGCCCGAGAGGTCACACAGTTGGTTTGTGTATTTGCAAACAATAGCTTCATCATGAAGACCAACAAACATTCAAAGAAAATCTGAGAAAAGGTTCTTCAAAAGCACTAATAAAAGGAAGGATATACAGTAAGAAGATTTCAAAGACTTTGAATATCCCCTAGAGCACCGTTCAAGTCCATCATAAAGAAAGGGAGAGAAAATGCACAACTGTGAATTTGCCTTGAACAGGCCGGTCTCCAATATTGAGCATCCATGTTAGGGAGGCCACCAAGAGGCCTATGCTAACTCTGATGGAGTTACAGTCAGAGATGGGCGAATCTCTCCATGGGACAACAATAGCCCTAGCGCTTCACAAATCTGTGCTTTATGGGAGGGTGGCAAAAAGAAAGCCATTATTGAAGAAACAACAATGGGCTATTTAATTTCTCACTTGAAATCTTGACTAGAGTTTTCCAGAAGGCAATGTAGGCAATGCAATCAATGGCCTGAAGTGGCCCAGTCAAAACCAGAGAATCTGTGGAAAGATTAGAAAATTGCTGTTCACCAATGGCTCCCTTCCAACCTGATGGGGCTCTAGCAATTTTGTAAAGTAGAATGGGCAGAAATTGCAATGTCCAGATGTGCAAGGCTGGTAGAGACTCACAGTTGTAATTACAGCTAATGGTGTTATGAGAGCTGAATACATTTGTGGTCAGGCAGCAGCAGGCTTCGCTTAGAATGGAACTCATGAAAAAAATGTGGTACAGGTTAAACTGAGGCATTATAGACACTTTTATATTCTTTATAATACAACTGTCTTCAAATGGAGAAAAACATATGCAGCAGTATAGATTTTTTTATTCATTGCTATTGCATCCATTCATTATAAGCTTTGCTTATCGAATTTCCCATAGAGTACTCAAACACAGAAAATTCTAAAAATGAACATCCCTACTTAGCAGGTACCATCGCCTTCAAAGAAGAATGGGTTATGCTATGTTTCGGGCTAGCAACAAAAGTAGCCTACTGGTTCATTATCTGTCTCTTTAGATAACATTAGATCCACTAGTGCTCCTCGCATAGGTATGAGTGGCCCAGTTATAACTTAGTCATAAGGGAAATTGGGGGACAAATAAACTATGGGGCTGGCCTTAAAGCCTGATTTATTTCGTTCCAGATAATTTTGCAAATGAAAGTGAGATTGAATTGTGCACATTTTAGAGATGAATAGGCGAACAAACACTGGACAGTATTTTTGGACAGCAGAGTGGTCCAGGCACTGACCTTTTTGTAGGTAGGGGGAATACAGCTGTAGTGATGTTAGTATGGGTCGCATCAATGGACACTTATTCAATATGTATTTATTGAGGTGGCAGCCAGTATAACCCAATTTGTACAGAACAATCAGCTTCTCAATAATTAGAACGTTTATTATTACACTCACTAGTGATGTCTATCAACTAATTCTAATTACTGCACCATATAACCAAAACACACAATAAGAACTACCTGAAAGAATTCCCAGAAACCAAAAAGGAAAATAAAAGGGGAATAGACCAAATAAAAGGTACAGGAACAAACAACGACGTTAAGTCTACGTTAAGTAGAGAGGTAAGATGCTTAGCAATTAATATGTAAATGTTCATAATTTTAGGTTCCAAAACTTAAACAAAGTTGCTGCTATCTCACGAGTCTCGCTCTGTCACTGGTTGGCTCCCTGGTATCCTGTGGCATCCACCGCTGACTGGTCATGTAGGTGAGGGGTGTGTCTCATTGTCGATGTCCCCACTGCTGCTGAATGGTAGTGCAGGAGAGAGGGGTGTTCTCTTTACGCCCCCTTCCTTCAAGTGGCAGGAGAGAGGTGTGTCCTGTGGTTGACAATCTCTTCCTGATGCAGCTGACAACAGTGACATGCAGAGGTGGCATCGCTGTGGCACATCCTGGCACAGTGGGTATTGTTGGATGGGTCGCTGGATCAGCCATATGCTCTTTATGGAACCTCCCCTGTCCTATCTCCTGGCAGGCCTGTAGGGAGGCCATGGTAGCCAGTCTCCTGCTGGGCTCCAAATTGTCTCTACATAATCAGTTTCTTTTTTGTTTCTGACAGGAATCCCCCATGTGTGTTACACAGCTGATGGTCAGAGAGGCTCAAGGGATTTTGGAGATTTATGGAAGGAGTTCAGGCATTAAGACAGCCTGGAAGAGAGAAGATCATGAGTGGATACACATTCCAAGAGACAGTAAGGGGCTAGTGTAGGGTGCTATCCCACTAGAAATTAGAATTATAATAATATGGTTGACGCCACCATATGTAAGGCTGGTTAATTCCTAACACGGTAGCAGCCAAACAAATATTTTTTATAATATCAGTCTTATTCGGATTAGTATATCAGTCTCATAAAATATACTTAACTATACAATTGGAATTTCAATGAATAATGAAATTAATAATTACAATTAAATTACAATATTAATAGTTAATTCATCTTAATCAAATCACAACATTATACATTTAATAATTAATAATATTGATGACCTAACTAAGGTGTTGAAGGCATCAGGGAGTTCTAATTAGCAGAGGTTGGCTCAATTCAATACAAGTGTAACATTAAGACAGACAACCTTATAAGAAAAATAATATGACATTTATTGAACATGAAGTATCAAAATAGCAAAGCACAATTCAATACATTAATGAACAACTGTCTATGTGTGAATGCATGTGTGTATCTATGTGTGTGTGCACGTGTGTGTGGGGCACGTTTGTTCGCAAGCTTGATGAGGCACGTGGCTGCGCATGCATGCGTGTTCTCACGCGTGTACCTGGGTCGTACGCATGTGTGTGCACACTTTAAGCACGTGGGCGTTGAGAACAAAGAGAAAAGATGGAGGGAAGTTTAAACCTAGTTTGTAACCAAGGCAAAAGGAAAGATGGCGCTTACTGCGCACACCAGAATAACTGTGGAATTATTGTGTGTGTTGAGATCAGAATGCTCGGTTAGTAGATAAGATTACATGCAAGACCTGGGTCTAGGTGTGGTGCATTTTACTACTAACGCAGGCAGTGACTGAGCAGCTATGCCAACTACAAAACAATGGTACACAATGTTATGAACCATGATCCATTTTACAACAGTTTGTACAGTCAGTCATGGATACAAACATTTCGTTGCTAAAATATGTTATGTTATGACCAGATGCTACAGCCTTACTCTTTCATTTGCTCCATGGTCGGAGGAGTTCGATGCATGTCGGGTTCGGGAGACATGGGAAGTCCGGTCATGATGTCTTCGGTGAGTTAAATCTGTCTTGCAACTGTTCACGTTTAAAGTGAAGTCTCTGGTTCGTTTTCCAGGGTGCAAAGTTAATTATCGGAGACAAGTGTTGAAGAAAGGAGTTGGCCGCTTTGGTCACTCAAATATTGATATTGCTAGCTGCATCCCTTCACAGCTCTTCATGAATTAACATTGTTTGCAGCTAAATTCGTGGAGTAAGATCTCTGTTGCTTCCGCTGCCGTTCAGAGAAATTCTCTCATGCGTGTTTTCACGAGGCCTCTTGTTTGAGGCATTGGTGAGAGAGAACGATACGAGGTGCTGGCACAGGAAAAGTGGGGAACAGGAAAAGAGAAAGAACTGGTGAATGCTCTCTGGTTTTATTAATCGCGTGAGTCCTGTATTTCCGCTCTTATAGAGTATAGTATCCTACAAGGCGGGGCCGAATGACATCATCGGGATTCCCTGTGGGAATTGTAGTGCATCAATGTGCTGTCCCTACAATAGGTTAGAATACAGTTAGCTGGAGGCTGAGAGACCTCTGAGAGGATACAACATAATTTGCAATGAGTAAGAAGGGAACAGGGGCAGTTTGAAAAGGGTAGAGAAAATATGTAAACATTTTTGATTATGGTATGAGATTTACATGTTATTATCTAAAGGCCTTGGGAGATGAGACAGCAGATGAAAATTAAAATAGAAGATACTGGTGGGTAGGTAGATCAGTGGGCACTGATCGGTCTGTTTTTTTCAATTTCCGGTCACTTCATCATAATTTGATTCTGTCGGCATGCTGTGCCTCAAGGACTCAAGAATGATGGCTGAGCAGGACCAGAGGAAAGAGGAGAGAACTCTTGAAAAAGACTTGTAGTCAAAGAGTCAGCTGATAGCAGTGAAAATCAACAGATGTAGTGGCATCACCGTAGAAGTGAGGGTGGAGGTTATGCGAGTTGAGGCAGAAGGAGACCATTGGGGTGGACATCTGTGTGTGGGGAACGCAGGAAAGGGGATAAGTGAAGGACAAAAGCAGTGGTCCTGAGAGTGAGGTCAAATGAGTGAAGCGGCAGAAAGAGGGCAACGGACTGGGGATTGTGGAGCTGGATATTGAAGTCACACAGCAGAATAATTGGACTAATGTCCTCTGGGAAGGAGCTGAGGAGAAAGTCCATCTCATCAAAAATGTTTCCAAGAAGCCCTGGTGAGCAATAGAACATAATGATGTACAATTTACTGGGTTTTTGTGAGAGTAGCAGCAGGATACTTGCGACAAGCAACTGGTGGAAGAGAAACTTGCAAAGTGGATGAGTTAACCAGTACCACATCTCATGCACAGGGGACATGGAAAAAGGGGGATGGATGGGAGAAGTATGGGAACAGAAGGGTGTTATGTTCTGCTATGTTTGTTCGGGTTGTTTTTGTACTTTGTTTATTTTTCATTAATCATTCTCGTTTCATTCACGTTCTGTTCCCCGTCTGTCATTGTTCCTGTTTGTTTCGAGATCCACTCCTTGTCTTTGTCATGCACTTCAGGAAATTCTAGTTTTCGGTTTTTCGGTCTTAGTTTCTAATCTCGTTTTACTTCCTTCTTTCTTCCTATAACACTTTGTATATATTAGTTAGATGTATATAGTACTAGCCTACTAATCTACTAACATTAGGGATTTAGATTTAGTTACTAACATTACTAATTATGAATTATCTCACGCTTCTATCTATCGCTATCATTCTCTCTCTTGTTGTCCTATCCCTGTACGCTTCTCACGTTTCGCTTCATTTGCACGCAGATTCTCTATATGCGTTCCGCCCCTTTGAACTGTGCACGTGTCTGCCTGCTCTTCCAAGTCGTATATTGTCTATGTGTCTGTGTGATTCCCAGTCCGTGTCTTTCGTTTCCCCTCGTTATTGTATTAGCGAATTCCATCGTTTTCACCTGTGTTCCTGCCCTTATCTCCTCCCAGGCACACCTGATTCCTATTGTGTTTCCCTTCCCTGCTTGTATTTAAGTTCCGTGTTTATGTTCTATCTTTGTCAGAACGTTGATCATCATTCCCTGTGCCGATTGTCAGTAAGCCAGTCAGTTTGCCTATTCTGATTTCTTGTTTATTGACTACTCTCTGGACTTCGATTTTGTGTCTCCGCTACTCTGTCTACTGGTTTTGACCCCTGCCTGAATTAAACGTTCCTTTCTGCCTGATCCTGGTCTGCGTCTGGGTCCGTATCCCGTACCTCACAAAGGGTCTCTGAAACAGCTAGGAACCAATAGGAAAGAAGTACGGGTACTACATGGAGGACATGCAGGATGGACCTGGTTTGATAGGGTGGGATGAAGTCGGTGGTTGCGACAGAGGCCACGCCTCTTCAGGACATTCAAGGAGGAGACTAGGATTTTCTATAATGGGTGTTCATCTTCTATAATGGGTATTCACAGTGGGGTGCTTTCCTTACTCTCAAACCAATCAATTGATTGAAGCCTCTGAAACCTTCTGCTGGCACAAGGTGATATCACATCCTTTTTGATTGATCCATAAATGAGTATGAGGAGGCCATTAGAGTACACTGAACTTATTGTTATGTTCGTGGAACCACCTTGAGATGACATGTGCTTTCTGACATGGCGCATTATCCTGCTGGAAGTAGCCATTAGAAGATGGGCAGACTGTGGCCATAAAGGGATGCAGAAGGTCAGCAACAAGACTCAGGTAGGCTGTGGCATTTAAACGATGCTCAATTGGTATTAAGGGGCCTAATGTGTGCCAAGAAAACATTCCCCACATCATTACACCACCACCAGCAGCCTGAACCGTTGACACAAAGCAGGATGGATGCATGGATTCATTTTGTTTACGCCAAATTCTGACCTTACTTCTTCAACTGTCCAGTTTTGGTGAGCCTGTGCCCACTGTAACCTCATTTTCCTGTTCTTAGCTGACAGGATGTTACGTATTGGATACGCAGGTGAATGCAGGTAGGACCCAAGCGCAGGACGATGACACAGGATGATATAGGTGAGGGTATTTAATAAATAAATACACACAAGGACTGGAACAGGGGAAAAACTGTCAGGAAACACAAGGGAGGTGGACAGGACGGGACGGAGACGTAACAGTACCCCCCCCCGGAGCCTCCTGGCGACCCACCAGGCCTATCGGGATCCTCCCGATGAAAATCCCGGATGAGGAAGGGATCCCAGATGACCCGGGCGGGTGGGGGGGGGAATGGCTGGAGGGCACCGAGGACAAAAGTGTCGCTTGAGGACGGGCCCCAGTGGGCCCTCGGGAGGCCGGCGGCAGCAGGCGCGGTGGGCCCTCGGGAGGCCGGCGGCAGGGCGCGGTGGGCCCTCGGGAGGCCGGCGGCAGCAGGGCGCGGTGGGCCCTCGGGGAGGCCCGCGGCAGCAGGGGGCGTTGGGCCCTCGGGGAGGCCCGCGGCAGCAGGGGGCGTTGGGCCCTCGGGAGGCCCGCGGCAGCAGGGGGCGTTGGGCCCTCGGGGAGGCCCGCGGCAGCAGGGGGCGTTGGGCCCTCGTGGAGGCCCGCGGCAGCAGGGGGCGTTGGGGCCCTCGGGAGGCCCGCAGCAGCAGGGGGCGTTGGGCCTCGAGAGGCCGCGGCAGCAGGGGGCGTTGGCCCTCGGGGAGGCCCGCGACGCCAGGCAAGGAGAGGCCCTCGGGGAGGCCCGCGACGCCAGGCAAGGAGAGGCCCTCGGGGAGGCCCGCGACGCCAGGCAAGGAGAGGCCCTCGGGGAGGCCCGCGACGCCAGGCAAGGAGAGGTCCTCGGGGAGGCCCGCGACGCCAGGCAAGGAGAGGACCTCGGGGAGGCCTGCGACGCCAGGCAAGGAGAGGCCCTCGGGGAGGCCTGCGACACCAGGCAAGGAGAAGCCCTCGGGGAGGCCCGCGGCGGCAGGGCGCGTTGGGCCCTCGGGAGGCCGGCGAAGGCAGGGCGCGTTGGGCCCTCGGGAGGCCGGCGAAGGCAGGGCGCGTTGGGCCCTCGGGAGGCCGGCGAAGGCAGGGCGCGTTGGGCCCTCGGGGAGGCCTGCGAAGACAGGGCGCGTTGGGCCCTCGGGAGGCCTGCGAAGACAGGGCGCGTTGGGCCCTCGGGAGGCCTGCGAAGACAGGGCGCGTTGGGCCCTCGGGAGGCCTGCGAAGACAGGGCGCGTTGGGCCCTCGGGAGGCCTGCGGGACAGGGCGCGTTGGGCCCTCGGGAGGCCTGCGAAGACAGGGCGCGTTGGGCCCTCGGGAGGCCTGCGAAGACAGGGCGCGTTGGGCCCTCGGGAGGCCTGCGAAGACAGGGCGCGTTGGGCCTCGGGAGGCCTGCGAAGACAGGGCGCGTTGGGCCCTCGGGAGGCCTGCGAAGACAGGGCGCGTTGGGCCCTCGGGAGGCCTGCGAAGCAGGGCGCGTTGGGCCCTCGGGAGGCCTGCGAAGACAGGGGGCGTTGGGCCCTCGGGAGGCCTGCGAAGACAGGGCGCATTGGGCCCCTCGGGAGGCCTGGGCCAGGGCGCATTGGGCCCTCGGGGAGGCCTGCGAAGACAGGGCGCGTTGGGCCCTCGGGGAGGCCTGCGAAGACAGGGCGCGTTGGGCCCTCGGGGAGGCCTGCGATGCCAAGCAAGGAGAGTTAGGCAGGGTTTCCGGGGAAGATCGGTGTTTCTTAATAAGGTCCAGATGCTTCCCCAACTGGGATATGTTGGCATTGATTTCTGCGGAGATCTTGCGGAAACTGTCATCGACTGCTGGGTCCATGATGGTCAGTTCGTTCTGTTACGTATTGGATACGCAGGTGAATGCAGGTAGGACCCAAGCGCAGGACGATGACACAGGATGATATAGGTGAGGGTATTTAATAAATAAATACACACAAGGACTGGAACAGGGGAAAAACTGTCAGGAAACACAAGGGAGGTGGACAGGACGGGACGGAGACGTAACACAGGAGTGGAACCCGGTGTGGTCTTCTGCTGCTGTAGCCCATCCACTTCAAGGTCCCGCATATTGTGTTTGTTCAGAGATGCTCTTCTGCATACCACCATTGTAACGCGTGGTTATTTGAGTTGCTGTCGCCTTCCTGTCAGCTTGAACCAATCTGGCCATTCTCCTCTGACCTCTCTCATTAACAAGTCATTTTCGCCCACAGAACCGATTATTACTCTGCATGGTAGAATTATAGCCAAGGAATACAAAGCCATTTTAGTCGACTAGGTGCGAAAATTGATTCCTAAAGATGTTCCCATATTCCAAGATAATGCCCCTAAACACACTGCTAAATGTATTTAAGAGTGGTTTCATGAACACCAGGATGAAGTCAAATACCTTCAATGGTCTCTCCATCAAAGTAGATTTACACCACCTTCATCTTTCAAAGAACTGGAGGCTTTCCTTCTTGAAGAATGGTCCAATATACCATTAGAAATAGTTGAAAACTTATATAACATCATTCCAAGGATTGAAGCTACTCGGAAGGCAAAGGACATCCCTTACTAGTTAACCCTCTGAGGTCCGTGCTAAGCTTTTAGATGTTTTTTGATTTTGGCATGGTCTGATATTTATCTCAATTTCATCAATTTAACACACACTTACTCCAAAGTGTTTGATATTTTTATTTGAAGGACAATCACAGCTACATTTGTATGCCATCAATAGTTTGGTCAGTATCATATGCAGCTTCTAAATAGATCTACAAACACACAAGTTAAAAATAGTAAATTTTTCTGCTGTCACAAAAGTTGTGAAAGCACACACTAAACTATAGTGACGAATTGTTTTGCCAATGTGCGTTTGTTCATCAAGGTCTTGGTTATGTAAGGGTGTGAAAACAGTTTAGCACATCTGAGATCTAAATAGCTAAAAACCTGTTTTTATCAGAACTGGTCACATTTATTTCAGGCTGTGGGAGGGCTAAATGCTAAATACCTGAATATTCATTATTCATTGTCCACACCTCTAAGATCTGTCAGATGGGCCATCTCACTGGGCCATCAGTGTTATATTCTGAGTTCCTGTTCTGTTGTTTTTTGGTCTTTGTTTATTTTTCATTCAGTCCTTATTCATTATTCTTTATCCAGTATTGCATTTTCCCTGTTCTGTCACGTTCTGCTCCCTGTCTGTCCTTGTTCCGTTTATTTCGAGATCCACTCGAGATTGTCATGCACTTCGGGAGTTTATACTTTTCGGGTTTTTTCCGCCTTCGCTTATTATCTCGTTTTCTTCCTTCTTACTTTCTAGATTGCACTTTGTATATATTAGGTAGATGTGTATAGTACTAACCAACTAATCTACTAACGTTAGGGATTTAGATTAAGTTACTAACACGCGGAATATGTTTGGCGTCACAAGACGCGGAATTCATATATTTTCACGAGTATTTGAAAACAAGCGAAATAAATAACATTTTAGGTTGTTTGAAAAGTATTCTTCCATAGATCTTGTGTGCATATTGCAATTTGTTACGTTGCAACACGCGGAATATGTAGTCACAAGACGCGGAATTCATATATTGAATATATATATGAGTATTTGATAACATGGCAAATCAAATATAGTTACTTACTCTTCGTCAGTTATTGTCTTCGTCGCTTTTCATCAATACTCTCAAACACTGCAGCGCAGAAAATCTTTCCATCTTGAATAAAATTGTATGTCTGTATAAAATCTTGCTTCAAATTGTCGGGACAGTTTATGTGTTTACGCCGGCGTTTTCACACATGGCCCCAAGCCCCTCCCCACGCACCTCCCAGAAACTCGCACCTAGTTACCATGTCAATAGAAGGGGGACGTTACTACCAGGTAAAAAAGAGAGTAAAAGGCAAGGTTTACTTTTGGTCTAATTAACCTAATTTAAAAAATCCCATTTGATTTGTCAGTGCTCAAATCGGAAAGTCGCGATTCTAAGGTTTCTGTCAATGTTTTTGTCGCGTGTGTATGATAAAATATCGCGAAGTTAGAAATAGTAATATACTTTTATTGCTGCTGGGAGCGGCGCCGCTCCCGTCGACCTCAGGGGGTTAATAAATATTTATATATTTTTACTGTTTTCATTATTTTGTCTACCCCATGTACAAAAATCCGGAGCTAGTAAGGAAGGATCTGACAAAAAAAGTGAGGAGTGACACAAAGAAGGGAAGTGTGTGATAGTTGAAATAGTTGAATAAAACTGGATTTACTTCAGCGAGGGTCAAGGCACTCTTGTGAGGGTCTTGTTTTTTAAAATGTGTATTTCCCCTCTCCTTATGGAAAATAAAGGAAGAAGAATTACAGGTTAAAATATTGGCATGCTGAAGCTGTCAACTATGCTTTAAGAAGTAACTCTGACATTGCAAAATCTTTTTATAATTATATACAGCTATAAGGTAAAGCTACAGTAATCAGCAATATTTATACTTCAGGATCTGAGCCAAGAAAAAGGCTTACCTTGAGTATGAGTATACTGTACAAGTACTTAACTTAATTATATATTTTTAATTATATGGATAAAAGGATTAGCACAGAAGATCAATACAAATTACATTTACCTGTATCCCACTACTGCTCTTTCTCAGTTATTTTTGTATATTTTGCATTGGCAATACTTTTTTAAGAAATACCATATAGTACTTGAGATTTGTTGAGATTTGTTGGAAAAACCTTAATAAGAGTCGGCCTGAAATAACCTATCCATTTAATTTTTTCATTTTCATTTTAAGTATTTAGCAGACACTCTTATCCAGAGCGACTTACAAGATGTGCATAAATACATGGTAGGAACAATCATAGTTAGCGCAAGAGATCAGTGCAGTAATGCAGCAATAGACATCATTGCAGACATCTGCGTACCATACCTGTAACACTGGGAAGGAAAAGGTTAGTATTATTCTTTTGAAATGGAATAAGGAGGGGTATATAGTGTTGAACAAGTAGGCAGTGGTGATGACAATTAGCTAGATGGACAGAGTTCAGTGGTAGTGGAGTCTGAAAAGGTGGGTCTTGAGTCTCTTGCGGAAGATCGCAAGTGATTCCGCGGTCCTGACCAGGAGGTCGTTCCACCGGCGAGGGGTCAGGACAGAGAAGAGGCGAGACCGTGAGGAGCGGCTGCCAGGCACCCGGAGGGATGGGGCAGACAGTTTGCCAGAGGAGGTGGAGCGGAGGGGTCTGGCTGGGGTGTAGGGAGTGATGAGTGACAGGAGGTATGGAGAAGCTGTGCCTCTAGCCGCTTGAAAAGCAAGCACCAGTGAATTGAATCTGATGCGTGCTGCAATGGGGAGCCAGTGCAGAGAGGAGAGTAGAGGGGTGACGTGGGTGAACTTTGGCTGGTTGAACACCAGGCGAGCAGCAGCGTTCTGGACTAGTTGCAGTGGCTTGATGGCACAGGCCGGAAGGCCTGCCAGCAAGGAATTGCAGTAGTCCAGACGTGAGATCACCAGGGCCTGGACCAGGAGTTGTGTGGCCTCTTGGGTGAGGAACGGTTGGATCCTCCGGATGTTGTAGAGGGAGAATCGGCAGGTCCGAGTGATTACTGCAATATGGCTTGAGAAGCACAGCTGGTTGTCCAGGGTCACTTCAAGACTCCTGGCAGACTGGGACGGAGACACTATGGAGCCTTCCATGGTGATTGAAGCGAAGTATCTTGCAATTGTATATACCCCCCGCACAAACACACACACACACAACACACACACACACACACACACACACACACACACACACACACACACACACACACACACACAAACACATATGCACACACACAAACACGCACAACACACAAAGTGATGCAAAATATGAATATGAAGGAATCCCTCTCTGTTGGAGGATGGAGTTTATACACTAATAGATACCTTTCACTTAGCTGGAAAAAAATTAAATTCATGTGGAACAAGACGAAAAAGAATTGACTGAGGACAGCTTTAATTAAATTTTATGAGAATACATGCAAGATCCATGCATTCTACAATCAATATTTTTTCACACACACTAATACTAATATAAGAAATATAATAATGCATGCTATTGTTACCAAAGCTTTTTATACAGCATCATTTTATACTATAAATGCAAATTAATTTAAATCACCTTAAAATAGGTCACGTTTTGACAATGAGACAAAAGCAAAGCAGTTGCTTCATAGGAAAATGTTTCCCTTAGAATCAACCTGCCACTACATGAACTCTTTAATCGGCAGCATGAAACAGGCAGGCAGGCAGGGCAAAATAATGCAGAGGACGTGTAGGAGTAGTGAATGCAGGCAATGCCATTTACATTCAAAGGGAAAGACCTGGATGCACACAGGGTAAACACAAGTAGGTGAGGGGCATGACACTGACAGTATTTATCTATCCAGAAAATGTTATGCAACAGGTCCACCCCCAAGTAATAACCCAGCAAACACAAAAATAAAAGGACAACCACGCAAACACAGCTGCTAGTCTTTCCAACCAGTCTTTTAAGTGGGCAGTGGACACCCACCTTCAAGGGACAGCACAGCATGTCTTCAATTCTCAGGCTGATTTATGTAAGGACCTAATAAATATGAAATACTAGATATTAAGACATAGATCTTTTGATTCTGCAGTTTGCTCTGTCATGAGGGCATAGTTCAACAAAATATTATGTCGTTTTGCTTGTTTATTGTCTAGCATAGCTGTACAACAGATATGCAGTTTTATTTGTGGTTCTGTGCCCTACCACCTGGCACAGGATCGTCTTGTTTTGTATTTATTCAAGGTTTTATCTGCAATTTAAGCATCTGGCTACATGTTCTTCCACTGTGCTGTGCATCAACATTAGAGCCAGGGACAAATTCACTATACAGCAGGTCTCATAACTATGAAAACATATATACACTATATGGTATATATACACTACCGGTCAAGTTTTAGAACACCCCCATTTTCCAGTTTTTACTGAAATTTAAGCAGTTCAAGTCCAGTGAATAACCTGAAATGATACAAAGGTAAGCGGTAAACTGCCAGATGTAAAAAATTAAAATTAAAAAAAGTTTAGGTTACAAAAAACTGAAAAATAATGTAGATTCTTTTGGCAGTGAGTAGTTTCCTACACCATCAAAAGGCACTTGGAAACTGGAGGAAACCCTGACAGGAAGAGGTCTGGCAGACCCAAAGCCACAACAAAATCAGAATAATATATGCCGTTTAACAGACGCTTTTATCCAAAGCGACTTACAGTAGTGAATGTATACATTTTTCAGTATATGTGGCCCCAGTGGGGATTGAACCCACAACCTAAGCGTTGCCAATGCTGTGCTCTACCAACTGAGCCACAGAGAACCAGAAGACAAGTTTCTGAGAGTCAACAGCTTGCGTGATAGGTGGCTCACAGGACAACCGCTTCAAGCACAACTTAACACTGGTCAAAGTAAGGAAGTCTCAGTTTCAACTGTGAAGAGAAGACTTTGAGCTGCAGGTTTGACAGGTCGAGTGGCAGTAAGAAAGCCATTGCAAAGATGGCAAAATAAGAAAAAGAGGCTTGCCTGCGCCATGAAGCACCGCCAGTGGACTACTGAAGACTGGAAGAAGGTCTTATGGACCGATGGATCAAAATTTGAAATCTTCGGTTCATCACGCAGGGTTTTTGTACGCCGTCGAGTAGGCGAAAGCATGGTTCCTCAGTATGTGACACCAACTGTCAAACATGGAGGAGGAAGCGTGATGGTCTGGGGCTCTTTTGCAAGTCGGCGACTTGTACAGAGTGACTGTAAACCCACGTTAACCCATTACTTGTTCCCTGAAAAGGGTTTTATAACTCTGAAATTGACATTATCTTTCAGTTTTTGGTAACCTAAACTTAAGTAAGTTTACCGCTTACTTTTGTACCATTTACCATTTTGTACCGTTATTCACTGGATTTTAAATTTCAGTAAAAACTGGAAAATGGGGGCTTTCTAAAACTTTTGACCGGTAGTGTATATATATATATATATATATGAATGTATTGTGTGTGTGTGTGTGTGTGTGTGTGTGTGTGTGTGTGTGTGTGTGTGTGTGTGTGTGAATGCCCATTATACATTAGAGATATTCTACATCTCTAATCCCCCACCTTAGCAACACGATCTGCCCCCTCTAAAAACACTTTCCTCCAAAGAGCCAGGAATAGAGGAGAACTGGAGTGAGAGAAGAGGAGTTGGTGCAAATGAAGTGCAAAGTCCAGGGGAAGGGGGGAACAAAGTGACACCCTGTTAGTTGGTACCTCACTCGTTATATGAATGCTGTGATGAACACCAGCTATTTGAACATTCCCTTTTAAACTTTGCTTTGTGGCTTAATTAAGCCAATAAGGTGTTTTAACAAAAGTGGAAAGTTTTTTCTCCTCCTTAATATAAAGTTTGACACATCGTGACCGTTGTTTGGAAGCACTGTGCAGTAGCTGACTCATATACACACTATTTATATTCATGAAAGACAATAGTGTGCTTTGGCATCATTGTGCTGTCCCACCACCACCCACATCTTGGAGGGTTTCGATGTTTTGAATACAAGCTTACAATAGATCACAAGACACAGATGCACAAGAGGCAATCATGTGTAAGGCACATTGTTAATAACTGTAGATGAAAATGTTAAGCTCTTTGGCTAAGTTAGTATGATCTCAAGCGATGCTGCTCTTATGGATAATTGTTTGGCACCATATGAATGTTGGATTCAATCAACCAACATTCAATTACTCTTTGGAGAATGTCACTGTGGCCTTTCCTTTTATAACAGGGTCTGTTAGAACAGAGTCTGAAAAATGTTGGACTGCCAGTTGCCAAATATCATTCCTCTCTTCCTTCTAACTTTGAGCTTTTACAAGCTTTATGACTAGGGCACATTGAAATTCCTGACCAGGTGATTTGACAGGCAAGTAATCAGTGTTTCAACGCTTATCCTGAAGGTGTCACTTTAGGCAATCTACTCTCAGATATGATTAGATTAACAGCACAGGTGCACAACAACTATACCATCAAGGGTTCATTAGAAAAAGCTTGTCAGCACAAGTCAATATTATGACTCAGTTAAAAGGAAGTGAACACTACCAAAAAGTGAACAATAGGCCATCATTTCAAATCAAAAGCGAAACCTGGAGTACCTGAAAAAGGTATGGGGCATCCTCTGTCAGGGACTTACTTGGCTCAATGAATAAAAAACAGGTTTTTAAAACTAACCATTCTTATTCATTAAACTTCAAAAAGGCATTGTTGTCTATATTTGCAAAACACAATGCAATGTGACACGAATGAAGTCGCATCATTATAATTTTCTATTTGAATTCACAAATGTTTTATTGAATTCCCCCCAAAAATCTATTCATGAATTACATTCAATTCACAGAGTAATTAATGTATGGGTAATTCCTGCAAACTAATACATTTGATTAACATCTTTAGGAACTACTTTGTTCACTTGAATAGTATTTCAGGAATAGTAATTGCTATCTGGTAGCCAGAAGGATACATTACATTGTTACCATTCTATCAGCTAAATGGACACCTTTTAGCTGTGGCTATGTTCATGATATATCATGGCCTCTTGTGCCTTATCACTTTATTGTGCTGCACAAGACTGAATATAAGGAGAGTTATACTTGGTTTCAGACACCTAAAAAAGTTAAAAAAGAAAAAGATAAAATGATCGTCAAGCTTTTGTTTGGCAAATCATGTGTCATCGCACATACAACCATTCCATGACTAAACCTTAACCTATCCTTTTTCCTGATAGTTTTGGTTTAGAAGAGTAGCACATCATCACACAGTCCATATACCTTTTATTGGCCTAGCTGGACCCTTAAGAGAATAAGTTACACGTGGGCACTTTATGTTTGACAGTTTCACAGCCATCCCCTACGTAAAGTTTGAGAGGGTTATCTAGTTCTGTTTTAGTTTCATGGACGCCCCCTCGCTTTCAGCTCAATTTCAAACAATGCAGTTGTCACCGTGCAGAAAGGATATGCATTGACACCCTCACAATAGGTTTTTCTACATGGTACTTGGTGTCTTTGTGGCTAGAGAGGTTACTGTTGAAAACAAATGTTTATCAACAGGCCTTTGAATTTCTCTGCTTTGTCCAATCAAAAGCTCTTGCTGGTGGTAAGGCTGGCTTGAGTTATTGACTGGGATATGCAACTGAAATCCCAGGCTTTGAGGAAGCAGTTTTTAATGATCAGTTGTGAACTGAGTCACAAACAAATATAATTTAAGCTATGAGAAGAGCCCCATATATATGCCCCATATATGGTGCCATGGTGTATATTTCCAGCTGCACATATCACCTTGTTCCAATAATCTTGGATGTGATTGGTTTTGATTCCCTCCCCACAGTGTGCAGTGACACATTCCGACACATGCAGTACCTACACTAGTCTGACTCATAGCTTCCTGACACACTCAGAAGAAGATGTTTTACTCAGTGCTCAGCTCAGTACAGAGGAAAATAAGAGCCCCAACATGGTCATACTTGCTAAAACCAGAAGTGTTCCAAAATACATTTTCAAACATTCCTAATTGAAGTACACTACCAGTCAAAAGTTTTAGAACACCCCCATTTTCCAGTTTTTACTGAAATTTAAGCAGTTCAAGTCCAGTGAATAACCTGAAATGGTACAAAGGTAAGCGGTAAACTGCTAGAGGTTAAACAAAAAATTTTAGGTTTCCAAAAACTGAAAAATAATTTACATTTCAGAGTTATAAAATGAGGCCCTTTCCAGGGAACAAGTAATGGGTTAACGTGGGTTAACAGTCACTCTGTGCAAGTCGCCGACTCTGGATCCAGCAAAAGAGCCCCAGACCATCACGCTTCCTCCTCCATGTTTGACAGTTGGTGTCACACACTGAGGAACCATCCTTTCGCCTACTCGATGGCCTACAAAAACCTTTCAAAATTTCAAGATTTCACATTTTTATCCATCAGTCCATAAGACCTTCTTCCAGTCTTCAGTAATCCACTGGCGGTGCTTCATGGCCCAGGCAAGCCTCTTTTTCTTATTTTGCCATCTTAGCAATGGCTTTCTTACTGCCACTCGACCTGTCAAACCTGCAGCTCGAAGTCTTCTCTTCACAGTTGAAACTGAGACTTCCTTACTTTGACCAGTGTTAAGCTGTGCTTGAAGCTGTTGTCCTGTGAGCCACCCATCATGCAAGCTGTTGACTCTCAGAAACTTGTCTTCTGATTTTGTTGTGGCTTTGGGTCTGCCAGACCTCTTCCTGTCAGAGTTTCCTCCAGTTTCCAAGTGCCTTTTGATGGTGTAGGAAACTACTCACAGCCAAAAAATGTACATTATTTTTCAGTTTTTGGTAACCTAAACTTTTTTTTTTAACCTCTGGCAGTTTACCGCTTACCTTTGTACCATTTCAGGTTATTCACTGGACTTGAACTGCTTACATTTCAGTAAAAAATAAAAATGGGGGTGTTCTAAAACTTTTGACCGGTAGTGTATGCTTTATTCTTAACCTTGACACGTGTAAGTAGCCAAATGTTGCTTTTTGAGTTGTTGAAATGTATTTATAAAAGAAAATTCCATAACAGTATAAAAACTTAGCGCCCAATTAATTCCCAAATTTAAGGAAGCTCCATTTTGGTTAGATTAAACAGAGGCTTCCATTTACTCCATCAACCAAATCAACTGAATCGAGAACCATTTAAAGTTAAAGCACAAAGTTAAACCACAACCATCTTTTAGAGGTCGTCCATGTCCAGCACGCTTCCATTGAGGGGAGAGAGGCACCAATAAACAACTGGCAAACAGCTTGTTTGATTTACCCTGCAACGATTTACAATTCATTTGAACTAATTACACAGGTAATCGCATTTGAATAATCTATGGAAAGCAAGGAATAAATACCATCAAACCTATCCCCTGTCGTTACAGCTGGCACTGGCGGCGATTCACTGGGCCATAGTGCGGCAAGGACAATGACATGGTGTTTGCAGGAAGAATGAGCCTAATTGAGCATTTGCTTGCAAATGGCACTGGCTCCGACTCAGTGCCAGAAAAACGGTGGGGGTGTGCTCGAGAGTTCCTCTCGGCTCACTGGAGAATCCGGGGTGTGTGCCACAGCATGTGAATCACAGGCAAGGTGCTCTTTATTTAACTCTCAGTCAAAAAAGGGGAAAAAAAGGAAATAGAAAAAGAAGTTCGGATCTGTCACACTTTCTTTGTAGCGTTGCATTCCATTAATTCTGACTTCACGAGTAGGCTTTCCAAAACTTTCAGAAGCGATCGCTGACAGAGCTGATCTCACCTACTTTTTAAATGAGGCGCAGCTCAGAGCTGTTAATTACACGAGGGCTGAATAGCAAATCCTGTGCAGGAGCAGCTGTCTACATTTACATATCACAGCTCGGGTGAGAAAGAGATGGGGCGGGGGGAGGAGAGTGAAAAAGAGAGAGAGAGTGTGAGAGACCGGATGACAGAGGGAGATTGAGAGAGACAGAGTGAGAGGCAGAGGATGACAGAGAGAGAGATTGAGAGAGAAGGAGCTGTTTTTGGGGGGAATGTTATTTTGGCAGCAAGTGTGATGTATTCATAATGATCATTTTTTAATGTAGGATTATCTTTGAAAACAAAGAGCACTCATGAATAAGAGAAGATGGCTGTAAACTGCAACGGAATTTCATTGTTCTAACTTCTCAGTGGAAACTGTCAAACATTTGCATGACGACAGTCAACTTTTATATAACAGATATACTGACACACAGAATTCAGTGGTCTTGGAAATCATCAAATTGAAGCAAAGTATTTTTTTTTGTAAAGAGATTTTAAGCTATTTTTGTAACACTGATGTTTTTCAGTGTTACAAAAGGGGTGACATCAGTATATGAAAACCCCCAACACGAGACTTAGGACCAGACCAAAATCTGGTATGTTAGCAAGTGGGAGATAAAGCTGCATTCCTGTGATAATATTCTGATATTGTTTACAAGTGACTCAGAGGGTGGCACTGTGTGTTGTTCCATGATTTTGCAAGCACAGCTTTAAATGGCAGACATTTTTTTGAAGGTTTTGATTGCTTGTTTGTTTGAAGACTGCATATAAAGAAAAAAATGTCCCAAAAAAATTACACAGTAATGTTTTTATTAAAAATAAACATATTGCTGCATAATTTTGAAATGCAAATATACTGACTGTGGCCAAAATTCTATATAATTAATTTAACCTCTTTAAGGACAAATACAACCCAAACACACCAACTAAAGCTTCTCAGATTAATCCAGAACCGTACCTCACTTAAGTCTGTTTAACTGATATCACTAACAAGTATAGGCTATTTGATAAACTATTTTTCTCCCTATGCAGTAGCTACTGTTGATTATTTTTTTGTAGATTCATCTACATAGAGAGGTTACTACATACAGCTCGAGTTAAACGTAACTGTGAAAAAAGTGTGCCTTTTGAAAGTGTCATATTGTTGCAGTGTTATTATGGAGCATTAGGAAATTAAATTATATATCAACCTCAAATTATAAAGAGAGCTCCCACCTCCTGTCCAGGCACCTCAGATTTCAGGCCACACCTTTTCCTATTTCCTGAATTTTCGATCCACATAAGCATTAGGCGATGAGGATAAGGTTGCTTTGATTGACTCAAAAATTTAAGATTTGTCAGATTGAATTGCATTTGCCTGTATTTATGATAAGTCTGCAAGATTGAATCAAGGCCTGTATATTCTTGCTTAAAGATCTTGATCTAATATATTCTACTGTAACTCCCCAAATACCTTTCCCCTGTACAATGAATTTAGTTGTTTACCTCATTTGTCATACAAAGCATTAACTGCTTAACTAGGTCAATATTTATTTTTGAATAATTCTAAACTCTGTATTTATACTGGTGTTCTGTACCTACTGTATACTGATGTACAACTAACCTTACTGTAGGCACTTCATTTAACTCACTCTGGATAAGCATGCATTTTAAATGTAGATGTAATCCAAATGTGTTTTAGTGTTGAGTTCTTTTATTTATTTGACAGCACCAGGTTACCATTTCTCAGCTGGCCTGGGAGTAGACAATGGGAGGCAGTGAAGCATTAGCATAGTGCTGAATGCTCAGGGTCACTATCCACTGCTGAGTCAGGAAACATTAGCATACAGCTGCTAGTGGCTAACTTGCAGCTGCTTGACTACTTGTCTCCTACAGGAAATAGTGCTGCCCCCTCATGGACAGCATAGTAAAACAAATATTGAACTGCTAACAATTACATGTTCCCAAATATTCCAATCTCAATGCCCCCTAAAATGACCTTCCTCTGCCTGAGGATACCCAAACTCAATATAATAGGTAAGTGATGACAGCATTATCCAACACCTTTGACAGGCTGTCATGAAGTGCACATTTAACACACTAGCATATGGAAGCATATCTAAAATGGGTTGTCATATACTTCACTTATCACATGTCAAGTACAGAATTAACTGAACAAGTAGCAAGATCACAAGATTTATAGTTTAGTTTTCACAGAACATGTCCTTCTCCATGTTGGAGATACTGCAGTTGGTAAGAAGAACGGGTAATAATAATAATAATAATAATAATAGGAAAACCAAAGATTATGTAGTTTATTATGAGCTAGTCTGTGATTTAGAGCTGAATTCCTAGGGGACAACAAATATACGCCATTTAGCAGACGCTTTTATCCATTACAGTAGTGAATGCATACATTTTTGTGGCCCCAGTGGGACAACCCAAACCTTGAACGCTGTATTTGAGCCACAGAGAACCACAAAGATTGACATTTGTGTGTGTGTATGTGTGCGTGTGTGTTTGTGCATGTTTTAGTTATGCTCAAACATGGCTCCACATTTCAATATAGGACAATATATTCTTATGTCAAATTTGACATCAATATCCAAAAAAGTTAATATATTATATTTACTAGCTTTCTATGTGCACAAACTTGCTTGTGGAGGCCATTCTAGGTACAAAGTATCACTTCTGAAATTAGATTGGAACTATGCAATAAACTCAAGTTTATGCCAAATCACTGAAACACTTTATGAAAGAAATTATGTTATGCTAATATGAAAATTATTACACCAATATAAATAGGGGTCGGGTATATTCCTTATATGTGCACAAACTCAGGATGCAATCTAAAATAGTCCGTTTGAAACTTTGCAAACCAGTTCAAAATACTCATGAGATAAATGACAATTTAGATTTACAATTCTAGCCCTACCCCAGAGAAGAGGATTGGCAAACTAATAAACAAATATGCAAATGCTTTTTAGCAAATGCATTTGGACTGAAGGATATACTTCTCCTTGTAGAAGGTGGTGCATCAGTCCTTCAAAATATAAAGACAGAAAGCAGAGCCTTGCTCAAATACTGATGTGTTAAAATAGATGAAATTGATGTTGGCAAAACTAAGTAATTTCAGAAAACCTTGCCAATATACTACACATTTTGTTACTATAATCAAATTTATAAACAAAGTTTTTTGAATGCACACCAAAGAACTAGCTTGTATTCCCAAAAATTTAGCATATAGGAGGCTACGTCTGTTGTGTGTGGTTGGAAAGTGCTTTTGTGTGCGTGTAGGCCAAAGAGAGCATGCACAAATTTCCTTGTTTTTGGTGTAATCATCGGAAGCTCCATTTTGATGACAAAAAGTCCCTCATTAGTGCAAGCGTAGCTATCACAAGGGCAGATATTTTGGAGTGGTGATCAAAAGATGACAGGTTAGGCATGAATTTGTGTGCCTTATTTGAAAGCTTCAAAAGAGGTTCTTGACTTTTAAAGGCAAATATGATTGATCATGGTGTCATTATGAAGTTATGAATTACATTAAGACTACACACTTTTCTAATGTAGGGTGAATTAGATTATTTACATGCATATGTAACAAGGCCTAAACTACTACTTTTAATGTAGTTGACAAAAGTCTCACCTAACAGAGTGGCGTAAAGTATAGTTGGGGGGGGAAGTACCTCAGTGACTGGTGAAAATATGACAACACAGAGTCACTAACAGGGTAAAATCACTAACAGGGTGGGGAACGACCCGGGCTGTCCCGTAATGGCTGCAACTAGAACGACCCAGCACACCAGAAGAGTTAAGTAGCTGCACACTATAATTCCACACAGTAAATCAGAGTAGGGTACATACACACTATAAATCCCATACAGCAATTCAGAAGAGTTAGGCAAATAGACACTGTAATCCCAACAGTAATCAGGTGTGAAACCCCACACATATAAAGGGCAGTTAAAACAGCTACAAGTGTAGTCCTATAAGGCAGGGGTCCCCATTTACCGCGGATCAGTACCGGGCCGTGGATCATTTGGTAGCGGGCCGCACAGAAAGAATAAAAACGTTTTAATTTTATTTCCATTTTATTGACTATCGCAATCTGCAGGGTGTTTTATTTTGATAAATGACCACTTCCGTCTGTGCCTCTTTTCCGCACTTGTCTCAGTCCCAGGCACCGATAAATTAAGCCCACAAGCTAACCCTAGCAAAAATGAGTAAAAAACAAACATTGCTGGAGAGCTTCTTTGAAAAGGGGGAAAGACCCAATGATGAGACAGCAGAAGACTCCAAGACTGCCAAAAAGAAAGAAAGCTGCATTTAAAAGAAAATACCAAGAGTCCTACTTAAATCACGGGTTCGTCGCAACAGGTGATTCACATGCCCCAAGCCCGCTCTGTATAATATGTGGCGGCCGGCTATCCAACGAGGCCATGAAGCCTTCAAAACTGCTTCGCCACGTAGAGACCAAGCACCCTGCATTAAAAGACAAGCCATTGGAGTTTTTTTAAAGAAAAAATCGTGAAGACGAAGGACAGAAGCAATTATTGAAGGCTACCACATAATCAAATGTGTCTGCACTGAGAGCATCATTCTTAGTGGCTAACCGCATTGCCAAGGCTAAGAAACCCTTCACTATTGGTGAAGAGTTGATCCTGCCTGCCGCTAAGGACATTTGCCGTGAATGTTTAGGAGAGGCTGCAGTTAAAAAGGTAGCACAGGTTCCTCTTTTGGCTAGCACAATAACTAGACAAATTGATGAAATAGCAGAGGACATTGAGGCACAATTGTTAGAGAGGATTAATGAGTCACCGTGGTACGCAATCCAGGTTGACGAGTCGACCGACGTTGACAAGGCAATAATGCTTGTTTTTGTGCGATATATTTTTCAGGAGGATGTGCATGAGGATATGTTATGTGCATTATTGTTGCCAACCAACACCACAGCTGCATAACTCTTCAAGTCTTTGAATGATTACATATCAGGAAAACTAAACTGGTCATTTTGTGTCGGTGTATGCACGGACAGAGCTGCCATGACTGGACGGCTTTCTGGTTTCACTACTCGGGTCAAAGAGGTCGCGTCTGAATGTGAGTCTACGCACTGTGTCATCCATAAAGAAATGCTGGCTAGCCGAAAAATGTCACCCGAACTTAACAGCGTTTGAAAGATGTGATTAAAGTTATTAACCACATCAAAGTACATGCCCTTAACTCGCGTCTGTTCGAGCAGCTCTGTGAGGAGATGGACGCGGAGCACAAACGTCTTCTCTTATACACAGAAGTGAGATGGCTTTCTAAAGGTAGATTGCTGGCCAGAGTTTTTGAGTTACGAGAGCCGCTTCATAGATTTATTTTAGAAAAAGTCACCACTTACAGCACATTTCAGTAGTACAGAATGGGTCGCAAAACTTGCTTACGTGTGACATATTCAACTTGCTCAACGAACTCAATCTGTCACTTAAGGGGAGAATGACAACTGTCTTCAAGTCGGCCGATAAAGTGGCTGCATTCAAAGCCAAACTGGAATTGTGGGGACGGCGAGTGAAAATAGGGATATTTGATATGTTTCAAACATTAGCAGGGATTTTGGAAGAGACTGAGCCTGGGCCTTCATTCTCCCAGCTGCTGCACGATCACCTATCTCAGCTTTTAAAAGAGTTTGAGCATTACTTTCCAACCACAAAAGACCCACGAACTAGGAAGGAATGGATCCGCGACCAATTTGTGAACAAGCCGGGTGAATCGACCTTGTCCGTGCTGGAAGAAGACCAACTGCCTGAGATCGCAAATGATGGTGGCCTTAAAAGTATGTTTGAGACTTCAAATCTCCCAACGTTCTGGATTAAAGTCAAGGCGGAATATCCTGAGATCGCCACAAAAGCACTGAAAACCCTGCTTCCATTTCCAACATCCTATCTTTGTGAAGCAGGGTTTTCTGCAGTGACAGCAACCAAAACGAGATTACGGAGTAGACTGGACATAAGGAACACACTTCGGGTGTCACGGTCTCCCATCACCCCTAGATGGGACCGTTTCGTTGCAGGGAAACAAGCTCAGTGCTCCCACTGCACTGATTCTGCATTATGGTGAGTTGTCACATTTACATTATAAATGTAATAATTAAATGATATAATATGCACTTTATTGTGTTTTGTTATGCGCGTGATTCTCCACCCCCTCCCCCACCCCCGCGGTCTGTGGAAAAATTGTCTTGCATGAAACTGGTCCATGGTGCAAAAAGGTCCTCTACTATAAGGCACAGCCGAGCCCTCCCCAAAGGAATGAAAATAACAAAGTTTAAAACACATCAATTGTGATTCCGTAGCAGAATAATAAAACGCACAGTAAAATATCCTCTGTTACAATTACAATAGAAAAACATTTAAAATATAAATGCAGGGGCACGGTATCTAAACAGTGCGGCAAGACCAGGAAATGCGATACCATACAAACAGCTAAAATAGCCAAAGCTGAGGCGGACTACGCTATGCACACCAGATAGCGTTACACTAACATATTGCACAGACTTCACATACGGCCAGCAATGAACCGGCTTTTACACCCTATACCAGGGGTCGGCAACCTGCGGCTCCGGAGCCGCATGCGGCTCTTTCATCCTTATGCTGCGGCTCCGCGTGGCTTAGGAAAATAAATGATAATTATCCAATTGAATCGAAAATCCGAGGGGCGCAAACTTTTTTTTCGCGTAGACCCCCCGTCGACAGAAAATCCGAGGGGCGCAAGAATTTTTCCGCGAAATACATGAACTGGTCTTAGCTTTTTTTCGCGTGTACCACCCCGTCGACAGAAAATGGGGCGCCGTTTACGTGGCTCGCTACGCCACTGGCGGCTCCCAGTGTTTTCTTTTCCGTGGAAACCGGGTCCAAATGGCTCTTTGAGTGTTAAAGGTTGCCGACCCCTGCCCTATACAATACCAAACAACAACGCGGTGGTTTTGCAGTTCCCAGCTTGCTCGCCCTGGAGAGATCTCTTGCTTAACTGCAACGCTTCCTTTTTAAAAGTTGCCAAGGTGCATCTGCCGCTTCCATTACAATTAGCCTGATTGATAACAGCTGAGCATTGGCACCACCGCTCATCCGGGACATGAAAAAGGAAATGGTCAATCAAGTGAAAAACCAGCGTAAAGCACAGCATGTTAGGGTAACGTCATCACCAGCTCATTGTAAACACGTCAGTTATTTGTACAGTTAGTTTGTACAGACTGTGGTAACAAATTTCCTGTAAAGGACAATAAAGAATCTATCTATCTATCTATCTATCTATGTACATAGGTTGCATAATATTACTATATTAGAATATGCATGTCTACATAATTAAACGGTACAACACCGCCTCTTTACACATATGTGCACAACCTAATTGACTTAATTAGCTGGTGTCTTTTGATATATGAACTAGATCAGTGGTTCTCAACCTCAGTCCTGGGGATCCCCTGTGTGTACTGGTTTTCATTCCAACCATAATTGCAACCTCTGAATTGTAACTAGATATTAATTGTTCATAATTACACATTTTAACTTTCTATTAAAGCATGATTTACTCTGATAAGGCCGTGTTATGTCAGAAATACCTATGCATACCGTGAACAATACATACGTATTCACATCCAAGGACGTTAAATAAATCAGATCAACTAATGATCTGATCTTCTCTAATGTGCTATAACACATTCTTTTGAAAGAGGTTACCTTTTTTTAAATTGGTTCAGTTATAGACTGGGAGGTTAAGTCAGTGGGGGTTTAATTGTTAAAGTGTGGAAAATAATATGTGGAAAATGACGAGTTCAATGACAGAGCAATTGGAAATGAGCCAACCTGAATTGTGTTAAAACAGTTAAGGAAAAATTTGATGGTATAACTTACATACATGTTTTCAACAACATTAATTGATCATGACATTGACTGTAACAAAACCCAGCATACACGGGGGTCCCCAAGACCAAGGCTGAGAATGACTGAACTAGATAGATAGATATATAGATGGAATAGTGAAGGGGGGAAACTCTGTGTAGCATCCCCAGTGATGAACGGCAGCCATTTTGTGCCAGAATGATCACCATCAGCTGAGGGGATTGTTGAGCCAGTTAAAATGGCTCTACTCTTCTCGATAAGTGCCATGAGATCTTTAATGACCACAGTGAGTCAGGATTGGTTTAAAACCTACAGCACAGTGTCTCATTCAATGCACTGGGGTATTGGGCTTTTTATTTGGTCCCTACTGGCCCATGTTTAGTTTTCACAGGAGGCTCCCATCCAAGTACTAACCAAGCCCACATCCGCTTAGCTTCAGCCAGTCGGCAGGAGCAGGGTACATGATGGTATGGCTGCTATTCGATCGCAAACTAGATCACACCATTAGAAAATGTTCTGTAAAATGGTTTATATAATAATGTTTTTACTAATATGACAAGTATTACAAATGTTGGGAAAACCAATGAGGTTGAACATAGTTACATAGAAGTACCATAGAAGAGTCCTGAGTTTATTAATCATGTAACTCACCTCATCTGAGGTATAAGTTCCCTGCTGGTTTTAAGGTGAAAGCAAAAAGCAGAAGACCCTGTCATTCTCCAGGACCATCATTGGCCACTCCTGACAGAGGGCAATACGAGTGCTTCAATGCACTTCTTCAAAAAGCTGAAAATTAAGCCATGTTTCCTAATGTATATCACTCACTCACTCACTCCCATCAGGCCAGCTGTTGCATAATGCAACAACGACGGAACTCATTTGTTTCTGTTTCCATAGCATATGTTTTTTTAAATACTGAATTGCTAGCCCTGTGCACAGCCTGACCTTTATAGGGGTTAGGGGAAGAGGTATGAATCATCACAATTTGCTGCTTCATTGCCTTATACACACCTTCACAAATTCAAACAATCTAATGTTCCATTAGAGGTAGAAGAATAAAAACTAGAATAACACTCCCCAAAATATGAATTAACTAATAAATACTGGTTTCAAGATAGTTTTCCTTTGAAAAATGACTTTTAATATATATATTTATAAAGATATTATGGAAATACTTCAATCAAGACTACTTGCACAAAGGAGAGACATTTTATATTCACAAATAACCTTTATATATAAAATAACATGTTTATTACAAATCTATTGTAACAAAGTTATAATAAGTATTAACTTATTTCGGTGGTACTAATTCACCAAATGATACATTTATATACTGTATATAATCTCAATATTTAACTAGGCCCGATGTCCCATGTATTGCCTGAGGCTGAATATGATTTCTGAACACAGCCACTGGGTGTGGAATAATTGCTTTTTACTCAGTGTGGACCTGCACATAGGTTGCTGATGCTGCTACTTGCCTAAATGCAACCGGCCCACCACTGCATCTGCGATGCTCAGGTTTGAAAAAATGACAGCATCTCATTTGTCTACCTCCCCCAATCTCAAACCTCCGCCAGTCTTTCCCTCGTATTCCACTGTCATAAACAATGTGTGACAGGTTCTGCGGCTGTAAGCAGTGGTCGCCAGGAGTCGGTCAGAGGCTATCTGTATTGACGCAAGTGCCAGTGATGATGGCTGTCTGACTACAAGCCATTGCTTCTCCTGCAATTACTTACAAAGCTACACACTACAACTATTCTCAACACAAATGTGCACTGTCACTAGATTGGAAGATTAATATGATGTATATAATGGTGTTTAGCTGGGCGATTCTAGGATTTGACCTTTAGGGGGGCTCAGCCCCCAATGAGAACGTGAGACGTATACATGCAAAGCACAAGCCTGCATTTTTAATTAATTTATTGTTACATTCCCCAAAACAAAAACACCACAATGGTGGTCACTCTCTATCTGTGGTATTTTTAAAAATAGATATTAAGTAAAAATGTTTTTAGAAAAGAATGACTAAACATTCTCAGGGGGGCTGAGATGAAAGACAGGGGGACTAAAGCCCCCCTAAATGGGATATAAAATCACCACTGGTGTTTAGTCATGCAATTGAAATGACTAGTTGATATTGTATGTATTGCCACACACTGTATAAAACACTGTCATTGTTTTTTCCCTTTAAACTGTATTTTCTTACAGTCCCTTGCTTGTAAAAAAAGAACAAATTAATACAGGTGACTAAATTAATTCAGTCATCAAAGGCAATATTTCTACTCTCTGAGCACATAGCATTTTATGTTAGCAGTTGTAATTGTGGGTTAATATTTACTCCAACAACTCAGGTAGCATGAATCGCTGCCAACAGGCTGTGTTCGATGGAATTGTCCCCAGATACATCCTAATAGCCTATATTTGGCCATTTTCCATACAAATATAGTATATTCATACAAGACACCTTGTAACACACTTTTGAAATCTCAAGATTAAACTGCCCCTCTTAAATTCTTTAAATATGGCCCACCTTAGAATGTAAAGCAAGCAACCACTCAACAGACAGAATTGGCCAAATCAAGAACTTGATCACATATTTAGCCATTTAGACCTTGTCCAAATGTATGATTTAGTCCGAGATTATGGCTAATGTGAGTTTTTCAAATGCCCACTGTGATGTTGCCACAGAAAGAGAGCTGCATCACATTCAGTTATCAGCTCCATTTGTCAAAGCTAATTTGAAAGTGAAACTCACACAATGCTGCTGGTTATTGCTGGGCAAGCCTAGAATCTGGGGTGGCTGTTGTATGTTTTTTTGGCCCCTCTCCCATTGTTATCCTGTGAGCACATGCTCTGAAAACATCTCTGCAGTCGTCCAACTGCCAGAAGCCTATTATCTGACACAGAGATGTGGGGAATTGCTCCTCTTCGTCTTCGGATCACTTCGACCCTTCTTCAATTAATTTGAGATCCTAATCTTTGATTACAGAGAGAACGAGAGGAAAAACCAGTACAAAAGGGCCAAAAAACTTGGGTTACTTTATGGAAGAGCACAAAAGAAAGGAATGTGTAATTAAATGAATGACAGGATCATCTAGTCTGTTGTCAAAGATAATACGTGGTGAGGGATTCACTTTATACTCTTTGTGCTGGAATTTCAAGTTGTGCCGTGCGTTCTAATGGCCAGATATGGCAAAAATATATGTGCACAAATCTCAGTAATGATCCACGGGCTCAGATGGAAAAGCATATTCACAATTCCTCCAACCATTACAGCTTGTTCCTACGTGCAAGGGTGTTGTAGTGGAATGTAGTAGTGAATTCAAGAGAAGTCTACCAACCCCTGTTGATTATATTCTACAACTTTAATCTATTTTGTGGAGCATTTCTCCACTGTCATCATTTCTAGGATAAATCAAATAATTTCAAAAGCATTCAGAAATTGGTTTACAAATCTTGTGCAGGCACATGGTGCATGGTTATGCGATGTCTGTGTGTGTGTGTGTGTGCGTGTGTGTACGTGAATGCGTGAAAACTGAAACATTGCTTCGGATTCTGTCATAGATGAAATTGGCCCTGAACCGAGTTGAAGGATTGATAAGATTTTAGATTGAAATGTTTTGTCTTCATATGCTGTTAATAAATCATGCGTAAGCGGAGTGTCGGTTTGACGGGGGTCAAACTGCTGCTGCAAGGTTTCCCCAAGCCCTGCAAGATGGTGGGGGCACTTAAACTCCTCCGCGAGCTGTCAGGCAAACATATTTTCCTCCAGGTAGAAAGTGCATTTGAAAGTGAAATGAAACACAGAATCGCATGAATCTTCTCTCATGACTTATTGAATATGTCGCTCTGTATAAGAATGTTTGCTTAATGACTTAATTGCAATTGTAATTGAATATATCATTTTTTAACAGGGCGTGTCAAATAACAGGAAACCAGTATATGTAAAACATCGCCAACGTCACGTAACCTTGTTCCAGCCCAACGTTCTCTGTGCTTCATTACGAGTGGCAGTGTCTGTTGTAATGAGTTTCAAGCCACACATTAATGCCTGAGAGGCTTAATTATACATTGTGCTGTGAGATCATTTGTCCACTCTTACATTTCCTATGCTGGTTTTATTAATAGCCCTGATCCTCCAAGTGTATATTTGTTTTTTATATTAATGTTATTCAGTGAGAGTGTCCCTTCTTGTCTCAACCCTATGAATTGTTTTCATTATGAAGTCATCTGCAAAAGCTCTGCAAACAATGATACGTCATTCTGTTTTCTGCTGCCAGCTAAGAGCTGACAGCGAGTGTTTATTCACATTGTTGCGTAAAGAAGTTGGAGGACATGCTATTCCTGTGTAAGGGATCAAGGCTTCAGTGATGAGGTTTTGATTATAACACCTATTTGCCAAACGACTTGTTCACTGTCAAGGTGGCTTAAAGAATGAGGGAGCCAATAAAGCCTGTGTAAGTGCATATGATCCTTATGTGCGTTACGACTTCCCCTGGTTGTTAGTCACAACAACTGACTAAAAATCCCCAAATCTATCAGCAAGTAAGGCTTTTATAGCCATAAGACAGATTGTAGTGTGTATAACGTTTGTCTTACATTTAGATTTAGGCCTTTAGCATGTGCTCTTATCCAGAGAACCTTACACACCTTATATTTTTATATGCAATCTGGACATTTGCAGCTGGACATTTGCTGGAGCAATTCCAGTTAAGTACCTTTCCTCAAGGGTACAACAGTATTGTCACCTGGGAATCGAACCTCCACCTCTGAACTACAATTCTGTCTTTTCTTTCTACAGATCAGAGGTAACCAAACAACAAGAGGTCAAATTACCCAAAGGGTCCGGATGTTAATACCATCTGTACATTGATCAAATGTATGGAATATGATATATGGAACGGGGCAATGCCACATTGTGGACATTGCAGGAAGGTAGTAATATTTTGTATTCAATGACAGACAGCACGTCTTGAAATCCTGCCTGTTGGTGATAAACTTCATATAAACTGGCCCTGGTGTAAGCTTATGAAGTTAGTCCATTTACACAATGCTTTCCTAATGTGTTGTCTAATGTACTTAGAGCAATACGATTAACAAGAAGATTGGCTATATTCTCTGACCTAAAATAAGCAAAAAGCAGGGCCTTAGAAGGGAAATCAGTCATGTTCAACTAACCATTCACATGGTTGTTAATGGAAGTATAGCCAATAAGGTGTTTTAAGGATCCTTGCCAGATTAAGGACTCCTCAACTTTTTCATTCACATTTACATTTTAAGCATTTAGCAGTCGTTGTTATCCAGAGCGACTTACAAGATGTGCATTAATACATGGTAAGAACAATCATAGTTTGCGCAAAGATCAGTGCAGTAATACAGCAATAGATATCGTTGTTAGCAGCTGCATACCATACCTGTAACACTGGGAAGGAAAAGGTTAGTAAAACATTTTTTGTCTTTTTTTGAGGAGTAAGCAAGGATACATATATACAAAGTATTGAACAAGTAGGCAGTGGTGATGACAATTGGCTAGATGTACAGAGCTCAGTGGTAGTGGAGTCTGAAAAGTTTTGAGTCTCTTGATGATCTCGGAAGATCGCAAGTGATTCCACGGTCCTGACCGATTGCAGAAGGTCATTCCACCACCGAGGGGACGGAGAAGAGGCGAGAACGCGAGGAGTGGCTGCCGGGCGCCCAGAGGGATGGGACAGTCAGTTTGCCAGAGGAGGCGGGGTAGTTTTCAAACTATCCAACATGCCAAATATCTATAAAGCTGTCTACGAAATCAAACAAACACAGGTCTAAAACATATAACTTGAAGTTTATAATGCACAGTTTTGCACAACTCAATGGTGGTTTCCACTTGCAAGAGATTTCTTTAACATTTGAAAATTGTGAGTATGTGCTTCATGGGGGAGTCAGCGTTTCCTAATCCCGCAGCATCCTGAACTCGCTGTTCTGTAAAACATGACGTAGCTGACTGCTAATTGACAGCATGGTGAAAAATCCCTCCATTTTTCTCTATTTCTGTCACTTCGGACATTAAATCCCAGAGATAGATTTCCCTCGATAGTGTTCCTGGACAAAATCATTGGTAATAATTTGTGGTTTCTTCAAGTGCTCTTCGTTAAGCTCTGTATTGATTGCATGGGAGGAGTAATCACCCATCTGACACGGGTAGATCACAGGCGCTACTTTGAATCCGGCCGTGCAGACCATTCATTTACATTTCATCATTGCTGATCAAGCAAGATGATTAAAGAACGATTATAAAGGAAACTCTAAAATGCTTTAATCCTATTATGATTGAATCATCAAAAAGTTTATTTCAACAAGAACAATTACTCTATGCAATTTCTTTCTGTCATTTCATGGGGTTTTTTGTACATACTTAATAACTGGTATGAATAAATATGTAGGGCACTGCATATGTACAGGAGGTAGAGAAAATAATGTAAACACCAAATTAAAAATAATTTATGTTTTGAAGTAACTCAATCGCAATTTAAAAGGAGTCTACACGTGTTTCATATTAATGTCAATACTAATTATCGATATGTTTCTGCTATAAAAGACATTTTAAAATCAACACTTGAATATATGAATTTCTAAAGCAACATGAGAGATTTAACAGCTTTTGGAAGAGGTCAAATAGTTGGTGCCCGAATTTCAGGTCATCAGACACATACATTTTAAAAAAATTGTTTAATGTGTCATGGGGAACAATGTTGATAATCATGACCGCATATGCCAACCAATGGAAAACTGTATTAGCAAAGCAGAACAGTGGTCACAAGTCAAAACTCACTGACAGGGATAGACAGACAGTTAACGGGATAGTTGCTCGGCCTCATAAATTACCACAGATCTGAATCTACACCTCCATGACCCAATCTCAACAGAAACGTTGTGAGCTAGACAAAGCTGATATTTATGGTAGGGCTGCCATTCGGAAACCGCTTGTAACCAAGGCCAACGCGCAAAAATGCTAAACCTGAGGTAATAAGCACAAAACCTGAACTTCCGAGCAGTGGAAGAAAGTAATATAATCTCATAAATCGTCTTTTACTCTTTTCCCTATATCTGGACAGGTTTATGTTTGAAGAAAGCCAAAGGAAGCCTTCAACCCACATTGCCTGTTCCCAACTGTGGTGGATCTGTTATGGTATGGGCAGTCATGTTTTGGGAGTCATTGGGTTTGATTAATGCTCTGCATAGTGGAATTATAGCCAAGGAATAAAAGTTATTTTAGGCAGCCAGGTGCATCCTATTCTATAATGCATACATTATTTATTCAAGATGTTCCCATATTCCAAGAGGATAATGCACCCTGCACACTATATACACTGCTAAACGGATTGGAACACCAGGATGAAGTCAAACACCTTCCATGGCCTCCCCAATTGCCAGATCTAAACATCATTAAACCTCTATGGGAAGTTCTGGAACACCTGGAGTACACCTTTATCTGTCAAAGAACTGGAGGCTTTCCTTCTTGAAGAATGGTCCAATATCCCACTAGAAACAGTTTAAAAACCTATATAACAGTATTCAAAGAAGTATTGAGGCTGTTTGGAAGGTGAAGGATGGCCATACTCCTTATTAGTTAAGATATATTCATATATTGTTTGGTATTTCCATTATTTTTTATAAATAAGCATGTACTTGATATTACATATTGTGTCAACTTCAAAGTTGGGAGTCCTCCAACAAACTCTAATAGCGTTTTTCTACCGGACAGTACGGTACGGCACGGCACGTTTACCAATCCGTGCTCTCATGCTTTGTAACAAACTCATCAATTGCCTGTAGGACTTCTGGTTTTGAGAGCTCGATGATCTCCTTCTCCTCAGGCTGACCATAGAGGCCCTTTGATCCACTATCCTCCTTTAGAAACGTGATGCTGTGCTCCTGGCTCTGATCAAGTGCCATTAGTGAGAACTTCTTGTCACCACGTTGCACGACAAACTTCCCCTCCATGAAAGCCTCATGGACTGATGGGTGGGTATCTGGTAGTGTTGCCATGTCTTTCAAGAAGACGGGCATCCAGCGGGCATAGTTTGTATGTCCAAAGGCGAATAACCATGGGCACAAATCCTCGCAAGCATTCAGGGTTAGTGGCCAATTGCCCACTCACTGACCCCGGATGAAGCGACAGTTGATCATCAGGTAGTCTCTCACTGTCATCCAATAACAGACTGTTGGAGCATTACTGTTGAGTCGATTCTCCCACATCTCCATGGTTTCATGAGGCCCATAGCCCTCTTGGCAGTACTCATATGCTCACTTCAACTATTTTCTTAGCCTCATCTTCAGTCACTTGAAGACAAGCAGTCTGTGCCACAGCTGCACCAACTGTCTTCTTGTGAGATATGTAAACATCACGACCCTCTGAGTATGCAGACCACTCAGGCCCTAGTTTCTCTAGAAGGTGTTCTTTGAACCTTTTCTGGTGCACGTACACCCCAGTCCAATCAGAGCCCAGTTGCTCTAGATGACGATCATAAAGCTTCCTCAAGTCAGCAAGCTTAAAGGTGGATTCATTGTACTGGACAAATGCTAGAAGCTGAACAATTACCAAGCGATCATACTGCATTTAACTTTTCTTTGCTTCTGACGACTGCGAATTAGCTGCACGGGCATCGTTCTTCAGCTTTGTATGACAGGATGTGTGATAATGCACATCTCCAGCCTCTGCATCGATGGCAGTGTTCAGCCGTGCATAAACCACCAAGTTCTTGGATTCCATGGCCCATTTGTGGAGGTTCTTACCACCATTTTCACTCCTAGCTCTGTATATTGGCTCATCACTATCATCTTGAAATTTCTCGCAGTAGACACACTGCATTTTTTAATGGTCGAGGCTCGCATTAAAATTTGACCGTGTTTTTTTCGGACTGGAAGTAGCCACTTCAATGCCCGACTCTTCCCTTGGTCTCTTGTCCAGTACTTGCTGCAAAATATGTGAGCGGAAGTGTCCTCAACATCCATTATGATACTTAGCTTTATTTTTCAGCAATGTGTTGGTGATCTCTGATCCATCATCTAAACATTTCAAGTTCACTCCAAAAGGCAAAGGGACATCACTTTCAACAAATCTTTTCAAATCATCTTCAAGGGTTTGATATGCTTTAAGATAACACTCCTTTTTATATGGACATTGCAAATCTTTGTTAGATTTTTCTTGGCACAAGCAACACAGTGCCCAATCTGTTTCTTGTCTTGTAATGAAAGGATTTTCCTTACTCATGATGAAACAACTGATTCAATGCATTTTGATTTTTCACGTCTTTAGTCTTGACACTTGGAGAGTGAGACCTGAAATGTAAAACAATTACCATATCAAGATTGAAATGACCAGATAAGATTTAGGGACTGATAATTTATATATATATTGTAGCGCCCGAGTAGGCGCTTTCTATGGCGTCACTATAGAGGGGAAATACCAATTACCCAATAATAAAAAGAGCGCTCTCACACAGGTACACTGTTGGGAGTAGGTACAAGATTGGGTGGGTAAGAGATTGGAGAGAGAGAGAGAGTCTCATCTCATCTTCAGCCGCTTATTCCTAGTTAGGGTCGCGGGGGGGCTGGAGCCTATCCCAGCATGCATTGGGACGAGAGGCAGGAATACACCCTGGACAGGTCGCCAATCCATCGCAGGGCACTACATACATCATTCACTCACACACTCATACCTACGGGCAATTTAGACTCTCCAATTAGCCTAACGTGCATGTCTTTGGACTGTGGGAAGAAACCGGAGTACCCGGAGGAAACCCACGCGGACACGGGGAGAACATGCAAACTCCACACAGAAAGGCCCCCGGCCTGGATTCGAACCCGAGACCTTCTTGCTGTGAGGCGACAGTGCTATCCACTGCACCACCATGCCGCCTGAGAGAGAGAGTGTTTGGGAGAAAAGACCACGTGTTGAATTAACACCGCTTTGTTCTTTTGAAAGTTTGTTTGTGATTATTATTTTGTGGCAATCGGACAGATTCTTTTTTGGATAAACGACAACGGATTGGACGACTACGACGACAAAGGATTTACCCCGGAACGAACAACGACAACGGAATTGGATCACCGAAAGACCAACAACGAGAGCGAAAGTTTGTGGACATTGTTGAACTTTCAGTGACATTGCTTGCAAGCCGAATATCCCTACACGGGAGCGGCATTTTCCGACCTTGGAATTATCCACTGTAATTAATAAATCTGTTTTGATTTTGAACTATCTCCATTTTTATCGTTGTATATTGATTAAGTTATCAATTATTGGCGGAGTGGAACCCCCACACCCTTGGTTGCACTACAATATATTTATAAATTATTTATTTACCTTGCTTTCATCGTCAAACATGAAGCTCTGATGAAGGCTGTTTAGCGGAATCACGTCAGCCATGTCTGAAATGCATGCCTAAAATATAAAGTGCAGGGTAAATTAGTGGAATGTTACCTCAATCTCTCCCTGAGATCCTATTTATTATATATATTTTTTATACCTGGATGAATTTGCTTTGGCATAAGTTAACTGTGCATTCACACCAAAGGGGAAAATATTATCTACGCTGTGCTACAAATAGGAGTTTGAACGCACAAATCTTTGTGTTTACTCACCTGAGAAATAGGCTTTTCACGACGCAAATATTCAACACCAAGGTTTCTTCCTCCGTTTACTGTATGCTCTCTTCCCCTGCTCCTGGTTGCTTCCTGGCTAAAAATGTAGAAAAAATTACACTATACATCTAGTACTAAAAGAAGCTGAGATATGACATTCGCTCTTTCCTTCTAGCACCATATTGGAGTTTCTGCATACCGGCCACTAGGGGGCCACCCCAACTTGTATGCGGTGGTTTTTTAAAACCTTATGCCCATACGTAACACCATACCAAAAATCTAAAACTTGTCACAAAGTGCACAATCTTTATGATTTTTGACATATTCCCTCCCAGCTATTGTCGCTTTTTCCACCGCCAAGTGACCCATACCGAACCTAAGTACCCGTGCTGAATTTAGCTACTGCTCTGTTTAGGTACTACCGAGCTGAACAGAGACCTAAGGGTGGAGCTAGCAATACTGCAGACCATTGATTTGTCAAGCACAATCATCACAAAATTGTCATGCTAAATCTCAGTCCAGCTCAGACACAACCGCCATGTTTTTTTAGCTTCAATTTGTTTAGCTACCAATTATTGGTAGGCTATTATTTGAAGAGTATTATATAGTTTGGCATTATTGTCAGGTTTGCGTGATTCATCCACGTAATTAGAATATACATTTTCATAGTATAACATTTCCATTCCTCACATAAATAGATTTTTTAGAAAGATATAGAAATTGCTTCGATGCCTTATGATGCTCGAGCTAAACCCAGGTATTTGAAACAAAAGGATCTGAACTGGACAGTGTCAAATGACAAAGTGTTTGAACAATCTTGCGCCTTCATAAATCGACACTCGCATTTAATTAGTTTTTAGCTCATAGGTAGGGCTAAATGATATGGGCAAAATCTCATACTGCGATAATCTTGCTACATAATGTGATTGCGATATAGCACGCGATGTAACAAAACACATGGGTGGAAAATTGATCATTGATATAGTCTATGTGTTCCAGACATCATGGAATAGGCATTATATTAAGTGAATTAAGGGAACCCAAACAAAACAATTTTCCCAATATTAGTTTAGCCTACTGAACATTTAGCCAAAACATGCCCAGCTCCGAGCGTTGCTATAGACTTATATCTCAAACTTTTGCTGTATGATATCGCTAGTGTTCATATCGGAATAGCGATTGGAATACTAAATATCGTTCACTACTACCCGTAGCTCGTGCTGGACATATTTTTGTTAGCTACATAAAAGTACAGATGTAAACGCAAAGACAAATATTGCTAATATTTTCATTTTTATACGATTGAAAAAATGTAGGCTACAGAAATATGAGGTATTAAATGTGATCTTGGTAAATTGCAATTCATTGGAGGACCAACGCCAAATAATACATATGAAAGATTATATAGCCTTGTGTGAAGTCACTGCATGGTACCTCCTGCACTCGCTGCCCCTGACATGACTCCCAAGTGGCTAGGTAGAGGTAAGAAAATTGTAGCCAATGTTGGGGAAAGCCGTGTTCTGCTTTTGTGAATTTGAGCTGGAATATTTACAACGTCAATGTTAATGTCACCACATCGGTGGCATTCTTTTTTGTCCCTTCAGATAGCTCCTCCTATCTTCACGGTTCTGTTGTGCGGTGGAAAAAAGACACAGGGACTCAACCCGTGAAGGGGATAGTTATGGGTACAGATGGTTACCGTGCCGTGCCGTGCTGTCGGTGGAAAAACGGCATAAGTCACTCCTCCACTTCATTGAGAATGCCAAGAAAGAAGCTGTTTGAAAATTTTTAAAAATAAATGTTCCTTGGCATTAGTTTTCCAAATGTTTAAAATGAAGGAAAATACAAAAAATGTTTTCTCCATGAATGAAATGGAAAGAAACATTTCTCCCTGCCCCACTACCCCTCTAAAATGTACCTTAGGTTGTTCTGTAAGAGAATAAAACCAAGGGAGAATACAAATTTAAAAAACTTGAGTTTGCAAATCATAACTCTGCCATTGTGCTTGGCATATGCAAATACTTATTTTAAATATACATACATTTACATTTCCCAGAACACTAGGTCCATGTACAATGTTTTTGTATTGTTAGAGGTTAAATAGGTGTCAAATTGTAATAAGTGACTAAGAATTTAAGAGAAACATACTGGTGCATCTTTGCCCAAACAACTGATTGTATCCCTCTGAACATCTTTTTTCAAACAAAGCTTTACAACATATCTGATACATACTGTACATCTGTTGGGGGTTACTGAATCCGTATGTACTAATTTGTTAGTCACACTGAAAGCATATTACTGAAAGCGGTATTGAAGAGAGATCAGTTACAAGAGAGAGCCTTAAGGATCTATCAGTTTCCCTCTGCTGTTCCTGTTAAGTTCAGTCCTTCCTCAACAAAAACCTTGTCCTTTGGCCCTTCCTCTTGTTTCCTCTCTTCTTTCAAGTAGCATTTTTACACAACCGAATCTCTGGAATTGTGTTCATTCCATTGAGTGAATACAGATGCAGCACATTCATACACACATGTATATACAGTACATGTACTATACATGAATGTATACATACATACAAAAACATACTTTACATACATATGGGTGGCACCAAGGTCACAGCTTACAGTATGCCTTATTTAAGATTCTTAAGCTTGGGTGTGAATACACTTGAAGGATAATAAAATGTAATGGTGTGGGACATTTTTTGACTTAATAAATTGAATCAGCAGGGCCCTGCAGCACTTGACACTGAACTGAACATAAAATGGGAATGTTATCATTTCAGAGTGCCAATAAATCAATGCTTGTTCAATAGATTTTTAAAAAGAATGCTCGTAGCACTGAGTCCCTATGTGTCCTTATTTGTTTGGACACAACTGTTCAAGTCATAACTTGTGAACAGATTAGGCAGGGAAAAAAAAAATCCTTTCTTGTGTTTCTGGTAAGCAGAGCATCACTTGTTTACAAACAGAAGGCTGGTATGCTTCTTCCCCCTCCCAAGTGGTCTAGCTCCTCGCACTGACCTATTTTTAATGGGGCACAGACAAGCTGTGTTTCTTGACCAATAGGAGAGTCAATGTAAGATGGACGCTTCACAGTCTATACTGAGCCTTGCATGGTCCAATAATCATGCAGTGCTTTGTGCAGTTCACCACCAAAGGAGCCATGATATGACCGACTGAAAAAATTTAAATCGAAACAGCATTGGCTATTCATCTTACCCAATGTAGTGTTTTTAGTTGAAAAGAAAAACAAATATGAATGATGCTCTCTACTGGACAGGTTCGTTTGTAGCTTCTGAGATGACAAGAGAGAAAGGACCATTGCGAGTCAGCACAGTCAGGACAATGGTGGTCACGCCGCGGTGAAATCGCTCACTCTCGCAATTTATCAGTACAAAACGTGTTGCCTGCATCTTTTTTTTCTGCCCGGGAAGACGTCTAGCCGTAAACCATTTCGGTCAGGGCAGAGAGCAATGCATCACAATTACTAAGCAGCTGAACCGTTGACCCCCGCTCTCCTCCTCTAGATCTTGGTCAGTGTCAGGTTTGAGGGCTCACACCAAGCATTGTTAAACCCCTGTAATACACCTGTGAGTGCTTCATCTTCAAAATAGAAATTAAGAGTGTAGCCGTCAGCGCATGTTGTTATGCTCCTGCTCTGCTGGTGGTGGACGTGGCTTTCACACAAACTCCAGCTTTCTGAAGTGAGACATCTCCCTCCGTGTGAAAACGTGAAAGTATTCTCAGCACTTTGCGGGGTGTTAGAGGAAGACACAAATACATTTGCTGTTATCTATTTAATTAGGCAGATTGGGAACCGACGTGAGAATTCTAATTATTAGATTCTGAGCTGTCGAAAGCTGATTTTCAGTGGTTCTTGCAAACAATATTTAGATTGTAGCATGTATTTGTACCCCTTATGAAAAAGCAGTATGTGCTAATGTACAGTAACAATAATACAAAAATCTTAAATATAGATTGCAACATGTAAAAATATGTGATTATATATAACAAATATTTACTTTTGTATGAGTGACTTTTTAGAATAGAAAATGGAATACACATGTTCCACAGAACTGCCTTTTTAATAAATGTCCCTTATGTTGAAATGCGCTATCAAAAATACATCTTTAAATCCAAACTAAAGAAAGAATGGATTTTTTCCCAAACTATAAGTATTCATAGTGTTGTTTACCAATGCAATTGGATCATTCTACTATATATAATTACATTTACTGAAACCTTTTGTTCAAAGTTCCACAATAACATTAGATAGTGCCTTTCTATTGGCAGATATAAATAATAATTATAGGAGACGGTCTTTCTGATGGCAGTGCTTTCTGAGTTTGGTGGCTTGACTTTAAACCAGTCTCAGGCTAGAGTGAGCTCAACTCTTGAAAGACATTAGGAGCAACCTGGTCTCATAAACAATTCTTAACTGTCATAAAACTTTACAGGAGCCAATGATTCAGACTTATCATTGAAATTAAACAATTCTCCATCACCTTTGACATATCACAATTCCTCTGAATTAGTACAAACCAGAGGAATAAATAACATGTGACATCCAACCTGTACTGGTTTTTAGTTATTAAAGCTAAAGCTAGACTCTACTACATCTATCAAAGAAAATAGAGGGCATGTTTCCAGTGTTTGGTATAGAGTTAATATACATCCATCAATAAACATCGGCTGAGAACCCCTTCAGAAATGTCTACTTGCCCCAATGTTTCAATGTGCTTAGTGTCTAACTGGCTTGAAACCTTGGTTCCTTGCACTGTCAGGTATAATTAATCATGGGGCTCTCTTATCCTGAAGGTTCACTGTTATGGATTCACGTAATTGGTTTGGCCCTTGTGACAGTAGCAGTTGTAAATCCTGTACTTGAGAAATAACTCCTGTAAAACAAGTTAAACTCAGGGCAGCACAAAAGCTATGGCCTCATTAGCTCTGTGGTACAGCTACTGTTGGATATTGTACTAACTGAATGCTGATATGTTTAACACATTATACCCAAATGGTTTATGTACTAACAGAATATTTACAGTAATAATGTAAGCTCTTACAGAGTAACACCTGATAATAGATATAGATTAATATTATAGCAAACTGAAACAACATACATTTTGCCAACATTGGCTGATGTAATTTGTGTGCCTGGCATGTTTGTTTGTGTTCATCATCAACTGTGTTATCAAGTCTCACACTTTCAAACTTGCTGTGCTTTCCAAAGTTGTGCAACAGTGCCTGATTTGGAAGGGATTTTCTGTCTTTGAGTACATGCTTGAATTTTGTCTGGATACATAAAAGACAGATGCACATTTACAGTGGGAACTTCAGCATGTTTTACATTTTATTTTCTTACTTCATGGAATGAAAATGGATTTAATTGGGATTTCTTGTAACTGATCAACATAAAATACTCTATAATGTCAAATAAATAAAAACAACTACAACTTTTTCTTAATGAATTGAGAAGAAAACTGACAATAATTGATTGAAGATGTATTGAAGTATTCACCCCTTCACACCTAAATAAACTCTAGTGCCATCCTCCAAAACTGAGCATCTGTGTGAGAAGGGCACTTGTTAGGGAGGCCACAAAGAGGCCTAGAGACTCTGACGGAGTGACGGTCTTCCATGGAACAGATGGGAGAAACAATGGGACAACAATAGCCCGGTCTCTTCACAGATCTGTGTTTTATGGGAGGGTAGCAAAAAGAAAGCAATTGCTGAAGAAAACACACATGGAATCTCACCTAGGGTTTGCCAGAAAGCATGTAAGAGACTCAAACTAAGTGGTGGAAAATTCTATGGTCTGATGAGACCAAGATTTCACCTTTTGGCCTCAACATTAGTCGCTATATATTTGGCACAAGCCTAACACTGAGCATCATACCAAGAACACTATTTCTCCTGTGAAACATGGTGGTGGGAGTCTAATGCTATGGGACTGCTTCTCTGCTTCAGGGACTGGAAAACGTGTCAAAATATAGGGCAAAATAAATAGAGTAAGATATAGACAAATCTTGGAGGAAAACCTGCTGTAGTCTGCATGAGACCTGGGAATTCAGAGAAGATGTATATTCCAGCAGGTTAATGACCCAACGCATACAGCAAAAGCCACATTGGAAAAAAATCTATGTCCTGGAGTGGCCCAGTCAAAGCCCAGACCCCCAATCCCAGAATCTGTGGAAAGATTTGAAAATTGCTGCTCATAACCGGTCTCCATCCAACCTGATGGCGCTCAAGCAATTTTGTAAAGAAGAATGGGCGAAAAATGTAATGTCCAGATGTGCAAAGCAGGTAGAGACTGCACAAATAGACTCACAGCTGTAGCTGCAGCTGAATGTGCTTGTACTAAGTATTAAGCAAAGGGGGGGTTGTTTTTTATTTGTAATACATTAAGAAAAATATTATTTGTATGTATTAATTTGACATTATAGAGTATTTTGTGTTGATCAGTGGGAAGAAATTCCAATTCATTTTGATTCCATGAAGAAAAATGTTTTTATAACAAATTGTTTAAATAAAAAATGCAAAAGGGGTGAATAATCTATAGTTAAAGCATGTCAACAAATAACCCCCCCCCATAACCTTACTCATCACGGTGCCCAATATGCAGAAAAGTAAGGGCAGAATGAAAAGCTAAGTGATCTACAATATCAATAGAAGGGGAATTGAGACAGTGCTGAGAGAAGCTGCACAAGCAGGGAGCCTGTAACGGAGCCACATGTCCGTTACAGAAAGAATAACACTTTATTTTAAGTGAGGGTCTGAAATGGAAAGGACCAAGCTGTGAATGCTGAGAAATACAGTGTCAGAGATGGACAGATCATTCATTACATTTACATTACATTTTAGGCATTTAGCAGACGCTCTTATCCAGAGCGACGAACACAGTTTACATTTCTTTACATACAATCCATTTATACAGCCCAATATTTTTACTGAAGCAATTCAGGTTAAGTACCTTGCTCAAGGGTACAACAGCAGTGTCCCATCTGGGAATTGAACCTGCAACCTCTGAGTTACAAGTCCAGTTCCCTCACCATTACACTACACTGCCGCCCTCATTCAAGAGCTTCAGACAGAAAGACACATAAGAGTTGAAGCACTTGTTAATGAGCGTGGATATCAGGAGAAGGGAAATAGTTTGGACTGGGTGAGTAGGTGCAGGGCTCTTGGTGAAGGTAGTTAGTTCATGAACTTGAGTTAAAGAGCAGAGTTCAGAGAATCAGGTCAGAGAACAAAGGACAAAGAGAAACATGAGTCAGTTGAAGACTTGGGACAAGCTGCAGGTGCAGAATAATTGAAGAGTGTTTTTACAAAACTCACTCCTGTCCCTTGACCAAAAGTGGACTGAGTGATTTTGGGAAAAACACTCTACAATTGGGAATATTGGGAATATGCATAATTTTAGTGCCTACAGAAGTGAACGGCAGAAGTTAACTTAATGACAAAAGTGGGAAGAGGGAGTGGATTGAGTAGAGCCAAATGAGTAGTGAACAGTTCAAAGGTAGTTTCAGTTGCAGAACTGAGAAAAAATGTAAGAGAGGAGCAGATTGAATGGATTCAATCATTATTTTTCCATAACTTTGACTCACAAATAAATGTCTTAAATGTTTTCTTCAAACGCAGTTTAACAAGTTCAACGAATAACAACTGTGTTTGTGAATGCAAAAAAGGAATACTTGAATTTAATTTTAAGTCAAAGTTAGGGACAAATGTTGACTGAATCCAGGATTTTAGTGATGGTTGAAGTCAGGGTGTTAGTGAAGAAAAACTAATTTGTTTTATTTTAAGTTAAAGTTAAGGCCAAATACTGATTGATTCCCAGCCAGAGGAGAGATATAATTTTTTGGAGCACTTCTGTTCTCAATAGGATGCAACATTGGCTCTTTGCCGAGCAGTGCATAGAACATGATCAGCATTGAAGGAGCAGCACTAAAAGCCACTCAGCCAAAGGAGAGTCAATATGAGAATCTGGGTATTATAAGAGAGTAAAACGTAGAAGTATAAACAGAATGACGAAAAATTAACGTGATGTGAGGTATGTTTGAGAAGACAGCTTAGTACAGGCAAAGACCTGAGCTTGCAGTGGAATGTGAGATAAGTGGGTGGATTGGGATGGCAGGGGAGTGATGGAGATCAGGAGGCAAGGGATGAGATTAGAATAGTAGAGAGGAGTGAAAACACAAGTAGGAGGGAGCACCTTTCTGACTGCCTTTGGTAAACCAAGTATCGATACATTATGGCCTGGATTAATTCAACATTTGCCCTTCATGTTTAAAGTTAACAAATTATATGCTGAAAATGTTAATTTTAAATTGAAGAAATGATTGAATCCAGACCTATGTGTGGTAACTGTAAAACTGATATTATTGATGAAGGAAAGCCCAACTCATCTTCATCATAGTTGCAATTTTGCAATTTAATGTAATGTTGCCTATTATGCCAACTTTTAGGTTTTAGGGGTCTATAATTCTATATAAAAACAAATAAACACATATTTTTTAAAGGCTTTACCACCAAAGCATACAATGTGCTTTAGTGCAACGATGTGCCTTAGTGCAGCATACATTTATGAAGAGATTTACCTTCTGGTTTTTATAATGTAAACTGATGTAATTTTATGCATTCCAGTCTGGCTATTTACAAGCTTTAGCATGTTGTTTGCTTATACCATCTTAAAAAGTCGATTGTTGCCCCTCAACAAGGAAACAATTTTCATTACGTATTTATATGTTTTATTCCTAAATGGAACGCCAAATTGTAATGGTAGCCCTGTCCCATCACAAAAACATCCTCCATCAATGCAGGAGAGCTTAGGAGAGACTAGAACATGTAACTTTGACTTTCAAATAAATACAAGTGTTCGTTTGTTTCTTCAAAAACACAATTGTTTGGTGATTGCCAAAAAAATTTAAAAAATTTAGTTTAAGTGATTGCAGTGAACTTTAAAAGAAATGAACACTTGTTTTTGCATTTTCCCCCGTGTCCGAGTGGGTTTCCTCCGGGTACTCCGGTTTCTTCCCACAGTAAAGACATGCACGTTAAGTTTCAAATTGCCCGTTTATGAGTGTGTGAAATGGTTATGTAAATCTGGGCCTATATCTTAATGCTTTATGCTCCAGCCCCCGCGATAAAGGAATAAGCTCAAGATGAATGAGATGAGATGTTTAAGTCAAATGTTTATTAAATCTGACATATCTTATGTTTATTGACAGATTTCATCCAATATGAATATCTTGATTTTATGTTATCTTGAGCTATGTGAGAGAACCAGCAAAAAATGAGTCATGACATTGTTCTGGCAGTTGGACTAGGTGCTGAGGATGCCTCTAACAGTTCAACAAGAGGAACACCACAAAGGGGGTGCAAACAATGCTGTGCATCACTGAACTGAGACATCTAATTATGAAGCGTTGTAAACAGTATTGGATTTTTCAGCCCTTTGTAAAAATGTTACTTTCAATGCGATTTCCCCCCCCTGAAATCCACCCCTGTCAAAGAAGCTGATTCTTCCTTGCTGAGGAGGAATGACTATAGAATCTATATAACTCTGTAATCCCACTGTCTTCAACATTAAAAGGATTTCTGAGGTAGACCTTCTTTCTACCGAGTATCATAGAGTAAGATAATTAATGCCCAAGATTGTAGGACAAAAAAAAAAAAAATTGCTGGGGGGCTCATCCTGTTAAAGCACTCTTCTAATGTATCCCCACATTTATCCCCACGGTCTGGTATCGAATCCAGAAAGTGCCAGTGCCGACTATGGCCAGCAGCCCCAGCGGCGACATAATGTCAGTAGCATTGGCCAGGGAGGGAGGGATTCAGTCGGCCGCAATTACTGCGTCTCGTCGCACACCAAAGACCCCGCTGGTCAATCGGATGCCTGTATAAAGTGTCCTCCTCCTACTGATGTATGTGCAAGCTTCAGTGAAAAGAAGTGGAACTGCAGTGTGAAAATAAGTGGAGGTTGACATCATGTGAGTTGGACGCGAGCAGATGCTTGTCTGCACTCTCCAAAATTGATATTGGGGGTTGCAGCGAGCATGGCTTGAGAATACCACTGGGCATTCCAAATTGGGAATGCCTAATCGTTATATTTTTATATCCGTGGGTTACAGGCATATTGACACTGTTTGGTAAACGATCCACTTGTGTGTAAGAGATGAATGCCTTTTAATAAAGTCAATTAGGGAAAGGTTGCTCACGCAGCGCCTTGCTGGTTTTTATTTTGTGAACGACTGCTCTGTTTGTCAGCTTATTTAATTCAAATTACCAAGGGGGCTGTACGTCCTATGGCACAGTATGGATTATTACTTGATGTGAGTGAAATGCCTCTTGGTGCTTTCAGTTTACGTTCACAGTATAAGCAATGGTTTCGATAATAATATGCCAGGTTGGTTTTAATCTTTGTGTGTGTGTGTGTGTGTGTGTGTGTGCGTACTGTATGCATGTGTGGATGTGCTGTGTGTCTAAGTGTGTGTACATGTGCCAGCCAGCTTATTCTCATTCTAAACATGGCTTTTCATTCTTTTGTAAAGGACAATCATTCTGATACCACTTAGTCTCAGTGTAATTTACTTTGCTTTTCATTTCTGTGTAACAAGCCACAAATTTAAATGACAACTTAATTTTGCAATGTTAATACGGTTTCACCACATTACCATATGATCACCCATTTACTCTGAGGTGGAAACAACCAGTACCACCTCCTCAGACAACTGGTTTGTGCGTCAGCCAGAGGGTCATATCTGTAGGACAGTTAGCTGCACAAAGTACCCATTAATCCCAGTAAATCTATGCAAATAATGTACAGCTGGAGATCACACTGGCTCTATAGCTCAACACACAGAAGTTTTGGGACAGCACCCTCTAAAGTTAGGGCACATACAGTGGGTATAAAATGTATTCACAGTATTCACATACGTAATTGGGATTTCTTGTCACTGATCAACACAAAATACTATAATGTCATGCAAAAACAAAAAACAACTCAAAAGATTTCTTAATTTATTACAAATAAAAACAGATAATAATTGATGCTATAAGTATTCATCCCCCTTGACTTAATACTTGGTAGAAGCACCTTTAGTTGCAGCTTGACTCTCTATCAGCTCTGTACATCTGGACATTGCCATTTTTCTTTACAAAATTAGTCGAGCTCCATCAGACAACGTACGTGATACAGTACAGTGTGTTATAGCAAATGGGATGAATACTTATGGAATCAGTTATTGTCTGTTTCTTATTTGTAATTAATGAAGAAAAAGGTTTATTTTTATTTGACGTTATAGAGTATTTTGTCTTGATCAGTGGCAAGAAATCCAAATTAAATTAATTTTGATTCCATGAAGTAAGAAAGTTAAATGTGAAAAAGACTGTATATACCCACTGTAGTTTATCATGGATCCCTTGCAAAAGTGAGTGTGTTCATATTGTAAAAAGCCAATAACCCATCGTAATTTCCAGGCTGAGTGATCAATTTCTGGATGAGATGTTTGCACTGTGGTAAAAAGCATAACTGAGTGCTTTCAGACCACAGTTGCCTAAAAGCTATATCCAGACAGAGCCTGATTTTGAGAGATCTGCTGGACAAATCCTAAATTGGCAAGTGGCACTTGAACTGACCCCTTATCAGTCATGAATGAGCCTACTTTAAATTTATTTTAATGGAAAGCATTGAAAATTAATATGAAATACCGTAGCTATTGAGCAGCCATAATTAATCATCTCATTATCTGCAGGTAACTGCCAAAATGAAGGAAACACCAACATAAAGTGTCTTAAAAGGGTGGTAGGCCACCACAAGCTCGAAAAGTTTCAATGCGCTTTGGCGTAGATTCTATAAGTGTCTGGAACTCTATTGCAGGGATGCAACACCATTCTTCCACAATACATTCCATCATTTGTTGTTTTGCTGAAGGTGGTGGAACTGAGTGACTGTGATGGCCATGGCATATATATATATATATATCACTGTCATGCTCATCAAACCATTCAGTGACCACTCATGCCCTGTGGATGGGGGCATTGTCATCGTTCCATCAGGATATAAATGATTCACCATGGGATGAAGGTGATGATGCAGAATGGGTTTGTATTTATTGCCATTTACCTTGCCCTCTATGGGTTGAATGTATCTAAACAATGCCAGGATAATACACCCCAGACCATAACAGAGCCACCAGAACCCTTCATTTAATTTAAGAAAAAGTGTTTCCTTTATTTTGGCAGTTACCCACATTTGCTGGTTGTTTTTGGTGTTTCACAACCATATGCTGATCAACAGCATTTTAGCAGAGACAGATTCAATTGAAGTACTGAAGTCTATGTGTGAAAGTTTTCAATTCAAGTAAAATTATATAGTTTCTTGTTTTTTCTTGACGAAGATCAATTTTAATTCTCCATTTTGTAAGTTTTAGTGATTTCCAACGAAGTAAGATTGAATCCTGCTCAGTATTCATTACAATTAACATTTACATAAATCATATTTCATATTACATATCAGAATCTTTAATGAGATTTTCAGAAGGAAAATTGTGAAGCGCAGAGATAATGTTATTTTTTCATTCCAGAGAGTGAAAATGATACTATGCAAAAATTGTATTCATTTAGAACAATTGGGGTAAGTAATAGAGTGTTGAATGAGAACAAATGTGTGCATACAGTCAGATTATTAAAATTATAAAATTTTCTGTATAATGATGTATTACTTATTTTTAATTATTATAACAAGAGCTGCACAGCATTGGATTATTTTTTAACTCATATTGAATAACATATAAATATTGAATCATTGTGAGCAATATATGACCTGATTAACCAGTCCACTTCTACCATATTCTTAAAGATGTATCCCCATTTGGGGAGGTCCTGTGCATTTCCTTTCAATGTTTCATTGATATAAAAATCAAGTATGATTCATCATAATAGATCTCTAATGTCAACTAATACAATATACCATTTTACACCTTACAGCCCTGTACTTGTGCAACCACAAGACATGTCATTTAAATCATTTACAGATTGTGGGTTTTTTGCCAGGGGCTCCAAATTGGTTTACATTGTCATTTATCAGCGTATCAATTACATGAACAACTTTAGCTTAAAGCTAAATTAATTGGATCAGTTTCTCTGAACTCCTTAAGAAAAGGAGTCTCCATTTCTTATAGCAATTGTGACCCGAGTATCAATCCATAATTGTATGCATGGGTAAGAGAATGTTTTAATGTTTTAGAATGTATCTACTGAGTGACTGGCCATTTTTTTCCCTTTGTGGAAGGTGTGCCAAATTGGTTTACATCATCACTAATCAGTATATCAATTATGTGAACAATTTTGAAGAACTTTAACGCATAATGAATTGGATCAATTGCTCCAAACTCATTCAGCCAATGAGTGTCATTTTTTAATGGTAATTGTGACCGAGTATAGGTCCATACTTCTGTGCATGGATAAGAGTATGTTTTCAAATGCTAAAACAAATGAACCAATTCTTATCTACTGACAAAAAAAACCTATGGGTTAAGGCACAGGACAATAATATGATGGTGCGGTAAGGTGGTGGAAACGGCTTCATGCGCATTCTGGGATCATTGTGTCTGTATGCGAGACAGGCCTGCATACTCCAAAGCGGCCATCATTGGCTCAGGGCCCATCGAAACATTATCCAGAGGAGTTGTGTAAGCAGTCACATGGAGTAAGATGAATGGGCTGGCCTGGTGGTCGGCATCTCTCAGAGGAAGCATTTGTTGTCTTCTCTCCAAGGTGGTGTGAAGTGTTGCAGTCATAATTAGGCCTGAATAACGAATGGGCCACTCTGGACTGAACGGTATGAATAATAAGTTGTTTTTCCAGAAAAAATAATTAAATAAATAAAATCCAAAGACACTCTTTCATCCTCTACTGTACCTACACTTTAAAAACTTAGCTTATTCTGGGGGAGGAATGTATCCGGCAGGGCTAAAGTAAGTCACGGTATAATAAATTGCCTGATACACACAGTGCTCATACATGGTAAAGATATTATCACTCTGTCAATATGTCTTTGTGTTATTCCCTGTAACATCAGTCAGTATTCCCATCGCTAAGTGGAAAGTATAACGATTTAATGAGGGCAAGGCATACGTTTGTGACCATTTCATCTCATTTGAATAAAATTAGTATCGTCTACTCTACAAAAGCAATATGCCAAACAATGGCATGTGAGGAATCCCCAGAATGCATAATTATCCCAACTTCTATCATGAGGCAATCACAGGTCCTTTAATCAGCTGTCAATTCAATCTCATGTTAAGGATGTTAAAAATCCATAGCGATGTCATTTAATGTTTAATTGTGTTAATTATGCATACATACAGTATATATACACACTACCAATAACCAGATTATTTAGTCGCAATGTAAATTAAATTATTGATTTTTTATAGGTTGGACAATCCATGGTTTGACTTTTTATGAAAGCTGTGATTCTTTGTAGCTCTCACTGAATGTTATCTTCCATTCTTATTTTATTCTCTTTTGTTACAGCAACCAATCTACCAATCTGCTTTTATCTACCGCTAAAACCTCTTACCCTTCATGCAAAAGCAAGCAGAATTTTTTCTGAACCCATGTTCTTAAAAAAAAAATCCCATGACATTTTAGGCCTATACATTTTAATAAAGTAGGATGAATTCTGTTATAATATTTAAATTGTCGTTTCTCTTCAATCTCTTCAATACTTTTTTATTGGCATTCCTCTTTTCTTCATACATATGCGGCAGGGGTGCCCTCTTTCTTTCCTTCACTCAGTTTACAGATAATTAATCCTATGGGAGCACTTTTGAGTCTACAAAGGGAGGAAAGTGATTCAACTTCCTATTTAGCATTTTTCAGGCAAACGGCTGTATTTCGGAAGGGCTTTGGGTTAGGAGAGCGATGATTATGGAACATTCACACATAGTTAAAAACGATAAAATGTCCCTAACCTGAACTCGTTTGCACAATCTGTGACAGTCGACCTGGATTCTTGCATGCTTTTCGAAGGGTGTCAGTGCGCACCCACCCATTTTCACATTGGAGTTTGCAGTGAAGCGATGGACCCAAACTTGATGATTGTGCATTCCAAATTGTGAAGGAAAATGGGAATTACATAAAAAATAAAGTGACACTTGCAGTTATGAGTCAAAGGACAAATGCTATGCCGCCTGCCAAGTTGAGTTTGTCTATCCACACACACCAGGATGAGCCACCCAGCAGCTGGAAAGGTTTATTTTTATTAACCATGCAAATGCCAAGCCAAAAACACAGTGGATGCTTGATGGCATGTGAACAGTACATGTTCCCCAACAATGTTCCCCAGCATTCTTCAAGCATTTTGTGCTAGTCTGGATACAAGTGAGTATAAACAATGAAAATAAATATTTGTGACAAGCTGAAATCTTTCTCTCCATTGAGTTCTTGAACACAGAAGGGATGTCATTTATGGACAGCTCTTTATCACACTGTCATGGGCAAAATGACTGTCAGAGAGATACAATACCTCCCACATTGTTCAGAACATGATTGTACAGTAAAGTATGTAGTGTGAGCAAATTATAGACAACTTTGTCATTGCCTTATTATTCTTCCACTTAACTACGGAGTGACAATGATTAATCTCTTTGAATGAATGGAGTCAAAAACACGGTTGCTGAAGGATGGCTCTTCCTTCAATACAAAAGAGCTACCAACTAACATGACACAGAAACACAATCAGACTGATAGATGAGTTAGTTGAGGCGGAGAGAGGTGGTTTGCCAAGACCTGAGTTTGTCAAGAACTAAAACTGATTCATTCAGCGAAGTCAAACAGACTTGGATGGCTCTAGCTGAAAACTCATGATTGGGAGGAATTTCTCAAAATCAAGATCGCAAACATCGAAGAGAGCTATTGCATTTTCACTTTAAAAGAATCAACTTTCCCTGCTTTGAACGATGAATTGGATATTACATAAATTTTAAAATCATCTTTTTACCAAGTGATGTATGTATCTTCTCTGCACAATATTGTTCGTTTCTTAGGCTTGTGGTTTCCTCTTGTGTAATGAATCTATTATAGATAACTATCTTATTTTAAAATTGCCTTCAATTGTCTCCCCCTCTGTCTATTTTTGGAACATGCCAACTTGCCTTTGTAAGCGTTGCCTTTGTACCTTTCCTATCTCCAATCAACCAAATGTTATACATATATTTCTGAACTGAAGTAAACACTGCCCTGGTGAAGGCCAGTATATGGCTGCAATGCATTGGCAAGCGGTTTTAATTTTCTAGGAAGGAAATACCACATCAATAAAAGCATTTTAATCTTAAACAAAATGAGTGGATTGTTTAACATTGCTCCAGAAATATTCCATAGCATTTTTACATGGATGCATTGTGCTTTTGCTCTTTGTGTTAATTGATGTACCTGGGAATCAATTGGGCATCCTCCACCTTTTACTAAATAAATGCATTTCAGGCAAAATAGCACACAAAATCTCTATTTTTGAAAAAACATAAAAATGAGACCACATTTCAGAAAGCCATTAAGATGTATTGAACAAGACCTGTTAGCGGTGTTCGACCAAGTTAAAGAGAAAGCATATTGCAGTTAGACTGAATAGAGACTAATATGTCAGTAGATTTCTGAAAACCATGATAAGTACAGATCTCAGGAATTCATTAACCAAGGGGAAAAAAGAGAACCCTGAACTGTGTGCTGGCATTTTTCAGTTGTTAGTACATAAGTTGAAACAGAAGCACACAAGGCCAGACTGTTATCAGCACAAAGACTGTGTTGTTTAAAGTACATCTGACAAACTATGAGCAGAATTTGTTTTGAGATTAAATTAAATACATTGGAGGGGTATCTTCTATGTGTAGGAAAATATAGTGCTTCATGTCAAGAAGATTCTGATATTTCTTTTCCAGCAGAAAACTGGGATCCATGTTCATACTCTGAATTTTAATAGATGTTAGCTACATAATGAGTAAATCCCAAAAGCAGGACTTTAACTTACTTTTGTCGTGGAACTTCACACAAACTATTTAAATGTGATATACACAGAGAAGAGGTCAAGGGCTAAACTGTTAATTATTGTTAGACTGTTAACATTAAACCAAAGGAAAATACAAACTAATGGTCACTTGAGGCATCAGTTACAGTAGATATCATTTTGCATTCAGTTAACCCATTCAGACCTAAAATGCCTGCTAAAAACGCCTATTAAAACCTATTTTACACAACCTCTTAAAACCTGAGGGTTTTCTGGAAAAAATATCAAAAAAAAAAGCCGACACACTTCATTTCCCCACGCTTAAGAAACCACACACCTAAACGCAGGTCTTAATGGGTTAAGAAACCATACTGAATCTAAGATGGGGAATTAAGATAATAAATTGTGAGCCGTGATTAATAAAACAGATGTAAGCGTACTATTATCAATCCCACAGTCATTCTCCACGCATCTCTGCATTTCATGTTGACACATTGCCTCACAATATTCTGTTCCCTCTTACTCTCTACTGTACTGGTTCTGAATTGTCAGGCAGTAATTCAAGTGACACGATTCAGTGTTGGAATTCTGAAGAGCTCTCTCCTCCAGGTTTTCATGGAATGGTACCGTTTGATTTGAAAATGCAATGATGCAATTTGTGCTGGGTGTAATGAGTTTCGCAAATGAATTGAACTTGGCACAGTCGGTCACACATCGGCATCGCCGCCGGAGCGTATTGTGTCGCATCCCCAGGCTGAGCGATTCAGGTAAATCCGTGTTTGATCAATAGGAAACGTGCTGCTGATGTCAGCGCTGGGTGCGTTTATTTCCCCCGGGAACACTGTACTGAGCGACAGACAGCAGATTCCATTTGCTAAAAATAACTTGGGCAAAATGTGATTACTGCCACCACGTGTAACAATACCGAAAAGCTTTAAAACAACGGATGGGTGGAGATTCTCCCGGCTTAGCCACAAGCAAGGAAAAGGCAACATTCACTCTAAAACACAATTTGCTTTCTTAAGCTTGAATTTTACATTGACATTTTCACACACACACACACACACACACACACACACACACACACACACACACACATATATATATATATATAATATGCACATGCATGCACAAAATATTAATTTTAAGCATATCCCTTTATACAGTGCTTACAATGAATGTTTTCCTAATTCTTGCATTTAGTTTCAGCATTATTATATTGGAGTTTCTGACAGATCATATATAATCAAAATGTCCACTGTTGTCCAGTATTGCTTTCTCTATTAGGTATGGCAATGACTGCAAGTTGTACGCCTATTCCACATGAGCAACCCCACATCAATGGAGTGCTTTTCTTTCAATAAAGAAAATATATTCCTGCATATTACAGTTGATTCACAACTGCTTGTTAGCATAGTAGAAATGGAAATAGAGATGGGGTAGAACAAGGTAAATCCAATATCTTGCATATTACCAGCCCTGGATTACTGAACCCCTGCACTACCTTGCATTCAAGTCATGATGGAATAGGAGGCACCAAAGGACGACATGCATTTAATTCAAATACGTTCATCTTGCTTTACATATGGGAGCCCAATTCCTGCCCCCCTCCCAGCCACTCAAATTGTCCTCCACAGCTAGAATTTGCATTTTGCCTAACCGAGGAAATCGACTCTTCTGCAGCCACCTCTATATGGCTTGTGAAATGAGATACAATTTTGATGGTAGGTCATCCCAAACAGTGACATACTGTGACTGTACTGTAATTTGTACAATTTATATTCCATGTTGTTTTTATTTTACCCAGGTCATTGTGGAAGAAAAAGGCTTGAGTGACACATTAAAAAATTATGATTCTTCTTTATCTGTGTTTTCCTCCAATTATTTGTAAGTAGACATATTGATTTTGCAGCTCTCTTACCTTTTTCTTTGACAGAAGAGTAAGAGAGGGGTACTTGTTACTCAAAATGTTACAGCAAGATATGAGCAATAATTTTACAGCCTTGATTTCTCTTAAATGACAATGAGAATCAATGTCAGTTTGAATAAATGAACTTAAATAACAGAAGATATCTTTGTGTTTTGTTCAAATGCCAATTATTGTATCATGGTGTGGATAACTGTTTTTTATCACAGCAAGAATCTCGGTTCGAATGGCCGGGGCCTTTCAGTTTGCATGTTCTCCCCGTGTCCGCGTGGGTTTCCTCCGGGTATAAAAAGACATGAACTTAAATAATGAGTGTGTGAAGATATCTTTGGGTGTTTTGTTCAAATGCTGGGAATAGCCCCGCGACCCTGACCAGGAATAAGCAGATAATGGATGTGGATGGATGGGTCCTATATTAAGGATTCAAACGCACAAACATTATTCAATGTGATTGCAACAGCAGTATTTGTGCTAGTGCCAGGCTTTTTACATTGTAATGCAAAAAAATATGTTTCAAATCAATTCTTTAATATGTGAGTTTCTAAAGCAACATGAGAGATTTAACAGATTTTAAAAGAAGTCTGTGCCGGAATTGCAGGTGCATCAGTCACAGAAACGGCAAAACTATGTAATGTGTCATGGGAAACAGTGTTGAAAATCATGGCAGCATAGGCCAAACGAGGGAATACTGCATCAGGAAAGAGGAACCGTGTTCGCAGGGATAGGCAGACACTTAACAGGATAGTTAAAAAACACTCAATAATGGCCTCAAAAACAGCCACAGAACTGAATCTATACCTCCATGACCCAGTCTCAACAAATACTGAACATTGTGAGTTTCACAAAGCGTATATTTATGGTAGCGCTGCCATTAAGAAACCACTTGTAACTTGTAGCCACTGCACAATAATGCATAACCTGGTCTAATGAGCACAAAACCTGGACTTTTGAGCAGTGTAAGAAAGTAATATTGTCTGATTGGTGGTCTTTTACTCTTTTTCCTACATCTGGATGGGTTTATGTTTGGAGAAAGTCAAAGTAAGCCTTCAACACATTGTTTGTTTCCAACTGTTAAACATGGTGGTGGAGCTGTTATGATATGAGCAGCCATCTTGTGCGAGTCCAATTATTACTCTGCATGGTAGAATTACAGCCAAGGAATACAAAGCCATTTTAGGCAACCAGATGCACCCTATGGTGTAAACATTGTTTCCTCAAGATATCCCCATATTCCAAGAAGATAACGCCCACATACACTGCTATACTGATTCAAAAGTTGTTTAATGAGCACCAGTATGAAGTCAAACACCTTCCATGGCCTACCCAATCACCAGATCTAAACATCATTGAACCTTTATAGGAGGTTTTTGGAAAATAGAGTGCGGAGTAGATTTGCACTGCCTTCATCTCTGAAACAACTGGTATCTTTCCTTAATGAAGAATGTTACAATATCCTACTATAAATAGAAACAGTATAACAGTATTACAAGAAGGTTGAAGCTGTTGTGAAGGTAAAGGGTGGCCCAACTCCTTATTTGTTCATAAATATTTGCATATTGTTTGGTGTTTCCATTATTTTGTCTAGCCCTATAATACCAATGTCAACTACAAGTTGATGTGAAATATTATTGTCATATCATAATCAGAATACAGTGGGTGTGTTTGTTTGTTATGATTTTGTTCTCAATTAATGTGACAGTGAAAAAAACATTTAAAAATGTACATTACATAAACACATTTTCAATGACAAAAACAGCCAAACAAGAAAAGCCAAAAAAGAACATTTAAAGTGTAAAGTATTATCATCATACCTTAAACTCTAGACTTTCTCTGAACATGTTTGAATCATAATTTGGATCACACATTTTCGTTTTGTGGAAGCATAGGATACATGAAAAACCCATGTTATTTTTTTTTAATGTATTTGTTTCAGATTTTTTTCCCTGTTTTTCTTCAAATTTAGTAGCCAATTATATCCTCTATTTCTTACAGAACTGGGCCTATCGTGAAGACGCTGCAGGTTTAAATATTGTTAATACTACAGAAACTTTGTTTTTCATTCAGAACTGAACATATCCTTTTGAATCATAAAATAAAGAGAAATGGCATTGACAAAATTATTGACACCCTAGATTTATATTTGGTAGCATGGCCTTTGGAGAAAATAACTGCAATCAAGCGCTTCCTATAGCCATTAATGAGATTCCTACACCTCTCTACTGGCAGTTTGGCCCACTATTCTTTTGCAAACTGCTCCAGTTCTCCCAGATTTGAAGGGTGCCTTCTCCCAACTGCTGTTTTCATATCTCTCCACAGGTGTTCAATAGGAATGAGATAGGGACTCATTGCTGGCCACCCCTGAACGGTCCAATTCAATTTTCCTCTTACCACCATGTCATTCTTAACAATTCCATGAGCAGCAAACTTCTTGATAATATTACGAACTGTGGAAACAGGAATGCAAAGGTCTCTAGAGATGGTCTTCTAGCCTTATGAACGCTTGTTTTGTGATAATAGTTTTTCTGACACCCTCAGACAGCACCTTTCTCTTCACCATTGTCACAGAGGAACAGGGTAGCAGAACATACTTTTTTCTCACTTTAAAATGGATAATTGGTTCATTTATACCATGTGGGCACCTGCAACCTGTCACAGGTGAATTGAATTACACTGCAAACAAGAATCTATTCCCTTCAACCAAATTTATTTTAATTGTTCTAAAGGGTGCCAATAATTGTGTCATGGCCACTTTTTAATTTTGAAGCCATAAAATATATTTTTAATTTGCATTATTATTGATTGATCGTATGTATGAAGACCGAATGTTGTTTCAATTTCCAATTATTTCAGAAGATATTGAACATCATCTACATGAAATGCATGGGTGCCAGTAATTTTAGCCATGACTGTACAAGGATAACTTGAATACAAAAAAAAAAAATTATTATAATTATATATATATATAACCATGGGTGCACATAAGTGATACGCCAGTATGCAGTTTGCGTCCTCAAATGTTAATTGCGTCCTCATTAATTAACTAAATAACTAAGTTAATTAACTTACCAGTGATGGACTGATCAAACTTAAAGTCACATATGTTTCAAAAATGTGTCGTCTTGCTTGATATGCAATTAACATTTGAGGATGCGATTAACATTTGAGAATGTGAACTGCGAACTGGCGTACCATTTATGTTTACCCCTGTATATAATTTTGTTTTCCCCTTTGTCTCCCAATTTGGAATGTCCTATTGTATCCGCAAGCTACACTCTCTCACTCCAAGCATTCTATCAATCAGGGACAGTGTAGACAAGTATGCGATCTCCTCTGAAACATGTGATGTCAGCCACCAGATTTTCATATCACAGTTTACCAATTAAGCTGAAAGGCAGGTCAATAAGTGGGTACGTGGGTCCTGGGCCCACTCCCTCTAGGGCCTCCCCAAGAGGAACACCCAAAGTGACAATTTTAATTTAAAAAAATGTGTTAAGTAGTGAAGTAGTAATACGTTTTCCATTAATCAACATTGATATACATTAAGAGTCAATGTGTCAATGTGTGATTGCTTTGCTTGACAGGAAATCGCTTTGCCTGACGGGATTGCTGTGTCATACGTGCGGAGAGTTTGAGCGGATTGTTTGTTGCTGTCGTGATATTATTGGGATTGTCTTTTGTATTGTTGCTTAGGGTTTGGCGTTTTGTCATCAGAAAGGGTAAAAGGATAAAAGGATAAAAGATTTGCTCTTAAGGTAAACGTTTGTCGCTGTTTTCAATTTTTTCCCCGTCTAGCTTCGGAAAGCTTGTTAAAAAGTTACCGATTTGGCATTACACCCAGCTGATGCAAGGTTTTTTGTGGTTTTTCGCCCTCTCAGGAGCAAATCCAAGAGCAGGGAAATATACTATAGCTAACTCGACTGCTCAGTGGTAGCTCAAATCCTGGTGTCCCCTTAACAGCAATGTTAATTAACCCAATTCAATTTCATTCTAGATATATTGATATCAGCCATTTCAAGATTTTTTCTTTGTAATGAACACATTCAGTTACGTGGGGGTATAGCTCAGTGGTAGAGCATTTGACTGCAGATCAAGAGGTCCCAGGTTCAACTCCAGGTGCCCCCTTAAAACCAATATTGCTTTAGTCATTCACATTTTGTTCATAATTAAATTGATCTCCGGTGTGTAAAAAAAAATATTCTAATCAAGTTAGTTGTATAAAGGGGTATAGCTCAGCGGTAGAGCATTTGACTGCAGATCAAGAGGTCCCAAGTTCAAATCCTGGTGCCCCCTTAAAACCAATATTGCTTTACTCATTCACGTTTTGTTCATAATTAAATTGATATCCGGTATGTAAAAAACATAATTCTAATCAAGTTAGTTGTGCAAAGGGGGGTATAGCTCAGTGGTATTGCATTAGACTGCAGATCAAGAGGTCCCAGGTTCAAATTCTCATACTCATTTTCACATTAAATTGATCTCCGGTGTGTAAAAAAAATACACGTATAAATGTAACCAAGTTAGTTGTTTAAAGGGGGTATAGCTCACTGGTAGAGCATTTGACTGCAGATCAAGAGGTCCCAAGTTCAAATTCTGGTGCCCCCTTAAAACCGATATTGCTTCACGTTTTGTTCATAATTAAATTGATACATTTTAAAATGTCTGTGTAATTTAAAGACTTGCACGAGGAGGTATAGCTCAGTGGTAGAGCATTTGACTGTAGATCAAGATTCAAATCCTGGTGCCCCCTTAAAACCAATATAGCTTTCCTCATTCCCATTTGGTTCAAAATGAAATTGATACATTTTAAAATGTCTGTGTAATTTAAAGACTTGTACAAGGGGGTATAGCTCAGTGGTAGAGCATTTGACTGCAGCTCAAGAGGTCCCAGATTCAAATCCTGGTGCCCCATTAAAACCAATGATACATTGCCCGTATAAGTTTTTTGATAAATATATTGGTATCAAAAATGTATAGATTTTTTCTTTGCAATGAACATTATTTGAAAAATGGGGGTAAAGCTCAGTAGTAGTTCAAATCCTGTTGTCCCCTTAACAGCAATGTTAATGAACCCAATTCAATTTTGTTCTATATATATTGATATCAACCATTTCGAGATTTTTCCTTTGTAATGAACAATTTTGTCTATTTGGGGGTATAGCTCAGTGGTAGAGCATTTGACTGCAGATCAAGAGGTCCCAAGGTCAATTCCTGGTGCCCCCTTAAAACGAATATTACTTTACTCATTCACCTTTTGTTCATAATTAAATTGATATCCGGTATGTAAAAAAACAAAATTCTAAACAAGTTATTTGTATAAAGGGGGGTATAGCTCAGTGACAACCGGACCGAACGTTTTCTAATTAGATTTAAATGTTGTTTCCATTTAGAAATTTCTGCACCTGACTGTTCGGAATCACCTCGGTGTATAGTATTTTTTTCAACTTGGTGTTTCTGTTTTGGCAGTAATTCGTTCAGTGCAGGGAGAGCAATAGACATATTTAGGGGTGAAAATGTGGCCATTGGCAGTGCAGTGCGAGTGTTGCAGGATGATTGCGTTTCTGGAAGGAGACTTCCAGGAGGGTTTTGTCTGCGACCGTTGCCAGCTTGTGGAGCATCTCGAGAGCAAGATTCTTGTTCTCGAAGCCAAACTTGCTGGTCTCGACTGCCCTGCAGAATTTGTAGAGTTCCAGGAACTTTTAGTACGCCCTTTAGAGAGATAGTCTGCATGCCGAAGCTGGGTAGGGGGGAGACTCTAGAGCAGGTAGGGACTCTAGAGAGTTGGGTGATGGTAGGGCACCAGCGTAGAAAATGGCGCGCCCATGCAGGGGCTGCATCTCCAGAGATTGTGGTGTCCAACCGATTCCAGCCCTTGCAGGAAGAGGATCTGGCCCAGCCCTCTGTCAGTGGGAGGACTGATGAGCCCCAGGGCACCCTGGCAGCCATGCCACCCAGGAAAAGGTTGTTAATTGTAGTGGGGGATTCTATAATTAGAGGTATAGACAGTATAGTCTGTTCACGGGAAAAGGAATCTGACATGGCATGTTGCCTGCCTGGTGCTCAGGTTGGAGACCTCCTGGAACATGCAGACAAGCTCCTGGCCAGAGCAGGGGTGGATCCAGTAGTCATGGTGGAACCAATGACATAGGTAAGGGTAGGTTTGAGGTTCTGCAGGACAAATTTATAGAATTAGGATCAAAGTTAAGGGGCAGAACCTCCACGGTGGTCTTCTCTGGAATTCTGCCAGTACCACGTGCTAGCAAAGGCAAGCAGAATTTTATATGGAGATTTAACACGTGGCTACAAACCTGGTGTAGGAAAGAGGGGTACAGGTTTATGGGGCACTGGGACTCCTTTTGGAACAGGGGTGACCTGTACAAGTGGGATGGGCTACACTTGAACCGGAGGGGTACAGATGCATTGGGCCAGCGTATGCTCAGGGTAGCGGAGGAATATTTAAACTAGGGACTGGGGGGGCAGGGAGGGAAATTAGTAGTAGTAGTATTATGTATATATGTATATATGTATGTATATAATAGTAGTATAGGGAGGTACAGACTGCCCAGATGGAAGATACCAGGGCAGAATATAATAAATCTGAGGATATAATTAAGAAAGATTTTTTGGATCATAATGTGAATAGAGGTGGTTCGGCACAGTTATGTGTGGAGGGGAAGGACAACGTAAGTGTGAGTAAGGCTCTATAGTTCATGTGTTTAAATGCGAGAAGCATAAAAAATACATTTTTGGAACTGGAGGCTGTCATGTTGAATGCGGGTTATGACATTGTTCGGATTACTGAGACATGGCTTGGCGCAGTGGATGGGGATGAATATAATGTAGAGGGGTACAAATTGTTTAGGAAGGATAGAACTAATAAAAGAGGAGGGAGAGTGGCCCTTTATGTGAAAGACAATCTTAATGTGCAGGAAATTCCAGGTATAAACCCATTCGTTTCTTGTGAGGACATCTGGATTAGATTACTGGGAGATCATAAGAAGGGCCTTTAAAAAACTATTTTAAAAGACAAAGGGAGAAGAATGGAGCATGTGAAAGGCCATGCCCTGATGAATGCCACAATTATTACCAAACAACGCAGTGGTTTAATTATTGAGATGGAAAGGCTATTGATAATTTGGATAGAAGACCAAAATCAGCGTAATATTAGCCTATTAGCCTTTCTTTAGTGCTAGAAGCCTTTCTTTAATGTTTTTTTTTTTTACAGTACAGTACTACGTATATGTACATACTTACTTTTATTATTACTGTATTATTAATATTATTATTAATATTACAGTATTGTTATTATTACAGTATTATTATGTATTGAATGTTATGTTTAAGATGTTTTATTGTATTTGGAAGTTTTTCTTAAGTGTTTTATATGCACAGAAAGGTAAAATAAATACTACACTAAGACAAACATTTGACTAAGTGACGATTAATAAGAACTGTATGTACCTGTTCCAACTTACATACAAATTCGACTTAAAGACAGACTTAAGAACGGATCTCGTCCGTAATCCGGGGACTGCCTGTATAATAACTTGCATAAATATTAGCAACACAACTATCAACTATAAAAGTGAGAACACCTTGTTAATGGCCTCACTTCTGCTGAAATCTTATTTCATATTAGTGTGCTGTCAGAGTTATTACATTTGGGTGACGTCACTGTTTGGTTTAGGCTCAGTGATCACGTTGTGGTTGTGAGTTTGTTGCATTATTTGGCTTATTATGTTCCTGTGTGTGCTGAAATTGTTGCACTATGATTGATCTACTTCGCAGGCAAACAAATTATCTGATGTGAACCGGTGCAGGGCGTGTCCTGTTCGAAGAGACCTTGACCAGAGAGAGAGAGGAAGAATTAATGGTAGTTGGAGTTTTTATTTTCTCCCTGGGGCATTCTCCCTAGGAGTATGCAGATTCCACTCGCAGGTGGGGCAATTGACAAATATTACAAATAATATCAAATCTATCATGGGGGATGACTAAATGGAAATCAACACAATGAATCTAGGCTTTGTTCTCGGTAACGGCTGTAAACGGCTTCACAGCGTCAGGCTCAGTCCAAGGGCTCAGGCACAACTTCTCTCTGGGGCTGGGCAGGTTCACGCCTCTGTAGTTTCCTTGCTCTATGGGTCACTGGCTGAGGAATTTGAGGGTGACAGACAGAATTAGCGGAGGGGAGACACGACCAATGTAGCTATCGGGATCTTTCTTCCTAGTGTCTTAATTTCAGATTTTTAAGCAGTTATATATTCACGGTGAGTGGCTGCAGCTGGGGTTTAATAAACAAGGTGCAGCTGTCCCTCATTTCAGCCCTTGGCCAACTCCTGTCAGCAAATTAGCTGCACAGTTCAAGTTGTCCTGTTCGCTGTCTGTATTTGCAGGCAGCCTGACGGGAGCCGTGAGACCGCCCCACCGCCACCCCACCAACTGCCACAGTGATTATATAGCCTACTCCTTGTATTCATGTTTTTGGGGGCCTCATGCGCTGGAATGGTCTGTAAATGAAAAAAATAACCAGAGAACCAATTGCATGCAGAGTGCAGCTATACTCTTCCAAAAATAAAGAAGCTGTGGCTTCACCGGTCTGCTGGGAAGCACAAGATTTTAATTTGCTAATTAAGTGAGGAGCAGACTTCCTCTAATAATACAAGAAAATTACAAGGTGCCAACATAAAATGATTGTCAATTTTCACAACTCTCCAGTTTATCTTTCTTAAGCAGCTCTCCATGTGTACCGTGTGTACTCTCTCTTCATTAGCTGAATAGTTTTTCTAATTTTTTTCCCTGGCTAACATCTCTCAGGGTGTTTTCAATATGCCAGTATCAGTATATGTAATCAGAAAGTGCAACTGATCAAATTTATTTAGAATGGAATGCTAATGGCTTGTCCTAAATCCAAAGAGTGTATACTCAGTACTGTTGACCTTCAATTGTGATCATAAACACGTGCAAACATGAGTTCATGCAGGAATTGTCCTTGGAATGTTTAATGTCTAATGTACCACTGTGTTTGGCAAGATATCAAATTTGATTTAATTGGGATTTCTTGCCACTGAGCAACACAAAATGACAAAAATTGATTCCATAAGTATTCACCCCCCCTTGACTTAATATTTGGTAGAAGCATGTTTAGCTGCAGATACAGCTGTGAGTCTATTTGGGCAAGTGTCTACCAGCTTTGCACATCTGTAAAGTGTAAATGTTGCCCATTCTTCTTTACTCAATTGCTTGAGGTCCATCCAATTGGATTGGGACCACAGGTGAACAGCAACTTTCCAATGATTCTCAATGTGATTGAGGTTGAATTGAATTAAGTGAATTGAACATTGGATTTATATAGTGCTTTTCAAGGAACCCAAAAAGCACATTACAAAGATAGGGGCAACTCACCTCAACCAAAACCAATGTGCAGCACCCACCTGGGTGAACGTAGCCATAGTGCGCCAGTACAAACTCACTACACATCAGATACAGAGTGGAGAGGCGAGGAGGGAGGGAATTAATGAATTCCATGATCGTATATATATATATATATATATATATATATATGAGGTCTGGGCTTTGTATTACATCATGTATTATTATACATGTCTAACTAGTAACTTAGTAAATCATGCCTCTGGAAAGCTAGCTGTGACTGCCTTGGTAGCATTAAATAGTTTCTTGCAAACGTTTTTAATTAGCAATGGCTAGTAAGTTCATTAGCTAGCTAGCTTGTTAGATGTTTTGTGTACTAAGAACTTACTAGCCCGTCATGTTAGCAAGCTATGTAATAAAAGTAGCATACATGACAAGTGCTAGAACAGTTCACTAGCTACACAGCTAGCACTATTCCTAACCTCTACGGTATGGTCTCAATTGAGAAATATCACACAAACCAAGTTGGCATTGGAGTCGCTGTAGCCAAGTTCACTGAAAAAGGCCAAAGCTGGCTGGCTAACTAGAAATATATATTTCTGGGTACAGTAGAAAACAATTCCACTCAGTTATTGCAATCTTTTGATCAAAGCAAACAAGTCCTGTTGCTTTAGCAAACTCCTACACAGGCTTTCTGATCGATGGTCTGGACATGAATAACTTGAGTTACAGACAAGCTGCCATGTCCGTTTCAATTTGGAAACCTGAATGTAGAAATTAGAAGAAGTAATGGTGATCCTTGTTTAAGCATAATCAAATTATTCATCCAAATCATATATATATATTTAAATTTATATATATACTGTATATATATATTTGGAAATGTACAGCAAGAAGGTCTCGGTTCCATAGGCTGTATATATTTCTCCCCGTGTCTGTGTGGGTTTCCTCCGGGTACCCAAGGACATGCCGTTAGGCTAATTGGAAATGCCTGTTGCCTGGCCCTTTAATTCAGTGCTGGGAGCTCAGCCCCGGACCAGGAATAAGCGGCGATAATGGATGGATGGATGTATATATTGATCCCAAGGGGCTGCCCACCTGGCCCTTTAATTCAGTGGAGCCAGGGAACCGCTACCTTTCCCAGTCCCACCCACACCTGATCGAAGTCAAGCGATCGGGACTACGAACAGCTGAAGACCATATTGAGATCTATTTAAAGGACTCTTGTGTGTCACACTAGGAGGGAGTAAGTTAGTGGTTGGGGAGAGTGTGAAAAGAGAAGTGGTTTTGGATTGCTGTTAGTGTTTGAATTGGATCGTTTGAGGACCCTGCTTGTGTACCAACGTTTGGACTGGATTGAGGGACTGGATTGGGATTGGATTTTGGTTTATGGGTAACAACGATGAGTAAGGATTGTGGACTTTTTGTCTGAATTCCCCCAAAGACCCCAACCTTTTTGTGTTTGTCAATATTTGTTTAATAAATTACTGTTTTGTTTACATGATTGCCTCCTCTGGCCCCTACCCCAAGGGACACCACAATATGGTGGACAATGTTGGCAGAGGGCATCACCTGTAGGCAAGAGGAGGTAGTGCAACAAAAAAAGTAAACATTGAGTTTTGGGAGGGATGTCGGATCCCAAGAGGGAAAGAAACACTTGTCTCTGGATCAACGGGAGGTGATTGCAGATTTCCTGAGGTTGGAGGAGCGCACCCACAGACAGACACTGGAAGGGTGCCCTCTTTATCTGATGACGAGCCTGGCTGCTGTGTCTGAAGTCATGAGGGTGATGCACCAGGAGGCTTGGGACAAGGAGCAGGCCCAACTGGCACAAAGTGAAACCCCTCAATGCCTATGCTGCCTGGGATATAGGCATCAACCCAGTGAGTGCAACTGGAAGGGAGAAGTTGGGTGGGAGGACCCAAAGGATGAACAAGTCAAAAAGTAAAATGGCCACTCCTACCCTGTGGTGCCCCTAGGGAAAAGGAAAAACCAAACCCAGGTAGGCCCCAAAAGCAGCATACAAGGGACTCAGGAAAATTTGCTGGTTTGGAGGCAGCATTGGAAGAGGACTGGACAATGGGTACCGACATGGAGGCACCCCGTGGTGTATATACTGTATGGAATATGGCCACCAACTCAGTAAGTGTTCCATGAGTGAAGAAGTCAGCTGGAAAGACCCAAAGAAGGTAGCCCAGGACTATTCCTGCTCGATGGCGCCCCCTAGGAAAAAGAGCAAGAAGAACCCAAGTAGGTCACAAAATCCACACAATACTACATTTTACATTTACATTTTAAGCATTTAGCAGATGCTCTTATCCATAGCGACTTACAAGATGTGCATTAATACATACAATACTGAGGCCAAAATAGCTGAGAAGTGTGCAGGTTTAGAGGCAGAGTTGGGAGAGGCTATAGCCATAATAAAGGACAAAGAGAAAGAGCGAACCAAATTAGAGAGATGTTGTCATGACCTGAGGGAAGACCTGGTGAAGAACCTGGGGCATGCATCCATGGTTGAGGACAGGGCAAAGGCTGAGTTGAAGATCTTGGAGGAGCGCCACCTGGTGGCCATGGGGAAACTGCGGGATGAGCAGTTTCCCCATGTAACGTCTGTGGTGTCCCCAGGGGTTGGGCGACACGCACGGACCTTGCAGAGGGTGTAGGCAAGTTAAAGAACACAGAGGCAGTATTCAAAAACAAAGCAATGATTTATTAAACTAAATCTTAACACAAAACAAAGGGTGGGGTCTTCAGGGGAATACAAACACACAGTCTGCAATCCTTAGCTCGTTGTCAATGTCCATAATCCAATTCGTAGTCAATCCAAAGGGGGTCCTCAAAACAATCCAATTTCATACACAAAAACACACCAAAACACTCTTTCTCCAAATACTGGCTGGTCAATAGACTTCACAGTGCTCACTCTTACAAACACACTCAGCAACTCCTTCCCAAACACATTCCTACTCCTCTCAATGTGTGTCCCAGGATCAGCCCTTTAAATAGGCCTTGAAATGGCTTTCAGCTGGTCGTTAGTCCCCATTGCCTGACTCCGTTTAGGTGTGACTGTGGCCTGCTGGGAAATGTAGTGTTTTGACTCCCATTTGTTGAAGGACCCGGCAGCCATTTCCTTGTGCAGCCCCTTGGGCTGCCACACGTCCTAAAAGTCCAAACTGAAACTCTGCTCAATCTACAGGGTCAACTAGAAAGGGTGAGGGCAGAACTTGAGTGTGTGAAACGTGCTCCCGTTATAAAAGATTCCAGCACTCAGGTGGAAATCTTGCAGGGAGTGGAGCCAGCAAGAGACAATGACCAGACGTTGGAGTCAGAGTGGGATAGATGGTCCTCAGTCCCACTTAGCCTGCAGGACTTTAGAGGGAGACTGGAGGAGAAAGAAAGGGCCAAAGAATGGATCACGGATCATGGATCACGGACAATGAAAGTGCACTGGCGGAGCCATGGAAGGTTGGTGAAGCCCAGAGCCCTAGCGGTGGTTGTTTGGTCCATGGAGCCCAGATGCAATACCAACATATGGCTGGTTGGTGGCGGTCAAGGTGAGCAACTTGCGTCATTCACTAACGTCTACCAGATGTTTGTACAGGAGGTGAATGGAGATGAAGGACACCACAATATATTAGGGTGCGTCAAAAAAACATTAAGCATTTGCTCATTTGCAACTTGGTCCACTTAATGAGAACCTGGCAGTGTAAAAATCTGTTAAATATATCAATGTTTAGGGGTCGCACACAGTGAATTAATAACCTTATCTATACTGGGGTGGGGCTATATGATCTGGTTTATCAGTATATATGTCACCTGATCCAGGTAGCAGAGGATCATCGGTGAGTGTACCCGATGTATGTAAATGTAAAAAGCAAATCAGAAGGACCTTCTTCCCTGAAAAATAGTTTCTTTCTGAAGGGTTTTAGTTCTTTCCATGCCATTTCCGAGTATTGTTTGTCAATTTACTTCATTTTGTTGGCGTTCACCTAGTATGGGGAAACCAATCCCAGAATTAGCTACATGTCTTAGCAAAATGTATTTTTATAAATATACAACACAAATTATGTCTTCATACTGTATGCTGTAATGTTTCAAATATTAAGAGTGTTAAACAAGACATAGTTTTTGTAGAGTTACTTCCCCTGAAAATAGCCAGTACGGGGAAACCAATCCCAGAATATATGTAATATATAGTCTACAAACTTTGTAGTGGATATGCGATCCCTAAATAAATGGTCTGTCGTGTTTTCTCTTTCAGCGGCTTAATTTAGAAAGCAAGCGAAATAAATGGACCACCTTCAGGTTTTCTCCCAAACGCGTGTGACAACTTAATGTGTTTTGACGCACCCTAATAAATAGGGTTATTAATTCACTGTGCGCGACCCCTAAACATTGATATATTGAACAGATTTTTATACTGCCAGGTTTTCTCATTAAGTGGATCAAAGTTGCAAGCAAGTGAACGCGTGTGACAAATTAATGTTTTTTTCAAGCGCCCTAATATATATATATATATGTATATACAGTAGACTCTGTTTTTATTTACACCCTTGATAAAGATGAACAAAAGAGACTGTATAAAATATACTATATGAGTAATGAGATTTATTTTATGCTCACAAAATGCAGAAAATTATATTCTTTAATATAAAGTTTTTGGACAAAATGGTACATGCTGGAGTTCATGGTTACATCTATTTTAATAAGGGCCCCAGGGCCTGTGGATGCAAAACAACCCCAAAGCATTAAAGATCCACCACCATGTTTCACCGTAGGCATGAGGTGCTTTTCAACATTACTTGCATTCTTTGGACCCCAAACATGACGCTGATGTGCTTGTACAAAAAGCTTGATTTTAGTTTCATCTGACCACAAGACACAGTCCAGTTGTACAGATGTAGTTTGGCGAATTCAAGATGCCTTTTTCTGTAAATTGACTTCAAAAGAGGCCATTGTCATGTAGGCATCATCGAATGGTAGTTTTAGACACATTGTAACCCCAAGATGCCAGGTTGTTTTGGAGATCTTGAACTGTGCTCCTTGGACTTCTTTTTGCCATCCGTCTTACTACACGTGGGGGCAAGATAGACTTAGGTCCTCTACCTGGCAGGTTAGCCACTGTTCCAGTGGCCTTAAACTTCCTAGTAATTGACACAACAATTATTTAACTTTTTTGTATGGTTTTTTAGCCATCTACTGAGTTGTAGAGGTCAATAACCTTTTGTCTGATGCTTTCAGGGAGTTGTTTGCCTTTCACCATAATGATGGCTGACCATAGTATTTCAAATATGTGTTCCCTCCTTTTTATGCCCTAGGGCAGGGGTCGGCAACCTTTAACACTCAAAGAGCCATTTGGACCCGGTTTCCATGGAAAAGAAAACACTGGGAGCCGCCAGTGGCGTAGTGAGCCACGTAAACGGCGCCCCATTTTCTGTCGACGGGGGGGTGGTACACGCGAAAAAAAGCTGAGACCAGTTCATGTATTTCGCGGACCGGGGGGGGGGTGCAAAACGCGAAAAAATTATTGCGCCCCTCGGATTTTCTGTCGACGGGGGGTTCTACGCGAAAAAAAATTTGCGCCCCTCGGATTTTCGATTCAATTGGATCATTATAATTTCTTTTCCCAAGCCACGCGGAGCCGCAGCATAAGGATGAAAGAGCCGCAGGTTGCCGACCCCTGCCCTAGGGAAACAGGAAACCATTGTAGGCCACTGTATAGTTCCTTCCAATGAACTTCTAATAAGTTGTATATTTATGAAGATTTATGAAAAATTGTGATCCAGATGTTTTCTGAAAATAAAATATTATTAATAAAACAAAATGTGCTTTTCTGAACAATTGTATTAGTGATGTAGGTTTGGAATATTTTGAGCACCTCATCTTTATCAAGGATATGAATAAAATGGAGCCTACTATATATATAAGACTGGAAAGTCTGAAATGGCAAAATACTAGTGCTGAACATGTTGTTTTGTTGAAAACAAAATAGTTTCATTGTTTTCCTTGTCTTTCAATATATTTGATGCAACAATACATTCTAGGTCAAAACAGATTCCAGTAGCACTGGGTTTTGCTATAAAGGGAATTTTCACACCCATTGCTTTCCCTCTGTAAAGATCACTCAAGTACCAATATATCACGTGCAAATTCAACATCAAATGGTGTCTGTTGTCTTCATAATCTAAAGATGACAGTTTGTATCAGGACTTCCAGCAAGAGGGAATGATCAAATTGACAACAGCTCTTGTGCTTACACAGTCCTAAGACTTGTTTTAGGAGCTGGTACAATGCCCAGAAACTCAGCATTCATTTTGTTTCTCAGGGAGAGAGACAGAGCGTCGCAGGACCAGCCATTCAAACACCAGTGTTTCCCTTTATTATATGGTGCACTAAGCAAAATAATGGCTGCCAAATTTTGATGCTGATTATATCAGAGTGTTACGATTACAGGTCACTGGAAACCAATTGAATGCACTGATGCAATGTTATCCAAAGACGGCAAGCAACGATGAGGTGCAATAATATCACGGTGACCATATTTAAGGACTCTTCTACTCAGAAGTTAGACAAATCACTTTCATTCCCGCACAGGTAGGGGACAGTGCGGCAATAAACCGCACAGGCTAGTCCATCATTCCTTTTCCGAGCATCTCTTTTAATTAACATGTTAATAAATGCTGCGATAGATCTAATCAGTGGTGACATTTTAGGCAAGGGGATGGAATCTTGACACCGCATTGTAAATCGTGCTTGTCAAAAACGGCCACGCAGGCTGCTCATTTAAGCATATTTATTTATTTATTTATTTATTTTGAAAGAGAAAGAAGCAATAACCGTTCACGGGAGAAGATTTAAACTTTCGGATCTCGTATTAGACAGAATTAATGACCTATTTGCTTAGATGCCTTACATCGCTCCGAGTTCAGCCGTCCACTGGGGTAAAGGGCCGACACCACTTGGTCGGTATGATAGATTTCTGAGCGGAATGAGCCATCAATCAGTGTCTGCCGCTGATGAGTTGCCTGTGTGTGCGGCAGGCTCCTCCATCTCTCCATCGCCAGGCATACTGATTGCTCCCCCTTCTCCACACATCCATTGTGCTGTTCTGTCACTGTGTTATATCGCTAATGCTGAGTGTAGGAATACTTACTGACATCTCCAACGAGCTTGACTCCTTCTGTAATGTCATGGAATTTCAGCCCTTTGCTGCATCTTTTTTTTGCTGGCTGTCTATTTTATGTCATCGTCGTCATCGTCGTAAATATCGTCATTGAGATCTTTATCTTGTTCTTTCACATTCTTCCCTCTGTTCTTAATTTGTATGTTCTCATCTGTCTTCTTTTCCTGTACCCCATATTTGTCTCCCTCTTCCTATTATTGTCCTTTTCCCTACGTTCAACTCTTCACCAAGTCCAAGCAAATTTTTTCCTGGATTAACAGAATTTGCATTTTATCTAGGTATTATCTAGTGCTACATAAAGTACTATATCAAATATATAAAGTCAGACAAACTGACCGTTCCCATTATGTAACACAAGTTAGCAAAAAATATAGTTAATTTTGTGCAATTAAGTTTAACACTGTCATATCATGTCTCCGATCTGCAATGATATCCACGGAGATCTGTATTTCATAAAATTTCAGATTTAGCACCCCCCCCCCCCACAAAATAAAGGAATGCCCCCCCCAATAAAAGAAGAGAGACACAAATCATGAAAACTGTGTAGTGTGGGAGAAACCAGTGGCCCAGACTACATGTTACAGAGGATTTATTTGATGTGATTTCGATTCAAATGTAAAACCTGTCACAGCAAGATGGGTTAAAAGTTCAAAATCAAAAAGGTATGGAGCAACTCATCAAGCAGAAGCCATGGCGTAGAGTACCAGGGTGTGACTGGAAGCCAGATGAGATGGCTCTGAAGGAGGGTGCTCTGATAAGTTCCCTTATGCCTCAAAATGTTTAATTTAGTGAAGTTCTGCATTTTATGTTTGTATACATTTTAAAAGCCAACTGCATTAACTTCATGTTTACTAAAGTTGAAACAAGGTTAATATTACGATGGCAAAACATTGTATTTTCTGAGTTATTGTGCCAGAAGTGCTAGGGTTATTTATTTTCAAATGCTGGCACCTCTATATACTTTGACCCAATTTCCTGTGCCATTATTTGAAAGGGCATATTGAGGTTAATTAAAACTGATGTGTGTGACATTACACAATAACCCATTATTTACTCAAACAAATATCTTGTTTAGAGGCCTCTATTAATGTTAACAATGACCTTATTATCTCAGTTTACCAGTGTTGTCTCCTGGTTCTACTCCTAGCTCATTATACAGAAAGATTTAAAATGTATTCAGAATCTTATTAACGAACACATACTAGGCCATACAGTGAATCTGATAGTAAATTGGAAATGTCAGTGAATAAGTGTAACACAAGTAAATTGCTGAAGCACATACTCCTCTTCTTCAGTGCATACTGTTATATCCTGAAGCTGTGAGAGTTCAAGGCAATAAGTTAATGACGAAGAGAACAATTTTCACACTTCACGCACATTTACAAACGTGCCTCACAGTTCCAAAGGGGTGAAAGGGACTGTGAGCAGAACTGGTAACTGAGTTAAGAACGTCAGGCTTAGGGCCTCCCGCGTGGCCCAGTGGTTACAACGTTTGACGCTGGCCATGGAGACCGGGGTTCAATTCCCCATCTCGCCAGAGTCAGCTCTGGCCGGGAGCGCCAGGGGTGGGCGATTGGCTTTCCGCCCCTGGGAGGGGGGAGGGAAGCCGACATGATGTTCGCTGCGCATAAGAGTGGCCCTGTAGTACCAGGTTACGGTCAACACTTGGCAAGTGCTGTCTCGGAAGAGGCCTTCGTCACTACCAGTCGCAGGACTACGGCAGCAAAATCACATTACTGGGGGGGATTGACATAGAAATAGTGGGTCTAATTGGCTACCAAAATGGGATAAAAATCTGAAACTAAAAATGTTTAAAAAAGAATGTCAGGCTTAAGCTGAAAAGTGGAATATGGAGATATAGAGGGTTTTTACTGTAAGTATGATGTCTCTGAGTACATTGTAAATCATTACATGAAACAGATATGACCAACAGCTAGTGGTCAAAGCTGATAGCACCGGCCAAAAACAAACATGCACAAACACACAAATAAATATGTGAATAAATAAACAATCAAGCATTGTCTTTATTTACCCACATGTATATATATATTTTTACAATAAGTGAAATAGACAAAAAAGCAAAATAAATGCTTAATGTATTGCTCTTACTTTCATTACTCAGGTTAAGGAAAAAGGTTATCATCGTTGTACTAAGCAGGAGCCTGAGTCGAAAGTCTGTGATTTCAAAGCCCTGCTTCGCAGGCTGCGCCGGACATCAATACCCACATGCTTCAGGCATGCGCGCATTGCTCCGCCAGCACACGGTGGAATCATTATATCCTCATTCTGATCAAATCGAGTTTGTCCTGGAGTGAAGAAAAATATACCTTCGCTCAGCAATGCCTCCCGCAGACAACAAGAGTACACCAGGGCCTCTGTTTGTACAGCTGCATCAGTCAAGCCTTGAGTACAGTGTTAGATCCCGATTATGATGAGTCTTATGCTCCATGTGCCCAGGAGGGGGAAGGGGGGCATTGATCCACAAGACTTTGTCTACTCCTGGATTGTGTCAGGTGTGGACAAAGATAGCCAAAATGGTTATGGGTGAAGGGTTTCATCTATGTAACCGAGGAGGCAGAGTAACAGTCAAAGGTAAATGTCACATCCAGGCCTGAGGGTGCCATGGCTTCCCCCTGTGCAGGTGCACAGTGAAATAATTCACCCTGTGGATGTCCGATGGGTCTATCTGCACTGTTCACCTTACAGCCCTGCATTAGCATTCTTGCAATCTGAAACATCAGCTATTTAAGCAAAGGCGATGCGCATGAGATTGAATCTTCATCCTCTGTGACGTTTTGTTGTAAGATCTTCCCAAAGCATTGGATTAATTATGACAAAGGGGTTAAATGAAGAGTCTTGCGTGAGACTGCATTACGCTCTCCGTCTTTCATTTCTGCCAGGGTCGACTTTGGCTGATGGGAAATCTTGGAAGGGTTCAAAATCTTTGAGCCTCAATCGAAGTACAACTCGGAATGTAATAATGAATGTAATTGGTCCCCTAACAACCACACAAACCTAATTACCATGCCTTTGAACCAGTCAGAATGTATTAGCTGGAGAACAAAGATGGTATAGATGATGCCGATTAGAAAATTAAAGGAGGAACTGGTCGGTTGGATCAGAGGGGGACAACTTTAAGAAAGGTCCGTCTTTCATGGGTGTGAATCACCAATCGTCACTGTGACAGACAATATTCTGTCATCAACTACAAGACAGACATTGTCAAATTTAATTATTTTATTGTTTATACACTGTAATTATTCCCTATGTAGGCCATTCTTGCTTTGATGTCTTTCTAATTTACCCCTGATTTATGGATGGTGGGCTACACAGTAGATAGATAGAGCCACGTCTATCTACAGTATGTAACACATCATTTTCCCAGTGTATGTAAATATATATATTTATATATATATAACGCATTCAATCAACTAACATTTACAGTGTGCCATTATTTTAATTTACATAAACAAACTGATTGAAAACTGATTGCTTATGTTGCTTTCCTGGTGAATCAATGTTGTCCTGTATTCATTATCATCATCAAGTGTGACCAGACGTTCAGCTTTTTATCACATGAAAACAAACCATTCTCTTCACAAACCTTGCCATTTTACAATTCCTATGGCATGACACTACAATCCAACCCTACGATGAAATATAACCTACACTACATTGAAAACAAAAGCTTGCTCAAAGCATGGCAAACAAATAAACAAATTCAAATGAGAGTAAGAATATAATCAATGTAAATGTACCATGAAATGAAAACAATTAGGTAAAAAAACAACAGCCCCAGCACAAACCTTTATTTGATGTAGTTTAAGTATCATGAGCCTCCTGCAAGCTCAATTAGTAGCACTTCTCTGAAGGATCCCCCTACAAGCCGTGTAGTATTGTTCGTAATGGCCCCGTTTTCTCTCCTCTATACCTCACTGCACATTGAATTAGTCGCATTCAATACCAAAGGAATATGATTAAATGTAGGTAGATAGAAATACAACAATCCAGTTGTTGCCTGCTCATTCCTCTCTTTTTATCACTAAAATATGAATAGAGTGGTAGCACTTCTGAATTTGGGTTGACTCATGTTGACAATCTGTTTGAATGCCAGTAATACTGTAAATTGAATTTTGACATTGTAACAAGAGCACTTAAACTTATGTATAATGACACTGAATGAAATACATTGAGTCACATTGAATAACAGCTTGTCATTGGTTGCCAGGGACAATTTTTCTATTAAACTTCACATGGGTGCTGATGGGATGTAGAGTCAAGAGAGTTTAAATACACTTCACAATGTCTAGTTCTGGACTTCACCTCTAATCTGCACCTGTGTGTCATTATGCTGGCTAAATGTAATCGTAAATTCTTGAAGATTGTCATACACATCAGCACCAACAACAGCCGATTAAGGCAATCAGAGGTCACTAAAAGTAACTTTGAATCAGTGTGTATGCTGGAAAAAACAATGTGTCAAGAAATAATATGCTCTGGCCCGCTTCCAATGCATAGGAGAGACGAGGTTTAGACTTACATCGCTAAATTCCTGGCTGATGGAGTGGTGCTCCTCTAATGATATTGGTTTTGTGAATAATTGGCCATCCTTTTGGGGAAGGTCTGGACTACTAAAAAGAGACAGACTCCATCCGAGCTGGAAAGGTGCTCTTGTCCTTTCTGGGAACTTAGATTCTAGTATTAATAAAAACAGGTCTTGACATTTCATCAGGCTCCTGGCCAAGCCGCAGACATATGGTCCTATATCTATGTCTGCCAGCTTCTCAAAGCCTGCGACACAGACGTATGGCCCTATGCCTATGACACCTATGGCATAGAGGCCCTATGCCTATGTTTGCAACGTGTGTTTCAGCTGTCCCTGAGTCTGTTTGTGCGACACTTGATACTGCGGTATCTTCTGATACAGATTAGCAGTAATACTTACCCCAAGCCTCCCATAGCTAGCTTACTTGAGCCATAAACTATCTTGTATTATATTGAGACTGTCTGCCCAATGCACACACAAAAAATGCAAAGCTATCCATGGAATTAATGTTGATAACCTTATTGCTGTTAAAACCCACCATGTTGTAGCTACTACCAACAATGAATCATTCATTAAATTTGGTTTACTAAACATCAGATCCCTCGCTCCAAAAGCAGTTCTTGTGAACGAATGAATTACGGATAATAATCTTAATGTACTATGGAATGTATGGAAACGGAAACATGGCTCAGACCTGATGATTATGTTTCACTAAATGAGGCATCTCTTATAGATTTTTTAAGTACTCAGCACTCACATCCATCAGGCAGGGGTGGTGGAGTTGCAACTTTATATCAGTCCACTCTGACCTTAACCCCAATGTCTGGAAATAAGTTATCCTTTTTTGAATTCCTCACAATGTACTGTGCGCAGCCTGGTCTAATTAAACCAACTTGTAGTATGGAGTCCTTTGTCCTAGTGGCTGTGTATAGACCACCTGGGAATTATTCAGGTTCTTTCAGAATTTGCAGAGTTTCTATGCTGTTTCAGCAGATAAGGATGTGATTGTAGGTGATTTCAATATGCACGTAGATAGGGTTAGTGATCAACAAGGAAAAGCCTTACGTCCACTATGGACTGTGTTGATTTTGTAAAGAATATTTCTGGACCTACCCTTGCCATAGCCATACCTTAGACCTTGTGTTATCCTATGGTATTGATGTTTTCAATATTATCTTCGCTCCCCATAATTCTGTATTATCAGATCATTTCCTTTTGAAATCCAGGCAACCAGCCCGTCTAAACATTATCACAGCCGGTCATTTAGCCCTTCAACTATTCCTAATTTTATAAATACGCCTGTAGAGGGCGTCGGTCTCAGCCACGTGGGAGTGGCATGGTTGCCTGTGTTATTTAATTGATGTTAATTGGTAAGTGATTATTCACTTACCTGTTTCTGTGTGAGATTGTGAGTGGGTGTGGTCTGTCAATTGTTGAGTGATTGATAGATGGGTGATTGCCTCACGAGTCCCACCTGAGCCAGGCAGAAAGTGAGCCTATTTAAGAGCAGGTGGGGCGAGTGGGAAATCAGCTAGTCTTGTATTGTCCTTGTTGTGCCATTGCACACGTATGGTATTGTGGATTATTGTGGATTATTGTGGAGTGTTTGATGTTTGATGTGACTTTGTCGGGCATGGTGGTGCGTGTCTGTAATCCAAGCTTCTGGGAGGCAGAGTCTGTGTGGAGTATGTTGAGTTCTGTGTGCGTTTGTCAAAAGTGACTGAGTAGAGTGATCCTGTGTGTGTGGGGAAGAGGGAGAGGGGGCCCACTAAGAGTGTCCACCTCTCTCCCTTGGTGTGATCGTGAAAGAGAGCGAGAGGGTGCCCTGAAAGAGGGTCCGCCTCTCTCCCTCGGTGTGATTGAAAGAGAACTCGCACTCGGGCAGTGGAGAGTGTTTCTGGGCAACGGCCCGAGAACTCTCACTGAAAGAGTGGAGAGTGTCTCGGGGCTGGTTCCCATCCAGGGATTGTCACGTGGCGTGTGACAATGCCAAAATACGACATTAAAATAATTAAATGTAGTCAGAACAATCTTGCATCATGGTGCAATGATACTGCCCGCACCCTGAAGCAGTCAACAAAAAACTGGAGCACAAGTGGCATTCAACAAAACTATGTTTTTCGCCTTGCATGGAAGGATAGCTTTCTTCTGTACAAGCAAGCCCTTGTTTCTGCTAGATCTGCCTATTTCTCAAATCTGATTGAGCAAAATAAATATAACTCGTGATTTTTTTAACACCGAAGACAAATCAACTAAAAAACAATTATCGGTTAATGGTAGTAATTCCACTTATTTCAGTAGTAATGATTTCATGAATTATTTTAATGAAAAGATTGAAACCATTAGAGCCCAGATCTTCTCTTCTGGCATCACTCTTCCTAAAATCTGTGAACAGCCCAGCATGCTGACATCACAGGAAGAGGTACCAACAGTAATATTAAATTGATATTGATGAGCTGACCAAACTGGTTATTTACTCAAAAACTACCACCTGCCTGCTGGACCCTATCTGAACAAAACTGATTAGAGAACTCCTCCCAGTGCTAGCCCAGCACATTCTCAAAATGTGTAACACATCCCTATTAACAGGATATGTACCAGAGCCATTGGCTGTTATTAAGCTGCTATTTAAGAAACCAAATCTCAATCCTGATAACTCCTAACCAATGTTAGACCAAAATCATAGACCAATCTCAAACATATTAGAGAAAGCTGTTGCAAAGCAACTCAATGCAAGCAAACTGCATCTATTAAATCTTCCAGTAACGACCTCAACATAGTACTGAAACAGCACATGTTAAGTTTGTAAATGACCTGCTACTGTCCTCAGACTGCAATTCTGTGTCTTTTCTTCTACTCCTCAACCTAAGCACAACTTTTGATACTGTTGATTTTATTGGACAGACTACAGGGCTGCGTTGGACTCTGTGATCAAGCACTCTTGTATGACAGATACCAGTTTGTTCAATTAAATGAAGAATATTCTCATTATTCAGGTTAAATACGGTGTCCCGCAAGGGCCAGTGCTAGGGCGACTACTCTTTGTATGTGCTTCCTCTTGATGATATTATCCGCAAACACACTATAGTTTCATAATTTTGCTGTGCTGATGATACACAACTTGTGGCATCCCAAGAGGCAGCATGGAGAAATGGCTGCCTGTCCCTTTAACTTGTAAGCCACTAGAGTCATCAGGGCTACAGCTCCCAGCAGCCTGCAGTCCCACACCTCATTGCCTCCAGCTGAAGCAAGTCAAGCAATTGGGACTGCTAGCAGCTGAAGCCAATTTGGGAACTGTATAAAGGGCTGTTTGTGTCACATTGAGGGGTGGAATAGGTTGGTGTCGTGGTGAGAGAGAGAATTTTGCAATTGTTTTGGATTGTGTACTTGGATTGAATTGGATTGTTTTGAGAACCCTGTTTGTGTATCGGCTGTGGATTGTATGAGGACCTGGCCTGGATGAATGACTTGTATTACAGACAAAGAAAACGAGAAAAGGATTGTGGACTTTCCCTACAACCTCTGAAAAGTTCCATGAGTGTCACCCCACCCTCAATGGCACTACAAGTTATACATCTCAACAAAACAATGTGTAGCACTAGATCTTTCTCAGTTAGAGGCATGTGGAGCAGACATCAAGGCTTGGATGACCTTACATTTTTGGCTTCTTAATTCAAATAAAACTGAAATGCTGGTTTTAGGTCACAAAAAACTGAGGGAGAAATGATCTAACCCCACTTTAAATCTGGACAGCTCTGCATAGCTGTGCTAAATATGGCTGTAAAAGGCCTTGGTGTCACTATTCATCTGAATCTTACTTTCGAGACTCATATTAAACATATCTCCAGAGTGGCCTTCTTTCACTTACAGAATCTTGCAAAAATTCAGGCACTTCTTATCAATAAGGGATGCGGAAACATTTATCCATACTGTTGTCATGTCAAGGCTAGATTATTGCAATGCCCTTTTATCTGGCTGCTCTAATATCTCTCTAAAGAGCCTCCAGCTGGTTCAAAATGCAGCTGTTCATATTTTGGCCAGAACAAGGAAGCATGAGTATATCACCCCAGTGGTAGCAAACTTTTCTGGCTACCAAAGACCCATACAGGGGCTGATTTTAAGGTTCTGCTCCTGGCTTTCAAAGCCCTACATGGTCTTGTACCAGCGTATTTAAATAATGTACTCTTACCATACAAGCCCATAAGGTCACTTAATTCCTTAGGCACAGGCTATCTGGTTGTTCCAAGAATTTTACTGGTGGTAGAGCTTTCTCATACAGAGCCCCACTACTGTGGAACGACCAATCAAAACTGATAAGGGAATCAGACACAGCCTCAATATTTAAGTCTTGGCTAAAATACTGCCTCTACAGTCAGGCATACAATCAATTATAATCTAGACAGCTAACTTAGATTCTCTATCTCTGTCCTAGTGGCTATGGTACCATCATTACCTTCTGGTGGGGTCACCCATTGCCCCCATATTTAATCTTTCCCAATACACATGTATTGCTTTTTTCTAACTCCCCATATTGTTTTTGTCTCCCTCTGTCACTGCCTACTCCATTTTCAGCACCCATCTACCCGCCAGGAACTTGTTCCAGCCCACTACCCCACCCCAGGACCACTAGGTCCAGTTGCCTAGAAATACATGAAGCCCCATATTAAGTTGTCTTGTACATTGGACTCATTGACCGCTGTTAGTCATTCAGGTCAAATTCAGGCCCTGGACTGATCAGAGGAGCATGGGCTCCTCCTCTTGGGTCTGGTTCCTCCTAATGTTTCTTCCTATTTGTTACACCTAGCGATTTTTTCCTTGCCACTATTGCCTTAGGCTTCTGTTTGTGGGGGTTTAGTCTGGGGTCTAGGGTAAAGCGTATCGTAACAAATGTTTTGTAAAATGCGCCATATAAATAAAGGTTGATTGATTGATTTAATATTCATGTTATTTTTTTATAGAGAACAGGACTACCATCACAGCAATATTTAGGAAATTAATTCACCACCCTGCTTCAATAATACTGTAAGGTTTACCTTAATTTCCACCAGCAAATACTATGGATAAGTGCCACTGGAGTAACGGATGCTATGCAGATGAATGCAAGGCATTCGTCCTGTCAAGATCAAGCTCTTTTGAAGCACTTAGCATCCCAAGTTCCCTCTTCCTTCTGAAATTATTCACTGGGATTACTGCATTGAACATGACGTGTTGCATTTCCACCTTGGAAATGCCAGAGAACCATCTCGCTTTAATTTCCACATGTGGCCTGTGGCACAATGATATGAACTGAGCTCAAAGCACAGATGAGGTTAGCGTTCCTTCATTTTCCCAGGATAAGAATGATAAATCTAGCCTTTGCTTGGGTTTACCCAAACATCTCAACAGTTTGTGCAGCAATAGCCCTGTTCACTCCAAATCCATTCTATTTTATAGGTCAGCAAAAATCACTGCAAAGTAGGAACTGCGCACACAGTGGTTCCTGGCAGAGTTATTTGATCACGGGGAACTGGTGGGTGAGATCGAAAGGTTATTTCAATGTTTGTTCAATAGGGACTTGTGCAGTTCCAATAATGAGGCTCATTGGTTATTTTCCTGTGTTTTATGTACTTAGCAAATCTACATTACCTACAAAATGTGAGATTATTTATTTTACTTGTAAATTCATTCAAGGACATGGTACACCAAGTAATGGAATGGAATCCTCAATGCCTTTATTAGTAATTGTGATAGTCTATTGTCCTGTAACACATTTTGAATAGCATTCCCACTAATGTGACACTTTCTGCTGAGAAAATGTACTCTATGAGGAATAAAATGACAAAAATGTAAAAATAAATACTTAAAACAAGCATTATACCCCCACAATGCAGATCCAAACAAAATCCTGTTTCCAGGGCATCTATATGACAAATGACAACAGACGAAGATGGTCTAATATTTGCCCTTAGATGTATTTGTATTTTTCTTATTATACAGGTTTGGAGGGCTAAAATTAGACGTTGAGCATGACATAAGTTCAGGAATTAAAAATGTTGTTCAATGTCACATCTCTGTGTTTGACAATGCATGCCATCTAACTGTAAACAAAAGTATGAAAACCTCATACTTGATATGCTGTAAAATTAATGCAGTGTAGCATCATAAATGAAAACCGATCTGCTTTCATTTAAAAGTTCAGACATGGCCTAGACATTGCTTAATGAAATTTCACGAAATCCCGCCTCCTACCAAGTGTGTTGAAGATCTTTATGGAATATGGACATGTTGGCTGGAACCACTTCCAATCAGACAGGAGAGGATCACATTTTCCACATCACACTCCTCAAGGTAAAAATTTCAAGGTCAACGTTTTAAGCTTCATTGCTTGGGGCTCAGTTGGCACAATAGATTGATAGACCTTTCATTGTTTCTCTAAAAAGGATTTTCAGTGCTCTGAAATAATGCACTGCAAAAAATATCATTTTTTATTTAAACTATGAACAGGTCTGATTCATTTAAGTATGCTGTCATAATGAGATGAAAAAGAAAGTATTCAGGACCTTAATGTGACTTTTTTCAGAGAATAAAAAAAACTATTCTCTTTTCTCTTTTTTTCCTTTGTTGCTGAAAATCAAAAAGAACAGACAATGTAGAGAGAGCTGGAAGTCCAAAATGTTGTAACATGCAAACTGAAGTGGACCACTTAATGACAAGACCACATTTGAAACCAAGGTGGCAAACACATTTTATGTAACGGCAAAGAAATTATATGAATAACTTTGAATTACCTTGAATTTTTTCTGACCATCTTTTCATACCACTTTATCATATCAGGGGTTTTCTTGCTTTGAATGAGGAGTTTCCCTCTGTAGTGAGTACTCGCAACAAAAAACATTTAACATAAGATTATCTAATGTGTGCACATTTATGTAAATGAGCAAACAATGAAAACAAGTGCAATTTGAAATGTATGTACTAAACATGAGAACGGGTACATTCCTCCTAACCAGGCTACCTTTAGCCTATTAAACAATCAATTCAAAAGATAACATAAATAACACTGTTATTTCAATAACGTTTACTGAATTCTAATTGCGAATTCCTTTTGCCATGACTATCTTGGCAACTTGTATAGGCAATGTATTCTTGTCAAAAACGTTAACATAAATTAATCTTAACCCTTGGTTTTAACCTTACCCTGAGGAATACTGTTGCATGATGTATTTTCTACTACATGCCGTAACATTCTAGTAGAATAGGCAATCAACTAGATTGTTAACATGATTGTGATTCTAGTGACTTTCTATAAACTTCAATTCAAAATTAAGAGTGAGAACTCCTCTCCTCCTGAGTCAGTCCTAATTTGTTTTCCCCTGTCACACAGCCAGCAAAATGGCATAGGCATAGGCTTTTTATGCAAACTCGTTACACATGTCAGTCGCATGGCAGCCACTGTGCATGATCCTAGACTCACCTTGTGACTTTTCATCACTGGTTTCAGCATATTGCATGAAAAAAATACTGACAAGTTTGTAGCAATAATAATGCACTGCATCAACCAAGACAAATTCTTGAATACTTTTAAAGGTTGACAGATTGTGAACATATGTGAAGCCATTTTAAATGTTATTTGGGAGTGTGGGAGTAGGGTAAATTGTATGTCAGATTGCTGCATATAATGGTGGTTACTAGCTGCTAAGTTGAAGCACTGAGAGTCTTTAAAAAAGTTGAGTCTGTGTGAAAATGAGAGAAGTGACAGTTGTGATATTTAGCGTACTTTACACCACCGATTTCTGTGCAAGGCATCCATATGTTGCGGCTCTGTTCCACTGAAAGGCAGCCACTTCTTGTATTACATGAAATGCTTTTAGCCATTTAAAATGTGGCAGCATCATGTGCTATCCTTTTATGTGGTCAATATGTCCCATATACATTCTTTTCCATGCTAATGCAGCTGACACATGTCCAAATGCTGACAGCTAGAAAACAGATGTATGGAACAAGTTTTGCTCTGCTTCTTAAGGAACATAAATTGTTGGCCCATGGTATTGCAAGAAGGGTAAGAGCATAGGACAGTGCTTCAATTTCAGTGTCCACTTGAAAAATATGTTGCATTGCTTCCACATTGTGGATTTCTACCATTTGGATTAAAAATCTTAATTGTGAATTGACAATGGTGATTTATATTAGACCAAACTACTTACTAGAACATTTCTTTTTTAAATATTTTTTTATCTAAAGCATGAAAAAGCTTCTGACACAGTGTCCCCAATTAGTTTAGAAAAAAAGAGTGATGCTGTCATCTTTTCCATGTAATCTTGTATAATACAATACTTTACTTCTGCCAACTGCATTCTATGATGTCTTCCTCCCCAAATAAGCTGTCAGTTGACAGGGAAAAAAACTGCAGGCTTTCATCGAGTCAATCAAAGGAAGGCTAGCCTCTTGTTAGTACTATATATAAAACACTTGCATTGAACAAAACACCCTCCAAGGTGATATTTTATAAATATTTCATTTGAGCAATGGAAAATAGTGCACAAACAACAATTAGAACTGTAGTTGTCTCTTGGCAGGTGACATACTTTGCAGTTGATGTTCACTCTGAACATTGCTCAACTATACATGTTAAGATATGAACAGTTACCAAAATTTCTTGTAAAAAATGTGTTGTTTTTGAGCATTAGCAAAGGTTCAATAATAATACAGATTTGATTGCAGTCCTCTAGTATTATAGTTGACGGAGATAATCTGTTTAAGGTGGGGCCATCAATAAATAAGTAAACTAAAATTATTGTGGCTGCCATGATCTAATTTCAAACCAGTATCACATGACCTAGATTGAAGATTAAAAGAACACTTTCAAACAATGAAATCATAATCTGATACGTGAAAAGGGTCAAAGGCACAGATTTGCTTTCACCAGTTTGTAATTGTGATGGATTACTACTGTATTGTAACAGAAAGCAGTGTGGATAAGGGATCACTCTGATTCCATACTGTTACGCAATGCATATTGATGAATACCGTGAAACTCTTAAAATACCTCAAGAGTTTAAATCGCAACTGCAATGCAATGTGACAAATTTGTCTACCACTTGATTGTGTATTAAGAGAAAATAAGCAATGTTTGAAATGCACTACATAATTAATTTTATTATGGGTCACCAGATATGATCCTGAAGGGGCCGGTTCCACACTTTTCTGTCCCAATCTGGCCCCTGCTGTTTTTCCAACAAGATTAAATCCAGATTAAACTGAAAGTGCACCCATATATGCTATTCATGTTTGGACTCTGACAGACCTTACAACCTGACAGAAGCAGTTACATGCAGAATCACATATATCCAGAACCTTTTATACTGCCATCCTCCTTGCTGTTTGGCTTTCTATGGCAGAAGTGAACTGAAAATCTCTCATATCACACCTTATTTCTATGTATGTTTAAACACATGTTTAAACATGTATGTTTAAACACATGTTTGTTTACAGGAAACATCACAGTGACATCTGTGTGTTTTCTGTTTGTAGGTTACTGTCAGCAGCGCAATAATGAAGCCAACACAGCAAATAAATAAAGCTGTAAGGATTATATGTGCAACCTGCACAGGCAGGTTGACCTTTGCTCAGTTCTAGTATTGCACAGTTAACTTATTTTTTACAGTGCTTTCACTGCTCTTTGACTTTTAGTACCATTTAAAATTAAAACCTGTTTAATTATACTGTACACCAAAGCGAATGGAAACTGCTAGAAAGTGCACATTCAACGTGTTGACACAATTTTCATTTGTTCGGTTTGTGAAGTGCGTATGTGTCCTGATCCATGTTTTGGCCGCTTCCATTATCAGAAGTTTGCTTGTGATGATCCCAACAGACACACCAAACAAAAGGCAAAACAGGTTGGCTGAGTGTGAATGAGTGTGTTATGTGGCTAGGCACACACCGTGTTTATACAGAATAATGCATTAGGCGGATATGGGTTAAAAGAAGGTGACATTTTTTTGATGCAAATTACACCATTGAAAGGCAGCACCAAAAAAATTGCTTCTACTTTCGGATGGAATTAGTTTTATGAGTAAAGCAAAAAAAACTGAAAACCTGTTAGAAGTAACTTACATCACCATTTGGTATTATGATTTTTAACAGACAAAAATAGTGCACTCACCTATTTCAAGCGTAATTTTGACACTAACTCCCACAACGACTCATTGACGAATGGGTCGTGCTCACCATTGAAAGGTCTCAGAACCCTCGGTGTGCTATGTGGCATAGGACCATATGAACGGGGTGATTAAGACAAGAGAGTGTTGCATTTAAAGGAGTGATTGTGGTCAAATGTGTGTGGGGTGCTGTGCCTCTGAGGTTGAGGATAGAGCTAACGGCAACGAGGACGTGATGGTGCTGCTGTCGGTGGTGTTTTGTTTTTTGTTGCAGGCTTTTTTAAGAATGAGCTAATATGTTTTTGAGACATTTTGAATGCCCTGTGATGGATTTTTGAGACATTTTGAATGACCAGGAATAAGACAATGGATGGATGGATGGACATTTTGAATAACAATTTTAAAACACAACAGCTCAACAATTCATTACATGACATTGTGCAAAATGTGTTACTTCTTCTGGTTACTTCTTGATAGCTAGCTAGCTAACTCGCTTGCCTGTATTGCTAGCTATTTTTTTAGAGTTTTTTTATCAGGTGATTGGTCAATCAAAAGATTTTTTCTTATTAACTGTTTTGTTCAGCACCTCCCACGGTTTCATGCTCATTATGACACACAAGCACAGACGCACACTTATTTTGTCTTTATTTTAAATATGATATATTTATTATTAATACTATATAAGAAAACTGTTTATGACAGCGGGTACTGCAGCACCCCCACTTCCCACGCATATGCTGTCAGGGACTGCATTTGCTCTTCATACTTTTCTGGTTACGATTTTGAGAGAGCAAAAACCTATTCTTGTTATATTTGGCTTTTCAAAAACAAAACTGTGTATACTGTAAATTAAACAATTATTCTGGAGAAGACCCCAACATTACTACATCATTGGTTACCTAACCCTTATTCATCATTAGTGGGTGAAACACAGGAAAATGGCATTGCCACTGCATTCAGCTCCCAAATGTCAGGTCCCCTGATGCTGAGAAAGAAGCACTGGTATTCTGCCCATATTTTCCCATCTACCCAAATATAGAAGAAAAAAGTTAAGAATCTTGAAAACTGTCATCTAAACTTCTGGCTTAGAACGATAAAAAATGTAAAATGGGAAAAGATATCCACCATGGACATGCTATAAATCTGATGAACGAGAAGGAGTAAGGTAGAAAGAGAGTTTGATGATGTAATGGCTGAAAGATACACTCATCATGGTCTCCAGTCACAGCTTTTACACTGCCCTGGGAACTATTTGGGTATTAAATATTGGGGCTCCATCTGCTGTTGTGCTAAAGCAAGAACTGCATGTGCTGTGCACTAATATTGGTCTAGGTTACTCTCAGTGTGAGAGCCCTCTTGTAAAGATGGAGACTTTTAAAACCAGGTTATTTATGGCTTTGAATTATGACTATACCAGTTCAATGAATGGCAATATGTTTTTTAACAGGCTCGTTTTATTTATTTATTTTACTAACTTTTTGATGGGTTATAACATCAGAAGCCCTCGGTCAATTCATGATCGAATCCCTGATTTATATACTAATACACCCACCCCCGCTCCATAAAACCCCTGGCTGTTACGGCTCACCAGATTCTGTGTCACTGTTGTTTATGATGACATGAGATAGTCATTTTTCACTTCCTATTAATTTGTCCTTGCAGAGCTTGTTCCGTTCCTTATTTCTGACGGCAAACAATTCTCCAAGCCATGTCTTTAGAGAACATGGAACACTGACATTCAGAACGAGACAATGATGAAGTTGAAAACTGGTTACATACTTCCATGTGCAGCACTGAAAATAACAGGAAAAATAATTGTGCAGTGTACACAATGGACCAGGTTAAATGTAACCATATTCGTTGTGGTTTGAGTAATAAATGTATGCATTACAATTATTTTCTTAACATTCCATACATTATAATGATCCCTGAACTCATTTTGTTATGTAAGTTTAAAAGAAGAACACTTGCCCTTTACCCTAGATTAATAAAATCATGCATTGCAGTTGCATCGAAAAGAGGCCTACTGTAAGTCCCTGGACATAATTAAGACAACGAGCCCCAAGACTTGCTTTGGAGATTAAAGAGTATGCTTACAGTGTGAAAGGTAACACGTGAGCTGATTACGGTTTTGGGATCATTATGCAACTGGCTTGTTTTGCCCAAAGCTTAACTCCAACTCAAAGGTTTTGTTCTACATGACTGGGTTACAAACTAATGCTTACTGTATCACGATCCACAGTCTCTCCATTGATTTGCCTGGGCATCATTAGTTGAGACATAAAGCTGTTTTATTTCCTTACATTAGTTGATGTTCCTCTTAAGGCCATCACATAGGATTTCATGTTACTGCTTCCTTCATCATTAAAACATAACTCATGGGCCTGTTGGAATAATTTGTTTCAATAACCAGAATGTCTCTTTGATCTCTTTGTTACTTTCCACCTTATTTATTTATTTATTTCGCCAAATGTCTAGGTTTAAATTCAGGGTTGAACATGTCTTGCTTCTGGAAATACCCTACTAATAGTTGTCTCAAAATAATTCCAATACATAAAGCTATTTTTTTGTGTGTTGGATTAATTCATACAAAAACACATAAAATCGCCACGGTTTACTCCAAGCATCCTACAATGCACCCTGGAGTAATTGTCAGTATGAAAGGGTTACAAACGTGTGTTCTGCTCGTGAATCTCCAGTGCCGTGCAAAGCATATGTCAAAAGTACACGTCATGACCTCTGAGAAAAAGTGCAAAACATAAATATCCAATTATAGATACATCAAACAGAGACAGAATAAAACATTGATTAGAGTATCTTACATAATCTGCCATAGCAAGTTATGTAACTGCTCTATATAAATAAAACAGTTTATTGTTTTGTACCCCAAGCTTTACAAAAACATGATAAATCATAATACATACATGCACTGTGAAGTGAAAAATCAGTGTTTAGTAAGCAACCTTTTTTCATGTCTCTGCAATGTTAAAGACCCCGTTCAGTGAATACTATGTTTAACACCATTAACAGCTTTAAATTGACTTCATTAAGCAAAGATTTTTGGGTTCCACAACAAAGATTTCTGAGGGCACGTGAAACAAGTCATGTCCATGGCATCACATGGCAGTGACTGATGGACACAGCTTCACTTGTCAGCAGATAGGCTGGTGATTCTGGGTGATAGGCTGAGTGAGAAGAAGAGGAGAGATATGTTTGTGCCTCCTGGCCTCCACCTGCAATCCAGGCAGACTTATCACTAGCTGGCATTTACAAGAAAGAAAGGTATAACCAAAGATTGTTTTTATCTTTGTGGAGAGTTGAGACCTATCAGCAGCAACCTTAGGTGCATTTGGGGCGTGGCCAAGCAAATGGATTTGGGCTGTGTTGTGTCTCTTGTCGACATGGGGATACAACTATCAATGTAATATGTGTTTTTTCTTTACTTCATGGTATGTTTTGAAATGTGTGCAAAATCATAAATAATGAAAATTTAATTATTAATACATTGACACAATTTAATGTTGGATGTTGAATGTTGATAACAATTATTTTTCCACATATTTTAATTCACTGAAAGCAGTGTGGTGCAAAGTGTCTACAATGTTACATATACATTTCACTAGTAGGAACTAACTAAATTAAACCAAATATAGTTTTTTTTGGCTGACCATCATAATAATCCTCCAACTGCTAACAGTAATTATATTTTAATGAAGAGGATCAGCAAAAACATGAATAGCTGATACAATGTGATTCCTACCATTCGTATACATAACCTACTACTTAGGAATCCAGCACTTTACCCAACACACCACTTCAATGCATTCAATGGGAGAATGAAAAATTTGAGATCTGTTTGTTTTGAGACTCATGTCATGTATCAACAGATGTCCCTATCATGGCCAGTCCCTTGTGGTGGAGGATGACATCAGTAAGGCTTAAACTGACAGCAGCCTGTACATTACATTATTTAATGTGAGGTCCTCAGTTCCAATCAGGTTCCACAGAATTCTTAGCTGATGGTGGCCAAAGTCGATTGACAGCCCTAATATTATACAAGCAGCTCAAAATAAAGGCAACACTTTGTTAACCCAGTGCGGACACTCAAACAGCCCTGGCCTGGGCTAGGAGAGTCCCAGCTGGGCGGGGAGGCTTGTTGGAAAGGGGAGGCCTGGGCCTATTCGCCAATCCCGACCTAGTACACCCAAATAGACACTAACGGTACTGCATCCGCTCAAAGGATCCTTCATTTAGTCATGCGTTGCCTGTATTTTGGCAGTTACCTGTATACTGTATACACATATATATTGTAACAATTAATCTATTAATCGGTCTGATTAATCAAATGATGCTTAATCAGTAACTATTTTTTAATAATTTTGGAGAAAAATTATCAGATTTTTAAATACATGTTAATGCATGATTAAAAAATATTTCCTCATTTTAAAAACACTAGCTAATGTTATTTGACACAATTGCTAACACTAAATACCATAATTTTCAACGTCAGGAGTTTTTAGACTCTTGGTGCAACACAGGTGACATTATGTTAACATAGCTCGGGTTTGTCACTCAAGGAACCTGTAAGCACTATGTGATTGATATAACTTCAGCTACATGTTGCCCTTTGGAATAGAATTGTGAGGGGTTTAGAAATGGATACAAGGTGTTCAAATAACCGAAAGGACTGGTAGGCCCAAGGAGGCAGTCTGACACTAAGCTGATTAGTGTCAGACTGATATTTTCTGGCGGTGGGGTCAAGAGTAGTTTTCCCAGAAGTTGGCACGGATCCAGAAGTAGAGGGAAACTTGTGGTGGAGACGACAAGCCAGAAGGTGTCCACCTTTCTCTGTGCTTGGAAGAATCAGGGATCTTGACTTTTTTCCATGGAAAGGCTGATGCAAAGGGTCAATACTGGACACCTTTGTTAGTGAATAAGCCACAATAGCCTAATGGTGTCCCTGCTTATGCCACTTCCGTACATATTACAGTAGACTTACAATACTGACCAGGCATGTTCCTAAAATAAGTATCTATACCATGATATTATATTTTTTTGTATGCATGTACATCTAAACTATCAATGAACGTAGATGTACCAATGAAATTACGAATGCCTGTAAATGCCCTCTAAATGTCCATGCAATAACAATGTTCCACACTGTGGACAGAACATGTATTCCAATACAATTGCACTAAGTATGAGTCCCATTTATGATTAACCCCAACACAACACCCATGTTTAATTTATATTGAAATTGAATGTAGCCAGTGTAAATGGCTTCAGTGCTCCAATCACATTTGCATGGTAACGTGCAACTGATTTGCTCCCGTGCGAACATGTCATTAATACATTTTCAGCTGAACTCTCCAGCACACAATTCAACTGTATACAATTAGGTTCAGTGAACAAAACAGAAATCAGGCCCTGTTAAATTAACAAATAATTACATTATCATGCTTTACCATGTGGTGTTGTAAAAATGCTATCTGCATTCCAAATGCACTTGGTATGAGGATCATACATGCATGAAATTATTATTACAAATGCATTAAATGACATGGGGATTTGACTTTTTGTGATATTTCATGGCAGAATTGATTGTATTGAGTCATGACTTCATTAGAAATTCAGATTGACAATTGATAATTGGATACATGATATGCTATTCAATTTTCCAGGGGGTGGGCCAACTGGGGAATCATACATTTGCAAGATATGTCTACTCCTTGCTTTGTGCTGTGAACTGAGGTATGCACCAGTGTTGAAACAGATGATAAACAAAGCATTACCAGTAAGAGAAAACATTTGTCTTATAGTGCCAAAAAATATTGGGAGTGTTCCCCAGTGATGACACATCTACTCTCTATTTTATTTTGAACCAATGTGACTCAGAAATGTGCTTTCTTGACATCTGATACTCATTCAGACTCATCTATTTGTCTATAATGATCCCTTAAAAACTGTTCAGTTCCTATTTTTGATAAATGCAACCTAGCACATGATTGTCCTCATATGATTGTACGATATTTTACGAGGTTGAGATTGCATCAAAGAATGAGTTGTCTTAGACTATTTTTATATAATTTGTATAATTAATGAAGATGCTGAGCCCTGAGTTTTCCCAGGGCTATTGTGAGTCTCTATGCATGGATAGCAAAAATGCAAATGACCCACTGAAGGCTTTTAGATAAGTAGATGGCCTAATTAAGACCCACTCTGAATATGAGGCCAGAATCATGTCTAGAGGTCACTGGCACAGATTCGGACAACAAGGAGTGAAGCACGTGGCAATCTCTTTTTCATAAATCATTTTGCCTGCCGAGTGATTCATCCTGCTAAAGCACTGGTTCGGTGTAGAGAGTCGCCCTGCGGTCTGTAATCAACCTCTAGCCAAGCCAGTGCCTACTGGCTGGCAGCCCTTTGAGGCAGACCATAATTGGCTATAGCGTTGCCCAGGTAGGGAGGGTTGGCAGAATTGCACCCATCTCAGTGCACAAGAGCGGCTCAGCTGTTCGGTACCTGCAGTCTGCCTGCACCAGCTTCGAATGAAGTGTACTACTCCAATACGGGTGTACTGCTGAGTGAAAAGAAGAGGTGGTTGGCAGCATGTACTTCGGAGGAGAACTTGTTGTTCTCTCGCAAATTGACAGAGGAGACAGGTTTACATACATGACTGGGCATACTGAATTAGGAGAAAAGATCAGGCTGCAGGTTAGCTCATCCTGTTAAGGCACTGTTCTAATGTGTGGATAAGCCCTACGGACCAGTATCGAACAAGACCATGCCAGTGCTGACTGTGGCCAGCAGCACCATCGGGTGATGCATAATTGGCGGTAGCATTACCAAGGGAGGGAGGGATTCATACGGCTAATTCAGCTACCCCCACTGATCAATCTGGCACCCACAGGCTACCGTTATAAAGCTGCACATGATCTGTCATCTGAGTCATGTCATGTCTGTGGTTTAGAATTCGATAGGCCATTCCAAACAGAGAAAAAGGGGAAAAAGCATGAATAATATATAGCATAAAAAAAATAAAAAGAATAATATATCAATCAATCATATTCCTCAACTTTCAGAATCAGGGTATTAAATTAAACGATTCATGATTGAAGTGCTTTTGAAACATGTTTTTCCCTAATGATATTCCAAGAATCAAAAGTGAAGTAAAAAAAAATCCAATAACACCATATTATTGTGGGGTTGTCAATATCCAATTGGCAACTGGTAAATACAAGAAAAATGGCAGAAATCAGCAATAACTGGGCCCCAAGCACCAAATAGCCACCAACAATCATAACTGTTTTCATGATTGAAGTAAACAAGTCAAACATTTCACAAGTGCAGCAATTTAAAGAGGCATTGTTTGTGTTACAAGAGGCTAATCCCATATCAAATCAATCACCCCATTTAATAGAACAAAAATGTCCATAAATACCCATGGTAGAAATGGATAAGACTCTTTTCTGGACCTGATTGACCAACCATGGAGGAGACCCTACCACTTGTAGTTTCAATCATTTTGTTTATTTTTAGTTTATATCCATTCATACATTCCATTCCATTCATACAACTAGTAGTAGTAAGAGTCCAAGGGCAGGGGGGAGGTGAGATCCCTCCCCCTACACACACACACACTACCACCCACACACACACACAATATAAAATAATACATTCCTCAGACAATAATGAGTTAAAAAAATAAGTGCAAAACATTATCCAATCACAAGTATTGCTCAATACATGTGCACAATAATTAATAGATTTTAGAGGGCTTTTTAACAGTGGGAATTTTCCATTGCAAAACTTATGCCACACAGGCAATGTAAAACAATGGGCTTAGGGAATACAGTACTGTAATAACGAAGGTCATTTCTTCATTTTTTAGAAGTGCGCTTCACAGTCATTGTGCAGGCATTGCCAGGTGAGCTTATATTCTATAGTAGGGAGAACACTTTGACACAGTGGATGTTTGGGGGTCGGATGGGCAGAATTATCCGACATACGTCCAGTTCCAACAGGGTCAGATATGCAGGGTCATGCTGTTGTTTGCAACTAAGTTACCACTCATTAATAAGCAGTAGTAAGTCATAACTTTCTATAAATTGTAGGCAATTCCTAAACACGCTGTGGCAACAAACAGTATATTCATGAAATATGACTATAAATACTATCAGCGGAACAACATTTTTACATACATTAACAATGAAACTGGTCCAAATTGGTTTATTCACACACCCATTATGGTCAGCTGGATGATACATCTAACATAGGTTAATTTCTACATGTATAAGCCATACATGGAAAATGTGCTAATGATTAGCTCTAATAATATATTTTTTTCAACCCTATGGCCTGGGAACCTTTCTGCGGGGCTTAGGTCTTGATCTCTGAATTCCACAAAAAGAACGTTTAAACCTGTGATCCGGGCAGGATGGGGGCTTAAGGAGCCGCGGCACTGCGGTTTAGTCGAACGTCTGCGGTTGTGTTCATATGGAAAACAGACTGAGTCTGAGAAGTGAGAAGCTGGGAGATGGACCGCATCGCTCAAACCCAAATCCCAAAAGTGACAGTGCGTAATCTGTAGCCAGGAGAGGAAGTCTAAAGAACCTGTTTGATCTTTGGCTGGGGATTATTCAGCTGAGGAGGAAAAAAAAGTCAACCTTTGCTTTGGTGCCCATGTAGAACACTTCAAGAATCAAAAGATGGTACATTTAAAAACCCTAGGAATTACTGAGGATGACACACTGTCAGAATCAATGTGAACATCTTTTTATTGAGAACCAAATATAATACTAGAGAAAAAAAACATGTTTCTCATATAAGCAATAAAACAAATATATACTGTATATATATATATATATATATATATATACCGTATATGTATTAGGCGGCACGGTGGGGCAGTAGATAGCACTGTCGCCGGACAGCAAGAAGGTCCTGGGTTCAAATCCCAGCCAGGGCCTTTCTGTGTGGAGTTTGCATGTTCTGCCCCGTGTCTGTGTGGGTTTCCTCTGGGTACTCCGGTTTCCTCCCACAGTCCAAAGACATGCACCTTAGACTAATTGGAGAGTCTAAACTGCCCGTAGGTATGAGTATGTGAGTGAATGGTGTATGTGCCCTGCGATGGATTGGCGATCTCTCCAAGGTGTATTCTTGCCTCTTGCCCAATGCATGCTGGGATAGGCTCCAGCTGCAACCCTGAACAGGAATAAGCGGGTTAGATAATGAATAAAATGAATATACAGGCAGTCCCCGGGTTACGAACGTCCGGCTTACGGACAACTCGTACTTACAATCGGACTGCCATAAAGCCTATTATATTTAAAAAATGTAGTTAAATACAATGGTTTGTAATAACAAATGCACGCACTACTTTGTGACACTCATGAAAACATTACGCGGTTTCAGCGGTTCGTCGGCTCAAGGAACAGAGATCACCGTCCATTATTTTAAGTCAGATCACGTCCCGTTTTTCTCTTTCTCTTACCCTTACAATGATGCCTCCAAAGCGTAAATCCGATGCAAGTGCTGGTGATGCATCAAAGAAAAGGAAAACAATCACCATGGAAAGTAAAGTTGAAATAATAAAGATCGGAGAGAGGTGAAACGCGAGAAAGCATTATGCTACAGAGGTCAACAATCGGAACAATTTTAAAAGACAAAGGGAGAATAATGGAGCATGTGAAAGGCCATGCCCCAATGAATGCCATTGAAACGAATTATTGAGATGGAAAGGCTATTGATAATTTGGATAGAAGACCAAAATAAGCGTAATATGCCTATTAGCCTTTCTTTAGTGCAAGAAGTGAAGGCGGCGACAAAGAATTTGTTGCAACGGTTCAATCGCTTTAAATTGAACAAATTTACATAAAAGTTCAAGGTGAAGCAAGATGTAAATGCCTGAAAAAATTATTGGTTATTTGCCAGACCAAATATGTAATGTAGATGAGACAGACTTATTTTGGAATAAAATGCCTGAAAGGACCTACATTTCGAAAGAGAAAAAGGTGCACCAGGGCATAAGGCATCGAAGGATAGGCTAACGTTATTGCTTGGGGGTAATGTATCTGGGGATTTCAAGCTCAAGCCTTTGCTTGTGTATCGCTCCCTAAATCCGAGGGCACTACGCCATGTCATTAAGACATTAATGTTATCATAATGTTACCTCACAAATGAGTGTTGACCTTTAATCATGATCCTTTTTCTTTTTTTCTATCTAAACTGTTTTATGAACTGTTTCTTTAATGGGGTTTTTTACAGTACAGTACTGTATGTACATAGTTACTTTTATTATTACTGTATTATTATTATTAATATTACAGTATTGTTATTATTACAGTATTATTATGTACTGAATGTTATGTTTAAGATGTTTTATTGTATTTGGAAGTTTTTCTTAAGTGTTTCATATGCACAGAAAGGTAAAATAAATACTACACTAAGACAAACATTTGACTAAGTGACGATTAATAAGAACTGTATGTACCTGTTCTGACTTACATTTAAATTTGACTTAAAGACAGACTTAAGAACGGATCTCTGTGTAATGCCACAGTCGTACAAAAACCTTGTAATTCCATTTTTAATGATTTTTTTTTCATATACATTAACCAAAAACAGGAACTCCCCTTTATATACTCGGATACTCTGAACATTTAACGGCGGTAATATCCATCTGCTGTGGCTGGAGCTATCCTCTGGCTGGAGTTAAATTGTGCATGCATGGACCACAAATTTAATCTAGCCAACAAACATGTAATTTTTTTGTAATCTATCTTTTCCTTATTATTATTATTTATTAATTTCTGTTTTTTAAGTCTCAAAATGAAGGAGATTTACAGCGGATATCCTGATATGTGCACATTTTCGCTGGACAAGCAGAGGAGAGAATGCCTTAGGTCTAAATATCAACCATGTTTGCTGCTCTTGGAAGAAAGAAGTGATGAAGGAACAGTGGCTAAGGTGATGCTGGCATGGGAGTCATCATAAACTAGGGTCAACTGTGGTCGAAAGCGCATACTCTTCGATGTATTGTCCATGTATTGGTTCGAGATGCAAGGCAAAACAGACGAGCGACTCTGAATCAGTTGACTGCAAATATGAATCTAGTGCATGAACAGACAGAGCAGTCCATCGAGAACTTCACAGAGAGGAATACTATGGTTGGGTTGCAGTGCATAAACCCCTTATTAGACATTAAAATGCACATTTGTGAGGGGTGCAAAGAAAACAGGGAGTGGTCTACTGAGCAGTTGAGTCATCCTTCATCCTGTTCTCAACAAGTGTATGTGTGTGTGGTGCACGGCAAAAGAAGCCTACCAGCCCAAGTGCTTGTTTCCCAGGGTGAAGGGTTCTGGAGGCTCTACTATGGGGTGGGGTGCATTTTCCTGAAATGGTTTAGGTCCACTCAACCCACTAGAGGGCAAGATAAACACCAACAATCCAATAATCCTTCATCCTATGGTGAAGCATTTCTATCCTGATGGGAGTGGTCTCTTCCAGGATGACAATGCCACCAACCACAGAGCCACTGAATGATTTTCTGAGCATGAAAACGATGTAAACCGTATGCCATGGCCATCTCAGTCACCAGATCTCAACCCAATTGAATACTTATGGGAGATTCTGGAGCAGCTCCTGAGACAGCTTTTTCCACCACCATCAACAAAACACCAAATAATGGAATCTCTCATGGAAGAACGGTGTAGAATGTATGTAGATGACACATTGAAGCTGTTCTGGTGACTTGTGGTGGCCCCACACCCTATTAAGGCACTTTATGTTGGTGTTTCCTTTATTTTGACAATCACCTGTGTGTGTGTATATATATATATGTATTTATTTATTTAAGGTATATTTTAATATTCTTTAAAACTGAAATCAAGTAGCCAGTTCATGAACAACTGTCTTCTGGTCTTCGATCACAGCTACTGTAAATTGTAGACTGACCAATTCCCTCCACTCAGCCATTTCTTCCTCTCCTGTGGTGATCTAAACCAATTCTGTTGAATCTGACAAGCATGTTTATAAGATTGTTTTACAAAAATATAATTCTAATATCTCCCTCCAATATTCATCTTTTTTTATTTCAACTTTTTGTTTTTTAACTAATGTTAATTCACTTTATCTCCTAGATAAAGATCTACCAGCTCAAACTCAACCTCAACAGCTCAGACATACTGTATTGACAAGTCTTTTCCAGGTCAGACCCATACCGTCTCACTAGAAACAAATTTGCAGACTGCAATATAGACCACTAGTAACCTCTTGAGAACCACATGAAAACACCCTGACCATCTAGAACATTAGGACATGGACTCAAACCATTTTTGTTGTCCCTATTCTTGATCAAAAAGAGAAATTAATAAAAAATACAAAATAAATTTTTTTTTCCAGCTTGTTGTACAGTGACAAGTATTTGTAAAACAAAGAGTGCATTCTTTCCACATTTTCTAAAACGTCAAGCAAGTAAGCTCAACTGCAGGGGAAAAATATATAAACAATTCCAATCCTCATCATCTTCATCTTCATCCATCTTTGTTGGATCTTTCTGTGTTCTCTAATGTATTATTACGAGAGGCCACAGCTTCTATGTTTACTTGTGTGCAAGGCGATTTTAACATTTTGACAGCAAAACAGTGTTATGCTGAAAACATGAAGAGCTCTTCTCTCATTTAGCTGGCCAAGATTAAGAACAGTAAACCCTTTCTAAAAGTAACTGCACAGTGCCCTCTACTGCACAGAGTCAACCAATGCACATTACAAATCCAGGTTAAACGTGATCCTCTGTACATCATGCTACAGTAGACTTCCACTCGAAACTCATGAAATGTTGTGCTTCAATGCATTTGTTTGTGTCATATATGGTCTTTCTGCCCTTCTGCAGATGCATCTGTGAAGTGGTAGCGTACCTACGTAGTCTGTGGTTACAAACCTATAAATCAAATACTTATGCTAGTAGTACATAATGGGCAAAATCAATCTAACTGCAATGTGCTTTGTCATTAACTTTGAGTCTCAAATGTAAGCAATTGTTACTTTTTTATTGTTTTCCTCTTACAAAGCATGTCTTTCGTGTACATGTTAGCAACTGCTGAGCTCATGATGTTGTGTAGTGAAAATTCGAACCCTTAATGACATCAAACCCATGACAATATACAATGTGTTTGCTTCTTGAAATAAAGTTGAAGATCAGCACACATTTAATCACACACACACACACACACATACATTTGGAAAAGATTATGACAAATTATATAATAAATAACAGGGTCACTGCAGTTCCTATGTCCATAAATAGTGGCATGTTGAAAATGCCAGGGTAAGATGCTATATGCATATACCAAAAGCAAGAAAAACCAGAGGATAAATAGTCAACTTTTCAGGAAGTAGCACAGATACATTAGCTGAAAAACAGGAGCCCCTTGCCATGTGCGTGCCATTAATTATGAAGCTCTATTTTATGTAAATCATCACAGTTTTTTTGGTATAATGGTGTCGCTAATGAGGTACCAGTGTGCACCACAACACTGAAATAAAGTCGCAAAAGCAGTTGAAATATTAATCATTGTTCTTGCTTCTTTTCAACAATCGCTTTCAACAACATCCTTTGAAACATTCTTTCCTGGTAAATTCTCTGCAATTTTCTTTTTGTATGTGCATTTCAGCAGAAAAATCTATGTAGCAACTGATGCCCTTTAATATTTTGTGTGCCCCAAAAGAGAACTGACGCTATGCTTCCAATAATGTTTTATAAAATATATACCGTATATTTCAATCTAAGGTTTAATGTTCTTTGTAGGCATAGTCAGAGCTACAAGGATTTCATCATTAACATTAATGGATTTTAATGCCAAGATTATTAGCAACACTTATTTTAATTTCCAGTTCCAGCAATCCAAATAGACTTTTTAGGATTGAAGGGCACTGAATTGAGGTATTAGTATAAAGTATTGTTAAATCCTTCCAATATGAATTTCAAATTATTTTAGGGTTTATGAGCAAAAAATAAGAAGAAAGCATCAAGAATTTCAACGTGAACCCCAGGAAAGTTTTTAATTGGATCTACCAAGCACACAGCAAGTCAATAGCCCTTTTATGTTTATGCTATAAATGCTGCGTACTGTACATCCAACTAAAACATTCCCTCAGTTTCATTTTCTTTTTGAACAACTTTCTAGGTTCAATTTTAACTGCATCGCATTCGGGACTTTCCTGAGATTCAAACTCCAATTAGGAGGGAATGTGGACAGCAAAAGGACTGCCACTGACACCGGCTCCAACATTTAATTCTAATTGATCTCTGGCAGATATCAGCAGTTCTGTGACATGGCACACACCGCAGCCCGGAAGCAGATCCAATTTTCTGTCTCAATAGGCATTAAATTTGCAGGAACACTTTCACCACGGTCGGCCTACGTGCATAACAAATGGAATACATTTGGGCAGGTGACATAATGGAGAGATAGCAAATGACTTGCTCCTGTGAATGAGCAAGATAAAACAGGTGAATCACTCCCTAGTTTGACGCCTTGGTGCAAAGACATGGCACTGGGCAGCGAGGCATATCAGGCTATCAGAGAATATTGTTTTGTGGATTTACACCGTGAAGGGTATATTTTACCCTACGTTAATAATGCAGACGGTAAAGGAAGGGGACTTGTGGTTGTCACGGTCAGGTTGTCATGTGGAAGTCATGTGCGTTGTGGCTTTGGACAACTGTTTTACAAGTTCACTGGATTTGTGTTTAGTCTCCACTAATCTCTGAATGTTGTGGCTGATTACATCAAATCAAAAAAATGATAATTGCATTCTCTCCTGGTGTACACCTGTTTTCATCAGTACTAGAAATAATTGGATTGTGAGCAATGGCCCTATGACAAACTTGGGTCCTGTCGAAGTGCTGTAGTTTGAACTGCTTTACACCACAAATATTGGTTCTCTGACTCTATGAGCCATCCCACCTCAGGCCTGGCTTCTATGTTGGAATCGGCTATATAAAATTCTGCTTTACATTTACATTGCTTTGCGTCCTTTCTTTTCAAGGTCATATTGCTGAACGGTCTGAAATGTAACTACTGCGATGGAAGAACAAGCTGCCCCTTTATCTTAAATAACTATCACATGTCATATCCATGTTTGTTTTCCACACAATTCCAAAGTACCATGGTTATGAAAGGTATACACAGTACAAGCTTTTCCTTTATCTTCTCTCATTCATATAATGACACTGATTTAACACAAATCGTTTTTTCTTTACTTTTAATTTTAGTATTTCATTTTTTGCCAATGCTATATTCTTTCCAGATTTTGGTAATGGAACCTGACTGGAGGAATTAACAGAACAAAGAGTGAGCCAAATGCTATTCACTAACAATACACCTCATGCACCTAATACACCTACAACTCATAAGACAGCAGACTTTTAGATGCAGCAAGTCTCTGACATGTAAAACCAACTGCGAACATTGTCTGGGAATATCATGGGACATGGTTTGCTAACTTCCTGTATGTGCTATATGTCTCCTTTATGCCAAGAGTGGCATAGGCTTAGATTCTAACCACACCATTGCCCTTGTTTTGGAAATAAATAAAGAAAGAAGAGTATTCTTTTCTTTATTGCCTGCACAATATTACCACTGATTCCCACAATACTCAAATTCACATGGACATGTCTGTCCTTATTTAAGCTCCTGTTGATTTACTTTACCTCCTGCGTATTCTAATTACATTCTCATTTCCCCAATGAACATGCAGAATATTGGTGTGGAAGCACTTTTCACTGATGACAGGTCAGACTCTATTGCTGTGATACTTCCCCTGAGACCAATTATGGTTAAAAAGCAATCAAGTGACAGGGAGCAGTGACAGTACATCATTTTCATTGCCCACAATTGGGTTGTAATTGATGAGAATTGTTTTAGTATTGGAAATGGGCAGATTTAAGGTGGAGACATGCCAGATGGATTGTGCCCGATATGCCAGGCACAGCATCTGGGCTGAATGAGAAAAAAAGAGAAAATCTACAGCACTTTCCACCATGATTGTTGTCATAATATTTATGACAGTGTTTTAATGGCATTCATCTTAAAATTGTATTCTTCCTGTAGATGGCGAAATTCTACTCGATTGGCATATGGGAGGGGGGGCAGGTTAACATTATGTAAACCTGTATGGTTATTCATGACCATAATATATATTTTTTGTGCTCTGTCATAAAGTAAACTAAACTAAAATTGATAGTGATTATTAACTGAATGTTATTTTGAACATCCCCAGAAATATTTGTTTGTTTTATTTGTGGCAATAGGGTCTTCTGCTCATACATGATTAATTTAATCAATGCATATCTTCCCATAATTATATGATGGTGCACATATACCTTTAACTGTTGTACTCTATTGTTATAATATTTTTAATGTCACATTTATATATTTAAAACGATAATGTTTCGAATAAATAAAATATATTCTTGAAATGCTGTACAAATCTTTGCAAAACTGCAAAAGGTAGAAATTGCACTTGCATTTAATTGAACTGAAATGGTACTTTAATAAATGCATGCTTTAAAAAGATCATTGAAACTGATCCCTGTGAAAGCAATCACAACATGAAGTGAAGGCATATGTGATGACAATGTGGGACTCCTAACTCCCGAACATGCTGACTAGCCTTTCTCTATTTTCTCTTTCTTACAGTATTTTGGCATTTATTGGTATTAACAGCATTGGTTAAACAGCATTAGAAAGGCTGCTCCTGCTGCAACACTGTGACCACCTTGAACAGAAGCAGTAATGAGCTGCTCAGCTGGAGGTTTGCGTGGGTCTCCTGATGCCTTCTCCTTTGGCCCACAGGGCAAGGCTGACAGTCGGGAGTGAGGATGAACCAGTCCCATGACTGCTCTTCCCATCAATGCTCCCTCGCCCCCACTGCCCCCCTTGCATTCTCAAAAGCCAACGATGGAAGCAAAGCTCATTCATGCAGGGAAAGCCCTCAGGCTTGCTAGGCACTGGTAAGCATCATCACCGTCAGCTGATTGCCTCTGCCTCCGGTCATCTAAAGCCAAGTACTGCTATCCAATGGGCACATTTGCCATTCCATTGAAACTTACCAAGCTAGTCTTGAAGTGCATTATTCCTCTTGCTTTGCCTGAAATGTCCTCCTCCACCCTGGCATCCACCTGTTTTTGGCTTCCTCTATCAGGAAGGGGCAGGTACTCCACCCCCTGCCCTTACCTGACTGAAATGCTACTGGTGCATTTCCACCCTTAAAGGTCTATACTTCTTACTAATTCATAAAGCTGAACACAAAATGTGTGTGTTCTTAATTCAGAAGTTCTCTTGGCTGAACTATATTTGTGGAAATACACTGGAACACAATGCTATGATCTCATGCCCTGATAACCCACAAGAAAGTACATAAATCTACAGTGCCATCACAGAAGATGAAACCAGAACCAGAAACTAGTACAACTCTCTTTGCACTCAATATAGAAGTAATTTTGTGATTAGGTAATGTGAAACTTCTTTGATTGAAGACATGAAACAAATGCTGAATGCACTTTCTGTAAGTCACTTTGGATGAAAGTGTCTGCTAAATGATTGTAAAAAATATATATATATATTGTGGCAGCCCAATGGGCTGCACAAGAAAATGGCTGCCTGGTCTCTAACACATGGCAGCCAAAAACACTACATTTCCCAGCAGGCCACAGTCACACCTGAGCCAAGTGAAGGCAATGGAGCTAACGGCCAGCTGAAAGCCATTTCGAGGCCTATTTAAAGGGCTGATTCATGTGACACATGGAGAGGAGTAGGAACGTGTTTGTGAAGGAGTTGCTGAGTGTGTTTGTAAGAGTGAGTACTGTGAAGTCTATTGACCAGCCAGTATTTGGAGAAAGAGTGTTTTTGTGTGTGAAATTTGATTGTTTGAGGACCCCCCTTTGGATTTGACTACGGACTGGATTGCGGACTTGGAACTGGATTTTGGAATTGGATTGGACTTTGACAACGAGATAAGGATTTGTGGACTTTATGTGTTTATGTTCCCCCGAAGACCCCACCCTTTGTTTTGTGTTGTCAAGTGTTAGTATAATAAATTATCATTTTGTTTTTGAATACTGTCTCCTCCTTGTTCTTGAACTTGCCTACGCCCTCTGCAAGGTCCGTGAGTGTCGCCCAAACCCTGGGGACACCACAATATATATATGTTTTTACAGAATCAATTAATAAACCCAGCAAATTATGGGCTGATAAAGAAAATTATCAAACTCTTTGTCTACTATGAGGTGTGCAAGTCTGATGTTATGAACCGGCTCATTATTCGCACAAGTATATTTTCCCACTTTCCAGCTCCAGGTGGCAATAAAATAGTTAAAATAATTGAAATATGATTGAGCTTCCCGGTGGCTTGTCTTGCTAAAACACTGGCCATCAGCAGGCTCTTCCTCAGTCAGTTGGGTTCTCTCCTGCACCAACTGGGCATGATGTGTAGTGCTCTGACTGAGCAGTTCAGGTGGTGGACTTCCCAAGGGGAAGTGAGGCATAGTGATGAATTGAGGCATGGAAAAAAGCTCTATTGGCCATTCCATTAGAAAAGAAAAATGTGTAAAAAAACTTTAAAAAAATTACCATTTGATTGAAAGTAAGAAGTAAGTACTCCTTTGTTTTCACTTCACATTTCTTTCATTTTAAAGATTTTTTTTTAGTTGGAAGTATTAATAAATTGTTGTTATTGTTATAATTTTCTTTATACTTTATAATTGGCAACATTTCTGATTTAGAAAAACAAGCGTAATGCTGTGATGTCATAAACTACTTTATTTAGCTTAAAGAATTAAACAAAGAATAACAATAATAATAATACGTAACAATAATAATAATAATAATAATTCTGCAATGGACCAGTAAACTTGGATAAGCCTGATTAGTTAGTTCACAAACACCAAGTTCCTATAGTTTAACGTCATTATTTTCATCGGAAATAAATAAATCACACTCAACTTAGTTTACAGCACAATACAGTAGTTAAAGGGAGTTACATATTTTCAAAAATAATCCCTCATACTTTTAAATTTATATCATATAGTTCATATATTTTCATTTAAAAATTGTTTTCTTGGTGAGGCTCATTACAAAATGCCCATGCACTGTATCTAAACCTTTCTTTAGTGGACATATTGAATTCCAAAAGCCAGTTCCAAAGGCTTGCTGTGTAACAAATTTGGCCCTGCTCATAAACCCAACTCTCAACTGACTGAGAAGTGTGTTCAGTTCAATTTTCTCACCTCCTGACCTGCTGCTGGCAAGCTCCACCTTTTTCCTCAGGCATACATACACACACACCCACACACAGTGTTCTCCTTGCTGTTCATCCTTTCATTTTTCATTTGATAGTTTTTGCTTCTAAAATTGTATCTCCCATTCAGGGAGCGAACAGCACATAGTTGTATACATTATAATTGCAATTACAGCCCATAGTTTTGGTAGTCTGAGCACCTGATTTACATGAATTAATAATGTTGCAATACACCTAATTCATTTTAAAATGTTAAGCCAAAATTAGATTATTACCACATCCATAAATGTCGAATTTATGATAATTTCCATAGCTTATTATATTATAAGCATGTAGTAGCAGTTAAAAGCGATTTTGTAGGGTATGTTTTCTCAACAATCTGGAGTTGATATGTGCCAAAATTTAGTACGACCCATCTATATGCCATGGAGAATCTTTTCCTCAGGTTTGATGAAGATCAACCCTACCAAGGTTACTGACCTACCAAGTGGTGAGCACATTTTGTCTGAAATTAAGCCACGTAAGGCACAGGACCATGGCAACGTGCGTTGGGAAGCACTGTCATGACGCAGGTCAGGTAAGAGTAGTGCTCTCATTTCAATTCCCCCTGCTTTTTCAGTTTGTGGACGGTGACAAAAAATATTTCTTCTCTGGAATATGTAGAAAGTTTAATACTGTGCATGACAAATAAGCAAATTAAAGTTTATATTATGTTTCTTAAATGTGGTGCTCTGGGGCCTGAATTACCTTTACAAAATCTTATAGATAAGTTTGTATTCTCATGGCATTTTTGTCATCAAAGGTGTGTACAGCATCATATACATAGAGAGAGAGGGGAGGAGGGAGGAGAAGAAGAGGTATCTGAAATTCCAACAAGAGGGTGCGAAATGCATCGGATTCTGTGCTCTGCGGCTACTGGAGTAAAACTGGGCTAGCGGAGTAGCATGTGTGGTGCTGTGGTGGTAGAAATAGTCTTACCCATGACCTTGTGAAGAAACAATCAGATGCAATGTTCTGCATGGCTCTGCTCCTCGGGGTTCTCATCATGAGGTTCAGTCTTCCTTTCAGCAAAGCCAAACCAAGGGGTCATCTGACTGCTGCCGTAAAGACATTCTTGTTTGAGGCACATGGCCGGACTGTTGAAAGTTTCGCTGATTTCTTGCAGTTTATACACTCAGGGCACTCAGGGCTTGAATTGAATCAGAGTTGTGGCCTAAGTGTTAAGAATGACAGGATCTAATACTCTTTGGTGCAATATGATTCAAACTTTCAATTGGATATTGCAACAGATTTTAGTCATGAAAGTGTGAAAATTGGGAGTGAACTGCCATTCTGTAAGGTCCTGCTTTTATGTTTAATGAAAAGAAAGAGCTGTGACTGCAGGGCCAAAAAATATGTATTTCCATCCTCAAACTGTACATTCACACTTCACATGAATGGATAGACTGAGGCCATCTAATCAAAGATGCCAGCTTTAGGTCTCTGCTTTGTCATAAAGCCAAAGGCAATCAAATTAGAATTTTGGTATGAAGCGAAATAAGTGAGAGCTCCATCACAACTTATCTTATTATCTCTATAAAGGTTCGTTTTAATAACAAATAATAATCTTACCATGAACTTTAAATTCATTAGACACTAGGACATCCATGAAATTGTATTATCTTTGACTTACCATATTTATGACAGAATACAATTTATATTTATCCATTGGGATGATGTTCCTGGCAAGTCTACAAGGTGAGAAACATAAGCTTGGTTATAAGGTCATAATGCTATTGATTCAACTTGGAAAATTGTTCAGAATTCAGGGAATACAAAATGCTCATTACATTGATTTAACAATCTATTAATTCATTGAGGCCATTTCAGATCATTTGCCTATTACATCAAACTAAAATATCATCCTGTAGTCACGCTGTAGATAAATATGTGCAATTATTGGTAATCCCATGAATAAGGATGACTGAACTCCACAAATGGGTCATATGAACTCATAACATGTGTTCATAGAACTCTGTCTGGATTTTTTTCTTTTAACCAAAGGCAAGGATTAACATTAAGCTAGTAGCAGTCACAGCTTCTCACATGATTTTCTACTTTGCATAGTTTTGTTTTTGGAAACTTAGCACAGAAGTAACAAAAATGCAACTTTGAATCACATTCAATTCATGTGTGCTTAAGTAGGTCAACATTATTTGTTATTTTTATTACTATTTTTACAAACACATGATTCCCTGGGTGTTCTCCAAGGCCTGGTTTGTGTGGCGATTGTATAGGCCGAGAATCCGGCAGCACCAGTGCGACTGAGTGAATGTGGCTGCTACAGTCACAGCTTGTTTTGCCACAGAGAAGCAATGCAAACCGTGTAGTTGGTAAGTGAAACTGTTTCCATCTGTTTCTTTTGACAAACAAGCATCTAGTCATAAAAAGGCAATCACTGATAAGGTTCAACAAAAGCTAAACCTTAAAAGTTGAGTTGAAGAGTTATTTATAATGAATACATTGTCTGCACTATTTCCAAATTATAGATTTGCTAAATTAATGTTATTATGACAAGGCAAGTACCCACAAAAGCACCTGGAATGTCCAGGACTGACCTGAGAACAAAACCTGCTGCTTTCTGACCCGTGACACATTTAGGCTAGCAAATTGAAACGCACAGCCACTAAATCTGACCAGCTGTGTGTAGAAGAGGAGCCATTAGACACATTTAGTTCACATGACTGAAAACAATGTAGCAACCTGTCTTGTGCCAATAGTGCACAAGCTATTGTTTTTGTAATATCATATTCCGAAAACAGAATCTCACTGATATTTTTGTCATAGTTACTGTATGTGCATGGTCAATAAGGAAGCCTCTCTTTAATGATTCTTATATCTAAGTTATTGTAGCATACAGACAAAAGCAACTTAATCACTGAAAGGAAAGCTAAGACATCCTCAGCTATTTAACAAATAAATATTAGTGAAATCAACAGACACCACAGGTGTCTGCACAAAAAAATAAAACCAAAAATATTTCTTAATAAATGTTATCCCTGTGGTTTATTATTAAATATCTATTGGCCCAAGCTCTAATAATATAAGCAATATTAAATCATATCTGTAGGGTCAACTACAAATGATTTTTCAGTGAACAGCCCAAGATGTCCTTCAAACTGTTTTGTCTACAATGTTAAACTCATTAAAGCCAAATCATGTGACTTCGGCATGGTACTTTATATTAACATGGCTCCTGAGAGAGATGGCAACGCCTGCTACTGTGAAAGCTTGTTCCCCGACTCTCCCATAAATCAAGAAGCATTAGAGGTTTGCAAGAGTGAGCCGTCTCTGTGTGTGCTGGGTGTATGAATGAACGGTGAGCAAGCTTACAGCCCATAATCCCCCCCCAGTCACGAACAAATTATGAAGTTGTACACAGCCTGGTATGGAAAGGTACAAAGTCAAATGCATGTGACTGCATTGAAATATTTCGCTTTCAGGTTTTGCCGTTTCAAAGTCGCCTACGAGTAATGAATATGCAGGTCTACAGCAGTGCTCTCTGTGTAAGAAAGGAATGGAATATTGAAATTGAATTGAATTTTCAATTTTGAGGTCCACATTTTGCTTTGTACATATGTAATGTGGAAAAAGATGGAAGAAAACGTTGTGCTTCTCAAAACATAAAGGGAATATTTTTGCATAGCTGACATACAATCTCATAAACTGCATAAGCAATACTTAAGGATGAAAGACCCCCATGATGTAAAGCTATTTCTATAAAACATCTGAACGTATTACAATTTTAAAGCTCACTATTCTCACAAAATGAAAAAGTCAGGCACGCTGGTGTTCCATAAGAAAAACCTGGGTAAAATGTTGAAAGCTGTGCGACGTGACAGCATACAGTATGTTTGACTTCACTGTCATGGAACTTTCAGTCCCTTACTGAGTTTTTTCTGTGCCCTCCAAAACCTCTGTCAGCAATGGAGGCGTCTCTTTCCTAATTAAAACGAGAGAAATGCAATGTCAAATATTAGGGCCTGGATTCAAACAACATTTGTCTATAACTGATGCACAAATCAATGCAAATGTTATTTACTTTTCTTGATAAACACCGTTTGGCAAGTTATCTTTGGTGATCAGTGAACTCACCGAATTGCAGTTGGGAAGGAATGAATTAACGCTTCCATTTAATTGTGAGTAATGTTGTTTGAATCAAAGCATAAGTCTGCATAAGTGGCTAATATCTTTAGATTGGGTGCACCCTCCAAATTACACAGAGTATGAAATAAAAGATGTAAGTGAAAATCCCAACTATAACTGTGGTACACTAGCATTTGCATTTGTTTTTATGTCAGTATCTGGATTTAGTATCCATTGGGAAACTTCACATTCAACCAGCCATCTTTTTCTCTCTGCTTGGAATATCATTTATTACTGACTATGTCACAGCTAACATATAATTGCTATATTACGGTTTATTGTGTGTGTGTGCCACATGCCGTTGAATTTTCGGAGGGCCAGTCGTACGATCCCGCTAAGTATTTCACAGCAACCTGCAACTTTTCCAGTCTGCAGAACATCCAGGGCATTGAAAGACAATATGTAACATGGCGTCAGATTTGGCTTCTAAATATCGCCACCCAAAGTCTTTTCCTCACTGTTGACGGTAGAGAGGTCTATGTGCCTCATCCACCTTTTGGACATAGAGAGTGAGAGGATTTCTGGAAACACAATGGATGCTTCTCTTCTTCACGGATTGTTTTCCATTTTGCTTTTGCATATTTGCATGTCTCAAGGTATGCTGGCTCCACTTCATATTCTACCCTGTTTAATTTCTTCATAGCTATATTAATTTTTCTTTGCTTAAAATATTTCCATTGGAAAATAAATCCGAACTAATATTTTCTTTTATTGGCTCTATTAACTTCAGTTATATGCATTTAATAATTGCATTTCATATTCACTCTTGGTGATGAATGTGAGGATTTTTTTTCCCCATTTCATGCTTCCACAGAATTCACATTTTAAATAGGGATTGCATACATGTGAGCTCTTGTGATTCAGCCCTTTAGGTTAAAAAACAGTGCTTAGATCATGTGAATTAAAGAACTACACTCACAAAAGGTCTGCACTAATTCTTACTGAAAAAGGGATATTTTCTAATGTACATGCTTCAAAGGAATGCATTAGTTCACATACTTTTTTTCCTAATATGTCTACTTAAAACTACATTAACATCATTGCACTATATCCTGTTTAATAGAAATTGTGGAATAGTTCCCTTGAAGTCCGCTTGAAGTTCTTTTTTGACTGAGAGTTAAGCTACATATAATAGTGGCTTGAATGGAACAATCATGTTCTGATTATGTTTACTCTTTCTCTTTCTCAATGGGAAGTTATTATCTCTGAGACTCCTTTGGTGCTTGACTCCAATCTGCCTCTGACGGCAGTCATCGCAGAAGAGCCGGAAGTTGCGGAGCTGACCCTGACCGCTCTGGGGAGTGAGCAGGATGCTGTGAAGGACATTGTGCAGGACGCCGTAGAGGCTGCGGTGCAGGAAACTGTGGACGAAACTGTGGAGGAAGCCGTGCCTGAAGCCGTGCCTGAGGCAGGGGAACCTGTAGGGCAGGAAGTGGAAGTCGCAGAGGAGGTCAGCCAGGAGGTAGCGGTGGATGTCGGAGAGGAGGTCGGAGCAGCCACGGTCGAGGAGGACGCTCCCTTGGAGGTAGCGGGTGAGGACCCGGCGCCGGAGGCCGCGGAGGAGGCGGCGGCGGCTTCGGAGGTCGTAGAGGAGGTTGGAGAGCCGGCTGTGGTGGAGGTGGCCGCGGTTGAGGCCGGCGAAGGCGCTGAGGAGCAGGCTGTGGCCGTGGCCGGCGAGGAGGCAGCGGTGGAGGCTGGGGACGGGGGGGAGCAGGCTGTGGCAGAGGCGAGCGAGGAGGTGGTGGAGGTGGCGCAGGAGGCTGCCGTGGAGGTAGGAGTGGAGGACGGAGTAGAGGCTGTCGTGGAGACTGGAGAGGTGGTGGAGGTGGATGATAATGAAGAGGAGGCCTCACTGGCAAGTGAGACAGAAGAACCAGGTAACTTTGACGTTTTGTGTCTGGACTGTACAAAGAACTAATCTCACATTCTGATGGTCTTTGATCAATTTCCCTGCTTATACAATTTTATTCTTTATTTATTTAATAATACAATCACTAAAGCACACTTAATTTAACCATGAAATCAATGTTTAATGAAATATCAATTTGGTCATTGGAGAATATATGGCATTATATGACATCATGGCCTTACATAATTGTAAAAATAGCATCTTTTTCATAACCACTGGATTGGGTCAAATTACAGTAGCACAACAGTAGTCCCCTAGAACATATTATAGTAATTATCCATTACTCACTACTTATCTTCATTTAATGCCATTTACACACACAAACTTTAGAAAATGGTCCACCAACTGACAGTAAGATGTCATGTGAAGCATGTACTCTACTGTTCAGTGCATGCTGTAATGAAATGTTAAAAATAAAGGTGACGGCCCCTTTAATCATTCTTCAAAGTCTTTCTCATTAGATGCAATTAGAGAGAAGGAATGTGACGGGCCAACAGTGAGGTTATGGGGTCACACTTCCAAATATGATTTTACTATGTTTGAAACTCTGTACCTGCCTCTCTGTTTCACATAACAGATTAGCTCTTTACCCAGCATGTGACACTTCCTCAGTGAGGAAGAACATTCTCCTGTGAATTAACCAACCGTGAGCCTTGTAAAGAATGTTAAAATGATTCTGTTCATCTGTCCAACAGGATTTTAGATTTAAACACTATAGGCTATTGATAAGGCAAGGACTATGTTTTTTGTTTGTTTCCATTAATGTTTCCTTTACTCAATTAAGGTATTCCTCATCCAAAAATATACCACTCCTTGCAAAGAATTTGTGATTTAAACAAATTTTCATTCCATAATATTTTACTTGGTTACACATAACCTGCTTATTTAATAGGAGTAAACAACTTAACAGATCTAAGTGTTGGTCAGCTTGCTTGTTATATGATTAATGTGGTACTCTCGCACTTAACCCTGCCCACACTCCTCCACTATCAAACTCTGTGCTGGTCTTTGGGGTGACGGGGCATTTACAGTATGTCTTGGGGTACATTATTATCATTCCACGGGCCACACTGCAGCCATAGTGAGGCCTCAGCGCAATTTTCGCTAGAATGCTAAATGTCTGCCCCCCGTCACAGATCTGACTCCTGGCCCAGCTGATACTTATGTGCCACCGCAATCACAAGGCCCCGTGATCGTCAGCTCGCAAGAGGAGAGCAACGATGTGGGGGGGGAGATCAGCGAGGAGTCAAATGACTTCAATGAGATTATTACGTCCAAAGATGAACTCTTGAACCTGGTCCCTGCCGAGGCCGTGCCGACACTGGACAACGTCGTGGAGGTGGAGGAGATCCTGGCCACTCCCTCCACTCCCCTCTTGGAAGAGGAGATTGGTGACGAAAGTGAAGTGGTAGAAGCCACTGCTGATGCAGGTAAGACAACCCTCTCAAAAAGGGCTTGAATTTGAATAGAAATATCAGAACATCCCCCCCTCTAAAGTGTGCCGTATGCCATATGTACAAACCTGGGTAATCCAAACTGTTGCAATATGAATATAACAATGAAGACAAATGCTGTGCTCCAATCATGTTTTTCCCTATCTCATATTGCATATTTCACTTTGCAGAGGGAGTTGCCTTGGGACTTGAAGCCTGGAAGATTGGTGCAATTTCTGCTGCTGTTTTTCTGTTTCTTGAAACAATTGTTATTATTGTTTACTTTCTGAAGTGCAGGAAAAACAAAATCAGGTGGGCTTCTATTTTCACAGTTCTGAAAAATGCAATCACAAAGACAGCATAGCTCAAATAACTTTACGATGTGCACATCATACTCATAATTTCACTATACCAGTTTCATTACACCACAATTTTTGAACTGCAGTTTAATTTTTGTAACTTTTTACAACTTCACATAAAGGTTGTGTTTTTGAGGTTTTTGGATTAATTTGTTTTGCAATTTTCCACAACCTAAAAAACAAAACACACAGCTGTCAAACATGAGGTACACATGATTTAATCACACCAGTAGTGGGTTATAATTCTTCAGATTCAAGCAGTGTTTTATTCTGTGGATTACATTTGCAGTGGGGCTGTGCCAGTAAAGGCATCTGAAGACTGCGAAGCTGCTCAGACCGCTGCTGAGGAAACCATTGTTGAGAGTGCTCCGGCTGCTGATGAAGACCAAATACAACAGTAGGTCCAAAACCTTTCTGTGTTACAAAATGTCCACATGCTTACGTGTGGTGCGCGTGTGCATATGCGCATGCACATGTGCACACAAGCAAATATTCCAAATAATCCTAAGGCTACGCTTAATCAAGAAGCATTAAATATTTTACAAATCACTGTTAGAAATAAAATGCTGCTGTCCGGATGTCTGCTATTTACCCATACTCATTTGTCGTGTCGTTGAAATATATAATCTAGTCCAAGCCCTGCCTTCACCCACCTGTGAAATCAAGGTTCCTAACAATCGACAAATCACTGACATGCCAAGATCAATATATCTTTCTGTAAAGACAGTTAAGTAATTACTGAATAAATGAGGAAGCAAGTAATCCAATATGGATTTTAACAAATCAAGTCAAATAAAAAAACAATATTTTAGTTTTGTAATACCCTCCCCTTAGGTGCTGTACCCTTCAAGCTCAAACATTCTTGATAATTTCACGCATAGACTACACTGTTGGCGAAGGCTCACTGTGATTGCAATTTAACTCAAATGTACCTGTTCGCAATATGGTGAGAATCCAACAGCCATCTACTTGCAATGTTGGACAGTGGCTTGCTAAAAATAGTAACACTGTATCAACTTTTTTTTCCAATCAAACTACTGTAACAAGTTATATGTTCCAGACATAGCATATTATGTGTGTGTGACGGTGTTGGTTCTGCCCGCAGCGAGTTTCGAACCGAGGGGATCTCCGACGTGACAAGAGAGCGATTAAGCTCGCCGAGCTAAAGACTCAAATCCCTAACTCCGGGAACTAATCGTACTCTTATCCAAGTCACTCGGCAGCGTTCGCTCACGTGAGCCCATCCGCTACACTCTCCCCCTCGAAACTCATGCGGCAGCAACCACGGCCCAACCGATTGCCATCAGTTGTATTATCCGAGTCACGGCACCAATGTGACGGTGTTGGTTCTGCCCGCAGCGAGCCTCAAACCGAGGGGATCTCCGACGCAACAAGAGAGCGATTAAGCTCGCTGAGCTAAAGACTTGAGTCCCTAACTCCGGGAACTAATTGTACTCTTATCCACGTCACTCGGCAGCGTTCGCTCACGTGAGCCCATCCGCTACATGTGCAAGTACACAAAAGGGTGCCGGCACTAATACAAATATGGTGCATCTTTGTTGCCTACTGCAAAGACAATCACACATAATTATAAGGATAGAGGCAAGGTAGCCACGGTTGCTTTCACAAACTGTATGCACACTTACTTAATTATACCGTAACGCACAGCTTATTGAAATTGAGATAGTGGCCAATACCTAGCTTCAGAACTTGCTTTTCCAGTCGAGTGTTGGGAGTGCTTCTTCTCTAGCTGGGAGCAGTCACACCTGGTATCAAGATTCTGATTACTCCTCACACGTAAAGACAGACTGACTGCGCTGGAATTTAACATTGGTTGTATCATAGTCATTATTAATAATCAGTTCAAATTCAGACAGTGGGCTTACCTCCAAAAATACAAGACAGCAGGATTTACGACGTGAAGGCGCTCTAAACAATAAAAAGTTTACTGAAACCAATAATAAAAAGACATGGCCACAGTGATGAATGTTGTATTCAACATGCAATTTCACCAGGCTGTCGACTGAATACGGCTTTTGTAGGCATTATACATTAGGTTTTCACATGGTGATATCAACGCATGTTGTATTTTGTGTAACAGTTTGTTACCAACTTTTTCTGTCATACCATACCACATCACAGGCTACTTGTCAAGGGTGAGCATTTTTTTCCAAGACCACAACAAGCAGGAACTTGTTTCGGGAAGCGCAGTTCATATGAAGTGTTCACCAGTGGAAATACTAATATTTCCTCGTAAATTTAAATAATAAGCACAAAATATATTGAGTAATAATTGCCCAATTTTCTGAAGCATAGCCTGCCTATCAACAAGGCTAATCTCTCTGGGCAGCTACATCAGTAATGTAATACTTCCAGGAATTTTCCTGCCTTCAGTGTACCAGCTGATGAACACGAGACAAAAGCTTAGCACAGTAGTAGGAGAGACCGGGCCTGCTTGTCACATGGGTCGGTTGTCAGAGCTCATAATTTCTAGAGGGAACTGCAACACAATTTTGCAGTTCAAGAACAATGTTTACTCTTTTCACAAGAGATCATCCATTTTGTTTTTAGTCACAACCATGGCTGTATGTACTATTGAGGACACCGAGGTCATGACCTCAGTATTCTGAGTCTGAGTTGTATTGTTTTTACATACTGATTCAGTGTAATACTGAATAAAAGTGGTGAACTATTGTACATAAAATGACTTCACTTCAGTACAGCAAAGATTTTGTACAAAGCCACGGTCATCGTCATTACTTCAGTGTGTGTGTGTGGTGGTGAAGCGGACCCGTCCCGAGCAGGCGGATCTCGTACAAAATCTTTGCTCAGCAAAGATGACGATTCGGACGACTTTGCTGAACAGCGGGAGTTTGTAACTCAGACTGCTGATCTGAAACCAAGCGAAGCATGATGAAGTTGTGGAGATCTCTCACATTATAAAGATGTTGACTGCTTGTATCATAACCAGATTAATGCTATCCAATGGTGATATCACTTACAACAATGTATTAAATCCAGTACATGGTATACTGTTTCAATGTGTTTTTGTTATTGAAAGAAATAGATTATGTAAGGTAAAAAACAAAAAAGGGTGGTGAGGGGGAACATGTTGAGGAGTATGGGTGCAGACCCTCTCCACACCCCCAAAGCATACTAGTGTACCATTCATCACAGGGCCTTTATTTATTTTATTTTATTTTTTCCTGGAACAGGTTCCTGCTCTTGTTGTTTTAGATCAAGGCCCACTCACCCAGGCTGCAAATCCCTACTTTTTGAATTGCTGATCCTGTGGTAATTATTTTCCTCCTTTTTTCAGGAATGCCATCTCTGAATCTTTGGATATGTCACAATCTCAACAAGAGGAGACCATGGCAGACATTCCTCTAGATCCTGCTGAGCCTATTTGTCCTGAGGACCCAGTGGAAGATGTCCGCACCTCTGTTCTGTAGAGACCCTTCATTTCACTCTAACTTTCTCTAGTTCATAGTCTAACCCATACTTGGACTTGTTGAGGTAGTATCCATATTAGGTAAGATAATTCTGTGTTGTGTAGCTACAACTGTAGGTAACTCATTGTGCATGAAAAAATGTTGCATTGTCTGTTGTTAAATGTTTGTTTGTTGACACAAGGTATAAAGATACACATTTTCTCGTCGTTATGTACTGTACGTATATCTGATTGTCTAATTATTGTAATGTGATTCTTGTTGTATGTGCCTTCACAATAGTGTACTTTATATCTCACTGTTTATTTTTTGGTTGTGTAGTTATTGACATAATTTAAGTTACCTCATGTTTCAACAAAATACATCCACTCTGACACACACACACAGGAATACATATTCATACATGTTCACATACTCAAGCATGCACACAGATACATACACTTGCCATACACACACACACACACACACACACACACTCACAACTGTAAAATGTAAAATACTGGATTGTGGAAAAGGGAATAAATATTTGTTACTGGGTCCACCTGTGAACTCTTGTAGTTCAGGGAAGCAAGTTCACACAAGTCACAAGTAGTACTGTAGTTCTAAGTTTAAACAAAAATAGTAATATATTTTTAACTACAACATGTAAAAGTGCAAAAGTGCTACATTGCCGTTACATTACAATTGGCTGTACTGGTATATGGATGTCTGTACGGTACATTTATGTTGTGTCCCAGATTGGCATGTTGAATAAATATCAAATTAAATAATTTTCACATAGATTGTTAAGTCTTTTTTTAAAGCACATTTTGCATGTGTATTTGTCTGCATATGGGGGGGTTGTCTAATATTAACATCACATATCACACATATCTACAAATACTATCCTTGGACTGAATGGATACAACAATCAATAAACGTGTGGGCAGTCTCACTGGCACCTGTGTGGCATGTTTGTCTTTCTCAACATACTGTATGTGTTAGCCTGTTTATTGTGCCTGTGTTTCCATTCAATTATTCATTTAAGTAAAAAGACGAATTGTAAACACCCGTGTTTATATATTTTTGTCCCCAAATCCAGAGTTTGAACTGCAGTGAAATAAATGTTCACGAATTCTTGTTCACAAAACTACCAGATTTCTTCCTTCTGCTGGAAGTGTGATGTGATCACGAGATGTACAATCCCGGCAGTCATGCATTAATGGGGTATTTAAGAGCACGCACAGGCTTACTTCTCTGACCAGGGGTAACAGTACAGCGCAGAACTCCAAATGAAATAAGGTAGATGACATTTTCTCATTTTGATTTTATTGTGTTTGTTATCAAATGAATAAAACGTCAAGCTTCTCCGCTTTCGGTCATGGGTGGTAGGGTTAAAAATAAATAAAAAATCTTATATTTTTTAAATGGTACCATTATTGTGTATTAAGTTGGTTAATCAAATACGTCTACTGCAAAATGTAAGATTTGTGTACTTTTCTTCTCTTGAAAGCATGTGGACGTATGGGTTCCTGGTCGCCTTATGCGCAGTGCTTGTGCGCGCCCAGTTTCCACGAGAATGCGTAACCCCAGAGGGACTACGAAGTGGTCAATGCTGTCTGTCTCCAACTGGGCTACCGGGTGATGAGTGCGGATCTAGCACGGGAAGGGGACAGTGCATATCGATCAGCATAGACAGACGACCCCACGGCCCGCAGTATCCCCACGACGGCCGGGATGACCGTGAGCGCTGGCCCATCAGGTTCTTCAATCGCACTTGTCAATGTAACGGGAACTTTTCCGGTTACAACTGTGGACGGTGCAGACACGGATTTACTGGTGTTAACTGTGACCAGCGGATTTCTGTAGGTAAGACAACTGGAGGGAACTGCTTTTTATCCCCTAAAATTACAAACGTGACCTATAATAGACTATAGTTTATACAATTCGTTCAGAATTCATACATAAACACTTCGTTATTCATGTGGTTATGAGTTGCGTACTAAACCCAATTTCATGTTCTATCTAGAGTTATCGTTGGGGAAATTTGATTGTAGCCTATCAGCAAAGCACGTTGATTTGAAAGTGTTTTCCATTTTGGATCAGGTGAAATAGGTAAAAAAGTTAAATTGCATAGCATATTTAATTGAGCTAATTTGCTTGAATTCCCCAAATCAACTTTCAAGCTACATCTACGGGGTAACGCTCCAATAACCTTGTCCATTGTAGTATATCTTCACTGTAGAAAATTATATTTAAAATAACTATTGGAAGTAGGGTAAACGGGATGAAAATGTACAATCTCACTTCAGGTTAACTTATTATTTAACGCAATACATTATATATTTATAGCATAGTGTTGCTGACCTGAATTTGGTTGTTTCCCTGTCCTTAGTCAGGAGAAACGTGATGCAAATGAGTACCGCCGATAAGGCAGCGTTCATCAACGCACTGGACCAGGCCAAACGCACGGTGCACCCGGACCTGGTCATCGCCACCAGGAGATATCAGGACGTTTTCGGCCCGGATGGCAACACCATGCAGTTTGAGAACATCACCATCTACAACTACTTTGTGTGGTCGCACTATTACTCGGTCAGCAAGACGTTCCTTGGACCAGGTCAACCGAGTTTCGGAGGGGTGGACTTTTCGCACGAGGGCCCTGGTTTTGTCACCTGGCACAGGTTCCACCTCATGCAGCTGGAGCGGGACATGCAGGTGAGGATAGGAAACCCAGCGACATCTGTTTTGGGGAAATGTGGGGTCCGTATTTAATATCCGCACTAAGCCGTGCTCAATGCATATTAAATCTACAGATTTAATGGTAGTCAGAAATGCTTTTGGTTTTGAACCGTTTTATTAATATAAATCAATTATTTAATTTTGTTTTTTCTTCCGAGTGCTCCGCAGGCAGGCACGAAGGGATTTATAGTCCATGTAAATAGCCGTAATATCCTCTAGAAGTAAGAGGAATAAAATGTGAAATCTCGGCAGGTGTTTGCAGCAGATAATGGATAATGCCATGCAGGATTCCCTTATTTTTAAGAATCATTTACAATTTACATCTGAATCTATTATGCATGTAAAACATAACTACCCTAACAGTTATAATGAAAATATTCATAATGGTTTATAGAGAAGATATTTCCATAAACCTTGTGCATTGAATGTCCATTTTTTAATCTGAATGATATTTATGACATTATTTTGGGTACTATTATGGAAATGTTCACGGTGAATGTGTCATAAGGGAATCAGACTACAGACAGATCCCCTTTCCTATCCCCTCCTCTATAAAAAACAGATTTAAAACATGTATGCCACTACTGCACCATCTGGAGTGAACAGTGTGTACACGTTCATAATCTACCCTGGAGATTATAAATACATTTGCGTTATATTATTATTATTTAATTTTTAAATTTTTTATGATTTAAATGTAGGATATGCTCCAAGATCCAACCTTTGCCCTACCTTATTGGAACTTCGCCATCGGCGGTAGCACCTGCGACATCTGCACAGATGACCTGCTGGGAGCCAGGAGTAGCTTTGACTTAAACTCCCTCAGCTCCAACTCCGTGTTTTCCCAGTGGAGAGTGATCTGTGCGAACGTGGAAGATTACGACACGCTCGGGACCATTTGCAACAGTAAGCAAAACAATTTTTCATGCGTTTATTCCCCATTTTTCTCCCTATTTTTAGTTGCCAACTATCCCCACCCTCGTATGAGAGGTTGCTGCCATAGGCTTGAGACCGGTAGTGGGGCCTGTACCGCCTCCTCTGAGCCAGAACCCGCCACGGTCACCGTAACACACAGAACTACTTATATATGCAGCAAACTCATATGGGGTTCCCTCCCCCCTCCCTGGGGCGGACAGCCAATTGCTGCCCCCTAGTGGCACTCCCAGCCAGAGCCGAACTGGCATGACCTAGGTGGAATCGAACCCCGGTCGCAGTGGGCAGCGTCGAACGTTCATACCGCTACACCACCCGGGAGGCCCCTGCTCTGTCAGTCTTTTAAACTGAGGTGTTTTTCTGAAGAAAAACAGCTTTGGCGGTTTGCCTCAAAATTATCTTTCAATGTGCACATCTGATGGTTGAAATAATTGGCTAAAATGAGCAATTAACTCTTTACAAAGAGTTTGCCTTTACAAGATTGACACATCCAACCAGGTACTTATTTTCTTTCAATCTTTTTATTTATGTTTGGTTTATATCTAAACATACATTCCATTCCATTCCATTCATACAACTAGTAGGAGTGACTCCAAGGGCAGTGGGGAGGTGAGATGCCCCTCCCCCCCACACACACACACAGAGTATAAATTAGTACATTCCTCAGACAATATTGAGTTCAAAAATAACATCTTACAAAAGTTTAGGACATTATCCAATCACATTTATCCAGTCTTGTTCAATCCATGTTCACAGTAATTTATAGATTTACAAGCAACCCTCCTTTGTATTATTATGGCTAAAGAGAAAAACTGCATATTCCTAACATCAATAACATCAATATAAGGCAGGCACTAGAATCTGATGGGATGAATACACACACAATACACACACACACACACACAGAGAGACACACATTCACACCCAAGTTATGTAATATTACAATTCTCAGACAATACCCTATTCAGGCATACTATGTGACAGTAGTATACAAAGTTATACAGCCTACATGGAATGTGACCAAAAACAGGTCAGTTTTTGACCACTGAATTCTTCTTTTCCATATTTTTTATATTTATCATTATTATATTTCCTTTTTTGCAAGGGATGTTTTTGTAAAATTGACAAGACATTAATTTGGCAGTACAGTATATCAATTATACTGTATATTCAGATGATCTTGTCTACACTGATGTATTGAAGAAGACAATTATCATGTCTTGAAATTTGGATAAATCGCTTGATCATTGTTACTGATTTAAAGCTGTTGTGTTGCTCATGGAACTATATCACAGGCACACGCAATATTTCATTAGCTGAATTACAAAAAAATAAGTGTTCATATTAAGTCAAATATAGTTTTTTTCATAGCAGGTTTTTTCCTGCAGGATTTCTGTTTTTAATTTGAGTGCTATGAACCAGTGCCAACCACAGGTGTTTGCGATTTCACAGTGTGCTTGGAATGTGCTTATTAAAAAACTGAAAAATATTTTTAAAAACTTTCTGACAACTTGCACTGGAAAAAAATTGACTTGAAACTGTCCTCTCTTTTATGTACATTTTCTTTGAACTGAATGCTTCAGATTTATTTTTTCATTCAATAACATTATGTCATTCTCTTTGAAGACATCATATGCCTGTTTAGGACTACAAGATAGCAGAGATTTGGAGGATTTTATAACAGAGTAGTTATGACTATAGTGAGACTGATTTAGTTTGTGCTCACTTTTTGCAGTTACAAGACACAGAGACATGTGTAGAGATACAGCAGCAAATATAAAGATGCTAAGAACTTCCTCATCCGAGGCTCTGAACCCTGACATGAACCCTATGCTCCAGGCACCCTCCTGCTGAGAACGATTTGGCACTAATTCAAACCTTGAAATGTGACCCTCCCTCACAAGTTCTTCCTTTATCCTGTAACTGCTGTTTTGTACTAATTATTGGTGCCCTCTAATGGACAAAACAGGACGGTGTAAATAACATCAGCCAGAGACAAAGCAGGGGAAATGACTGAAACATGTTTTTGTTTGAGATTACATTACATTTACATTTTATGCAGTTAGCAGACACTCTTATCCAGAGCGACTTGCAATGAATGCATTTAAAATGCGAAGAATAATCACAACTAGAGCTCAGAGATCAGCACAGCAACAATTTTTCCTAATAAATAGTTGAGCATAGAGATGACTGTTGTGAATGCCACCTCATTCTTGCTGTATACCACACACTCTATATCAGGGCACTTTTGTAGTATTTTAAGCCTTATTTCCCTCTGTACTCTAAAAAGGTCAAATGTGTGAAATTTTGGTTGCTAGTTTTAGTTTATGGTCATTTGTTTTCTCAAATCCGTATCAACTGCAGAATTGGTTGCTTTACCCCCAACCTTTACCATTGTGGGGCATGACCTCATCTATGCATTTCATCCTGTAGACACGGAGAGCACTCCTATCCAAAGGAACCCGGCCGGGAATGTGGCCCGGCCTATGGTCCAGCGCTTGCCTGAGCCACAGGATGTTGTCGACTGCCTGGAGCTGAACGCCTTTGACACCCCCCCTTTCTATTCCACATCCTCTGAGAGCTTCCGCAACACTATCGAGGGTGAGGCCCCCCGCATTGGGCACAGGCACTACCATCTGTATCTCTTTCACACACTGCAATAAGACTCTCAGCCTGTCATCCTGAAATGCTCTTCAATGGCATCTGTAGCCACGGTTCAATTAGCACAAATTCATGTCCCACCTAATTTATGTAGATTCCCAATTTTGTATAACTTGCCTAATGGAAACAAGCATTTTGCACAGAAAATACAAGCTAGACTAACCCGTTTTGCTGGAATGTTTTTCACACAAGGAAGCAAAATGTGGAAACACAATTGTTTAATTCATTCACCTTCATTGTAAATTGTTTTATTTAACATTCAATAATAACATGCTTCTGTATGCATTTGCCTTTATCCACAGTGGTTTCCTCAGTGAAATGTGTCTCAATTGTTTTTATTTGTCTATGAGTTATTCAGAGTGACTTACATACTGTAGATTATAATTTTTACTTTAAACCTTGCTCAGAGATTTAAAAAGCTGTGACATACCCTATCATTCCAACCTGAAAGCTTCTGGTTTCAAGTCCAGTCCCCAAATCACTGTGCTTTTATGCTGCCCTTATGCTACACAATCATCATTTCTTGCATCTGTTGCAAGGCAGTAGTATTTGATTTAACACATGGTCTTTGTTTTATGTCCAGGCTACAGCGCGCCACAAGGAAACTACGACCCCGTGATCCGCAGTCTGCACAATCTGGCCCACCTGTTCCTGAATGGAACTGGAGGCCAGACTCACCTGTCACCCAACGACCCAATCTTTGTCCTTCTGCACACTTTTACTGATGCCATTTTCGACGAGTGGCTTAGGAGGCACAGCCCTGGTAATCTAATGAACTTCAATATGGCCAAATCCTCATTATTCATTTATTTATTGGATGATTACATATACTTAACCTGATTACTTTTAAAGTTCACCAAGAATATTTGTCTAAATAGAATATCACTGATTCATCCTTCTTTTCTTTTTACTGACATGTCAAATGGTACATTCATGAAGGAGCTAGAGAAATGTCTAAAGCTCTCTTGAACATTTCATGACTATTATATAAGGAATCCAAGGGAAGTGTTTGGATGGACATACCCACGGCTCGCCATTTAGATTCCCCTTTATTGATTAGTTTCTATAAGAACTCTAACCCATTTCAAACAGCAAACCAAACCCCTAATGACACACACTGATACTGTGCATTATTAGTAATATGAATAGTATGGACCTTCAGAGTATTTGTCCTTATCTTCTGTCACAGAAAGGGAGGGAGAACAGCATCTTCAGTAACTTTGAACAAGGCTCTCATGCATAAACACTGCAATTTTTTACTTCCAGATGCTGCTGTGTATCCCGTGGAGAATGCCCCCATTGGTCACAACAGAGATTTCAACATGGTTCCTTTCTGGCCACCTGTGACCAATGCTGAAATGTTTGTGACCGCTCCTGAAAACCTGGGCTACTCATATGAGGTTGAATGGCCAAGTGAGTATTCCAAATGCTATTAATCAATGATATTATAAAATCATATTTATTTTGGTTAAATAAGTATAGGGTAATAACTGTAGCATTGTAATATTCATCAGATAGGTTTTTATTGTATGTTTTATGCCATCTGCAGCTCGTCCATTAACGATGACTGAGGTAATCACCATCTCTGTTGTGGGTGCTGTTGTGGCTATAGCCATAATTTGCTTCGTAACCACATGTGCTGTTCGTGTACGGTCGTATCGGTCGTATGAAGGCCGGCAACCTCTGCTTGGAGAACAGTATCAACGGTATTCGGATGATCACGACCTACGGCAGGATAAAACCCAGTCTGTTGTCTGAGAAAGCAGAGTGTTACAAAACACAATCTTTTCCATCCTTTTTCCATTTGAAATAAAGTTACAATTGGTTTTACATCTTTAAATGTTGTGTAAGTGTGTTCTGTGACATAAAAATGGTCTCCTATAATTCAAGACTAACTGTATAATTAGTCATGGAATAGTCATTAGTAATAATAATAATCATAATCATAATAATTTATAGCAGCAATAGTAAATGTTAAATGTGATTTTTTTCATTATGTGGAATGTTTTGTAAATGCTCATGGTATACTGAACAAAAAAGTCTATAAAATAAAGAATACAGGTGATGAGCTATATTGTATGCTCAAAAAATGGGAAATTTATATTATTTTAAAGTAATACAATTGCTCAGAGAAAAATATTATGTTTAAGTAATATTTTTTCCTCAAACTGTATGTCTATAAAATAAAGTCAGGTGATGAGCAATTATTCAAAAAATGGGAAAATTATATTATTTTAAAGTAATACACCGCTTATAATTATTTTCAATAAGATCCAACAAAAACCCAACAAAAAATCAACATTAACATGATCATTTCTTCTCAATCTTATGGAACTGGATTGTGGCCTCCCATGCTTCATGTACCTCTGGGGTATATTAATGAGTTAACACACATCTAAGATCTATGTGTCATCCAACAATATGGGGAAAGGAAAACAACTCAGATGAAACAAGACAAAGGGTTGCTGATCTTCACAAGTCAGAATATGGTTACAAACAAATAAAAGACTAAAGATACCACTTTATGACCACAATGTGTAATGGTTCCTGCTTGTCACCAGAGGTCACCATTGGACTGTTTTTATTTCTGATTGTTTAACTGTTTGATTGTCTTGAGTCTCCTGAGTATTTCCACCTGTGTCTTGTTTTTCCCCTTGATTGATTGTTTTATTGTCTTGAGTTGTACCTCCTGTGTCTCATTTAGCTCCTTACTTAAGTTTCCTGTTTTGTTTAGTCTGGGCTCTGGCATGAATGTTTGTTTCCTTGCCTTTGTATTTTGACCCAGACATTTAGAGTTTATACCTTGCTCGGGTAGATTTGGGTTAGTGTATTAGTTGGTTTTCATTCAGTGTTTTACATAGTTCTACAGTTTGCCTTTGTTCAGTGTTAAATTAAACAATCAATTTATTTTGGATTCCTGCCTCCTGCCTCATCTCTGCACTTGGATCCTATCACTCAGCCATTGTTTCACAATGGCCATCTCAGTCTCCAGGTTTGATCCCAATCAAAAAATGTTGAATTGCAGAGGGCAGTCCACAAGCACAGACTTAAGGATCTGAAGGATCTTGAAATATTCTGTATGGAGGAATGGTCAAATATCCCCTCCTACATGTTCACCAATCTCATAGAACACTAGAAGATGATTCAGTAAACTAATAATATTTTTGCATTAAAAAATTCTATTATTCAATTACATTTGAGGCCAGCTGCACAAATGAATGTTTTCAAATTAAAAATACAATGTCTATACACAATGTCTATTGTTTTTGCAGTTGTTCTGAAGCTTTATCTAGTTTAAGGGAGAATGAATCAACCAAAAATATTGTCTTCCAGCTTAGAAAAAGGGGTACTTCCTCAACAGACACTGTTTCTCACCTTTGGCTATGTAGATCTCAACAGGGCATACTGGACCATACAGTTGCCCATGCATAGTGAATCCTGGTATGAATTCAGTGGCATGTGCACCTGCTGGACAGGAAAGATAGGCCTGTGATGCAAAGCAGTGGAGAAAAACTAATCCAGATGGGAAAAATCTTCTTGGTTCCATGCATAGTGATACAATATTTGTTGTTAATATCAAACCCAAAATGAAATGTCCTACAACAAATATAAAGTCACAGCACAAGTTTGGGTATTCTTGATATTTGGTCAGCTCTAATACACATAAGCATAAACAGCTTGTGATACACAGGTAGTGAACCAAAAAATGGAAACATCTGGGTAAATGGGGGACAAGTACATGCAAAGCAGAGGCTCCAACACAAGTGTGGCCCATCGTTGAATTGAGCAAATAACATCCCACCATGCATGGGTCATGTATTAAATTGCTGGACAGGCCAGTTTGCCTTTTTGTTTTGCTAGCATGGATGCAAGAGGAGACTTCAGTGACTTTGAAAGAGGGGTGATTGTTGAGGCATGTTTGGCAGGAGTTTCAGACAGCTGAGCTTGCTGATGTTTCATGAGCAACGGTGTCTAAGGCAACGTACCTCTAAGGGAACAACATCATCAGCAAGGCAAAACATTGAGAAGAAACACCTACTCCAGAATTGTGATGTCCGCACATTAATATGATATGATGTGCAAGGTGGAAATCAGAACCCTGAGATAAAACCACTCTGAATGACAGAGAAGAGGAAAAACAATAACAGTTGACTGCACATTTCAACCTGGGGTAAGAGTCCACAGGCCATTTTTTCCTAATAAAGAAATGAGTTCCTATCGAAGGCTTAGTTCCAATCTTAAAAAAGACCTACTGGCTAAATCGTGACTTTACATTGATGCATTTCAGGGAACATTTTTCAGTTCACTACCTGGGGTAGCCATTTAATTCCCAATACCCTACTAAGAAAAATTTTTTGTTCACTTAACATGGGAATAAACAATGTATTGCAATTATTTTACATGTAAATATGAATACATATTATATTTCAGACAGCTGCGTACAGCTGGCTGTCTAGTAAGCTTCAGCTGTATGATGGAAAGGTTTGGCAGATTCCTCCTTTTGTAAAATATTATCTTTGGTGTATTTTAAGATATGAAGCATACATAAGTAGTATGCAAAACATTTTTACAGTTGCAGTCCCATCATGAGGCCAAATGATCAAATCCTGAGGTAGTCAAATAAAGCAATTGTCTTAGATGGCTACTCATGGCCTTTGACAGCTTTGTAATAATGATTGCTTTGAGCATTTTGACATACTACATACATTTCTGATTTTTATGTCATGACAGTAATGTCCAAGCACGTTTTAAGTAACCCCACCTATTTTGGTATGATTATGACGCACACTCTAGCAGAAACGCTTTAAATTAGAAACATCTTAGCAACAATGAGAAGACAAGCATGTTTCGGCCTAAGCAGTCCTCAGCAGGGGCGTGCACAGACATTTTGAGGGGCAGTGGCTCAAGCCAAGAAAAAGGGCTCTCCTGTTGTCATGGCCCTATCACCTGACATTTTAGTTTTATAATGGCAACGGTGATTTAATTAGGTTTAATAACAGTAATCATAACAATAACAGCAGCAGCAACAACAACACAATATTACATTACATTACAGGCATTTAGCAGACACTCTTATCCAGAGTGACTTAAACAGTTTCACATTTTTTTACATGCAATCCATTTATACAGCTGGATATTTACTGAAGCAATCCAGGTTAAGTGCCTTGCTCAAGGGTACAACAGCAGTGCCCCACCTGGGATTGAACCTGCAACCTTTAGATTACAAGCCCAGTTCCTTAACCATTATGCTAACACTACCACCGAGAGAGACATTTGATGAATGGTCAGCCATTCCGTTTAATTCATGAATTTAAAGTAATTGAATCAATGGTTAATGTTTAGGAGATGCCATAATAATAATAATAATAATAATAATAATAATAATAATAATAATAATAATTATTTGGTCCAGAGGGGCATTTCAGTCAAGGAGGGCAAAGGGGCAGCGGCTCGAGCCACTGTAGCCACCCCCTCTGCACGTCATTGGTCCTCAGTGTATCAAACCTTGCTGAATAAAATAAAGGTCAAAAACGTCAATTCAACTTACGTTATAATTGGCAATTACTTTTGGAATTTTACATTATGTCAATTGAATAATTATACAATCAACAATGTCCACAAAATAGCCGATGTACTGCAAAAAGCCTACAACATATGTAGGCTAATTAACTAACTACATTTACATTTACATTTACATTTACATTTACATTTACATTTACATTATAGGCATTTAGCAGACACTCTTATCCAAAGCGACTTACAGAGTTGACATTTCTTTACATACAATCCATTTATACAGCTAGATTTTTACTGAAGCAATTCATATATATATATAAATAAATAACCAAGCATTAGAGTATAAATTATCAAGAGCATCTACAAAAAACAGGATCATTCTAAATCTGCATTCATACCTGAAGACCTTGTATCTAAAATAAATGGCCAATAAGCCTCTCTCCTTAGGATATGTTTATTTAAGTCTAAGTCTTCTGCACATTTGCTATGCCAATGCTTCGCAGCGTTTTAACTGCATGTATTATGTTCTAATAACGGACGTAATGAAATATCCTTTCTAAAAATGTATTTTCCTGTTATTCAACGAGCGTTGGGACACTGAGGATGGCATAGGCCCAAACATGTATTCTCATTGTCAAAAAAAAAATGCTAGAAAGATATAGTGTTACTAAGATGTTTCTCATTTAAACATTTTCTACTAGAACGCGGTCTCCCGTTTTACTTTTTGTCATTGTTTTGAGATGTCGATGCACCGATTTGTTTCAAATTGTTGAGCGCAAGGATTAGTAATTATCTTTTTGTTTGGTTAATATTACACAAAAGGCTACGTCTGTTACTGTACATTATCTTGATGATTTTTCATGCTTTACATTGTCCACCAGGGGGCGTGCAGCCAAATTTTAATACTGTATTATAATTCCTCAACTCTGAGACAAATTGGGAAATTTTGTTTTTTATATAACAAACGGCATCTCCTAAACATTAACCATTGATTCAATTATTTCAATAAATTCATTAATTAAACGGAATGGCTGACCATTCATCAAGTGTCTCTCGGTTTGTATTTTGGTCTATAAACGCCAAATTGTAATGACATGCATGAAATCATGTCTATGGGTGAGAGCTCAGATACCTTTGGAGATGAAGTAATCTTCATAGTGGAGATTAAGCCTGCCACAGTTGTCATACACAATGCAATCATGATTTGCGAACTTTTTTTTCATATCTATTTTTAAAACGGCCCTGCTGTGCAATCTTAAAAGAATGAACAATCTCACACAACACTCACTTCAAGATATGAGGATCTTCTTAATGAAGGATTAGTCGAAGTATTGGATTATTCATGAACTGTAGTTGTCACAGTTACACGAATGCACCGTAGAACATTTTATATTAACATTCTCTAAATACAAATCTTACTTAACCCTAAAATTAACGCTTTTTGTTAGATTACGGTAAATGGGCGTGGCTAATACTGCCCACCTGTCGGAGGGTGTAAAGTTTCAACAGATGAGGAAGCTCGGTGCAGCAGCGCGAATTGTGTGCTGTTAACCTCTGTTCCCCATGGACTGGATACTACAACAACTGATGAGACATAAATGGATACAATTCACATGCTCGCATCCAGGGGATTCGGCAGCCTTTAAATTCTAGTATCTTCCTTTTAATTAATGACTATTATCTATTTAAGGATTTTAGTTTAATAGTTAAATGAACATGGATGCATCTTCAAACGCGTGAATGAGCATGAAATAAGCAATAACCGTGTATTTTTAGATGTTACCAGCATGTTAACCAGATGTTACTAACATTATTTGAAGTAAACCATTGCCGTGGCCCGTTTATTTGCCGGGGTAGTTGATGACTTTTGGTGACAGCGCAAAGTTGTGTTCGGTTTATCACGTGTTGCTTACACATAGGCTATATTTTGCTAAGCCTTCAGCTGTCTGTACAATGGAGGATAACGTCAGTATGGATTTTAAGGACATCGAGACAAAGTTGGGACGGAAAATTCCTGAAAGTCTTATCCGATCAATCACGGAGGGGCGGCTACAAGACACAATAGATGAAAAGCCGGTGACGCCGCCTGTCCCTTTTAACCAGGAATCCACAAACGCTTCAGTGCGCTTGCAGAGGAAGATGACGTTTCTTAAACAAGAAATGGTGAGATGTTGAGGGGGGCTATGAGAGGTAAACCTCGATATGCGTTGGTTATTCTGTAGGCTTCAGCCTTGTACCTCTTACGTTTACGTGGTAGGAAGCGAGAAGACTATCTACATTCACAATGTACTTTGCACATCAGCACTTTAGTGTTGACGTATGTCTGTCTGCTTGTCCTCAGTACAAGTATTTTTGTGCTGGTGGACTTATCTTTGAGTTAGTAGGCTATTTTGAAAAATAAAACGTGTTTTAGCTTTTGCTGTCTGTTCAGGATAAATTCTTACATTTGAAGAAATAATTCAACTTGTTTGGCTAAACGAATAAGCCAATATTCATAAATTAATGCGATCAGCTTTCTAGGCTCCGATCCAACTGTCTTCTCTTGTTAGTGAAAATGTGCATTGACCCACGATTTCATTCAAACTATAGGCTAGATTATGTAACGGGATAGGTCTACTCTCATAATTTCTGTTGTCAGTCTGGGGTCTTTCCAAATACTTGGGTCGCGTGGAGCACAGTGAGTTTTACAGTATATTTAGACGCCAATTGTTCGTGCTTTCCCAACTTTTTACCTTTTTGCAGTTTACTGCAAGATGCATTTACAGTTTCCTTCAAAAATAAGGTTCTATATAGACTAGCCTACGTTTAATAACAGTATTAAAACGCACGCAGCCACTGTCTCCATAGTTGTAGGCTAAAATAAATATGATTTCATTGTTTGAATGTATTTTTTTCTAGGTAAAATGGCTACATGCAACCTTTGTGATATAAATGGGACCAAGACCCATTCGGTGAATTCGGTTATATCTATCGTTTGATATGACAGCTGTGATGCCTTTCACACGTTGTTGTTAGAACGTGAAAAGTAATACAACTAATGCCTTTGGCACAAAGGTTGAAGTATTGCACACAAAACGCCAATGGTAGCATCTGCTCGCGAAGTACTTTCTGAAGCTCCAGAGCAGTCAGTAGCCTATATGTAATAGATAATGGAACAATAACTAAGTCAACAAACTTGAGTCTATTTGTGGTTTTTAATCAGTCTGTACCTTCTTGATACTGGATTCAATAAACGTAACGTGTTGGTTTTATATTCTTCACAAAAACTGTTTGGAGAGTTCAGTGAACACCAAAATGTAAAAAAGGGAAACATGTATTAAAAACCTTTTTGCATTGTAAACAAAGCAAAACTTGCATGTATTTGTCTGGCAAAGTTAAGGTCAGATGTTGGTTGAATCCTGGCAATAGTATCAACAAGCTCAACTTTTCTCCTTTTTAAATAAGGAAACAGTACTGGAGCTGCAGATCCATGATAGCTTAAACAAAATATGAGAATTGGAGAACAATAAAATCAATATTATGTGGTGTAGTGAGTATAAGGAACTAAGGTTGCAACCAGAAGCTTTCAAGTTGTATTTCCAGGATAACTACTGTCATACTGTAGGGGCGGCAGTGTAGTATAATGGTTGCACCCTTGAGCAAGGTACTTAACTTGAATTGCTTCAATAAATATCCAGCTGTAATGGATTGTATGTAAAGAAATGTAAACTGTACGTCGCTCTGGATAAGAGTGTTTGCTAAATGCCCGTGATGTGATGTAATGTACTGTACCCCTGAGTTGGGTTCTTAACCTGGATAGCTCCAGAAAATACTCTGTTGTATAAATGGATGATATTAAAATATACTGCAACCCTTGCTATCACATGACAAAATAGATGTAGACTGCAGAATATAAAAATTATAAGTAATGACAGTTTGGGAGTTTGTCTAGCAAATAATGTATGACAAGTTGCTAAATCAAAAGGGGTGATTGCAGTGCTTCTTTTTAACGTTTTCGGACCATTTTCAAATCTTTTCTCCTGGCTTGTCTTAGCTACTCCGCTTAAAGGAGATTGAATATGTGGTAAGTTGTTGTAGTGATAAGGCCTAACCATTAATAGAGGCTATTATCATTAAGCAAACACTGACCACATTGTGAGCTGAACTGGCGCACTGTGAGTGACTCCAAGTATGGCTCTGTGTCACCAAGCCAAATTTACAGAATGTTCTTTGGAGCTTGTCTCCCATTATCAGACCATTTGTAGTGCTTCTGAAAACAGTACAAGAGTCCTGTCATTGGTCTAACTGTTGGCTGTTGCAACCAAGAGAATATTTTTATTCTAATACGTTTTGGGTATGCATGCTGTTCTGTTTAAAACCCATCTGAAATACACTACGTGTTGTGCAAAAATGTCCACCTGTTCTCTTGGCCTACAGGATTCCTCCTTGTGTGAATAAGAAATTAACAATGCCAAATATATCCTCAATAGAGTTTGTGGTTCTGTGTGGCTCAGTTGGTAGAGCACAGTGTTAGCAACACTTAGGTTGTGGGTTCAATCCCCACTGGGGCCACATATACTGATATAAAATGTATGCATTCACTACTGTAAGTTGCTTTGGATAAAAGCGTCTGCTAAATGGCATATTAAAAAAAAGTTTGCCCAGAACAATGCTAATTTAAATGGGTTTTTCAATTGTTAAGACTACCCGATTTGGTCATAAAAGTTTAAAGTAGCATCTCCATACTTTGCAAAATGCAAATAATAGTCGTTGTTACTGATTCATAGAGGTAGTGTCCAATCAACATTTTCATTGCTTTGTGTGATACATTAACATGCATTTACAAAACAATGTTGAAATCTTGTATGTTGTTGCATTACAATGGTGAGGGAGTGGATGTTTATGAGTAGGATATTTTTTACAAGATGCTGGTTGCCAACTGCTTCTCTGGTACAATGGATTGTGACAATAGTCTTGAAGTAGCATCACAGAAAGCAAAAATTCTCAAGCTAAAATGAATAACCCCAATAATGTTTCAGTTTATTTGAGATGCATACAAAACTTGCATTTGTGCAGGCTTATCTTTTCATAATGGTAATTAATCCTAATTTGTCCCACAAACACATCATTAATTTGACTGGCAATGTAAAGTCATTACATGCTTTAGATTGAAAGTACTACTCAAAATACAAGGTTGAATACAAGGTTGAATTGCAGTGCACTTCGGATATAATTTCATGGAGATCTCGAAGCATGTCATTTTTGGCACAGCGTTAGTAACTGCCCAGACAACAGATGTTATTGAAACATAACTCCCACAGATGTGAATAACCACTTCAAGTCACGGCCACACTGCTCACTCATGAGGTCAAAAGGAGGCCAGCCTTGTCTTTGATGTGAACTCTTTCCATGAGGTTAAACCATTCAAGCTTGCACCAGTGTTAATTATTTTCCTCATAAAAACACCGGTACTTTAGATATTCCTGTCAGTCACTGCTCTTGCGCGCACATTGCTTGTTAACAGTTCAAAACTTAATGAAATGTAATCATTCGAGCATGCATTGAAACTCTTTATGTCCTATGCAATGTGCCTGCTATACAGGTTAGACCGTAGGGCTAAATTAATGTTCTGTACACACTGAATCTGTCTGTAGTTTGAATTCCACTCAACACTATTGCCAGTTCAATGCTTATATTGGATGTGAGTGTGAACTGACATGGCTCCTAACAGTGCAATTGAGGTTTCATCAGTTAGCATCAAAAAGTTCTGTGTACTTATAATGACTATTAACACAAACTACATAGATTTTTTGAAATTATGTATTTCTGTGTGTGTGTAAGTTTGTGTGTAACACTGCTTAGCAAAAACACGTCTGCTAGCTCTGTGTTTATTTATCGTTTGTAAGCTGACTGAATATCAGCATCAAGGCGTTTACTCTTTATCACTCCTATGGCCATCGGCTCTGGATATGGATTTTACATTAGCTAGCTGATGATGTAATTCAGGACAGCTAGCCGCCTAGCTGTTTAGCCAGTTAGCTAGCATTTGTTTACCTCCTGCAACATTAAAGTTGTGATGCAAAACTGGGAAACCTCCACAGTTCAAAATAAGAGAGAAACATTTTTCTGTCATGAATGGGGTTACAATACATATTCAGTGATCTTAACTTTATCATGGCACAGAGAGTGCAATATAAATAGTGTAGTTTAATTTGGCTGAAGAATTTGTGTAGAATGCCATCGTTTTAATATTCTGTTGTGTTTTGTCGGACCTCAGGCCCACCTCCGCGCAATCGACATCAAGCTGATGCAGCAGCTGCTGTCCATTAATGACGGGATCGAGTCCATCAAGTGGGTGATGGAGGAAAAGGGTGGCTTGGCGTGCAGCCGGGAGAGCAGCCTGGCAGGCAGCCTGTACAGCCTCTCTGAGAGCCAGGGCACCTCCCTCAGGGGCAGCTGCGATAGCCTGCGGGATGGCAGCGACGGGCTGGATGGCATATCCATCGGCAGCTACCTGGACACCCTGGCAGATGACCTCCCATGCCACGCCTCTCCCACAGACTTGGACAGATTTTCAGACCAACCCGCTATCCAGAACATCCCAGACAAGACTCCCCTCTGCAAAGACAAGAAAGGGGACTCAGATGAATACTACTGCTTTGGATAACAGGAGTCAAATCTTTGACAGTCGGGTTGTCCAATTCCAGCATGTCTGAGTGTCGCCCCATCCTGCTGCTGCTTGTTTGTTGGGAAATAAGGTCACAGCCTTGGTTCTTACAGAGGTTGTAAGTTCTGAACACAGTAGTGAAGGCTATTTATATGGTAAAAACAAAGTGCTTTTATTCACCACCACCATCATCACCTACGGTAGATGCAGAATAATTGATACAATATCTTATTAGGGAAGTATATGTGGTCATGGGCATTTTGGGAGTTACCCCATGGGCTGAACATTACAATGGACTTATAACATAAGGCATGCTCAAAGCATTTCATGTGTTTTACTCCAAAGTTCCTGTATGTCAGTACATTCCCCATGCAAGGCATTGTTACAGCCAATTACTTAGGAGTCTCTCAGAACTAAGTAATCTAGTAATAAGGGATTATGTGATTATTTTGGCATTAACAACCTGCTGCTGTGAGATGTGTTTTGAGACTGCCTCTTGGGTGTTTTGGCTCTAGGTATGGCTGGTCTCGAAGTACATCCAGAAGTGTAAAGCATTTCCAAACAGTGCAGTTTACAACACACTATATGCCAAATCATACAGGAGGCTTACATTAAAAATAATAATAATATTAAATGTCCTTTACCATTGAAAATACTGTTGAAACCTGCCTGGACTTGGATAACAATATGCGGTCACTTCACTTAGCTTTATCAGAGTGAAATATGATTAATTGCTCATACCAAGTTCTTTTCAAAAAGACATTGTAAATATTAAGAAAACTTGAATAATTTATTGTCTTTTCCATCAGTACTGAAAAAAACTGATATGTTGTATTGTAGTGGTTTTTCCAGTAAGACTCCGACCAATTTTTCGTTTTACTTTTAGTTGTGATCCTAGTAAATACCCATTGGCTGAAAAAAGTGGTTTTGGTGCACAGTTTTGGTATTCACATAGTTCAAATTGGTAAATATATATTCTTGTTTTTCAATGGAACATTTCACAGGTTTGAGTGTGTTTACATTGTGTTGTCCAACTTACCACCTTTGTAGTTGGTTTTCCGTAATTGGTTTTCATTGTCAAGATTAAACCCTCTGTAAAGCAAATTGAAAGTTTTGATTCAACAACGCATTGTGGGGTGATATTCTTAATCATTTGTTTGTTCTTATTTTCACAACTGTTCCCTTTAGTTTGACATTTCAAGTTTCACAAAATGCACATGGGGCTGAGTTCAACAGTGCTTACTTATATCAGTAACTCATCAAATTATTTGATGCATGAAGAGATTGTGATCATAATTCAGACATGAATACATCTTGGATTAGCTGGCGCCTTCACTAAAATATGAGTGCAATCGTCCCGATCACGCTGACATTAGCACCACCATTTGTCAAAGCCTTTAATACTACCTCAAAAATGAACAATAGCCACCTCAGAAGTGCTGTGTGAATGTCATTAGTGGCGAATTGCTGGTATTCTCATGATGTGTACCAAATGCTGGTTGGTTTAACAACACATAACTCCAGTAAGGTGCTACTTCCCAATCAAACAAGACCATACCTGTGCAGGGAAGACCACATTGTTTCTCAGATCTCCTCTTGGAAATGATTTTCTTTACATCAAAAGGAAATTGTATCATTTTTGTATTATACAAATTTGTAGTATTTTACTTTCCTGTTTTAGAAATTAGTAAGAAGTAAGTGCTGTATACATATTTTCCTTGTTGTAGAAGGAACACTTGAAATGTACGAAAAAAGTGATTGTATGGGGTCTTTAATTAATCTTATGTTAGCTAGCAAAAGTTTGTTTCATTCCATTTAAATTGCTGTTTAAGGACACTGTAGAACAATGGTTCACATTAGAATAACAATCATTAGCTGGCAGATGCTTTAAAACATGTACAAAAATTTAACAAAAAAATGTTTTAAAACAAATGGAGGCTACATGGCACCCATTAATAGGATGCATGATAGCCTGCTAATTTATATACCTACAAAACAGATTCACGATGCTAACCTGTAAGTATTATGGCTTTTAAAACTTAGTAAATGAGACAGATTTGCACTTGGCCCATGGTACAAATATTAACGGGACAATTCCTTAGCTTTTAGGCTACCCATAGAGGCTATTATTAAGGAAAGACAAACCACTTGAACCCAAATGATTATTACAACCAAAGCTGCACTTGACAGCATTTAAAAAAAAAAAAACAGCAATTCCTTGTAAAAAATGTCAAGTTAATTCAGTTCAATGTATCACAATTCACAAAATTAAGTTCAAGTGGGAGTCACGCCATTCACATGAAATTATTATTGTTGTCAACTAAAGTTCCCATGGAAGTCATTGGACCAGTTGCAGGTCTCACTACTCAGTGACTGTTCTAGTGAGTAAAGCCCACATAGATTAATTAGACACTCCTAATAGAAGTGAATGAGAACTAGAACAACCAAAAAGGGAAAAAAATCATAAGCAGAATATCTAGGAGATATTATAGACATTATTTGTGTTAATTACATTTGGTATGGAGAAGACAGATGTAAAAAATAACTAAGCAAATATGGAGTGATATGTATTGAGATTTTTTTTTAAATTAATGCAAAAAAAAATTGGAATCATGAAATGAAGTTCAAACATTTAAAAAGCATAATTGAAATTGTTCATTTGCTGTTTTGGCAGCGATGTGCACGTGTCTTTGATGTCACTATAAATTCCTCTCCTTGGATTTACAGGTTTCTCTTCCTCTCTCTCTCAGTCCTTTTTTTCCACTTAACTGGCACCATTTTACATGGTGGTGGGGTTAGAGGAGGGAGGTGTGTTTATGCACACAGATTAAACAGCAATTGAACAGTTTTCACTAGTTTTTTATGACAGTTTTCACCTTTTACCACCAGCTGCTGGACTCACACCAGTCATTTGAATACAGTAGAGCGATGATTCTATCGAAAGTAGAGGCATTTGCAATATTTACATTTATAAGAGAGTTATTGCAGCATCCACAGGTGTCTGATATGGTTATCTCATTAGCTAGTTCATATATTCAAGTTGAATTTACTTATTTCGCTGGTTAAGTAATGTATATTGTGCATATCTTCAATGACATTGTGGTCCCTAATGCAACCATGTAGCTGTTTTAGTATAGCCAGCTAGATAGCAGTGCACCACCTGGAGAGTGGAGCTTTTATCAGGCCTGAAAATTCAAGCCTGATCCTGCCCGTGTCAGAGCATATGAAGTCTAAGCCTGGCCCAAACCCGATAAGCAAGTGCATTGTTTGGGCCCAAACCCATCAAAAGCCTGACTTCTCGCAAACCAATCCAACCAAATCCTTAATTCTCACAAATGATTGCATTGTCATATAGTGAAATGGCTGTGGGCAGGGCTGTGTGTTTGTGTGTGTGTGTGTGTGTGTGTGACTGTGGTCCTATGTGTGTGGAAAGCGTGAACATTGGATCAGAGACAACAATCAAGCGGATTACGACATTTTATTTAATAAATTAAAACTAACATTTTTAGCCTAGATAAAACATAATGCCTATTACAGTTTGTCAAAAAGAATAGGCTACCAAAGAAGGAAAGATGGACAGTGGCTGGGCTGTGTGTGTGTGTGTGTGTGTGTGTGTGTGTGTGTGTGTGTGTGTGTGTGTGTGTGTGTGTGTGTGTGTGTGAAGCAGCAGCAGCCGAGCAAATGAATAATGGCAGACAATACAAGAGTATTACCACAACTAATATTACAATAGTGTTGCATTCAGTTGATTTGAAAGCTTAAGCCTACCCAAAACATAACGCATGGGCAAACATGTATGAAAAATGATAGGCTGAGGAGACAGGAGAGAGGGGGGGAGATTTAATAAGTGCATGGAAGAAATGCATGGTCCCATCAATAATTTTACATGAATTGCCATAATGCTATTATGACATTCAGTACACTAGTTGCTAAGTTCACAAGAGTGTTAGCTATGATTTAGAGGTGTTTCATGTCGCTTGAATGTTAAGTTAGCCCAACACATTTCTGTTCAAGGAAAAGCAGTTATGGCTAATAGCTTACCTATTGAGATATATTTTAAAGGGGACTGAAGTTGGCTTCTTATCACAGCTAAGTTACTTATTTGTGCAATGATTTCTGATTCACAAATGGTTTTTCATTTTAAGTTTAAAATATCATATCATGTTGCTACACTAATTTACACTGAATATTTTAAGTGAAGAAGTGTAAGCTTCCAAAACAAGGTGTTTCTACTGTGGCTGACACAATTTGATACCAAAAACCATGGGGTTAGGCAAGAAAGTTTAGACAAGCAGAGATTATATCCTTTGTTATTAAAGTGGCATAGAATTAAGTGACATGAAACCCTTTCACCCTTAGAACACAGCCTCTTTAAAAAAAAGTAAAAAATATATAGAGCATTCAACAGCCTTTAACACAAAAAAATGTCTCTTCAATGCCTGTTTAATCTCTATGCATATACACGCCCACACCGTCAAAAGCCAAATGGAAAAAAATTACTTTGAGACAGGGAGAGAAACCTGTAAATACAAGGAGAGGAATCACTTCCTACATCAAAGAAACGTGACCAAAGACATCTGCCCATTGCTTGCATACAGCAAATGAAAGATTTCAAATGTACTTTTAAATGTTGGAACTTAATTTTTGGTTTACTATTTCTCATTTGCATCTATTTTATTTATGATCTCAATTCACATCGCTCCACTTTTGCTTACAGTTATTATTTTTGCCTTTAGGAGTTTATGTGCTTTGTGTTTCATAATTTGGCACTAATTTGACTATAAGAGAGAGAGAGAGAGAGAGAGAGACACTCAACAAACTGAGGCTGTTGACAAGGCATTTGTGGCACATCGATTATGTGACTTTCACATAAGTCCCCCTGAAACTAAACAGGGAAAACAAAAGACCATTGAAACATAAAATGTTCATTTTAAAGTCCCTTACACTACCACTGGAACACTAAATATGCAAATGTTAATGTCTCTTTGACTGCCAGTGAAACATTACACAACTTTAATGACTGTTCAAAGTGGAACAAGCTATTTTATTACCATCTACCCGACCCTTGTGAAGTGCTTGGAGTGAGCTGTTTTCCCTCAGATTTAAAATATAGCATACATCACTGTGTCATTTTCATTTAAGGGATTTACAGACCGGTGAATGAGCTTCGTCAAAAACATTTGATTCCAGGATGATGTCTTCAGTGCACATTTATTTAATTCCAGCACATTTACACTAACACAAACTTAAAATTCAGTGACTCAATTTAATAACTAATGAAAACCAAATACATAATCTTCATTAATTATTTATATCTGTTCTTCATAATTTTATTCAGCTTAACAGAAGACTTCTGGGGAAATGTGCATTTCATCCAACCATATGTACAATTGCAATATATAAATTATAAAAGAAACAAGCAGGGAACAAAAAAACACTGCCACAAAGGTTCAGTATGTGTTCTGTTGTAAACTTTTAAACTTTTTTTTCAGGTAAGAACAAGTATTTGCAGGTTGTCCAGCAGCAGCCCTTGAGGCAGGTTTTAATCACCATCAATGTTCTCTGTTCTGGAAGCATTGGAGACAGTTTACCAGGTAAGCACATAAACATCACAGATGACTGACATTAAGAGCTCCAAGCTAACAAGGTCAGAAAGGGCAGCCAAATCGCAGCATGTTGCCACAGATCATAAAGGGTGAACAGTGACTTTCTCACTCAACACTGTCCTGAGTTTTTCCCCCGTGGCAAATTATTTCACTTGTGATTTTTTGAAAACAACTCCAGTGAGGTACTGTAACAAATTAGACACATTGTTTGGTCTTTGCCCCAGGCTGAAACTAAGCCCCGAAATGGTGTAAACACTGAGAAGGAGCAGATAGAGGGTGATGTGGATTGTGTATGCATTGGTGTTGGTTCTAGGATCGTTAATGTCTCCGGAGAGGAACATTTAAGACAGAATGGCTAAATAGACAAGCCTAACATAGTGTTTACTTTTGTTCCACAAGTTTATGAGAAACAGCATACAGTTATAAAATGTATCCATTTTATGTGACATAATGAAATGCTAATTTAAGACATTCAACTCGTGATGGGAGAGGGTAGGAATCGAATGAAAAATCCATCACCGAAATGTGTTTTCACACATTATTTTTACCTGTACAGAATTTTTTATTTGATCTAAAGAAACACAGCCTGATGCAATGAATAAATAAATGTAATCCCAAAACATTAGCCTCAAAATATTCTTGAATCCTTGTTCCTCAAGTTACACTGGAAAAAGCAACTTTTTATTTCCATTTGGAAAGAATTGTTTTACTAAATGTCTGCAGCCACTTTAGGTACCTCTCTTTTTCTGCACTACCCACGGCCTTGAATATGATCCTTTTCCACTGCTCTGTGACACTGAATATTTTATTCCATTCATAAATTAAACAGCACTTCACGTGTGGCTGGAACATACAGTGGCTCGTGGAAGTGCCTGGAGAAATTCTTAAGAAGTATACTCTTTAGAGGATATTTATTTTTATTGGATGCAATAATAGCACTGGAGAGATTTTCCCACTTTAGGCAAATAAACCCTTTTCACCTCCACCAGGGTCTGAAGTCAGAACACCTTGAGATCTGCTGGGACATCTCATGACACACTGGTTTCCCTGCCCTCTGGGGTCCCCTCTGCTGGGAGGGTGGTTCCCATTGGTTTGCTGCAGCCATGCAGATTCAAAGTCCTGAGCCGTGTGGATTATGTGCTGTGATGCTGGAGCCAGGAGGCCTCAGCTGTCAGGAGTGCAGGGTTTGATCTTCTTTTCTGGTCCCAGGATGTTTCTCAGGCTATATTAGGAATCAAAGGCTTGCCATGTACACGCTTCAGATCTTTGCACCGGTATTTTGACTGCTAGCTGATGTGCATGGGAGTACAATGGCGAACGGAAAGAGAGAGAGGGAGATGGATCAATCAGTGCTGCTGGAAGTGAATTTTGAGTGCTCACTAGTATTGAGCAATTAATACAGAAAGAAAATGGGTTGAGAGTGGAGTAGAGGCCTTCATGGACCACTTTATTTTCTAGATATGACCAAATGCTCAGTCAACCTTTTTGATGTTTAAAAAAGAAAACCAAGCTAAATGATGGATCTGGGAAAATTATATATTTTTAGTAAATCATAGTGGAAGCGTTATGCATAATGAATCCATTATGCTGGAACAAGACAAATTTTGTTACTAAAAAGAATACATCAGCCTGATTTTTGGTGGATGGCTTTCCAAGGTTTCATTCAACAGTGTACACGGCTTACATTTGAAAACAATTATTTTTATTTTTTTTTTTTTTAACCAAATCATTATTATTATTATTAAATAGAATGTGCATCTGCATGAATCACAGTGACCTTGTGCCACAGTTGTCCTAACAGAATAAATAGAAGCATTCTGTCAATGCCTCTTCCACTTTTAGGAATAAAGTGGAAAGACATAAAGTTGTTGTAGACTTCAGAACAGTACTTTCAGAGTTGCAGATATGATCTTGCTTTCATAACTATTCCTTATTTTTTCCCTTTTTCTCCCAATTCGGAATTCCCAACTGTATTCTTAAGCTGCAACCCCTGCTATTAATTCAGGAGGGTGTGCGCAAGCAAGCACTTTCCTCAGAAAATCGCAATGTCAGCCGTCGCTTCCTTTTACACCGCAGTTCAGAAGTTAAGCTTGCACAGACATCAGTGTCAGAGGAAGACACTTCATGCGCAGGTTTATACCAGCAAACTGTAGCCACCCAGTTGACCAGCAGGGTCGCGACAACTCGGCCGACTGAATCTCTCCCTCCCTGGGTGATTCTACCATCAATTCTGTGTTTTCCCTGCAGTGCTGCTAGCCCTGGATTCAATACCAGACCGTAGGGCTCATCCACACACTAGGACAGTGCCTTGACAGGATAGGCAGCCCCTTCATAGCTATTCTGATGCCTACACTTTGTGAAAAGGTTTTTAATTGGCATGACTGCCTCTTCCCATTGGATTCAGCTCAACTAAGAGCATTTCATTCAACACAGCATTCACTCAGCAAATGAAGTGCTATTTCATAAACAGGATCACAATCAGGCCTGGGAAGAACAATGTATTTTTTACAATGTGTAAAACAATCCTATCAAATGTTTGATTCAAAACATAGGACTGTTATCCATAAATATTTGAATTACTTACCATTTTTTCTGAATGTAACTGAAATGTATTATTTCAAACAGCTTAGATAGATTACACTCAAAGGCATTCTGGAGGGCACCCACCTCACATGCAAGGCTTCACTAGCTTTAGGCTGGGCTCATAATGATAAATCCTGCTTTAAGATTACTCTGTGGCACTAAACAGAACGCAGCAGAAATGTGGTCACGTTCGGTCCATCGTGACCGTCTCCCAACAAAACATTTGAATGAAGAGTTCTGTCCTGAACACAAAAGATAAGGGGACTTGCAGCAATGGTCTCTTCACATGATAAAGCACGTGGCATCCCCTAGCTGATTGTAAAGCCAATGCCCTGACTTGTGCTTTGAACCTGTTGCTTTATGGCCTCTTTCGCCATACCATGCAAACACTTGACCCACCTTCAAGAGGCTCAGAAAAGGACAGATTAGCCAGCTCCTCAGTGTCTTTTTTGGCATCATGCCCTGCCCAATTTACCCCGGGATACAGTCACTTCCTGTCTCAGTTGACAACTCAGGCTTTCTCTGTCCTCACCTGACGACAAGGCTGGCATTGTGTTCTTTTCTGCCGGATGTGTAAGGGTGTGTCTTGTAAGAATCGACCACCCTTCAGTTTCCTTGTTTATTTATGATTGCATGTTCATGTTCCTTTACAGCTTGGAGCCCCAAACCTTTTTCACCAAAGGGCGATTTAAATACTTGTACTCTTTCATTGGAACCCTCATGGTGATTTGTGGGCTTGCTTTTCACTGAACTGGTGAATGTTAGGCAACAGATTGGAAACAGTATTGAAGATGATGGTGGGGAGTCTGGGGAAAGGTTCACTAACAGCTAACTGTTTTTTTGGGGGGTTGTAACTGTAAACTAGTGAGCTAGCTAGGTAGTGAATGGCTAGCCAGCTAGAGAAGGAGAAATAGTAACTGCATGTTGCTTTTGCTCACAAATTTTTGGGGGTTTTTTTACAATCAAAAGAGCATGGTTCTCACCATACATAGGCAGATGTCCATCACAGATGACCATACAGTATATTTATACATTTTAATGGCATGTGATTCAGTGAACACTGTGTGACCTAGGCCCATAGGCAGAAATCTATCCAGAAATGTTCAGGGAGGGAGAGGGTGGGAGGGACATTAAAAGCCAAATATCCTCCCTATACATGTTATTACATTGTTCAATATTGAAATGACCAACTAATCATCATAAAAAATGATGTCTTGCCTTATAAAACCAGGACTAGCCATCAAATTGTTCTGCAGATGATGTCAAGAACCTCTGCTGGTGTCACCATTATGCCCATCCTGTGCTCTAAGAGCAACGTCACCATGGTGATATGCATTCTGTCATTTATTCTTCTCAGTCTGGAAAAATCTCTACAAGCAGTATACCGGGAAGAGTCAAAATGAAGGAAAAGGTTTTGTGTGATCAATTGCATATATGACATAACACATTACCAGAAGCAAATTATTTGACATGATCACCAAGATAGAGGGGTGGTGGGAAATAATCTAAATGACCACTTGCTCACGTCACACAGATAGACTATATGGATGTGTCAATCTAATCACTGCTAGGATGTTGCAGATTAGGCACAAATCAGTGAACATACTTAGCAATTTCCCTAAAAGGATGCCTGTCATAAATCAGACCTGAAATTTCAGACAAACCATAAAAAATGACTATGAATATTAACAGTAGGAACCCCACTTTTACTCGGTCTACTCAGGGCTACAGGGCAATCAAAAATACACTATCATTTGCATTATTTCAAATAATTCCAGGTGGCATTCATCCATGGCATTGATCGCTCAGCTGGAATACAGGCTATAGAATGAATGATAGAAGGTAGATAGAAGGTTGCCTGGCTATAGTGGGAGCTAATGTGGCAGACACCATTGCCTATAGCAGGGGTCCCCAACCCTGGTCCTGATTCTTTTTTTGTTTTCATTTCAAAGCTCTGCAAAAATATGCTATTGGTGTGGATGACATGTAACCCTGCTTGTACTGGAATGGCCTCCTTTAGTAATACATTCGAAACAAAGTCTCCAAGATTTAGAATTTTGAAACATGGGTTACCGGACACTTCTGGGAGTTGTATGCTATGGCACAACATTTTAGCCTGATCAGAGGAGGGGGTAATGGGGCATTTTTTATTTATCATGGGAATGTGGAATTGCACAAAGAAATTACTTAACTTGAACATAACAGTGATGATCAATGGAATGTGGTTCTTTTCTCTTATGACAGTAACTCAACAAGATCATCTGTAAGTTTTATTTTAAAACATGATTGGAATGGCAGGTATGTCATGGTTGGTGGGACACACCCCATACCTATACAGTGCCACAATTAAAAAATGATTATAGAAGTCTGAAAATGAATATGTAAGGTTGGGTTGGTGGGACACACCCCATACCTATACAGTGCCACAATTAAAAAATGATTATAGAAGTCTGAAAATGAATATGTAAGGTAATTGGTGGATGTCTTGATTCATTTGTTTACATAAGCCTGTCAATTTATGTATTTTTTAATTTTGTATTTGTACTTATTCAGAGTCGGTTTAATGTCAAAACATCCTTGTATACAATATGGATATTCTTCAGTTGGAAAATATGGATATTTACCATATGTTTTGACCTGAAAACATATTACCCTGTAGAGTTTTGCCAAGGCTCTTTGTAAAGCCAGGTGCATGTATGGTGCAATCATCCTATAGCTTAAAACTTCAATTTGCATAGTGTATCATGCCCTGGAAGCACTGCTTATTTCTCTGATGAATTTCTCCTGAATATATCTGAATTGCCCCCTGAGTTCCCCCCGTGTGGTGTCACCCCAAGAAGTCAACAATCTACCAAGTCTGCTGTTGTCAAATTGTCACGTGTCACCATTAACTCGCTCGGTTCTCATTTTCAAAAGTAATGTGGAGCGTAGCTTGCTTTAGTCTATGTTCACATTAATGCAGATACATTGGAAAGCTAATCATTTTTCTCCGTTTGGCCTTCCGTCCGAACTAAGACGGTGTTTTCATCCACCGAAAACCGACCTTTTCGAAGATGCTTTCCAAAGTCGATACATTTGAAAACGCCGGTCTGGCAGGGAGGATGGTGGGTTTCGAAAACGCTGACCTATGATTGTCATGTGATCCCGGCTGTAGCTAAAACCTTCACCAAATGGCAGGGCCTATTTTTGTCCCAGTCCAGCCCTGATTGTCATGGGATCCAGTGCTTTTGTGGAAGTGCTCTCTTCTAATTGTATTGCTTTATTGGAGTTAAACATAGCTTTGTATAATGTACAAGCAGCATTGCTACGTAAGAGACAAAGCGCATTATAGACACATATGCTGTGCAACGGATCTCCGTGAGGACAATGGCGTTACAACCCGTAATGTAATTCATTGCTGCCTCAGATTTCTTGCGCATGCTCATTAAATAAATGTGAGCGTTTTTTGAGTTTCAGTGTGGACAGACAACTTTTCGAAAACGTTGTGAAAACACTAGTGTGGACAGAAAATATTTAAACACGAAAACTGCGTTTTTAAATGTATCCTTAGTTTGGCAGCAGCCAGTGGCGATTTTACCGCGGGTGCAGGAGGTGCATTATTACAATTTTCAAATCAATGTCAAAAAACATTTAAAATAAAATGATTTCTGCTCATTGCACCCCCTGTTTTAAAACCCTAAAATCGCCACTGGCAGCAGCAGTAACTGTCAATTCTCTCTCTAAAACATGTGCTAGCTAGCAGAGCACAGATAACAGCGGATGACCATTTGGCACAAATCGTGCTCACTCAACGACCTCTAGGTTTCAAAAGGGGAGGCAGAGTACATTTCACAAGAATAGGGGGAATTTTATTGGAAAGATTTTAGCCTGGATATTAGTGGCATAGTTTTACCTGAAGATTAATGCCAATGGGTCTGAGTTTTAAATGATTGCTTATAGTCTATAAAGAAAAATAAATGGTTACATTATTACATTCCGTTTTCCATTGCCATAGCTCCATGATAGGTATTAAATATACATTTCACAGAAACATTTGAACCATTATGTTTTATTAAATGCATTTCTGAATTTCTACTGAAGTTATGAGATATGCTGGTAATTCATGTCCATTGGAAAGTTAAATAAAATATGTAAACACTACATAGCAGAAATTCCTGTACAACCCAGTATCAACAGCCTAGAATAAACTGTTAACTGTTCCTGTCAATGGGCTAGGGGAAATGTACTTATTGTATATGAATTGTGTGCGTGCTTTGTGTGTATATGTGTGTGAGAGAACATTTTGGGGTAATTTGAAGAGTTATTTACTTTAAATGAGCTACAAGACACAAGCCAATCTGCACAAAAAGGCAAAATAAAAAAATAGAAACGTGCACTCGTTACGTAACAGAAACCATTAGAAACAAGACACCGGACAAGAAAAAAACACTTTTTAAGTACCCTATCCCATCTGAAATGTAAAGGTAATCCTCCCCCACTGAACATGGTGCTTCACTAAAACGCCATACATGCTTCAAAACATCAAGCTCAACGATAGCCTTATAATATGCAAAAATAACCATGACCCTGGATTTCATCGTTATTTTCAACAACCCAAGTATAATCCTGTTCAGCCCTCTGTTCCACTGTTATTCTTTCTGACGTAATTTGCCATTTTCTCCTTTCCCAAAATAACATTTACCAACTGCCATTTGTATTCCCTTCCCCTAATATAGTAAAACCCCCAAATATAAATAGAGAGAAAGAGAGAATACCAGATATGATTTTGTCTGAATTCAATACCGTTTTTGGAATATTTTGATTATTTTATTGTGTTGATTCATTTCACCAATCTCTGTCACCTTGTCTCTTGACAGTGATGGGGGGAGGCATTGACTGGTATGCAAATCAGCCTAAACTCACATTCCTGGAATGCTCCATAGAGCATTCTGGGCTTCCTGCGCAGGCGAGAACACGGCAGTAACACATCGCAGACTATCATAACTTTATTCAAGACAGATGATGCAGCACTAAGTACAATATATCGCATTGTCTTAAATAATAATGTGATTCCACAATCTTTATCCTTTTTTCTCAGTTTATATAAGCCAGGTCTTAATATTATATACTGAATGTTTTTTGTAATTAACTGTTAGCTCACACAGCCCTATCGCCAGAATAACTAGCTTGTCTCTTGTGTGTTACTAATGTACATCGCTATCAGACTTTGTAAACAGTAAGAGGACATGTTCCCACTATTTTATGTACTCGGCCCCAGCTTTGTGTTACATTAGAGATTCCAGGAAAATATCTTAGATATTTCATCAGGGAACATGTCAGGACAGGATATCATAATAGCACCTATGGGGCACAGCAGCAGAAGCCTATAAAGCCACTTTCTCATTTGTTCAGACTCGATACATATTGGAGGAACACGCACCAATCCTACGGTGAGGCCACTAGCATCTTGCTTTAATACAGTCCCAAAACACAAGGGACTGTTTCATCAATCTTGAGGATGATGTACCTGTGCAAAAATCCAGTGACCCAGAAAGCAACATCAGAATAAGGAAGAAAACAGAGAAATCAGATCATTTGTAAACTTGTGCTTAGCATCAGCTTTGCTTTCAATCCGATTCAAGGCATTACTGGCGAAGAATCAGGTCATTGATCAGGTCATTGCATTTTCAGCAGCATCCGTTGTTACTGTGTTGTGCCACATGCACAGATGCGAACATGACCAGACTCCTTTGCGGGTGAGGCAAGTCCCATCATGCCTTTGGCCACAAGAAGATCACAAGAGACAGCATGTTAAACCCACCCTGGAAGGAGCCACAAGAGGTGTGAATGAGCCATATGCTAATTACTTTTCACACCTATGCCTGTCTTCTCTTTCATAACAGGCTGTTCACAACTTAATTTGCAAGTGTGAGTGGGGTACAAGATACCATGAAGCACCATATTTATAAATTATGAAAATAAGAATCTCCTAGTTACCCCTTGTATTGTGTCTTGATTTGTTTTGTATTGATCTATAGATGTTATGTGATATGAATAAGGTTTCAGTCTGCAGTTTAAACCTGGAGCGGACTAATCGCATCTTTGAAAGGATTGGGTTAATGTTTATGTCAAGGGATTTTTTGGACTATGGTTATTATTTCATAAATATAAATGGAGAATGTTGATCATTGTTGTTAGTGTGCTGAGCACATTTGTGTTTTCCCAGCCTGACCACAACAGGAGGTCAATTGGACCAGGCTGATCATATTGTATCAAAAGAAAAACACACTTCTGGTGAGGCTGGTTTTGAAATGCAAAAATAACAGCTCTCAACTCAATTGGAGGGCATCCACAGCCGATAGTGGAGTTGACACTTGCAGGAGCAGTTTCAAACCAAATATCAGTCTGTTTTTATGTAGTCTTTGTCACACCCCCAGTCTTGTGGTTGCAGTAGCAGCCAGTCATGGTGTTTGTGGACATTTATTTTGACCCTGGATAATTTACCCATTTTTATATGTTGGAAGTTGGAAGTAAAATGAGTTGTAAAACGCATATATTCCAGAAATTCAAAGCTGTAGTGTAAGGAAATGAGCGTAGATAATGTCAGCAAAGAGGAGAATTTGAGCCTCCTGTTGTGAAAACAGTTTTTTCCACAGTTTTGAAAGTCATTATAAGTTTTTGTTACATGACATTTTGGTTTCTGTGGATGTGCAGAATAATAAAATTAATGATGAAAATGTTCTTAAATGTGTTGGTTAAATTAGAGAACCTTCAAAACCTGACCATCAAATACCCTCCTAAATAAGCATTTGTTTGCATACATTTTGTTCTTCCTGTTCTCCTCCTGCCAGACCTGTCTCTGAATGACACCTTCACATGCAACCATGAAGAAATACACAAGGAAATGTAACCTATGCTGGATCTGTTCTTTTTAATTTATTATCATTTGATCAGTGTGGTTTCCACTGCATGGAGGCTGACGTAAAAAATATCTCATACTGTCACAGGCTGTAATACATATAAGCTTTTGCTGAAATATGTGTACTAAGTCAAATTAAGCACCCTTTTACATGTGTGCCCTTTTTTTTTTTTTTTTTACAAACTTTGATACAGCACATATGTGCAGTATACTTTTGTCAATGGATGCCTACATTTGGATGGAGGGGCATAGAAAGTATTTAAACACATTCATGAGCTTACATGTCAGTGGATTTATTACATTGTGAATACAGTGTAAACACATATACGTATTAAATCCATTGATGCACACAGATGTGAACTGCAGTATGCGCACACACACACACACACACACACACACACACACACACACACACACACACACACACACACACACACAGAAACAGAAAATGGATAAATCAGCTTGATAGTCCTGGAGAGCATCAGCTGTTGTTGGACTCCCACACACAACCACTCCCTTTCCATGGAAGATGCACTGCATGAGCGCTCTGGTCACATCTCATTTGATTGGAATTCACTGGTATCATTTTGACTATACTGAGGGTATATGGGGTGTTCTTTGATCTCATAAACAGCTACTACAAAACAACCACAATAAATTATGTTGCAGCCAGAGCGTGGAATGTCTAAAGTACTCCATACGTGGAGAAGGAAGGAAATACAGTACCTATACAGAATGTTAGTTTAAATTGATATTCCATTAATGTAATAAAGGATTGATAAGCTACTCCAAATATCTAAATCATATTTGAAATATAAGAACAGAAAACTACAGAGGCTAGTTTAACTTGCTCAACCAGTAAAAACACTTGCCTGCAGTGCAGGTTGCCAACAGTGGCCATGGTTCGATTCCTGGCTCCGCCAGCCTGGCTCTGGCCGGGGATCACGCTCGGGTGTGGTGATTGACAGTCCACCCCAGGGGGAGGGAAGCCGGCATTAGCTTGTCATATGCACAGAAAGCTTCCCTGTGGGTGTGTACTGCAATCACAGATGATGGCTAGGCGAGTGTCCATCTCGAAGGAGAAGGTTTGTTGCCATCGTCTCTGCTGGTCCAACAGTAGTGGCTGGTCCCGTAGTTGTAGGCGGCAGGCTTGTGGGTGAAATTGAATCAATAGTATTTACAATTGGGAGACGAATATGGAAAAAAACTGCCACTAGCTTGGGAAAGTGACTAGAGGCTGGTCCCGTAGTTGTACGCGGCAAGCTCGTAAGGGGAAATTGAATCAATAGAGGGTACAATTGGCCACCAAACTGGGAAATAAATATGGGAAAAACCAGCCACTAGTCACATGTGCAGGTATTCCTTTCCCTGAAGACGCACTCTTCATAAATTATGCATGGAGAGAGGAATGAGTATGCACGACTGTCAATTGCCTGGGGGTCAGGTTATGCAAATGAGAAAGTACAGAACATAAATTCACAGTCCATCAGGAAGCCACGCACCAACTTCTCTTCATCAGGTCAGATTAAATCATTAGCCTTTTAAATCAAATAAAAGCAAAACATCTTCATTTGAACAAAACATGAATAGAATAGTAGCTGTGAGAGCCCAAGACCGTCCAGGCATTTGGTAACAACACACACAGTGAAATATATTAAAGGGTTGAGCCCATCTTCTGTCGGCATGGTTCCCTGTCAACGTAAGGTCGTCAGAACAATTTTATTGTATGCTATGATCTTACTATACATGAAGGTAGAAACATTCCAATGAAATGGATCACGTTTACAATGGGAGTGAATTTGGTGGTCTACATTGTTCAAGACGTGCATCTATTTTGCTCTCAATACAAAAACCTACATGGAATGTGAGATGGAAAATATGTACATGGGGACATAACAAAAAACGTTGACACAGGATAAATCATATGTAAAGTGTGCTTTTTTTACAGCTTTGTTCATTTTGAGTTTTTTGTATAGTTTTTTTCCCTTTAAGACAAAGACAAAAAACATCTCCCTGCATTCCAACATGACACATTATGTGAGTTTCGGTGCTAAGTAATAAGTAATCTTTTGAACCAGGATAATAACAAGGCTCTCTCCAAAATGTGAATGAGAGGCTCAAGGAGATGATTCCCGATACATTACAGAGGGCAGAGTTGACGTAGTGCAACAACATCATTCAGTTAAATGGAGGTGATGTGGGTAAATTAAACTAGGCAGCGGTAAGGGGTTCCACATTTTGGTTTGGCAGAGCCTTCAACTGTTATTCAAACATAATTGTGACGACCATTTCTATTTCTGATCACAAGGAAGATCAAAGCTGAGATCTTTACTATATGAACTGCAAACAATCATCTGTGATAACATTTATAATTATTGCTACATGTAATTGAGAAAAGCGCAGACGGTGCAAGAATTACGTGCCAATTGGTTGACAGAAAATAGTCTCAAGGGATCAGTGAGAAGCAGTAGAAAGGATCTATCTACGCGTCACATTTTAAAGTTTAACATTAAGGGGCCCTCCCTCTTAATGACTTTAAAATGGGTCTCATGTCACTGCCCTGAAATTCAGGCCTCCAAAATCATTTCGCTGGATGAAGATACAATAGCACACATTTCAAGGAAGCATATTTGGTGGCTTTGTTAGAGAACCATGTTTAAACCAGCATTTCGATGTTTAAACCAGCATTAGAAAACAATGGCCTAGAATGCAGTGACTGGAACTAAAGTGTGATAAAAACTTTTTCTGTGGTTCTTTTCCACAAATCAATAGGACAAATGGGGTTATTTTTGTACCATCCCACTGCTGTTTTGAATCAATGGCACCATCCATTAACAAGCCCGGTTGAGCAAAACCTGTCAATAATCATTATGCACTGTTGGCTTCTATTGCTGTAGAGGGAATGGACAGTGTGCTAACATGTGGTACAGATTGCTATTTCTCAGGACAAATGTTTTGACATTGGATTGTATCCACTATGAGTCATAGTACACTACTGGTCAAAGGTTTTAGAACACCCCCATTTTCCAGTTTTTACTGAAATTTAAGCAGTTCAATTTAACCGGTACAAAGGTAAGCGGTAAACTGCCAGAGGTAAAAATAAAAAAGTTTAGGCTACCAAAAACTGAAAAATAATGTAAATTTTAGGGCAGTGAGTAGTTTCCTACACCATCAAAACTTGAAAACTGGAGGAAATTCTGACAGGAAGAGGTCTGGCAGACCCAAAGCCACAACAAAATCAGAAGACAAGTTTCTGAGAGTCAACAGCTTGCGTGATAGGCGGCTCACAGGACAACAGCTTCAAGCACAGCTTAACACTGGTCGAAGTAAGGAAGTCTCAGTTTCAACTGTGAAGAGAAGACTTTGAGCTGCAGGTTTGACAGGTTGAGTGGCAGTAAGAAAGCCATTGCTAAGATCGCAAAATAAGAAAAAGAGGCTTGTCTGGGCCACGAAGCACCGCCAGTGGACTACTGAAGACTGGAAGAAGGTCTTATGGACCAATTAATCTGAAATCATTACATTTTGAAAGGTTTTTGTAGGCCGTCGAGTAGGCGAAAGGATGGTTCCTCAGTGTGTGACACCAACTGTCAAACATGGAGGAGGAAGCATGATGGTCTGGGGCTCTTTTGCTGGATCCAGAGTCGGCGACTTGCACAGAGTGACTGTTAACCCACGTTAACCCATTACTTGTTCCCTGAAAAGGGCCTTTTTATAACTCTGAAATGTACATAATTTTTCAGTTATGGTAACCTAGACTTTTTTTTTTTTCTCGGGCAGTTTACCGCTTACCTTTGTACCATTTCAGGTTATTCCCTGGACTTGAACTGCTTAAATTTCAGTAAAAACTGGAAAATGGGGGTGTTCTAAAACTTAGTTAGTTAAAGGGCATTTTCAGTTAATATAGACAATTGTATGAATTTATAGCTGTCATTAATCCAGGACCTACAATCCACTTTGAAGTGGTAGTCACGTAATACACAAGTTCATTTTGAACATTTTGAGACTTTTGCATAGTCACATAGGCAGTCTACCAATTCCATTGTGCTTTGTGAGAAACTCCTGATCCATCTAACTAAAAGCAGGATAACACAGATTCCATTAAGATCAAGGCTAGGTTGTTGCATTCATCCCAGGTAAAAACCCAGGCGTGTTCCCTCATTCATTGTGAATGGTGAAGTCGTCATTTCTGGATAATTCCACCACGGCAATAAAGCTGCTTTCTTCTGGCTCACCTAACATGGCTTCCGTATCAATGGCAGATTTTTTTGCTGAGGGAAGAAATAATAATAATAAAATAAAATAAAGTCACATTGCATTACAGAAAAGTATGTTCTCCACATTGCCTGCTTTATGATTTCTATCTGCATTACAATTTCTACTGGCAATACAATTTCCCTGCTTAGTTTTATTTCTGTTGGACTGCTTGGGAGATTTATATTCTATTAGGGTTTAAATCACATGCTTATTGATGAAAATGTTCCAAAAATTACTGGCTTTACATCAAGGGTCCCTATACTTTCCAAGCTCATGGCCAACTTAACGAATCAATACATGTTAAATAGCCAAATATCTATTAAAATAGATACATAATAGCTCAACGATGAGTTTTTATATTTATCAAAATAATAGCATGTCTAAGATACAGGAGACTATGCATCCCATTTTGCCAAGAATCCATGAAGAATCATTGGCCATCCTTGGGCCAATTGAAGATGCTAGTGACACGAGGGGGACTTAGCATATCAGGAACGGGAGGTTTCATTCAAAGTTTCACACTTAGCAAACAGGAGCAGAACAAACAACACAGCTCTTGTTAAGGCCATCACCAGAGGCTTATTCAACAGGCAGAACATTCTGTTATGCTTCTATTGAACAGGAAGTTCACTCTTCACAGCAGTTTGCTATGTTTTGCCACACACCTCAGAAGGTGATTCTTGGACATGTTGTGGGGGCTTTTTTTCTTCTGTTAAGAAAATTGTTCATTTGGTTCTTCTCAAGCCAAATTTGTGTGAAGGCCTGTTGGGACTGTGTGGGTTGATGGTAATATGTCTGTCCTGAATAATATTAAAATGCACCCTGTCAAGTTTCCATAATTCTGGTGACTTAATTAGGGCATTACTTTCTGCTAAAGTGCTACAGACCCTGGTGTGCCTTTAGAGAAAGTCATTTCTGATATCACTCACAGCTCTCTACATCACACTTGTCTTTAAATAAAATAGTGAAATTGAGAATAATGTTAGTTACTCGCTAGCCTTAAAGAAATAAAGCAAGAAAGTAGGAGAGAAACACAGCTGCCTTATCAATGCTTTGCTGCCCAGTGATGTAATTAATGTCAAACATGAAACAGAGCAGAGACATTCCATAATTAATAGAATGTTTGTATTTTTAGACACTTACCTTATCCTTTGAGGCACTACCCCATTAAGCAGGGAAGCATTGCGCTGTGAAGGGTAGGGAATCCATATATTCTAGCACTGCACATTCTTTATTTGTGATCTCATTCAATACTCTATGCCCCACTTTACCTGTTATTTGCTACCAGTGCATCCTATATGCATTTTGTGTACCTTTGACTGTTCTACTTTTATTAAACTTTGAAGAAAGAAAACGTAATGTTTGGCAGTATCCAAAATCATTGGAATTCACCAGACACCGGTAACCTTTAAAAAAAATATTGAATACGTATTATTGCACTCATGGCAAACGTAATAAACTGAGCTTCCAGATGACACATACAGCTCAAGGCCTAGTTCTCAATGCTGTGATGGCTGATGCGCCCAACAGTCTGGAATTTAATCCTAACCATGCCAGTGCCAACTGTGACTGGAAAATTGTCAAAATAAATGTAAAACAAAAATTTGCAATAGCATTGTCCACGGTGCGAGGGGTTTTGATCTGCAGGGTATCCCCAACTTATCACATGCTAGGGCATAGTTAATCAGTTTTTCAGTCAGGACAATAACTGCCCAGCTGGTGGATTGAGTGAAAATAAGTAGCAGGTGGTTGCACATAGGCATGTATGCTAGTGCTTGAAGTTGGACATTACAGCAACTGGACAGACCTACACCTATGACTGGGCATTCAGTATTGGGAAACAAGACATATGAGGATAAAAAGTCATTCATATGCATGTCATATAGGCTACTCATTCATATATTTTTACCAATATGTATGTATGTATTTATTTGTTTATTTATTTATGTTTATTTATTTATCTGTGTATCGGCTGGATATACAATTTGAGCCTCACATCAGCCTATTATAACGTTACAGTACAGTATATTTTGGCACTTTGCTCAAACCAAGTTATCAACCGTAGGCTACTTACTGCTTGTCGAACTCGCATGCATCAGCTTTCCTGTGCTTATCACTCAAACGACACTAAAAGTTTCAAAATGTATGAGATCCACACCACACAAATTTACTGCAACTACAGCAAACGTCACGGAACAGAATTACACGCTTGGCAGGGTTTAATCATCCCTTTCTCAACATTTACATTTGACTGTACCTGTCGCAGTGAATTCACCATATTTGTTATCGGTAATCTCTTATCCGTCATCTTCTAACCGGAGCGCGTGAGAGGTTGGGTGTTTGTCAAGCGATGACAAACAGAAGAGGCGTCTGTCTTCTCGCTGACTCATTCTCGCCCTCCTTTATTGGAACGTCAGAGAAAATAACGCTTTTAGGTTTTTCCTTGGGATACACGCTACTTCCGTATTGGGATTTAAGAGTCTTGCGTACTGGTAAAACAACGATTGTAGATTATATTAACCTATACAATCGATCGCATTGTCTTGCAATGTCTTAAAAGAAAACCAGCAACCAGTGTTATTGGTACTATTGCTGCATATTGTCAACACCATAAAGGTAGGCCATTATAGTTGTATTTATTTATTGAAATATTTTTAATTTCCTTAAAAATAATTTTAACGATTTAATTTTATCATTCATGCATCTCATTCATGCCAGATTCTTTTTGACTTGATTGAAATGGATGCTATCCACATGTAAATTTTTCGTGTTCAACAGTGATAAGCACAACCAATTATGTACTTTTACATATCAGGGATGGCAGGTGTGTGAAAACTAAACGAAAGAGGCATTACCCCACTTTATCCTCACACACTATGAGGTGACAGACTACAGCACTGCTTCTCTGCATATTTGAGGTTTCTAAACTGAGAATGACAGGAGCACAACATTTAGCCTGGTTGTAATGACATCATAGGTGACAGGTTCATGATGTCCTGGACAATGACTCATGCTTTGATACAAAACAAGAAAAGAGTCTGAAACATGTTGAGGCAGATCACTTTTAAAAGTCAGACTATCAGGAATATCTATTTCTCTTTAAGTGCTTTTACATAGCAGCAGACTATGAGGCTGTTTAAATATAAAAGCTTTCTCAAGTTTAAACAAAGACAGCAGCACTGGAATATTTATTTAATGCTTTTGAATGTTCTCTTTTGTCTAATGTCTAAGTCATTGTGCATGAGATCATCAACTAAATGTCTTGATCCTGATGTATTTGACAACTATGTGCAAATCCCTTCTGTTATTCATCAGAATTATATATATTTTTTAAACAAAACAAAGAAAAAAACAGGGCTACTGCCCTTATTTACAAGGAGCTGGAGACATTTCATGGCAGTTCTGAGATGCTTCCTCTGTTTTCACAACACAGAACAAGCAGTAGCTACAATTAGAGGGCAACATACAATCAAAGGTGTGCTTGTTGTGTAACAGAGAAGTTTGTCCTTAATGTCAACACAATGACACATCTGTTAAGATCAACAGGCAAAAATATGGGTCATTTAAAATATGGGAAAATCTGTATTTTACATGCACTATTTTTTCCAGGTGGTTCCCTTTTCATTGTGTGGCCTTAGGTAATGTAATACATAGGTTATACATAGGCATCCCTGGCAAAATGCTAAAATCTTGAGTCAGTTAATGCATCTCAGGTTCAGATAAGGTGATGTAGATTTACTCCAGTTTAACAGTCCTGACACAAAAGGCAAAATGCCACAGCACCACACTGAATTAATTATGAAGCATTGTTTTCAACCATCTACCTTTTTCTCTGGTATGGCAAAGAGCAAGGCATGTTTGATTGTAATGATCCATCCTTATCTTTCCATACATTTTGTTTTCTGCATGTTTTTTTGCAGTAGGTATTCCCCCTGCGTTCCCGTGAAATACAATGATTAATTTAGTATTTGGATGATCATGTAATCCGGTGTGAATTACAAGGCTACCACAACAAAGGACATGCACTGCATATCACAGGAGCCAAACAAACACCAAGAATATGTATAGACGAGTAACAGTAATTATGCAGCAAGCTAAAAGATTATACCGTATAGGCCATCAGCAAAGCTGCAAAGCTGGCCGTTGTTTTGCGCATATAAACAATTTTAAAGGAAAAATAACCAGTCAGGAACAGACAATTTGTGACAAATCCCAGTTCCAGTCATTCACCCTGACTTGGACCACACCCTGATCCTTCTCCACCTGCCACCTACCTTTAACTGATACTAATCAATGGCTGATGACACACAGGTGAAGGTATACTAAATGTGACACATAACCACACATAACACAGACCAATTACAAATCAGTGCTCAATTGATAGGCACAATTGATCATTAGAAATGGAGATATGTTAAAAACATTTATGTCCAACATATTTAACACATTTGGCCTACATTCTAACATTACATTCAATCAAAAGCTTAAGATATTCTTCATCTTAGGTTAACCTACACAGCAATTTCTAAACATTTAAAACAAAACTTTTCACTTATGGAAATGAGCTTGTCTACATTTCCGCAAGGTCTAAATTGAAAGGTGGCCGAGCTGCTGTTGGTGCTGTATGTATCACGTTCCTCATTGTCCGGAGTACATTGTGTCTTTGTAATACTATCTGAGGTATCATTGGATGCATCGCTGTTAATAGAAAGCGTATGATTACATTGCAGGAGCTCACACAGGGTGGTTTTCATGGCATAGAGAGCAGACACGGAAAAGGCATTGGCAGATGTACACATGCACACACACACAGATGCTCACACACACACACACATACAGACATGCAAGTATGAACTCCAAGAGAGAGCTTAATGCAAGTCACATTGCTTTGAATATGTAAAAAAGGAGATCGCTGTATAGCACATCAACAATAATTTATATTTAAATTGGACTCGTAAATAAATACAAGTGTTTGCTTTTTTTCTTAAGCAATTTTAGCATTGATCAAAATAAACTAGCCAAACTGTGTTTGCATAGAAACATTTGCATTTATTTGTAAGTCAAATTTAAGGACAAATGCTGATTGAATCCAGCCCACACTGTTGTTGGGTCAGTTTGAGTTTTGACATTCCGATGACCTTTCCCTTCCCTCTCCGTCATCTAAGAAAGTATGGACCTCAATGCATTTTGATTGCATCTCTCCCGAAACGAACAAAGTCATGCTTGTACGCAGCGGCTTTGATGTCATTCAAAACATGTTGGCTGTGACCTCCCTATAACGTAAACACAAGCAAACAGGAACACGATATGCCTTGATGTCATCGCTGACTGGGCTTATCTCTATCTGTGATGACGTAGGGGGACTGCCACAGGACGCCCATAGCTGTACAGGTAAGACAATCACGGTCTTTCATCTTGTCATAATTTGTGAGAACAGAAATAAAGAATGAGGAAAACTATTGGTGGGGTGGTTGGGGACATTCTTTGCTTTGTACCTGTAGACAGTGGTGTAGTGGTGAATGAAGAGGTGAATATACTCTCCTGGGGGGAGGGGAAGGATATATATAGATATGTATATATACACATATACACATAACTGCAAAAAAAAGGAAAGGGAAATAAAGGAAACCATTCTCCCATGAGAAATTCCATCATCTATTGTTTTGTTTATTTGTCTCAGGTGCCGCTTCAGAATCTCCAATTGGATTCAGAAGTGTTCAATTGGGTTGAGATCTGGTGACTGAGATGGCCATGGCATATGGTTTACATAATTTCAATGCTCATTGAACTATTCAGTGACCACTCATGCCCTGGGGATAGGGGCATTGACATTCTGGAAGAGACCACTCCGTATTATACATACAATACAATACACTTTGTATTAACTATTGTTTACCTTGCTCTCTAAGGGGTTGAGTGGACCTAAACCATGCAATGAAAATGCACCCCACACCAGAAACCTTCATTTACTTAAATATTTTCTTTATTTTATGCACCACTACAGCTAGAAAAAACAAGCAAATTAACTAAGAAACATTTGGACTGAGTAGTAATGAGTAATAATAGCTAAAGTGCAATGAGGTTTCAGTATTTTTTTTTTTCTTTACATGCAACGTTAATTTAGTATTCAGTATCCTTGCAACTGAAATGGGTTTGAAATCCAGCAACTAACCTCCGGCCTTCATGGTGCACCAATGAAAACAATGGCGTGTATTTTTGACCCAGCCTTAAGGTTTTTGAATTAATCGCAATCGTTAATGCATTGACTTTGACAGTCCTAATATAAATACATTTCTAGCAAGATGATTTTGAGTCACTATGAAAAGGCAGCACAGCAAGTTGATAAGGGGTTTTAGAAGGTGAAGTTACAAACTAAAATTGTTTTAATTTTTTTGGACAAGCAGCACTGAATTGTGTTAACTAAGAGGAAAGTAAGGAGAAATAAAATCTGAAATTCCTGCAGGAGCGAGTGACTAAGGCAAGGAAAATAACACCAGTCTGATTTGGATTGTAAAATCAACTTTGTGAGTTTTGCGATGTTGCACATTTCCTGGGTCTTGTTGAACCACAACTTGGACAGTGTTGTTTTGAGTTTTAAAGTGATTTATGAAACGTGAAGTGCTAACAGTGACTTTATGGATGCACTATGGCATGTTCTTTGGTCTGTGGTATTTATGCTATGCTTTCTGCTCAAGTTGTATATGTATCCCGTCCAGCGATTTTCACATTTTTAAAATAACATTGGAGTGCGTTTGCCTTCAATTTTATCTTTGAAAGGATATTGGTTACTTGTTTTACCTTTAAATGATGGTGCTCTGGGTTCATAGCTTACCAAAGGCTCCATAATTTATTGCACTGTTTAAAAAAAGTGGCTTTTTTCCCAGTGGTGATTGAAAGTCAGACTTCAATAATGAAGTCCTCCATGCTGCTGTGGAATGTTGTATGACTTGCAATTTAATCCCCAAATTCATTGCAGTTGTCTGCCACATTCATCTGCCATGATGTAGTGTTCCTCCAAAGTGAAATACCCCCTCTACTCCAGTTTCCACCTTAAAACAAGGTTAGAGAGCAGGCCTTGTGTATGTGTGTGTATTATTAATATATTTCTACAAATATATAAGGTACATCAAATAAATAGAATAAATATATTACCTTTGTATGAATGCTTAGCTATTACTTTCTGAACAGGACACATGAAGCATGAATCCTAGCAATACCCACTGCTTTGATTACTCTTTTAGAAAGAGATATTAGAGTACATAATATGTGTTGTGACACAGCACATCTCAGGTTTGACATGGAGAAATATTCAATACATTATTGAATATTCATTCAAAAGTCATTTGACAGTATTACTGTGTGCTCTCCTTATTTATATACAGACATATAAACAAACACAGGTGTGTTACCCTATCTTTGTATTGTCACACGGATTAAAAAAACCAGCAGAAAACAGAATAACCTGAAGGACAGGTTTTGTTTTTCTTTTTTTAACCACCAGTCAATGGATGACAGGCACTTTTTTCATGGAAAAACCTTCTTAATGTCAATACACCTTTCTGCATATATTACAATGTGAGTTTGAAGTATATGCAAATATGGCATGAGAGCACTTGTGATGGCAACAATATTGCTCTTATGTTTTTGTTCGGGTCACTCAAAATAGATTTGCATTATGCCCCGTGCTGCCACTGAACATGCAGGGGCAAGCTGTAAATCAAAGAAGTAGATATTCAATGGGTGCCACGGTACACTCTGATATTGCTCAACTGCACACTAACTAATACGCTCTTATGTGATGTTAAATATAAGCAAGGTGGTAATTAACTCTGCTATTACTGGAATCTCAAACATCTCAAATGGACTGTGAATAATCTGAGAGCGATCAACTGTACTTCCCCCCCCCCAAAGAGGAGTGTTCTCTTTGTCCCTCATTTCTTTATAACACAAGTTAATTACAGCTCACATTCATCGTGACTGAGGAGGATTTTCAAGATTGATATCATGCCACATCAGTTTCATATTCAGCTGTCTGTTAAGTCAGCTCTTCAAAGTGAATCATGCGGTGGTTAACTGAGCTGTACAAGCTAAATATGTATATGCACACACACACACACACACACACACACACACACAGGCACCACAGACACAGACACATTCACATGAAACTATACTGTTCTTCTGTGGCATAGACCTCATAGATTTAGAGTACCAGGGGGTGGCGGTGTAAGAGTTAGAAAAACTCTGGGAAAATTCTGATTAAAATCATGTTCCACTGTTGCACTGCCATTTAATTTCTCAAAAGGTATTCCATTCATGTGAAATGCAGAATGAAACAGCAACGATTTTATCTGAACCTGTCATATCTGGACATGTTGAGCCACAATGTATGTGTTGTACAGGGTGTGCCAGATCGAGATAAACTTTTGTGTTTAACTCAACTGAAGCACTCTTAACCCTTTGTTGACCCCCCACCCCTGTACAGCCATAGCTGATAATTTTCCAACCTCTGTTACTGCTATCTACACCTCACCACAGTAATAATTGTAAAAGCCAGCTAGTGTTTTTTGTTTCTCCATGAATCTCCATACATACAGTATGTTATACACTGTGGATAAGTAAACACTCACGTATTTACTTATTTAAAATCATGTTCAGACTTCTGCGTTAATCTAAATGTAATTATCAGGGATGTGATTTTTTTCCTGTTTAATCAGGAAATGTATATTTTCAGACCATAGATATCTTGTGGACGTGTGTACGTCATAAGCATAAACAATAAGAAATGTTGCACTGTTTAACAGCTGATAGCAGGAGGGAATGTTCAGCAAATAAAGCCAAATAGCTAGAGAGACATTTTGCATAAAAAAATCTGTATTTCCTGATTAATCAGGAAAAATCACATCCCTGAATTATGCAGTTTAACAATATAAACAAAAATTAGGCCTATTTTTCCAATATTTTGTAAAACTAATGTCAATCTTTGTCACGTAATGAGATGCTTTTGTTGGAAACCTATTGGAATGATGAAGCAGAAGATAAAACTCAACTGTGTTTTCATTGCATTGAACACAACACTGTCTCGTGCTAATCGTCACTTTTATTATTGCAAAACAATTTGAAGAGAAGGTTTAAAGGGACCCAATCGTTGTGAGGATATTTAAAGCATTTCAAATTCAGAATGAAGTTGCCAGACTTGGAAAGGAGCCCTAAATGCCAATGGGCCTGGGAGGTGCATTAAACGGCAGCAGAATATTAATGGTATGGAACTAACAAGAGGATAGACTTTGAAGTCTGTGTTAAATATATTTTAGCACTCGTTTGACTCTTGCATCATTGGGCATTCCAACCAGGCAGTAAAATTCCAATTTGCTGAGAGGGAAGCCATGCCATGAGTGTTCCAAGCATGCAGTTCTCAACTATGGACTTTACATCTGTTTGGCTGTTGGGCATCCATTAGCTGAACCTTTGGATGACTCCGAAATACTATTACATGCTTGTGATCTGTGCATTTCTGCCTGTGCTTGATGTGCAATGTATGATTTTCTGTCATGTGTCTATCATACCATCTATCATATTTCATAAATATTTTGATTATATTGCTCTAATTTTTCCCAGCAGTGTCCGAAACAGATATTGAGTAGAGAATGTTGCACATTGCTATTCACATTCTATTTTTTTGGTAGGATTGAAAAAACTGAATCAAACACACACACACAGCTAAGGCTTCTGTTAAATCTACCCACAATTTCTCCATTTGAGTCATTTATTTAAGGAAGTTTTTATTTATATTTATCACCATTTTTAAAAAATTTCTACCAATTTGGAATGCCCTGTCACATTTGTAGGCCCATTCCAGTGCCTACAAATATCCTCTGTTATATCCGCTGCGATATGCTCTGTTAATTCAGGAGAGTTGTGTCCTCCAAAACGGATGTAGCCAGCTATTGCTTCTATTCACTCCACAGTGCACCAGCTGAGCTTCAGTCACACTATGGCAAATGACACACCGCCCTGTGGGGCGCAATCACACCCGGAATGATCAGGACTCGGGTTCTGGACTGCATCTCTGCACTGAGCTGCACTTGGCCTTTATCTGGATTGTCCCTGGTTTCACATTAGATTGAATGTAATTTAAATCAACAGAACAAAGTGCATAAACACGTTTGTTGGTTTTAAGGGAAAACCCTTTGAGGTTGAAGTTTGAATAAAGGCCATACTGCATACAGTGTGATGTATTCAGCAGAGAAACGCCTGTATTCAATCAACATTTGTCCTAAACCCCGACTTAAATCGGAACTTATTTTTTGTAATGGCTGTACATGCCAAACTGATGGCAAAGAAAATACTTTTGATTGATTGAATGTTGAATGTCAATGTTGATTGAATCCAGGCCAATGTCTTGGAAAGTCAGTCCATATCTAACAGAATGCAATAGCCTCATTCTCTGACTGCACATCTGCACAAGGTCATTTTAAAACAAGACATTATGAATCTTTTGATTTGAAAGCTGTTGATTAACTGATAATGGCACAGCCATTTCAGATGGCAGGTGATGCAAATCCTTCAGCTGTTTTGTAGGGATTAAACTTGTAGATGAGACTGATGTAAGTGAAATATCAATGCATCACATTGACAGTAATAAAACATTAACACGACAGATACTTTTACCAAATATCTTCAGCTATCTTAATTATTCATACCCTCAAGTGATTGTCTGCTTTAAAAGCACAGGCTTTTAAACCCCCACGCCCTCCCACCCCAAGAAAAATAGGATATATTTTTAAAATAACTGTTTCAGTTTAATTGGCTAGAGTCCGTAAATGAGGACAGACTTGCTTTTCATAAGCATATTTAAAAAGATCTAGCCACATAATATCAGACTACTGAAAGGATTGGTTGTCAACAGCTGCAGCTGTCTAGATAATGAATGCATGGTGCAGCTGGCTAACTTGGTAGACTAAGACTATGTTGGTAGTTGGCATCCAAAGCTGGACTATGTAATATGTAAAATATACAGGAATAGTACTTTTGTGTTAATATCACAATGTTCCAAATATATATAGGATCAATAGTGTGAGCATACATTTGTTCCCATTCCTATTTATGAACCATAAATTAGATTTGAAGCATGGACTTTAAACACACATGGACTAACTGATGATTGTTATGTTAAATAAAAACAGGAAAAAATAAACAGGTCCAAAAAAAGCAAATGACTAAAAGTTTAAAAGTTACTTTCCTTTACTTAGGTGAGGATCATTAAAAATGAAAAGTTTCATAATGACATCCTGTACTATAAATGAAAAAGTAGTATCCTTAATGGACATTAAAATATATTCAAATAAACATACAATGCATTGGGTCATTTCACTCTGTAATTCTATACAGCCATATTGCGGAATAGGTTTTTTTATTACAACAATGAGCTACACTTGTGTGAAACCCTTAAACATTAAGATACATCAGAAAAGTAGTCAGCCGCTCTATGCAACACACACACCACCAACTTCCAAACTCAGAGCTCAATCTTCCCATGGTGCAATGCAACACCCTGTGCCCTCAAATTCTGTCACTGTATGCTGGGAAGACACTGTGCGACTACTAAAATCTCTTAGATAAAACGGATAGTTCCAGTCCACTGTTCTTATTGGTCAGTTTGCATTCCAGCCGTGACCATAATCCCTGACATACCATGGGTAAATAGAATTGTCGTACATCATTTGAGTAACATTGTGCATTAGCTGTCCGATGCTGGGCGGAAGAGGGGGAGATAACGTTGGTCAGTGGCCACAGATCAGTGAGCTCTCTCCAAAACCATTACCAGCCGGTACTGGAGAGCTCGAAATGAGCAGTGCAAAACTTCAATGGTGAATCGGATTAAGACCACCTCTACTTGCGTTGATAACTAGCTAGCTAATGTGACTTCAGTAACTACACCTTGATTGGCAGTGTCCAAATGAATGTGTGCAAATGTGAAATATGAAAAATGTAGATTTTATTTATGTAAGCTAGTTTATTTATTAGCTAGCTAATGCATGCTTGTTTTTATAGTTTGTAAACTACGTCCAAACAAAATGATTATATCTTTGTTTAGTAACCAAATAAATTCAGTAGAACAATATACTGTATAATACCTAAAAAATAATAAATACAAGAAATTATAAAATTGTCTTGCAGGGGTGTAACCACATATTAAATATTGGGGGCGACATAATGAAAGGGAATGTTTTACATCTACAATTGGGGGGGGCAGATATGACTGTTTTCAATATTGGGTGGGACACGTCCCCCCTCCCCCACTTGTCACACCTATGTTGTGTTGTCATTCTTTGGTGAATTCTTACAAGATATATGGTATGTTGATACCAAGTGGAACGCATGGTATCATTGGGACATCGTGGAGCATCGTGGTGTGTTCGGGAGGACGTAGGTGCAATTAATCAGATATCATTGACCTTTTCACACTGCACGGGTAATGACACCCTGATCATCGCTTACGAGGTACAGATTTCAGTATGATCTTCAAAAATGGTCGGCGATGTAAGAATTGTGGAAAATACTTTCTAATCGTACAGTGTATTCCCGGCTTTAAGTAGAATACCCTTTTGGTGATACTGGAAAGGAGCAAACAAAATATACACCCTGCTGCTTGTTATTCCTAGTAGAACAGTGTCTCAAGTTGTCTGTATCACAGAATGTCTACAGTATACCTACAGCAAATTAAAAAGAAATAGATAATTTTTGATGAATATTCTAATACATTGGGTACCTGACCTAATATAAAAATATACATTTGGAAGATTTGAATAAATGAGCCCACGATGAGCAATATTTCCAACTAAATCAGCCTTGTATCTGACTGTTTCAGCCAAATAAAAGCTAATTCATATCCATGTAATTCTTGTTCAAAAGCAGAAGAGTCCCTTTTTGTTCATTCTCTTCATTCGTTACTTGCACATGTACTGTGAACCTGTCTAATGCTCTAATTAAGGTTTCTGACTTATATCAGGTAGATACTGCATGTTTAAGGTAATGTAAAATATTACAGTTTTTTTCTAAAAGTAAAAATAGCTATTTGTGTGTTTTATACAGTACAATCTGGTGTGTGCAGGTTATAGCACAGTGAGAGTGACTGTCCCCTTTGTCCTCTTCAGTATCCCCACAGCCTCTTCGTGAGTGACCCCTTCCAAGCCCAGTCCGTTCACAGCCACAATCTGATCGCCACGCCGGAGTCGGCCATCTTTAGAGGCGGCACCCTGCGATAAGACACTCCCTTTTACTAACATCACACTCAAAGAACATCCATGGTAGTAAAATGACAATCCAGGTTTAATACAGGTAACTGCCAAACTTGAGTAAATGTCGGATACAAAGTATATTGAAAGCAGGTGCTTCCACACAGGTGTGGTTCTTGAATTAATTAAGCAATTAACATCCCATCATGCTTATGGTCATGTGTAAAAATACTGGGCAGACCCAGTTGGCCATTTTTTGGCTACCATGGCTATAAGAAGAGATTTGAAAGAGGGGTGATTGTTGGGGCATGTTTGGCAGGAGCTTCAGTGTCTTAACCACTGTTCCTCATGAAACACTAGCAAGTCTTATTGGTGTTGGCTTAGAAGTATGAGGGAAAGACATCATCAACTAGGGGCAACTGTGGTTGGAAGTGCATACTCCTCGAATGTGATGTCTGTGCATTGGTTCGAGATGCAAGGCAAAACAGATGAGCAACTCTGAGTCAGTTGGCTAAGCTTCAGCTTCAGCTGCAAATATCAATCTATGGTGCGAGCAGGCAGTTTCATCAAGAACAGTCGTTCAATAACTTCACAGGGAGGGATACTGTGGTTGTCTTTCAGTGCACAAACCCCTTATTACACCTAAAAATACATGTTTGCGAGTAATGTGATGCAAAGAACACAAGCAGTGGTCTACTGAGCAGTGGAAAAAAGTCATATAGTCAGATAAGTCATGCTTCACCCTGTTCTCAACAAATGGACAAGTGCATGTGTGGTACAAGTAAAAAGAGACCTACAGTTCTTGTTTCCCATGGTGAATATTTCTGGCGGCTCTGTTATGGTGTGGGGTACATTTTCCTGCCATGGTTTAGGTCCACCCAACCCCTTAGAGGGCAAGGTGAATGCCAATAAATGGAAAACCATTCTGAATTATCACCTTCATCCTATGGTGAAGCATTTCTATCCTGATGGGAGTGGTCTCTTCCAGGATGACAATGCCCCGATTCACAGGGCACGAGTGGTCACTGAATGATTTGATGAGCATGAAAACAATGTAAACCATATGCCATGGTTATCTCGGTCCCCAGATCTCAACCCAATTGAACACTTATGGGGGAGTCTGGAGTGGCACCTGAGATAGCTTTCTCAACACCATAAACAAAACACTCAATGATGGAATTTCTTGTGGAAGAATGGTGTTCCAGGCACTTGTAGAATCAATACACAGACATCACGGTCAAGGAGTAGGCGCGTTTACCAAGGCGCACTGACGCTATTCTGGTAGCTTGTGGTGGCCTAACACCCTATTAAGACACTTTGTGTTGGTGTTTCCTTTATTTTGGCATTTATCTGTATGTAGGACAAGGCTTTAAACAAGCCTTAAGATTCACATCTTAGAGGGTAGTCAAGTGTAGGCCTCTATTCAATCAAGCTGCAATGCACTTTGCCCATAACATTGAGTTACTGCTCATAGTCTTAATTTACATTTATCATTAACCCAAGGGACAAAAAATGTAATGAAGGTGTGTGATTCCTGATGTCAAATATGCCTAAATATGTAAAATGCATTCTGGTTTAACCCATTAAGACCTGGAGTGATTTGGTATTTTTGCGATTAATGAAATGCTTGATTCGCTGAAAACAAATAACCATTTTTTTTTTTTTTTTTTTCAGAAAACCCTGAAAGGTTGTGTAGAATAATTGCTTAGGTTTTAATAGGCGTTTTTAGCAGGCATTTTAGGTCTGAATGGGTTAATGACATATGGTAAATTTGCACATGACTTATGAAACATAACCATCCAAATAAAGAAACAAAGGTCCAAAGTTACTGTAATTACAAGTTGTTTGCATGTTGAACTTTTAACATGCTGGCACTGATCTAATGATAGAAACTCTTCTATAGCCCCAGAGTCTAGTCACAGTTTTGCTTACCTTGCTGAACACAGTTTTCACATAAATAGGCAGGTCTCCATGTGGGCTGCCGAAACCTCCGACAATGCTGAAGCCCAGGCCATCTGAACCTCGGTCCAGCGTGATCATTTTGTACTGAGGAGGGCTGCGTGAAGATCACAGTGCATCATGAAACTACTAATGGACTATTTCTGAAGCTGAGACAAAATACTGAAAACAAGTAATGTTTTCATTCATATTCAAAAATCTATTCAATTCAATTAATTGTCACCTTTTTTTTTTTACAGATTTGGATTTTCAGTGATGGGACATGCAATCCTAGTCACTGAAAAAGATTGACTCTGGACTTATGGAGGCGTCCATCAAGGTGGTAAAGCTGGTTCTCTGTGGCTCAGTTGGTAGAGCACAGTGTTGGCAACGCTTAGGTTGTGGGTTCAATCCCCACTGGGGCCACATATACTGTATGCATTCACTACTGTAAGTTGCTTTGGATAAAAGCATCTGCTAAATGGCGTATATTATATTATATTACAATAGGTGACATTTATTTCCACCCTTAAAGGAAACAAGAAGGGGCCTTATATACCCCAAACATTTAGCTTTTTAGCAGCATTAGATGTAGCCCTGTGAAAGCCAATAGCAGACTATACTGTGAGATAATTTTCTGTGTGCGTGTGCATGCATGTGTGTGTGTAGAACATTACCCAAGGTCACTGCGGAACACGTGGCTCTCCATCTGTTCCTCAGGATACCCGGTCACACTAGCATCACCCCCCGTCACCACCTAAACACACACAGACACCACGCAGCACACACACATAAAGACAAGGAGGGCAAAGGGGTGTTTGGAAAAACAGAACATTCAAACAGACAAAGCAGCAACATTTCACTAGTAAACCATAGCAACACAACATGAGATAAAGTATAACAAAGCAAGCTTATTGAAGGAGAAAGATGACATGATGCTTGGCTCCCACACAGGAATAGAGTTTGCCTACTGTTTCTGAATAATATGCTTTCCGCACAAGGGCCCACGCTGTTTGTGTTGGTCGCGATAAGGGCCGTGTTATGTAAACTGAGAGCGGGGTTAAGGGAGCAGACGTTTGTCACTGACCTGCAGCTCGACGGTGCCCAATGTGTTTCTCAGCAGGGCGACAGCTCGGTCTTGATTCATGCCGTCGGTGGAAGTGCCGCAGATGCTAACAATCCTGTCTCCGATCTGCGGGTGAGGAAGTGCACAGATTATGATAAATCAGAACTAAACTAAATCTCAAGCCTCAGTGCTCATTATCTGAGCCACGTCATTCCTTTTCCACGTTAGGAGTTTTTTTAATTGGCAATGTATTGTGTACAATAACATGTTTTGGTTGGAATTAACTTTTCATAACCTTGTTTCATTTTTACATATCCAATGTGATGTGCAAGGAACATCACACTGGATTGTTTCTTTGCTGTGTCACTGTCTTCCATACGTTTGTGGCTGCAAAGCAGGACAATGGCTAACACATCTTCCATCACACTACGGGAAAAAAGGAGAGGAGCTAACATGTATGAAGACAGAGGTGTAATATACAGCACATTCTTGGGGCAGCTGCTCAGTAACAGCCCTGTGGCTCTTTAATAAGGCCAGTTTAGGCCTGCCATATCGAACCTACCTTCAGTTTCTGAGTCTGTGCGGCCAGGCCTGACGGGTGCATCGTGGCAATATAGATGGGGACGTCGCCAAGGGGACTCCCTACTCCACCCGCAAGACTGAGTCCTACAGAGTCTGAGGGCCCCTGTAAATGCAACACACAACCAACCTTACAGCAATGCTGTAGACACACACACACACGCGCAGGCACACACACATCGTACAGCACATGCAGGACCCAAACTAAAAAGCCAACCTTTGTAAATGTCACAGTTCTGATCTCTAGGTAATCGTCGGATGCTGTGGGAAAATTGAAGAAAAAGAAATGAAGAACATTTATATCAAATAAAATGGCTAAATACATTGTTGTGCTATATATATCACGTGTTTTGTGAAGTGAAATTTTAGACCGCAACAGCAAGAACACTGGGGGTGTGCTTCCCGACCCTGGTCATGTTCCATGGCTCCGGATGTCATTAAATCTGTCTGAACTTGCATTATCATGTTGTGATTCAATGTTAAACAATACTGTACATTTTTTCCAAATGTACAGTACAGTAACTTGGCTAACTTGTTGTAATTAGCATATAATAAATAGACGTGGAAGGGCTATAAATCTTTTTAACTTGCCATCTACTTAAGACGCTAGCAGCTACCAGAAGCACTTACAGTTGTCACTCCTGCGTCTGTGATCAGATTCCCCCTGGAGGCTCCCGGATCCAGACAAACTGCAAGGATTTACTCCATAGCTGCTCGTTTCGCTGAGCTGCCAGATTAAAACCCCAAACAGCGCGTAAAATACCTGCGCTTGCACTTTCATCGCAGTCAAACATTTCAAAGATGATGCATTAAACCCTCACAGTCACGTTAATAAAACATTTCTGGAAAAAAACATAAATAAATGTTCTAGTCCTTCCACTTCACTCATAGCAGATGCTGACATTTTTAAGCTGTGTTTTTTAATATTGCATACAACATTAACATCTTCTTCAGGAACTAAATATATACATAGCCTGGGTAGGGAATCTGCACTTTTGATAATAACTCATTGTAGTACTCCAGCATGCAAACCCATAGAATGTGTATCATTTAAAATCCTAAAGCTAACCAAGATAAACAAAGAATGGGGCACAACGAACGGAGGTGGAACTGCTCCCATTGGTTATTAAGGATTTTTATGATATAATGACAACATAATGGTACTTATTTACCTGGCTGCAGACGGAGGGTCTCTTTTCGGAATGACAAGGGCCGGCTTTGAACCGCGCCACCTCAAGATTTATTCTCCCGCCGCAGCTCTGAAACAGAGGGAGCATTAAAAAGACCTCTTTAAAAGAGCCACAGGTCATGATAATCATTAACCATGTTTTGTGTTATCTGGAGGAAGGCATGCTTTACTGGCTGGCGTGGTAAATGTGACATGCCTTCAGCATGGAAGCCACAGTTTCCTGCATGGCGGCACGGACGTCCTCGCCGTTAACCGAGAGGATCTGGTCCCCCGGCGACAGTCTGCCGTCTGCCTCCGCGGTGCTTCCTGGCTCGATGTCCGACACGAAGACGCCCGTGTCGTTCCTGTTGGAACGCAGCAGAAACGTGGCGGCATCCATTATTTTGTTCATTTTGTTACACTTCAGGCCTCAATTCACTTTCAACGAAAGGAAATCTTGGTCTGAGTAAGTAAATTACCCATTTTGGGTTATTGGGTTTTGTTTAAGGGATTTTTCCTCTTAAACAAAACAATGAGTCTGCTATTCATTGATATGAATACAAAATGTTTGGAAAGATGCGAGATAGCATAACATATCTAAACTAATAAATCAAAGTTACGGACAAAGCATAATGATGTTCGACTGACGAGGCCCAACCAGATGTAAACTCTGGTTATCGCTAGAGTAATACAGTTCAATTAAATGTGATTTCTATGATCATGTTCACCTGATTTTGCTCTCTCCTACTAACACCAAGCCACAAACCTGAACTTGAGACAGTGGGTCTGTACCTTTTTCCCACGACACCGAGGCCCAGCCTTTGGCTAGGCTTTTTTGAGAGTTCCACAGCGAATACATCCCAGAGGTCCTCGTGCCTGTACTGGGTCTCCTCCCTGAACACGGTCAGGCGGACTCTCTGTGGCGTCTGCCTCAGGACGTTCATGGCCTCGTCGTGCGTGGCGACCCTCAGGTCGATGCCGCTGACCTGCGGGGGAAGGGGAGGGGGGGCTTGTGTTGGTTCAGTCCTGCAGGGAACTGTGTGACGTTGAGTCACTCTCCACAGAACCTCCACAGCTTCAGCTCCTATGAGAGGCACTTTATTAAAGAGGGATTTATTATTCAGAGAGTCTACAGTCCATGAACAGTGATGGGAAGCTGGATTCCCAAAAGGTCACCTTATGCAATGTGTGACAGTAATGAGCCTCTAATGGACTGAAGCGGACCTTTCCCACACAAAAAGAGTGCAAAAATGAACATTAACCGCCCTGCGAATGAAGTCAGCTTTGATAGAAATCCCACTTTCATCCATTTTAGCTACTTAATTTTGTATAACTTCACTGTGGTTCATTTTACAGCATTATCGCTGGAATTAATACTGGCGTGATATCAAAGTGCAATAGTAGTGGCACAGTGATGCTTTCTTCCAAAGTTCAAACAAGTCTTTGAACCTTCCTTGGATCTTTGTTTGGAAGGAATAACGTGAACAGGGCTGCTGTATATTGCTGGTCCCTTACCCCAAATCCACCTCTACTGCTGTGTGTTTAGCACAGAGCCTGTGATGACAGCCATTTTGAAAGTCTTTAGTATGCCCTGTCTAGAACCTGCAGGGGTCAAGTCAGACACTCCATCTCCAAGGTCACTGAACTAGCAGTACCTTCATTATAGGGGTAATTAAGTCAATGCCAAAGGGCACTTTCCCGAGCTATTAAAGGAAGCATCATGACTGACTGTCTCAATTACCCCCCTGTACCGGTGTCTAAATTATTAATACATGGGAATAGAAAATCTCACATATAGAAAATGGTTGCATTATCCACTGTATGGGTGTATACATTATTGATAAATGGGAATAGAAAATCTCACACACAGCACATGGCTGCAGTTATCCCCTGTATGGGTGTCTAAATTATAAATAAATGGCAATAGGAAATCTCAAGTGTGGAACACTGCTGCTTTAGAGGAAACTACAATACTCTGTACCTCCAGGATCTGATCGCCAGCCCAGAGTCTCCCGTCTTTGGCTGCAGCTCCTTCCTCATATACCTCGTGGATAATGATGACCCCCTACAGAGAGAGAGAAGAGAGAGAGAGAGAGAGAGAGAGAGAGAGAGAGAGAGAGAACAGAGAGGTAAAACCGGACTAAAGCAGGATGAGTTTGAATTAACCGTGAGCCGCCAGGGTCACATTCCAGGCCTGGATACTCTCTCCTGTCACTCAGGATGCTGGAGCCTCGGTTTACAAGGGCAGACAGAAATGTTATTAGTAAAACGGATGGTGTAACATTTCTTTATGGAGTTTTAAACAATGCCAGCACTGCCATTTCGAATGACTTTAATTTTACATTGAAGTAAAGGTAACTGCTGAATAAAGGCAATGCTTGAGTAAATGAGGGACCATTGAAATGGGTGCAGTACATGGGTGAGTGTCCATCCAGGGGTGCCAAGGCCAGTATGACCAGTACAAAGAGTACTGCCCTGGCTCTTCCCTTTCCAATGAGCCCCTCCAAGCCAAACGGGGACTCTCCTAGCCTGGGCCAGGGCCATTTCAGTGTGTGCCCCCCTCCCGGTTACCAAAGTGTTGCCTTTATTTTGGCAGTTGCCTGTGTTTTAGATTAATTTATTTCAAATTCTGATTCTTATTTTCTGATCAAGAATCATCGGATTAAATAGTAATGTAAAGCATTATGTTCAGACGTAAATACTGTATGAATTCAATTACTTGTAAATGCAATACACAAAACAGTGTGCTCTTCCTGTATCTGCTTACCAGCAGTGTGTCACAGCCCCCCACAATGCTGAGGCCAAGGCCAGTGTGCCCCTTGGATATGTCGATGGTGGTCTCACAGCCAGGGATAATGGGGCAGATCAGGGGGTCAGATGTCATGCTGGTAGGAGTGGATGACCTGCTGAAACCTACAGGAAATTCACCATGACAACTGCAGTTAACTGATGGACATGCGTGTCTGAAATCCAAAAAACCTCTTCTCTAACTTGAGGGCGAGAGAAAATGCCCTGAAACAAATACAGCTATTACTTTGTGAAAAGGTAATGAACAAGGCCTAATTAATGTTCTCAAGCAGTCAGAATGGCCTGCATTAATGGTGTCTGTTTAAGCTTAGCATCCTGTTTTATTGTCTCTCTTATTGATTCTCTTACTCAGTTAGAAATGAACTGCCCGAGGGCACTGCTGCCAACACAGCCATTTCAAATGCATGGACTCGTTGTGCTTCGTTGTGAAAGTGTAATGCACTGAGCCACTGGGCGCCTTCCCAAGATGCATCACTCTTACTCCTGATGGGATCCATGCCTTGGGGTCCCTCGAAAACGAGAGGGCGGACGGGAACGCCGGTTGTCCGTCCGCCGGACCCCTCCATTGCTGGCTGGAGGGGAGAGGAGCAAGACAGGGAGGTTGGGATTGTGTCATCCACGCAGATGGTCAGCTTCACCTTGCTCCTGGCCCTCTGGAGCAGACCAATAGCCTGGAATCAGAAACACGCAGGTCATTGCACACTTCCCTTTACAAAAACTACACATCAGACAATGAGAGGGTCCTACTGAATCGTACAGGAAGGTTGCAAAAAATGGAGATGCATGGTTGTTTTTTTGCTTTTTTTACAATGCCAACAATATGCAAATAAGGTTTAAAAAAACCCAGCATTGATTATGAAAAATAAAAGCTCAATGCTTGTGAATAATAAAGCAAAAAGTCTAACATTGCGGTTGGACTTCATCAGATCTGCATTTGTCACCTGGAAGTACGAGAAGAATGAAAACACAGTAGACTAGTGTGACCAACTGAGACAATGTGGCCAGCGCAGATCATACCTTCTCCACAGGGAGTGCTATAACAGTCTCATCATCCACAGCCAGGATTCTATCTCCAGGTTTAATCCTGCCATCCTGCAAAAGTAAGGGAGAAATCCATCATGAATGCTGTCCTGTTTTCTGTCAGTTCAGAGTGGGGGGTTTAGAACCTCAGCCCATGAGCAGGATATCGAATGTTTGAATCCCAGGCAAGGGATCCCCTTGCAAAAAAACCTGAGCAGTATAAATGGGTGATGTGGAAAGCATAAACTGTGTAAGTCACCATAGATAAATGTGTCTGCAAAGGATAATCCATAGTGATAACTCATTGTGTAGTTTTGATGTGGTGGTCAATTGAGTTGGCTTGTTCCACGAAACAAAACTCTCCTCACCATCACAGCAATTACAAATCACAAAGACACACAGACTCATTAAGATTTTTCTTCAATGTATATTACTTCAATTATTTTCCTTGGCTGCCTTCGAATGGCATCTTTTTCCCACAGCCCGTAATTATTTCAGGCCAAAATAAGACATTGTAGCTTTTAGGGGACAGAGCATATCAGTACAGTAAGTTACATTGAGTTTTGGAAAATAATTAACTCAATAGTACTGTGCAATAGGACCATGGTATTAATCAACCACATACATAATCAAAATATTACTTTTCATTCAGAATGTTTATAGCACCGTTCTTTCTTACCTTCAGCCTAATCATAAATGTATACATACATTTTACAATGACATTTTAGGCATTTAGCAGACACTCTTAACCAGAGCAACTTACACAGTTTACATTTCTTTATATACAATCCATTTATACAGCTGGATATTTTTACTGAAGCCATTCAGGTTAAGTACCTTGCTCAAGGGTACAACGGCAGCGCTCCACCTGGGAACTGAACCAGCAATCTCTGAGTTACAAGTCCAGTTCCCTAACCATTACACTACACTGCCACCTACATATAGCAGACATGAAGACAAGGTGACGGTTATGGTCAGAGAGCTTAAATATGGTCTCGGCTTCACGTCCGGTCAGCTGACCATTGTCTCGCAGCTTTGATTCCCAAATCAAACCTAATTCCACCATGTGCACTGTCTTCAACTTTGATTCACAAATGTAACATTTTGGCACATCCTAGAAAACATTACGATCTCAACAGTTAGTCGAATGGGGAATAAAAATGCTTCATAGCAATAGACGGAACTTGGCTCTGAGTGTGTGACCAAACCGTACCTTCCTTGCTGCCCCATGCTCCGACAGGCTCTCGATCACAATCCCGTTCCTCGTGTCCTCCTCACTGACGTTGATCCCAAATCCGCCCGAATCCTGCAGACAGGGAGGGGATTGTATCATCAATCCCAGAGAACATACAAAACAAAGCACTGCATCTCAGAGTTCAATCTAAAGAAAGCCAAAGTCAATAGATAATAGCAAGCTTAACGTGTCAGAATGCATGTTAGAATACATCTATCATGGATCACATAGGAACTCAACCTATCTCCCTGAAAAAAAAAAAAAAAAAAAAAAAAAAAAAAACCTTCTCCTTTTTCCGTAGTAAACCTAGCAGTTTCCCTGTGTGCTTCTATCAGCTATTTTTACAAAGACGTTGAACTGGCTCTTCATGTGATATTCTGTCTCACCTCACATAGTGGAATGCACTTCTTGTAAGTTGCTCTGGATAAGAGTGGCTGCTAAATGACGTAAAGGTAATTGTAATCTAAATCTATACTGTATTGTATTTTAAATCCATCCACCACGGCCCATTTTATAAGGTCATTATATTCACTCCCAAAGCATAATTATTATAGGCTTGGGACACATAATAATGTTCCAGTGGACATTCCTCTGGTACCTACACCACAACCCCACTCCCCTCTATTTTCCTCCACATCTGACCACCCCCATTTCCCCCAGGGCCCTCACCCAGCAAAGAAGAATCAACTCTATATACGTATATCAGTGGTTCCCAAACATTCTGATTCCCTGACCCACAATAGGCTTTTTCAGTGACATATCCATTACCAGAATGTAGGAAAACATAATACAGATAATTGCGAAAATAACGGAAACACAAAATTAAGGGTTCTGGTGGCTCTGTTTTGATGCAATGTCCTAGCACGGTAAATGCCAATAAATACAAAACCATTGTATTTGGCTTTGAAGTGTATCACCTTCATCCTATGGTGAAGCATTTCTATCCTCATGGGAGTGGTCTCTTCCAGGATGACAATGCCCCCATCCACAGAGCCCGAGTGGTCACTGAATGATTTTATGAGCATGAAAATGATGTCAATCATATGCCATGGCTGTCTCAGTCACCAGATCTCAACACAACAAAACACTTATGGGAGATTCTGGAGCGGTGCCCGGAACAGCATTTTCACCATCAAAAAGACCCCAAATGATGGAATTTCTTGAGGAAGAATGGTGTTGCGTCCCTCCAATAGAGTTCCAGACACTTCTATGCCAAGGCAAATTGAAGCTGTTCTGGTGGCTTGTGGTGGCCCAACGCCCTATTAAGAAATTTTATATTGGTGTTTCCTTTATTTTGTCAGTTACCTGTATGTTCAGGTATTGATTTTCAATGTTTTTCACATTGGTCAAGACAACATAATTGTCTTATGTAATGAATGTAGTGTAGTGAATGTAACCCATGCAGTGTTTTACAATTTAATAATATTTACTTATTGTATATTACAGTATTACAAATAGTTATATATCATAGAGGTATATAGTTATAATATATGTAACACAGTAAATTACATGTCTCTTGCAACCTACCTGAACCCCTTTCATGACCCACAAGTGAGTCCTGACCCCGAGATTGGGAACCTAGGCTCTAGTTATACACGTATTTACAGAAGGGCAAAGTAGTAGGCTGTAGTGTTGGCAGATTCTGTACAGGTCATACAGATGGGAGACAGACAATGGAAAACAACAATGGAAAGTGGTAAGCAGGATTGGGGCCAATTCCATTTAAATTCAGTCAATTCAGGAAAACAATTAAATTTCAATTAATTATGGGCACACAGTTGCATATATAAAGTTGTTTGAATTCAGACTTCTGCTACACAGATGTTTAACTCTGACATTAGGCAGGGCACCAGTAAATGTAAATTAATTGTTTCCGAATACCAGCCCTCTGTCCATTTTTGCAATCCATTTTGCTTTGTGGTGTGTTTTTTAAGAGTACATTTAGTACACTATTGTCTGTGCCGGCGTGTTCCCATGATTTCAATTAAAGAGGGTTTAAAAAGAGAAGCACCTGTCTAGGCAATCACACATTAGCCGAGATGGAGAAGAAGGAAGCAAACTGGCGAAAGCCAATTATTTCGGAGGAAGACTTATAAGTACAGGTGAATGAGGTCAGCAAACACTATTCTACATTATACGGTGCAAAAGTTGCTTTTTTCCTGTATAGATGCTCTTACAAACAATGGCCAGGTAGCAGGGTGCTATTTATTCAACCTTTTTTCTGGAGCAAATATCGCTTAACTTAATTCGTAATCAGAATAGCGAACATCTGGGGGCCTCCCGCATGGTCCAGTGGTTACAACGTTCGTTCAATCAGAATAGCGAACATCTCCAGACATGCCTCTATTTTGGAAAAAGCCCTCCCTAGACAACTTGCCAGGTGCTTAATTCCACAGATATGTTTCAAGTCTGAATACGAACAGACCAGTGAGGTGTGTAATTTTCTACTCAGATCCACGTCGCCTGCGCTTAACTCACCTCTGAATAAGGCCCTTACCGTATTGTCTGAATTGAAATGGAATTGACCCCAGCCCTGGTGATAAGTTTCAATGGATGTTACTTCAAGTCATTATTAATTATTAACTCAAAATGTTGGCCCTGCACTGAGGCAGGATGTACATCTCTGTCATCCCTTAAAAAAATGCCTTTCGATTACAGTACAGCCATGCTAGCAACCTGGGTTTGCAGAACCTAAAGAAGAAATCATATGGTATTTACCTGTGCATCTGTTAGTGCTTACCTTGGGCAAAACTATATGCTGGACAAATCTGAAAATATCTACGTTTACTGATGATGGTGAAATTACAGCACATGTGTCCAGCTAAAACAGACAGAAATATATTGTTATACTTCAGCAGCAGTAGTTTACAGTGAAGTAACACTGTCAGGTCAGATCCAGGAACAAGCAGCTGGATAATGATTTTGACAGGTGTTTTTAGGTTATGGAAAGTTATTGAAAATATTAACTTTTCATGAATTTGTCAGTTCGCCAACATGTCCTTAAAATGTTTTCCTGTATGACAAAAGTGTGATCTGGACATAAGTGTCTATAACGTATTTCAAAATTTGTGCTTTGGTGATGGTATAAGAAAATAAAAAATAACAAATGTTGCTACAACGTTGTTATTCACCATGTTGCAGTAATGTTTTAGCTAGCTGGGAATTACATGTGACAAATATCAATTGTCAATATGTGTGGTAAAGACAATAGTGCCAAAGGGAGGCCGTTTTAAAGAGAGTTCTAAAGAAAGTTCTAAAGAAAAGGAAAGCGATTACCACACTCGTATTGTGCCGACTTCACAGCAATGTTGTGAGTGCCGTGTGTTAGCGCAACACTGACTTAATGGTGGAACACACTGTGTCTGAGTTACCTCGGATTGCAACTCCCGCATGTCCCCATACTCTTTCACTGCACCCGCAGCCTCTATCAGGGCCTCTGTTTTCCTGTTAAAAAGTAAAAATGTTAGCCTTTTGACAGTGAAGGAAGCCTCTGAGTATGTCTAATGATTGCACTCAGTGACACACTTGTGCCGTGGGGGGTACTCTGTCTGCCTGGGCATCACCTGTCCTGTGGCCAGCTGTTTGTTGTAGGATTGCACAGTGTCGCGGGCCCCTGGTTGACAGCACTGACTTAACTGCAAGTGTACAGGAATGTTTGGAGATTGACCAGAACCCTGACTGCACAGATGTGTGTATAGAACAGAAAACATGCCCCAGTGATGGCAACAATAGCTAATGGAGAGCTGCTACAGTACAGTTTTCACAGTTACGTTTTCACAAGGCTTTTTTTCTCCGAAGGACAAGACTGGCCTCTGCTGGAAAAAAATGATATTACAGATTTCAGCCTTCAAAATCTCGTACCTTACTGTGTTTACCTGATAAAAATGATTTTGACTTTTGACGGAGCTCCTTTGATGATAGAGGAGGCGTTCTGATGGCTACGGCCATACAGAATTTGTCCATTTATCTACTCGCACAAAGAAAAACAAACAATTATCGCATTTAAATACAGGCAGGCACATGTACACGCAAAGGAAGCACACACAAAAAGGACAACAACCTATGGATGTGACAGCCTAATGCAGGGACAGTAACATATCATTGTCAGTGTATTGTGATTACATGATCACAGTACCTGCCCAGAGATATGCTAATTAACTTTTGGAACCCTGGTGAAAACATAATATACTGAAATGTATTTGAAGTATATTAAAATGATCTAGAATAGAATCTATCTATAGTCAACTTAGGAAAGTGTACTTACAATTCATGTCATGTATTTACAATTGTACTTAAGTATACTTCTTTAAAGAGTATTTGATCATTTAATTAAATTAATAATTAATACTTAAAAGTAATCTCATGTAAATTTGCTTAAATATATTACTCATAAAATATGCTTGGACTTAATATAATTTCATACATACTTTATTGCACTTTCATAAAATACATTTTTCTTCTTTGTAAAATTGTATGTTAATGTAATTTTAAACAAATTAAAAATGTACTTTTAAAATATATACATATTTAGCCTACTTAAAATTAAATGTCAAATATGTTAATTAGTATTTAAATATTTATATTGATAATATCTTCTATTCTTATTCCATGTGATTTTATCTTTTACCTTTTTAAAGTATGTGTATATAACCCTCCCCCACAAACTCGCTGCCCGCCTCCTTCGAGATGAAACTCACCAACCCCCTTTATGCAGACACCCTCACAGCGAGTTCGTGCCGACCACCCTCCCCCTTCCCTCAGGAGTGGACAGCCAAATGCCACCCCCGATCGGGGCTAACGGCCAGGGCCGGCCTGGCAGAGACGGGTTTCGAACCGCGTCCCTAATAGGCAGCTCACACTCGTACAGGACCAGCCAAATACGGTAAACCTAGATATATTTGAGGTACAGAAACTTTCATATGGTCATCTAAAATATGCATACCTATGTATATCAATAAAATATGAAATTGTATGGTGAATGTGATTTTGCAATACTACTAGTATATTCCAAATCATGTGGATTTTAAGTTAATTATACCGATAGTTTGTTTCCAATGCAGTTCAGTTTTACTACAGGTATACTCTGGATTACTGATATTACAGCATACATATACTGTAAGGTTAAGTCAATTACAATTAAAAGTTCAGGTTAAGCTAATATGCAGGGTTCCCAATCAAAACAAATGTACATTTTCCATGACATTTCCATGACATTTCAATGACAAATGTAAGTTGAAATTTAAATTTAACTTTAACTTTTTTTTCTCCACTGACACCAAAATTGACTTTACTTTCATAACTTAACACATTTTGATGCCAGCAAATACACCTCTCATTGTGTGTGTGTGTGTGTGTTGTGTGTGTGTGTGTGTGTGTGTGTGTGTGTGTGTGTGTGTGTGAGAGAGGGAACAGCAGTGGCAGGTGGCAATAACGGTGGCAGAGGAACAGACATTTCGCAGTCACGTTATTGGAAAATAAGAAAAATATATATAACGTTACATGGAATCAGAAATTTCCATGACATAGAGCTTTTTCATCACTTTCCATGACATTTCTATGACCAATTACATTTCAATGACCTTCAAGGTTTTTCCATGATGCGTGAGAACCCTGTATATGACTACTAGAATAGAATACTAGAATGTTGACAATACACTCTGGTCAATTACCTTAACCAAAATAATTATAATTAAAATATATTAAATTCATATTCTTCACAGTATTCACAATACAGTTAAGTATTACCATAAATTAACTCTAGATTAATTATATTATTACAAGCAATTATATTTGAGTATGTTTGCAGTACAGTACAATTTCACGAGCACACAAATGCGTTAAAATAGCAATATATTAAAATTACACTCTGAATCAAATATATTGTGAAACAAATCTAATAAATATATTGAACAGTGTACTACTTTTACATTCAGGATATACTCAATGTTCATTTAAATTACTTTCAGAATAAACTGTTCTGTGTGGCTCAGTGTGGTTCTGTGTGCCTCAGTAGGTAGAGCACGGCGTTGGCAACGCTTACGTTGTGGGTTCAATTCCCACTGGGGCCACATATACTGAAAAATGGACGCATTCAAGTCACTACTAAGTCGCTTTGAATAATAGCGTCTGCTAAATGGCATATATTATATTCAAGCATAATAAAGTATACTAAAAATGTGCAATTTTGGGGTCCTTGAATATACTGAAATAATAAAGCATATATAGTTAAATATATTAACATGCATGTAAAATTTGAATAAGTTGTTCCAAAATGACACATTTTAAACATATGAAATGATGCATATTATATTATGTTAAAATATATTTAAGTATATTATTTTTTCACCAGAGAAACTCTGTCGCAGCTAAGGAGCTGTGCATTGTCCCTGTCAAATAAACAAATAAATAATAAAATATAAAAATGACCATCATCATTGTCTTAACCCTTTCTTATGATTCAGATATTATTCTTTCCTTATTAGCTCATACAGTGAAAGACACTGAAATTATCAAAACAAAACAGAAAAACGATCATTACCATCGTGACCAACCAAGATGGCGTCTTTCCTTCTTCTTATGATTCAGTTATTATTATCTCACCATGAGCTCACCCCCCTCCCCGAACCCCACCCCTCCGCACCTCCAGCAGCTCATCCCCCACCATGATTCGGCCATCCCTCCCAGCCGCCCCGCCCGGCTCGATCCCCATCACGAAGACACTCAGGCGGGAGTGGTCCCTGTTTTCCGCGAGGCACAGTCCAAGCCCCTCTTGGCCCTTCTCCAGCTCGATCATGTGAAGCTCTCCCAGCAGGCTGCCATAACGCTGGATAATTTTCCCTGTGGGGAACCACGTGGGGGCATTAAATGTTTAAACAGCGCCCTGCCTCCCTCCCTCCCTCCCTCCCTCCCCCTCCTGCCCAAGACGCCAGGGGCCAGCGGCGACCATCTTGACGGGGGATCAAACCTTCACTTTATGCTGCTAGACCACCCGAGTCTTATTAGAACTCCCGAGGGGACTACCCGTAGCTCTTTAGAGGTCAATTCTCCTTACAAACCTTTCACCTTTTGACAGATTTATATTGCATAATTTCTTAGCTTAGCAGATGACCTTATCCAGGGCAGCCTACATAGATCACGTATGACACACTAGATATTATTTAAATGTATTGCTGGATATTTATTGAATAAACTAATTAAATGAAGGTTAAGTAGTGGAGATGATAATGACTTGCTCCAAACCACAATGTTATACCTGGGATTTGACCCTGCAACCAATGACCCTGGTTATACATTTCGTAAAACCGGGACACTGCACTCCTGATTGGTTTCAGTGCACCGTATTACTGCTAGCATGTTCTTGTTTTTCAGGCTTATATGTCTCTGTTCACATCTCCTGCTACAGCAGAAAGGTATAAGCCTGGTGGAAGCAGGGCAGTTCAGAAAGGTAAACCTTCTAAGGAAATAAGGATAAGGATAGTTAGTCATTATATAATTTAACTATAAGTACCTTTATCTACAGCGGGTATAAAAAGTATTCATCCCCTTTTTTTCACATTTTATTTTCTTACTTCATGGAATAAAAATGGCTTTAATTGGGATTTCTTGCCACTGATCAACACAAAATACAACACATAATGCCAAATAAATAATAATAAAAAGCTTTTTCTTCATTAAGAAGTCTATTTGGGTAAGTCTTTACCAGCTTTGAACATCTGGACATTGCAATTTTCACCCATTCTTCTTTACAAAATTGCTTGAGCTCCATCAGGTTTGATGGTGCATGAATGAACAGAAATTTTCAAATCTTTCCATAGATGCTCAATAGGATTGAGGTCTGGGTTTGAGTTGTACATTAATGCTGAGGGTTGCATGTCCACTTGCTATTTTCTACTTGCATTCTGGTCTTGTTTATTCTTTTTAATTCTTTTTTGTTTCAGGGTTTTTTTTGGTAGCCAATTATACCCTCTATTTCCTTCGATTCACCCTCCCCCACGAAATCGCCGCCCGTCACTATGGCGCAAGCTAATTCCCAGAGGCCGGCAATGATCTGCCTCCTTCGAGACAGAACTTGCCCACCTACTTTCTAGATACCCTTCGTGCTTCTCGGTGAGCTCATGCCAGCTCACCCTCCCTCCTCCCCCTGGGGCAGACAGCTAATCGCCACCCCCGATCGGGGCTCCCAGCCAGGGCCGGTCTGGCGTAGTCGGGTTTCGAACCGCGGCTGCAGTAAGCAACTTGCATTCCCAAGTGAATGCTTAGACGTTACCCTACCCGAGGCCCCTTAGGTCTTGTTTATTCTAATGCCATGCAAGTGATGCTGGGTAAGAGTGCCTGCTGAGCTCCATTAATACTCTGATATTGTATGTTAGCAAAAACCATTTGATACATGCACACCACAATTTGATATAAACCAAGGCTTTCAATACAAGTTAGAAATAAATACAGAAGGTCTGATATCTCCAGCTTCAACTTATGATGAGGATAATTGATGTGTCATGTTCTTATAGTATTGAGCTGACATGCACTGTCAACAGATAGGGTTCTGTCAACAGAAAGGAAATGAGGAAATTTACTTGAAAAGTCAACACTTAGCTGCACGTCATCTGAGATTTGAACATACAATTATATATATATATATATACACACACACACACATGCACATGTACACTCATGAATATGTACTCATACATAAGTATGTATTTTTTATTATATACACACACGAATATAAGGTAATATCAGGAAAATAGACAATACATGGGAGAAAGCACATGTTTTAGGAATAGAGCCATCTAGTGGCAGCTTGGGGTTCATACAGGGTAAAACAGCAGATGGGGAAAAAATGGCAGTTATAATTACGCACTCCAGCTGTAGCCAAACTCATCTTCTTCTTCCCCTGGAGACTTCTGATTTGGGGCTGGCCTGTGCGAGACCTTGGTCACCGTGCCGGTGTCTGTCCTATCTGTGTGAGGGGCTGTAGGACGCTTGATGTGTGGAGGGATGAGTGCACAGATCTTCCCACAGTCCCTTTGGGCCGCTAGCTGTTTGATACATGAGGGGTACTGTGAAAATTTGAACAACAGCATTCAGTGTGGAATGCACTTTATAAATCACACATGCATAAAAGTAAGCATGAGAAACTAACAATATGCATCTTCAACACACACACACACACACACATGCAAATTCATAGAATGTGACTTGCAAGACCTCTGTGTTGAGCTCTGAGTGAATTAACCCTGATTCTGCCACAGAGGGACTCATTGATGTCTTTGTATTCTATTAATTTTTTTATTTTTTTGAGTTGATCAAAACGTTCCTTTGTCTTGATAAAAGAGAATGTCTTGGGAGTTGTGGTTCCTAATTTTAATGTCCATTATAGCTTTGGAAACTTCTATGACTACGTTGGTTCAAAAGTGTATTGCAAAAAAGACTGGAAATAATTATGTTCATATTCAAAGAATACAATTATAAATGGTTAATAAATTATATGCTTAGAATAAACTTCTAACTTTCTTCTATTCTGTGGTAATTCCAAACATTCCAGTTTCATTGAACTTTTTTATAATTTTTAACTTTTTTGCTAGGAAATCTGACCAAATCACTGAACATGATCATATCAATTCAGATTCTGTAAAAAAAATGTTTCAGTCTATAATGAGTGGGTAAAAAGTGTGTTTACAGTAAACATAAACAGGGAAGGGGGTCTTACAGCATGCATGCACTGATTGTGTGCACCACATATCCAAACATTGACGTACACACATACATGGAAGGCAACACACACATTCCTACAAACCTTAAAAGGAGTGGGAGTGAAAGGGTTAGCTGGGGAGAGTAATAGTCTACACTGAATCTCAGCTCCCTATAGGAACAGAGAAAATTCAACAACATTTCAGACACCAGGGACACATATCTCACATTCAAAATGCTAATATAAATCGTTCTGCCAAGTATCTTAATCCACACACAAATGAAACTATACAAGGGGAAAGCATGTACAAAGAAACAAAACTACCTTGGCATTTTCTGCTGTTGCACTTGATGCTACAGCTGTCCTTTTATCCCTGGGGTTGGGAGGTGATGGCTGTTATGGCCATGTCCGTGAAGGAAATGAACAAAGACAAGAATAAGTCAAACATATATCCAACTGGTAGAAAAAAAGACAACAAAAAACAGGAAAGAAAGCAGTCCCCCACTCATACGACCGCAAGTTTGTAAAACGTGCGAGTGTGCAAAGTGGAGTCTTGGACCAGATCCGGTTTTTGGGCTTTCTGGCATTCCAGCACCACTCACAGCTCGTATTTAACGTCCTCAAAGATAATCAACAAAGATGGTTTCCGTGCTCATCCATGAAATAACATCTGTTTGAAGGCTTTTATAGAGAGCACATCTGTTCAGGATTTGATGATGGAGACTCGAAGCAGACTGGTTACACTTGAGCACAGTCCCTCCCCCCCGGTTAGAAAACGTAACATGAACAGAAGATCAAAGAATCACTGGTGGGCTACTGGCCTCAGAACTTTGTAGCTGGCCCTTTAAAATTCCACAACCATATACCGCGAGACAAAAAGGCAATCTAAGCATGTCGTTCTTCAGCGACGGCAGATCTGGCTATGTGCGACACATAAGAATGCCTATGCATCTCTTGCTGTTATGAAAAATTCATTGAACGGGTTCCTGGGCCTGCTCTCTGGAAACGTATCACCGTTTTAGTCAAAAGTTGTCATTTGGAGCATAGTCTAACCGACGATTGAAATAGATTTTCAGGGTTCTGGAAAAAGTCAATACATTTCTGAGAAGGAACCGCTGGAAAAGAGCTGCTCAACCAGGGAAGCACCGATGGGGCTAATTTAAAAACGCATGACAACAAGTTAATTTTGTAGAGCATCATCCTAGGTGTCTTAACTTTCCTTTCTTTAAAAAAATGAAATATTATGGAGCGCTAATTAGGAGCAATAGGAAGTGAGGAAGAAAAGTGTTGTCAAACGTGGGCATTGAGATAAGACTGTCAGCAAAAGAAAAATACGCTAAGGGAGGTGCCAAATAGGACACAGGGTTATCCAGTGCCAAATAGGACACAGGGATCACTTGGAGCAAGGCATGTGGAAATCGGGCAGTGAGCAGATTAGTGACCTATATGGCAGGTGCAAGGGGAGGGTTTAACTGTGGTAAGGACAGGGCTTCCAAAAAACAACATATAATTAGCGATTGGAATCTATAAAATTGTAAATGCAACAGAAGCCACATTCAACAAAACAGATCACAAAGGAAAGTAACTTTTATTTATTTATTTATTTATTTATGTTTTGCTTTTATTTTTAGTGGTTTAGCTTAGCGTGACACCCTACATTTGCTGAACAATTTTCGGGGTGAAATGACGATAAAGCATATTCTCTCATGGGTCACTGGACTTCAAGGACAGCTTATATACAAATAAATTGCTAATAGCAGAATGACATTTTACCCCGGAATATTTGCTGATAATTATTTGTAAAGATAGCAGGATTGACAACTGTTGAGTGAAGGAGTTTGTAAAGGAAAGTCGCTTCCATTCATTTATATACTGTATGTTTTGGATTTAGTTTTGGATGACTTAGTGATGTTCAAAACAAGGAGGGTGACATCTGACATTTGCTGAATGACTTCAGTATTAAATTAAAGATGGCAAACCACATCTTTACATAAGCCAAAGCAAATAGAACAGCCAGAAAATGACACCAAATTTAATATATAAACCCTAAAAACCTAGGTTATTCAACAAAAGTTCAACATTAAGGTAAAACACCTTTGTATAACATTTGTATTCATGTGTTCACATCATGGGATGTTGATATTTCCTCTGGTCTGGTGGCACATTTGTCACTGTGCATACTGACCCCCAGATCAAGGGCAGATCTCTAGTGTCTTTAAGAGAGAATGATTCATGCATTGCATGTATCATCCGCTTATCATCTATGAATTAAACAAATGGCATATATTCAATGGGATGAAAATGCTGACGACAATTTCAATAGAAATTCCATGCAAGGCCTATCCTTGGCTTGGCATATTTACCCCGCCATTTGTGATGGTTTGACTCTGAACGACAAAGGCGTCTTTGACCGTACCCATTCGTTTGAAAGGCTTCTGAAGAGGACGACCGGCCCTGCTCTGTCCCTCTCTCCTCGAATATCCGACTGAGTGAACGAGCGAACGTTGAGACTCACCCGAGGCGACTGGGAGATGTCCTGCACCCGGAAGACAACAGGGTTGCCTGCCTTGCGGATGGCCTCTACTGCTTCCTCGTGGCTGGCATCTTGCAGGTCCACCCCGCCCACCTGAAAGACACAGATGGTCAACAGAGTGCTCCTTTCTGCTGCAGGGAATGGAAGCTTTGCTCTCAGCGTTTTAAATAACGAGAGGACTGTAATGCGAAGGGGCAGGTGACAGGTACCTCCACGATCCTGTCTCCAAGCTTCAGCGTTCCGTTCCTGCTCGCTGGGCTGTCCTCCAGGATTTGCTTGATGAAGATTCCCCTCATCACCTCGCCGTTGTTAAGGCGACTTCCCATGCCACGCCCCCCCATGATGCTGATGCCCAGCGATTTCCCCGCCTCTCTGTACAGCTTCACTCTAGAGGTGAACACACAAAATGACCCATCCCCCAGTTACGGTACAACCCTGGTTATTCTTGGCACAAAGCAGTCAGAGAACGGCGAGTGCAGTGGTGGAATGACTAACATAATTTCCTCCTGAGATGGGGTTCAATTTGATATCCAGAGGGCAGACTGATATCTGCTACTGGCCCGACAACACCACTCCTAGCAGCATATTACTTTTCCCCAGGAGGTCTCCCATCCAAGTACTAACGAAGCCCACGTGTGCTTTGCGTAAGCCATTCGTCAGGAGCAGGGTACATGACTATTTTCATCATGACTGATTTGGAACCTCACAAAACCTGCACATTCACAGTGACTATGCTTTTGGTTTCTATGCACATGTTTAATGAGTGATGGAGGTACCAATTGGACATTTGTAGCCTACAGTCAATTGCTCTGAGCATACCAGGGAAACTAACATTAAACATAAAACGTTCATTTTCTTTGTTCTTTACTGGCATTGGATAATTGAATATCCCTCTAATTGTACCAAAGTGACCATACACAGTAAATTAAATCTAACAAATAATTACAAAAACAAATGTAACTTTGTATATGTACTGTATAACTCCAAACTCAGCAATACAGAACTAACTAATGACGCAATGAGTAGAGTAATAATTGATTTATTGCCAATACAACCCTGTCACATTTTATTTTGTTGAGTATATCAATTATTGCACGGCTTTGAAGCCTGTATGTTTCTTTCATTTCAAATGAGTCAGGTACAAAATAAGATTTTTGTTTGCACCTGCCCTCTCTTCTGTCTCAGAACTCTTTCAACTGATGTCAAATTTACACCTGATTTTCAAATGTCACAAGAGGTGTAATCATACCTCAAGTAGTTATGATACGTTTTGATAAATCTCATTATGTCTCATTTGGTTCCGATTTGCATTAATACACTCTTATTTCTCTGCACCTTCTCTGTCAAAGTACCCACAATTACATATCCACGAAGACACATTAAGCAAAAATCATTTATATGAGTTTTCATACATACAAATAATATTGCCTGTATTAAGTAAATAATCTAATCTGGGTTTAAATGGGCTGTGTGGTTGGTACAACTAAACACTTTCCCTGGGGTTCATTCCAAGTACTATTGACATTTTTCAGATAATTGATGTCAAGCTCCAATTACATACACATATTACACTATTATAACTAATGTAAAGTACTGACAGAGATCTCTGTCGGTGATGGATCTCTGTGTCATCTTGAACATTGCACAGCTGATAAATCCTTAGGTACATCACTGTTTCGGCAGCATATCTTCAATTAGCTAGATCACATTATGGCGTAACGCAAATTCAGTTTCAATAGAGCTGAATTAATCTTGCCACCTGACATGACATTAAAAAATCACCAGATTTAATTCATGCTCATAGTTAATGATGCTTTTCAGCTTGCAAACTGCTGGTATAAGTCACTACAGTATGCAAAGAGGAATAATGAGTAAAAAAATGCAGTGCAATACAAAGGGACAGATATATACATTACATTTGACATTTTAAGCATTTAGCAGACGCTCTTATCCAGAGTGACTTACAAGATGTGCATTAATACATGGTAGGAACAATCATAGATCGCGCAAGAGATCAGTACAGTAATACAGCGATAGAAATCATTGCAGGCAGCTGCGTACCATACCTGCAGCACTGGGAAGGAAAAGGTTAGTAATTATTTTTTTTTTAAATGAGGAGTAAGCAGGGATACATATTGTTGAGCAAGTAGGCAGTGGTGATGACAATTAGCTAGATGTACAGAATTCAGTGGTAGTGGAGTCTGAAAAGGTGGGTTTTGAGTCTCTTGCGGACGATCACAAGTGATTCTGCGGTCCTGACCGAGTGCGGAAGGTCGTTCCACCACCCGGGGGGTCAGGACAGAGAAGAGGTGAGACCACGAGGAACGGCTGCCGCGCCCGGAGGGCGCCAGATAATGACATATAATAGATTTTAGTATCATTTAAAGTCAACTAATCATATAGTTTGGTGAATAGCATGAAAACATTATCACTAATTGTTAACCATCAATGCCCAACTGTCCCTAGGCACTCTTTAAACAAAGTACGCACAAACCTATCTTTAAAATAACATCATGAATAATTAATCAGCTGCAAATAATTGCTCATGCTTAACCACTGAAAGCTCCAGCTGTTGATTGCACAGCTACAACCTTTCATGATGGAACATGTCTCTCATTGTTTATGCTCACTTCCTTGGCTGGTCCCAGTTGCCATGGGCAATGCTCTGTATCTCGTCCTCCATTCCTTCCTCATGATGTTCTGGGATCTTTCTGTTAAGGAAGAGGAAACAGAGCATCCAGGTACTAGTTTCAGCTGGCTTGTCATATCACCATTCAGCCCCTTTCACAGTATTTCAGCTGCGTCCGCTTCCATGGAAACCTGCCAGCTAAGTGCAATATATTGGAATGACAGGTATGCCATCTGCCAAGTTATGGGTTGTCAGGGCATACAGCACCGAGTTTGGCACTTTTCAGGGTCTTCCACAGGAATAACTACAACTTCTGTACCCTCTGACCTCATTGATTTATTGTGATACAACTTCACACAGCCACACAATAAGCCCCAAACTTGGGTTATTTTGTGTTCCTTCCTTATCTTCATATTCATCTTCTTCTTCTTCTGCTTCTTCATCTCTTTCATTTTCCTGCCGATTACATCATTAAAAATAATCCCTGCCCCCAAATATGAATTCTCCCAATTAAAAATAATCCCAAATGGTCATCTCCCAAAACATCATCTCTTCCTACGAATTCTCCCAATTGCTAAATATCTACTTCAACCAAATGGTCATCTCATATATTTAAACCAATAACATAATCTCTTCCTACGAGCAAATTTCAGGCTTATTTAGAAATATAAGGATGTGCACGTGATGCTATTTCAGCCAATAGAACATGCTGAAAGAGACACCATATTGCTTTTCTGTGAGTAGTAACATGCTTGCTATCTAATACAATTCAAAACTATTGTTTTTAGAGATGTCTCATTTCTATGACCAACAGAAATACATATCTATAATGTATTTATTAGCATTTTATATGTAAACCCTTAACTACTCAGCTCAAAAGGTCCCTCCTCTCACATGTCTCTACATGGCTGCGTGATATGCTATCCAATTATGTACTCCATTTGTTATTAAAAACATCTATACAATTTGATGGGTGTAGAGACGGCCTCTCTCTCATTCAAGTGCATTGAACCACTCCTTACAATTGCAAATCTCAAATATTTGCTTCGCTGACTACATATTGCATGTAAAATAGTTGTTTATTGAACAATTTTCCTCAGAGTAAGGTGAAATACAGACCATCCACACAAGGATGGGGGATTTATCTGCAGGGTAACCAGATTCAAACAGTCCAATTGCAGGACAAGCAGGATGCATATCCGCATTTTATATCTGAACAAAGTAAATACTTTATTTCAAATGTGGTAATACTGAAAATAATGAGGCGAGAGAAATCTGAAATAATGTTTATTGACACGGAGTGATGATATGATATAATTATCCGCCCTGTCTGTTCACGTGTGTGAAATAGTAATGTCACCAAACTACCACATGACGCCTGCATTTGAGTTAACATTTTTATTGACTGACCCCCCCTATTGCTCTGCCCATCCCACGTTGACGCAAATGCCTTTATTGCAGACCATGAAACCAAACCAAACTCGGCGGAGGTGAGAAATATTCCATTTGTGACAGACAAAGCTAGCAATTACACTACTGCCCAGATGTGTTTTCCCTATTGTCTTCCCCAAACTAGAGCCTTATCATTAGCAGCACACAACCAATGTTCTGTGTCCTCAGTTGAGAATGCCACACAATGAACACATGTTTTATGATTACATTACCAGGTCACAGGGCCAAGCTACTTGAACAAATGTATGGGAAGCATTGCTTTGGAACTGTGCTAGTTTAGTTCCTGTGAAATATACTGATGAAAGTTTAGTTGTCACTTGAAATAATTTTGATATCAATAATTCAATAGGCAAACTGAATTTAGGAATTGTATTTTACAGATGTAAAGAGAGTATATGCTTTGTATATGTGAGTAACCTTTTTTTTTTACATTGAAAACGTTTTTGTTGAGATAGATATCTCGACTCAGTGAACAGAGAACACTTGCTTGTTCAGGATAAAGCCAATTTTATTTTGATTGAATTGAGGCCTAGATGTAGGAATGTTGTTTGAAAACACATTACTATTTAGTTGATTGAAGGTACATATGACACAATTTTAAATATATGTATTTTTCATTGCCTGTGGCTCTAAAATGAACAAACCTTTCCAGTCTTATGCCCTTTGTCCATTCCTGTTGTACCCAAGTAAAACAAAACAAAATAAAAGAACAAAAAAATATTACATGTCTCTCTTTATATAATATTATATCTTGTATTGTCCATACACAGAAATATAATTTTCAGATTTAAATATGTCAATATTTTCTCCACAACTTTATCATGAAAGCTGTTGCAAATGAAAGCTGTTTTTCAGTGCGCTTTGGTTTTCACTTTAAAGCTCAAGGTTTTCAGAAAAAGTAAGCTGTTTCACATAACAGAGGGACCACATTGCTATTCAAATAATACTGAAAGTGGGTCTCGTAAAAAGGAAAAAAGCATAGCAACTCATTAATCAGGTACAAATGACTTTGCAAGGTACATTTCACCACCTAGCATTTTAAACACACAGTTCGTGCATACATTTCAAAAAATTCTCATGAATATATTTGCAGATCCATAATACAGCTATTTGGACAAATTATAGCTGTACATTTTACAGAGTCTCAGCATTGTGCTGTTTGAAAATGGAGAGGAGCCTCTATCGTTGTTGCACATGGCTATCAACTACTGCTGAGCAATCAAGAACCACAGATATTGCAATCTCCATGAGAGATGCTGAAAATGTGGCAAATTACCATATGAGCATGGACAATGTACTAGGGAGCTTGGTTTTGTAGTAGTTTGGTTCCTGAAATATTTGGTTCCTGGATCTTTAGTTTGCTAAACATGCATATGTACCCAAACCTTTTCCTAGAGTGCCACGGGGTGTGCTGCTTTTATGCTGTTACTTAGCACATATTTGATCAATTAAACAGTTTTTCACACAGTGAATTTACCCTGAGGGTGTCCAGCACCAGGATTGGAGACCCCTGTCCTAGACCATTGGGGGACAACATACAGAGGGAAAGCCTGCTGAATTATGGGTCTTGAGGGGTGAGGTTGAGCATCCCCGAACACTGGGATTAGTATTTCAAGATCTTGTGGAAACCGTCCCATTCTCAGAACCACCAGCATAGGCGCCACTCACCGTGGGGCAGGGGGAGCGTCGATGGTGTCGTCGTCCTCTGTCAGCGGCCCCAGGGTGGCTCTGTACTCCTTCAGATGCTCTGCAGGGACGTAGGTGACGCTGAAAAAGAGCAGCAAAGGGGAAATGGTGGAGCAGAGAAATGAGTAAAGACACGCCCATCACAAAAAGTGCGATGGGCATAAAGGAGAAGCCACAGAGAGGGAGACCATCCCAACGTGCGTGAATTATCCACGCCTCATATGCCAACACCTGCTTTACCTGTTAAAGCCCCTCTACAGGTATGAGATTTAAAATGTCATATCACACAAGTAAACATTGCCATACCCATTCCCTCCCTTGATTCTGGCAAAAATTGAGCTCCAGTACAACGGAAATTTTTATCATTGATCAATGAAACATTAAACAGTGCCACTTGTACTGTATGCATCAGAAGGCAGGTGCACTGTGATTGACGGCTTCAGATTCATGGAACTGAAATGCACAGCGACACGGAAGATACGCCTTGCAATACGATTAAGGTTTTCACCTTCAGTGTTGTTGACATTGCTTATTCAACTTTAGAAATGTGTTTTTCCGGGGGCAAAAGTGATGCCACTATAAGGACGAGTAAGCCATAATGGGGCGGGTGTGTGAATAATCTAGCAGCATGCGCTTAATGCGCAGCGAAGGTTGACTTTGGCATCGGCTTGTGTGGTCACATCCACCTTATCAACATTCTGATGACTGGCTTCAATTGCTTTTTTTCAATCTTATTTTCAAGTCTGGGAGGGAAGTAATGTTTTCCTGCTAAATATGCACTACCTATTGTGGCCCAAGGTGAGGTTTGAATGAATTATTCATCCATATTTCCATATGATTATGTTTTATAAGGGTCAAAAAGGCATCTGTGAAAATATTTCCATTAAATTTGACACAATAGACAATGCAGTTTGCTAAAGCATGATGTCCAATTAACTTATGCACACTAATGGTACATATACATATGTTTGTATGTTTATATGTATGTATGTATGTATGTATGTATGTAAGAGACAGATGATGGGCAGTGGAATTGGGGTATTGGGGTATCTATTTGGTCACATGTTTTCATATCCAAAAACAATCAGTATATTCTTATGAACACTAACCATCATTCAAGCAATTAACTTTCTGAATAGTCAATGCCAATATGTATAGCTAGTTATTACCACTTTTCTTTTCTGATAGCATTATTCTTCAATACATCAAAAATGAGTTTTATATATATATCAATTGTCTTATATCCACATATTATTTTAACTTTCTGTATAAACATAATCTTCATTTTCCGCTCACAAAGTGAGGGAATATTGACAATGTAAGATCCGCTAATCTGATCGACAACGATTCTGCATTAAAATTATTATTACAAATCTGATTTTCTGAAGTTTATTTGCTCACCTTTATTGTGCATTTGCTAGCCTTAATTACCAGCTCAATATACCAGTTAACGATGGGTTTTCCTCTTTAAGTGAAAAGTGTATTCTTTGTAATGATTACATTGTTTTCCACAATTGAATTCCTTCTTCTAATTTACATTAACTCACATGATGTGAAGAAAGAATGCTACAACGTGAGACACAATTAAGAGAAATCTTTGGGAATGTTGTTCAATCTTGTTCATCAAACAAAATACATTAATTGAGACCAATAATAAGTATGAATATAACATTTCTGCCTCCTCTTTTTCAATCTCATGAACTACTGATCACCTTCATCCTATGGATGAAGCATTTCTATCCTGATGGGAGTGGTCTCTTCCAGGATGACAATGCCCCTATCCACAGGGCACAAATGGTCACTGAATGGTTTGATGAGCATGAAAACGATGCAAACCATAAGCCATGGCCGTCTCTGTCATCTGATCTCAACCCAATTGAACACTTATGGGAGAGTCTGGAGCGGTGCCTGAGACAGTATTTTCCACCACCATCAACAAAACAGCAAATGATGGGATTTCTCATGGAGGAATGGTGTTGCTTCCTTCCACTAGAGTTCCAAACACTTGTAGAATCTATGCCAACACACACTGAAGCTGTTCTGGTGGCTTGTGGTGGCCCAGGGCCCTATTATGACATTTTATGTTGGAGTTTCCTTCATTTTGGCAGTTACCTCTACATAGAGAGTGGGCAGCAGTATGTATGAACTAATTCAAACAATGCCCTCATGTTTCTAAATTGCTGTCTGGAGAACATACAGTGTTATGATCTGGGTGACATTCTTAATTTGCATCCTAGGTCAGTCTGAATCAAGATCACTTTGAAATCCTCTGGACAAAATCAGTTAAACATATCCCATATTTGGTACAGGTGATATCATGATTTTGTGTTCTCAGTTTACCTTTATTAAATGAATGTATATGCAAAAATGTAAAAATCTGTGTTTTTTGTGAGCAGTGAATCAGTATATTAGCAATATATTCTTATGAAAATATATTTACTTAAGCCCTTTGTATTAGCAGATACACTGCCTGTCCCAAAAAAAGTCACACACTCTAATATTTTGTTGACCCGCCTTTAGCTTTGATTACGGCATGCATTCGCCGTGGCATCATTTCAATAAGCTTCTGCAATGTCACAACATTTATTTCCATCCAGAGTTGCATTCATTTTTCGCCAAGATCTTGAATTGATGATGGGAGAGTCAGGCCGCTGTGCAAAGTCTTCTCCAGCACATCCCAAAGATTCTCAATGGGGTTAAGGTCTGGACTCTGTGGTGGCCAATCCATGTGTGAAAATGATGTCTCATGCTCCCTGAACCACTCTTTCACAATTTGAGCCCGATGAATCATGGCATTGTCATCTTGGAATATGCCCGTGCCATCAGGGAAGAAAAAATCCATTGATGGAAAAACCTGGTCATTCAGTATATTCAGGTAGTCAGCTGACCTCATTCTTTGGGCACATAACGTTGCTGAACCTAGACCTGACCAACTGCAGCAACCCCAGATCATAACACTGCCCCCACAGGCTTGTACGGTAGGCACTAGGCATGATGGGTGCATCACTTCATCCACCTCTCTTCTTACCCTGATGCGCCCATCACTCTGGAACAGGGTAAATCTGGACTCATTAGACCACATGACCTTCTTCCAGTGCTCCAGAGTCCAATCTTTATGCTCCCTAGTAAATTGAAGCCTTTTTTTCCAATTAGCCTCACTGACAAGTGGTTTTCTTAAGGCTACACAGTTGTTTAGTCCCAATCCCTTGAGTTCCCTTCGCATTGTGCGTGTGGAAATGCTGCTACTTTCACTATTAAACATAGCCGTGAGTTCTACTGCTGATTTTTTACAATATGATTTCACCAAATGTTTAAATGATCGCAGATCACGATCATTCAAGATTTTTTTCCGACCACATTTCTTCCTCGAAGATGATGGTTCACCACTATCCTTCCAGGTTTTAATAATGCGTTGGACAGTTCTTAACCCAATTTGAGTCTCCTTAGTTGTTTTTTTTGCTTGATGCAGGCCAATAATTTGACCCTTCTGAAACAGATTAACATCTTTTCCACGACCACAGGATATGTCTTCCGACATGGTTGTTTAAGAAATGAGAAGCTACTCACTGCATCAGTTAGGGTTAAATAACTTGTTGCCAGCTAAAACATATTAATCACTGCAGTAATTATCCAATGGAAGGCTCTTACCTATTTGCTTAGTTAAATCTAGGTGGTGACCTTTTTTTTTTGGGCAGTGTATGTTATAATATTAAGTAAAATATATGATATAATATTTGGTCATATATTAAATATTAGGTAAAAGCAACTAAATTAAAATAAATAAAAAGTAAAAGTTACAAATTAAAATATTTTGCAGCATCATTTATAACCCCATCCATTTTTAGAATGAGCATACAGAATGGAAATAGAAGAAGAATTCATACACACTGAAGTGTGTAACAGGATCTGTTAATTAACCATTTTATGGATTGAATCAAATATTTTTTTTCGTAATCCAAAGATACTGAAGGTTCCTTGTAGAGTACTCACTTTTTCAAAAAGAGTAGAAAAATGAGACATTCATCTTGAAATAGCACAGTGCATGGAGTAATGGTACAGACAGTACATGAAATCAACCATTAAACCATGAATCACAGTCCAGTAAATCCTTTATAAATAATCCTCAAAAACTTGTATATTGATTATCAACTGGAAATGTACTGAAATTAGCATGTCTTATGTTATCCATTGGATGACAGAGTCTTCATTGATGCTGCATTTTACAGTTACAGTTCTTGTGTTATTTTGGTTTATTTGTACAAGTCAGCTGAATGACTATGAATGATGCCATGGCCATGGTTCAATCTAAATGCAATATGCTTCATCTTTTGACTAATGAATATAATGAAGAGTTCATTCCTATCATTCCTATTTCTTTCAGTAAATGTTTCAACTACCAATATTCATAGCTGCAACAATGTGCAATATAAGGCTAAATCACACTGCCGTTAGACTGAATAGTTCCTTCTCTGGCCCTGTCTAGACCATGGTCCCTTGCATTGTGCATGGAGGTGGCAGTGTCTGCGGAAATGGGAGTCGGCATGCTCTCCCTGCTCCTTACCTGATGTCTGGACCAATGAGAGACTGCCGTCTCAGCAGGGCCCGTGCCTGGGCGTTGGTCAGTTTAATGGTGGGCTCTCCATTGATAGCTAAAATGCTGTCTCCTACACCCAATCGTCCATCTCGGCTGATGGATCCGCCGTGAACGATACTGCGAATTATCATCCCTGAGCCATCCTTGATGGCACTCACTGTCATCCCTGCCAAACACACAGGGCTTCAGATGACTTTCACATTACTGGGCATGCGCAAAACAGGCCTAGCATCACCACTATGGTCGTACATAATTTGAAGATCATTGCTGGTACGATTTTCAAAAGCATCTGCTCTATGCACACCATCTTTGGTGTGTTTGCTTATAGCACGTCATGTCATTAAATACGAATGGAGATAGTAAGGAAATAATGTACACCATTTTGAAAACACCTTCCAGAAACCGGGTTGGCTTCTACAACAAAATCATGTATTTTCTTCCTGTAAATATTCATCTTTCATATTGAATCGTTTGTTGTATATCCAATTTGATAAACTATACTGAGCATCGATGAAACTCATCACTCCATTTCTGTCATGAAATCAATCACAAAGACGGAGGTTGATGAAGTCTTGATCATAGTGAGGTGTTTGTCGTCTCCTGGGTCATGGCCTATGATTGACGGATAGTTTTCAGTCTTGCCAGGTAATAAATTACAGGCTGTGTAAAATTGCACACACTCGGTGAGCCAGAATGGACTGACTTAGTCCTACCTCAAACATCTAAATAACATAATACGTCGGATTGTCTATGTACGTATGTAGGCATCAGTGTTGGAGTCAACTCTATTTCAATTCAGGAACTGAATTGTAATTTAATTCATAAAATTGCCCATAATGTTCTATCAGGATTTTCTTTCATGAACTGACTGAATTGTAATGAAACTGACCCATATTAACATTTTCTATGTTTAATTGCCTGGTTTTCACTGGACTAGACAGAAAACAGGCTGAATCACCTCATCCCCTGTGGCTAATCCCCTCTCTTACAAATGCAAGTGCTTATGCAACAGTCAGAGTCAATTGATCAGAACACGGTCAGTCATGTAGAATAATGAAAGCCAAACATTGAGACAAAATACAAAGTTTGTCTTCTCAATTTTTCTAAACACACAAGGATAAATAGAGTGATATACAGTTTTTGTTATTTTGGTTCTGTACTCTAGCACTTTGAGATTGAAACAATGAGGTTGAAGTGCAGACTGTCAGCTTTAATTCCCACTGGGACCACATACAGTGCATCCGGAAAGTATTCACATCGCTTCACTTTTTCCACATTTTGTTATGTTACAGCCTTATTCCAAAATGGATTAAATTCATTTTTTTCTCAGAATTCTACACACAATACCCCATAATGACAAAGTGAAAAAAGTTTTTTAGAAATTTTTGCAAATGTATTAAAAAAAAAAAATAAAATATCACATGTACATAAGTATTCACACCGTTTGCTATGACACTCAAAATTGAGCTCAGGTGCATCCTGTTTCCACGGATCATCCTTGAGATGTTTCTAGAACTTAATTGGAGTCCACCTGTGGTAAATTCAATTGATTGGACATGATTTGGAAAGGCACACACCTATCTATATAAGGTCCCACAGTTGACAGTGCATGTCAGAGTAAAAACCAAGCCATGAAGTCCTAGGAACTCTCCATAGACCTCCGAGATAGAACTGTGTTGAGGCCTAGATCTGGGGAAGGGTATAAAAACATTGCTAAAGCATTGAAAGCACCCAGGAGAACAGTGGGCTCCATCATTGTGAAATGGAAGAAGTTTGGAACCACCACAACTCTTCTTAGAGCTGGCCGTCTGGCCAAACTCAGTAACCGGGCAAATAGGGCCATGGTCAGGGAGGGGACCAAGAACCCAATGGCCACTCTAAGAGAGCTTCAGAGTTCCTCTGCAGCGATGGGAGAACCTGGTAGAAGGACAAACATCTCTGCAGCACTGCCTCTGCCAGGCCTGTACTGCAGCCATCTTCAGTTCTTGCTTGTTTCAGGGACTGTTTGCCTTCAGTCTCCTCTTCAGCATGTAAAATGCATGTTCAATTGGATTCAGAGCTGGTGATTGACTCGGCCAGTCAAGGATTTTCCACTTTTTGGCCGTCAAAAACCCCTTCGTTGCTCTAGCAGTATGTTTTGGGTCATTGACTTGTTGCATAATGAAGTGCTGTCCAATGAGTTTGGAGGCATTTGGTTTTATCTGAGCAGATAAAATATTTCTGTAGACTTCAGTATTCATTGTTCTACTTCTGTCTGCAGTCACATCATCGATGAAGACAAGTGAGCCCGTTCCACTGGCAGCCATACAGACCCAAGCCATAACACCCCCTCCACCATATTTCACAGATGAGGTGGTATGCTTTGGATCATGGGCATGCCTTTTTTTCTCCATACTTTCCCCTTTTCATCACTCTGGTACATGTTAATCTTTGTCTCATCTGTCCACAAGACTTTGTTCCAGAACTCCTGGGGTGGAGTGCTTAGGTGCTTTTTAGCAAACTGTAATCTCGCCTTTCTGTTATTCAGGCTTATCAGGTTTATGTAGTCTTCTTTGACACATCTACACCTGCATCCAGGAGAGTGTTTTTGATCTGTTGGGCCGTTGTCAGGGGGGTTTTCTTCACCATAGAGTATTATCCAGTCATCCAATACAGTGGTCTTCCTCGGTCTACTGGGTCTTTTGAATTGAGTTCACCAGTTGTTTTTATCTTGTTAATGATGAACCAAACTGTTGACTTAGGCATGCCCAGGGTTTTTGCAATGTTCCTGATAGATTTTCATTTCTGAGCCTTATGATGGCCAGCTTAATTTGCATCGACACTGCTGTCTTCCTCATGTTGTCACACCCCAACAACAATCTCCAAAGGTAATTGCAAAGTCTAGAATCAAGACTAGACATCAACAACTCTCTTCTGCATTCACTAACGACACAAATTACTACACCTGCCGAACGAAATTCATCTGTGAAGCCAATTCAACAAATACTTGTAGTACCTTAAAATGGGGGGAACCATGTACAAAAGGTGCTGTCATTTCTAAACGGTTCATCCGATATAGATGAAAATGCCCTCAAATTAAAGCTGGCAGTCTGCACTTCAACCATTGTATCCTTTCAAACTCAAAGTGCTAGAATACAAAACCAAAATAACAAAAAATGTGTCACTGTCCAATTAATTATGGTGCTCACTGTATTTATCTTGATGCCCAGTATATCAGCATCCTGTAATTTACGGAATGTAATTGTAAAACAAATAATTGAATAGCCATGAATTGGCTGAATAACCAACTATTGAATAGCCACCTATTGCATTAATTCAAAACCTCTCTACAAATTTAAGACATCAGAGTTCCCTCTGGCATTTAAACATTTTCAAGGCTTTTTCAAAATTAAGGCCATATTCCCGAGTAGCACATTATGTTCAAATATTTTATTATTGGGCTGAATTTTCATTCTGAAATGAAAAGCAAAGCCTCACTCTTTGAAAATTGTGGCCATTAAGTAGAGACAGATTATGGTTAGGAATATAGACAGTGAGCAGTGGGGATGTTTGATGAGAGTTTCCTGTATAGTCTTATTTCCATATCAAGGATGAGGCCTTTTTGGCCTCGGCTGTACTTCTGTTAATTAATTTATATTTAGCTTGCTATTTATATAGTCTAGGCACGATGCACAGAACCAAACAAAGAGTTTACCATTCACCATATTAATCAAAAACATGCTCCGGTTAAATATTTCAATCAAACATTTGCGTGAGACCCATTGCTTTAAAAAAATGAAATGCATGCCTTTTTAACTAAATAATAATCACTAGCATTTATATGATATAAATGCAAAATATTTAGGTTTTCCTCATTTTTCATCATACCATGCTGAAAATGTGAATACCTATTTCTTACATTCTTATCTTGCTAGTAAATCTTAAACTGGTAGAACACGTGCTACCATGGTTAATACTGTATCTGTAGAATTTTTTTATCCGCCGTTTATAAAATTGGCTGACTATCCATTATACATTGATTCAGTGATAATTTTTTAGTGTTTACTGACATTATATTATTACATGACATTATTATTTACAAACATTATATGGGTATATGCAAATCTATATTAAAACAATTGTTCACACCAACAATAGAAAACATTAATTTAGGATAATTCAAAATAGGTATATTGTTTTACAAAACATGTGTGTATTGCATGTAGGCTCAATGTAGATGATTCAGCTATTGCTCTAATACGGAACCATGCATGTGGAAACTATTGGGTAAACTAGCTCCTACCAAAATGTAAACTTAATTAAAAAAGAAAATTATGCCATAGTTGTTCTTCTGGCTGAAATCAGTACTTTCAAATCCAATCCAAAACAAATTATAGAGTCAATCATTCAATAATACAAAATTGGAAAAGTATCCACATGTTTGATTGTGCATTTATTGGACAATATACAGTTAGTAAACAATGTTTGTGACTGAACAATAAGCAAAACTAATACATTATTTTTGGGTTAATGAATTTATTTATTTGAAAACGGACACTTTGGAAGTTTACCATCGTACAATTTGGTGAGGTGTAGCTAATAACAATTTTCATTTCAAAATGGGTATGTTCTTTTTAACTTCATAATATTTGGCTGTGACTACCTTAGTCACCATACTATCAAAAGCCTTATCTAAAAATACACAAAGCTTATTATGCTACTATTTATTAATGTATTTATTTTCCTACTTATTTGCTTCTTTATTTGTTGCATTTTACCAGGCTGTTATCTGCATAATTTGCTTGCCATGGTAAACTCTCACAGAAGACTGCAGCACTCAGACATCTCAACCGTTATAAAGCATAATATTTAGTATAATATCGGTGCCATTAGAGAAAGCATCTACTTCAAACAAATCATGTTATGCTTTGTTATTTATAGCTCTTTAGAAGAACCAACACTGTTAAGCATTACCATGGTAACTATGTACATACACAATGAAAAGAGGACCATAAAAAAGACAGATAACATACCAAGACTAGAGTTGCCCTTGGCAACTGTAATTGTCCTCTCAAAAGGGGTTCCAGAAGTGAGAGCGAGCTTATCAGGCCCTTCCATGATGCTGGTGTCGACGCACAGCCGTTCCTCCTGAGAGACCACAATGACAAACTGTTACGCACATCAACATCAATGCCTTATCAACAATAACCTTTTCAATATAAGGATACACTCAGAGTCATCTAAGTGACAAATTATAACACGCAACCTCAGAGATTAGCCACTACTTTGAGGAGGTACAACAACCACGATGTGACAAGGAGAGCTGAGAGGATTGAATCGGATCAGTATTTCACATGCACAGGTTTCACTTCAAATTCAGACTCCTCCGAGTGAGTATTGCCCATTTCTGGGTGAGGACTACAAACACAACCTTGGCTTTGAGAATTCCACACTAGAATATGTCACAATGCCACAACAAGAACACATTTTGAACTGGATAATGACTAAAATAATTATGTTATGTGAACGGTTATCAGTATGTCTCTGCTTAAAACCTTTAGAGAAAACGGTTACTAAATTCTTATAGTTTAAATGTTTATACAGGAAATGGTAAACATGCTACTACAAATCACTTAAGAGTTCGACAGTTGTTCTGTTATGGTGTTGCTTCATCAAGAATTTGCCTTCACTTTTGCCTTTTTCTATTTTCACTATAAGAAATGATTGACAGCTACAATTAACTCTCAATCATTGACTTGTTTGAACTGCAGTGTCACTAGGGGTGGGGTGACACACAAGGACCTTTTCAGAGGGCATAGACAAGCAATGAAATGCAGAGAAGGCAGGATTTCCAAAAAAATGCTCATTTTAATAACGGATTTCTACAAACCACAAAATAGTCTTCATCAACCATTTTAATTATTACAGTTAGAATCTTTCTAAAAACACAACCAAACTCCAATCATCAACCAATCCATCAACTATTGGATTCAGCTGCAGCAGTCCCACTTGCTTGATTTGATGCATGTGGCCAGGTGTGGGACTGCAGACTGCTGGGAGCTGTAGTTTTGATGGCTCTAGTGGCTCACAAGAGTTAGAGGGGCAGGCAGCCATTTCCCCGTGCAGCCCCTTGGGATGCCACAGAACCAATCAAAAGATTGGTTCAAAGAAGATATGCTCTCCACAGCAAAACACAATGATTGGTTCAAATCATTAAGTGGCTGATAGCATATGCTGCTCTGCCCATTTTTGCTTTCATGAAACCTCAGTCTCCAATGACTAGCACATCTTGCCCATCATTAAGACCCATGTGGGACTCAAGCACACAGCCCTCTGGCACTGAGCACAAAGTCTTCCATTATGCCTAAGCCCAGCTCGACTGACAGCTGAAGCTGTCTCTTGCTCCAAATGACAACATCGAACCCAGGTCTTCTAAGGCTGTGGAAACATGATTGGTAATTCTTCAGGGAAAAGAGGGGCAGTGCTTCATCAGCAAATTCAGACACGGCCGACAAGGGCTTTGCAAACATGTCTTCATGTGCACTCTGCAAGATAAAACAAACCATACTGTAGTGCCGGGTTATGGTCGATTAGAACCGCAATTACCCAAACTGACAATTAATTCATGGTGTTCACCCATCTTACTCCAAGTAATGAGCCATTCAGCAGGCATTACTGGCCAGTAGGGAATATCTCTAACCATAATGGCTTCTGTCCTAGAGAAAGCGTGGTGGCTGAAAGCACAATATAGCTCTGCTCCCTGGATATGATGCATTCAAGTCTCTGCTGCATAGCCATGAATCACTCTGCAGATTCTTCCATTATCACACACATAACAATAAAAGTAAAATATGAGTAGCTCCAGCTCTGACCCTATTGTCTTTTTGTTGTTGTTGCAGGTCTGGTGGTGGAATGTGAACTCAGAGCATCAGATTTAAGGGGGTGGGTGAGTGGGGAGCAGAGGCCTCACAATTTCTGTTTTTTATTTTATTTTGTTCATTATGAAAATTAAGAGTAATAATTATGAAACTATGATTGTATGACCATGTATTAATGCACATCTGGATGCACATCTGGATCACTCTGGATAAGAGCATCTGCTAAATGCTTAAAATGTAAATGTATTAGGCCTCAACGTAATAGTGGTTTCAACGTCCGATGCTGGCCACGGCGACCAGGGTTTGATTCCCAGCTCTGGCTGGGACTGCCACCGGGCTCTGTCCGCCCCAGGGAGGGGGAGGGAAGCCGACACAGTTCGCTGCACACAGGAGTGGTTCTGGGGTGCCGGCAGCACAACGACAGCACGACTAGTGCTGTCTCGGAGGAGGCAGTGCTTCGCCATTGTCACTGCTGGGCACAGGGCTACGGCAACAAACTACGGGGGAGGGGATTGAACTAAGACTAGCGGGAGTAATTGGCTACCAAATTGGGAGAAAAACGGGAGAAAAATCGGAATAATAATAAATAAATAAAAAGTAAATGTAAAATGTCATTAAAATTAATGAAGCAATTACAAACACATGAGAGCAAAGGGATCATTATTGTGCATTCTTTTTTCATTTACAGGTGGCAGAAAAAGTAACCTCTACCGGCCGAAAGGTAAATATCAGAGGCCTTCTCAAACTTTGAGGAGCTTGTTGTTTGCAATAGCTATGTATCAAAGACTGGAGGCTCCTGTTTTTTTCAAATTTTAGCAAACTAGTCGCTAGCTAGCTAGTTTAGCAGTTGACCATGACAGGGGATGGAGTGGCTCACTGACTCACAGGCGGGTTAATTGCCTGTTCTGCTCGGACCTGCCGATTCTCCCTCCACAACATCCGGAGGATCCTACCGTTCCTCACCCAAGAGGCCACTCAACTCCTAGTCCAGGCCCTGGTGATCTCACGTCTGGACTACTGCAATTCCTTGCTGGCAGACCTTCCGGCCTGTGCCATCAAGCCACTGCAACTAGTCCAGAACGCTGCCGCTCGTCTGGTGTTCAACCAGCCGAAGTTCACCCACGTCACCCCTCTACTCTCCTCTCTGCACTGGCTCCCCATCGCAGCACGCATCAGATTCAAATCACTGGTGCTTGCTTTTCAAGCAGCCAGAGGTACTGCTCCCCCTTACCTCCAGTCACTCATCACTCCCTACACCCCTCCCAGACCCCTCCGATCTGCCTCCTCTGGTAAACTGACTGTCCCTTCCCTCCAGGTGCCTGGCAGCCGCTCCTCGCGGTCTCGCCTCTTCTCTGTCCTGATCCCTCGCTGGTGGAACGACCTCCCGCAATCGGTCAGGACCGCGGAATGACTTGCGATCTTCCGCAAGAGACTCAAAACCCACCTCTTCAGACTCCACTACCACTGAACTCTGTCCATCTAGCTAAATTGTCTTCACCACTGTTTACTTGTTTAACACTATACTAAAAAAAAAAAGTACACTAACCTTTTCCTTCCCGGTGTTACAGGTATGGTACGCAGATGCCTGCAATGATGTCTATAACTGTATTACTGCACTGATCTCATCCGCTAACTATGATTGTTCCTACCATGTATTAATGCACATCTTGTAAGTCACTCTGGATAAGAGCGTCTGCTAAATGCTTAAAATGTAATGTAATGCTGGTCTTGCTTTCTCTTTTTTTGAGCCGGATGCAGTGGAACATGGGAAAAACATGAATTTGACAATGCCAGAAACCTGGACTGTGTTGTCGAATGCCATGCAAAATATAAGGAATACGTGAGTGCATTGATGAAAGTTAACATTGGCTAAGTTTCTATTTTGGGACGAATTTGCATAGAGCATGTCACAGATGGGGGGGGGGCGCTAGGCTTCAGGTGGAAAAACACAACAAAACCTTCCAAAAATTAAAAAAACAAAAATCTTTAAAATAGGTCTGTCCTTAAACGGTTCATTGATACAGCATTGCTTGTTTTAAGAGGGCATGTTGAGCAATTAATAAAATAATGAATACATGATAGATTTGGCAGCTAATTACATATTCCATGATTGCAAATCCATCTTGTTGACCGCTAATTGACACAGCTAAAATGAAGAACATTTCAATCTCAATATAAATATTTTATATAAAGCTTTAATAAATATAAAAGGCGGCATGGTGGTGCAGTGGATAGCACTGTTGCCTCACAGCAAGAAGGTCTCGGGTTCGAATCCAGGCCGGGGGCCTTTCTGTGTGGAGTTTGCATGTTCTCCCCGTGTCCGTGTGGGTTTCCTCCGGGTACTCTGGTTTCTTCCCACAGTCCAATGACATGCACGTTAGGCTAATTGGAGAGTCTAAATTGCCCGTAGGTATGAGTGTGTGAGTGAATGGTGTATGTAGTGCCCTGCGATGGATTGGCGACCTGTCCAGGGTGTATTCCTGCCTCTCGCCCCAATGCATGCTGGGATAGGCTCCAGCCCCCCCGCGACCCTAACTAGGAATAAGCGGCTGAAGATGAGATGAGATGAGATAAATATAAATCTTAAAAGGCACTGTCATGCCCACTGCTGACCCCGCCTCCCCAGGTTTACAGCCCACCAGCCGCCATTCATGAGAAGTCAGATACAGCAGCCCTGAAGGTTACATTTTCATAAGCTGAGACCAATGGAATCATATTATAGATATACAATTCCTTTTTTCTCTTGATATTAAGACTTGCCTTTTTCTCTGACTTTAACTTTGGACCTAGGTCTGCAACACCTACCAACAGGAACACTGGTAATAATAAAACAAATCAGGTTCAATAGTGTACGGTAAAAGGTAAGGTCATTTAGTGCAGTGGCTCTGGGCATGTAGTTTGATGGTTATTTATTTGGTTTCCTGATTGGCTTTTAAAACAAATGTCAATGTGTATACATGGCTAATATGTCAAAAGTAAGCTCTGCAAGTTGCCCTGGATAACAAAGTATTCTACACAATAATATTGGTCTGTGTGATTAAGCTCATGCTTTAATTTAAGCCTTTTCATTGAAGATTTAAGGTGCAAAATGTTATCTATATAAACAGATAAAATATATAATATAATGTGGATGAAATAAGTTCAACTGGTGAATGGCAATGGAAACATGCAACTCATGGATCTATAATGTCTATAATTAGGGCCCAGAGGAAATCTTGAGTTGTTATTTCAGTCCTCCACCTCCAATGTCTTGATGGAACCCCTATTTCAAGCCATGCATCAATCATTCCAGTGAATTATTTAATTACCACTTAAATAGACACATGAGAATAATGACAGTGAAATGTTTATGTCCATTGACAATTATCATGTGTCAGGCGTGTGATGTGTTAAACAATGCTGCAATAAATTAAAATGTCCACCAAGAACACAAAAAATAGTTTTTCCTGGAGGAGATGGGAGATGCTGATTTAAGATGAGCACCCTGCTCTACAGTGTTAATAATATTTTCAGGTGAAAAAGTAAATCGAGCTACTCACAGCAGAGACATAAAAATACAAATAAAACACAATGAAAACAGCTATGGATGTCACACATTTAGGTAGAAAAAATTAACTACTCTAAATGTTCTAGCTAGATTTAATAATTGTCAATTGGTTTACGGTCTTGTTTGTCAAGGATTTCAGCCTATGTGTGTAATCTTGCCCATAAGAAGATACAGATTTCTAGCAGGGTTGCCAACCATCCGTAAATTAACGGATAGTCCTTAAACAAAATCTTAATTTCACCTGGTCTGTAAATCCAGTCTGTCTGCAAAAATGTCCCGTTTCTACTACAGGGCGATCGAAAAGTCTCTCCGCAGTCGTAAATAACTGCTGCGTAGAGACTTTTCGATCATCCTATACTTCCTTTGTTGTTACATTTCTGACTGCCGTCAAACTTTCCTCCTAGTCACAAAAATAACTAAAGTCACTAAAGTTTGATGATTAAAGAGCATAGATAGGTCAATGTCCCTGACAATCAAAAGTGTTAACCAATGGACTGAAGCACTTAAAAACTAGCTAATGATAGCTAACGTTACTAAAAATGGAGTCTGATACAGCAAATGAAAATTCTCCCCAAAAAATCTGAAATTGTTCATTTCAGTCAGCACGGACGAAGGACCCCGACTTTAGGCAATGGATAAGAAATGACAAAGATAACTGTAGAAATGCATACTGCACTTGATGCAGGAAGTATTTTTCTATTGCTTCTGGTGGTGTTTAGGGATGTGCGAAGTCATGCTAGCAGCATGAAACATGATGGAATTTCTAAAGCTTGGACACAGCAATCAGGAATAGCAAATTTCCAGAAATGCTGAATGGAATAAATGCTGTTAAAACAACAGTCAAAGACAGCAAAAGCTTCCGACCCACTAAAGAAATGATAAATTCTGCAGATATTACGATGTACAACCACAGAAGCCAGCATGGCAGCTCTGCACAATAGGATGAGTACAATTTTCTTTATTTTCACACTTTTTAAGACCAAAATAGGGGTGTCAGTAAAAAATATGGCATGTCAGTAAAAAATAGTCCAACTTCATCAGAAATGTCAGTAAAACGCAGTAAAACCACAAATTTAGTCTCTAGGAATGAAAAGAATTTGTAACAACTGACAAGTACCATTTGGCTGTGGGAAATAATTTTTAGCAGAATTGATCTAAAGACCAAATCTGGTTGTTTCGTTTTCCTTAACGTACTGTTCGTAATTTTGAAGTTCAGAGAGACAATATTAATCAAAACCTGGAATAGAATCAAATGAGAGGTTTTCTACATCCAGACTGCAAACTTGCTTACAGTCAAAAAGCCTGACAGCCTTCAGATGTTTATGAGCTGGTTGACTGAACCATGTTTTCTTCCATTGTTTTTTCCAAGTGATTGGGCTTACAATATCCTGTGAGCTTTTCTGTTACTTCCTTTAATTTCTTAAAACATTGACGGCTTATTGTTCTACCTGTGCTCTGAACCTATTGTGCAAAGTTCGATATGCGTTCATCAGCTGCCATATTCCACAACAAGAGAGAATGCCTGCGTTAAATCATAAATTAAATTGTGCTGCCTCTCACGCTTTCCCCTTATGTTTTTTGACAACTCTGTCCCCATTGCCAATGTCTGTCATTTTTGTGTTTTTGTGTCTTTAATTGCCAGTAATATTTGTTGTGCAGTCTACAAACAAGTTGCAGGATATGCAAAATAAATGTAATCCATCTGTATGTAATGTACCAGTAGGATACTGTTTTACTCTGTCATTGATAGAAATTCGTCTCAACATTATTTGTCTATCCATGTTTCACTTCCTCCAGTTATCCATAACAACATATTTGTACTGTCTTACAGCCATGAATTCTTCAGAATTAGTCTCTTGTTGTATAATGATTCACGTCTGTGCTGATTGTTCTGTGAACAATCTCTCAATTCACCTACAAGGGACAGAAATTCAGCTAGACAGCCCAGATGGTCATATCTATAATGTATCCAAATCCATTACATTTCAAGTATGGCAGACTAATGGAGGAAGGAATCACTGCAATTTATTTATCACTAAACACAGATGCAACCCTTTATGTAGAGCTTTCTAATGATTTCCTTACCTGCAGCCTGCTACTTCAGCTGAAGCAGTTGGCAATTATAGGTTGCTATAGAGATATAGGTCTAACATCTAATAAAGTATTTTTTTCCTTTTCTGCCATTTGTTATTCTCACTGAAAACATATTTTAAAACTGAACAGAAAATGTTATCTTGTACTATGGCTGGACAAATGTCATACATGGCTGACTATTTGCAAGTTAAATAAATCCATTGAAATATTAAATCCCAAAAACTATGTTTTAAGTGAGAAGTTTAGGGTTTTGATCAAAAGCCGAAAAATACAGGAAATTCAAATGAGCACCATCACCTTTCATTTCCGACATGCACAAACAAGGTTTTCCTGCATACAGCTTTGACACCTGAAAGGAGGTTTTAATCCTAAGCAACCTGCCCATGCCCAGTGGTAAGTAGCCTACATGTTGTTTGAAGTACAGTAGACCAACATAGCTACAGTACTGTAGCAGGTGTCAAAGCTGTGTTTGGGAACTCCTTGATATTTACAGGGCGCCTGCATCTGGTAAATTATGATTTTTAATAAAAAAAGTAAAACACCTACAAAGTTGAGTCACCCAAATGGTGATGTAGGACATCTGTACCAACATTATTTTTTTGTCAGTGTTGTTGATCTTTAAGTAGCCTTGACAAAAAAATCGTCCTAAATGTTTTGCTAATTGTAACGGGGGTTTGGTTCAAGAAAACGGCTAAACAGATCAGTTTGAGAGCCAGGAATATATTATACAGGGCTATCTGAGTAGATGTGCCAAATAGGCAAGGAAACAGCTAAGATAATTGTATTTTTAATGGGAGCAGTTCTCATAACCTTTAATATATTTCTGATAGTATACTAGCATGTACACAGATTATTTTTCCCTCACAGGCTTACAACTAAAGTACAACATTCTGTCATCCAAGTGTGGGATATTTTTGATTGCGAATGTGTATGGTACTGTATATATTAGATATTAATTTCTCATTTACAAACTCCATTCATAAAAGATCCATACTCAGTTCTGTTTAGTTATGATGAGGCTAAAAGATTAAACCATTTTGACTTTCATCAATGAAATTGTGTTATGTGCTGTGCTGGAAATCTTATATGCCAAACGCTAAAGCACCACCACAGTTGTCCAAGCTAATTGTACAAACTAACAATCAGTACCTTTATTTTAAGGTTGGCAAGTAACAAGCACTTAACACAATCACAAACTTGGACATGGCTTCAAATACTTGGACTAATGCTTAAACTATGATGGACATTGGAACAGCGAATTCTGTCCAGCACTGAGGAGCTTCATACCTTGTGTGCAGTGCAGTTGTTGCCATATGGAGCTAGCATGGCTGCCTGGATGGTGTCATGGTAACAGTCAAATGTCTTCTCATTCATTAAATCTGGATCATTTGAGTCCACCTGAAAAAAATATAATACAATAAATAAAAATGAATATTAATAGCAGAGAAACCATCTGCCATGACTGTTACCCACCCAGACAAGTACAATTCTCACAATGTGTCCTTCAGAACTGCAATAATATCACCACATATTTACAACACTAGAGCAATGGTTCAATAACAATTTAGCACGGTTCTAGTCCACATCAACATCACAGCTAGAGCTCAAGCAGGTGGTTTCACAACCTTGGAATTGGTTAAGTAGTGCTAATTCTGTTTGAGTGAAGATGTCGTCAGCTGGCTTCTCCTTTTCAAACAGTGTAGTAGATGATGTCGTTCCTGGGTAAGTGTTTGACATGGGTGTGTTTGTGTGGGGGAGGTGGGGCTGATCTATTGTAAGCCCCCTCTATCTAAAACCTCCCCTCTGTCAGTATACTAAAATGACCCTTACAGATCTGTCAAAGGTGAAACTTATTTGGATTGAATTGGTTGAAATGTGTTAAAATATGTGGCAGAGTTAGCATGTTATTAAACTGGGGCTTGATAGTCTATTTAATATTATTTAGTAAACATGCAAGGGCCATATCTAACAGTAAAATGTAAACTGTTAAAACTGTTACAAAACAGTGACAGTACATCATCAGTTTGCATAGTATTGCCATGCAAATGTTTCAAGTTGTTTAATTTAAAATGTTCATTTAAAATATTTTTTTATTTATAAACTATTTTTGCTTATGTCGCCTAGGACGTTCTGATCAAATGGAATAAATAGTCGTTATCTGAATATTATGCATTGGTGGAAAAATATTAATTATTATAAGGATGCAACCTTTACTTTTCATAACAAACATGCGCAGGCACTGCAGAATCGTCCAGAAAATAGTAATGATGTCGAGAAGAGAACGCAAGGCCGCCACTAGCAATTCCTGAGCTGGGTAGGCTTGAATTTGACACTGTGTCACACACTAGGCAGAGTCCCTCTGCATGAAAAATTCAAGCAGGCTGTAACCGGACTCTTTGCTAGAGGTTACTAAGCCACAGGCCACAACAAACGCACACAAGAAAGACACTGCATAAATGCACGCTTGGCTGTGTTTATTTACACAGAAATAGCTGAAAGTTCCTTACGAGTAAAGGCTTGGCCACGCCAATTCGCACCGTGCCCGAGGCCGTCCCCTTCAAGGCTTGCACGGCGTCGTCCAGACTGGCGCTTTCCAGGTCGGTGTCGTTGACGAACATCAGCCGGTCCCCCGGGAGGAGACGCCCGTCCAGTTCCGCCACCCCGCCAGGCACCAGCGAACGGATTACTGTCACCGTCTTCGCTGGATCCAGCGGGTCCTATGACAGGTGACACGTTACAGCACTCAATTTGCTGGGAGACACGCTGCACGGGACGGGGATCGAAGCGACGCAGCCAGCGTGACAGCCTTCAACAATAGGTAGATATCAATCTATACGTGGGTTGCGTGTCACGTGGCACGTGATGACTCACTGACTCAACTTAAAGCTTCATAAAAAGGAAAATGTTGTTTAATATTTATTTTTTTGAGATTCTGAATTAAATGTTTTATTTGATAATAATGATAATATTATCATTTTAGTATTTCATATATATATATATATATATAGTGTATATGAATAAAGAGCACGAGTTGTGAAAAAGGACCACACTTCCCATAATGCAATTCCCTATCGGATATTATAGCAGGAAGCTGTGGTAAAAGACAGTTAAGGTACTACAATGAACACTTACTACAAAAACAGTTACATATTTTTGGTTGAAACAATTATGCAACTATATTCCAAAAAACACATGCCCCCATTCCTTAATTTAATGGCTCCATTTCTCATCTACGCACCTGGTAATCTAAAATGCTGAAGCCGAGACCAATATGCCCCTTTTCCAGCTCAATAACTTGTATCTCAGTTTCCCACATGGCCAGAGGAGACCCTTGAGTTTCTTCTGTTATATGCTCTTTCACACTGTCATCTGCTTCACAGTAGACAATGCAGTCTTCCAGGTTTCTTTGTACCTTAAGGAGGGGATTATAGACTATGAAGTCTCTCTCTCTCACACACACACACACACGCATACAAATGCGTACACACACACACAAATGCACACCCATACACACAAACACACACACAGTGCAGTGTGCTTTACATAGTTGTGAGTTGCCACTGAGTTTCTTCCCTTTGCCTCAATTTCTGTTTCATTAGTTGTTTGCTGTTGCCAGCAGAATAAAGTGGCTTTTCTCATTCGTTGGCACTTGCTTTGTATTGCACCTGCACTGCACTCATTCTGTTCTGAAGCCTGCTCCTTAACATGATCAATATTGAAGCAAACCACCTACTCCATTAAAAAGACTGCATATAGATACAAAAAATGTTAGTTAATAAGTAAGGAAGATATGGGTGTTTCCTTTAGGTATAGTTCTCTAAAATGACAAGATGCCATTCAAGCATTTCAGATGTAATAACAAATGATGTAATAAAACAGTTTTTGATTAAATGCACTAAAAACAAATACTTTGATGCTAAGCAGAAAGCACTGATTTGGATGGACAGAGATACCTTTCTAGTGAAGTCAGTAGTTGAAATCTTCAGGCTGGATTGGCAAGCACTGCTGTCACTCAGCACAGTCTGGGCGGGGCGACAGCATGCCATGTATACAGACACGGGCAGCTCCTTCAGAATGCTCACTACTTCCTTATGAGTCTCTCCAATGAGGGATATCCCATTTACCTGCAGCAGCAAAAGACAATTACACTGACACTGACACGGTTTATGTCGCAGATAAGCATATCAAAATGACAGTGCCTGAAACCTGAACATCAACCCATGATTTCCTTGGATGCAGAAAATAGTGTGTGCTACTGCATTGCAGGTATGCTTTTAATTGTTTAGTTCACTAGACATTTAGTAAATGACTAACTAACCAACTGAACTAACCCAACTCCTGCTCTGTATTTAATTACTCTGTTAAATCACTGGAAACATGCAGGGCTGTCTGTAGCTTTCATTCAAGCATGATTCAAAATTTACATTCAAAATGTAAAGCGTTCACCAGGGATATTCAATTATGACAGCTGTATTGCATCATTCGTCCCTACCTCAAGCAGTTGGTCCCCAGTGAGGATTTTTCTGCAGCGTCCGACAGGTCCCTCGGGAAGCACGGAACAGATGTAATGGTGCCCGGCTCTGTCTTCCAAACTGATGCCCAGTCCACTGCACTCACTGAACTTCTCAACTTGGGCAATCTGGCAACCATGATGTAAAGGAGCACTGCTCAATGGCATTCACGTGAGGCCAACAACCTCCAAAGAAAAACAACTTTTTCCACTTATCATACACAAACACGGTGAGAGGGAGCCAAGAATCAGGTGAACAAGCTAGAACTCCCCCTGGAACAGTGTAGAATTATTGAACTAGCTTAGTATAGCTTAGCTGAGTTTCAAAAACACTTTACTAAAAGAAAGACAAATGATAGTTTAAATTATTATGAATATTTCAGGATATATATTTAAAGAATAAACCATGACAAGCCATGTGTTCTCAGGATATATATACGTATGCCTGGGGTGGTGTTGCGGCACGAGGCTGTTAAGCCTCAGAAGTGTGTATATATCCTCAAAAGCATGGCTTGTCATTGTTTATTCCTTACATAGACCACGTTTATGTATAGATAGTGTAGGTAGCTAACATTAATGGCCTAACTTAACAAGCTTGTATACTACGTTGTACTAGTGAGCTAACTTAGCTAGCTAGATTAGTTTACTTAGCAATGCATAAAGCCAGCAAGCTATCGGAGTTTGTGGGACAATACCATAGCCGAGGAGTTATAACAAGTTCATTGTGGTGCTAGCCTGTTAGATAATGTTAGCAAACTTTTAATGTATGCTGCGTTGTAAGTTAGTTAGCTAGCTATCTAACCTCCAGATATTGTGTGTACTACATAGTTACATTAGCAACCTAAGAGGTTAATTTATTAGATAACTTACGTGACAAATGTTACAGTAGCTAGTTAGCTAGCTACTGTAAGTATTCCAAATTTGTTCTACCTCTACGGTATGATTTCAAGTTAGCAAGTTGGTGTGGGAGTCCTACACAGGATATCTGATCAATTGTCTGGACATGAATTTCATAACTTGACAGATCTGTAGATGAGCTGCTGTGTCCATTTGAATTTGGAATCCTGATTGTACAAATGAGAAGTTCCAGTGCTGAAATAACATTGATTCTTGTTTAAGCAGCATGTGTCTTTGGGTGAATTAATATGGAACTTGTTTTAGAAGTGAGAAGGATTTATCATGCCTATACATTATACAGTATATATGCATGGCTGTTAGCCAATCAGAATTGAGTATTCATCCAAGCCGTGGTATATATATATATATATAATATGCTATACAGTGGCGAGACAAAGTTTGTGAACCCGTCAGAATTGTCTGCATTTCTGCATAAAGTTGAACTAAAATGTGATCAGATCTTCATCGAAGTCCTTCTAAAAGATGAAGAGAACCCGTTTAAACAAATAACAGAAAAATTGCCTTTTAAAAATGTATTTACTGAGCAAAATGACACAACATCTACATTCTTTGTTGGAAAAAGTATGTGAACCTGTAGAATTATCAGTTCAATTAAGGGAGTAATTCAAGTCAGGTGTTTCAAGCAATGGGATGACCATCAGGAGTGAGTTTGGGTGGCCCTGCCCTATAAAAAAACATAAACCTGGGTCTTCACTATCAAAGTCTGGTCTTCACCACAGAGGTTTGTGGAAGCGTGCCATGCCTCGATCAAAGGAGATTTCTGAGGACCTCAGAGAAAGAGTTGTCGATGGTCATTAGGTTTACAAAAGCCATTTTGAAAGAGTTTGGGCTCCACCAATCCACTGTCAGGCAGATAGTGTACAAATGGAGAAAATTCAACACCAATGTTACTCTCCCCAGGAGTGGTTGTCCAACAAAAATCACTCCAAGAGCAAGGTATACAATATTCAAGGAGGTCACAAAGAACCCCAGGATAACGTCTAAGGATCTGCAGGCCTCTCTTGCATTGGCTAATGTCAGAGTCCACCATCAGGAAAACACTGAACAAGAATGGTGTGCATGGGAGGACAGCAAGGAGGAAGCCACTACTCTCCAACAAGAACATTGCTACCCGTCTAAAGTTTGCTAAAGATCACCTGGATGCACCAGAAGACAATTGGAAGAATGTTCTGTGGACGGATGAATCGAAAATAGAACTTTTTGGCTTAAATGAGAAACTATATGTTTGGCTGAAAACCAAACACTGCATTCCAACATAAGAACCTCATCCCAACCGTGAAACATAGTGGTGGCAGTATCATGGTTTGGGGCTGCTTTGCTGCCTCGGGACCAGGACGGCTTGCCATCATTGAAGAAACTATGAATTCTGGATTGTACCAGCAAATTCTACAGGAGATGTCAGGGTATCCGTCCGTGAACTGAAGCTCAACAGAAGCTGGGGAAACACAATGACCCTAAACACAGAAGTCAGTCTACCAAAGAATGATTGAAGCAGAAAAAATGTTGTGTTTTGGAATGGCCGAGTCAAAGTCCAGACCTTAATCCAATAGAAATGTTGTGGCAGGACCTGAAGCGAGGAGTTCATGCCAGGAAGCCCACCAACATAACTGAGTTGAAGCAGTTCTCTAAGGAGGAATGGGCCAAAATTCCTTGCCGATGTGCGGGACTGATCAAGAGTTACCGGAAACGTTTGGTTGAAGTCATTGCTGCTCAAGGGGGTCAGACCAGTTACTGAAAGCAAAGGTTCACATACTTTTTCCGACAAAGACATTTAATGTTGGATCATTTTGTTCAATAAATAAATGAAAAAGTATCATGTTTTGTGTGTTATTTGTTTAACTGGGTTCTCTTTATCTATTTATAGGACTTAGATGAAGATCTGATCACATTTTACGTCAAATTTATGCAGAAAATTCGAAAGGGTTCACAAACTTTTATCGCCACTGCATTATGTTTAATACTATTCATTCAACAAATTACAGTACTTCAATACAATGTAAATGTTGTATATGTTGTCGTCAATAAAACAGAAGAAATGCACTCAAATACAAACAGAATTGAGACACAAAAGTGCAATTACATTAATGTCACATACCACTATTTTGTTACTGAGGCCAAGGACACTTTCCCATTTCTTCTTCAATTCCTCTTCTTGATTCTCAGTTAACTTGGCTCCTTAAAAAAACAACAACAAAAAAATAAATAAATAAACCTTTTTAATTCTGGAAGCTGAATAACATACCCAGATTCAAAACCCATCTGTAGCTCTATATAAAGTGAGGCCAATTTAGACTACCCTTTAGTCAAGCCTGTGACACATACATTACTAAAAATACACTGCAGGTGAAATAAAATACAACAAATGCATCTGCAGGAGCTTTAATAATAGAAAGAGAAATGTGTTGTCACAGTCGACAAAGTGCAAGCAATCAAAACTAAGTTAAGATTCTCTAAGAGCCTCAATCTACCCTACATTTGTATCGCACACATTTATTTTTTATTTTTTATCAGTTTCTGATTTTCACCACTTTCTCCCAATTTAGTAGCCAATTATACTCTCTTTTTCATATGAACTATGCCCCCCTTGTATTGTTAGCTTGTTGCCGTAGTCCTGAGACCAGGGCTGTGTTAGAAACCGCTCACTCGTTCACTATTCCCTATTCCCTATATACTATATACTATATAGTGTACTATGTAGCAAACGAAAATAGTGTTTTCGGATACTACAACTGAACGTCATTTGCGTCAAAAAAAAAGTGCCGGATATTCAGGTGATGCAAGCGGACGCGCCCAGTATCGTAAACAAACCGAGCACTCATGGCAGCTGTTGAAATGTACTCAGGTGGTATCGGGTTTGCATGTTCAGTTTTGAATGTTAAATCCCAAATAAATTGTTGAAATTCTAATGATGTGCAAGTGTGGTTTTGTCAACTGTGGTGCTGTCTGCTAGCCACTGCTTTAGCCACCAATAGCTACCGTTATAGAAGTCGGGAGCTAACTAGCTCGTGTGGAGAAAATAACGTTAGGATAACTCACGAGCTCACGACTAGCACCAACTCCCATAGCGATAATAACGGTAGCTATCGGTGGCTGCTGTTGTTACTGCTGTTGGCTGAACTTTTCTTGAGGCATAAACGGAGGTGTATGTATGACGGTATGACACGACCGCATTGCATTGTGGTACACGGGAGAAATTGTAGGGTACATTCGCTGTTCACTACAAAATCACGGTGAATTGTGGGTATTTTCTCGTTCACTATATAGTGAACGAAATTAACAGTTTAGAATTCGTCGCACACTACAAAATGGCGTACACACTATATAGTGTACTATATAGTGAATAGGGAGCGGTTTCGAACACAGCCCAGGAGTACTCCTCAGAGCGGGAACTGTAACTCCGGTACACATAGAGCCACTCTTATATGCAGCAAGCGGCTCCCCTCCCCTCCCCTGCCTGGGGCAAACAGCCAATAGCCGCCTCCTAGCAGCACTCCTGGCCAGAGCTGAATTAGCGCAGCCGGAGAATCGAACCCCGGTCACAGTGGGCAACATGCATCCCGGTCGACACTCTTACTGCTACACCACACAGGAGGCATTCCTACATTTGTATTATATACTTAATATTATATATATCAATATATATGAATAATATTTATATATAATATTCATATTATACATACTGTATATATGTAAGGAATAAACCATGACAAGCCATGCGTTCTTGGGATATACACACACCTTGGGTGTTGATCCTTTTTCGTTCGCACCACAGCAGTGCATATATATATCCTGAGCACACGCACCTAGGTTTATTCTGTTTATGCCACACATACTTGCCATAAAAAATATTAAACTACAAAAGTATTAAAGATTCAAACCGTTAAAGTAAAAACTATAATGTACAGTAGACTCCATTTTTATTCACACCCTTGATAAATATTAACAAAATAGATCATATAAAATATACTATATAAGTAATGAGGTGTATTTTATGCTCAAAAAATGCAGAAAACTCCAAACCTACAATACTAATGCAATTGTTCCAAAAAATTTTATTTTATTAATAGTTTATTAATAATAATCCCTAGGATGTAAGAAAGGAGGGAACACATGTTTGAAATACTGTGGTCAGCCATCATCATGGTCAAAAGCAAAGAACTCCCTGAAAGCATCAGACAAAAGGTTATTGACCTCTCAGTCAGGAGATGGCTACCAAAAAACTAAAAAGTTAAAGATACCGCTTTCCACTGTTATTAGGAAGTTTAAGGCCACTGGAACAGTGGCTAACCTGCCAGGTAGAGGATGCAAGTTGATCCACGTGTAGTGAGAAGGATGGTTCTAGAGGCAAAAAATGTAAAATATAAAATGTAAAAATGTAGAGGCAAAAAGTCCAAGGGGCACAGTTCAAGATCTCCAAAACAACCTGCCATCTTGGGGTTACAAAATATCTAAAGCTACCAATCATAGATGCCTACATGACAATGGCCTGCTGAATTGCAATGATGAGTTTCAACAAGGAAGCTTTTTTTGAAGACAATTCACTGGAACGGCATCTTGAATTTACCAAACTACATCTGAACTATAATTGCAACTGTGTCTTGTGGTCAGATGAAACAAAAATCTAGCTTTTTGGACATGCACATCAGCGTTATGTTTGGCGTCCAAGGAATGCAAGTAATGTTGAAAAGCACCTCATGCCTACGGTGAAACATGTTGGTGGATCTTTAATGCTTTGGGGTTGTTTTGCATCCACAGGCTCTGGGGCCCTTATTAAAATAGATGGAACCATGAACTCCAGCATGTACCAAGACATTTTGTCCAAAAACATTGTTCCCTCTGCCAGGAAGCTACACCTTGGCCACAGATGGACCTTCCAACAAGACAATGATCCCAAACGGTTTCAACAGAGAAATGCTTGACAGAGCACAAGATCAATATCCTGACATGGCCACCTCAGTCTCCAGACCAGAATCCAATTGAACATTTGTGGTTTGAACTCAAAAAAGAGGTCCACAAACGTCAACCCAAGAATCAGAACTAGTTCTAGGAACTAGAACAATTCTGCATGGAGGAAAGGTTGAGGATCCTTCCAAAGAAGTTCCATAATCTCATACAACACTACAGAAGGGGACTACTTTCTGTTATAATGGCCAAGGCAGGAACCACAAAGTACTGATATCAGGGGTGTGAATATTTGTGATTCTTGATTTTTCTCAGAAAAAAATTATAACTTGTGAACCGTTCAATTGTGATTCGTACCAATACATTATTATTAAAGAATATAATTTTCACCATTTTGTGAGCATAAAACAAAATTGCCTTTTTTGGCTAATTTTAGCCATTTAGGGATGTTAATTTTAAGAAATGTCCTTGATCGATCGTCACCCACGTTAACAAACAATTAATCGATTAATCTTTTTTTTAAAACAGCAAAATGTAGCATATGACAGAGAATACAAAATGCATGTTTTTTTCCTAAATCTAAGCTTTATTCAAACTTCTGAAACACGGTCCTAGTTTAACAGCATAAAACAATACCAATTATGAAGGAAATTAAATGAAGCACCATTCAGTAGGCCTAACAACAAAAACAATATTCCTTTTGAAATGAAAAGGTCTGTCCAACAGCGGAGGCTTGGCTTGGAAAAAAAAAAGTGTTTGGGGGCGAGCCGTTCATAGTAAGGACGGACACCTGTTCCGACGGAAGCAATGTCCCGGAGATGCGAAAATACTGTCGTGCCGACTTTGCCAGTCTAGGGAATCTTCCTAATTATGTTTTGGGGAGCATCGATGGTCTTATGCATTATATTTGCATGCAAATATATGCATATATTTGGCCTTTGCTCAGTACCTAACTAGATGCGCATTTTAGATGCAAAATATAAGATCCTTCAGCAACCGTTAGCATAACTCAAACGGGTCTCATTTATTTCCCTGAGGTGGAGAAAGTTAACACAATTTGGAACCGAGTTCCCAGATGCTCGTGTGGACGGTGTGCGATTCCCTGGGCGCAGCTGTTAAAAGTGAAACCAGCGAGAAAGAAATGCGGAAGTAACGTTAGCCATGCTTAGGGAATTCAAGAGACCACGCTGTTGTCAGCTGAGGTAACACTAGGCTATACAAAATATAACAAAAATATTTTGTCGTTGTAAATTGTTTCTTTTGTGAAATATTGCTAGATATAGTATAAAATCGACAAGGTTTTAACTGTTGTTTCAAATAAATATTATTACACTCACTAGAGTTCGTGCTATTGGATAAATCGTTAATTTGATATGCTTGATCGATTCAATTCTTAACTGTGATTAATCGATCATCGATTAATCATTATTATCCCTAATGGGGACATTTAACAGATATGTGTTGTAGTACAAAGGAGCCACCACCCACATGCAGCTGAATCCTGCTGTCATCTCTAACTACCGACCTGTCTCTCTCCTCCCTTTCCTCTCCAAAACGTTAGAGCGGGCTGTCTATAATCAACTGTCTGCTCATCTCTTACAGAATGACCTGCTTGATCCCAACCAATCTGGGTTCAGAGCCGGCCACTCCACAGAGACTGCTCTCCTTGCGGTCACTGAAGCTCTTCACGTCGCTAAGTCCCGATCCCTTAGCTCCGTCCTCCTCCTCCTTGACCTGTCGGCGGCATTCGACACCGTGGACCACCGGATCCTGCTCATCTCTCGTCGAGATGGGAATCTCTGGATCTGTGCTGACATGGTTTGAGTCCTACCTGGCTGACCGGTCCTACCAGGTGGCCTGGAGAGGATCCCTCTCCTCTCCCCGCACCCTCTCTACCGGTGTCCCGCAGGGCTCGGTGCTAGGCCCTGTCCTATTTTCTTTGTACACCAAGTCACTTGGCTCTGTTATTTCTGCTCATGGTTTTTCCTATCACTGTTATGCTGATGACACTCAACTGTTTCTCTCCTTCCCTCCATCTGATACCCAGGTCCCGGGACGGATCTCTGCATGCATGCTGGCTGACATCTCCGCATGGATGTCCACCCACCACCTGAAGCTGAACCTGGGGAAGACAGAGCTGCTCTTCCTCCCAGCGAAGGGCTCCCGATGATTGATGCGTCAATTACCGTGGAAGGCTCCATAGTGTCTCCGTCCCAGTCTGCCAGGAGTCTCGGGGTACTCCTGGACAACCAGCTGTGCTTCTCGAGCCATATTGCAGCGATCTCCGGACCTGCCGTTTCTCCCTCCACAACATCCGGAGGATCAGACCGTTCCTCACCCAAGAGGCCACTCAACTCCTGGTCCAGGCCCTGGTGATCTCACGTCTGGACTACTGCAATTCCTTGCTGGCAGGCCTTCCGGCCTGTGCCATCAAGCCACTGCAACTAGTCCAGAACGCTGCTGCTCGCCTGGTGTTCAACCAGCCGAAGTTCACCCACGTCACCCCTCTACTCTCCTCTCTGCATTGGCTCCCCATCGCAGCACGCATCAGATTCAAGTCACTGGTGCTTGCTTTTCAAGCGGCCAGAGGTACTGCTCCCCATACCTCCAGTCACTCATCACGCCCTACACCCCGTCCAGACCCCTCCGCTCCGCCTCCGCTGGCAGACTGACTGCCCCATCCCTCCGGGCGCCTGGCAGCCGCTCCTCGCGGTCTCGCCTCTTCTCTGTCCTGGTCCTCGTTGGTGGAACGACCTCCCGCAATCGGTCAGGACTGCGGAATCACTTCCAATCTTCCGCAAGAGACTCAAAACCCACCTCTTCAGACTCCACTACCCCTGATCTCTGCCCATCTAGCTACATTGTCTTCACCACTGTCTACTTGTTCAACACTATACTCTTTATTTAAAAAAATAAAAATAAAAATAAAAAAATAAATTTTTATGTGAAATACCTTTTCCTTCCCGGTGTTACAGGTATGGTACGCAGATGCCTGCAATGATGTCTATTGCTGTCTTCCTGCACTGATCTCGTGCGCTAACTGTGATTGTTCCTACCATGTATTGATGCACATCTTGTAAGTCGCTCTGGATAAGAGCGTCTGCTAAATGCTTAAAAATGTAAAAAAAATTAATGTAATGTAAAATGCAGCAGCTCAAACTGCTATGCATGAAGAGATGAAGAGGCCTCACTTTACTTGACATTACATTTCTAACAAGCAACTCTTAAGCTTTCTCTTCAGTTCCTTGCTTTGTAGTCAAGAAGCACATTTATGATTCTGTGTATTTGAAGATTGACTCTTAAGCAGTGAGAGTCCTGCTTTGTTTGGTGCTTTGGTTTATTGTTTTCATCACATTGGGCCCTGTTTTGATACAAAAAGCCTGAAGCTAGAGCAAAATCGACAAGATCGGCCATTAAAAGTGGATGGCCACTAAAGCATGGCATGGTGGTATTTTAACAATCCACAACCATACACCTGGTTTTAGTACAAATGTAAAAAGTACTTGATTCAACAAAACAAAGAATATAGGCTCCACCTCTGGTGATATGGTGCTTGTGAAACCCAATAACCTTTTTGCTTTCCCTTTACCTGCCTGTGTACAGGTGACAAGGTGACACCGCTCAATTATGCCATATACTGTAGGTGAACCATAAAGGGGTTCATTTTCTCAATGTTCAGATGGATTGTAATGCAAAATGCTTCATACCCAGTGTTTTCAAATCATTACAGCCTTTCACAGGTGACCATGACCATGATTGATCATAGTTATTACCCATTAAAAATCGAATGTCTTGTACCCAGGCACACAACTTCAAGACAGCTGCAAAACTTTCAGCCATTGATTGTCCTCAGTGGCACATTGTGCTATTGAGAAAATGTTGGTAATTGCCTAACATGCCTTTTAGATGTTTGCACATTTTGGGTCGTACACTTTTAATTTTAAGGACTATTGAATTAAAAAAGCACAGACAATGACATTTACAAGGGATTACCATTTATGTAACTTTATCAGAAATTATTAATTAATTTTGAGAAAAACTTGGAAGTTTGTATGTATGGAATAATGGACAATCGAACATGAGTGTGACTGTATGACACAACCGATCATTTAAAGGGTATGTGTAAGGAGTCTACATTGGCCAGTGCATGGTCACACCTTTTTCACACCTTCATCTCATGGTAAGGTAAAACTCAGTCCCAAATGTGGCATCTGCAGTAATGCTGGCACTGGCATTGGCACCATCTAAATATGGCCCATATGGATAATTGTGACATCGGTGGTTTGTGAAAGTGGCACCTCGTGTGAAGTCCGTATTCATCATGTCCACAGGGAGGCCCTTCACCATTTCGGGTGGCAGGTCCCGATTAGCCGTCACTGGAGCCGATGATTTCAGTGCTTCCCCTGGCTGGCCCCACTGCACAAGTTTCAAGGAGACAGTTTGACCGGTGTTTCTCAGGAACTCCACCGCCTGCTCATTGGTGTAGCATTGGACATTAGTCCCATCCACCTGCAGGTGTGCACACACACACACATGCATGCACACACCCATGTTGGCATATGCAAAGGTACACACGCATACGCACACATGTAGGCACACACAAATACAGACAAACAGACACACAATTAGAAACAATCATCCTCAGAATACAGTGACTTATAATAACCAATAATAACATTAATAAAGGAATGGGTTGACCTTTTGTTAAAGTGAACCATAGCCTCAAAAAAACTGCATAATTACAAAAATAAGAGCAATGTGTATTATTATGGGGTGTTGTGAAAATGTGTAAGCTTGCAAGGCACGGTTGGCAATATACTGTAAAACACTCTCAGAAAATAACAATTTTATACTTGCATATGAGCCAACTGTTTCGTATTCAGAAAGAGTAAGAAATTATTCTCCAGTTTTTAATTAGGCTTGACTGGGTCGAGAATTGAAATATTAAACCTTGTCAGAACGACTGATTCTAATTATGTCAATGTAATGTGTGTAATTAATGCAAACGGGAGCTGTAATTTTTACTGATAAATAATCAAATGTATCATCAAATCTGCAATTATCTAATGCTGTTCTTTCATTTACACTCATGAACCTTCTGAAATTTTCTACAAATTATTCACAGTGATATGATCATCTAAATTTAAATGGTGGGACATAATGAGATATTAATCAAACTTTGTATGAAAACCAAATCTATGAATTCCAGAGTAAGCAGTAGAAAGTACAGTGAAGTACAGTAGAAAGTAGCATTTTTGTTTCTGTTGAAATACTCACAGCTATGATCTGATCACCAACATGTATACGACCATCTTGTTCGACAGCACTGTTCTTTACTATGCTTTTCACAAAGATCCCAGAAGATTCTATCAGAGGAAACACATCTGTTACAATAGGTTCCACTTAGTTTGGTCAGGCATGTACAATGAGAACACAATAAAAAATAAATATACATATTCCCTCTAAATACAGAGTTATTGATGTAATATTTATGCATTGTATTACACTAGAACTGCAAATATGACTCGTAAGTAAACATGACTAATGCTTAATAATAATAATAATAATAATAATAATAATAATAATCATTGTATATAAGCCATAAAGAATCATTTAAAATAATGATGTGTCTTTAGTTTAAAATATTATGTAAATAAAATGGGTGCCTTTACCAGAATTTTTGTCCCCTACATAGCCGGCAATAGTTATCCCTAATCCCTGGGCGTTTTTGGTGAGCTCCACACCAAATGCTTCCTTCTCTTCGTGTCCGCAACCCTACAATGAGAAACAGGAAATTGTCAGTCAGTTTGGGCTGATGCAGCACTAGAAGAGAACTGTGCAGTCACTCAGCTGAATTCTCCTGATTCCACATCCAGACTCGAAGTGCATTCCACACGTAGGTACCAATGGTACTCGGTCAGCTGTAGAACATTTCGCTGTGGGCTACTTTCATTTCAAAATCTAGCGTTCATTACAGTGCAAATGTTTTAACAAACGTAATTTCTATAAAGGACACTGCAAGTTTATTTATTCATTTTTACAGTATACTGACTGAATGCATTGCATGACATTTATCTCATAAATCTCTGTCTTTGCAAAGAAAGAAAAAAAACAAATATTTGTCCTGGTCTAATAATGGTGGCCTTCAATATCAGAAGATTTATGCCATTCCCTTGCTAAATTCCAGACCTTGGAAAATAGTCCATGCCTATTCTTCAAGTTCAATGGGATATTAATAAAATAAATGAATATGCTGTACAACAACAGAAGGTATTTGAAAACCCAGGCCTTGCAGCATCACCTGTTGCTCTGCTACAGGAGCTGGCATTAGCTGGGGGCTGGGGGTCTTGTCTGGGACTCCTCTGGAGATGCCTAGCTTCACCCTACTGCCACACAGCTGCAGCACTTGGGCCACCTGCTCCCTGCTCATCCCTGATACATCAGTGTCCCCAATCCTCAGAATGTGGTCACCACTACGCATCCTCCCATCCTGGTGGTGGCAGCACATTGTTCAACGGTCAATTTTATTTTCCAACAAGCCCCCCAGCTCTATGTATTGTAAATATATTGTAAGTCAGTAACAAATACAGTTAGTTCAAGTACTCATGTGACTCAACCCGAATGTTATGTTAGTACTGAAAAAAAGCATTGCCAGGCAAACGATTTCCATTAGCTTTACTGGACCCGTTTAGGATTTCTTTCCTAGTTCTGAGAGTATTTGTAGCTTTAATATGCCTGCAGGACCTGAAGGCCTTCATGACTGGAGTTATCGATCAGCTGCCTTTGTAATGCATTATAACCCGAGGCATTATTAACAGAGCAAAGTCAACTCTCCCAGAGACAAAGCGACAAAGTACTATGAGTATAATCAAAAAGAGAGCCCTACAGGGGTACCCAAAGGGGTACAACTCAAGTGAATTAATCAACAGAGAAAAAAGAAAGCCAAGGCACTCTGCTTAATATAGTTCACATCTCATTGATTCATTTGGCATATCCATGTAGGAGATTAAAAGTGCATACCACCAACGTGTTTCAGCTATTCGTCCCTGACAGGTTTTTTTTTCTTCTGAGAAATGAGTACCATGAGGAACTTCATTTCACAAATCCACTTCATCTGGTTAAAAATAGGCAAACTTTGATTGTGGGATTATGAGAACCTGGGTTTCTAAATTTGTGGGTGTGGCTTCTCACTGTACCATATCAGCTATCCCTCCGGGCAGGATGGTTTTAACCACAACTCCTGTGGGTTTCCTTTCCACAATGCCAAATCCAAGGCCGGTCCCATTGTTCTGCAGCTCAATGACTTCCATTTTCTGTCTGCGGTTCTGCAGAAGGATAAGTCCCAGAGAAACACGTCAAAACAAAACTCTCTTCGCAGATAAATCCTTATCTGTGACTTTTAATATAATTTTGGGTTTTACCACCACACTTAGGGAAATTCTACCTACAATATCAATTGAACTGCATTTTGCATTCATACTGTACTGTACATGTCAGAACTGTACTTTGCGGTCATGTGTTTATGAACAAGATGTGGGAAAATGTACAACATGGCCTATCCTGACCGGATCATCATGCTATCTTGTCTGACAGAATTTCTTTGTTTTCTCCTAAGAAAGCCAAGAATCTGAAATAGTGTGTGAGCTTTACACTTTAAATGAATTTCATCAACATGATCATGATACTGTTCACATTACAACTAATTCTAATGTGAGTAATGGTCACGGAATTGACATGCTGAAATGGAGATTGAAGCAGTACAAATGAACTGAGTGACGGATGAGCTCGGTACGTGAACGTGAGTAGCCGGGGTCATCCCCGCAGCAGGCTGGGGTTATCACCGTGCTTTGACAGGGCAGCAGGGCATTTACTGAGGACCGCTTGACAGACACCATGGGACTGGCCAGCTCTGGGATGGGGCCTCTGGCTACGATAAGCTGGACCCTCTCCTTTGCATTGTGCAGCATATCCACAGCCCCCTGTGAAGAGACCGTCTGGTCCAGGGGCTGCCCATTGATGGCCAAGATTTGATCGGCCTCCTTCAGCTTGCCGTCACTGTGGAATGGAGACGCAGAGCAAAATGTATCATTCAAGCGGCAGGTTTGCAGTCACCACAGGTTTTTACCACATTCCGCAGATTTCATATTGTTTGCAGATTGTTTCCTATGGCCTACTTCTAGGTACATTTTTGTGCTTTTTTTAATGAAATGAAAACTTGCATATTTAGATATTTTGACTAATCTATATTTATGAACACCTATCCCTGTTCCAAGTCAATTCCCACTCTGACACTGTTTGCCATTATAAAGCTATATGCTAAAAACTAAAAAATGTAGAAATGTCCATCGCACATATTTCTCCATGTGTGGATGTGTAACATAACCATATGAAAATATAACAGCAATATATATATATAACTTACATATACAGCAGTACATCACATTTATATGTATATGAATGTAATGTACTCTACTGGGTCTTGAATCCATCTGTGGGGTTTTTGCAGTTGTAAGGCCAGCTGGCCATATTTTTTTGCTTCTGATTTTGACTTGTAAGGTAGGGTCATCATTCAACAACAGTGCGATTGGATCCAAGGGAATCTCTCTCAGTCTCAATTCCTACAGTGTAACTGTGACTTTCTGTCACATGGACTTCAGGACATTCCAATATCCTGTGAAACCAATTTTGTCCTGGGAGTGTACAGTTCTTCCAATACTGTTTTAACGGGTAACTGTTTGACATATATCTACATGCCAATGCCTACACTTTCCCAGAAAATAATGTTTGACTCTACAGCTCTTGAAGGATCGGGAATTTGATCAATGTGACATTCAAATATTCTTTAAAATAATAATCAAATAATACCTGAGATTTTGTACCATTCTTGGGGGAAGGCTCTACTACCCTGCCTCAGCCATATTATATTATTCCTATAATGTTATATTGAGAAGTTATGCATGGCCTAAACAGTTGAGGTTGAACGGTGTTTCTCTGTGCCAACTACGCAACATAAGTTGTTTGGTTCCACTGTTTATATGAATGTGCATCCTATTATACCTTCATGAGACATTCTGTTTGCATTGATGGAAAAAATTAAAAAAAAAAAAGACAAAAATATGAATATATTGTAACTATACTGTATATATCAGTAAGACCAAACCTCCTCAAACGTACTCCCTAAATTAAAAATTTGCAAAATAATTAATACGAATAAATTCCTAGAAGTGAATACATAATAACAAACACCTGTTCTCAAAGGTTAGATTTGAAACGACACATAATTGGGATTGCTTACCAATGCGTGATGCTGCCAAGCTGTATCTCCTGCACAAATATGCCCACCTGTTCTCTGTTTTCACTCTTCACCGCAGCAACACTGAAACCAAGCTCACCAGATAAAGGCTTCAGGAGCTCAATGTACGTCACATAACGACCCTGGGCAAAGAGCGGGGTAATGCCAAGTGAATAATAAAGTTTCGTTATCATACAATATTTACAGCACAGGGTCAACGCAATTATGCATTCCTATTCAAAAAGCTGTCATGCATTATCCTGACCTATTTGCAAAAGAAGTGTTGCAAAGATGTTTTAATGTAGGCAAAGTAATTACTTTAAGTACCGCACCACTGTTGCTGTTATATTAAGCCTCTTTAAAAGAAGCGCACTTACGAAATTAAAATATTCCATTTATCAGGCTTCAGAGCAGCCCACACATTTCCAGCTGAAGAGAACAATTACTTTTTTTAAATACAAGTTTTTGACGGCAACGCTCTGTCGCACCTGGGCCATGGCTTGGATGACGAGCTCGAAGTGGTTGGCTGACGGATCGCTTCTGGAGGCCGACTCTGTGGGGATGCCCAGATGCGCGGCGCGGCTGCTGTTGCGCAGAGCTGACTCGTACGAGTTACTGTGGGTAAGCGAGCGCAGGCCGTAACGGGTGGTGGCTTGGGACAGGCCACTGTTCAGCGATGCGGATGCTCGTACTGTGTTCCTCTAAAAGCAATACCAAAAAAACACGCACGAGAATATCAGGGTGAGTCCAAGCTAAACATGCTGTGCTTTTTATCCTTTTAAGGGTAGATTACACTTAGAGACAGAGAACAGAGATCAAAGTCACTTTTCATAAACTTTAGCAATGGCACCATGATAAATTAGTTGTTCATTTTTCTGGAATAAAATGTATTCTGTTCTTTTTTATTTAACATAGTTCAAATCAAAATATTTTTAATATGCATGTACAAATGCATATTATACAAATGAAAAGTGCTCAGGAAGAGGTAAGTACAGACATAAATATATGTAATAATTATATAAATAATCACTACTAAATGAGATATAATTAAGGGCATGCATTTTTCACCACCTCTGTCAGGAACTTGCAGTTCCATCCTCCAACACCAAGACTACTTGTTAAGCAATCAAGGCATTACAATGTCAAGTAATCATTCAATTACCACAAATTAGGTGCATATTGCAGTGGCGTGGACTTGTCAGAAGTTGGCGCTGCACACACCCACATGTAATCATACTGATTGATTTGTAAGTAGGCTACTGCTTTCAATTATGAAAATATGTCTGTTGACACTTCTGTAGGACATATCATGCCTGTCCTGCAGCAAAGAAACTGATATGTTAAAATGAGTGGGTGGATATGTTTAAACCGCACAAACTTATAAAAACAATTGAAAGCAAAAGGAAAATGTTTTTTGACAGCCTAAAGGCAAAATAAAAATATAAAGAACAACATTGTTATTGACCGGATGCTTTGATTTTAGAAATTCACTTAAGGGAGCACAGTATTTGACATTTTGGTGTTTAATTTAATCATTGTCAGATAATTTGTTGTTTCCTCTTTCGTGGCTTGTTGTAGAGGTGTAAAAACTTGTCCATAAGAGGAAACAATTATATTGGCACTTAATTGTATAATCGGTTGTGTTCATTTGGAATAATTGCCACTAATTACTGAAAATAGAGTGCCTACAGTGATACCTTGAGGATAAGGAATGAACTGCAGCTTCTTGAGAGAGGTGGTAAAAAACACATGCCCTTAGGTACAGTATAATGTGGCAATAAGGAATTGGTAGGCTACTTCTAGATACATAGTTAGATAACAGTCTTTACATGAAGTACCAAATTCCTAATCCCTTGGAGACAAAGTCTTAAAGTGTACTTCAGAGTGAACTTTACAAGGGTAAATATCCTTGAGATAATCAATGGTCGATTTGACCTTGCACAATCATGCTATTGGTTGAATGTCTGCTTGCTTACAGTATTTGCTATTTTATTCTGCACTTCTTTCTTCCAATTCCTACCCTATCCCTGGATAAGAAAGCCTGCCAGACAAATAATAGCAAATAAAATCTGGGGCACTGATTATTCAATTCATTAAACTGCATTTATGTTCTTTAAACTGAGCATGTGGAGAGTAACTGGTAATTGCCTTTTCAACAACAATTGCACACGTAAACTTCTGCACACATAAAATGCACACATACATCTGATAAAAATTCATAAAAGCTCTTCATAAACCATAATATGCTTTTGATTGCCAACTAACAAACCATTGGAATATATCATATGGATAGGACTAGCTCTCTGTATACAGTTGCCAGACAGATCCTGTGTATGCGACCGCACCTGCCATCAGTAGTAATTAGTTATGGATGAAGAGATATCACTGCAAAAGAATGTTGTCATCTGGCTCTTTTGAAAACAAGAACCATGCGACGTGCTCCGTGAGCGATCCTACTACTTGTGACCGTTTTACACACTGGCTTTATTGGTCAAACTGGGTAAGCAGATTAACATTCCAGTTTGGTTCTTGCACATTTAAGAAATCATCTCTGTCCCGATTCAAACAGCAAGGTCTCTCCTCCAGTGCGCAGAGCAGGCCGTTGCTATAGTAACTCCCAGACGGAGAGTTCGGCAAACCAGACTAGCCAAACCCTCCGCTTTCGAAAAGAAACAAAACTCAAAATTGCACCTTTGTTCTTGATAGCTCCGGCTTAAATTAGTCAGCGAGTGGTTTTAAATTTCCTTTAGGGCTGCCTTGCTCAGTCGCTGCTCATTGAATTCAAAACATTTCTTTCTTTGTCTCTCTTTGTTCTGTTAGTCACTGTGAGGCAACCACCACGGACAGTTTACTTCAAACATTTTTATTTTGGTACTGAGGAAATGGTGGGAAAGCATTCTCAAGCCTTGAAAAAAGTCAAGAATTGGGAAAAAGAAACCTTTGAGTCCAAACTCCAAAACTGAGATGTGAAATATTAAGTTGTACAAAAATGTATTGTTCAATTGAATATTGAAATACCTGAAAATGAAAATGAGCTTTACATAAGGATTTCACTCTGTGCCTCTGCAACAGGAAGGTAGTAATTATGTTCTACCCTCGATATGGTGTTCTGTGTACAACAGAACCACAGAGTTAACAAACCACAGAGTTACCGATTGACTGGTCAATCAAACATGGTATGAACCCAGAGGTAGTATAAGCAATTACACCTCATTAACATCAAGCTCTTCATTATTATGAAGGAAAAACAGTGAACATTAAATCAAAATGAGTCATGCTTTCCACTGACACATTGAAATACTAACAACATTAAGCAAAGAGGCATGTCTTAGCACTATTGCTAAATGATACAATATGGGAAATCAACAGTGTTTAATATCAACAAAATCGAATCATTCGCAAAAGAGGCCAAAGATAGCGGGTCACTGAAAATGGGATATACAGTACTGGTCAGAAAGTAAACATGAAGCAAAATAATGAACGTTCTTATGGGATCATATCTGGCAGACCCCCGCCTCCCTGGGTTTCGCTATGGCCAATCAAGCATTGGCCCATGGGACTCCTGGCTACAGTCAGCACTGGCCTGCTAAGGATTCTATTCCGGACCGTGGGCAGCATCAGTGAAAGCAGGATTGGCGGTTTAGCTGGAAGTGCAAACTGAGAGCCCCAGCGTGACTGTTATCCGTTTTTTCCCCCCCATTTATTTTGCTTTGTGCCCGTGACTAATCACCAGTTTGAAGAGCCATTAAATATTCTTTTTTTTATCTTGTTATTGTTCAGTAATGGGCTCATTTGTTTTACTGCCAGTGCTGTCAGCCACAAGCAACTCACTTGAGTACCATATCAGGTGTCTGAATCAAAATCCCCGAACGAAATCAAATGAAAAATTCATTTTCTTATTTATTTTATCCATGAGCTAGGTAGGTCATTATATAATTAATGAAAAATGTAACTTAAATAGGACAATCAATTTTGACATGTTTTTACATAGTGATTATGAACTTAGCTGAGGTATATGACTGGATGCATATGCTAATGCATGGCGTAGCAAACAGCTCATCCGGATTGAGTATTAATCCATGCCATAGCCACATACTGTATATACACAATTTGAATTCATTGCTATGTTGTGGTGTATTCAGATTGGGATTGCATGTATTTGGTGAGAACAGAATGGAAGACCTCCCCCACACACTCACCTTGGCTGGGGGGTGCTGACTAGAAATCTGCATGTTAAGGATTTGATGGAAGAGTGGGCTCTGGAGGACCGTCTTCAGCGCGCTGAGCTTCTCCTCTGTGGGAACCTCCCCCCTGTCTTTCAGCTTGGCCTGGAGGCGTTCCACCGCCTGCAAGGCACGCTGGGTATCTGCAACAGTCATGCATTTCAGTATCGCGGGTTCATGCAAATGCCTGGAGAATCTTCATGCCATCGCAAGGAAGGGGTGAGTGTTAAAATAGATATGATTTGCTATTCAAGTGAACCGGCTTCAGGAAGACAAAATGTAAATATGAGTGCTTTCACTGTACACTGTACAATGGATGGACTGTAGAATTGCCTGAATCTCAAACACTGTTGATGGCTAAATGGTAAAGTATTGTGAGCCTTTCATACCATAGTGTTAAGCATATTTTGGCCACATCTAATTGAATGGAACCAGTGGAATCAAATGAGCCCATTTTAATACTCCGTTATGGTGATTCTCTGATAGTTATAGATGTTGCAAAAGCATTCAAAATGTTTGTTACCATTATATATTCAAATCTTATTAGTTCATTACAAATTTTGAGTTATTGAGCAAGCATTCTGCCATCTAGCTAAAGTTTCCGCCATAGTGGCAGCCAATGGAAAGTAGTGACAGTATCCTGTTGTATAATGCAGTATTTACCTTAAGCTTATGTTCCCTTTACACTGTTAGAATGAGTGCTTGGATATTTGGGTCAACTGAGGTCATTATGTCCATGTCATGATGGTGAATCATCACAATCATCAACACTATTATCATCAGTAGTAGTGGTAGTTGTATATTAGTAGTACTGCAGTAGCAGTATTATTAGTAGTCATATTATACCATTAAGGTAAATGAATAAAAGTAGTTTTTTTGTCCAAAAGCAGTCCTTGTCCATGATCCTGAGACAGTCCACCTGAATTTGTACATACATGAGCATATGAACACATAAAAACATACAATATAAACATACAGTATGTGAGCTTATGTGTGCTTATGAACACGTTTGGTGTACAAAGCGGTCCCATTTTATTTACACCAAGTGGCCCAAATACCTGTGTAGTTACATCTTTACACAAATATGGCCATGGTTTTAAACTAAAGTGGGCACACTGCAGAGCTGTGCACATTGAAGTGACTAAAGATACCTGCTCACATGTGCGGTAGGAAATAACTCCTGTGCTACAAAGTACAACAAACACTTCATACATATTCAGTTTAACATGTGGACATGGACTTTCAAACCAGAATGCTTTTTGTGCAAGAAAAATAAAACAACTCTTATTCTGACAACACACGCCCCTCTATTATAATTATTATTTTGAATTGTATTACTTTTCTATTGTGTATGGATGGACTGCTAGTGGGTACAGATAAATGTAATCCATCCACATAAAAATCAGCAATGCTGCATCGATCATTGACCCATGTTTTGGACAATACCTTGAGCGGGAAGTTCCTTGTGTTGATACACTTGTAGTTACAGAATTACATTTCACACATGTACTTACATAAACCATACAAATCATTGTTACGCATTTCTAACTACTTCAACCGTAAACAGGTTTTGTAGGTTGTAAGTACTATGTAACAATGTGTAAGCACACAATAGGTACACTGTGCCTACGTGTGTAACCACACAGCTATTAGGGCCACTTCATGTAAAGTGGGACCTACAAAGCTAAATCCAGTCTAAACTAGCCTCTTATGGTTGTCATCTATTATTGGATTGGGGAAGGTCAAAGCCCTTTGCATCTAAGACTCTTGCCTCAACAGTCCCAGAGATACATGTGATTTACATATTATTTTGACAGCCATAACAGTCCCACAGACAGCTGTCTTGGAGTTTACATTTAATGAATGATGTTTTATAAACCCCACAAGTGTATACTAATACTATAAATGCATACAATGCATATCAACTCAAAATATGTTCCAATTCCAATTGGCAAGTGATTAATTTGACTAAGCAGAAGGAGGTAGTGTCTAGGAAATCTGTCTAAAACCATAAAGTTAATTATTTCTAATTGGACGGCCTCAGAGACTGAATATACTATACTAATGCATGCAGTGTGGCAGGAGCTTTTTTCCTTCTATCAGCATTTTCAAGATTTGCCATGATCTTGAGTGCAAAGACCTCCCCCACTAACCTGGAAAACTGTCAATTTACTGCATATTATTCTGATACTGATTCTATAATGTGGAGTTTTCACCTGGCCATCAAAACCAAATAGTTGAAAAAGAGGACGCGTTAAGATTACTGGTTTGTGCCATTAAGGCTCACACTTAATCAGGCTCAGGTATTTGCAATGAAAAAAACATACCATGTAATAACATGGCTTAGCATTATCATTATGCTGGTTATTGATTTGTATTCCTCATAATACAGCAGTATGCAAAAAGTATGCATTCATTAAATATGATATTTTGCTTTGATTTGAATGAGGGTAATTTCACTCCTAGAATTAATAATTAATTTCTGGAATCTCAATCAACAAATTACAGAGGTATCAGAAAGTACTGAATTGGTTGATATTAAATAGCAACTTACCCATGTTTTCAATTATTTATTTTTAGGCTGGTGTTGCCTGCTCATCTGTGAATGTGGACGTTCTTCTCTTCAGACCTACAAAGTGGAAAGAGAGTCCATAATATTAATGTTTACTTACCCCATTTGTGTGCATACCCTCAAATCACTCGAGAGCTAAATAGGCATGATGTAAACAGATTTTTTTTATAGACAACTATAAATTAATGTGAAAACTGTCAGGAGAGCTAAGCTCTTATGTCATCACTATTTTCAATGTGAATCTTGAGAAGGATAACAAAATATAATACTGATTTATGGCAATAACAAAACAAAATTTCCTTTTGATGAAAAAGCTAAATCATTTGATTTAGTTAATTATTCCTAAGTAGGCCTATTAATCAGTCTGAGGACATACCATAGTTCCATTTTACTGGATACAATTCAGAATATAATTGCATATACAAGACACTGAGACTACTTTTTTCATTATATTTGGATAATTATATAAAAAGACTTTTAGGCATTTACAAAGAAATACAATTTTAAGCATAATATTCAGTTCAACACAAATATATAGAATTTGACCAACTACATGACCGACAATGGCAGTTTTGTGTCATTGGTCACTGGTGTGAACAGGGGTCAGAGGGAAATGCCAGAATTTGAATTGTTGTATTTGTATTGAAAAGAGTGAAAAGAGTGTTAAACATTGTCTTGCATGGACAACTGACAATTAAGCAGATTATACTGCATGGCGGCAGCACAGATAAGATTGCCATGAGGACCAATAAAGACACATTGTGAACTTGTGTCACTGTATCGACTGTACGTGCTTTACTCACACACATTACTAGGGATATTAAATGTAAATGTATGCTAGTCAATAATCCATAAGGGGACACTACATTCTGATCATACCATTTTGTCAGGGGTTTGAGAAGAGGAAACAGGCCCATCGAAAAGGCCTAGCTCTGTGCCCCTGCAATGTACTGTGTGGCTCTGCACATTAAGGTTGTTTGGGTCTAATGCTCTTATTCCAGGATTAACATCTTCAAATTGCCTTAACCATGCACTACAGTAATTGACATTGGCTTATGGCTTTACAACAATTATGTGCTCTGGTTGGCTAAGTATATGGCAAAAAATCACCCTAAACATGGCACTGGTTTGAGGAGAATGTTCCTCTATAACATTGAACTGTTCAAAAATGATTCCTTCACTGGATTTAGAGTACCAATAAGGGTACTTTAATATTGTAGGTTGTAGTGTAAATATAAACAAACAAAAAGTAGTTACACAACACTGACACTTGAACTGATTTACAAACTGGTTTGTGCAACAGCACAAATGTTTAAATGAACATGCTGCAGGGAGTGAATGATCAGTATATGGATCCCGAAGCAAAACAAAACATCAATAATATAAAATTAATTTAAAATTAATTAAAATATAAAGTGGTAAACAACATCTTTGTACAAATTGTATAATTACTCTCTAACCCCTGTTCTAACTCCTCTAACCCATTTTATAGTAATGGTCATATATTTAATTACCTTGAGCTCATACCTTTGGAAAGATAGCTTCCCAAAATTGAATGAATACTTTTAAGCAAATGTAAATCATCATTCTACTATCTTATTACTGACATATCTTACTCCCTTTTTACATTTTAGTGCAGGTAGCTAAAATACAACTATAGTCCATGATAATTCAGCCATAAACTGTGTTTATTCAGATATTATAGTATAAACGTAGCGGATCCGTTTCCTTCCTTTAGGAGACTTTAGGGATACAACATTGGACGGCACTGCTTGATATGGAGTTCAAACTATTCGCCACAACAATGGAACAAAGACAATAGCACATAGCAATGCATTTCTCGTTAGTTTTTTTTCATGAATTTATGTTTTATTTGTTTGCGCTACATCCGTGGCCCAGTGTATCCACCACCACAAGATACTGTTTTGAGACTACTGCACACGCGAAATGCAATCCGCTTTACTCTACGACTTCCCCTCCGCTTGTTCCCCTGCCGAGAGGAGAATCAACAGGCTTCCCACGCAGTTAATTGTCGGGAAAACAAAACAGATGCATTGTTTGTTCCAAAACAACGTTTCTTCAATCAAACAGGCTAACATCTTCCCAGAAGTTAATTGTAGCCTATATGTACACACACAAAAATCTGTACTGAGCTGTAATCGATGGCTGTGTGACCCGCCACAATGCCTACATAGCCTGTATAAATTGTTGCCAACAAATCTAGTTTATTACAGGCAGAAATGTTCTTTCTACATATAAACTCGAACAGACGTGACAGTAGTTTTGTAAGATAGCCTACGGATAAACTTACATGGGGTAGACTATTTCTCTTACGCACAGTACAGGACGTTTCTTACCCAGCGGTGCTCCTGCAGATGACAGTGCAGTATGGCTTTGAAGTGCAACGCAACGTGCACCTTTCCACACATCTTCAACAATACCAGCGCCTAGAGTTGAAACAACGACAGTACCACCTGCTAGCTGGTAACAGCGCACTACAGAGGTCACACGCGCAGCATGGTGAACACCATGACAACTGGGACTGGGAGGTACTTCGTGACTTAATTCTGTCAGGCACAATAGGTTGAATATCCGTGGGAACACTTATTTTTTCTCCAATATTTAATCGAAGTCGAATGTTTTCAAGTGTCGTATTGTTTCCCATCAATCCGTGCGTCCTGTAACATTCTAATTCTTCCTATAAATGCCCCTTGTGGAAACGTATCTGATTTGATTGTATTTATTTTTGTTCTTTGGTGTTAAAAGACGCGCCATGTAAGGAACTTAGGCATGGGCACAGATTTCACCTTCGTGTAAAGAGTATGGAGTGATATGAGCACACGATTATGACCTTGGACAACGTAGCCTCTTGTGACACAACCAGTCGCCTCTTGCCCAAAATGGAATAACGTTAAATATGGGTGCATGCACACAGACATACACACACACACACACAGAGACACACTCAGATTTGTATTTTTGGGGGCTATGTGTTCATTTGATTGAGGTTTTTCCAGATACATTGAATTCTTTCTTTCTCCACTTGATGGCATTGTGGCAGTTCAGACTTTTTCCCCCATGGATAGATGGTTCTGCACCAGTCACTGCTTCATTCTGTTACAATTTCTCTCTCTCTCAGATACGCACTCGCATACACACGCACACACGCACGCACACGTACAGAGTTAATATTTTCCTAGCACATCCACTGAGATGCAACGCAAGTGCTTACTTAATCCATGGCTTGGACATATACGACTATGCACACTGACACTGCAAAATAAATAAATTGCACATTACAGACACACAGCTTCAATATGATTCTGTTAAAATGAGTTCAATGTTCTTTCAGTTCCTTGTTATGGGATTATACCATTGTTTCAGACATATGTTTGCCAGCTGTAGAAAATGTATCAAGAACTGGTTCTCAAAGTGAAAATATATCACTTGCCTGCACAGGAAAATTCCCCCTTTTGCCCATTAAATAGTGACTTGTGGCTGACTTTCAGTAGAGAGCAGTGTAGTGCATTTATCACATGACAACCCATCAGAAATTACAAGTTCTTAGACAGACACACACATACACACAAGGGCACAGACACACACAGTATGTTTTTTTGCTTGTATATTTTAGCTTATTAATATATTTCATTTCAAAATATATCTTCAGAGGTTGGCGACAATATATAAGTTATATTTTTCATATAATAACGACAGGTTTTACCTTGCTTCACATTTAGTGATGGGGCAGATGCAACCCACAACATATATTATGGTTATGCTTAACACTTATTTCACCCTAATTTAAATATGGCATTTATGCTTTGTAAACGTTGAGCCAGGGTGGCGTTTGTATGCCACGTCAATCATCTTCTTTATGTTCTGTATAGATATTATAAAGGATTTCTTGCAAGCCACTTATAAGAAGATGGAGCCAGTCAAACACGGATGGGATGGGAATGCATAAATGAGTCAAGGTCTATGGCCTGTGCATTGTGCCCTCTTCTGCATGTGCATATGTGAGGGTGGATTAGCACTGTGGAAAAGAGTGGAGCCAGACGTCTAACCAGAAGGTTACAGGTCAAGTTCTCGGTGTGACACTGCTGCTGTAGAGGGACCTTGAGAAAGGTACTTAACCTGAATAACTACAGTGAATATCCAGCTGTATTAAAGAGTGTACAAAAACGAGACTATGTATCTCACCATGGAATTGGGGTCTGTTTTGTAGGAAAATAAAATAACATTCTTGATATTGTGCAGCATTATATGACAGAATATAGAATTGACCAATATCAGCTCACCATGCTGTAGCACTATGCACGAATGAACAAATGTTATATATGAGATTTCACTGAGATGTGCTTTACATTAGCTGTAGTAGGTAACAGTAGGTATTTGCCATGCGCACAGTACTTCCAACAGTGCGTGAAGACACAGAAAATTTGCCTCATTAAACAGGCACGGCACATTGGTGAGAAGGAAACAGACAACAATTTAGTACTCACAGCCGGGGGTTTATTTTGGCTGAATGGCAGGGCCCAAGTTTGCAATAAAAAGTAAGAGGAGTACTGAGCTGCACAGCATGAACAATAGAGCAGTTTGTGGAATCGAAGAGTGTTTAAAATACTTTAAATGCAAGAGCTTGAAGGTTCTGATATCCTAACTTCAGACTATCAAGGGCAATTTAAATAATTATTTAAGATGTTACTGGATATATAGAACGTAGTAATAATGAAAGCTCGAACGATAGTATTTTTTGTCTGCACCCGCTTTTGCTTGACTTTTATTGTCACAGAGGATGTGTGTTTGAATTCCATTGTATGCATGAATGCATGCATTTTATGTATGAATTGTGCTATACAAATAAAGTTCGATTGATTGATTGATTGATACTACTTAATACAGTAACCTCTACAAATCTCAGAAAAGTAAAACAAAACAAAAAAATGATGAGTCATTCATGATTGTTTTTTGTAGTATCCATCAGTGGCGGCTGGTAAGCTGGGAATATAGGAGGCAGAAATCTTACCTTTAAACCAACCATTGGGCTCAACCTGCTTTGATTTATTTTGCTTAATTAACAAGCATGCCAATTAATTGCAAAACATGGCAAGTAATCACAATGCTTCCTCTTAATTGTGTCTCACGTTATAGCGATCTCTTCCCTCACATCATGGTAGAGAATGTAAATGACAATTAGTGGTTTAATGGAGTAAAAACCAACCGAATCATTTCAAATAATAGGCTACACGTTTAACTTAAAGCCCTCCATTAACTGTATAGTGCACTAGCTTTACAATACCTCGGAAATACATTTCTGTTCGGTGTAAACTGAACCTGCACCTGATTGCATAAAATGGCTTTGTATTCCTTGGCCATAATTCTATGATGCAGAGTAATAATCGGACACAGTGACCACCACCATGCATAACGGCTGGGAACAGGCAATGTGGGTTGAAGGCTTCCTTTAGCTTTCTCCAAACATTAACCCATCCAGATGGAGGCAGCCCTACCCTTAGCTTTGTGAAGCTCACAACGTACAGTTTTTGTTGAGCCTGGGTCACAAAGACAAAGATTCAGTTCTGTGATCATTTTTGATGCCATGGTTTGGTGGTTTTTGGCAACAACTCTGTATGTGTCCATCTATCCCAGCTGCAGTGATGTTTCTGGGATCTTACACATGGGGTGGCAGAGAGGGGGCAAGGTTACATTAAGGCACATGCTGAATGGACCAATTATTTCTTAATATTCAATACTACTTATTACTACTTGTGTGACTGTCTTCATAATGCTGTTCAGAGGTTTATTTACAGTATTGTATGCAAGTAACTCTAGAACAGAGCATCCATGATGTCTCAATGTAAAGTACAGCCTATTAACCTAAATATTCTATAGCCTAAAACGCAGGAGGCTCTCTGATTTTGCATGTACACAAAATCCACTGTCTTTAAATGTGGCTTTCTTCCAATTACTGTACCCACCTACAGAAGTGAACACGGTCTTAGGGGCGTTTGGAAGAGCAAAGTGTCTGCAAGGAAAGCAGTATGCTGCATCTTTGGGCTGTGAATACTCTAGCCACGGGTGGGCCTTATACCACTCACTGTGGAAAGTTTTCTTAGCACCCCCCTGGAAGGTTTTAGGCAGTGGTGGGCCGTCAGGGCCTGCAAGGCCTTCTCTGCTGGCCTAAAAAATAGCTGAATCACAGACTGATGTTAATTATATTTTGTCCATGAATACTTATTAAATAATTCCAAATGGTCTGTCCGCTTCCTTTCATAGCTTTTCCCCTGGTTGCGCTGCGTCCAGACGTGTATTTTCATATTAAAGCATTTAACCAATCACATTTCAGCCATCATTTGTTGCCACGGTCAAAGAAATCTGCCTGGAGGCCTTCACAATCAATTCTGAAGGCCCTGTAGCATAAAATAAGTGTTGATCAAACTGTTGCTTCAACCAATCAAATTTTGAATTGGAGACACCAAGGCCTTCTAGAAGGCCGAGGTACGTCAGCGTATTCACACCCTTTGATTGGATAGTCAGAGAGTGTCTGACTATGATGTAATGTGATTGGTTAAATGCTTTAATATGAAAATACACGTCTGGAAGGAGCGCAGCCAGGGGAAAAGCTATGAAAGGAAGCGGACAGACCATTTGGAATTATTTAATAAGTATTCATGGACAAAATATAATTAACATCAGTCTGTGATTCAGACATTTGAGCGGACATTTTCAGCCCTAAAGCGAATTAAAACTTATGCCAGAAATACGACAGGACAGGCTCGACTTTCAGCATTAGCTTCGATGGCGATAGAAAATGACTTCTTGATGGAACTGAAACACACGGATAATCTGTACGACAGAGTAATTGAACTCTTTTTGAGGAAAGAAAGGAGGATGGATTTTGTGTACAAATAATAAGGATTTTTGGTGAGTAAAATGTTGCTATTTTCCTAAATAATATTGCAATTTTATGAGGTTATTATTGATGTTTCATGTTACGATCTTGTTTAGCTAGCTATCTAACCAGCTAAGTTTATGTAATAAACATGAGCTGTGACTCGAATAAAAATAGCGATCATAAAACAGGTCAGCTAGCGCTTTTTCTTATTATGATCAGTGTGTTTGTATGATTTAATGAAGTGGCTAACTTATTATAGCTAACCACCTTAGTCTTTAATATTAACTTTGTATCATTCAATTTTTAATAACAAGCTAGCCAGCATGCAAGGCAGATAATAACATGGCACGGCAGGCTGCATTACAAAATGTTATAGATAGCATAACTATCCCACACTGAACACAGGCTGGTTCTGGTTCTGCCGATCCGGTCTCGCGGTGAGAAGAGAACCGTGTCTCTCTGGTGGCAGCAGTGAGTTGTCTTTCTGTAAGCACAGATTCTCACCCGCTGTGATGAGGCAGGCCTGGGTCTGTGAGAGGGGACAGTGACCCCCCCCGTCTTCCTCTGTTATGTCCTGTCCCTACACCGTCCCCATAGCCCCATGTTTATACTGCATTTCTGCATAATAAGAATAAGATGGTTTTTATAGCCATAAAATAGTTATTGAGGGGTGGATCGATTCAGACGGAGGTGCTACCCCCCCCAGTCCGCGAAATAAATAAACTGGTCTCAGCTTTCTCTCGCGTGTTTTTGCATAAAAAAGCTGAGTATAATGCCCTGCTTCCTCTTCATGTTCTCCCTACTCTCTTACACCTATGCAAGATGTCAAATTAAATCAATATCTCTAGTCTTAAATCATAAACACATAGGGGTCCATGATCAATGTAACATCATTTAAAAAATAAATAAATGCCAACAATATAACTCAAATTTTCAACTGGAATGATATCTGGAATTTTACTTTGAAAGAGACAAATGCTAAACATGGTATAAGTACTTGTTAGGCTTTTAGACTGGTAGCTAGCTATTTTCTGACTGTTTCATGGAATAAATCAATTAGGCATTGAAAATCATTGTAAACTGCTATTTTTTTTCAAATACACTGATACATTCATGTTCAAACATGAAAGTGTTTATTAACGTTACTGCATAATCTAATGCAAATTGATTGATTTAGACTGAAAGTTAGTCTGTAGCCTGACAGAGCCGTGGCCTCAGTATAAAATGCAACAAAACGTCGCTAATGTTATATTATGGGCAACACAATGGATTCCGAAAAGAGGTGAATTGATACGGGCTCTATGATTTTCCCAAGCCAAAACAATCCCATTGTGCAATGTTGTCAGTTTATTATTCATACCTCCGTGACTGCAAAATAGTAGCTAGCTAGGCTAACGTTATATTTTCCCTGTCGAGATATGATTGAAGAATCGCGCGCTAAACCAGAAATAGTCTGCCTTAACACAGTTCGAAGAATAACCTACCTGCTTAGCTAGCTAGTTAGCTAACGTTAGTAGCTTGTTAGTCTCTGGTCACACATATGTTTGTAGTAACATTAGCTTGCTAACTAGCCAACATTACTGTTTGCAAGAAGCTGTCATAAACTTAAAGCTAGCAGTTAGATATGATCGCTAACATTAACGTTAACTATTACGTCTTTGCCCTATAACGATTCCAACGTTATCTAACGTTAACGCTATCAAACTAACTATACTGTATGCTCACATTGTAGCCTACATTAATTACACCTTAGATCAGGCTTACTCAACAGGTGGCCCACGGGCCGCATACGGCCCGTGAACCTTTATTTTGTGGTCCCCAAAATGCCTGGTTATGAATGTATAACCATTATAATTGACCCTTCGCTAAACCACGCCCAAAAATGCAAACTGGCCAATCACAGCGCCGTGTTTTACATACTCCGACAGAGGATCCGACAGTGTTTGACTGCCTTCCATTGAATTACACGCAAAAATGAGAAATTTTCTTCATTTTTGAGCTGGTTTTGCAGATTTTTAGCAAATTATGGTTAAATGTTGTGCCTGGGGCACGTGTAACAGTGACACTCGTTACCCAGAGAGGTTTGAAGGAGATATACGTTTTTTTCCCTTTATAAAACCTAAATAAAATCCTGAAAAGTGTTAGCCAGCTAAGCTAACGTGGCTACGGTCTGGATATCAGCTCCGGTTGCAACGTTGGTAAAGTTAGACTAAATGTTAGCTTTGTTATTCGTGATCCAGACAGCTTGCTAACGTTAAGATGTTACAGTCAAGCTCTAGAAAACCAAGTGGGTAACGTTACCTTGATGTCAAAATGTAATACTATTTTTTCATTACTATTTCAGCACTTTGTCAAATGGGAAGCCCAGTCCCGAGTACCCAAATCTTGTGGAAGACTGGGCTGACACACTGCTGATATTTTTGCTTTACAGAGGTCCAGGGTATGGAGCTACCTGTGGAGCTAACCAGAGTAATGTCGTTACAGCACACTATAGGCGACTAATGTTACGTTAGTTAGCTAATGCTAGCTAACTTACTACTGAATGTAACGTTATATAGGCCTACTGCTTTTGCTTTTTAATGATTGTAATAGTGAATAGAGACCTACCCAGCTTTACAGGAACAGTGTAACTTAATGTCGTTGTCCTCTGTCTCAATCGCCCGGTGATGCGGTGGTTCACTTTTACTCTGATCTGTAGGCTTTCGCTTCTATCTTAATTTTTTTACGTCATTTTGTTGCTGAGTCAGTGTGATATCTTGAATATAACCTTCAAATGCATATTGTATACCCTTCTGTCTGCTTCTATCTGAAATCGCTTTTTCTATTTTCCAAAAATTGGACAATATTTCTCCAGGGAGTGCAGTTAGTGACAGTGGGAGCGCCATGCTGGCTCCGAAAGCTTGACGTACATAGCAACAATAACTAAGGGGGGCATGGTTTAGCGAAGGGTCAATTATCCCCCAAAAGTCGTGTGAAAATTAGGCAGTGCGCCTTTAAATTTTGTGCCTCATCCAATACCATTCTAACTGGCCACGGAAAGTTAACGATAGCCTATTTATCGCGAGAGCTCTTCTGTCGACTCAAGCCAGCAAAATATTTTGCACCTTAATCGATGATGGCGACAAAGAAAAGAAAAGTGGATGATGTAAACAGGGTTTTCAACCCTGCGTGGGAAATGGAATATGCTTTTGCGGAGATACATGGGAAACCAATGTGTCTCATCTGTCAAAAAACAATTGCTGTGTCAAAGCGAGCTAATCTACAACGCCACCACGAACAGCTTCACCCCAAGTTCCGAGATGTCTATCCACCTGGCAGCGATCTCAGGAAACAAAAAATACAAACGTTGCTAGGTGGGTTTCAAGCCCAGCAATCCATGTTCCGCAGCGTTGTTAAAAGCAGTGAAACGTTACCCAGGCCTCCTTCAAAATCGCCTGGAATATCGCGAAATATTTATTTATTATTTAACCTTTATTTAAATAAAGCCAAGAAGCCAGCTACAGAGGGAGAATTTCTCAAAAATACAAGTACTTGTGAAAAGAATACAGACTCAGATTTCTCACTAGGAATAAGTAAGTTATTTTCCACCATGGCTTGCAAAGTTTATTTACCCAGGCTAACTGTGGTTTTTCTTTACTCAAATTGAGAATATTTTTTAATATTCCATGATGGTTTGGGATGCATTAAAAAAGACGAGCAAGACAAACTATTTACCTCCCCAAAAAGTTTTTTTTGACTCAAATGGAGAATATTTTCATATTCTATCATATTCCATGCTTTGGAATGCATTATAAATGCAAGACTATGCAGCATATTAAATACAGTGAATACAATTGTACAAATATCTTAATAACAAGTTGTGGCCCTTTGCATCTGTTGTGGTTTAAATGTGGCCCTCTTGGCCTCTGGAGTTGAGTACCCCTGCCTTAGATGGTTGTGATGAAAATTGCCACAATGCTTAACCTATCCTCACCTCTCAGTTCAGGTTCAAAGTCACTAGGACTTGTTCAGGAGAACCTCTATGGGCTCAACTTAATGCCAAAGGTATTTCGTATCTGTAAGCAATGACTTGTGCTTGCAACTTATAGTTTGTGTTTGAACAATCTGAAATAAAACATTTTGTACTTGTAACCAATGACTTCAGCTTGTAACTTCTGGTCCGTGTTTGTACTTTACCATTTGTGAACAGAAATAGTATGAATGGAAAACCTGATCTCTTCTGGATGCGGATTGGATAGTTTACCGGAAGCGGCAAAACTGAGCGTTGCATGTAGAGGGAGTGTTGCACGTAAATACTGTTTTCCATTCGTACTATTTCTGTTCACAAATGTTCATAAACCAGTTCAGATCACAAAACACATGTAGATTTTAATTTACAGATGTGACCCTCCCCCCTCACAAAATATATATTCACAAACACAATTGGTTTTTACAAGTTCAACTTGCAAAGTACAAACACGGACCACAAGTTACAAACTCAAGTCATTGGTTACAAGTACAAAATGTTTTATTTCAGTTACAACTCGCATTGTTCAAACTATAAGTTGCAAGCACAAGTCATTGCTTACAGATACAAAATACTTTTGGCATTAATTTGAGCCCATAAACCTCACCCCAGCCAAACGGCAGGTCTCAGAATGGGCGTATTCGCGCATAGGTTTTTGAATGGGTGTATTGGTGTGGTCTCACGAACCTGTCAGGAAACGCTATTCAATGTTAAGATAAAATACATACAATACAATTTTACAAAATTCTATCAAAAATCATAGTTCAGGGACATTGTGCGGAATGATTTACAGTATATAATGTTATTTATATATATATATATAATGGGTCAATATCAGTATAAGGTGCCTTTGGTGTCCTCAATATAATCACTCAAGTTTCATAAAAATATTGCAAAACAAATAATTTCTCAAGTTGTATTCTAAATGGGTAAACATTTATGAATATATCAGTATAATGACATGTGCCTTAAGATGCATTTTATACATTTTGTACCATTTTCTTCGATTGGATGTCAGAGATTTTGACATGTCCCTTTAACCAGCTGCCTGTTCCTTGCTTGGACCTTGCAGTCAACTTCAATGAGTTAGCCTATAAATAGTTTGGTTTGTTCAAAAATTAAAAGACCTTCCATATTTGATTATAGTCATAAACATTACTGTTTGCAAGAAGTTATTTCCCAATTCAAGTCTTTTGATCATTTATGTTGCATTTTCATAATGGTAATAAACACTTTGGTTATTCTTGTGTGTCTGTGAAAATCATGTGAAATCTGTCCACCCTGTCATGATGGGGTAAGCTCCCCCTTTAAGAACCCTCCCTTTAATCCAGTGACATCACAGCCACCATATTGTATTTCTTCAGTGGAGGGAAAACAACTTTTCCAAGTGCAGTAAGTATCTACACTTATATTTCAAATTTTCATCATATTGTGTTTGTAGTTGGATGTGGTCAAGCTTAACTTGTCAACCCTGTCAGGGTGAAAATGTCAGTTAATTAATACTATTTCAGAATATTCAAATATGTTTGTGAAACAGTTCAAGGTCAGCTTCAACAATTAAAATCTTTGCTAACTAAAGGTCAGCCAACTTTAGCTAAAAATGTCCACCCTGTCATTGTCCACCCTGTCAGACATCCTTTCCTGACAGGGTGGACATATGTATAGTTTCTTAAAAATGTCATGTTATAAAATATGTTATATACATAATAAAACATTTCTTATAAATATGGTTATTGATATCAATGTGTAATGTTTCGACTCCATCTGTCTGATAAATAAGGTTATTATTATAATGTTTTGATAATGTTTCATCAGGGTCCTGTAGCTGTGGGCCTGTATCTGTCTGGGTCCTCTAGAGCTGTCTGTGCTGCAGGGCTGCAGCGACCCCATATAGCATTTACACATCCATGCATTTGTTCACAGCTACATACACACTGTGTTGAATTGTCATGAAACTCTTATTATATTTAAGAACTAAAATGTCTTTTTCAAGGAATGACTCCTGCTGAGATAGCAAGGAGGTATAGGGAATGTGCCGACCCCAAAAGAAGAAGAAAGTACCTTGAGAAAGAGAGGGAGAAATGGAAGGCAGAATGAGCTTAGTGAGAGAGAGAAGCGTGCCAAAAGAAAGAAATGGGAAGAAGCAAAAAAGCTAACTAGGGCCAAAGCCAGGGCTAGTGCTTTGCTACAGTCAGAGACACCACCCACAACTCCTAAAATCAGCCTGAGCCAGGGCCCTCCAGGTTACAACATGGTAGCTTGGATATTGAAAAGATTTGTTAAGATTTTGAGATTTATTTGAAGTACATTTTCCAACTGGGCCGTATCTGACCTCGGTGCTGTGGGCAGTGGTGTCCCACAGGGATCGGTGCTGGGACCTTTACTTACATAAATGATCTTGATATGAATGTTAGTAGCAAAATAGTTAAATTTGCAGATGATACTAAACCTGGGGGTTTGGCAAACAGTTTGGAATTGACTAAAGTAATCCAAATAGAAGAATTGAGGGCACAGCTAGCAAAAGAGAAAAGGAAAACTGAAAAATACAGGAAGAGGTACCACAGGTCCAAGAAAGAAACTGCATCCAAATCTCCGCGTTCAACAGTCAATGCTTATGATCAGATTAAATCAGTGTTCTTAATTATTTTCTCATTTGTTCATTTAATTGATAGTAAAAAAATTTTCATTAAATACTGTTCATCATAATGCTAAAGTGTTTCCTCATGTTTCACAAATGATGTGTCCTCTTCTACACCGAGTCATGCCTTTGTCCACCCTGTCATGCCCAGGTCCACCCTGTCATGCCCTTGTCCACCCTGTCATCTTCATGTTTTATCAAAATAAGGAAATAATTCTCATAAGTTATGAGTGATTTGTTTATAAACAGGAGGGGGCAAATAGTATTATTTGAAAATGTTATCAAATATTGATAAAATATCAATTTTATTGATAAAAGAAAGTGTAACTGTCGTGGATTTGATTGAAAAAACACCTATTTTACAGTAAATTCATTCATTCAAAAATACTTTTGACATGAACTAAGAATTATTAGTCAGAAAGGGACACAATATCTTTCTGAAAATGTAAATTATATCACCACAATGCAATGGAGGGTTGACAGGGTTGACATATCTTGTGGTTGATTTACAAATTGTCTGCTTGTAGTTAATTGATAAAAAGTGCTTAAGCTTGACATAAATGCTTTTTGGGTAGTCTACAGTTCACTTAATATAATGAACGTTCAAAGAAATTGAAAATATAAACAAATATTTTTGGAAGTTATGAAGTACCAAAGGCACCCCATACTGACATTGACCCATATACATTATTATCATTTATGTATTGCTCCACAAATGGGGTTGCACCCAGCAGGTGCAACAATGATGTGTCTGAGATGTTATTGAAAACAGAGGGCCGTTTGAAACCCTTACCCAACCCTCAGGTCAAATCCATGTCTGTCAAACAGAGTTTCTGAAACAGGCTGCATGGGTATCCACACTTCTGGATGGAAGTGATTAATCAAACCTACAAAAAAATATGCTTATGATGCAGTATAGGGTGTAAGGAGGGTGGGAACAGGCGTACAGGAGGAAGAGCTGATCAGGCTCAAAATGTTGCTGATAGCTGTAGGCTATTTGAGTGAAGGCTGTGAGTGCAAAATTACAGTGGGTTTGTAACATATGATTTTATGCATTAGGGACAGTGTTGGGGAAGTTACTCTGAAAATGTAGTTAACTAAGTTATCAATTACTCTACACTGGAAGTAGTTAAAGTGTAGGCACCAGGGAATTTAACTTGCAAAAGTGATGTCTCTCAAATACCCCCTAACTATATCATAGTAAGTTTGTGACCATATTTATTTGAAAACACATATGCATATTTGAATTTTAAAAACTTAACTCAAGAATCTGCCAAATCTAGCCTGCGCTAGCTTGCTGCTATCCAGTACTCAGCATAGCTAACGTTAGCAGTAGCTAGCCGGTAGTAACGTTAGCTAGGTAGCTAGCTAGCTGCTTTCCCTATGAATATCGCAAAACGGTCTAGCAAATTATTTTAAAAACCATCACGTGTGATATAATACATAGCAGATGGTTTGTCATGTTGATTAATGAAGTTATTTCTAAGAGTGTAGAATATTGTAGTTGCTATATGCTCAATGTATTTCAGTACAGTGTGATGTCATAATCCCCTCTTCCGTTCTCTCTATGATGTGTTGATCTGACTCGTGCTTTTCCGACGCGGTTGATGTAGCCTTACTTTTTCAAAAAGTTCTTAAAATAGAAATTTGAAGTGTATACTTGCATTGGGAATTATTTTCATAACTATTACACAATTTGATTGTGGAAAAGCACAGCCCGTCTTGTTGCTCCAGCTTTAAACTACAGCAAAACTGCCATGGTGAGAAAAGTAGTTAACTACACTAAAACTACTTTGAAAAAGAAGGTAACTACATTGAAGTTACTTCATGGAGAGAGAAAAAACTGTGTACATAAATGGTCATTTCTTTACTTGTCATTTAATTCTTTCATTTTAGCTCTTCTAAATGAATTACATTTAATTGCAGATAATTACAAAGCACTGGGTATATACCTGGTAATTAACACACTGTAAAAGAAAGTATAACCCAATTTCTTAATTTTTAATACTGAAAATACAGTATGTGCTTCCCTCTGACAGTGAAGACAAAATCTTTGTTAGCACCAAGCCCTGCAGGACTTACAATTTAAGGATTAAGGAACTAAGGATAAGTATGTTTTTTATAATGTTGTACACAATTAAAACTTTAATTAAACACTTTGATGTCATATAATAAGCATCTTCTACCCAGGGTGAGATTAGATGCCTGTTCTACATTCCCAGAACATGGAGTAGGCTAAATAGTGAGTTTACAATGCACACCAATATGCACAGTGGAGCGAAAGCACTTGTTTGTTCCTTTTTGTCCCTTGTTTGTTCCTTTTTTGTCCCTTGTTTGTTCCAACAGCTGTGATTTTTATTCTGTAACATTTTTTTTTTAACATCTTCCCATGTACCCCTGGAGACTTCCTACATATTCCCTGGTTGGGAAAACACTGCTCTAGGACAACCAGCCACCCTGTGTAGCTGTTCACACTGAGAAGCATGGCTTGGGAATTATGCTTTGATCTCCATTCATTTCAAAGGAAAGATGTGCCTGCTTGCACTTGGCGCATAAATGGAGATTAAACTAACTAAGTAAACTAACCAGCTGTCGCATAATATGAAAATATTATTTGTATGCCTTGTCCCCACCAAGAGAAAATAGCACCGCCCCCACTGCATACAGACGGAATCTAAACGAGTGCACTTGGCAGCCCTGCTACGATGTTTGCTGGTTGAGAATTGTTTGTTGATGTTCAATGAATGAACCAAAGTCACAAACTCTGTTTTGAGGACAGAAATCCCGAAACCAAAGTTCAACATTCAATTTAGCGATCCCTTTAACTAACGTAGTTAGCCAGTTGCATGGTAAAACACCAGCTAAATTAGCAACGTAATATTCGATAGCTAGCTACTCACCTGAATGTGTTCTCAAATTCGAGCTTGATGTCTTGATGTGTTGAGCAACTTCTGCTTTGGTTTGCACAGAATGCACTGAAAAATGTATACTTCCTCATTTTATTTTATTAGTTTAATGTAGCTACGTATGGCGATAGCCATCGTCCATGATTAGCCTAGAGTATTGCTGCACGTTCTCATCAAACAAAATGAAACAACTGCGTTGAAACCGTCACGTGATTTTTTTATTTTTTTTATTTTTATAAATGAATAAATATAATAATAATACACCCGCTGGGGAGATGTAACTTGTAACTTTTGTCTACGCTATCCTGCTACTTGACTAAATATATATATTTAACTACTTGAAAGCTACTAGATTTCGGAAGTAATTAAACTACCACACGTTACTGGAAAATTAAGTTAAATGAGTAATTCCGCTACTCCCCAACAATGACTAGGGATAACCATAGGTGATCTCCTTGGCAAAAATGAAACCGGGGTTGGTTGGCTCAGGGGTTGGTTGGCACACAGTTAATCTCCAGCCCCCTAGAGGGCGCTGTCACAAAAATGTAACATTCAAATGTTTGCCCTCTTTACCTGCACTCATTTATTCTGTCAAAAACATCTGAAGGTCACTAAGTGTTGAGGTGAGGACAACTTTTACATTTTGTATGGTCAAAAGTACAAAATGGTCCCCCCACTAAATATATTATAAAACTGTGTTAGATAGAGATATTGACATTATATTATTTTTAGTTAATAGAGATAGGAATCAGCTAAATTTTGATAGATTTGAAAGGTTGTGATGAGTCATGCTAGCTAGCTGACATCATATTAGCACAGAAATGTGTCCTAATGAGAGTGGGGTTGGTTAGCACATGTGTCAACCAACCCCAGTATTGGTATATAGTTACAAATGTAATAACATGCATTATACATATATTAAACATGATTATTATATTACTATATATTATACCACACACATTTATTTTATCAGGGGTGTAGGTTCATTGCTTATTGAACAAAAGCTTCACATGTCAACTAAGCCTGTTATAGGGATTTAGTTACAAATGTAATAACATTTGCATTATACATGTATTAAACATACTAATTATTATATTGTTATATATTATTACATATTATCCAATACACATTTTTATTGGGTTGTAGGTTCATAGTTCATTGAACATAAACTTCATATGTATTAAATATAAATGTTGTATTTGGAAACATTTTTAAACATTAAAACATTTCTTATAGGGTCAAAATGGTTAGAACCTTTGTGACAAAGAGAGGCAGGATACCAGCGGACATCATGCTAGAAGCAGTCAGGCAGGTGAAACTAGAAAACAGAAGTATAAGAAGTACAGCGAAGGACTTCAACATACCCTTTCATACACTCACCAGATACTGCCATAAGATCAGCCAGGATGAGATTGAGGGCAAGAAGGAGCTAGAGGTAGCTGTCGGTTACACTAGAAATATTTTCTCCAGATCTGGAAAGGAAGCTGGTTGAGTATCTGTCCAAGTCAGCCTACGTTTATTATGGTCTGTCACCCAGAGAAGTCAGAAGGCTAGCCTTTCAACTTGCAGTGGCACACAACATAAAAGTGCCTGAGACCTGGTCAGAGCTGCAACAAGCCAGCTGTGACTGGTTCACTGCCTTTTTGAAGAGGCACCCTTCACTTTCTATCAGAAAGCCAGAGGCCACAAGCCTTGCTCGGGCAACAAGCTTCAACCAGGAAAATGTTGGAGCCTTCTTCGACAACCTCGACACAGTCATGCGTAGGCACAGGTTTGCTCCGGGTGATATCTGGAACATGGACGAGACGGGTATCACCACAGTCCACAGACCAAACAAGGTAATTGCCAGGCGGGGGTTCAAACAAATTGGGTCCCTGACGTCTGCAGAGCGAGGGACACTCGTCACCCTTGCCTGTGCTGTTTCAGCCACAGGAAACAGCATTCCTCCTTATTTTATTTTCCCTAGGTTAAACTTCAGAGACCATTTCATTATGAATGGACCAACGGGTTGCAAAGGAGGTGCAAACCCATCAGGATGGATGAAGGAAGAGCACTTCTTCGAATTCCTGAAGCATTTTGTTGCAAGCACAAAATGCACAGCGGAGAAGCCATGCCTCCTTTTGCTTGATAACCATGAGTCCCACCTTTCCATCAATGGATTAAACTATGCTAAAGAAAACGGTGTTGTCATGCTGTCGATCCCCCCGCACTGCTCCCATTGGCTGCAGCCCCTTGATCACACAGTGTATGGGCCTCTGAAAAAGCACGTCAACACAGCTAGTGATTCATGGATGCTCAACAACTATGTCCATCTATGATGTGCCTGGGATTGTTGCCACAGCATATCCATTAGCTGCAACACCAATGAACATCCAGTCAGGATTCAGGTTGGTGGGCCTACAACAGGGATGCATTTTCAGAGACTTATGTGACAGACCGGGCAAACCCAGTCCCAACTGCCACGCTTGACCCTGCCACGGACAATGCTGTGCCTGGACCAAGTGGTCTCTGCTGGCACTGGGAGAGGTCTCCCCACCCCACAGGAGCTGCGGCCTTTCCCTAAGGCAAGGCCTAGGAAGGTTGATGCTGTCAGGAGGAAGAGGAAAACCGCCATCCTGACAGACACACCAGTCAAAAGAGATCTAGAGGAGCAAAAGGCTAACACTAAAAAGAGGCTCTTCGAAAAGAGTGAGAAGCAGCAATCCAAATCTCCTGCTCCTAAAAAGAGTCGGAAAAGGAGATCCAAATCTGATGATGATGATGAAGATGAAGATGGATACTTTTGTCTTGTCTGTGTCGAGTCCTATATAAAGAGACGGCCTGGGGAAGTTTGGATTCAGTGCCAATACTGCAAACAGTGGGCACACTCCGTTATCTTCCAACCTTCATCTGCCAGAACTGCGACTCATGACTGACTGAGACACTGACACACACACACACACACACACACACACACACACAGAGAGAGAGAGAGCAGAATTAGGCTGTTCACTTTAATTCTAAAAGGGGTGGAGACTTTTACCTTTTTTTTTAATCCAGGGAGTTAAGTTATACCTGGGAGTGAACAGTTAGAATTTGTTCTGAATTTAGTAGTTTGTGGTTATAGTTGTGCTGCTGTGCTAATGTTACATGGTGCACCTTTTAAATTATTAAGTTTATAATTGTTACAAAATTATTCAGTGTTTTCTTATTTTTTTATTTGTTCTTATAAAGTCCAAAGACATAATTAATGAAACATTATAGTGATGAACTGATTAAAATTGGTTAAAATATGGGCAGATATTATATTGAATGTTTACATTTTCTGGTTCTGGTTTGCATTAAATGCTCAAATTGTTTCTATTTGTTGCTTCATTCTTTGTACTGATAGCATTTTAACATTGTGCCAACCAACCCCAAAGCGTGTGCCAACTAACCCCGTGTTGGGGCTGGTTGGCACAAGTGCACAACATGACTTTAATCACGAATCACCTAATTGAAGAAAACATTTGTTGACATTGAAATATATTTATTTATAGCTGAGACCTTAACCTTTCATTTGCTACTAGTTAGAATATCCTCACATAAAATATGCCAGAAATATACGGCAGAGTGTGAAAAGTGTGCCAACCAACCCCGGTCTCCCCTATACAAGGTGAAATTTCTGCTCTAAAAATGAAAGAGGCACAGTTACAGGAAAAACAAATCTGAAACTGAAATATAACTTTTTATTTGAAGTCATAAAAAAAAACAATGGTAGTACCAGCATGCCATTGTTGTTTAGAATTTACAGATCAAAGGCTAGCCAGGAAAAATAATAATTTCTTAGCTAGCTAGCCATGGGAACTTATAGCCCACTTATCATTTACTTATAACAACTTATTACAGTTTACAGAGGTAGACAGTGTTATAGCATAAAACCATGACATGAAATCATTGTCATTTGGGTTGTAACGTTGTCTACGAATGAATCTCTAAACATATTATTATTATTAGGCAGCTAGCTATAAGCTAAGGAAATTAACTAGCTGGAAAACATTAGGTAATTACAGCCAACACAATTAGTTAACAAACTTACTTAGCTAGCAAACCATAGTCCATGAATGTCTCTTCAATTATGAAATGTGAACCATTAAAGTGCAATCAGAAACAATGTTTGTTTTTTTGGTTTCAGTTTTTTCCCGATTTTCTCCCAATTTAGTGCCCAATTATAGCCTCTATTTCTTTTGATTTAACCTTCCCACGAACTCTCTGCCCACCCCCAGGGGACAAGCTAATACCTTGAGGCAATGATCCGCCTCCTCCAAGACTAGACTCACCCAACTTGTGCTTGTGCCCAACTTGAGCTGGCACAAACTTGAGTTTGTGCCGGCTCTCTCACCCCCTCCCTCTGGGGCAGACAGCCAATTCCGGCCCCCTAGCGGCACTCCCAGTCAGGGCCTGACTGACGCAGTGGGCAACTTGCATCCCAGTCGGACGTTCTTACTGCTACTCCACCCGGGAGGCCAAAGGGAACAATGTTTAAGTGAGTGAGAGATAGGCAAAAGCCTAAAGACATAGAAAAGTCACATGATGTGTTATATCCCCTCCTCTCTGTGCCTAAACCCTCTTCACCTACCCCCACTGTCCCTGTTCATCGCAACCTCTGTTCTCTCTCCCCCACAGCCCTGTCAGCTACTGTTCTATCATCCCTTCCCCCTACTGATGCCTTCTCTAAGCTAACCGTTGAGGAAGCCTCATTCACCCTACTGTCCTAACTCTCTCCTCTTTTGATTCACTCTGTCCTCTCTCCAATAAACCCCCACCCCCCCCCTGGCTAACTGACTCCATTAAGGCCAACCGACTCAAATTACAAGCAGCAGAAAGGATACAGAGAAAATAAAAATCCCCTGTGGCCCTGACTGACTTCCACACACTCCTGGCTACCTTCTCCTCTAACCTCTCCTCTAAACCTCTCAGCTAAATCTGCATTTCTTTTCCAAGATTCAATCTTCTGCTTCTAATCCTTTCAAACTGTACTCTACGTTTTCCTCTCTCCTCACCCCTCCTCCTCGCCCACCCCCTCCTCTCTAACCGCAGATTACTTTGCATCCTTCTTTCGCAAGAAGGTCGATGACATTCGCAACTCCTTCCCCCCATTCCCTCCCTCACCTAACCCTCACCCTTCTCGCTATCTAAACCTCTCACCCCCGTCTTCCTTCTCACCCCTCCCTGACTCGGACATCCTTCAACTTCTTCACTTCCACTGTCCTACCACCTGCCCTCTTGATCCCATTCCTTCCCCCCTCTTCCAGTCCATTACTATGGACATCCTCCCCTTTGTCTCCAATGCTATTAACTCCTCTCTTTCCTCTGGATCTGTCCCCTATCTCCCAAAAGTGCCCATGTCATACCCCTCCTCAAAAAACCCTCTCTCAATCCTGCTGTCATTTCTAACTACCGACCTGTCTCTCCTCTCATTCCTTTCAAAAACACTAGAGCCAGCTGTCTATAACCAACTGTCTGCTTATCTCCTACAGAACGACCTGCTTGATCCTAACCAATCTGGGTTTAAGGCAGACCACTCCACAGAGACTGCTCTGCTTGCAATCATCGAGGTTCTACAATTGACTAAGTCCCAATCTCTCAGCTGTGTCCTCCTCCTCCTCAATCTGTTAGTCGCATTCGATACCGTGGACCACCAGATCCTGCTCTCATATCTTGTCGAGATGGGAATCTCTGGATCTGCACTAACATGGTTCAAGTCATACCTGGCTGACTGGTCCTACTAGGTGGCCTGGAGAGGATCCCTCTCCTCTCCCCACACCCTCTCTACCAGAGTCCTGCAGGGCTCGGTGCTAGGCCTCGTCCTATTCTCCCTGTACACCAAGTCACTTGATTCTGTTATCTCTGCTCATGGTTTTTCTTATCATTGTTAAGCCGACGACACTCAACTCTTTCTCTCCTTCTGAGACTCAGGTCCCGGCACGGATCTCTGCATGCCTGCCAGAAATCTCTGCCTGGATGTCCACCCACCACCTGAAGCTGAACCTGGGGAAGATGGAGCTGCCCTTCCTCCCAGCGAAGGGCTCCCCGATGATTGATGCTTCAGTCACCGTGGAAGGCTCCATATTGTCTCCGTCCCAGTCTGCCAGGAGTCTTGGAGTGACCCTGGACAACCAGGTGTGCTTCTCGGGCTCAGATTGCAGCGATCACCTGGACCTGCCAATTCTCCCTCCATAACATCCGGAGGATCTGACCATTCCTCACCCAAGAGGTCACCTTTTCCACAAAAATAAATACTATCCTTTTTCTTCCCAGTGTTACAGGTATGGTATGCAGCTGCCAACAATGTCTATCGCTGTATTACTGCACTAATCTCTTGCACGAACAATGATTGTTCTTACCATGTATTAATGCACATCTTGTAAGTCTCTCTGGATAAAAAATGTAAAAAATGTAAAATGGAGAAAAACGTGAAAAAATCTGAAACAAATTTAAAATTAAAATTAAAAATATATATACATTGTACAATTATTTCATTACATTTTACATTTTAAGCATTTAGCAGACATTCTTATCTAAAGCGACTTACAATATGTGCATTAATACATGGTAGGAACAATCCTAGTTCGCGCATTTCATGAAACTTTATTGTTAATCACACAACTATCTGTTAGGCCTATAGAATTTATACAGCTGACTGTATATGACCTAGGAAAATACTCCATCAACCATGAGAGAGAAAGCAACAACAATATTGCTCTACAAAGCCTACTACACAGTGAAATGTTTCTGTTGTCCAGCCAAATATGTTATAATATAAGTAGATAAGTGATAATACACTGATGTATTATCTTATTAGGGAGTATTTGTTATGCATATCAACCAATCTGACCTATGACCCCTAAAATACAGATACTGCACTACACACCTTTGTATGACTAAACAACTATATGGGTAATTCAAAAGCAAATTGCAGTATCTACAATCTAAATGTGTTTTCTTGTTGTTTTACTGTGTGATGGAAACAGTTTGAGAGTTTATTACCATATTGCAATTATATTTAATGGCTTTATTTAATTAAGTTTTCCTTTTTTGAATGTTATATTGAAATAACCCTATTTATCTCTGAGAATGTTTATACTTGCATAAATATTTATACAATTAGCATCATTGTCATCATCATCGTTATCATTAGGGATGCAACAATATGAAAATTCTGGGCCGATACCGATAATTCAGATAACACAATCCGCCGATACTGATGCCGATAATTTGTTAGTTATTGTCCTATTCGTGCCCTGGCAAAAAACAAAACTATTCTGCCCTTCATTATAATTTTCAATAAGCAAACCTTTAATCATACTAATGTATGGAACAGCTTTTATTGTAACATTCTGTCACATACTCGTTGTACTGTGCTACATGTCTTACTTGTAAATGTCTGATTAGATTCAATGTGAATGAATGAACATTGTTGTTTTCAAAGGTTATAACTACGCACTAACATGTTCCCATTTCCCCCAAAGAAAGCACAAGGTTCTACTTTTTTCCCCCCCATTGGCCCAGTTGGGTTGGTAGCCTAGGTCAGAAAGTCTACTGCCCTAAAAATAAGTTCTACTAAACTGAACTTAAAAAAGTAACTGAGTGCCAATAAATTATTTATTCATCCCATCCAATAAGAACATTTAGCATCACATCCTTAAATGTACTGGCTGTGCCATATAGGTCTAGGCTGCTATGAAATCAGTGGTGGGCCGTCAGGGCCTGCAAGGCCTTCTCTGCTGGCCTAAAAAATACCTGAATCACAGACTGATGTTAATTATATTTTGTCCATGAATACTTATTAAATAATTCCAAATGGTCTGTCCGCTTCCTTTCATAGCTTTTCCCCTGGTTGCGCTGCGTCCAGACGTGTATTTTCATATTAAAGCATTTAACCAATCACATTTCAGCCATCATTTGTTGCCAGGGTCGAAGAAATCTGCCTGGAGGCCTTCACAATCAATTCTGAAGGCCCTGTAGCATAAAATAAGTGTTGATCAAACTGTTGCTTCAACCAATCAAATTTCTAGAAGGCCTAGGTACGTCAGCGTATTCACACCCTTTGATTGGATAGTCAGAGAGTGTCTGACTATGATGTAATGTGATTGGTTAAATTCCCCCCCGTCCGCGGAAAATGAAACTGGTGAAAGGTTGGGCACCGTTACTGCGCTACGCCACTGGGCAGATCACTACTGAAGGCCTAGGTGTGAAATGCACGGCCCGCCACTGTATGAAATACAGTAGGGCTATCAACTGTCTCCAAGAACGCCATTCATTACTAAAAAATATTACTATTACAATACGTTTGAATATATATATATATTTAGGCCAATATCCTACATGATTAAATCAATGAGCAATATCTTTTAAAATAAAATATGCATTTTTACTTTCACTTTTAGGCTTAATTCAGAACGAATGGCAGATCTTCCTCATTTAATTCAGATTTATAAACCTGTAGGACAGCTAATGGTAACTTATTTTCACCAACGACTTAGTGCAGATACTAGCTGAACTAAATCCAAGACATTGGAGAATGAGGGACTGTTTATTTGAGCCACATAACCGAAACCCGCGCTGCCTTGATGTTCAAATTAGCGGGTGAATATGATTCTGCAGTGCCCCGCTAATAAAGGGTGAAGTTAGTCAATACTATCAGTTGAAAAATAATGATTGTATCGCTAGAAAGTAGACTAGATAATCTCCCGTATATCACTATCAGCCTGCCAAACCCTTGCAAACATATGCTAATTCAGATTTCTCTCTCTCTTCCCTTCTCTCTTCATTTGAGTAAACTGCAAGTCTTTTTAATTAGGTTACAACTCGCTCAGTTAGGATATAGCCTAATTTATACTATAAATTAAAAACAGGACTAAATAAAATAGATTAGGCTATGCCTACAAGTTAACTAGTGACTCATGAGCAGTGCAATGAAGAAACAAACGAGAGCCAGCAATGCAGCTGCTATTCCATTGCACATGACGAACGCAAAATAAAAGGACATGCAGTTCTTTGGTCAAAAAATATTCAATTTGTGGCGGCCAATGCTGAAAACTGTATTAGGCTACCTGTCAACTAAAAGTGGTGTGGCCATGCCATACCTACATTAAAAGTGGTATGGCGTTTGCCATACTGGCCATACCTATGGCGGCGGCCATGGTTATCAAAGTATTTCGTCAACATTATCATGCTAATTATTTTGGGCCATATCGCCCAGCCCTAGCATCTTGTGCAAGACTGCGTGGAGTGCCAGAGTGCTCATGGTAGCTAGTCAATCGCAGCATCTTCAGAGTAAATTAGATGTGGGTTCAGTCAGTTTAGCTTGTAAATGAAAGATGCTGCCGTTCCATTAAAGTTTGAACATTTAGACCATATTGACACAAACTGACGAATAATCATCGGCGCCATCGTTCAATTACATTTTATCGGCCCATAAGTCGATAGCAGTCAACAAGGCAAATATCGTCCGATAGCCTACCGATAGTCCACCGATATAGCGTTGCACCCCTAGTTATCATCATCATCATTTAAATAATAAATAAATGCTGGTACATATAATTATATTGTATTTTTTTATTTTAGTTTTAAACTGTATAATCACCATACAATAAAGATGCTTCTAATAAATGTGCTGTCAATGAAGTAAAAAATGTAAACTCAACTGTTTAATACAACAAACATCCATGACATAAATTCATAGCTCACAAAGTTTCTTAGTAGATCCATTAAATGAAAATGTAAGACTGAATGATTTTGACAGTCAACTATTTCAACTGCAATTTCTTCTTATTTTGTGCTATTTGAATCGTATCACTCATCCCACTCCTCAACAGTGTTATCCACTGACAGGTCCTCCCAAAATAGCAGACAGTTGGGGGGCATCATTAGACATAACTTGTGAGGATTTCCTTTGTCTTCTCATTATTTATTCCCCTGTTTTGACCTTGCAGTTTTTCTTGAGAATCTGAGATTGGTCTTCTTCATTAGGAAATCAAGCTGTGTGAGCTCGTTGTCATCCTGAGACAACTTGTAAAATAGGTCTCTTGATCCTCACCTCACTTAGCTGCCATCGCTGCCATCTCAGAGAGGTTTGGGGTTGACCCTTTCTTCTGTGGCCAGCTCTCCAGTTAAGGATGTCTTCAGTCCTCATCTCTACCACCTCTACCTTTCCAGAGTTAAAGTACTCCTGAAGCTCCTGAAATACTCAAAGTCAAAGACTGCACCCCCAGGCTGTTTTCTCATTTCTTTCTCCACCCCATGTTGAAAACTGTCAGTGCTCATGACGGTGTGCCCTAATTTTAAGGTAACATCTTCAAGAGCTGTGGATGTGCTGTTCACGACACTCACAAGGGTTGTGAGAGGGCACCAATTCTTATTTTGGGCTGTGCAGTCAAACCCAGTAGAAGACGTGTTGTATATCCAGCTCTCTCTTCAGTACAGTAACAGGCTGATGCTACCTCCTCTGCCTTCCTCCCAGCAATGCCCTCATGCCAAATGACAGAGATGCTGTTTCTCTTTGATGACAGGTGGGGAAGTCTGGAGTGGGGTCACAATTTTTCACTTTATGGTTGCAGGTGTTCTCCTCATGGTGCTCTGTCTTCATGTGCACATCATGCTTCAAACAATGCTTCACCCACTTTAATGAAGCTGATATTATTCTCCTTTACAGCCTTTTGATACGCTTCATATGAGCATGTGACAGCCCTCTTTCCTTGACGTCTTTATACATCATCATGATGTTGACGTCACTTGGCAAGTACCTTTGGTTTGGGGCATGCTCACGTCTGTTATGACTGATGGTTGGATTGATGGACTCAATGTGTTCATAGATAGGAGCCAGATTTAGTTTGTTGTCTTCCTCTGCGGTCTTGGGGTGGTGTCATTTACATTTCAAGCATTTAGCAGACACTTATCCAGAGGAACTTACAGCTGCACACCGTACCTGTAACACAGGGAAAGAAAAGTTAGTTTTTGGTTTAGTTGTTTTACATTTTTAAACATGTAGACAGTGGTGATGTCAGTTAATTAATGTACAGCTGTGGCCAAAAATATTGGCACCCTGCACGTTTAAAAAAAACCTCACAATTTTCTCTAAAATAAGTTGAAATTGACTAAAGTATTTGGTCTCCAGAATTATTTATTTCACCGTTAATAGTACAGAAACATCAGAATTCAGATTCAGAAATTAATATATCTTTATATTATATTAATTAATATATAAAATAAACAGTAATGGCATTGACAAAGGTATTGACACAAAAACAAACCGAACAGACACTCAAAACATAACTAGAATTAATATTTGAGGGGTGGAGCACAGCCTTTGGAGAAAATAACTGCAATCAAAATGCGACAAAGGTTCCTATAACCATTAATGAGATTCCAACACCTCTCTACTGGAAGTTTGGCCCACTCTTTTTTTGCAAACTGCTCCAATTCTCTTAGATTTGAAGGGTGCCTTCTCCCAACTGTTGTTTTCAGATCTGTCCACAGGTGTTCAATACAATTGAGATCAGGACTCATTGCTGGCCACTCCAGAACAGTCCAAGCCATTACCCCAGGCCTCTCCAGGTCAACCTTGAGATCTACAGATGTCATCCGAGATGTCATTGTTCTTTCAATGGCTCGCACCAACCTTCGATGACATCTGAGATCAATTTCCCTCTTATCACCATGTCCTAGCAGATTCTTAACAATTCCATGAGCAGCACACTTCTTGATAATATTTCAAACTGTGGAAACAGGAATGCTAAGGTCTCTAGAGATGGCCTTATAGCCTTGTGAATGCTTATGTTTTGCAATAGTAGTTTTTCTGACATCCTCAGACAGCTCTTTTCTCTTCAACATTGTCACAGAGGAACAGGGTAGCAGAACGGACTGTTTTCTCACTTTATAATAGATGATTGGTTTATTTATAACCTGGGGGCACCTGCAACCTGTCAGAGGTGAGTTGAATTACACTGCAAACAATAATGTATTTCCTCCAAACAAATTTATTTAAATTGTTCTAAAGGGTGCAAATAATTGTGTCATGGCCACTTAATATATATGTTTTATTTGTATTATTATTGACTGATCGTGTGCAGTTGTAAATCAAACAGATGAACATGTGAAGACCGAAAGTTGTTGCAATTTCCAATTATTTCAGAACATATTGAACATCATCTACATGAAATGCAAGGTTGGCAATCATTTTGGCAATGACAGTATAGAATCACTGGTAGTGGAGTGGAGTGGTAGTGGAGGTGGGTTTTTAGTCTCTTGTGAAAAATGGGCAGTGTTTTGTGCTCCTGACCAGGTGCGGAAGATCATTCCACCCCCGGGGGATCAGGACAGAGACCGCAAGACCGCAAGGAACAGCTGTCGGGTGCCCGAAGGGATGGGACAGTTAGTTTTCCACAGGAGACAGAGTGGGTGGGGTGTAAGGTGTGATGAGTGTCTGGAGGTAGGAGGAGTGATTCCCTCCATCAAATTGAAATCACTGAGATTAAATCACTCCAAGATTCCTGGCATCAATTACCAGGGAGCTCTTCACTGGGAGGAAGAGCAGCTTGGTCTTCACCAGGTTCAGCTTCAGGTGGTGGGTGGAAATCCAAGCAGAGATGTCTGGCAGGCATGCAGAAATACATGCCGGGACCTGGGTTTCAGAAGGAGAGAAAGAGTTGAGTGTCATCAGCATAACAGTGATATGAAAAACCATGAGCAGAGATAACAGAACTAAGGGAGAATAGTCACCTGGTAGGACTGGTCAGCTAGGTATGAGATTCCCATCTCAGCGAGAGATGAGAGCAGGATCTGGTGGTCAAAGGTGTCAAATACAGGAGATAGGTAGATTCAGATTCAGATTCAGATTCAGATTTCTTTTATTGTCATTGCACAGAGTACAACGAAATTGAGTGGCAATCCTGACGGTACATTTACCAATAACAAAGACAAAACACAACAGAACAGCAGAAACAAGCGTCTACCAGAGGGCAGCAGGTCAAACAGATGATGTCCAGGGTGGGATGGGTCTTTCGGTATTTTGGCTGCTCTACTGAGACAGTGAGAGCTGAAAATGTCCTCCAAAGAGGGCAGTGAGACATTGGGCGACATTGATAACCCTCTGAAGGGCTCTCCTGTCCAAAGCTGAGCAGCTGGCATACCACGTAGAGATACAGTACGCCAGCACACTCTCGATGGAGCAGCGGTAGAAGGTCACCAGCAGCTTCTCCTGCAGGTTGTTTTTCCTGAGGATCCTCAGGAAGTAGAGTCGCTGCTGTGCCTTCTTGACTACTGCAGTGGTGTTGGTAGTCCAGGAGAGATCATCAGAGATGTGTGTGCCCAGGAACCTGAAATCCGGGACCCTTTCCACACAGTCCCCGTTGATGTATAGTGGGTCGGGGTCTGCACTGTTCTTCCGGAAGTCTATTATGAGTTCCTTTGTTTTTGAGGAGTTCAGGACGAGATTGTTCTCTGAACACCACTTTGCCAGTCTTTGGACTGTAGGCTGTCTCGTCTCCTCCTGAAATAAGACCAACCACAGTCGTGTCGTCCACAAACTTGATGATGGTGTTAGTGGGATGGTTGGGGGCACAGTCGTGAGTGTAGAGGGCGTAGAGAAGGGGGCTCAACACACAGCCTTGTGGAGAGCCGGTGCTGAGTGTAAGGGTAGGGGAAAGGTGGGGGCCTAGTCTAACGGTCTGGTGACGGTTAGTTAGAAAGTCTTTTATCCAGTGGCAGGTGGGTTGGGAAAGTCCTAGGTCAGTAAGTTTCATGATGAGTCTGCCCGGAATGATGGTGTTAAAGGCAGAGCTAAGGTCTATGAAAAGCATCCTCACATAGCTCCCCTGGTGTTCAAGGTGCGTCAATGCCGTGTGAAGAGCAGTGGCGATGGCATCTTCTGTAGACCTGTTCGCTCTGTAGGCAAACTGGAAACTGACAAACTAGAAGAGCAGGAGGAGGACGGATCTGAGTGATTGAGTCTTTGCCGAGTGGAGAGCCTCAGTGACCGCGAGCAGAGCAGTTTTGGTAGAGTGACTTGCCTAGAAGCCAGATTGGTTGGGATTAAGCAGGTTGTTCTGTAAGAGATAGGCAGATAGTTGATTATATACAGTCCGTTCTATAGTCTTGGATAGAAATGGGAGGAAAGAGACAGATCGGTAGTTGGAAATGTCAGCAGGATTCAGAGAGGGTTTCTTGAGGAGGGGGATGGCATGGGCCCTTTTGAGGGCAGAGGAAAGAGAAGAGTTGATTGTATTGGAGACAAAGGGGAGGATGTCCATAGTGATGGACTGGGAGAGGGGGGAGGGAATGGGGTCAAGAGGGCAGGTGGTAGGAAGGTGGGAGTGAATAAGTTGTGAGATGTCAGAGTCAGGGAGGGGTGAGAAGGAAGACATGGAGGGGCGAAGTTTCGGTTGTGAGATAGGTGAGGCAGGGTTAGGTGTGGGAGGGGTTGGGGAGAAGCAGTTGTGGATGTCATTGACTTTCTTGCCAAAGGTTGAAAGGAGTCGAAGGATGCAAAGTCATCTGCAGTTAGAGAGGAGAGGGTGGAGGAGGAGCAGGGGTGAGGAGAGAAGAAAATGTAGAGGAGAGTGGGTTAGATGCAGAGGATTGAATTTTAGAGAAGAAAAATGCAGACTTAGCAGAGGAGAAGTTAGAGGAAAAGGTAGTTAGGCGATTGTGGAAGGCTGCCAGGTCAACAGGGGATTACGATTTTCTCCATTTTTTTTCCACCACTCACAATTTGAGTTGATCAGCATGAATGCAGTCAGTTAGCTAAGGATTGGAAGTAGGAGGCAAACAGGGTTTGGTGGAGATAGTACAGAGTGAATCAAAGGAGGAGGAGAGAGGATAGCAGAGTGGATGAGGCTTCCTCAACAGGTAGTTGATAGAAAGTATCAGAAGGGGGAAGAGATGATAGAACAGTTGCTGACAGGGCTGTGGGGAAGAGAGATCGGAGGTTGCGATTGACAGAGACAGTGGGGGCAGGTGAAGAGGGTTTGGGTACAGCGGGGAGGGGGAGGGTAAAAGACAGAAAGCAATGGTCAGATACATGAGGAGGAGATACTGTAAGGTTGGGCGAGGTGCAGTTCCTGGTGAAGACAATGTCTAATTAGTTGCCAGCCTTGTTGGTGGGTGGGGAGTCTGCCATGGTGAAGTCGAAGGACTGGAGGAGGGGGAGAAAGCAGGAGCACTGAGTGGTGTCCAGCTGTAGGTTGTCAGACTTGAGGGAGTAGGGTTTCCAATGACATTGGCAATTAGTCTATACTTTTTCAGGTGATAGCCTAATGTGGTTGAGAAAAATGTTTTGCAGACTGCTTGTGTATGGCTATGGTCATTATGTATATGGTAGAGGAGAGTTTTGCTTCATCTGTTGGCACCAACTGTGGTGAGCTGCATTTTCTGCTGCTGTGAGATCATATGGGAAAGGAATAGCCTTTTGTCACTGTATGACATACTCCAGTATGCATAAAATCTGTCTCCTTCAGTCTTTTGTCACCATTTCTTCCTGTACATAGGGTCACAAGACCTCCGCATTTGTGGAACCATTTTACTTTTTCAGCTGGACGTTCCTTTGGAATATAGGTTGGGTGCCATTGATGTCTTCTTTATCTGCAAAGCTTTTAGCCGCCCACTCAGTGTAAATTCCTCCACTCCTCCTTAACGAACTCTGACTCCAATGAAGCAAATATTTCCTCTAGTGTTTGTGGTGGTGGTAGTGAAACTGCTCTTAATGCTTGCTGTGTTGGAACCTTAGCAGGAGCACTTTCTCTACATTGTGCTGCAACACATGAATATGATTTTCTTAAAAAGACTGAGATCAAGGTAGCCTCCTTTTTCATTCATACTTGGATTTATATTACTAATAATATAAACTGTGACAGTTTTATAAGTATTTGCTATCTGCTCCCATGAAAGTAAGCTTCTGTAAAACCAAATTTTGGAGCGACTTACAAGATGTGCATTAATACAAGGTAAGAACAATCATAGTTAGCGCACAAGATCAGTGCAGTAATACAGCAATAGACATCATTGCACGCGTCTGCGTATCATACCTGTAACACTGGGAAAGAAAAGGTTAGTGTTTTTTTTATTTTTATATAGTGTAGAACAAGTAAACAGTGGTGACAACAGATTGACTAGATGGACAGTGTTCAGTGGTAGTGGAGTCTGAAGAGGTGGGTTTTGAGTCTCTTGCGGAAGATTGGAAGTGATTCCGCAGTCCTGACCGATTGCGGGAGGTCGTTCCACCAGCGAGGGACCAGGATGGAGAAGAGGCGAGACCGCGATGACCCAGTTTTAGCCTCCTGACAGAGGCAGCCAGATTTTGATCTAAAATCTCATGGTACTTGATGGTGTCCATGATGCCATTGTGAGGTACTGAACAGGGACCCAGACGCAGACCAGGATAAGGCAGTAAAGGAACGTTTAATGATCAGGCAAGGTTCAAAAGCCGATAGTCAGAGTTAGGAAAAGTACAAAATCGAAATCCAAAAGAGTAGTCAAAAAGGCAATACAAAAGTCAAAACCAAATAATCAGAAAGGCAAACAAACAAAATCGGAAGGCAAAACTCAGACAGAAGGGGTGTCTTGGAAAATACAATAAACTCTGGCTTACAAACAATCGGCACAGTGAATAATGATCAACGTTCTGACAATGAATGAAAGCAAACACGGAACTTAAATACAAGCGAGGAAGGGAAACACAATAGGAATCAGGTGTGACTGGGAGGAGAGAAGGGCAAGAACACAGGTGAGAACGATAGGGATCACTAATACAATAACGAGGGGAGACAAAAGACACGGACTGGGAAGCACATAAACACACTGAAAATAAACGACCTGGAATAGCAGGTGGACATGTGCACAGTTCGAAGGGGAGGAGCGCATAGAAAGAATCTGCGTGCAGATAAAGCGAAAAGAGAGAAGCGTACAGGGATAGGACAACAAGAGAGAGAATGATAGCAGTAGATAGAAGCGTGAGATCATTAGTAATTAGTAATGTTAGTAACTTAATCTAAATCCCTAATGTTAGTAGATTAGTAGGTTAGTACTATATACATGAGTGTTAGAAAGAAAGAAGCAAGTAAACGAGATAGGAAAATAAAGCAAAAAACCTGTAAAGTCGAAATCCCCCGAATAGTGCAATAACAAAGACGAGGAGTGGATTATCGAAAAACACGGAACACAGACAATCGGGGAAACAGATGTGAATGAACCGTAATGATGAGAAAATAATAAAATACAAAAACAAACGTGGCAAAACATAACAGCCATGTATTGTAACAAGGTCCCCCATGCCTTTGAAAGTAAAACAGCCCCACAACATCACAGATCCACCATCATACTTCACAGTGGGGATTATGTTATTTTCTGCATGACCATCCCTCTTTTTATGCCAAACCCTATTTTGTTGCCAAAAAACTATTTTTTTGTCTCGTCTGACGTGTTTAGCAAACTCTAGGCGCTTACATTTGTGGTTTCATGACAGCAGAGGCTTTCTTCTGGCAAGCCTTCTAAATAGCTTGTTGGCATGGAGGTGGCATCTAATTGTACTTTTTGAGACTTGGTGACCCCAAGATGCAACCAACTTCTGCAATTTTCCAACTGTGATCCTTGGATATATTTTTGCCCTTTACCTCACTGTGCTTGGGGGCAAAATACACTTGCTTCCTCTTACAGTCAGGTTCATCACAGCTAGCAGTTGTTTTAAACTTCTTAATTATTGCCCTAATAGTGGATATTGATATTTTCAGGCATGCAGCTATTTTTATAGCCATTGCCTGATTTATGAAGGTCAAAAACTTTTTGTCTCATTTCATTTGTGTTTTCTCTTTGTGTGATCTTCCCCATGTTGATGGATGACTAAGGGAGTTTGGCCTGTGTGTCACCTCATATTTATACCCCAGTGAAACTGGAAGTCATGAATGACCACGTAGACATTCCTAAAGACTCAGGTGAACTTATAAAATATAAATGGGAATATATTTAATTTAAACTTTGTTCATAAGAATTTCTAAGGGTGCCAATAATTGTTACATGTGTTTTTGAGAATCTTTATTTTCTGATAAGGCTTTTCTTTCTTTTCCTTACTCTCATATTTTCTTTCAAATTTATTTCTAATTTTTCCCTGTTTTTCTCCCAATTTGGTTGCCAATTATACCCTCTATTTATCTCAATTCACCCTCCCCCAAGAGTCCGCTGCCCATCCTCCGGGTCGAGACACTATTTCCGGGCCGATTTATCCACCTCTTCCGAGACGGAATTCTACGACGGACGCCTTTTCCTGCTCCTCGACGGACTCGTGCCGGCTCACCCTCCCCCCTCCCCCGGAGGCGGACAGCCAAACGCTGCCTCGGATCGGGGCTGACGACCAGGGCCGGTCTGGTAGAGACGCGGGTTCCGAACCGTGTCCCTGACAGGCAGCGCACACCACACCGGACCAGCCAAAGTGTGGTGCTTTAGACCGCTACGCTACTCGCCAGCCCCCCCTTACTCTCATATTTTGAATGTAAGATTAAGCTGATGAACGACAAATACATTTTTTTATAGCCTTTTTTGCTCATCTTCACCAAGGGTGCCAATAATTCTGGAGGGCACTGTAGATTCTTTTTTAAATTATAAGTATTGATTATATGATCATTTAAAAAAAAAAGTATTATTAGTAGTAGTATTTCAGTATTTTATCATTGATTACACATTTTCTATTATTAGCCTACTAATATTATTTGGCAATAAGGACACATGTATTTCATAAAAAAATATATAATTATAAAGCATTCTGAATCTGAATCTTAGAGAGTTGTAAGTTACAATCCACCACACGTAATGACAATTTGATTGGAATCAAATAATTATTTAATTTCTGAATAATGTAACATCAAATGAATGAATTAGATATATTTGCTGTAATGATGAATGTCCTGTCATGTGATAGTAGCAAAGAATCCCATCACACATCAACAATATGGACTGCCATTCATGTTTTCATTCAGCAGCAGGGTGCACACATGGAGCTCCTGCAAACTAACAAGCTAGCTAGCTAACTAGTTAGCTAACTCACTGACTGGGTAACGCTTTAAAACAACAACTGGCTGCATATACAGTGAGTAAAATGCCCAATCAAACAAAAATAAATTGGATTGTGGAGAAGGATTATCATGATTGTATCATGTGGTCAGAGAGGATATTTACAAGCACTGAAGCCTTCAAGAGCATGTAACGTAAGGCTAAATCAACCTGTCAACCTGACTTTTGCTGGCTAGCAAGATATTTAACCTGGCTAAATGGCTATAATTGTGTAATTTGCTCTATTTTAGATTTTACATTGTTACAATTATCTGGGTATTTCCATTTCAATGCGAGCTCGACCAAGATTTTCCTGCAGGATTGTGCCATATTTCTTCTGATAACTGTTGCTGCTAGCTAGTCTCTTGGTGTGTTGGGGTGTATGTAGCAGTAATGACTGGGATAGTCAGAACTAAGGGCCGATAGAAGGCAAACCACAGTAACTGTTATCAAAACACAGTGGTACAAAGCCAGAGTGCAGTAACTTCACTTACTGTGGTTAGCCTTGGTTTTTGCAGTTACTACAAAATGTGGTTTCTATTGTAACTCAGTTTTGACCAAATGTATAGTTTTTGTGATTTTCCTTTGCACAGCAGAATACTGTACAGTACTGTAAACTGGAAACACAGCAGGGAAAGGGTTACAGAGTGGATTCAAACTTATAACTCAGCATTTTACAGCACTGAACCAAACTCTGGCATAGAGTTGCTTTGGCAAATTTCCTTCTATACAGTAGTACAGTAATGATTATCAATACTCGTTATTGATAATTGATTTCACATGTGAAGTGGCCATGGACATGGCCACAGAGGTGGACAAGGACAAGGGCTTCCTCACACAAGAGATCATGGTAAAGACTGAGAGAAAGGCCGGACTATTGTGTCAAATTATAGGCCATTATAGTTGACCAGGTCATCAACAGGGGGTGTACAATGAAGGGAGGCTGCAATGTTAATGCAGCCAAACCTGAAAAGGTCAACTGCTGCCTCCATCATTTGAACATTTTCACATCAAACTTATCTTTGAAATGTCCTATTTTTATGTGAGGCAAGGCACACACAGTAACATTGTTTGTGCTATACTGCATGTATTGTGTATGTTTATGATAGGACGGCACATACTCTGTTACTCCTGTAGAATTGAGAAAAATGGCTGAGACAGGAAATGTCTGTCGTTGAGATGGTTCAGAACTAACTGAAATATAACACTACATCAAGGAAGATGATGACACTGTTGGGGGTGTGCAGACAATAAGTGTGGCAATAATTGCTTGTATTTTGAAAAGGTGCCAGGTCTCGATGAAACAGATCTAACTGGTGTCTTGAATGAAGTGACAATTAAAACAAGTAAAAATACTCTGTGAGCAGAATGTCCAAGTACAGTATTTTACAACATATTTCTGCAGAATACAAAGAATACATTTAGATGATATACAATGTCCTTTTTTACTTCAAAATGACTGACCAATTTTTTTAGAGGGTGATGTAGCTGGATGCTGTTGATAACCATCACAAATTCATATTTGCCGATTCGGCAGGGTTTAAACTTGCTGAAACAAGACACAGGGGAACGGAACCTGATAGGTCAGGGTGCCACCATCCAAGTGCCTGGACAAAGGGGAGGCAGCATCTCCATGTGTGCTACCATATAGGATGGTATTGTGGCCCAAAGGACTCTGCTTGGGGCCTACAATGCAGCTCTTCTTATAGACTTTGAACAGGCATTTCTTGCAGAGGGTGTGACACAATGACATGCAGAGGGGGTGGCTACAGTGGCTCGAGCCGCTGCCCCTTTGACCTCCTTGGCTGAAGTGACCAAATAAAAAAATATTATTATAATAATAATAATTATTATTATTATTATTATTGTGTTGTTGTTGCTGCTGCTGCTGTTATTGTTATTGTTATTATTGTTATTAAACTGAATTAAATCGCCGTTGTCATTATAAAACTAAAAAGGTGGGGGGCAGGGGGGTGCCTATTTTCTTGGCTTGAGCCACTGCCCCTCAAAATGTCTGTGCATGCCCCTGGTGCGACATATGTCATTGTATGGGACAAAGTGAGATTTCACCATGCTGACATGATCCAGGCATGGTTTCCCGCACACCCCCAATTCATTGTCCTCTGTCTGCCCCCTTACTCTCCCCTCCTGAATCCTATAGATTTTTTTTTTCTGCTGATCGTTACCCTCATGAGCATGCCACCCTCCTTCATGCCCTTTGATTTATTATTTATTATTCTTATTGACTGCAATTACATAGTATTATAGTTACCAGAATAGCTCTGCATTTTGGGAAATTACAGAGTACAGTATATAGATTGAATGATCTGAGTTCATGGTTTGTAACAGTTGTATTCCAACAATAAATTATTTTGTATAAATTATTTTGATGTGAGGGATATCTTCAATGATCACATGTTTACAATACAAATGGCATTTAGTTGTAATGGAGTTAACCTACTGCCCTACTGTGCCTTCTATTAACCACTGCAAAATAAACAATTTTGAAAGACGAGTTACGCATTGCATTAATATATTTGCATTAAGAGATTTATGTTATGGTTCAGCACATACAAGTGAAATAAGTGCCAAAGTGAGTATTTATATTTATTTGCCACTTCTCAAACACAGTGAAAATGAAGTGTTTGTGTCTCAGATCAGAGGGGGTACACTTTACATACTTCAGCAGATCAATTTGTACAGAGGAGTTTCAATTTGACTGGCTGTACAGAACCTATGGCACATAGGGCACACAGTGTACTTTGTCCTTAACTCTGCATAAGACATTTTACTTTATATCAAAATGTAAACATCCTTTACTTTCTATCAAATTGTAAACAAACTTCAGCCATTGCTGAAATTCAATATGGTTATGCAGTGTACGGTCTTAGGTTGAAGATTGTGCTTATTACTGTGTTTCAACAACAACAGCAACATAATTATACTGTAGTACTACTATTACTACTACTATTGTTACTGCTGCTTAACTACTACTAATACTACTACTACTACTACTGCTACTACTACTACTACTACTACTACTACTACTACTACTACTACTACTATTAATAATAATAATACATTATATATTTACTAATATTATTATTACGAATGTATCTGATGACTTTAGAATAGAATTGTCCATTGTTTACATACCATTTAAAGTTTTCAGTTTGAAATAAGCATTTAAATTTTGAAACCATGTAAAGTAGCTTTAAGACCGTAAGCTATATTATTCAATTGAGCTTAGCTCAATTAAAAGGAGGCTTTTCTACTTTAATTTCTTCAAGGTTGAAAGATCAATTCCCCTGTCTAGCTTCATCTTTATACTCTTGCTTCAAACACATTATTCAAACTGAGAAATGTAATTAAGATTGTACATCAAACTGCTCCATATTTTAAAAAGTATCCAGTGCTCTAATTGTGTGGCCTGCACTGTATATATATATATATATATATATATATATATATATATATTGTGCCAGCCCAAGGGGCTGCCTGGCCTACAACACATGGGAGCCAGAAAAAAATACATTTCCCAGCAGGCCACAGTTACACCTGAGCCGAGTCAAGCAATGGGGACTAACGACCAGCTGAATTCTATTTTGAGGCCTATTTAAAGGACTGACACACATTACCCATTGAAAGGAGTAGGAACATGTTTGAAAAGGAGTTGGTGAGTGTGTTTGAGAAGTAGAGAACCTGTGAAGTTGTTTGACCAGCCAGGATTTGAGGAGAGAGTGTTTTGGAGTGTTGTGTATGAAATTGGATTGTTTTGAGGACCCCTTTGGATTGACTATGGACTGGATTACGGAACTGAACTGGATTTTGGACACTGACAACGAGATAAAGATTGCGGACTTTGTGTTTGTATTCCCCCGAATACCCTGCCCTTTGTTTTGTGTAGTGTTTGACAAGAGTAAGTTTAATAAATGATCATTTTGTTTATATTACTGCCTCCTCTGTGTTCTTGAACTTGCCTACGCCCTCTGCAAGGTCAGTGTGTGTCACCCAACCCCTGGGGACACCACAATATATATATATGTGTATATATATATATATATATATACAGGTAACTGCCAAAGTAAAGGAATCACCAACAGCCACCTCCACCACAACAGCCTCAGTGCACATTGACATAGTCTCTACTCTACTCTAGTAATAATAACAGTAAGTTTATTTTAAAGCACCTTTCTAGGAACCCAAGGACAGTAAAATGTAAAAAAAAAAAAGACTAAGCATTTGACACCATTTAAAAACAAGCACAAAGTCCTAGAAATCAGGAGAACTAAACTACAAAAAAGCCAACCTGAAGAGGTGTGTCTTCTGTCTGGATTTAAAAATAGAGGTGGACTGTGAGTTGTGGATTGAGGCAGGAAGGGCATTCCAGAGGCTAGGAGCAGCTGCACTGAAGGCTCTGTCCCCCACAGTGTGCAGCCTGGTGTGGGGAGTGATGAGTCCAGTATCAGATGAGCGTAACCTTCGAGAGGGGGTGAAAGGTATTTTATAGGTCAGGGAGAGACTTAAAGGTGAGGAAGAGGATTTTGATGAGACACGGGCCTTGACCAGGAGCCAGTGGAGGTGCTGGAGGGTTGGGAGTGATGTGCATGTGAGAACCCTGGCTGCAGGATTCTGGACATACTGGAGCCTATCTAGGGCTTTGATATGTGGCTCAAATGAGAGAGTGGAATCAAGAATGATACCCAGGTTATGGACTTCAGAGGAGGGGTGGATGGAGCAGCTGTCAATGGACAGTACAAGATCACCAACCTTCTGGACCAGGGCACTGGATGCCAGAGCCATGAGCTCTGTTTTATTGCTGTTGAGTTTGAGAAGGTTAGAAGTCATCCAGTTGTTTATGTCAAGCAAGCAGCTGATGAGAGACTGGGGAGGGAGGTGAGTGGACGGTTTAGTGTTGAAAACAAGTTGAATGTCATTGGCATAGCAATGAAAGCTAAGGCAATGTCGGCAGATGATCTGACTATGGGAGAGAATATAGATAATGAATAGCAGGGGTCCAAGCACAGAACCTTAAGGCACACCTTAGTTGACAGGGGCCAGGGTGGATTTGGAGTTCCCAATGGTTACAAACTACTTCCTGTTGACTAGATAGGATCGGAACCAGGAAAGGGGTATTCCAGTGAGACCCAGGTATTCTGTCATGCGTTTGACTAGGATGCTGTGGCAAATGGTGTCAAAGGCAGCAGAAAGATCGAGTAGAATGAGAATGTTGACATGAGTTGGCAGCGATGAGGAGGTAATTGGTTACTTTGGCATTAAGGCATTCTCTGTACTGTCCTGGGCTCTGAATCCAGATTGTAGGGCATTTTATAGTTGGACATATAAATGGTTGGACATATGCTGCTGGAGTTGGGAGGAAACTGCTCTTTCCAAGATTTTGCCAAGGAAAGGAAGGTTAGAGATCAGCCAGTAGTTGTTAAGGTCATCCGGGTCCAGACCTTGTTTTTTAAAATGGGTGTAACTGCAGCCATTTTGAAATAGGAGGGAACAGTGCCAGACCTAAGAGAGGTGTTAACAATGTTGACCATGAGAGGACACAGAGCAGGTAGACATGCCATAGACAAGGTTGGGCATGAAGTCCAGAGAGCAGGTGGAAGCCTTGGATTTAGTGACTAACTCTGTGATGTGAGTGGCGTCAACATCGGGGAAGGAGGAGAAACAACATTCCGAAGGGCAGTGGTGGTTGTGGTCAACAGTGACTGAGGTGAGAAGGGGAGCAGGAAACCTGGAGCTGGTGGTAGATGGAATCAACTTTAGCCTGAAAGAAGTTCAGGAACTTGTAGCACAGCTCAGGGAGGCCAGAGAGGGGGAGGCATCGAGGGGGCGTAGTAATCAGTTTATGGTGGCAAAAAGCATTCTGGGGTTATTTGGGCTGCTACTAATGAGGTTAGAGTAATAAGCTACACTATATGGCCAAAAGTCAGTGGACACCCCTACTAATTATTGAGTTCAGGTGTTTCAGCCACACCCATTGCCAACAGGTGCATAAAATCCAGCACATAGCCATGCAACCTCCACAGACAAACATTTAGAATTTAGAATGGTTCTTAAGGGCTCAGTGACTCAGCACTGTCATAGGATGCCACTTTTGCCACAAGTCAGTTTGTGAAATTTCTGCCCTACTAGATGTGCCCCGGTCAACTGTAAGTGCTATTATTGTGAAGTGGAAGTGCCTAGGAGCAACAACAGCTCGGCCATGAAGTGGTAGACCACACAAACTCACAGAGCGGGGCCGACAATTGCTGAAGCGCATAGCGTGTAAAAATCATCTCTGCTGCATCACTCACTACAGAGTACCAAACTGCCTCTGGAAGCACCATCAGCACAAGAACTGTGCGTCAAGAGCTTCATGGAATGGGTTTCCATGGCCGAGCAGCTGCACACAAGCCTCACATCACCATACGCAATGCCCAGCGTTGGCTGGAGTGGTGTAAAGCACGGGTGTTGAACCGGTGTTGAACCGTCAAACTTGCAATTGGGCAGGGATAGTTTGCATTTGAGCGAGGCAGAAGTTGAATCACAGGAAAAGCACAATAAAGCTGGAAAATAATAAAAACTATAAAAAGAGTGTCTGGAATTCTATTGGAGGGATGCAACACCATTCTTCCATGAGAAATTCTATAATTTGGTGTTTTGTTGATGATGTTGGGAAATGCTGTCTTAGGCGCCACTGAAAGAATCTCCCATAAGTGTTCAATTGGGTTCAGATCTAGTGACTATGATGACCATGGCATATGGTTTGCATTATCTTCATGCTCATCAAATCATTCAGTGACCATTTGTGCCCTGTGAATGGGGGCAATTTCATCCTGGAAGAGACCACTCCCATCAGGATAGAAATGCTTCACCATTGGATGAAGGTGATCACTCAGAACACTCTTTGCAGAACACTCTTTGTATTTATTGCTGTTTACCTTGCCATCTAAGGGGTTGAGTGGACCTAAACCATGGCAGGAAAATGCACCCCACACCATAACAAAGCCACCAGAACCCTTCATCTACTCAAGTGTTTCCATTATATTTGCAGTTACCTATATATATATATTTGTGTGTGTGTGAGGGAGTTTGAATAAATACATATCAGTCCCTTTATTGCAAAGTCTGCCTAGCCCTATTTGTAATGTGGAACCTGTGACTGCTCAGTACTATTTTCTAGGCTTGGACAGCTGTCACTGACTCAATTTATTCTATGACTCGTACACACTTTACACACATTATTTACAAACAGGCAATCTCAATGGATGCCAGAATGAGAGGGTCCTTTCATTTGTAAAGGGTGTTAAATTAGATCGCTTGGTGAAGGCTTGTACAGGTATTTCAATGTTGGGGACATGCAATCTATCAAATGCCACTCTAGGTTAAGTTTGTTATTGTATAAAGGACCTAATGATGAACCACTGTATGAACAGGGCCTTTGTAACCCAGGGTTGTGGTTTTCCTGAAAATGGAAACATGCTATTCATGTGCTGCCTGGGTGGTAGATACTATGGGGCCATTGAAGAGAACAGGTTGCCATTGATCCAGATGTCATTGTATTAACTAGTACTGTTAAATAGTACTGTGTATAAGACAGCTGTATCATACAGCAATCCCTCATAGTGCTGTACATTGTTTTTTCCTTCTTTTTCTTTCTATATTCCTTTCAGGCAATTCTTGTATGAAAGGTGCTATATTAAAGTCTTATGGACCGTAAACTGCTCAAAACAGTATACTATATTTAAATAAATAGATTTGTTTTTTGCTTTAACAAAAAAGTGTGCCTATTTTCATCCTTCAGACTGGGTGTTTCTGTCCCTCTGTCTTAAATCAGAAAACCACTTTGCCCAAAAGTTGGTTCATAAAAAACATAGATAGGTTTTGAAATCAAAAGACAAGCTTATTTATCATTAAATATAATTTAGTAGATAAGACTCTTCATAAGGAGCAAGGTAGACATTTCAGCGGTCAAGCCATTGTTATTGTCCTTCTGTCGTATCCATTATAATTATATATTTGTGAGTATACTTAGCATATTCCTTCATCCAAGGTGATGAAGGAATTCATTCTGATATTTTACACACCCAGTCATACAGCTGGACATATCACTGAAGCAATTGACTTGTGCTTTGCACCACATGGGAACCTGCAACCTTTTTGATACAAGCCTTGACCATGACCATTATGACCACCATATCATCCATGGATAGCCCTGTGCAGTCTGGCTCTGTTGTGCAAAATCAATACTAGGGTGAAGACATCAGACTGAAACAATCTAGTTAATACATGCCTGAGCTTCACACCAGTGTTTGGCTTGTAGTCATGGGTTGTGAGAAAGCACAGTAAGTATCTAGAGCTGGATTACTTGTTAAAAAAGATAAGAACACTAAAATGTGTAATATTCTGGCACAAAGGCCACTATTGATTTCCCTAACATATCTGGAATGGAAGGGGATGAACTGCACTTAAATTATATTCAGTAAATAAAAGATCCCAATTATTTACATTCCATTACATGTGGTTTCTCAGTTCCTAAAGTTCCACTGAACTAGTTTATCTTTGTGTCAAACATCTGTTTTAAATGACTAACATTTTTTGAATGGAAATTGGCAAGAAATATACAATAAATTCCATGTGGGTATTCAGGCATTATGATACAGCAATTACGCAACCCTTATCTTGATTTCACCAGGGTTCCAGGCAAATTATTAGGGGTTGGACAAATATTCCATAAATGCGTTCATTGTCTTCTTCGAGTAACATTAGTCAGTCTGCTGCAAAAAGGTTTGTAATTGGAAGCGGAAGAAGTAACACAAGAACACAAAATAACCAATGTTCAGTATTTTATTGTGTGGCCATGTGAAGTTGTATCAAAATTCTGTGTGCTTACATGATGTCAGAGGGTACAAAACATAATGTTTGTACAGAGTGAGTGTCTGTGGTCACTGTAGTTATTTCTGTGGGAAAACCAAAAACTGCCAAACTACCAAACTCCCAGGCTGTACACTGCAGTATGCCTCGCCAACCCACACCTTGGTGGATGGTATATGTGCTCAACCAATAGAGAAATAGGCAGACAGGTTCCAGAGTCTTGCTGATTTACAAATTTTGATTAATTAATTGAAAAATCCTCATAGAACATTATTATCATTCGATTTTGTTATTTGGATAATAACTACTCCCTATCACTGTCTACTATCATATTCTTGCAGGTTTTATATGGATATTTCAGTTGCTGATATCAAGAACATACAGTAATTAATGTTCTTCCTGACCCCAGTGGGATACAAGCCCAAACCCCTGTGGAGGAATGGTCCTACTTCTAGTGGTTTGGTTAAATTTCAATTTTTATTTATTTATGGTAATGTATTCTGTTTTTGTTTTGAACTTTACATGACACTTGATTGTATGAAAAAAGAAGAAAAATCTTCCTCTCTTCTACACTCACTAGAATACAAATGTTGTGCAGAATATTTCTTATTTCCAGAACATTCTATATTTAGTCTGCAAAGGATTGGACGTTTATGGATTTTAATTTCACCCCTGTTCTCCAGAACCTTATTGGAGTAATTCGATATTTGGTCAGTGTTTCATTATTTTGTGTGATGTTGGATATAAAATAACACCATGAACATTTGACGGCCTAAATAACTCAAAGACTGCAGTTGCTATGCATCAGAGAGTAAGTTCACTTCATTGCTTTATTGAGGTTTTAATGTAGACTCTGTACTAAAATAAAAACCTCACAAATAATACATATCATTTACTTGCAGAATTTATATTTTTGTTTTTATTGTGAGTAGTGGCATCATTTGTAGGTTAGGGCCGTCAGCAAAGGTGTATGACTGTAACGTTATAAGCAATATGGATATCATCCTGTATACCCTTGACGTTTGACTTTGGTTCACGGCAAGGTGAGCTTTAGTATGTTTAGTCATTTTCTACAATGTAATGTTGGTATCATTATGATTCCTATTATTATAATATATTTAGTATATTGTTGATGTACTGTTTAAAATGTAATTGCGTTAACTTCTAAAGGGCTGTAATGTAGCCATTATTCACATTCCTTCGAGCAGACAATACAGCTTGGCCAAATTGTAGGGCGTTAATTACGTTTTAAACGATGAATGAATTCATTTTCCTTCCGTTGACCACATGGCATGTTACTTCAACTCAATGCAGGTAAACGTACGGTTGCTCTCGATTTTTACCCCACGGTTACTGCTAGATGGAGCCCGAGTCCATGCAGTGAGAAGAAATCCAGTTCCGAATTTTACATTCGCCTCTCTCTCTCTCAGCTCTGTCTCCAGCTTTATCTCGCGCAGCAGCGCTTCGAAATTGGTTTGTCATTTTTCTCAGAGAGCTCTGTTTTGTAAGCAGGCAATTTCTGGAGTCCTTTGCTGTAAGACTTTTTCAAAAACGTGCAAAAACTCTGGATATCTTCCTGGGACAGTTATTTCTTCCCCTTTCAAAACGGACTCAGTGTTGTTGGAGAGGACGCGTTGTGCCTTTGAAGATGGGGAGTGATCTGGATACAAAATAAGGAGGCTCTTATTTTACCGATATTTTCTCTCTCATCAGCGGATAATAGGCATTTGCTGCAAAACCACAGAGCATCTTTGTGGAAAATACAAGCGGCGTATATTCATGTTGAATATATCGGGAATCAAAGTTTACATTTATTGACGAAGGCTGTATCTGTGCATAGGGTGTTTTGCGCGCAAGGACGATATTTAAGGAAAAAAAGACAATTAAATAAGCAATTCCACCCTTGGCGTTTTCAATGGCAGGACTTGAAGGAGATCATTGCTGCATGCTCGTCAGCAGCCCGTGAGACGTGGTAAGGCTTGTTTTTTTGAAAAAATTATACATACATACATATATATATATATATATATATAGCCTATGCATATATATAATTGGTTTGTCTGTTGTGTCCCCATGCGCCTATGCACATTCGCCGTACAGATTGCCTACTTCAAGTATTTTACCTGTGTGTTATGTTTCGGTGAAAACAGCAGTCGGAATGCTAGCTGTGATCCATATGTGTTAAGGTTTTCCATAAAGCAGTTGTTTTAGATTCGGAATCATGCAAATTTTAATGATTTGCGCGGATATGAGGATGCTCCCTGGTGTGTCGAGAACGGTAATGAATGGGCGTCACTTAAAACGAGATATAATTTAAGGTTTTTGCTAGACGCAGGACGCTTTTCGCCCTCCAAAACGAGCTCATTACTTATTTCACTGTATCGTGGAGCGATCTATGAAACAGTGTACTAGCCTACATTTAGCGTTATGCGTTAGCTAAAATAGGGACGGACATTGTTTGCAGTGGGCTTTTCGTTTTGAGATGATCCGACTACAACGCATAATTGTACATGGCGTTTGTGTCTTTTCTTCTGTAAGTAGCTTCCCAGTTTTCAGCGCCGCTTTTGCGCTAGCAGACTAGTGGCATATGAACCGGTTCATTGCAATTCTGGCAAAACGTGCTGGTATGGCAGCTACATACAGTATTACACACAAGTTATCTGGTGCAACGTATCTAATTTTTAACAAATGTGTATGAAAGTACGTTGTTGGTGGTTTATATAATAAAGAATTACGATTACCCAGTTATTGTTATTGTTAGTAATGCAATAAGAAGAATGATTGGTAGTAGCCTAATAATGACACTAATAATAATTAGTAGAAATAATAATATAAGCAGTCATTCCCGCATTGCAATTGCCACATCGCAGTTATATACGTAGGTCCTGTTAGATCCACGATGACATATGGAATTCTAGGTGGAATTGAATGAACTTACAGTGAAATTCTTCACCACGTACAGGTACGGTACCTCTAACCGCGTAAAGTGAAAGAGCTGATGCAGTTGCAGAAGGGCGCGTCTGCATCATCAGAAAAGACGCGTGTTATGGATAATTCGAATCTGTTAGCTTATGGGCTGGCTAGATATATGCTACTTTTAATTCACTTGAACAATCACACAAGAGTATGTTGGCAATTTGACAACAATACACATCGACAATTTCCTACGAGCAGCCTATATTGATGCTTGAAGTTGTTAAAACCAGGCGCATGATTTTTGGGATGCGGATGTGGCTATCGTTGTTTTTTCTTGTTGATATTACATTTTTTATGAAATGATTGAAATTGCAGATTTTTTTTCGTCATCCGCAAACGATTATAAAAAGAGGAATTTACACGTCCATGACACGGAGCTCTTTACCTTTGTTGATGACGTTACAGGAAAAAAATAATGCGCCGTGTAACCAGTAAGGAAACTGCATGTTGGTGGCATTTGCCATCAGTCGCAATCTGACCTTGTTCATTGTGAGGCACACCTTAGCCCCCTCATAGTCTTATTTTAATTACGATTAGACCAGAGCCTAATGGACGTCGGTGACAAGCGTCTTACATTGGATATTCAAATGACCTCTACAGTTTAGTGGGAGAAGTTGCAGAATACTTTTGGAATGATAATGAACCTGTGACAAGGACATCTATTAGTTCAAGCATATTTATATTGTATTATGTATTTTGGCAGACTCATTTAAAGTCACTGAGAGATGGCTTCAATTAAAGGGATTTGGTGTTAACTTGTTTAACACTCTACACCAAATTTATGTCAGTGTATAATTATTCTGGTACTAACACTAAAAATACAATTTGTGATGTTTTTAATCATGGCAAATACACTAGAATTGCATGGAAGTGAAATATTACACTTTAAATGTATTCTTGAAAGAAAAGGTCTTTGAATCTGCCCCATACCATTTAAATGACTTGTACTAATTCACCATCAATACCAAACACAGAAAAAGGATATCAAGTTGCACAAACCTTTTCTATCCATAAATTAATTTTCAAATGTATACCGTGGTGATACGCATGATTTTATTTTGGTTCTTCAAGATTCAGATGAGAAAACGATTTCAAAAGTCTTTGCTTTGCTCCGCGTCTTCTAGTGTCAGCTAACCTCACCGGAAAACATGTTCATGGGCGATCTGATTTTAATTAAGACGCCTCATTCTGGATGCAAGGGAGAAGACAAAGGCTTGCAAATATGCTGTCTGTCACCGAGTCAGTCTGCAAGCACACCATGCTCAAAATGTCTTCATTCGTTTCAGTCTGGCATTTCAGTACATGATGGATCATGGCCCCTGTTTAAAACCACTAATACCTTGAGGCAGAAAGCCTGCATCATGAATGCCCACTGTGGAGCAGGGCACGAATAGAATAATAACTTTCACTGTTTCCGGGAAATAACAAGCTCAGTGACTGTCAGAATGGTCCCCCTGACCTGATGGCCCATGGCCCAGCTTGGTGCATACTCATATAATTGCAATACCTAAAGTGTAGTGAAGTGAGTGTGTGTGTGTGTGTGTGTGTGTGTGTGTGTGTGTGTGTGTGTGTGTGTGTGTGTGTGTGTGCGTGTGTGTGTGTGCATGTTTGTGCAGTGATTTAGTGATAGCAAATTTAATAATGCAACTGCATCTTTTAAGTACTTACAAGGCATGTATTGACATTTTTTTACACATTAATGATCGAAGATTTCACATATTTTGCATGCGCCTATTTTGAATGTTTTGCATTAAGGGAATTGAGAGCTGTGGGTGATGTATGCTAAAAGCAATATATTTTTAATAAATATTTGGTATATTCGTGCTGTAAAGCTCTTATGTTCTGACATTTGTGGAATATTTTGTGAAGAAGAAAAAGGGAGGCTGTGTCATAACTTTTACTTATCTTTTTGTCTTTGGTATGTTTTTTATGTCTCTGATATAGCATATGATAGAAGGGAAATTGAGAGAGCATCACCTTTAGCAATGTGACTGTATTTTCATTGCCAGCTTTTGGAAGTGGTGTGACATTGGGTAGGATCACTGCCTGAACTTGGTAGGCATGAGGTTATTACAATTGGTAGGTTCACTCTTTTCACAATTCACATTTTCTTCAAATCACGGTGTGCAAGTTAATTATTCCAAATCATATCTAGCATGTGCAGTTAGAAATGATTTGGGTTGGAATACAAATGAACAGATGTTTATTTATCCGGCATGTGGAGTTCTCAACTTGAGTTTTCAGAGTTATAATTAAGTCAGCCAAGTCAAAGCTGTCTTTCACTTCCCATACTGTGAGTGATGAAAGGCAAGTCTATTTGAATGGCAGGAAACCATTGGAGATGTTTTTGAAGTGAATGGATTTTCACTAAAGTGACCAGACCTTCCAGACTTTTAAAATATCCTGAAAGTCAACTGATGTTCTGACGTTGAGAAGATAATTATAATTGATTGCACAGTGGAGTGGATGGCAAGTGGAAGCGCTTTGAATAGCAGGCCTTATCTCAGTGATGATTTTTATCTCAAACCTGACCTGTGGGGAGACTTTCCAGTCAGGTTGTAACCCTTTGTGTTAGCATCATAAACCTCACAATGGGAGAAACTATCTCCTGACAGTCACTGACTTTTGCAGTATGAACCAGTATAACCAGTATAAAGACAGTGGCCTGGTTCTAATCACCATTTATTATCAAATTTGACAATGCCAGTATTAATATTTTATGTTCACGAACAGACTTTGGCGAGGTCAAAAATCACCAAATGTAACTCACCAAACTGTGAAGAAAACAGTAACACACGCATTTTTAAATGTTGATTGAAGCCTGGCCAGTGAATAGGGGTCTCAAACCTACAACCTTTGAGTTACAAGCCAGTTCCCTAGCCATTATACTACATTGCTACCCATATTTAACACATGACGATAACATCAACATGACCTAACCCATGACATACCTTTCAATAATTATTTGTCCAATCATAGAGGATCAGTTTTGTGCGCTTCTGTTCTTTGCAGATACATAGGAAACAGGGGGTCATGTGCAACAAAGATTGCCTGTGTTGTCTCTGAAGCTTGCCTTTTGCCTAGTCACAATGTATCAAAAGTCAAAAGACCAACCAAACGCTCTGTGAGCCACTGTTATTGTTTGACTGAAGTAAGGCCCTCTAATGTCTCCCACCCTCTCACAAAAGTATCATTAGTTATAAAAAGAGATGTGCTTACTTCATACTTAGTGCTCATCCATTTTGTGGCTTTGTAAGATATGCATCAGCCCCTCATTTGTTTTAGTAAATTATAATTCTACAATTTCATATCGTAAGATTGATGTGAAACAGTAGCAGTGCTGTGTTGTAAGGAAACACATTAGACCCGGTAGCACCTGTGCTTACTTCATACTTAGTGCTCATCCATTTTGTGGCTTTGTAAGATATGCATCAGCCCCTCATTTGTTTGAGTAAATTATAATTCTACAATTTCATATCGTAAGATTGATTTGAAACTATAGCAGTGCTGTGTTGTAAGGAAACACATTAGAACCAGTAGCACCTGTGAAAGGGGACCCTATTCCACCTCATCTTCATAATCTATACCCCAAATGAATCAACAGGAACCTACAAAAATAAGTTGCAGTGGCTTTGATGCACCACTTATCCTCCTGATTATGATTTCATCATTAAAACTTTACAATCAATATTAATAAAATAAAGCCTTGTGGGAAAAGACTCTTTACCTCAGATATAGTTTTCACAAAGCTAGCTTCTTCAAATTTGACATAATGGCATCAAAATTGCTGGGCGACAGAATCAATTCATGAATTCATTCAATAAAATATCAATTTTGGCTGCAATTTAATCTGGGTTAGTTTGTTAGCAAACATCCAGGCTAAGGTGCATAATCCTCTGAACTAAGTAAATGTAACATTTATCCTCCTCAGCCTTGGAGGGACATGGAGAGCTTTTTGGAAGGGTGTTCTGGGAAGCACAGTAGAACCTGAGACAGAGCGGTGAACACACTCAGAATGGAAGCAATTCCAAACATTCCTCAATGCAGCATTAATCTTTTTAGCTATAAAAGAGTTCAAATGAACCAATAATCAAACCAGCTGTAATCTGGATCACATTAGAACATGGGCTTTCTGAAAAATACATGCCAAAAATACCCCTTTGTCTAATTTTGATAGTATTTTGAGTTTGTTTATGAACAGAAATTTGATTTGTCTTCGTTATGCACACTTTTTTTCCACCAGAGCTGCTTATGATGAGATACATAGCATACCTTTGTACATAATTGTGGTTCAAAGTGGTTCAAATCCAAGCCATCTCCAAAGGCGAATGGCAAATGCACAATGACACTACTACATCAGATAGGGTTTTTTCATTTTCTTGTGAGGGCAGAAAAGGTAAAAGAAACAAGCTACTGCACCACTCAGCTAAATTATCACACTAATCAACTGTGACAGACTTGAAAATGCAAACATTTCATGTGCAGATAATCAGAGCTGTTCTTTGATAAAAAGGTTCTGAAATTACAAAGCAGCAATGATTCAGGAAAAAAGGTAACAAAGTAGACATACAATTATGTATGTCCATGCCATTTCCATTTCAGTAGTTCATTCCAGATCTATGGCCTTTTTAGGTTATTACCCAGCCTTTTGGTGGGCTTATGCAAATCATGCTCATTGTGATACGGGGGTGGAGACACATTCATTTGAACCCAAGCAGCTTTCATCTGTGCTTATCAAAACACATTTTGTTAATTAGGCCATTGAAAGAAATGCCTTCTACTCACAAATGCAGACTGTCTAATGAGTGAATTTCATCACTTTATTGAAAAGGCTAGAAAAACAAAGGAGGTCTACAGAGTTACAGTCTGTGCCACCTTCATTTTGTATTTCTGCCCCCCCCACCCCCCAATAATAAATAAAATATTAAACCTGAGGATAGGGTCCTGTACTCCTGAACTGACATAGTTTTCCTCTTAAAGCAAAGGAATACATTCATAAAAAGAGAGATCATAAAAGTCAACATTTCTTTGTGAGGCCCAAGATTAAGTTGTACTCGTAGTGAGAGGATTGAAAACCTTCCTTATTGAACTTGAACTTGAAGCCAATTGTTGGAAAAATCCTTGCGTCTCTGTGTATTGGGTTCGTGTGTTGAGATGATACTACAACAATATGCTTATCGTTTAACATCCTTCACATTTTTGTTCAATTTGAGTCAAAGATGCAGTTGGCTTTAATTGGTTTAACCTGATTCTTACATGGCATTTCCAACATCCAGTGAAGAATGTGACATAAAATAGCCAATAGGTAAGGAAATCTGAGAATGTTGGATCGAGCATTCTGTTGCTGTTGTTGGTGTTTCAAAAAAGCTGAGAAGCTATAAGCATAGAAGGGCAAAAACAGTGGACTGATGGTAAATGATCACACAAACAAGCAGAGGTAGACTACTATTGCAAGTCTAGTTCCTTCAGGGAAACCTCAGCCATGGGGCTGTAGATGTCCAGGCAGTAGTGTCAGTCTAGGCAAACACCACCGCTAAGTGTGATACCATGTCCTGTAGCTTGTGAGTATTGCAATTGAAGCCAATTGTGCTCTGCAGAGTCAGAAAACTTTGGCTATAGCTCCTGCAAGCCTGGTTCCAGCTATACAGAGGTAAAGGAGTGTGTGACTCCTGATGCTTTGTTGGAATCTCATAAAACCCAGAGCCACAACCTTTCTCGCAATTCTTTGATATAGAAGACACCAATGTCTTTTGCGACAAAGGAAAGGCTTTGGCAGATTGCTTGAGAAAGTGGAAACAGTTTGACACTTTCTTTATTACTTTGAAAAAGAAAAGAACAACCGTGCCATGGTGTGAATGACACATTTCAAAGGCAGGAGATTACAAGAGGCAGTGTTTGCTACAATCGCTTGGGGTTTGCTATTCCACACTAAGTTTTAGCTATTAAAAACTATTGAATATGTGTCTGAAGCGCAACATTTATTGGCTGTGTTTAGGTAAATCAATGAAACAAAATGGTAATGGAAATAATTACAAAATATGGAAAAAAGTATTCCATGCTTCCGTTGTTATCACTGAAAGGCATGTGGTAAACATACATTGGTGGGGGTTGGGTCTTACCTGTTTTCAAATTTAAATATCTCTGACTGTAATAGATCAGTATCTATCTGTGACTTTTCCTAAATGGTGGTTCTTGGTTTTCTCCTCATGCAACTAAGGTTTCAAACCTAAATATGTAGCATAAATATAATAAAAAGAGTAATCTTCTAAACATTATTATGGGAGTTGAGTCTTGACAGCCCACAAATATATTGCCACATGACGTGCAAACAATTGCACCCTAAATTTCAAATATTTTAATTTACAGACACTGCTATTTATAATGTCAGATTAAACAGCTTGTCTGCACACTGTTGCCACCCACTTTACTAGAGGTAAAAGTAAAACTGCCAGAATAAAGGAAACACCAACATAAAGTGTCTTAATAGGGCTTTGGGCCACCATAAGCCACCACCAGAACAGCTTCAGTGTGACTTGGCATATATTCTACAAGTGTCTGGAACTCTATTGGAGGAATACAACACCATTCTTCCATGAGAAATTCCATCATTGGTGATTTGTTGATGATGGTGTAAAACACTGTCTCAGCCACCCCTCCAGAATCTCCCATAATGTTCAATTGGGTTGAGATCTGCCAACTGACATGGCCAAGGCATGTAGTTTACATCGTTTTCATTTTGATCAAACAATTCAGTGACCATTCTCGCCCTGTGGATGGGGCACTGTCATCCTGTAAGAGACCACTTCCATCAGGAGAGAGATGCTTCACCATAGGTTGAAGAATGGCTTTGTATCTATTGCCATTTACCTTGCATAATAAGGGGTTTAGTCAACCTAAACCATGCCATGGAAATGCATCTCACTCTATAATAGAGCCACCAGAACCCTTCATTCGCTCAAGTGTTTCCTTTATTTATTTATTTTTAAACATTTGTTTTAGATTTTTTCCCCATTTAGTAGCCTCTTTTCATGTCAACTATCCCCCTTCATACTGCGAGCTCTCTGCCGTGGCTCTGGGACCAGCAGCCACTCTTGTATGTGGCGAGCTTGTGCTGGCTTCCCTCCCCCCTCCCACAGGGGACAGCCAGTTGCTGCCCCGAATGGGACTCCTGGCCAGAGCCGGGCTGGCTCGAACCCCAACTGCAGTGGTCAATCTGCACTTTGGGTGAGTGCCTTTACCATTGCTCCATCCAGGGGCCCGGTGTTTAAAAACCACCATAGTTTTGTATTGATGCCTAAACCATGCTGTCTCTTGCTTACACATTGGGATCATCCATTCCCAATGAGGTGAGATTATTTCGATCCATATTGTATTGGCATGGCATGATTAATACCATAAAGTGTATTGCCATGATGCATTTGTGGTCCCGCAGTCTAAATTTCTTCTTTCAACTTTATTTCACTGATTTATTTTATTTGAATCAATAAGATGTTGTTCTTTATGACTGTTCAGAATAGATTAAATACATTTGTATAATTTGTAATGGTCAGTGTTATTTATTGTTCAGTTTGTAATTATTATAAAAACACTGATTAAATTAAATTAAATACAGAAAAGCATTTTGATATAAAAGGCCTTTCATTTGTATCTGTGTAAATATTTTTAGCCATGTAAACATTGCACTCAAGTGAACCTTGTACACTTGCAAAGGTGTACAGAATGTATTTTTTCTGATCAGTTTCAAAATTGATTATCTCATTGGCCTGGCCATCCAAGAAATGTGTTGGTTGCTTCAGGTAAATGAATGGGCCTTAAGATTTGTGATTCATAAACCTGCCCATGGTGGTATAATGCTTATGCTTAATTTTATTCAAGATGATTTGAATTAATCATTTTTGACTGAGCTAACTCACTGCTGCTCTGGTTATGACTTCACAGTCATTTGCTTTACATCCTTGAAAAAAGGAATGTCAGAGGTGTGTTGCCAACAGAAAGATACAATTAAAGGAGTTTGTTTTACATATTTGTGTTAATATTGTTCAAGTCTAATTATAATACTGCTGTCTAACGAGTCTAATAAATACTGTCTTATAAGTTGAGGTGTTGCCCCTCACCTTTACCTACATTTTCTAATGCACACCACAGATGAGTTTTTAATTAATTTGTTGTGCTGTGAATAATTTCATTGCAATCAATGTGTTTTTGTGGACAAATACATTTATTGTGTCTTGTTGGAGGGAATCTGCAAGTTAAGGACTTCAAGGGCATTCATTGGTTTAGTATTGCTTTAAACAAAGTTGTGCAGCTGTCTGAATCAAATGCTTAGTTGGCTGTTGAATTATTTATTCAATTAATTATAATAGTCATTCCAATTATTCTCACTAACCTAAAAAAATGATTTATTCATTAATCTAACCTTAATTAATCTGAACATTACTCTTTATCACTAAGATAACAAATACTTATTTAGGTGAAATAGAGTTACTTGCATCTTTCACCAGTGACAAAACACATTTCTTTCACAAAGAACTCACAGCACACACTTGTCAATTGAAGTCAAGCTCAGATGATAGTGCAGTGCCTCATTGAAAGCTAACTAATTAAGAACTCAGCTGCAATTGAATCCAGCATACAGATTGTGCCCTCAGGATCACAGTTGTCTGAAATGCTAGGCATTGTTGAACCTTTGTGAAGCCGAAATCCTACAGAGTATTAATTGAATGATCCTTTGATTCATCAGCCTAATGCAAATGCTGTCATGTCAAGACACACGTATCAATACTATGTATGTCACTCTGGATTTCCGTGTGTGTGTCTGTGTGTGAATTGACCTTGCAATAACAATGTTTGTTTTTGAAGAGGTGTGCTACCAGAATGTGTATGGAATGGTTGAGTGTACATCTCGCTTACAAAGGGATTATAAAGGGATCACAAAGACCTTTTTGTGTATTATTTATATATGTACTTGCCAATTTCATATTCTTTTCTGATTCATTTCAAATACAAACTAGAATAAGAATGAGAAAATTCTCATTGTGTCTCATCACACTGTTGAATATTGCACATAAAATGGAGCCCGGAAGTGTGAGTCCACTACCAAGATCTGTTTGTTTTCATTGTTCATCAAAAACGAACACAACATTTTTACTCAGGAGAACATTTTGACCTCTAACTACGCCACTAAGCTCTGCTGACATAATTACAAACAGCTGCAAAAACTTTTGCGAAGGAAGTGTCCTTTTTCAAGATTAAAGCACCTGCAGTAGCAACGAGAACACAGAGGACCAGATTAATTACGTCAGTATCCAGTATTATTAATTGTTACAAGACCCAAACAACTCACACTGTGTATCAGGAGTATCCATGTACAAAAACTTAAATGAAAAATAAGGTGTTACAACATTTTGAGGAAAAGAATGGCAATCAATGATGTGCAAACACAATATTTATAGATATTTCAATTTCATACCATCCTTTCTCAAACAACCATTTTTTTAATTTGTATCAGTGTTTTATGACATTCTTGAATAACAAATACCACATGAGTATGTGACCCCACTGTACATTGAATAATTATTCAATTACATCATCCCTCCTCAACCCCAATGTCTCCCCCAAATGATGCTAATCAATTCATGCCTAACTCTTCTCTGTTTACCTTTCGCTTGCATTTGTATTGCATTGTTTGCATATTTAATATAATACACTTTAGAAATCCAATGCTTTTTGATGGCATATTAAAACTAACAGTAACAATATTGTGCCAATTGTCAAGGATGGGTGAGAAAGTGTATGGTGTTGTATTGGTGAAAGTTGAATACCTTTCACTTAAATTGCATTGCAATAGGTTTCATATGCACACTGGCTTTGAAATACAGAAAGAAAAAACAAACAAAAAACAAAAAAACATTCAGAAGCTCAGACCCTCTCCAGAGTCATTTGGCTTGATGAGTCATTGTTTGCTTGGAACAGAAGGAGCATTGTGTGGTGTGGGGCTATGAGCGGAATGTAAAGAGGGTTTCTGAAGTCTGACATGAATCAGGGCAGTCAGAAAATAAATGGAGAAATTCACTGGGGCATTCTTCCAGACAATACAGGCCCAAAGATGCCTTCATCCCAGCATGCCGCTCTCCACCGCACATTATACCTGATAACCCATGCTTTCCTTAACAGAGCAGGTTATTTGGTTATTCTATCAAACAAATCAAATAATGTTCTTCTCATATCTATCAACATTCATCTAATCTAAGAAAATCCTGTCAATCTATCCTGTCTCTAATAGATTTTCATTCTCAAAATCATGACCATGGTTTTTTACCAGTGGAGAAATGCATGGGTTTATCCATGCATCCAGAATTTGATCCAGAATGGCTGCCCTTCCCGAATGGCAGGATAAGTCCTGGTCCATTCTTTGAAGTAGTAAGAGCAGGAAAGTTGCCATTGACAAACTGTGACTAGGAAACAGTAATATTTTGTGAACACATGCACATACATGCACACTCACACATAGTATATAAATTAGGCTAATACATTGCTTTACACTGACTTTCCATTTCATCATAGACTAACATTAATTAGGCTACTGCAACCTTTGAAAATAATTATATTCCGTTGTGACAACCATTGCACCATAACATCCTGGGATGAGTTTTTTCTATTTAAAAAAATGAAGCCAAACTGCTTTGCACTTTGATTGAATAACCCCCCTCATTGTGCAGATTTTCACCATCTTCCTGTATGAAAATGGTGAAGTTTCCGCAATCCTCGGATCAGATTTATTCCTGTAATTTATGCATTCAATTTCAATAAAAGCTTGAACTGGGGCTGCGCTGACTCCGCGGTGGAATTTAGAGCCACACAACACGACAAACAATGCCAAGCTTTCCACCTCGTGAATCTTGCTGGGATAGGTGGCGTTTTTAACAGTCTTACCTTTCTCTCTATTTAGCATGTCCCTTGGTTGGAGTCAGTCAGATGGAGTGCAGATAAAATGCCACATCTCAGTATGTGTATCCTGAGCAATAGACCGAATGGTTGAGTGCTGGGAATAGGTTTGTGTCTTTAATTCACTTTCTGTGGTTGTAGCTAATTATTTCCAATTTGCCAGTGACTTCACAAATGGCTTGTTATACTTCAATACTCTCCTTGATCAATGTGTGATTTGAAATGCATCACATTCATTTCTTCTGGTCCCACAAGAACGTCACCTTTTATTTTATGCTAATTTGTAGAAATGCAGGTTGAATAAAGCAGGTAATTGGTAGAATAAATGAAAAAGTGCCATATAATTTTCTTTAAAATGTATGCTGTTAAACGAATTGGATATAACATGGAGTACAGTATTGTTAAATCATCTGAAAATACTATTATGAAGCTGTCGGTAATGAGTTCGAAATATAACCAGTTGCAAAGATTTCAAATTATAATATTTGCCTATCAGTGTTCAAGCACTCAAGAATACAGTAGTAGTAGAATAAATGTAGTTAAATTTATGTGCACAAAGTTAAGGGGTGAAGGTAAGCGAATTATTTGACAGACGTCTAGGCTTGGTGCCATCTGTTAATGCATGGTACTGGAAGTATTTTGAGCATGCCCACAGGTTAGACTGCTTCTTAGAGTCCAATGACAGATCTTTTCCTCTTCCGTGGTTTGGTGACTGGCTCGCTTGCTGGTTAAACCCTACAGGCAAAGTGCCTCACCTGCGGCTAAATTAAGATCTCAGCTCCACAAAAAGGACAGGCTCCAGGGTTTGTCTAAAATGGAAAGCACTGTGGGTCACCCAGGGTTGTGTCATTTCTACCTCAAGCTTGCCTGTCAGCCTGTAAGTCCTTTTCAAAGAACGTGCCCATGGAAACGAGACCATAGGACACCATGTTGAAAGTTAAACACTCTTATCTACTGCCTCCGAGCATAGGGACTGTGCTGGCGAGAGGACACTGTGATAAGGAAGCAGTAAAGGATTCTGGGTATTAATTTTGACTACTGTCAGAGTCTAATGCTGGAACTTCAGCTTTTTGGTTGTTATTCATGAAGTACAACTTTCCATGGTTTGTCCGTACTTTGTTTTAAGCTCAATCACATCATAATAGTGCCAGCAGTGAGATCAAACAATGGCTGTAGCTAAGCAGTACTAAATGTTTAGTATTTTGAAGGGAGTTCTTGAGAAAAATTGATTGTTATTGCTCTGCACCAAGTAGAAAATATTGCAGTGCAATGTTGGAGATAGTGTGGTGTTGGAGGTCCTGCCTTTAAGATGGGATGTTAACCAAGATCTAGAGTCACTGTGGTCATTAAAGTTGTCACTCCTCAAAGAGTAAAAGTGTTGCTCCAGTGCTAAATTTCCAGTCCGATCACACTCCATCATATCTGGCTATGCAAATATACGTGCCTCTCTAATTCATGTCATTTGTTCTGCAGTAAAATAGTTGTGGATTAAATAACATGTCACATCATATTAGGCAACAAAAGCAGTATATTAACAATCATATTTGGATCAAGGTTTGCTTTGAATGCTTAGCTGACTTTTCATTGATTAGTTTCTGTTGTTGAGCTTATTATATTTAATAAATATTATTGTTAAACATTGTATATGTTTTGATGTTTCGCAAACATGGGAATATAGCCAAAAAGGTCTATTCCATGATTTTCTAAATCCTTCATGCTTGTGGATTGTCAATATTTGTAGCTTTGAAAATATTCCGTATATTCATAATTCATAAGTGATTCATCAAATTATTAAGATGATTTCATTTTCTGAGACTGGTTAAATGAGACACACCTGGCCCAAGGGCATGACCACATATTAAATATTGTGGGGGCATAATGAAAGTGAGTGTTTCATATCTACAAATTATTGGGGGGGACAGATATGACTGTTTTGAATATTGGGGGGGGGCATATCCCCGCCATCCCCCCCACTCATTATGCCTATGATCTTGACCATTATTAACAACACTGAACTTGAGCATCATTTCAATCTGCATTGCATAGACTTACTGCACTGTAGTTTACCATTTTATGGTGAATGTACAATATCCTGTTATAATTGTATTTATGCTGTCACCAACTGTATTTGTGTACCGAAAGACTAGAATTTCAATGTCAAACCATAGTCCTTTTACTCCATAATTAAATGACAAATGGCTTTTCTATGACAGAATCTTCTGTTCTGAATTTCTTTGATACCAATTAGTGTGACCCTAGTGGCACTTCTTCATCTGAAGCCGATGTTAGTTTTTAATGTCTTAGCGGTTGTAACTGCTAACAGTTTACACACCACTCCTGGCTGTTAAGCTTATCTGTCCTTTTACTGATTAGTCTGAGTGTTTTAAGAATAGAAATGTGATATATTATTTGGAGTGGAGATTTGTTTATTTGGGCATTCTAATTATAAACACTTTTCTGAAAGGATCCCAGTTATTTTGCTCTTGACAGGAAACCGTTCACAATGGTTTTTTGTCCACTTGGTATATTTGTCATGGCTCAATTTCTTCCTTGAGGAAACAGTTTATACAGTTTCAACTGTTTACCCACGATTCATTCATGAACCTCACAATGCGTTATTTATCATAAGACACAATGCACAGTGGTGGGATTTTGATATATGAAGGCTGTACACATGAGGTCATCAATAGTTTTTGGAGCAGGAACCACCAGGTGCCAGAAAAGTAACTTAGCCGTTAACAGGAAACAAATTTAAATTAGATTCCACTCTCTTTGGACAGTGTTACAATGGAAGAAACACAGGATGGTTGTGCATAAAAAGAGCATTTTTCAGAAGGAAAAGGGCATGCAGAAATGTTGGATCCAAGGTGCTGCTCAACCATTTGGACATAATAATTAGAAGTGTTTTAAACATATTAAGTGCCTGGTAAGAATTGGAAAGCAATGGGTTTAAGGGATATAAATGTTAATGAGGGCTGTCATCTCTTATGGAATGTTGGCGACCCTGCACTATTGGCTAGGCGACTTCAGTAGACAAACAACTTAAGAGGAAATAAACCTTCAGTTCTCCTAAAGCGCCCTTATTTAATATTGTTTGGTTCAGGTCCCGTGCGAATTTGAATACTTCAAAGTTATTTCTTCTGCACATTACCTGGCGATTATTTCAGATAAACAGCCTTAAATGCGAGAGGATATTAATCACAAATAGCACTGAAAGCATACGTTTGACGTGTGTGTGTGTGTGCGTGTTTGCTGTCATGTGTGTGACAGCTGGTGGGATTAATAGACGGGTAATGGGAGAGAGAGCTGTCACTTTGCATTTGGGCAGCCTGTGTGCCGGTTCACAATGCGCCCGTGTCTGAAGCTGCAACCTATTCTTTCTTTCTTCCTCTCGGGGAAAATGGGCGAGTGGGAAAAAAAAGAAAGTCTGTACATGAAACAAAATTATCTGAAAATGGAATCCGTTCAGTTAATCCACGGTATGGAACAGTAACCGCTTTGCTCTGCCTTTCTTCTTCAAAATGTCTGGCAGCTGTCTGTTTAAAAAATAAAAATAAAAAATACATCTAATGCAAACCCGGCGCAGCGCTAGGACACAGTCCGTTTGTAAATAAATGATATTTTTTCCCCATCTAAACAGAATCTCTTATTTGATTGATCTTGAATGTTATTGCACTTCAGCATTTCCCCGTGTGTCCCAGCATCAGGGCAAATTGATTTTGCTGATCGATTTTGCTGAGCGCCACGTAGGAAAGTAAAGGATTGTGTTTGCCCATAGGCTCTCCATAGTCAGTTAAATTGATGATTTATGTATTTATTTATTTTTAATCTGTGTCAAGGAACAGTATATTTTTTGCATTTAATATTGTGTGATGAGGTGGGGGGAGGGAGGGCTCCATTTCCTTTTAAATCCATCTGTGGTAGATTTTGAAAAATGACCATCGAACTGTTATGATATGGGGCCCAGTGGTGCAAATGATTTCAAGGGTGACACATTTTCCTTCACCTTGACTTTAATAATAACACTACCCCTATGCAGAGCTGCTGATATGGAGAAATCTTACTCAAGTATTTGTTGATGTGAAGGTGCCCCCTTCTCTTTGGGGAATCACTTTAACTTTGGAGCGAATTGAATTAAACTGAATATTGGCATTTTCCTACTCTTTTAGGGGACATTGTTTTTTGTTTTTTAATTTATTTCTGATTTTTCCCCGTTTTCTCCCAACTTTGCCTATTTTATTTTCAATTCCCCACCCTCACGAGTCCGAATTGAATTAAACTGACTCCATTAACCTTCTCCTCGGCATTTCCCCCCCCGGAGGCGGACAGCCAAATTCCGTAATTTGGTAGCTTTCCACTGTGAGGGACATTGTTGGCCAACTTTCTATACTGTCGTCTGTGTTTGAATTATGAACATTATGTAGAAATATAGTGCTACTATTCTTTGGGATTCTTTTATGGGAGCTGCACACAATAACTGCTATACACTGATGGGAGAGTAATGCTTCATGAACCCCAAAGTAGGCCGAGCTACTATGTTCTGCCTAACGCTGCCACTCCATAGCAAACCTCTACACTTGGTTGAAGTCAGTGAATGACGGATGACACACGAGAGCTCCACCCACTTGGGGGATCACATAGGCTCACGCTCCCATTACCATTGCTCTGTAAATGCTTTTAGCATTTGAACCCGCAAAATAACAGACCACACAGCCATAACACAGTCACAGAAATAAACATAGTTTGAGCAGAAAGGTTATGCAAATAACATGGGCAGAGAAACCTGAGAGTAAACGTCTCAAGTAAAAGAGCGGGTTTTTGCCTTCCGCTATTACTCTCCGGTTCGCGTGGCTCAAAGAGTCGTCATTGTTTGCATCCCGAACTCCAATGTGTCATTATGTCAGAGGTCGCTCAGGAAGTCCTGCTGCAGCTCATTTAACCAAATAATAACCACCATATAAACGCTCCAGTATGAGGGGGGCCTGTGGGTTACGGGGCAGATAGCTGGAAAACGAGAGACTGGGTGTTTTCACTTACTGTAGCTTGTGCTACGGTATCTCTTTATTCAAGGTTCTGCAGAGCACTGTGACTCAAGGACACGCGCTCTTAAAATGCTTTCAGCTGAACATTGTCAGTATTCAAACAGATTTTCAATCTGCAAAGAAAGGAATGCTGGGTAGACACACTTCTTGAGTTTTCATTTTAGAATAACAAAGTAAAGTAAAACAGGAATGCAAACTTTTCACTTGGAAGAAGTCTCCGCCAGTGCATACAGTTCACAATATTAAATTAAATTTTTGTCACAGGATGACTGAAATTGTGAAAGGGCTGAATTAAAACTATAAACACAAGCTGTCTGCTGAATGATTTATAATTGTGCTGAATATCTGATTTTGTATTGAACTGGCTTGAATATTTTCAGTTTTGCTCTATGCAACTGTGAGAGCTGCTGTATATGTACTGGGCCAATCTGAGATAGAGACATTCACTCACCATATTGCCAAAGGGAGTGGTGTGCTCCAAGGTTACAATTGTGCTGCAGGCACAGATTGGCTTAAGGCTTGTCCTTCAAATTGTGTCTCTTTCTTTCTCATGCACATCCACACACACACACACACACACACACACACACACACACACACACACACACACACACACACACGAAAGAAAAATTGTCAACCAATGAATTGAACATGAAGAAGAAAAATGTGTATTCAAAGCAAATGCATTTCTGGTCCAAATGTCTGAAAGGCTTACTTTACATTCAGATTGACAGATTGGTTCAGTTCTACATCATAACAAAGATGGCAATGGGCATTTGGGATGCAAAGTTATATGACATACTTAAAAATGTATTGTAACTACGGTCTCTATTGTCCATTCAGTTCTGTAAGATACCCAAGACAGTAGAACAGGGCTTCCTAGTGGAACATGTGTTCTTCAGTTTAAAATGTTTTAAAATATTTAAATCAACACATAGTGACAATTGCTGTTCACTTTGTTCACAGTTAATGTGGTTTAAGTTTATTTATTTTTTCCAGTATAGGGGGGAATAACTTGGTGTACTGCTAAACGAAGTACCTTGTCAGCATGACATTTTATTGATCATGATGTGAACCATCTGTTTTCTGACACACAGTATGGAAATCTCAGTCAATATCTCAAATCGCATTTGGCCAAAAACAGTTGCCCCTCAGTTCAGAGCATGTTTGGATACAGTGTAATCATGAACTGAAAGGAGCTATGTATGGACAAGCAATGTTAAATGAACTTTATTTTTGTTCACATCTATATGAATTTCCCCCTATGAATCAACAATTGTTTTTGACTGATCCAAGCAATTTTATCTTCATGAGAGATTTAGTCTGGAAGTGAAATTGAGCCGTGTGGTCAGTTGTTGTGACAGCCTTGATTTCATTGGTCTCTGTAAGTGTCAATCATGCCTGACCAGCTGAGACTGTAATCAGATACTTCACACATGCCCATTATTAATTAGGTTGAAACACATTGCAAGCTTAAACTTCTGTGTAGGTAAATATTATTAGTTGCACCTATTCTGTTAGGGGTATTTATGCACAGTGAAAAAAAACACCAGCTAAAAATTTAATTTGACATAAGTTTCTTCTTTTTTGTTTATCTGTTATTCTTGGGCTGTTGTAATGGGCACTGGAGACTTTCCACCTCTTGTTTTTATTTTTCTGTTATCGGTCTTGCCAGCTACAGCTGCATTTTCCTGGCAACATTTCTGAAACTGCACCACTCGTGCCCTCTGTAAGACTCACAAATGAAAATATGCCGCTTTGCAGCTCGTATTATGTTCTCCAGTGCTGAGGCAATCATTATTTTTCATCCTACCGTCAAGTTGCTCTCTCTCACTGATTGTCATTTCTGCGCTCTTTCGGCCTTTGTTTCTGCCCTCCTCTGCCGGGTTAATGGTGACACATTAAATCCTTTTATCACAATAAGCCAACAGACTCTCCACTTGCGGCGCTCCATTGCTGCTTCTCTTGGCTCCTGATTGTTTCCACAAACAGTGTCATGTGATCACACCCTGCACCATTTCAGACCCCAGTGGCGAGTTATTAATGCCTGTTATCAATTTCACGGTGTAAATATTTCATTATGCTGCCCCAGAAAGCATGGGATATTTGACTCAGTAATTCCCAGCAAGAGCACATCAGTATTGCCAGAGGCTGAACGAAACAAGGTCTTGCAATCGCCCTGATATTAGGAACACTTTTGCATTTATATTCGCTCCATGTCCGCTGCTTGATGTGCTGAACCCAGATCAATCCCCCCCCCCCAATCCACAGATCAAAAATTGATCGCGTTTGCTAATTACAGGTTTTACTTGCGATTGAATTAGAAGTAAGGAAAAAAGTGTGGGTTTATAATGAATGGGTAGAGGGATAATTCTGGCACCGATGAGAAGATCAGTAACAATCATTGTATAATCATGAATTAAGCAGGTATTGCATAGTCATTATCGGCACATTATCACATTAAGGTCATGAGAGATTCACATGTAAAGGATACATTGTTCTATAGGTGATTGCCAGCACTCATTTGCACATTTATGGGAAAAATTATTGGAAACATAAAACTGTTTCCTTATACCTTATAAGTCTGTACCAATGGTATCATTAAAGGGTACTGCTGTAGCTTTGAATTGCCCCTGATCCTGGACTGTGCTGTGCCTGCCCTATAATTTAATTGCAACTGTTACTAATTTTGAAACAGTGCACCTGTGTAAGAGTATCTGTGTGCTGACTGGAAATCATTTGGACAATTTCTACTGGCAGAAAATGCTAATTTAATTAATGAGGACAAAATGTCAGCAACATAAATGAAAACAACTGGATTCTTCCGCATCGCAAACATTGTTAATTGGATGAGGTATTTTTGTTTGCATTAGGCATTAATATTTCTGTCCATCACGCAGGCCTGGTAATTGTCCTGGAAGGGGAGCTTGTAGGTTCCATTAAGAAGTATAAAATAGCTTCATGCATGCTCCCAAACCTGTATAGACTAATGCTATATAGCTTCTAGCAAAGGTAGGCATGATAGCCTTTCATGCAGTTGTCCCTAGGAATCAAATTGAACCGTTTTGTAAAAGGTGGTGATCGGGCTTATTTTTGTTGGAGTTCTTCTGCTATGAAAATAATATTTATGGGGTGAGCACTGTTGATAGACTTGCCATTTGTCATCAGTCACTAGGGCTTTTTACGACAGCTGACCCAAGTTCCTTTTAGCCACAGTGTTTTTTTTTTTTTTTAAAGAGGAACGATGTTAAAGGTTATCCGGTAATCCAGTTTTTATTCTCAGTTTTCAAAGAGGATAAGCCGTCTTTGTGCGAAACACAGCTGGGTGGTATTGTATAATTGCAGCTGGGGGAACTTAATTGGGGAGGCAGCCAGATCTCAGTGTAGATCCAGGTAATTACACAATCCCTGATGGATTTAGCATCATTTTTGCTCACAAGAATAAGGGACATATTTTCAAAATAAAAATGTGTAAAAAGTGATTAAAAAATGCATCATTACACAGGATTTGCATGGGGTCATTGTGTTTCAAGAATGTTAGTGTGTAAGAAAAAACTCTAGAGCTTTAACATCAGAGCATAATTGCTATATGGTCAGACATTGAAATTGGTTGCGTGCATACAATCAAGTATTGTAATTTTATGGAATTCAAACATGGCACCCACACCACATCTTTGAACTCCTCAGCTATAAACATTGTACATTCTGAAAGGCTTAAATATGATTTACATGACAGGTCTGACCAGATTAACATATGGTCTCAATATGGTTTATATCACTGATCACATGTTGGGTATAGGAGTTGTCAAATGCTAGTTTCTTTTGAAGAAAATGAGACCGTTGATATAATTGTTTTCAGTTCTTGTTCAGTTTTTGATGTTATTGATCCTGACGGTAAGGTTGGTAATTATATGATTGCTACATTTATACATTTTTTTAAACCAAATTTTAACCCTGGTTTTCTTTTCTTTTCTCCCAAATTGGAATGTCCAACTGCATTTGTTGGTCAGTCAATTGTAGGCCCCTCTGTCAAGCACGTGTTCTCCTCTGAAGAATGTGCTGTCGACTGCTGGTTCTTTTCACTCTGCAGTTTCCCAGCTGTGCAGTGCTGTCATTGTTTCGGAGGAGTACACTTCATGCACAGCTGGCGTAGATAGCCTGCAGGCAATTGATTGACCAAAGGAGTCGCTGGTGCAGGATGAGACATGGGCAATCCTGCAGAATTAAAGCCTCACTTTAAAATTCACTTTAAAATTGAGGCCTTCATTGCTTAATTGGATCATGCATTTGAACCACCAGGTGTCTATCTGTTGTTTGATGAGAGGCCTGTGTGGAACCTTCAGAGCCATGTATTTCCAGTAAACCACTGACTTTGTAGATTCTTGGAAACTGAAATGAAAAGATGGTGAACCATACTGAATCATGTGCTGTTTGGATGTAGAATATTCTGATATAAATTGCAGCTGAGTGCTTTGTATATAATGATGATGAGTTGATATTCATTTTGTTACTCACATAAGGCATATCAGTGTGAACTTATCAGGGCCAGGGTTCTATGCTAAGCTTTTTTCCAAGTAAAACCCTCCTAAGATGAAAAATCTAGGAGCACACAGCAAAATCTAGGAGCACAAACTAGGAATAGGAATAGGAATATACTTTATTAGCCATAATAATAAAGCCAAAAAATAAATGGAATTTGTCTTTTCGCATACCTCTTCTAGATACAATACACATAGACCACCATTTTCCATCAGAGAGGTCCGAGCACTGGAGCAGTTTAGGGTTTAAGTGCCTTGCTCAAGGGCACTTCGGCAGTGCCCCAGGAAGTGAACTAGCCTCCTATCTGTTTCCAGTTTATTGTTTTTTCATTGGTCTTCCTGGGATTTGAACCAGCAACCCTCCGCTTGCCAGCCCTGCTTGTTGGTAACCACTGAGCCACTGCTGCCCCCAAACTGAAACATGTTATTAAAGTATTTATTAGAATTCTTATATTGTTTCTAATTATATTTGTTGCATATGTCATATTATGTGTTACATATTTACATATCCATTACATATACATATTCATTTGACATATTTCACCACTTCCATAGACATTCAATTACAAAAATATTCTAAAGTACACTAATTTTGATACCATTTTTGTGCTAATAAGACTGCTTTCAGCAGGTATACCTTTTCTAGTTAGGCGCTGGCCACATATGATGTAATCTTTCACGTGGCTGCTTAACTATAACTCTGGGCGCGTTGTTCAAACTGTAAATTGTAAAGTTTGTTTTGGAATGGTATGCTATTTTTTTACTGGCAGGGTCACAGGTCCACTGGCAAAAAAACCTTGATTGAAACGATCTATGAAATAAACAAACCGTTTGCAGAATGTGACATGTGCGCTCCAGTCACATAAAGTAGAGCAACACCGATTCTGCAATAATTCCATCCATGACCCGTTAGCTAACTTTATGGATGTGGTGTATTTTGTTAGCTAGCCCAGCTAAAAATCTAACAAGCTACTTACTACCTGGCTTGCTATGCAACCGGCATTGTGAAAAGTGATCTATCTAGCTAAGTGATGTTACACGTAAAGTGATTCATCCATCTCAGAAAGTGACAATAGACCTCTCTCCAGGATTTTCAAGATGTAACTTAATGGGACAGCTTCGGGTTTGAGCTGCCCTTATTCATCTCAGATGGTAGAATCCCATTTTCCGCTAAGTGACAGTGGCATCCCTCCTAAGTAATCACTTTTACAAAAGCTAATCCTGCAGAAGTTACTATGGAGGTTTTGCTAACGCTCTTATCATTAAAATCACTATGTCTGGTTTGAACAAATCTCACCAATGTTACTACATTTTGAACGTCTCTTATTAGGAAAACTGTGCTCGTTGTTCAGAATTTTAGTTTGTATGTCCAAAACAAGGATGAATACGTTTTCCTGTCAGTGAATTATATCACTATGCTAATGGAAGTAGGCTAGTTGTAGGCAACACCGTGCAGCATCTCCCCCGTCCTGTCAGATCAGCTGTTGGCTCAGACCCCGTCTCCCCATTGTTTGTGTCCTGTCAGTTTGATTGATTGATTGATTGATTGATTGATGAGACTAAAGTGTCGGGCAGGTATAATTAGATCTTTTAGATAGGACAATGCTTTCAATTGGAGGGATCACCGGGAAATGCTTTGTTTTGCTTTTCCCTCTAGAGTTGGCAGGCCCTCTTGACAGGGTTCGCTGGTTAGGTATATCACTTTGAGAGTTTAGTAGGAAAGTGAGTCAATTGTATTCCCTGATATTTTACTGTATTGTATGAAAGGGGGAATCAACATTGAATAGTCTTTGCAATAAATTCTGTTAGCCCTTTTCCCCCTTCCGCTGAGCTGTACGAAGTAAAGCTTATTTACATGATTCTGTGTACAGTGTGCTGCCCGCAGTACCCGTCATAGATCAGAAAGTGTGCTGAGTGCACATGGCTGCTGTTTGGTATGTCAAAATGTCTCATTAAAATGCACTCTCATTTAATTTTTCAATTTATGATTTTCGAAGGGAAAATGTGCACTCGCATCAGTGCTCCTAAATTATATTTCAAACTTTCACCTTGTAGGAGCATATGCAAGCAAATCACTTGCACTGTAGAACCCTGAAGGCACATGCCAGTCTGTCCCACAATGAGTTAAACAGTAATGGAACTACAGTTTTAACTGTCTTCAAAATAAATCATTGAAAAGTTGTGGAATTTTGGTTTTCATTGCTGTGTTCCACTGGACTTCATCCAGTGGTCTATTTATTTACCATTCAATCAAAAATGCATTGTGCAAAATTATTGCTGATTATTATTCTGATTTATTTAAGGATCATTCAACAGTGCGGTGCCATGTGTTGTGCATATATTTGATATTTGAAGTGAATAAAGTGTGAAAAAGCAAAACAAAATCTGTTGATGGTAATGAGAGATTTTTTTCTTGTAATGGCAAATGACAATGTAATAAAAATAAGCAGGACATACACTACCGGTCAAAAGTTTTAGAACACCCCCATTTTCCAGTTTTTACTGAAACGTAAGCAGTTCAAGTCCAGTGAATAACCTGAAATGGTACAAAGGTAAGCGGTAAACTGCCAGAGGTTAAAAAAAAGTTTAGGTTACCAAAAACTGAAAAATAATGTAAATTTCAGAGTTATAAAAAAAGTCCCTTTTCGGGGAATGGGAAATAATGGGTTAACGTGGGTTAACAGTCACTCTGTGCAAGTCGCCGACTCTGGATCCAGCAAAAGAGACCATCACACTTCCTCCTCCATGTTTGACAGTTGGTGTCACACACTGAGGAACCATCCTTTCGCCTACTCGATGGCCTACAAAAACCTTCAAGATTTCAAACTTTGATTAATTGGTCCATAAGACCTTCTTTCAGTCTTCAGTAGTCCACTGGCGGTGCTTCATGGCCCAAGCAAGCCTCTTTTTATTATTTTGCCATCTTAGCAGGCTTTCTTACTGCCACTCGACCTGTCAAATCTGCGGCTCGAAGTCTTCTCTTCACAATTGAAACTGAGACTTCCTTACTTCAACCAGTGTTAAGCTGTGCTTGAAGCTGTTGTCCTGTGAGCCGCCTATCACGCAAGCTGTTGACTCTCTTGTCTTCTGATTTTGTTGTGGATTTGGGTCTGCCAGACCTCTTCCTGTCAGAGTTTCCTCCAGTTTCCAAGTGCCTTTTGATGGTGTAGGAAACTACTCGCTGCCAAAAAATTTACATTATTTTTCAGTTTATGGTATCAACACTTTAATATGCAAGTAAAAAAAAACTGATTTAACAGATTAAAAGAGATCTAACAGATTTTGAAAGAGGTCAAATGTTTTGTGCCCAAATTGCTGTTTGAAACGAAAAATGTTTGAATGTGTCAAAGGGAACAGTGTCGCAAATCATGATGGCATACACCAAACAAGGAACAACTGCATCAGGAAAGAGGAACAATGGTCACAAGTCAAAGCGCGCCGACAGGGACAGAGGAACACTTAACAGAATAGTTGCTAAAAACCACCAAAACAAGGGCCTCAAAAAATACCATGTAAGTGGATCTACACCTCCGTGACCCAGTCTCAACAAAAATTGTACGTTGTGAGCTTAAAAAAGCTGATATTTACGGTAGGGCTGCCATTCCAAAACCACTTATAACCAAGGCCAATGCACATGAATGCATAACCTGGTGTAATGAGAACAAAACCTGGACTTCTGAGCAGGGGAAGAAAGTGGTATGGTCTGATGGGTTGTCTTTTACTCTTTTTTCCTACATCAGGACGAGGTTATGTTTGGATAAAGCCAAAGAAAGCCTTTAACCCACATTGCTTGTTCCCAACTGGTGTATCTGTTATGGTATGAGCAGCCATCTCGTGGGAGTCATTGGGTCCGATTATTACTCTGCATGGTAGAATTACAGCCAAGGAATACAAAACCATATTAGGCGACCAAGTACACCCTATGGTGCAAACATTGTTTCCTTAAGATGTTCCCATATCGCTATAATGCTCCCATACACACTGCTAAATGGATTCAAGAGTGGTTTCATGAACATCAAGAAGTCAAACACCTTACATGGCCTCCTCAATCACCAGATCTAAACATCATGGAATATTTATGGGAAGTTATGCAATGTAGAGTGCAGAGTACATTTCCACCACTTTCATCTCTCAAAGAACTGAAGGCTCCTTGAATAAATGTCCAATATCCCACTAGAAACAGTTAAAAACATGTATAACAGCATTTCAAGAAGGATTTAAGCTGTTCTGAAGGCAAAGGGCAGCCAAACTCCTCATATTAATAAATACTCATATATTGTTTGGTGTTTCAATTTTTTTCTACCCCCTGTATGTATTATTAATTCAGTGTTGTAAATATAAAGTAGAACCTCAGAGATACAAATCACATCCAGAATGATGGTCTTTCGGAACTCAAAATGTTCGTAACTTTAATCCTGAATCCTTTCTTGATTAGAATAGTGCATTTACATAACTGTAGCCTTATTTTTATTTTTTTAATCTGTACTTCCAATTTAACTTCTAAGTTAATAATCAATAATCAAACCAGCCATAATCAGGATCTCATTAGAACATTCCTTATTTTTCTATGCAGCTTTCCAAACGATCCATCTAATTTTCAGTGACACACTATCTTGGGCATCTTTTGTAAAATGTTTGATATAAAGAAGGCTGAGAAAAACATCTGTTGGCTTTATCACATTATGCTCATTAGCAATAGTGCTAAGATACGCCCCTTGGTCTACTTTTGATAGTGTTTCAAGTTATATGGTCAGTGAAATGTGTGAGTTGCCGTTTTGCATCAGTGAAAATAAGTTGCTTGATAAGGCATAATTGCGTATTGCGTACGATCAGCTTCTGCATGGCTGGATAAACAGCTGACCTGCACCCCATGTGCAGATGTAATGGTTTGTTGCAGTGTACCTAAATGTAGCATACTGGTAATGATTCCTCACTCTATAGTGGTCAATAGCCTGATTATCCATATAATGGGTCATATCCTGGGTTATGATACGCAGCGTGGGGTGTGAGGGGCTTTGCGCTCTGTCACTGATTGAGATTGAGAAACCTGTCAGGCTGAGGGAAATCTGCTCTGGAAAGTCAGTAGTGGTAGTTTTAATTGTGCTGGCAGTAAAGGATGAAATTGAGCAGGGATGAAGTGATTTTGTCCATTGATTTCTCTCTCACCCTCCCTTTCTCTCTCCCTTTTTCTCACCCTCTCTTTCTTACTCACTCACTCACTCTCTGGATCTTTTTCTCTGGTCCTGTTCTGTCCTGACTGGTCCATGTCCTTTCCCTTTTTCCTTTGAACCCTTTTTCTCAGCCACTCTTTCTGAGAGACTCACAGTCATTCCACTGGGCACAGTTATTTCTCATGCATAAATACACGCTGGCAGCCATCTGCTTTTCTAAATCTGCTGCATTTGTGCTGGTTGCAGTTTTTTGCCTTGCATCTAAAAAGATTATCGGGCATGATTTGCATATCATTAAATTTGTTTGTTTGTGTCTTCCTCACAGCTTTTCCTGTCTCATTTCCCCACCTCAAAATATTGAGTACACTTTTCCTAATTTCTAATTTAGCTTTCACCATTGAATTAATCAACTCTCAAGTACTTACATGTTTTCCTGGAGTGAGTCACAATCTATAGGATGACTTTGAGTCAAATAAATTGTGTAGCTTGGATATGAATTCCACAAAAGCTGGCATAATTGCTGCACCTCATTTATATTCATGTTTGCTTGTATGCTGCAAACAAATGTAAGCCCTTTATTAAAAATACAATTCCTGCAGTACATTCCATGACATCTGAGTGTGTACTGCACTGCTCAGAATTTCACAGCTCATGGACATAAATCTCATCTTATTTTTCAAGATAAGAGTGCATTCCCTAGCATTTAAACAATCCTTATTTTTTGTATGCATTCAATCAGTGTATATTCATTACTTTGCAGCACACAAATACACAATCAATGTAATTTGTTTTTTATAAATCTTCTATTTGAAAGTTTGTTTTCCCTTGTGTTACTGATTCATTTTTCCATCGGTCTGCCAATAATATGGATTAAGGCCTGAAGTTAGTGTATTCGCTACTGTTTGAAATTCCACATGAGTAAATTCCTCATGGAAGATGACCCGATAAGGACATGGCCTTATTTGCCCAACCTGGGGAGAAATTGAGCACATTGTTACTGCACAATGTCACTTTACAGCAGCAGACTGCCACATCTCATGATATAAGCCACCAGGACACAATAACTTTATGCACTTTATGCTTATATAGATGCAAGATTCATATCATGAAATGTCAGCACCTTGGTAGTATTCCAGTCTTACAATTACACATCTGTTGTTGCATGACATTGATTGGTGCAGCTATTTGTTTTTGAAAATGACAGATTATTATATTTTTTTGCTAGAAAAATGCATGGATGGATGGAGTTGCACAGAGATCATCCAAGTATCGAGACATGCATAACATCCCTGTGAAAAATCATCTATGCTAACTCTAATAATGATTTATCTACAATTGTAGATGATTGTGTCGCCAGCAAGCCCAGCTTGGTACTCCTGCATATCTGTCTCGCAGCACACAGATCGATAAAGCAGTTTAAAATGGACCTACCTTTCTCCTAAGGGCTTTGCAATTATATTCACACTCACTCACGATTCAATTACTTTTGTTTCATCAAAGGTTTACCATGGACAGCTTCTGTAACCTGGTGTAGGATTTATGCTTTGTCCAAGGGAAGGCTCTGTAATTTTCCACATGGTTAGTCAACACTCACCGTAGCACCATATATCTTTGGCTTTTATTAAAAGACTGTCAGAGCTGTAAAAAAAATTGTGCTTTTGCAATTAACTTTGGGAGCCCCACCCATGAAAGTCACAATATGATGTACATTTCTTTAATATTTCCTGCATCATCAATCATTTTAACATCCCGCCCCCACTCATTTTTCCGTACCTGTAATATGTTAGACCACAGCATAGTTGTGGAATTATCCTGTTGAGTCTTCCTGTTGGTCTCTTTTAAATAAAATAATTTAAAATTAATTTTATATATTTAATCAAGTATAATACAAAATATTAGTGTGAGTATAGAATATATGGCTGTGGCACAAGAACAAAAAAACAACAATATCAGTAATACATTATTATATAACATTTTTTGAAATGTGAATAGATGATTAGGTGTTTCATGGTGTACAAAACAGATTTTTCACTGTTACGTGTGTGACTAAAAAGGCATTTCAGTGGCAACTTTGATCTTGTTTCTTAACCATTAATTTAGTCAATGGGCCTTTTTAATTCATTATCTTAATTATTTGGTTCCTACTGCTAAATAAAGGGAATAATCTGATAGGATAGCTTTTATTTGCTTTCTCTCTATTCTACTCTTTCAAGATTTATCAGTGCAAGAAGGTTTTTTGTTTTCACAATTTGAGGGGGTTTATTTTAAATGGCAAGTTCAGTACTCTTGGTCACATTGGAATGGAATGACCAGTCACTTGTTAGTTTGTGGACTATAACCCACCCGGTCTCCAGGTTACCTTCTAGTCAGTGTAAAAGGTGAGGAAAAAAAGTTTTCTCAATGTACTTTCAGTCCTTGAAGATTTAAATCATCGGGATGGCAACCTGCTGTTTCACCCTTTAACAAGGCACTTAACCTGAATTAACCCTGAATTAAATACCCACTGCTGTCAATGGATAACACACAAATGTAAATTGTGTCTGTTAAGCAAGCAATGCATGTGATCGATCCCAAGTTCTTAAGTAGAGGCAAACTGAAATCTTTCCAAACAGGATCAACTGCCTGATGGTTGCAGGCTTTGTTGCTTTGTTGCGAGAGTACTCAGAGATAAGAGCACAAACCTCAAGTATCACATGTTATGCACGAGACTCAAGCATTAAGGACCAATCTCACAATCACAAACCCAGCTACTAAAGTATGAATAAATCATTATCCGACAGTTCTTGGTATCATCATGCTTAATTTGGAATTATCCTTCTTCTCTCATGCATTGGACATTCCAAACCTTGTTAGAGCGGAAACCAAGCCAGGTGGGGAGTTTTGGATGGAGAAAGAGTTCCTTGCGCTAAATACGCTGGCTGGTTGACGTGTCCACATTTAGCTTGCTTGCAAACCCGGGGGCGAAATTTTGGTGAGAACACTTGTCACACGCACGATGAGATTGTTCTGCTGCCGTTGGTGACAGACAACCAGCTACTCATGTTCATTAGAACAGAAGCCAATCTTTGCCACATCAAGGTCACATCTGTGTGGGAATAGCAGTCCCCAGAGAGGATCGTATTGCACAGTGGGGGTTGGCTGGTCGGTTAACAGTTAGTTTAGAGCAAGGAAGGAAATGTGACTCCACTATCGGTTCAATAATGCTTAATGAATTATTTTCCTTTTTCCTTAACCAGATGCAGACTTATGGCTATTGTAGCTGCTGTTTTTCTGCTGTCTGTTTAGTTTGTGGACATTTGAAGGCCTGGATGAAGCTCAAATAAATGTCCTCTTTCATTTAATTAAGTTATGCTAATAATTAATCATCACCTTTCAACTATGATGACTATTAGTTTCCCATGCAGCAGGAGTTGTGTTAACGTGAGTTATTGATATGTAATCTTGTGTAGAAGACAGCGATCAACAACTTAGAATAATTAGGATCATTTGAATTGTATTCATTTTCTCATATTTGTTCAAAGCCACACCTGTTTCATAGCATTTGGTGTCCAAATGTCAAAGGGCCAAGCAGGGGCAGTGCTAGGGGCTGATGACATTCGGGCTTAGCCCACGGACAGAGGCAAGGCATACACGACGTGGGACTGTGGTGTCCAGTGGTTTCATGCGGTACTTCGTTCCATTACGTTACGGTTCTGATTACAGAATCAGAAGAAAGACTAGGGAGTAAAAAATGTCACACATCATGTGGTTATTAAAAAATTTTTAAAAGCGTTTTAGAAAGAACCAGGGCTTTTTTTTAAACGTTCGGGGCTTAAGCCCATTAAGCCACCCCCTCGCGCCGCCCCTGGGGCCAAGACATTAGTGTTATGATAATTGAAGAGCTTGAAGTCGACATTAGGCACCTGTTGTGAAATTATTTCAGAGATGTTTGATCCCATTTATACAACGCCAGTTAAACACAGTGTATGCTGTTTTAGTCTTCAGTGTTTACAAACTGATGGTAATTTGCTGCCACAGGTCAAAAGCATATCTTTGCTGTGGTACAAAATGGCAGACTGGTACATGTATTTTGCCTGAATCACGTGAGGGCCCTTTTGTCACTACTGTCATCTTGGAAATTGTTCTCCTTTGTTGAGTTTCATGTGATGCTGCAGGCTTGGTTGTCTTACTGAGAATATTCATGCATATGAAATAAATAAAAAATACCACCATTATCATAATGGTATTCTTCCTCAAAGAAAATCCCCTTTGAAACACCCTCTCCCCAGATGCAATAGAGTAGAAAATTGAATGGGTGACAGTAGCGGGCTGTGACACGAACAAAGCTAAATGCCCTATAAGATGCATTAAATTCATGCCCTAGTGAGTAATATAGCGCTTTTTTCTTACTGAGGTTCAAGTACCTACTTTCCCTTATCTCAGCTCGGCTTTGACAACCTGTTTCTCATGACACCCTCTGAGAATCGTGACAAAAACAGAGGCGAAATGCCGCCTGTCTCGCCGAATGCATTTTCCTCGTCTACACAACCGCCCCTCCCCGCACTGCATCACCCGTTGTCACTCCAAGCTACTGGATCTGTCTTTTGTTCGAGTTGCTGCGCGCCCATCCATGCAGACATTGTTCAAGGTTCCCATATTTGCTAATAGGTCCAATTACCGCGCAGGCATGGCAGAGCGTCCGGGGCAAGCTGATGAAATGGTTTGAGGTGTCGGGATTTCGCCTCTCCTCATCGGTATGCAGACACGGACTTAGACTCAAGGCCACAGATTTAAATTATCTTCCTCTTCCTCCGTGGGCCTGGAATGTCGGCAAAGGGATTCGGTTGTTACCAACTCGCTTTAAGACTGACCTTCATGATAAGAATGTAGCCTGAATGTGTTTTTTCTCTCCTTACAATAATAATGTTTGTTATATTTGCTTAACACTGAAGTCTGGTAAAAGTGGAGATTTGTGTATTTCTTGTGTTATTTTATCATTTGTCTTTTGTTAATATATAACAGACTAGTTGACTACTGCTTTGTACGACTTTTGGGTTGGTTTTTGTATTGTGACCTTCTTTTGCATGTTGCCTTTATAAATGGTGACCTGATTGATTTCCTGCTGAAGAGAATCGTGGCCAAATGATTCCTGCAATTTATGCAATGCTTTAACTAGTTTAAAAAACGTACAATTATTCATAGAATAAATATGATTAAATAATATAAATTAAAATACAGTCTCATACTTTCAGTGTGACATTCCGGAGGGGCATTTAATTTGTTCGATGATGTGTCTGCAAGCCGTTAGAGTGTGCTGAAACGTGAAGAGATTGTGGCACCTTCTTGGACACTGGCATGCTAGTAGGTGAGTTATTTTGCTGTAAGCTGTGAACTTTTGACCCCTACCATATATCTTGTGGTAATGAGGGAACAGTTTACACGGAACGGTTACAAGTGCCTGGATGGCTGTCTACTTAGAGACTGTGAGAATGTAGAAAGACAGGTCTGTGCTTTTACTCCCTCTAAATTACAAATTAATTGATTTTTGGAGGCACTATAAAGTAAGTGTAAATTGCAGAAGCTGTCTCAGTACATCAATCAGATTGCTTTATATCTCAGTGTTTCCATACATCAAGGTCACTGAAAGTGGCGATGTAGAGTAATGAATGTGCTTGGGTGTAGAGACATTAGCAGTCCGCATTGAGGGAATGCAGTGCAAAAGAGATCTGGATTGTGATTGTTCTTTTGTTCTTTTGCTATTTTGTCCTTATTCAGGAACATTCTATAATACCAAATAAAATCTTTATGCATACTTGCATCTAGTCATAATTTGATGTGCATCACAGTCTGCCATTTTGAGTTAAAATGGAGATCCCTCATTGAGTAGCAACATATGTGGCAAATGAAGCCATGGAAAAAATGCGCCTATCCTGTGAGCTCCGGTGAGAACATGGCATTGATTCTACTGGGGCTTCTTTGTGCTTCATCCTCAGTAGCCTTTTGTTTTTCCTTCGTTTTTCCGGGCGGAGCTCACTGTCACTTGTCATCATCACAGTAGCATGACATGTTTTTGTGTTGCGATTTTGAAAACATACAAAACAATTTTATAATGGCCCATTAAGGACAGTTTTTCTGTCATTGGTTCCTAAGGTGAGTTCCTGGTGATGATTGCTGGCGGTTGCGATTTATGTGTGGTCATCCTGTGACAGGCGACAGCACCGCTGCTGCTTCCTGCCTGCGCTTTCAATGCGATTTCAGTGCGACGTGACAAACCACTTTTGTTGACCTTTTGAGTGCCTGTACACCATTACTCACTGTTTTTTAGACCCTAAATGTCACAGACCTACATTATCCATCCAATAAATTTTAATGTATGTTTCCTATGTTTCCTTCTTCTTTGAGAGGGGGAGAGTGAGGGAGAGGGCATGGGAGAGAGAGAGAGAGAGCAGATGAAAGAGACAGAAAAAGAGAAAGAGGGCCAGAGAGTGAGTGAGTATACAAAGAAAATGCTATAAATACTCAGGAATTATGTACTCAATAATTTTATAATCTGTGTATTACAACGTAATAATGCTTCCATGTAAAATAAAGCTAGAACATTTTATAGAAATCTAAATGACAATGACAAAACCGTTACAGCACCACACGATTCCGACCATGCATGTTAGATAATAATCCAGACTGCTCTCCAACAGATGCTTTCGCATCGCAAGCTTCATTTCTTTGCCACCGCAGCAAATTAATGTACTTTAGGCGGAGAAGGAAAAAGAAGGTTAAAAATAACGTCGACCAGATCGGGGAGGTGGATGTGCGCAGAGGCGATAATGTGAAAATGGAGTTAGCGTACGCAGCGTGCGTCAGCCTTGTCTTTGCTCACGCTGTGCCCCATTCCCCAGATTGACGCGCAGTGCTATTTCTCATGCTGGGTGTCGCTGGTCTCTGAAAAGTCTCCCTTGAGCTCTAGAATTTCACCGGCAAAATTCACCCCATTCTTGAAGTGCTAGTCCACGGTGGATGTGTCTTGTAGTGTGAATCGTCAAGCACTGGTTTATCTTAAGGTGACTTGGGGAGGGGGAGAAGAGAGTGGAGGGACTGTGCTTCAGTACAGAATGTACCCGTGTCTTATTGGAAGCAAGGGGAAATGGGCATGATGGGGTTTCTTTCCTTTACATTTTTTAAAAGTCACTCTGGTACAAGATTAAACGCATTTAACTAGTACCACTGGGCCTGTTACTGTCTGACATTGCTTCTTACAGATTTGTGTGTGTGTGTGTGTGTGCGTGCGTGTGTGTGTGTGTGTGTGTGTGTGTTTGTGCGTGTGTGTGTGTGTGTGTGTGTGTGTGTGTGTGTGTGTGTGTGTGTTTTTGCACATGTGAGTGTGTGTGAGAGGGACAGGCATTGCTTCATACCGTTTGTGTTTTTTTCTGAAAAAATTGTTGGAGTGGTGTTTGTACGTATAACCAGAGAGTGAAGCATTTCATTTTTTTTTTTTTTTGGTTTCAGTTTGCTTTCATGTCATACACGCAGACATGTGTTTACTTTCAGTTTGTTTGTTCACCACTGCTTGATAATCCTCAAGTTTTTAAAGTACATAGTGCTGTTTAAGTCTAGCTGCAATATAACTTTCAATTATTTTAACATAATACATTTTACAATCATTGCGACTTCTCTAATATTACCCCCAATGAGAGACACTCTTACTTTCCTGGACAATAGACCTGGATCTTCTTTGGGGGAAAAAAGAAACAAACAAAAAACGAATTTAGACTAAGATGATGTCACCATCTGTAACAGTCTCACATACACCATGAGCATACATCAAGATTTAATTAGCAAGAAAGGATTCCCTTTATTTCCTTGAGGCCACTGTTAGGTAGGATATAATTAAAGCCTGCTTTGTTATTTCAGATACCTTTCTCAAGTGAGCGTGTGTGTGTGTGGGGGAGTTAAAGGGTGGGGGAGAGGGAGATTGGATGAGATGCAGTAATCAAAACTAATGTTGCAATATGTTCCATGGAGCGTTTGTTCAGCTTAAATCAGTCCTTTTGTCGAGTGACCATAAGTGGACATGGCTTGTGCTGGTGAATGACCTGAGTGCCTCTCCGTACATATATAATATCACCAAAAGCGCTGGAGGAGACAACACTGAAAGAAATGGCCCTGGCTATCAATATGTACTTCTATTGCCAGTTACCTTGACTGACAAGCAGTTGGTCCCAAATTATTACCCCAAATATTGTTTTTCTTACTAAATTGTAGTGTAAGAGGCTACTGGGTGGCTTGGTTAATAAGGTGCTCATTGCAAGTGTAGACTCTATCCCAGTACTCTATAAATTGCTCGTTTGGGCTGCGTCATTAACTGACAATAACTGGGAATCCACGACAGCAGGTCACAATTTGCTTCGTCTGGCTAGGGGATGGCAGGCTTAGGTTGGAAAATGATCATTGGGTTACTGGCCACCAGGCACCTACAGATTACCAGTTGTCGTCAGTGAGAGATCTCGTCTGATGTGCTAGCTCTCCTGTTGTACACAGTGTGGCTTGAAGTGCGGAAAATAGCCCTAGGTAGTATGAAACATTAGGTTGTAACCTTCATTCTCTTTTTTCTCCCTCATAGGACTGACAAGTCCAGCTGGCCCTGACATGTGATGCCCTAGCTATTTCAAGCACCTTGAAGGCAAGGAACATTTACAGGTATCTCATTTAAGACCATTGAGAGAGTGGATACTGTGCATACAGCATGTGGCACTTTTATGTTTATTATAAAAATATGTGTTTATTTATTATAACATAATAATGATAATTTCTACATAATAATTTCTTTATTTAAACAGCACTTTTTTATATGGTGCACTCAAGGGCTTTCCAAAAAAGGACTCGGCAGCAGACACAGTTAAAAGGCAGTATTTTATTGTTTAGATAATATTCTTCAAAAGCGTCGTATAGCAATGTCAGGTACATTGGCTGTTATATATGCATAGATATTATAGCTAAAGTCTCCACATAAAGTCAATATGAATTTGTGCATTTCACAAAGGAAAATATATGATTGAATGTGGCTTTAATGTGATCTCATCGTAGAAACTTGCCTTTTGCACATGTTCAGCTAAACTGACACCATATTTATGTAGGTAATTTTGGTTATGTGCTCATCAACATGCAAATATTTGGTAGATTATGATTAAGGTTTTCATATTTTCTCTCAGTTGATCATTTCTATGCCAATCTGCATTAAGCATGTTTTGATTATACTCCACAGCACCAACAATGTTTTGCGGATAATCATGCAAAACAGCAGCTGGCTTATTTTGCAATGCCTGCAGTTGGCCTCTCCCCATACTTCTGCCTAATTAGTCATTGTTTGTGTCGTCTCACACTCCCTCCCTCATACTGCACATTCACACCCAGCCCCAGCCTCTGATTCAGTATTTGAGACAGCAATTACTCATCGAGTATTACATACTTACTGCACAAAGAAGAGTAGCCTTAGGTCCAAACCACCAGTGCTGAAATAACCAGTCAAGCTCTTCAATGGCTTGGCATCCAGTGGCGGTCACTCAAGGAAATGTATGCGTAGTTTGTTTTTTCATTTTGTTGCACACGTTCAGTGTCGTTTACGTGATACTGGTTCTGGATACACCTTGAAGAAGATCGCTGAAGAACAGCAGAACAATAGGAGATTAAAGACCAGGCATTTTAAGGGGCTCAATTAAACACTTAATATTGAATATTAAGAGTCTGTTTATATACAGTATGTGTACCTATAGCATATATGTATTTATTGATTTTGGAATCTAGCACACATTTTAGTGCCAGTACTATTTCTAAAGAAAAGGCCCCCAGTAAGGATTCCCTCCCATGTTTTCCAGCTCCAGTTTTTGAAGTCAGCCACTCTTACAAAATGCACCTCACGAATTAAAAGTTATATTAGTGTTGAAATGTGTCAGATTAATTATTGTCTGTATCCATATCTCATTACAAACATCTTAATATGTGCTGACGTTGAATTAAGATCTCTACTTGATGTATCTTATTTGCCTAATACATGGTCACTTTGAATCAACTTTAATTCAAAAGATAACTCTGGACAGGAGACTGACTACAGGCCATTTGCCTAGTGAAATACAGAGGTCCTATTTCAGTCAACGCATTCCTAATAATCACATGAATGTCCATTACTGCCAAATCCCTAAACACATACAATCCCTATGCGTGCACTGTGGAATGTGCAGAACTTTGTGGTCATTTTTTATCTTGAAAAAAAATCTAGTGTTTTGTTTCACATACCCCAAACAGTTATGACATTCAGTTTTTTTTTCAATTACAAAGACATTGTGTTGCCTTGATATTGTGACAATAGAAAAATGGAAGAATTTGGATTAGACTTGTTTTATTTTCATGGTCTGGTTATTTTGAATACTCTCAACTACACATAAATTAAAGAAACATGTTTTGGTGAATGGAAAAGACCAAGTAAATGTAGTGACGTTTGCTGTAGTGCTTTGAGAATTCGTGCACGTGTGATCTACTGCATCCCACAGTGTCATGGCATTTGACGCAGATGAAATTTGTGCATATTCTGTGCTGTACTGCAGATTTTTCCACCTCTATGGGGAAATACAAACCATTGTACGTCTAGTGCACATTCAGAGCAAAAGAAATGCAGGGATGTTAAAAATGAATGAACTGGAAAAAAGGGTTCAGATCACGTTGGAAGGTGTCAGTTACTCACTGGCTAAAACTCTTATTTATCCATTATCCTGTATAAACACACACACACACACACACACACATATATATATATATGTACCATGTACCATAAATACCATACCATACATATACCATGTATACACACACACACACACACACACACACACACACACACACACATATATATATATATACTGTATATATACTGTATATGTGTGTGTGTGTGTGTGTGCGAATACATGGTCATGCATATGAAAATGCTTTTAACTAACCAATAAACACACATATTTTATGTATATTTTGTTTAGGTACGTATATTTTGTTTATTATATTTTGTTTAGGTACGTATGTGCGTATATGCTAGCTTCTTGCTTTTTTGCTTACATACATTCTGTTTGTCTGTTGATGTATCATATTGCTTTGAGTAATCAGTGGACTCGGTGACGATCTTGTTTGGAATCATGCAAACTCTGCTTTTATCCAGTGCATATTTCTTTCTCTATCCCCGGTAGCCTCAATGGGCTCTGCAAACTGAGCTTTTGTTTACGGTCGCTGATCTTAAATGATCTTCAGTGGTTTTTTTGTATTTGTGTTGGCGTAGAGGTCGGCTTATGAAATGGTCACTAAAACATTTCTGGCAGATTTTAAAAGCAAATTCAGGCATTTTATTTCCTTAAGTGATACACGAACAGGGTGGTTTAGTGTCAAATGAAATTTGAAATAGACTGCATTGCAATAGATTTAGTTCCATTTGCTATGCTTAGGTTTAAACTGACACTTCAACTTAATTCTGACACAACATGCTTGCAGTATTATCCAAATATTTATTTGTCAACCTTAAAGGGTAATTTCACCAAAGGTCTCAACAACATATTCAGTTTAAAAAACGGAATATGTTGTTCCTTGAAGTTCGTAGGCACGAATATTGAAATGCAAGTAGCTCTATCTCATGCCAATGTGCATCAGTCCCTTTCTCTAATGCCTGAATGATGAATGAGCACTTGATTCATAATGTTCATCAAGAAGTCAGCCAATTTTTTCCCCAATCTCCTTATGTATACTTGGATTTTGTGAAACGTTTAAGCCATTTACATTCTTGGAAATTACGTTAAGTTTTTTCACAAATATCAATATTTCTGGTGGAAATTGAGTGCAGTCATTTTGTTTCTCTCTTACTCCAGCTTGCGAAATGTCATTTGCAAATGTGATTTTCTGCAATCAGCAGAGGGAAGGAGCTGTGGAGCGGTGCATTCTGGGATTTAAGTAAGGGTTGGGTAGCCTGAAATAGGTTTCGAAGCCACACAAGTATTTCACATACTTGCTATTGAAACAAATTTAGAGCTTTTCAATATGGATAACTACAACAGTAGATACTACATTTAAAATGTCCAGTGAAATGACGCTAATCGTATGATTTCTTTCTTTTACAATTGAATTTTTCAGAGAACTTGTGTAATATGTGTCAAATGCAAGGCCAAAGACAGGAAATCCTTTTGGTCCAGTGTTCACACAAAAACTATGTGAGGTCTGGTGGCCGTGAAAACATGACTAATCACTGTTGGTGGATTGTTGTAACTCCGGTGTAATGTGTAGCGCGTGACTTCTCCTTCGGCTGATCAGAGGGCGCTGCTGGGGTCCTGCGTGGATGTTTGTCTGATTCTAATGTGAGCAGGAGGAGATGGACTGTCACGTCACATTGTCACATTCTCTGACAGGCTATAGTGCATCACTCCAGGACGCACATACAGTTTGACTGTGTGATCTGTCGTGTGTCATTTCTGTATCGAAATTGGGCCTTTTTTCACCAGGATGAGGTATTTCTTATACCAGATCATCTTTCAGATGAGACATTAAACCAAGGTTCTTACCCACCGTAGTCATTAAAGATCTTGTGGTGCTTATTCTAATAAATTGAGAGTTTCCTGGTGTCCTGGAAAATTCCCCATCTGGCTTTCTTAGGCAGTATGATCATACCCCCAGTTTATTTGGTTAACCTTCACCTTTGCTGTTGTGTGTTAAGTGGTTTGGCACAAAATGATAACTAAATATCAGACAGGTTTGTGTATGTGGGTGTGTATGTATGTATATATATATATATATATAATCAGATCATTGTTATTTTATAGATTTTATAGAACAATATTTTGTACGTCTGTCTGGGTGGTGTGCATCAGTAAATGTTTTGTATTTGAGGAAAACATCTTGATATAGATGATATATTAGTACCACAAGCATTTTAAGCATCATGTTCTCCTTGCATTCTTTGGACCAGTTTGCCTAAGGATCAGTGACAGCTGACTACTGACATGTCTTTTGTATGTTCGATGTTACAGAATTGAACTTTTAATAAGGGAACTTAGAACTTGTATGAGCTATACTATATGGCTTTTTTGAGTATGCCCTTCTCATAAAATATTTGTTCAAGATTAGGATTAGAATTCAGTGCTGAAACACTGTCAGTCAGCATGGTCAGTTGATTACATTGAAATTGTGAAATGGAGGGTCATGGTATAATTTAAACAATTTGTCGATTGAAAGATTTACTTGATCTGTGTGTCTTCGCTGGAAGAAATTATAATGAATTACAAATCAAGAGCCTACTCTTGGTCTTTGTTTTTCACACAGGAATCATATTGCAGTGCTTTGTGGCTGTGCAAGCCTTATTATCAGTTGTGCTGAACCAAAAGGGCTGCTATCTTCTAGTATTTTTATGAAAGTGTATATAATGCTTTTCCAGTGCGTTATTCAAGGATTGCATAGTAAATGTGCAATTTGGCCATTTTTATATTACTGAATATTAAACTTTCAGGAACATAAAATTCTAAGCTGCTTGGAGAAGAAAATATTAAAAAATCATTTCTAAATAAATAAATAAATAAGCCCACGCTTACAAGGCGGTTGGAGATGAGCGCGGTAATGCTAGCTGTGGAGAGCGATGATTAGGGAGATAAAGCCCAGCAGTGAGATCACACAAACCTCTGATTTAAGACACTTAATCCTGCTTTTGAGCCCAGCCGTTTCTTCCTTGCCCTCCAGCAACACCTTTGAATGCACATCCGTCCTCACCGGGCCGAGAACCACAATCGGCATCGGCGAAGGAAGTGCACATGGAAGCGATAAATGGCGGGTACTGTAAAGCATCTGATGTGCTCTTTGTTGAGGTCACATTTTTCAGGAAACATCAAGACATGAGACATGAGCTTTCTTACCTTAGCTATGAGGACTTGGGTGTGTATGGCTGAAATCATTTCCGCACGCCCACGCCGCATAGCTGTCTGTCATTTTGTATTGTTGAGGAGCGGCTACGCTTGGCAAGGCAGTGGTTTCTTCCCGTTGAGTAGACTTTACCCTTTTGCTTGCAAAAATTCCACACCCTGAGGTAATCAAAGTTGACACGGGGGCTAATTTCCCTTTTTGGCTGGGTCCAGACATCGTAGAGGATAAAAAGAAAATTGGTCCATTCCATCAAAAAGCCATTGTTTGAGTCTCTTTTTAGAGGAAAAACAGGTGTTGAAAGCATTCATCACATTGAACAGATAAGAGCTGCTGCTTGAATATACAGCAGAGGATTAGCGCACAATGCACATGAATCAGTTGGTTTAGGGGCTGCTGTAAGGCCATTTATGGTATTCAGATTTGTCAGCTATGAAAACATTTAGGGAGGGTTTCCACCCTCCCTAAATATAAATATTTACAGCTCAGGCTTGGTGACAAAACCCCAAATTTATGGCTTACATTTTAATTAGAAATAATGTCTTGAATGGTAGAAGTGATGAATCGCCCAATCAATATATTGATTTCGGACCACAGATGAGGAATGACTCTATTGACAGCTTGCACAGTAGTCTAGATTAACACTTTGTCTTTCAAATAAATAAGTTGTTTGAGAGAGAAACTGCATGCTCTTGTCTAGAGGCCAATATTTTCAAATAAACTATATTATTCAGTTGTTCGTTCAGGTTCCAATACATGACATGCTTATACATGGTGTAGGTTTTAAAGGACCTGACCGTGGCTTCCCAGGTGACGTATCCAGTTAAATAAATAATCCTTGGCGCAGTGACTGCCAATTCAGACTGTGGCTGGCTGCATCTTTGCAACTTTATTGACTAACGAGATGACTTATGTTTCCGACATGTCTGTCCTTCGTCAGAGTCTTTGAATAAAGTTGCAAACTTGGCAAGAACAATGAAATAAATAAAACAGAGCAAAACTGCATCTTATTTATTTCATTGTAAGCGTTTGGGAGGCTCCGGCACGTGTGATTTACAGTATTGGGTGTGCAAACATTCTCAATCCTCCAGTTGGTCATAGTGTCATCCAGGGATGGAGGGTTTCAGACAGCTGGATATTCCCCCCTTCATGGCACAATAGCGACACCTCTGGTTGATCACGCATCTGCAGTCTGCCTATGCCAGGAGTGAAGTAGGCCTACTCCAGAGTAATGATTGCAGCTGGTTGCGCTTATGCAACATGCTAGCATATGCTCTTCAAATTGACAGTGGACATGTCAGCAAATGGATAGAAAGTAAAAAAGAGGGGATAGAAAGATAAACGTTAAAAATACTTGAAGGTCAACAGACTCTTTCAGTTTTGGCTTATTTAAATTTAGGGCCATGACTGAAACTAAATTAAGAAACAAATAGGTTAATTCAATATTTAAGACTGTTTTACTACATGCATTCAATATTATTTGTCAAAATATTATCCTGTCTTTAAGCTTATCTGAGCTTGAAAATGATAGTATTAAATAAAAACCTGTCTCTCCCAGGCCGGCCCTGGCCATTAGCCCCGATCGGGGGCGGCATTTGGCTGTCTGCTCCTGAGGGAGGGGGGAGGGTGGTCGGCACACACTCGCTGTGAAGCACCTAAAGGTGTCTCCAGAAAGGGGGTCAGTGAGTTCTGTCTCGAAGGAGGCGGATCATTGCCGGCCTCGGAAAGTAGCTTGCCCCATAGTTTGTGGGGAAGGGTTAATACAAATAAATAGAGGGTATAATTGGCTTCCAAATTGGGGAGAAACACGGGGAAAAATCTGAAACAAAATACAAATAATTATCATAAATAAAAATTACAATAAACTATCAATGTATGACATGTTACCTTATAATTTAAATAATAATAATAATTATAATAATTATAATAATTATAATTTGGTGGTGCTCACCACCAAAACACAAACATTCTATTTATACCCATTAACTTGGACAATTGTTCATAAATACTATGTATATACACATGCACACAAATGTACATGTTCATAGATTAAGTTAATGATTTGTGAGCAAGCATGGCAAATTAACTTTAAGTAATGGCATATATATATTTTTTTTAATCTTCATTCCATAGCTAACTGTTCCTCACCATCTCAAATAATAGTCTGTCAAAATATACACACTCAATCCATTTGTGACCAGCTGTATGTTTAGTTGCAGGAATTTTGAGGATGGCTACAGTTATCACTAGGGATGCTAATTTTAAGAAATTTCCTTGATCAATTGTTGCCCACGTTAACAAACAATTAATTGATTAATCTTTAAAAAAACAGCAAAATGTAGCGTATGGCAGAGAATACAAAATGCACATTTTGTTTTGTCAATCAAAGCTTTATTCGAACTTTTGAGACACAGGCCTATTTTAACAGCATAAAACAATACGAATTATGAAGGAAATGAAACACCATTCAGTGGGCCTAACAATGAAAACAATATTCCTTTTCAAATGAAAAGGGCTGTCTGACAGCGGAGGCTTGGCAACTCGGAAAAAAAAATCTCCTAACTTTCGAGTCCCCTTACGGGTTTTATTTTAAAATATAAGCATATCCACGTGCTCAGGGGTGAGTCGTGTGCACAGCCTGTTAACAGTAAGACCAGCCGCTGAGAACACTTGTTCCGACGGAACCGATGTCCTGGGGATGCATAATACTGTTGTGCCAAAACAACAATAAATAAAAATATTTCACCAATCACTCGTGTGTATTATTACGCTCACTAGAGTTTGTGCTATTGGATAACTCCGCTGTGCTTTGATACATAATCGTTCATTTGATATGCTTGGTCGATCAAATTCTTAACGGTGATTAATCGGTCATCGATTAATCATTAAAATCCCTAGTTATCACAGTTATGTGTAATATACAAATTAATTTGCTGTTAATACATTCACTACTACTGTTAGCCAGTTTTTGGTGTCCTATATCCATCCATTATCTAAGCCGCTTATTCCTGGTCAGGGTCGCGGGGGGGGGGCTGGAGCCTATCCCAGCATGCGTTCCGGGCGAGAGGCAGGAATACACCCTGGACAGGTCGCCAATCCATCGCAGGGTGTCCTATATATATTGTAATATTAATTGGGGTAATGGAGGAACCCTTTCACATGTGGTGGTAAGTAGTTAATGTTGGTTATGTACATATGTCTTAAATAATATATCTGTTACTCCCTGTATTCACAGATCCGTATAAACCCATAAGCGTTGGTTACTACTTTATTGCAAGGAACGTTGATGTAATGTAATGGCCTGGATTGGATTTTTCTAAAGGAGTACTTTTTATGTGATTTTCTTTCGCCAAAGTAAAACAATTTCATTTTTCACCCTGCTTCATGAGTGGCAGTGCATAGTCAAGGTGAACAAAAATTGAGGTTTTCAAGTCATTATCATTCTTTAATGATACCTTAGGACACCTTATGTTCCTACCTTTAAATAGGGTGCCTGGAATACAATGGCATGAACAGTGCCATTTCTGTTTCAGGGCCAGCAAGGAGCAATCATTTCTGCCATTTTCGTAATACCTGCGTTGGGCTATAAGCCGATTGTGTCATTGGCCATAAACAGTGTCCCCTTCCTGCGGCTGACATGTTCCGTGCACTCTGTTCATGGCCAGTAGTGATCTTTGACCTTTAACTAATTGGAAATCGCAACCTTGGGACACATAGAATGACATTTGTATGCTTAGTATAAGGAACATGCACAGACAGAGCCTGAGGTGAATATACAAGTACAAGTGACCATGGGGACATGGATCACAGATTTAAAGAATGGCACATGTGACACTGGGGCTTAGTCTCCACACATTTATGCTTTTTTCCCCTTTTCTTTTTTGGAATAGCCAATTGTGTTTGTTGGCCCATCCTATCACTGCAGTGTCCTCAGTCAATGTTGGAGAGCACATTGCAGACTACCAGTAGCACTCCAGGAGACTTTTCATTTTCACTAAAACATCATGTTTCTGATGTTGGACCTTTCTAGATCTGTTACTCAAAGTTAAAGAAAATGCATACTAGGGATAGATTGTAATACCATGTTTAATCGAAAGCCTTATAATACATAATTTGGACAGAACCTGTGTATGTTGCAATGAAGTGCAATGAAAACTAATTTGTATTTAACTGCATGGTGATATGGGGCAGTACGTCAGCACTTACAAAGGAGGGAAATAAATAACTTGTATTATATATAGAACTATGAGTAATGCTTGCGAGTATGGGGTAGTTTTTGTAACTTTATCTCCTCAGTGCCAGTTTTATCTTTTGTTTTCAGCTTTCCCACGCTCTCTAGTATATATCTTGCATACTTCACATTCTACACGTGAAACATCCTGTGATTATGTGGACACTTGTTAAATGGGATAATTTGATTGAAGTTGAAAATAACTGACCCCATGTGATGAATGTGATGGCACAGTGATGTATGTGCATGTGTGTATATGATTAATCAAATTTTATATATATATATGCATAGGCATACAGTACTGTATTGGTTTGCCAAGAACTACATTCATATTCATATTTGGAGCCAACATACTACATCGCTATATTGATAGGAATCACATCTAATGCAAATCCATGTAATGCATCATTCTTTTTTGTGGCCATGACTATTTTGAGTACCTTGGCGTACTGGTCACCTTCATGCCATGGGCTGTCAGACTTCAGGGCTGTCCCCTCAGCGGCAATCTCCGTGAGCCGGCTCGCTGCGCTCCGTCATCCGGGGCGGCCGCCTCCCGAATGAATCATCGCGTGCGCTGCAGGTGCTGAGCCGAGCCACGAGGAATTGCCAATTAAAAAGGGCACGTCCAGCCTCGTGTTGAGGGATTTAACATACTGAAAGGTGGAGCCACCTGGTGAGGAAACGCTGAGGAAATGGGGATAAAAAAGTAAATTACCGGATTACTGGAATCAAACCACAAAGATGTTAATGATTATCAGAGTAAAAAAAGGAGTGAGGGGGGAGGTGGAGGTCATATCTCATGCTTCCCATATTTGCGTGGGGAAAAAAAAGTTTTAGCTTTGTGAGGACCGGAAGAAACCAACCAAAGCTTGCTTACGTAAAGGCAGCAGCTGCTTCCCTGCCTCTCGGTGCCATTATTGAGGATAAGGGTGTCGAATGAGAGGTATCAATTTCCCTTTTCGCTGAATGGAGTGCAAACGGCAAACGATTGTGTTTCTCGCTGATATTTTTTGTGCCGCTTGTTTAAACCTTTTGTCTTTCAAAGAAAAGGGAGGGGGGTTCCAATAAAAGGAAACACTTGCAGGCACAAGGGGTGGGGGAAACATAAGCTAAGCGAGAGGGCCGGGAGAGAGAGGAACGGTTACGTGTCCGACTCCGCCCGTTCCTTGCCGCGGTTACGGGAGATGGATGGAGAAGCTCGGAGGGCCTAATTGCGCAGCACCATCTGCCGACACAGGGGAAAACTGGGAGCATGTGACACCTTCCCGTAGACCCCAGCGAGTAACAGATGTGTGGGTAATAGGAGACAGGGCGGATAATGGAGGAGAATGCTGTGGAATCAAAGGGGAATTTCCACTGAAGCCGTTTTTCTTCCATCAATGCACAACAATGCAGGACGTGTGTGAGGAGCCAGGTGTCCACTGCGAAATTGCACCGTGGAACAATGACATTGAAAGCGTTGGGTGTAGAGGCTGTGCATGTATGTGTTATGATTGAGATGACCGAGGGTCATGTGGCTCCAGATCGAAACTTTTATAAGTGGTTTTTTTGGGGGGGAGGTGGAGAGGGTTGTTCATCAAACTACTATAAAGCCTTTAGATACAAAGTGTCATATCAGTCAAAACTATATACAGTACATACTGTATACATATATGCAATGAATTCATTATGATTTCTACAACCTTTTTCATTTGTTTGGGTATGGAAATAAATGCAAAATGGTCTGTGAGTAACAAAAATGTTGTCACAAATTCTGCATCAATTTCTTACTGAGGAGACTGAATCCGCCCATTCTTAGTTCCTTTCAAGACTACAGCGAGAATCTAATGAGAACTGTCCCACTTTAGATGTTTTTTGTGATACTCATTCAATTACATAAGACAAGCAAATTCACCTCGTATAAATAGCCAAAAGTAATAGGATCACTAACATTAAGATCCTCTGGCCAGATTGAAGGCTAGAAACGTTAGATTGAGCAATCACGTAATTGCGTTTGCAAGGCAACTGGAAGACAAATGTGATTGTTATCGAGGAAGTGTAGCACTGATGTAATTGTATTGCTGTTTTAATTTCAGTCGGTAGTATCTACGTGCTTATTCACACAGAGATTAGCCCTACAGATATATTGTATATTGTGCGTTTTAGCACATATACCTGCAATTTCTTTGATCCGTTTAATACAAAAATGTAATGTAGTAATGAAATCCATATATCCTGTAAACATTATACAGATTATTATATTTTATACAATTTAGCCCTCTCTCAGTACTATTATCATGAGCCTCAATAGAGGATGATATTCATGTGTTGTTTCAATAATTAACCCATGAAACCTGGACAGATTGTATTTATTTATTATCTAATTTAAGTTTAGGTATGCATTATAATAGTTTTATTCAGTTTATTCAGAAATCTGGGATTATTAAACTCCTTAGACCAAGCAGCGTGTGGTTTGAGGTGTGGTCTAACATTTGAACACATTTTCATGTGAATCTATCTATATACAGTATATATATAGGCTGGACATTTACATTTAAAACAACCATTAGTCTCAACTGGTTTTCATTTGTTTTGGTTAAATTATCAGCCAATTCATTGAATAATCAGTTAATTCCTGTTAATTGTGTCTCAAGTTATAGCGATCTCTTTCTTTACTTCACTTTATAGAATTTAAATGACACCAAGGGTTTTAATTGAGTAAAAATCTACAGAATAATTTCAAAGTCTCATCTCATTGTCTAAGCCGCTTATTCCTGGTCAGGGTCGCGGGGGGGCTGGAGCCTATCCCAGCATGCATAGGGGCGAGAGGCAGGAATAAACCCTGGACAGGTCGCCAATCCATCGCAGGGCACACACACCATTCACTCACACACTCATACCTACGGGCAATTTAGACTCTCCAATTAGGCTAACGTGCATGTCTTTGGACTGTGGGAGGAAACCGGAGTACCCGGAGGAAACCCACGCGGAAGGGCCCTCGGCCTGGATTCGAACCCGAGACCTTCTTGCTGTGAGGCGACAGTGCTATCCACTGCACCACCGTGCCGCCCTAATTTCAAAGTATTGGCTACAATTTTAATTTAGCACACTAGTTGAAACATGAAAAAAAGCCAAGAAAACAAACTTCAGTTTGATGACAACTTTGATGCTTTTTCATGAGCATTTAACTGCTGGATCTGCAGAGATCAGATTAACGGATATTTACAAATTCAATATTGAAATCAGGCACAGAGAACAAAGAGTGCATTTATCTAAAGATTGCAAAAATAAGTTCAGATAATTTTCAGATATAATAAAACAATTTTGTAATGCAAAGAAATATGCCATCACAAAATAAAATTGGCAAGCTATACCTATTGGTATTGATTATTCAGCAAATGCTATTTCCTGATAATCAGGTAATATAAACAGAAAAAGGTTGAGACTAATCATCGGTTTAAAGGTATGGGGTTAGGTCATGTCTGTGAATGGCTACTGAACATTTTAATTTTTTTATTAAACATTTCAATCACATGACCACAATTCTGTATAAATGTACAGGTAACTGCCAAAAGGAAAAGGAAACGCTTGAGTAAATGAGGGATACAAAGTATATTGGAAGCACGTGCTTCTACACAGGTGTGAGTTAATTAAGCAGTTTATCAAGCTTATAAAATCATGTCGTGTCATGTAAAAACCTATCATGTATAAAAATGCTGGGTAGACCGAGCTGCCCAGTATTTTGGTTACCATGACCAGAAGAAGAGATCTCAGTGCAGTGACTTTGAAAGAGGGGGGTAATTGTTGGGGCATGTTTGGCAGGAGCTCCATTGATGAAGTCTGCTCAAATTGCTGATGTTTAATGAGGAACAGTGGCACAGAGCCAGGACCAGTAGGCTCAGAGACAGCTTCTTCCACCAAGCTATCAGGCTACTGAACTCTGGCCACTAGCCTAGCTAGCCCAACTGCCAATTTTGCACTACCAGGTGGACTGAGCACAGACACACCTGCACAGACCCAGCACGCGCAGGCGACACTCGCACACGCACGCGCGCGCGCGCACACACATCTGCTGCACTACCACTGAGTCTGCTATCCTGCTATTTTGTACTGTACCATATTACATTGTTACCTATATTTTATATATTTATTCATGTATGCTCATTTGCACTATTACTATTACGGGTATTACTATTTTGTTTACAATGTGTGGTTTTTCTGTGTGTATTTCTGATGCTGCGAAGTTGAGGGGCCAGGCCCAAGATTTTTACTCTGGTGTACCTAGTATCACAGATGTAACAAATAAAGGAATCTGAATCTGAATCTGAATCTGAAGGCACATACTCCTTGACTGTGACATCTGTCCGTGCATTGGATTCAAGATGCAAGGCAACACAGATGAGCAACTCTGAATGAGTTGACTGCAAATATGAAAGACGACTTTTTAATATGACTACTTTTAAAAATGAATGGTACCGTACATTGGATGAGTTTTTGAACATTTTTTCAATGTAAGGTACTTAAACTTTGTGGCATTTAAGAGGAACGCAATTTCAAGATGCAGGTATGAAGCCATAAATTAAGTTGAAAAGCTGCACTTACTGTCTACATTTATATCTTCCTTCCTTTGTATCTACATTTAACAAAATCCCCTGTCATTATGCTATTTTCATCTTAGGAACACTAGTATCAATTTAAAATTATTGCTTTTAAGCCAACACCAAGCACCTGATAGCATTATGAGCCTGCCGAGGATGTAAGAATCTGAGTAGCCCAGTTTTTGAAGCTACAGTACTGTATTTGTGTAGTATTTCAACACCCAATGACCTACAGCATGGCCATCACAACAAACCATTAGTGTATATGTGTATATATACCTGTGCATTCAGCATGACTATGGCTGCAGTGGTACAGCCCCCCAAAACATTTGGGTGTAGTAGGGTGCATCTGCTGTGTTTCATAGTTGAATAACTTTGCTGATAAAGGGGTAAAGGGATGACCCATTCTGTTAGCAATAGTGTTTTTATTTTTAACTGATTTTAACTCATGAGAAGGCCAGTCTACACCATATGGCCAAAAGTCAGTGGACACCTAACCATCACACCTATATGAGCTTGTTGGACATCCCATTCTAAAACCATGGGCATTAATATGGAGTTGGACCCCCCTTTGCAGCTATGACAGCTGCCACTCTTCTGGGAAGGCTTTCCATAAGATTTTGGAGTGTGTCTGTGGGAATTTGTGCCCATTCACCCAAAAGAGCATCTGTGAGGTCAGGCACTGATGTTGGATGAGAAGTCCTGGCTCGCAATTCCTCCCAAAGGTGTTCAATGGGGTTGAGGTCAGGGCTCTGTGCAGGCCAATCGAGTTCCTCCACACCAAACTCGTCTAACATGTCTTTATGGACCTCGCTTTGTGCACAGGGGCACAGTCATGCTGGAACAGCAAAGGGCCTTCCCCAAACTGTTGCCACAAAGTTGGAAGCGCCCAATTGGCTAAGATGTCTTCGTATCCTGTAGCATTAAGAATACCCTTCACTGGAACTAAGGGGCCTATCCCAAACCCTGAGAAACAGCCCCAGACCATTATCCCTCCTCCACCAAACTTTACAGTGGGCACTATGCATTCCGGAAGGTAGCGTTCTCCTGGCATCCGCCAAACCCAGATTCGTCCATCAGACTGCCAGATAGTGAAGCGTGATTAATCACTCCAAAGAACACGTTTCCACTGCTCCAGAGTCCAGTTGCGGCGTGCTTTACACCACTCCAGCCGACGCTTGGCATTGCGCATGGTGATGTGAGGCTTGTGTGCTGCTGCTCGGCCATGGAAACCCATTCCATGAAGCTCCCGACGCACAGTTCTTGTGCTGATAGTGCTTCCAGAGGCAGTTTGGTACTCTGTAGTGAGTGATGCAGCAGATGATAGGCGATTTTTACGCGCTATGCGCTTCAGCACTCGTCGGCCCTGCTCTGTGAGTTTGCGTGGTCTACCACTTCGTGGCGGAGCTGTTGTTGCTCCTAGGCGCTTCCACTTCACAATAATAGCACTCACAGTTGACTGGAGAAAATCTAGTAGGGCAGAAATTTCACGAACTGACTTGTGACAAAGGTGGCATCCTATGACAGTGCCGCGTTTAAAGTCGCTGAGCTCTTTACGAACCATTCTGAATTCTAAATGTTTGTCTGTGGAGATTGCATGGCTATGTGCTGGATTTTATGCACCTGTGTGTGGCTGAAACACCTGAACTCAATAATTAGTAGGGGTGTCCACTGACTTTTGGCCATATAGTGTTTCTCCAGGTGTCATTTCTGACTCCATACCACAGTGGTGAAGCCACTTCCCAGCACTAGCACAGGATACTTTGACCAGACTGAAGGATAATTTGTATTTTAAGCCAGAGTTGAGGATGGACTCACACGAATGAGAGGATGTAGTGCCTTTTTTATTTTAAAAAACCATTTTGTTCACATAATTCAGAAGAGTTATAAACAATGAGGAGCAGGAAAAAAAGACAATATAATCGAACTCAACATAATGGACAGAGTGTATCCACTGACATTACAGCATCCAACCTGTAATGATGTATGGCTTCCATGCCTGTAGGGTGTGTAGGATCCAGGCAAAGAAAAGCATGTGAAGGGGAGGAGGCAGAGAAATTAGTTTGATGCTAGCAGCCAAATAATGTAGTATGCTTGGATGTGTCCATGTGTGGTTTAAAAAACAACAACATTTAACATCATTAAACGTTAAACATATAAACATTGCGCAACCAACTGTTCAAAGTGGCATAGGTATTGCAGTGTTTTCTTAAAACACTAGTGCCTGGATGGCCACAATGGGAGTCTGCTGGCAATGGTCATATCCTGCTAACGTCTGTCCCAGAGCCCCATTACTAATTATTATTTAGTAGATTTGTTGCTTGGCACAGGCACAAGATCTTGCATAATTTATATAAAACTGTCATACATTTTGAAAAACAGCCCCACCCATTCCAGCACTTTTATCTAACAGATACCCTCAAGCATAATGTAAAATGTTATAACTTTATCTAAACTTTGAACTGTTGTTCAGTTTAAATATTAGGTTACGTAAGCCCAAGGAGCCCAATTTAATTTGAATTTGTATTCACAAGAGAACCCATTCATGTGCCTATTCCTATGCTCATTCAGTGATTTGTATGGAGGTGGCTATTTTAATACAGTGGGCGACTGAACATGTTCTAATCTTGCAAGGCACCAAGGGTGATTGTACAAAAAAAAGGACAGGAAAAGTGTTTGAATGGGCCTACCGAACATTTATAAAACAGCCTTGCATGGGTCAAGGACTGACCTGGATTCAATCAACATTTGTTCTTAACTTTGACTTACAATTAAATGCGAGTTTAACTTTTTATTTTCACCAGTAAAGATTGGCAAAATGCAATCATCAAATGGTGTATGTTAAGAAAAAACACATGTTGATTAAATCCAGGCCATTGTGTTGACTTGCCCAGGATCAATTGTCCAATACACATACAGGTAACTGCCAAATTAAAGGAAACGCCAACACAAAGTGTCTTAATAGAGCCACCACGAGCCACCAGAACAGCTTCAGTGTGCCTGGGCATAGAGTGTGGAACTCTTTTGTAAGCCATTCTCACCATTCTCCCACAAGACCTCCTCAGGCGCCGTTCCAGTATCTCCCATAAGTGTTCGGTTGGGTTGAGATCTGTTGACTGAGCCAGCCATGGCATATGGTTTACATTGCTTTCATGCTCATCAAACCATTTAGTGACCACTCATGCCCTGTGGATGGGGGCATCCTGTAAGAGACCACTCAGATCAGGATAGAAATGCTTCACCATAGGACGAAGGTGATAATTCAGAATGGCATTGTATTTATTGCCATTTGCCTTGCCCTCTAAGGTGTGGAGTGGACCTAAAGCATGCTAGAAAGATGCACCCCACACAATAACAGAGTCACCAGAACCCTTCATTTACTGAAGTGTTTACTTTATTTTGGCAGTTAACTGTAGCTTTTATAGTTGAGAAACTCTAGATTACATTACATTACATTACATTGCAGGCATTTGGCAGACGCTCTTATCCAGAGCGACGTACAACAAAGTGTTAAATTTAGAAATATATAATATATAAATATATAAATGTTCCATGTTGATTCCAATCGTCAATTAGCTATTCCACTGCAGTAGATGCCAAATAAAAATGGTGAGGTAAACAGCTCATAGTCTTTTTTTGAAGACAACAGCCCTTGTTGCTCTTTAAAGGGATGGATTAACCATCATCACCGTGTAGCGCTCGGTTGAGAAATGAAAGTGGCCCTGTATTGTGTCTCCTCGGCCTGCTCTTCTTTGCCTGGGGAATAGTCTCTGAAAACAACTTGCAAGAAAGTTCCCCTTAGGGACTTAGTATTCCACAAAGCAAGCCTATTTATATGAACCCCCTGGAATGGGGAAAAAAATAACACAGATAGTCACGATGATTATTATCTCCAAGAGAGCGCTGCTGTTTCTCCTCTCCAGCAACGGGTGCACCTCGGGTTCCGCGCTCCCAATTAAACATCTCCTTGGTGGGGACTCTGTATTTTTGGTGCCGGTCTCTGCACGGCCTCCAGTCTCCCAGTGTTAATTTGCTGGTTGGCGGAAGAAGGAGACGTGCGCACTGCGATAAAAAACTGTGGCGTGGTGGCTGCGTGGAGCGTCTCGCTGAAAGATGACTTCAGAATCGGCAGATTTAATGGAGCATTGGGACTTCTCTCTTCCTTTCCCCATGAGTGTTAAAGAACAAAAGATCTAAGGACCGTTCCGGCCAACCGCTTTCATTTTCCTCGAGGTGCCGTTCTCCTTTTCTGAGCCTTCACTTCAATGAACAAATCAACTAATCTAAAAAGTTTTAAATGTTTACCCAAGGACATTTAAGAACATCAATGTGCTCTCTCTCTCTCTCTTTCTCTCTCTAAACAATTCCCATATTATCAGGTTATATAAAGTTTATCACATGCATTTTCGGGAAAGGAAAAGACAAACACTCAATTGTGGGTTAGCCAATGGGGGAATGGAGGGGGGTGAGCTAAGCTAAGGATCAACATACAGTATTTCCCACAAAGGACATACAAGCACATTGTATTGGCTTGCAAAAATCACGCATTCAACAAGTTATTGATCATTGCATTGTTCAGATGGCAGTGGTCTTAAATTATGCATGCATGCCTTCGGACTAGTTGACGAATGGTGCACGAGCCATCCATAGTGTTGCACACTTTGATGTTCTGGGCGCTAAAGTTAATAAGAATTACATTGGAAGTGGCATGCACATTGTTATGGATGAGCTGCAGGGGAGAAGCGTATTAGCTTTGAATAGCAATAAAGGTGGTAGCTTTGAGTGGCAATAAAGATGACTTTTATTTCAGTGCATTGTATTTCAAAAGGAACAGGGGATGTTACATCAATGTGCCGCACAGTGAAAATATACACATTTTTCATACAGATATCATTATTATGAGTATTATTGTTATTATGGAGAAGAAAAATAAGAAGAAGTGAAGAGGAAAGATAACAACAACAAAAGCTACAGCAACAGCATTATTATTAAGATGATAATAATGACATTATTACACTTGGGAGATTCATGCATATATTCACTCCCTGTGCTTCTTGAGTTTGGTCTGATATTACACTTTGGTCTGATATGAGACTTGGTCTGGTATTACACATTACATCGATACATGGGGTCTGTCTGACAAATGAGCATAATGTACGGTTGGAGGAGTGCATTAGCAATATGAAACTGCAATATTTAGCTCCCCTGAGCCCCACATGGGATTCGCATACACATACGAAATGATGTGCCATTGATTTTTACTCTGGCTCCAGGGCTTGCATCATAATAACTCTATATGTCATCTATTATGTTTGGTTTTTATTAAAATTAAATTAGTTTCCTTGCATTTCTTTCAGTGTTTTAACTATATTTCTGAATGCTTGATTAGATTTTTCTGAATGTCAGTCTTTACCCTTTTCTCCTACTCAAATGTACTTAGTTGAGTTGTAATGAGCATACTTCCAAACTGAGTGATGTCTTTAAATGCTGACAAGGGACTAGATGCAAATGCTGGTATACTGGATTTTTACTTGACAATATAATATGATTATTTGGCTTATTAGCCAGGTCTGTATTATACATTAGAACTTGTGTTATCTAAAGAGCCAGACGTTCAGCCAGTTTTGTTGCTTGTCCAAAACACAGCATGACCTATTCTTCTTTGATCACCGTTGCACCTCCTAAGTAGTGTCCTGTGCCAACTGCCCATTTATGCGAACTTATGGTAACATAATTATGCCAAAAAACCAAGGCCCTCTCCGTTCTGAAGTTTGGACATGCAACACCAAACATAACATGTATTTGGCATTTTTTAAGTTAACGATGCTTTTTGGACGTTGAGCTAGCTTGCATATGCATTCCGGAGTTTCCCCATCTTTGCCAGCAGTTAGCTTGTAACCTTCGACTTTTTTCAACAGTGAATATTTTAACATAGTTTTAGCATTGTTTATCTCCACAAAACAAACATGTTTGTTGGAAAGGGGAGGACCGGGCCTACCTGCGAGTACCGGCCGTGACACCCCCCTGACAGACACTCGCTGTAATGTTCCCATTTAAAGGATCCCTCATTTAAGTGTTGCCTATATTTTGGCAGTTATCTGTACATCCTTGCAACGGTCATGTATTTGCTGTATCCTTGGTTCCAATGAACAAATAGTTTCATGAGGGAAGTTCATTTTTAAATACATATTGGAATATACATTTTTTTCAATAATTCTCTTCACACTTGAACAAATGTTTCTTTTCTTTAGAGAACAGCCCTTTAAAATGCGTTACCGGGGGGAAGAGCACGAGTATGATTGCGGCAGGCTCAATATACCAACAGGGTTGTTGTTTTTCCTGGGGCAGAGCACACAGCATATTTTACAAAGCGACTACAAGCTGCACCTCAGTCCGCAAGACCGAATACAGCCTTTGTCTTCTTCGCTCTGTGCCTCCAGAGGAAAAGCCCCGCGCAGGATCCGCTCAGAGCGGGAAGCGGAGAGATGTAACCCAGCCCCATGTCAGGATATTACGTGGCCATCATTTCTGTGAAGTGATGGTGGCGGCTCTCACCGGAGCATCGCTTCACTGAGTCTTGCTCCTATTCTGCATGCTGTGCTTCCCCCCTGTAGCAGGACAATCCTGTGTTAAGTGCTTCCTTTTATATTTAGACAACTCCGGTGTGTGTACATTATTCATCGGTGGACTAAACCCAGCCTACACATCAAAAAGGCACTTTGAATAAATATTTAACCACATGGTTACATACTGTAATGCAGCAGGATGCCAAGTCCCCCCTGCCCCCCAAATCTCCCTCTTCTCTGGAGGCTTATTTCATGGCCTGGACCCATTGCAGCATGCAAATTCCCTTTTTGCACACTTCCAGGGCAGAGCGCATTTTTGAACTACTTTGAACGTTGGTTCGTAAGATGCATTCCTAAAATAAAACACAGCACTAGGATATAACACTGCACTCTTCGTGATCATAATTATTTTTAGACTCTGCTGTGCAAGAATGAACAACTTTCTCACATTTTTCATCTACCTATCCAAGTTCTCAGAGGACAACAACAGGGCCGCCTAAACTATGCCACCGGTTCTGAGACTAAATATGCGTACATACTGCAGTATAGTGGAGGGAATACCTTCAGCAAACTATTGGGCATGGTCCGAGGCTGTATTGCACATAGGGGCTGAGAAGTACTCCTAGGTGTAATTGTTACCTCATGACAAAATTTGACTGACCCGGGGTCAAAGGTGGCCGGGTCTGGGCACTCTGGTCAGCAGAATGAAGTGGCCATGTGCACTTGAAGGAAAGCAGAGTAGGAGTTTCTAGTGGTCTGTTTTCTGAAAGGGCAACCATAAGTGATATCTCAGGGGGGGCTTAAAAAAGTGGACAGGACAACTGAATTGGGAACAGCACTCATTGTCTCCCAACAAGGGCCTTATTTGTTTAAGGCCTGTGGATATATATTTCTAACAAAGTGACTTCTATAGGCACAGTTAACCTTTTTGCATATGGCAGCTGTTCTTGTTCTCGTTACATTGTATGCCAGCTTAATGCAATTGGCTAATGATAATGGAATCATTTTATTTGACTGTATTTTTACCACTGCCCTGTGGTCATTCTGTTAAGTTCAGATGAATAGCTAGATAACTAGGCCACTTGTGTGATGGCTGTCTTCACAACCCCAGTAAACTCGATTTTAAATTGGCATTTTTTCAGCACAGACTCACTGCCATTTTGCTATGCCAGTGAATCGATGCTGTTTTTTTCTATGCCAGTATTGGACATGTTGACTTGATATGGACATGGCAATTTCTTAGTCACCTTTACAACTGAGTTATGGGCATTGAGAATTTTTGTAATTTGTTCCTCCCGGTACACAAAAACACTGTCTGACTTTTGCTCTGTGTTTGAGGAGCACTGCCATTTATGTGAATACATTTGGAATGTAAAGACTATAAGATCCAGAGCTGATTAAATGTCAAGAAGAAGTACTGAATTTTTATAAGGTGGGACTAATGTGTACGATGGCTGTTTTGGGCAATACAGAAGGTGCCGCACTACAGGCTTTGGAATTCTCTCAGTAAGCAAGCAAAACTACTTGATACTCCCTAAGACAGTACAGAGGTCCCAAGTGAGGGGAGAAAACAGAACAGCCCATTTTACAGCCATCAATCATCCAGTCAATGTGTTGACTCCAGAGCATTAAGGCATGAAAGCCTTATTTCTTAACAGGATCGCACTAGAAAGAATTTAGGGTCCTGAAGATAACATCAACATGCGAGGAGGCAAGAAGGCCAGACGCCACTGCCTGACCAAAAATGGTAGATTTTTTTTCCTTCAACGGTGCATCAAATTGTATGACTTTAACGCTTGTTATGTTCTCCTTTCAGGCATTTTGGTAGCCATGACAATGGCATCCTTATTTGTAGAGCCATTCTCTGTTTAGCAATGTAATATTTATATATGTATTAGATATTATAATATTACACAAACCTATACTAGCAGAACATAGTAGGATATAGTTGACAAGGCCCCACTTCTCTAAATTCTGACTGTTTTTCTTCATCAGTTCTATGATGAATAAAAATGGCCTTTGGGACATTTGAATAATTTAACAGCTATAAAAAAATATATATATACCAATATTGCCAATTATACCTTCTATTTACTTCAATTCACCCTCCCCCACGAGTCTGCTGCCCGTCCTCTGGGTAACGAGCCAATGTTTCCCCGATCGGGGTTGACGACCAGGCCCGGTCTGGTAGAGACGCAGGTTTCGAACTGCATCCCTGACAGGCAGCGCACACCACACCGGATCAGCCAAAGTGTGGTGCGTTAGACCGCTACCCTATCCGCCGCCCCAGCAGCTACATTTTTACATGTCTAAAACTAAACACATGTAGACCTGGTAGTGTATGTTCATGGTTCACGGTTCTTTTGATTTTGCCATGTCGTGAACCAACACGGTCTCATCCCAACTCGTCAGATATTGACGCTCTGCAAGGGCCGCCCCTTGTCGTTGCCTGGAGACGCGCCGGGAGGCCGTTGGCTTCACCTAATGACGACTTTGAAGTTTGATGCCAAGGGCAGCGATATTTTAAAATCATTTTCCGTGTGTAGTAAATGAAATAATTTCTGGTATATGTGTATGTGATTTTAAGCAATTAAATTTGAATAAGTCACAATAGTTTGATTGTCTAACAATAGGCTAGTTACTACAAATTTGCGTTCAATTATTCTATTTATTATTACACATTACAAATTACATAATTATTACACATTATTCACATTTAATTGCTTAAAATCACATACACATATACCAGAAATTATTTCATTTACTATACACGGAAAATGATTGAAAAATATCGCTGCCCTTGGCATCAAACTTTGCTGAAGTGGGAATCGTACTAAGTCGTCATTAAGTGACGCCAACGGCTTCCCGGCGCGTCTCCAGGCAACGACAAGAGGCCAGCGTCAATATCTGACAAGTTGGGATGAGAACGTGTTCCATGAACTGACTGTTTCTGGAAGCTAGACAATGTATTATTTATTGATTAAGTCATGTCATCATCTATTATTGTTTATATTGGATCTCTGATAACTTTGTTTAATGATGTATGACTTGGCACTCAAGTCACCTTTAAGTATTGACGGCCTTGATTCTGCGTCAATTGTCAGTTGTAGCTACACTGGGAGGGAATGTGTTAGGTTTGACTCCAAAGAGTACATTGCCAATTTGACATATTTCCTTCAGAGTGTATTTTTTGTTCATACATATTTAGCTTTTCTTTTTATTGTTGCTTACCAGTGTCCTTGACTTATTTCCAAGTTTTCCATCACCCTTTTGGATACTGTACCTCCAATAATGTTGTAGGGAGTACACATATATGTCCTCATGCGATGACAAAATAATGTAATGACAATGGGTTGCAGGGTCCTATGAAAAGGGCATCCAAGACCAGTCATCTATCAGAGACATGTCTTACTATCAAATGATACTCGTGAATTTGTCAGTCTCATAAAATGAATTATTCAATTATAATTATACATTTTAATATGAAATATTCATATGATGAGGGCACCCGGGTGGCATAACCAATAAAGACACTTGCACTAAGTGCAAGTTGCCCAATGCAGCTGGGGCTCTGGCCGGGAGTCCCATTCAGGGTTGGTGATTAGCTGTCTACCCCAGGGGAAGGGGGGAGGGAAGCTGGCATGAGCTTGCTGCAGGCACAGAAGGCTTTACTGCATGCATCGTCGACGGCTTGGCGGGGTCCATCTCGAAGGAGGCGGCGGTTTGCTCACCCTCATCACCACTGGTCCCATGGTAGCAGCTGATCCTGTAGTTGTAGGCAGTGGGCTTGTGGGTGGTGGGTGGGGGGGTATATTGAATCAATAGAGGGTACAATTGGCCATCAAATTGCGAAACAAAACAGGGGAAAAAATCTGAAATAAATCAGAAGTAAAATGGCAATAGTTAGTAACTTAACAACAGGCGTGGTAGGAGGTGGTAGGCTCAAGTATCTATCCAAAATAATAATCAGACTGACAACCAGGTTTAATAAAATTGAATGTATTAAACAATAAGTAAGCAAAATAAAGACTAAAACCTACTGCGATCAAGAGGGAAGAAATAAGAAAAACCTATGTGCGTACTGGAATGAGGTAGGTTGGGAACAATGTGGGCGTGTGCAAGGGTACCCACACGTGTTTCTATATGCACACACGGTACAGAAACAACAGGTTAGTTAATTAGCTATTGGCTAACTAATTAGCCAGGCAACTATATTCATAAGAATGAATGAGATTGAATATCTAACGTGTTAGATAGTAGTGGTTAAGAAGATTGCATTCAGAGATCTTGATTAAAAGAACACAGATCATGAAGCAATGTTAGTTGCAGATGGTATCAGTATACAAAAGCTATGTGAGGCTAGTTTGCTCTAGCTGGCTAGTAAGATGTGTGGTACTGATGTACTTGTGTACAAAGCACAAATCATGATGAATACAATTGAGAATACATTTAAAATAAACAACAAACATAAGCGCACTAAGCTAATGAGCCTGGATGTTTGTGTCAGTCTTACTGCTTGGGCATGGCAGGAGTGGGTCGGGGATGTTCAACATGACGAATCTTTAGCACTTTCTCTCTCCGTTGCTCATGGGAGGGATTTGTCTGTCCTTTCAATCGTTCTTCCAGACGGATTTGGACTCACTGGATGGTAGCTTGTATGCATTAACTTGAAGATCACTTGCTATGCTCCAGAACTATAGCGGGGTGTAGCTAGCAAAACTGATCCTGTGGCGAGTCGGTCTTTCACAGGGTTCTTGGAGTTAACGCATCAACGTTTATTTCAAAGAGTTAGAGACCGCTGGCTGTGGCTGCAGAGTCCGAGAGAGATCTCCCCCTCCGTCTCTCTTTGTTGTTTTTGCTCCGTTTCTTTTAGAGAAAAGAGGGATGAACAATAGGTGCATGGTAGTTTTATGTAGAGGTACAGTGAGGGAGGTGAAATGCTACTATACTAGGTAACCTATCGGCCTTTTGAACTTGCTGCTTAGGGTCGCAGTATTCACCCAGTATTCAATCCCTTTGGCATTTTTCACATTTTATGTTCTTATACTTCATGAAATCAAAATAGATTTAACTGTGAATTCTTGTCACTTATCAACACAAAATACTCTATAATGTTAAATAAAAAAGACAGCTCTATGGCTTAAAGAAATCCCAATTAAATCAATTTTGTACTCAAATAAAATGTGAAAAATTCCAAAGGGGGTGAATACTTTTTATATCCACTGAACGTACGTCCCTGTTGATTCGTCATGGACTGTACAATGTTATTCAAGGACATAGGCATCAATGTCTATTACATCAACGTTCTCACAGAGATACTAACATCACAAATATTAGAGCTGCAGGTATCCAACAGTGTTGTGTGGCTGCCGTTTTCCCCATGCAGAACCATCTGGTCCAGAAAAGATCCCTAGTCTGTCGCCAAGAAGTCGAAAGAGACCCTGGCATTACAATGGACTGCACTGAATTAATCATGCCAGCTCTGAGCTGGGTTTCTCCCTGGCCCTGAACGGAAAAGGGAAACGAGAGGAGCCAGAATCCGCTTTGAAGATTACGCAGTCCTGATGGCCCGTGGTGAGGGAGACGTAACACATCCTGTCAGATTTATCCAAGGAGAAACATGGAAGTGCTGCCTCTCCCCCACGCCGAAATCCCTTGCAATGACAGAGGCATGGCAACTGAGAGGACGCCCCAGTAGGAAACTTATATTTATTTATCCAGGAAACCCGGACAGAGAAGCAGGGACCAGATTGGAGACTCTCTGCAGGAGGAAATAATGAGACAGTGCATTTCGACACAGTTCAGTTCAGTCCCTGAGCATTGGGGTGGTTGAAGAATGTGAAGTTTCTGAAATCTATTCTAAATTAATTGCACCATATGTCAAGAAGGTAATGATATGAATCCATTTAATCTTGTACATTTTATTTATTTATATTTGTATAATTGTGTATAATCATTTACCAATATAATCATAGATTATTTAAAAGATAAAAAAGCTTTGGGAATGCCTTACATTCATGGGTGGAGGTTTTCAACATTCCATACTTATAATACCTTCAAATAAAGTCATGCATATGTATGTATTTGACCACAAATGGGTGGATTGTTCTGAATCAATAGTGTTTTCAGCTAGTATAAGTTACTGTCTGGAATCAAAATAGCTCACCAGTCTGTTGGTATGAAATTGTTAGGCCATCTGACATAATTGGATATAAGGTGCTCTTTGAATCTCTGGCATCTTCTTTATCATTGAATTGCACAATATTGATTGGTGGAGCAATATTATCCAGTGAGAAATCAATCCTATGCTGTCTGCATAGAAACTGCAAGCGCACTGATTAGTAGAAGCTCTTTTATTACCTCAAATCAGTGTGCTATCTTCTTCAGCTGTTTGGGTGAGTGCTCTAAAAGGCTGAGGTGATTATTGCTCTGCTTTGTCCTGAGCTACATTGATAAAATTGCAATAAAAGCTATAAGATTGTTCTGTCCTCTAGTCTTCAACATAACTCTGCAGTATGCTGAAACAGGAGATGGTAGGGAGCGTGAGATACAAATAGAAGCTGAGAACAATGCCTTAAAATAACTATTTTACAGAAAGAAGAAGAAGAGGGAGCACATAAACATGGCAAACACAATATTACGCAATATGCAAACACACATGGCATAAGAGCTGAATGATCTGCAGTCATCCATCAGCTTCACATTTTTCCATAGATCTCATACTGTCGGAAGACCTGTGATTTACTTGTCTTATGTCAAATTGAAATTAATACAAAATTCATGAAAGTACAACTGCTGCTATTGCTACTATGATGATGATGATGATATGATATAGACACTGAATCCAAGTTTTTTAGTGACACTGCACATTAAATGCAAATGTATAATTATTCAAAGTTTTACATCAAGATCATGTTAAGCCAGGTCTTGGAAGCTAAACATTTTTCATGCACAATACATTAAATCAAAACTAGTTCAAAAACAATAATATAACTTCATTAATTAATAACTAATTTATTATCAGGTCATTAGTCTCCAGATTTACTAAGATAGTCGCAGAGCAAAAGCAGTCACTATTTTGTTGTGGCTATTTTGCGGTCGCAAATAGCTACGCAACAGTGACCAGTTCACTAAGACTGGTTCTAATTCTGCAATCAAATAAATTAAATGGCTCATTTGCAATTTGCTGTAGAATACACCCATAAAAACGGTTCGAAACAACATGGCACGCTCACATGTCCAGATCACGCCAAGACATGGATAAATAGTAGCAACCAGGCACAAGTAGCGAGGTAACAATGATAAAAAGAAAACTTACATTTACAGATCAGGAAATAAATTAATTCAGTGTCACAATGCTGTAATACAGCATAGTAAAACAACACCAATGCAGAAGGAATGAAATTGGAATGACATCAGGAAATAAATTAATTCATTATGTATAATAAAATGATCGGTAGATTATGTGAAGAAAACAAACAAACAAACAAACAAACAATGATGTAAAGAAAATATGACATGACGTTAGGCGGCGTCCAACAACATAATGCCGGAAAAAGATACCAGTGGTGCTCCAACCGAGGAAAAAATATTAGAATAAGAATAAAGAATAGAAACAGAAAACGTGTGATGAGAGAAGGCCACAGAGTTTATGAAAGTAAAACTGTATTCATGATAGATTTTATAACCTCCTGACCGAAATAAGACTGAAATAAAATAATTGCTCAAATTCAGAACTGCGTTTTATACTGACTGCTAGCTGATGACAAATAGAAATAGAAATAGAAATCCTGCATCCTTTCATATAATTTTTATTTCAAGTTCTAGTTAAAAACATGTATGCTATATAGAATATATATTTAAAATTCTGAATTTGCTGTCTGTAGATACAGGTATGCATGAAAACAAAGCTGTCATGACACCTGAGAAAGTGCATTACAAAACAGGAATTGTGAAATACCTATTGGTTTCAAGAGTTCTTAAAATTGTCACGCAAAGAGGAGAGTCACAATTAAGACATGTTTTAGGAAATGAGATGGAATGCTTATTCAACCTCATTAATGAAATTTCCACCCTGTATTAGGACGTTCACCCTAGATATACATATAAATGAACATTTATAAAGGAAAGTCACAAAGTGAAACTTAACATCCTAGTAGCGATTTGACTCATTCCGACCGTTTGCTGAATCTGATACTGTGATCTATACTATAATCAAGATACTGTGATCTTGTAGCGACTGCTTTTCCAATGCAACGCAATCCTTTAGTAAATCTGGCCTTCAGTGTATAAACTAATTACTAACCTCCAATTCATGTGTACAATAAAGTACTGTGTATTCTTCACATGAATTGGAAAAATGTGAAAGTTATATTATATATTATTATATAATACAGCTAGTATATGTATTCCAGTTTTGCTTGAAGTGATATGCTGTAAGTTGTTAGTAACATATTTTAATTTAATTATTTTTTGAAACTGTCACACTTCATTGTCTCTTGCTAATGAATTTTATTCATATTGCACTTTTTGAACACATCTTTTGTTGATTTTAGAAATCACTAGATGTTAACGTAAGACCATCTCTGTTCATTGATCTTTGAAACCATTGTGATGGACATTACTGCCACATTAAATAGGACAGCCATTGCTCTTGCAGGAGGAATTTTGGCTTTGTCTGTGATATTTTAGAGAGATTAAGTTGGAAAAACTATGGCTGGACAGCTTTAGTAAATTTCAAACAATGCTACAGTACAGTAGTTTGCCAATAAGGTCAGTGGGAAGCCATGTCTCATTTAAAACAGTCCAGGTCCAGTCTTTACCATTGAGGGCATAGCAGTTAGTGCATTTCTGTTTAACGGCCCCTTGTATTAATTAATCTGCCCTGTCGCATCCTCAATCAGTGTAGTCGCTTTAAATTGAGCGGCTTAGCGAAGTGAAGCACATATCACCAGAGACTGCTTGACCTTAAGATATATATTTGTTCAGAGAAGATCACAATCAATCACGCACCAGCATCTTAGGCTAAGCAGCAGGCCTCCGATCTGCACTAATCGCTGTGCAATAAAAAAGTGCTTTACAGTCTCTGTGCTTGGTTTGACATACTCCAGTACCTCTGAATGGCCCCAGTCGACTTGCCCTTGGGCTTTTGTTCTTGGGTTAATAGGGCTAAAATTTCCAGTCCAGGACATACGTATCTTTCATGGCCGACAAGTGTACAATTGTCTTAGGTTCTCCGACACAGTCTGTACGTAGTTCTCACACGATAAAAATCTGGCATCACTGGGAACTAGGGTTAGCCTAATGTCAAATCCATAAAGCTGGAATTGGTAAAGTGTGCTACAAGTATCTTTGGACCGCCGTTATTTTTTGACATTCTCCTAGAATCTCTTTCCAGTCAAGGATGTTTATTTTCGTTTCGTAAACAGCAAGGCAAAAGCTCATGCCATCCATAACCTCCAGCGTCTTGTTTTGACTAAGCCCACCATTTCATGTGACGATAAACCAGCCATAACAGCACCGGGGCCTCCACACTGGGCGTCAGCATGTGCAAACGGGGGACTGCGCCCACTTCTGTATCCGTGCTCAGCATGTCCTGCAGGTATACTTCCAGGTCTCCCTTTTTTTCATTTTTCTTAGCAAGAATGGATAAAATCAATTCAGCTGGAGAGATGGAGATTGTATCAGGGGTGAGCCAGTCTCCGGTCCAGACGAGTCCTCTGGTGACTCGGAGAGCCGGTCCGATTCCAGGAGCCACTGCAGAGCTGACCATGTGGAAGCCATTTGAACCTCTGTGGTTTCCAATGGAATTGCTATTCATAACACTGGGAGCGAAAATAAAAAAGGAATAAGAACAGCCTCTGAAATTGTCCTCTAATGTTGTTTACACCCTGGCCCCATCCTACCCCTTGAGAGCGAGCAGGGGATTTTTTTTTCAGTACCATGTTTACATACACCAGGGGGAGATGCCGATGCAAATCTTTGGGCCGAGCAAGAATGTCGAAAATCGGATGATCCGTCACTGATGATTAGGCCTCCGCTTTTGATCTTCTGCTCAATTTGAATTATATTATGCAGTTTGGCTTGATACGCCATGGTGTGTGTTTAACCGTGCTTCCCGGAGATCGCATGTCGTGACTGACTAGGCCAGAACAAAAAGTCTGAGGTCTTTGTGTTGATATTTCTTAAAACTGACACGAGCTTGGTTCCTTTTTGTTTTCCATCGTGTTTTTAATTTTTTAATTTTATGGGGATAATATCAAAACATGTAAAGGCTACAATTCATTTGGCATCCAAAAATAAATAAATAAAATATCAAATAAGGAATCAAATATATAATAATAAAAAATTATTTATAATCATGATTATTTACCAATGATCAGGTTTTATTTAGATTCTCACCAACAGCACTCCCACAAATGTTGCAATTATGTAAGTGTGCTGACAGACAGCTCTGAAATTTATTTTGAAAAAGGAAATCAAAGGAATTGATTTGGAAGGTATTGAGCCTGCAGGAGCCGGCGTAAATTGGTGTCAGGCAGCATAACTGGGTTTGAATGTCAAGTAAGGCATAAGGCAATAAAAGCAAGGTGATATTTTCAGTGGAGACGAGGCTCTGATTTTGAAATCTGATTAAAAAAGCAATAGAAGTCAAGTATTTTCTCAACACGGTGTCATTGAGAAATGGTCAACAACTGAGTGACTGTGTTTTAATGGTTCATCGGTCATTCCAGCTGCAGATCAATATGTTACATGATGACGATCATCACTCCAATCATGCAGACAAGATCACGTGTACATTGATTGGGAGACGACTTTCTCAATCACAGTTGTAATCACAGCTAGTAAAATTGTTACCTCATCCAATGCATTATGTGAAGAGATTAGTATTAGTATTAACAATATTATGTAATTGGTAATATGAGGATCATAGACATGAAGTAATGATGTGTGATTACTTGACTATCGTTCAGAATCAATGTCTGTCTGTTGAATAGTATCGATCACTGTCATTATGCGGTCAGCCCACAAAAACAGTCCTACGGTTATCAATATCATGTTGCTTCATGGCACAGGGGGTCCTGGTCATTTATCTTTGTGAAAAAAAAGTATGTGCTAAGTAAAAGTACATTTGAGAAGGTGCCGACTGGTGAGCCCTTTGTCAGGGTGTGATTCGTAGATGTACCATGTTCAGATGCTTATGCTTAAACTATAAAACATGAGTATGAGTTCAATTTGACTAATTTAAAAGGTTTAGAGATGTATCTTTCACTGATATCGGTGGCTATAGGGCCCAGGCTGTGCACGTGATGAGCATCCTTACCGCATGCTATTTTTAAAAACGTTTCCGTCTTAACGAACCCCATCTAAGCACGGCAGGGGTCACCGCTGATCAAAATCCGTTATTGATTTAATCAAGGCAGTGAAGAAATCAGGAGATCCATGTTTTTCCCAAATTGCACGGATCTCGCCTGGCCCGCGAGCGAGGGGGGGCAGCTGATTTCCCCCTTTTTTCCGCTACCGTCTCCCCGTGTGGACCTCCGTCAGTGACCGAGTTAATTAACTCGCCACGGACAAGGAGGATGCTATTTTGGCAACTTGCTGCAGTGTCTCCGTGACTCACCACAATGCTCCACGGCTCGGCCAGCGTGGTCCTCCCCAGAGAGAGAGAGATTTGTGACAGCGCTCGCCTCCTCATGTGTTTAACTGGGATCTGTTATGCCCACGCCTCCTGCGCTTCATTTGGTTTACATCAGTTTTAAATGAAGCGAAATTAGAACTAGTCTGGCACCTCTCTGTGATTTAAGGGGTAGGCTCGCTTTCATCTCGACGAAGATCCTGCTCACAGAAAGCCTCAGAATCAGTCATTCTTCTTCTTTCTCCTTATTCTTATTCTTCTTCTTCTTCTTCTTCTTCTTCTTCTTCTTCTTCTTCTTCTTCTTTCTGTTTTCATACAACTTTCTGATTCATGAGTTTTGTGTGATGTGAGGATCTGAGGATCCCAGTCGGTTTTGGAAGAGAGCATGCCGTCGGGACCTAGAATATCCAGACAAAGACGTGCGGCGTACACACATGTTGGGGCCGGGGAACAAGGGTGGAGTTGCTGTGGTGGGTGGGGACAGGGGACAGGGGACGGGGGAGGAGGGTGGTGGTGCAGCTGGCACTGGCCTAATCTTTGTGAGAGGATATGGTGCGGACAGAGTTGCCTATGTTACTGCACATGCACCAGGAAGCAGGAAACCCTTGATAAAGAATGTACTGACAGCCCATTCATTATGGGTCCAGGGCCAGGCAGGCTTAAGATAGAGCAATTATCAGTCACTCAGCAGTGAAGGGGAACTGTGATGTCAGCTCAGTGACAGCCAGTCACCAGCCCAGGTTTACCTAACAAGTGGGCTTTCTGCCTGAGGCCCAAAATATGGGCAACACGCACAGCCAGATACACAATATGAAAACAATCGAACTTACAGTGATTTATTCACAGGAAGAGCTGCAACCGTACACAATCAATATGCAGTGGTGAAGTAAACATTTCAGCAACTTACCGAGGCATGTTTTCTAAAGAATGCATTTCTCTACACAAAGTGGACATTAGTGTTGTGACCTGCTTTGGTCAGTGGAAGCACTATGTTTCCAGAAGACTTACAAGACATAATGCTGATGAGTCACAGTAATGGGGTGACGGGGGTAATGAAGGCAGAGAGAGTGCTTTGACACCCTGGCTCAGAATGTATTTGAGGTCTCCAAGACAACCACATTCCCATCAGATAGCACAGGCCTTTGTATTACAGGATACTTATGGCATTGTGTGCTCTTCAGCTCAACCGAGTTTGTTGAAAGCGATCAGTTCTGTCATGTCAAATAAATCACAAGGAAATGGGACCAGATGACAGTTAGAAAATAGTACACTCAAACTGGTTACAAAAATGAAACCATACAATACTTAACTTTTGTGAAGGTGAGTGTTTTTCTTTTTTTTTTTAAAGGGTGAAGACCGAGACACCTGTGGAAATTGATACGCAGTATAGACCATAGGAAAGAAAAAAAGGCACATTTGGTCAACCTTGTGGTTCAGTATTTGTTTAAATGTGATGATATTAGACTGCATACAGAGAGATCAATAATCTCCATTACAGCTGATGGATTTCCCATCAGACTGTCTGTATGGTTCTCGGCCCACTCAGCCCAGTGGAGTGAGTACCCCCAACTGGCTCATGCTCATCTCTAAGCACGTTGCTGAGTTATGTTGTTATTGGATGGATATTGCCACTGCTTTGTCCCTGTTCATTGTCTTTTTAATAAGTGGCAGGTGCAGCATTCTGTTAATAACCCTGCTGATTGCCCTACCGTTAATAGTTTTTTTGCAGATAGAGCTTGAAATGAGCAATTAATTTAAACCATCAAGATACATTTCACACTGCGGCATCTGCAAGGAATACTAAAATAACCTCAAACACAGCAGCAACAATGATAAAATATGTTGTCTCAAAATGTTTGTGATACAATGTATGTGCAGAAGGACATTGGTGCATAGAATAAGCGCATGTGTTACTTTAACCCTCTGGTATAATAAAACTACCTAAAAGAAAAGTGTTGGGGAAAAATATATAACTTGTTAAAAAAATATTTTTCTCAGAGAAATAGAATTAACATAACAGAATATAATTTTCTTTTTTTTTGCATACAATATAGCTCATTACCTGTATTGTGTATTTTATACAGCCTTTTTTACTCATCTTTATCAAGGGAGTGAATAACTTTGGACGGTTCTGTGTATACTCACAAAACAATTGATACAAAACAGCATAGCACTCTATTTTACTGATAGTTGTGAAATACGCTCATAAACTGTTACTTGTTTGAAGAAGAGGTGTCTCGTCAACACTGTTTATTCGGCTGCTCTTCTTGATGTATTTTATCGCCGTTCGTGTCCCTGCGTACTGGCATCACACAGACATACTGTTTATACTCGATCTCTTGCCATATAAATCAAGCTGTCCTTACATCACGCTGCGCCGACTGGTCACTCCACTGGAAAATAATGCAGACCCGATTTCTCAGGGTCAGCAGAACTATAGCCATGGATTGAAGTAATGGATTAGACGACTCTGCCCTAGACAGAGAACTGGGTCACTGACCCTTTGTGAGACGTTATGAGGGGTTGAGTTGATATGACTATACCGTGTCCATTTCAGCTGACTAGTATCTATTTAAATCCGATTCTAATATAGTCTGGATTGTTGGCGTAAGCGCTAGTGCCCGTAAACGATGGACAATCTGAACAGCGTGCGCATAAAAGTGCATATGTGTGTGGAGTAGCCAGCGGGCCAGTTCTTTGACCTTGGTACCTACTAGACTGAAAGCCGTGTCTCATACATTAGCTCACGCTAATCTGAGGGCATTTGGCTACACTCCAGATTTTACCCTTGTATTTTGCATAATTTTACATTTCTATTCACTTGGTGGGTCAAATATTTGATTTAACTTGACCTTTTCAAGTAGTATGCTGCTCTGTGTGTTAAAATGATTTGTAAGACCAGATGATGCAGTAGTTTATCTATAAAATATTGGCCTGGCATGTTAAGATAAGTCATGACTAATATTAAGAATTATATCAAGTCCTCGCACTCATTCGTATTTTTTCATGTTTCAACCAGTGCACTGACTGGATCACTGGTATAATTTGAGCACCAGAATCTCAGTGCTAGTCAATAAGCTTGAACAGATAATGTTGGGGGGAAATAAACGCAATCATTTCATATCATGAGCCACTTACTTAGAATAGATGGAAGCTGCAACACATAATTAATTTAGAACTATTAGAACTATGTGGCTGAATTTCTGCATGGAAGGTCTGAAATATACCAATGTACATGGTAGGCTGGTACTGTAAGACAGGGCCTAATCAACACTTCTCTGTAGTGCAGACCTTTGCAATGAAAACACAGCATGAAAACTCTTCAAACATCTGAAGTTGTCAAAAGCTAATTTTTTACCAAGAACAGCAAACGCTTCCTCTGGAAATTTTAGTGTCCGCATTTGCTCCATAATTCTGCTGGTGTGAAATGTAATGATTTTAGACAGATATTCATATCATTTTGGCCACTGGAGTAGTTCCATAGACCTCATTTTTCCAACAAATACTCAAGCAAGATGTTGAAACTGGCACAGTACACATTAACTTTGGCCTAGATTCGAACAAATCAGAATGTTCTCTGTCCTTGCCAATGAGTAAAAACTTTAAACAAGTGTTTAAAGTGTTTTTATATGTATTTTACTCGACAAAATGTTTGGCAGTTGCTAAATGTACATATATATATATATATATATATATATATATATATATATATATATATATATATATAGCAGGTTTAAAAAGTATTCACCCCCTTTAGCATCTTTCACATTTTACTTTCTTAATTCAAGGAATCAGGATGGATTTAATTGGGAGTTCTTGCCACTGATCAACACAAAATACTCTAATGTCAAATAAAAAACAACTATTTTTCATAATTAATTATGAATAAAAAAATAGACAATAGTTGAAGTATTCACCCCTTTACTAAGACACACCTAAATAAACTCTGGTACAATCAATTTTCTTCAGAGGTCACATCATTATTTGATTGAAGTCTACCTGTGTACAATTAAAGTGTTTAAAATTATTTCAAACTGAATACACCTGTCTGTGAGAGGTCCCATAGTTGGTTAGTGCATTTCCAAACAAGAGCTTCACCATGAAGACCAAACAACATTCAAAGCAAATCCAAGAAAAAGTTATTCACAAGCACCAATGAGAGGAAGGATATAAGAAGATTTCAAAGTCTTGGAATATCCCCCAGAGCACTGTTAAGTCTAAAGAAATGGAGAGAATATGGCATGAATTGTGAATTTGCCTCGAACAGGCTGTCCTCCAAAACTGAGCAACTGTGCAAGAAGGGCACTTGTTAGGGAGGCCACCAAGAGGTCTATGGAAACTCTGAAGGAGTCTTTCATGGCAGAGATGAGAGAAACTGTCCATGGGATAACAATAGCCCAGGCGCTTCACAAATCTGCTTTATGGGAGGGTGGCAAAAATAACCATTGTTGAAGAAAACACATGAAATCTTGACTAGAGTTTGCCAGAAGGCATGTGGGAGAGACTTTGAAATCAAGTGGAGGAAGATTCTATGGTCTGATGAGACTAAGATTGAACTTTTTTGGCCTCAACGTTAGGAGCTATGTTTAGGCCCAGCCTAACACTGCACATCATCCCATGAACACTATCCCTACCATGAAACATGGTGGCGGGTTCCTAACGCTATGAGGATCTCTGCTTCAGGGACTGGAAAACTTGTCAAAATAGAAAGCAACATAGATGGGGCAAGATTTGGGCAAATTTTGTCGAAATCTACTGCAGTCTGTAAGAGACCTTTGATTTGGCAGAAGATTTATATTCCAACAGGACATGACCCAAAGAATACAGCAAAAGCCACATTTGAGTGGTTTAAAAAATAATAATAACAATGTCCAGATGTGCAAAGCTGGTATAGACTTACCCAAATAGACTCATAGCTGTAATTGTAACTAAAGGTGCTTCTACCAAGTATTAAGTCAGGGGGTGTGAATACTTATGGAATCAATTGTTGTCTGTTTTTATTGGTAAATAATTTATAAATTATATAAAAATAAAAATAAATTCTGCTTTGACATTATAGTGTATTTTGTGTTGATCAGTGGCAAGAAATCCCAATTGTATCCTTTTTGATTCTGTGAAGAAAGAAAATAAAATGCGAAAAATGCCAATATACTTTTTATACCCACTGTATACACTATTAATTAATTTCCCAGCATTAAGGACAAATCGCTTTACTGTTAGATCGCAAATCTGAGGTAAAACCGCGCCCTGACCGTTGTGCTATGTGGTGTGTGTGTTCCCTTGCAGGCCTGCAGAATTAAGCCTCAGAGGCACGGGCTGTCGGCGGTGTAGGAGGAGCAGTGGGACTCACGCCTGTTTAGGTTCTATCGGGATGGCTGAAGCTGGTGCTGGAACTACCGCAGGTGCCATGATGATGACACGTCTGCTCCTCTTCACTGTTCTCCTCTCGCCAGCGGCACTCGGTAAGCTCTCCTCCTCTCTGGCTCTGTAACCCCCCCTCCATCACCACCACCTCAGAGAAGGTGAAGACTGCAGTGAGTGGTTAGACTAAATTGAAAGCGGCTCGGTTGACACGGCTCCCATTCACCTTCAACAATTGTTTCAGGAACAGAATAAATTAAGACATCGAAATTCAGATTAAAGGGTAAAAAAATGCCTGCTGAGGTTAGGGGCAGTGGCCCTTGAAGATGCTAATTTTATTCTGCTAGTCACTTAAAGGAGATCTGAGCAATCCAACTGTACTGCAGGGCTGGGCCAGGCTCAATCAAAATGGGCATTGCGCCGGTGTTCATTTTGTTTGAACATTCAAAAGCGGCCACGTGACATCGATATATCTTGCACCTTTCAGCTTACACCTGCATTGATCCACATGTAGCGACATTATGGAGTGCAGCTCTTAGTGGCTCAGTATGTGTTACTCCCTGCTTGTGAAATGCTCTCACATTGCAGCGTGGCACAGATTTATTTTACGCTTATTACACATCTAGTCATATTTGCAGCTATGCTGCTTTCCCCCTAGATTACAACAGCTGGATATTTACTGAAGCAATTTGAACCTTCAACCTTCGGTTTGCACATCCATCTGATTAGCCACTAAACCACACTTCTATTCCTATGATGCCTGGTGCAATCAGTGGTTAGTCACACTGAAGAGGAAGTAGGAAATATAGCTGCACTTGGCTTTGGCTTTAAAGAACTATGTTAAGTACAGTGTTTCTGCAAGCAAGCACAGTGAAGTGCTACGTAAGAGAATAGTGTTACATAATTTATGTAATTATATAAATGGTAATGGTTTGGTTCTGGGGTTGGGTTTAGGTTTAGGGCAGGGTTTGGGGTTAGTTTAGTGTCACTTGTGGTCTGTAATTACATACTAATTACACTATATCAGTCATTTTATGACAAGATGTACATGCAGAGTAGTTACATAGTAGTTAAGATGTAAGCGCATGGTAGTTTGTCAAATTAATACTAACCGCTACCCAATAATCCATAGCAAAGGCTTATAAATGTCTCTTGCGTGGCCTGATTGAATATTACAGTAGTTTGAATGGGGGTGGTGTAGACTTGGCATTGCATATATGCAAATAGTTGCAGGATGAAGGGGAATATGCAAACAATTTTTCAATGTTAACTTCTAATTAACTTCCACCAGAGTGCAGGGATTGCTACACAGAAAGACATAGGAAAGTAACGTTGCACGGACAGGAAGATGCAGCAGAACTGTAAATTGTAAAAATATTTTTCTTGTCATGCGCACACATACATGTAACCACAGAGACATATCAACGCACACATGAAGACACATGTGCACTCACAGAAAAATAGTTTAACGCAGAGGCACAGAAAGGTGCACGCACACACACACAAACACACACGTGCAAGCACAAATGCCTACTCACACACACACACACACACACGCGCACACACACACAAACACACACGTGCAAGCACACATGCCTACTCACACACACACACACACACACACACACACACACACACACACACACACACACACGCAAACACACACACACAAGCACACACACACACACAAGCACACAACACCTACTCACACACACACACACACACACACACACACACACACACACACACACACACACACACACATATTAACACATAGACCTGACACAGGCCTAACACAGCAGGGATTTCTCCATCGAGTGTGACTCTTCCCAGCTTTGCCTTTGATGCATATGGTGGGGAGCGCTGTCCTGGTTGGAGATAATCCTATTAGCGTCCCCCGTCAGTCCTTCCTTTGTGGAGGAATGAATATGCTCTTATTACTCGGCATGGCGCCTGACTGCGACCATGTGGTGTATTTCCGTCGATAAGTGCACATCAATATCTCTACATATGTCTTGCCATATCAAACAATACTGTGCGGAGAGGGAGAGAGGTAGACGACTACTCAGGATTACACAGACCTGAAAATATAGTGCAGGTTTGCTTGAAACTATCTACTTGATTGCAGATAGAAAAACATGCAACAAAAATGTGTAAATACAACAATATGGCAACTGTTACAAAGACCCAGGGAAGGTATTGTCTTGTGCTATTCCCCATTCAACAACACAATTGCTATTTTAAAGTATTTTTAATAATTATTATACATTTTGTATATGTCTTCAAAATGTGTGTGTGTGTGTGTGTGTGTGTGTGTGTGTGTGTGTGTGTGTGTGTGTGTGTGTGTGTGTGTGTGTAATATATATATATATACGGTATATATATGTATAGTATATAATAAGGTTTTCATAGCCATGCATTTATAGGGGATTTATGTCAGTATTACCGTAGAGTGAGAAAACACTTTTATGGCGATAATATGACATATATATCAAACTATCAAAATGAAAACGTATTCAGTCAGCGGCTCGTCAGACCTGCAGTTCGCCCATGGTCTGTGGAACACTTGGCTCGATCCGGTTTTCATTGCGGCACATTTGGTACACAGGGAGAGCAGGTAATTGACCATTCAAGCAGGCATCTCTGGGGACCCACCTGCCCCTCTCTAACACACCCACACCTCCCCCTGCCACACACACACACACACACACACATACAGACTCACACACGTGCACATACCCTAGAGCCTACCAGGCCATTTCAAGTGCATGGCCGCAAGTCAGATGTCCTGTCAAGAGGAATTTCAACTAGGACCTCAAAGAGCCTGGCTGGTGGATTGTCATGTTATCATTATAACTTAAAAATAAAATAATATATATATATATATATATATATACATATACTGACATTATATAAATATATATGAAATTATATAAATGCATGTGTGTGTATATAAATATATAATATATATCTATATATATATGTGTATGTATATATATATATATATATATATATACACCATGCATAGATAATTTATATATTTGATTTGTGCCATAGTGGGTGCTTTAGAGGGGTATGAGAATGTCAGTACCCCATGACCTTTAGACTGTTTCACTGTAATTCAAACACAACTCCAGTCAGGAAGCTTAATTAAATAAGTGGTCACACCTGTCAAGTATATGCTGTGAGTGTATCTGAGTGTGTCCGTGTCTGTATAATTGTAACAGAGGGGAGATTTGGCTACACACTGAAGAAAGCCACGTGGCTGAAACATGTTTATGTATTTTAGTGTCCATTGAAATGAATCATTATAACTAAAAAAAGACTCACAAATAGAAAATCACAATACATCAACATTATGTTGTGAAGACATCAGGTCATTCATGCTTTCATCTAAATCATAACTTTGTTTAAACTGATCTTAAGTGCTCTGATGCAACCATTATCTCTGTGAGATGAAAGTGTGGCGTTACATAAATGCAAATGCTCCATATATACGTAAATGCTGGCAGATAGACTAACCTGTGGACAATGGACACATTTATTTACTTCAAGCAATACATATTTGCCTTAGTGGCTTGTATTTTCCACATTGACAACAGAAGCATGTGTAGTACTGCCAGTTTAGTTAGCACAGAGCAGCTGCTTGTTACAGAAGGACAGTCACCCGGGGAAAGGAGACTACATAACAGGACATAATTTTTCCTAATATATTAAACGAAGCTGAAAGGTTGTCCATTCCAGCTTCAGTCGTCATACTGCAAACTCCAAAAACAAGCTCTAAATTAAAACATTAATTCAAGCTTTTATTCCACCTTTAATGCCTAAAATGTGTATTTGGCTGTAATGCAAGTTTTATAATACAATACATGTGGTAGTTATTAAATAAAATTTCCTGGTTTATTATTTTATTAGAGCTGCAAAGTAGCGGTTATTGGCAATATTAAACTCTGTCCCTTTGTACCTGTGGCCACAATTATTTAGGCTGTTTCTTCTCCAAGGTGACTTACAATGGACACAGTTGTATGTTTTAAACATTCCGTAGTATATTTACACAGCTGTGTTTTTACTAGATCAGTTGAGGTTCAATGACTTGCTAAAGTGTAAAAAGAGCAGTCGAGCCAGATGGGACAAGGACCCGCAGCCTTTAGATAACGGAGTTCCTCTCCTAACATTGAATGGCTGTAAACATCGTCAATAGATTTCAGGAAATGTCCTTTTTTGCGTGCGATATTTGGTCATGACAGAAATAGGGTCTGTTGTGAAAAAACCAAAGCTTTCAGCGGTGCCGTGCACCCAAAATTATTTATGTCGTACACTCAATTAATTAAGCAAATACTTTTAATTACCCAGCAGTTCAAGTGAGTGCACCCACACAAGGAAATGAATCAAGCATGTCAAATATGCAAAAACATTGTGATTGACTACAGGCCCTTCACAGCCTCCATCAGTCTGGGTGCACCAGCTGAATAGGAAATGGACTCAGTTTTTATGGCTCTCACTGTTGGATTCTTCTACTGGAGATTGCCATAGTTTGTATCTCTCTTGGCTGTCCCACCAATGATCAGACAGTTTGAACTGTGGCTTGGGACTTCATCAGTTCCATTAAAAGCAGAGTGTATAGACTAGGGATGAGAACGAATACTCATCAAGAATGATTAGCCAAATATTCCACCATGAATATCCATGAGATCACTCATTGGGTACTTGGATCAGTATTCTTCTAATGTGTGTTAATTACTCAAAAATAAAGAAAAATGTATTCTGTCACAATAATATTAATGAAGGAGAGCCTAAGAGCTCTGCGTGAAATTATGAAGTTTTGCAGAGTGCTTGGGGGAAAAATGTGAGGTTCTATTTTTCAAATATCTAGGGCCGTATTTACAAAGTCTCTAAGAGTAGTAGTGCTGATCTAGGATCAGTTTAGCCTTTTAGCTCATAATGGATATGGACAGGGGAACCTGATCCTAGATCAGCACTCCTACTCTTAGAATCTTTGTACAAATGGCCCCTGTTCTTTGGAGCCATAGAATATTGCTAAATCAAATTAATCAAAATGAGCATCCCTAGTATAGACTGACTGTGGCAGTGAGAATAAGGACATTCCTCCAAAACACAACAGACCCTTTATAACTCTTAATAACATGATGTGGGGGAGTCCATATCTGGTCTGATTGTGGCTGGGGAAAACTGATCTGAGTTTTATCGACTTTTGAGAAGAGACCAGTTGTACTTAAGAAGAGCCCAAGTAAAGAACGTGCTTTCTGTCTCTTGTTCCTTTGACATCTCCATCGTTGTCGTAAAAGTGGTTTCAGTTGTTTGCTGGCAGGTAGGATCTAGGACATTTATTGGATGAAAGCTCAATAAATGTGCTACTTTTCTGCTAGTTGTGCATTCACTGTGACAGCACGGAGCTCTACTCTAAGCCCTGAGATTGATGTCAGTCAAATAACAATCTGTCATTAAGTAAAAAGGAAGTTGTTATCATTCAGTGCTGTCAGTGAATTAAGCATGAATGATAAAATCCCCATATTCCAGGAGTATAATTTCTGAATACAAGTCTGTGTATACCATGCCACCTAATGTGTCAAAGTATGAAAGTTTTAATGGACCTCAGTCTACAAATCTTGTAATTGTTCAACTTACAAGCTTAGGCATACAATTGGCAATATTACACACACACACACACATATATATATATATATATATATGTGTGTGTGTGTGTATGATAAACTGGCATATCTTGTCATTAAATATATAGAAGGACATATAGAAGGACACTTGCCAATGGCTATAATGGTTTTATACTGACTGGAATCCAAGGAGAGACAAATTTATCATGCCAGTGTTGAAAAAAAGAGGATACATCTAGCACAAAGACAGCAGTAATGGGCAAAAGCTCCAATAGTTAATTTTACTGTCCGTTAATATCTAGAGACAGTTTAAGCTGTGCATGTATCATACAAATGTGTTTGCTATTTGTTAGAAAAACTAAATAAAGCAACAACAATACCAATTAAGAAACAGTATATTTTTTTAGTTGATTGAGTGATTGAGAATTATTTGCGAGAGGATGATGGATGACTCCTCCCCTTCCCCCTGCCACTACCATTGGTTCCAGACAGATACTTCCCCAGTAGTGCCCCGAGGCAGGGATTACATCATGCTTGAAACTGTGCAGGGACTGTGAGGGGGAGTCTGTGAATTGGTTAGCGTGGTACTGTATTATGTGAAAAGAGAAATCACTTGCTAGACCCCCATTTGAATTTAGGTTACTTTGAGCAGTCTGTGGATCTTTGAAGGCTAAGGCAATCTTAGAATTTGCTTGAAGCTACTCACATGTTCCCTGTGGCACAACATGTAACCACTAGTGTTCTTTGATTTCTTTCCTTTGATGTTATTACATGTAATCTCTGTTTCGATGCTTTGATTACTAACCGCTTAGTACTTACAGGTGTAAGGGTTTCATGTTTCATTGTAAAGTCATAGACAGGTATGTTGCTCCTTGTAAACTACATATAATCAGGTGAAATATATTTTATTCAATTCTTAGTCTAATTGTCTTCAATTCAATCCTGTTTATTTTCTTTATCAACCCTCTATTTGTGTCTTTCAAACAACCTGACCTGAAACAGGCCTAACAGAGCAGGAATTTGTCCAATTTACTTCAGTTTATGCCAAACAACCCAGTGAAGTAAGGTGCTGTGGTTATTGAAGTAAGAGCATTTCCATCACCCATAGCACTTGGAATTGGAGGAGAACATTTTTACATCTACTTGAAGGATTATTCATTTATTGGACATTGTAGCATCATGTTAATGTGGTGTTATCTAATATTTATGTATTTAAATATTTAGCATATTAAATATTATTTAAATATAAACATTTTCAGCAGTATTGCTATTTTTACTTAAATGTAATGTCCATACTTTCGTCTCTATACATTAGAGTGTATTTAGACATGTTTGTGTCTTGTAAGACCATACGGGCTGGAAAAGCTATATGCAAGACACATTGATGAAGCAGTTCATTTATTAATCCAGTAGTACCCACCTCGCTCCTGGGGACCCACTGTGTACGCTTGTTTCTCTTACAGCCAATCTCTTTTTCAATTGAAAACAAATGTGTGTGTAAGTTCTACCATAATTATTTTCTTAAACTCATTTGAACACAAATTCAAAGGTTTCCAGGTCTGGCTCATTTTCCACAAATGGTTTAGTTTTGGTGACCAGGTGTTCACGACACGTTGAATCGATTAAAAAGGGTAACCTTTCTAATGCAATCATGCATCATATAGCATTTTACAGAAAATGAGAGCATTCATTGATCTGATTTATTTAGTCCTGGGATATGAATATAGGACATTTATTGTTCACAACATGCATAGACATTTCTGACATGTTATGGTCCTAAGAGAGTAAATTGTACTTAAATATAAATTAAATTTAACTGAGAACAATTAGTTGCAATTCAGAGGTTGTGTGGGGGGGGTGGCTAGCCTAATTGCTTTGCTTTCCATAAACAAAATTATATTTGTAGAAACGTATGGTGAAAAATACATGATTTATAACTACAAAATTGTGAGTGTTGAATAAAACCATCATGGGTTTGACTTTATCCAGACGGACATAAACTTGTATATTATTGGGTGCGTCAGTGTGACACATTTAGTCTAAGACAAAAGCAGCCCAGTTTGTGTAATCTAATAAGTCTACTACTGCAATAAACTGTGTCCTTTATTGGCTCTGGAGAACCTTTGTAGCAGTCTCAATTTGTATCCATTTTCAATGCACCAAGTGGTAACACATTTTCAGGGTGCAATCTTAACCTAGAAATCATTAATTGAATACTGACTGCTCTGTGAGGCCTAAAGTTAGGATTGATTTTGTCGCAAAGAAAACAAGCCATCGGGTTTCTTTAATGGCCAACAAGCTGTCAATTCACCCATTTCATTTCCAGGTTTTTTTCCCCATCTTCTGCTTACGAAGGCGAAAAGAAAAGAAAGGCTTTTAGGGTTCTACTATTATAACATACAACCTAAAGAAAGAGTTTGGTGGGTGCTCCAAGCATTTGCAAAACGGCCCTGTAAGTGCGATTTAAATGGTGTGTTGTTCTTGGTGGACCCAACTAAACATTCTCCTTTGGGTTCACTTTATAAATACTTGCTGACTTTTTCCCCAGAAAACCTAATATGCATTATAATGCATAATTTACTCAAATTTATTGCACAAATTGGCATGTATAATATACCAGGGGGAACAAAAGGATACATTCACACCAATGTTTGCCAAGAGTTTCACTAGGATTAATGAGGAAAAAAATATATCCTTAGCTGTATGTATCAGCTTAGCTGTATTCTGTGTGTACTTTACTGGATCAAGGATTGGCTTCTGACACAATAAATTCACCAAAAAGCACTACTAACTCACCTTAAGGCAGGGCTGGACTGGCTATATAGTCACCTAGATTCTGTGGGCGGTCTAGTTTTGGGCCGGTAGGGCCGGGATCAAGGGTGTGGCTTATTTTTTCTGCACCCTCCCCCGGTCCGCGAAATAAAACAACTGGTCTCATTCACACCCCGTCGAAGAAAATGGGGCACTTTACTAACTGCTGGCAACCGCTTGGATGGGCCGGTCAAATGGCAGGGCCTATTTTTGTCCCAGTTCTTTTAAGGTCATGTGACCAGTTCTTTAAAGTTAAGACTGTTTAATGGCTATTTGTTATGATTGACATCACACTTGTTATTGCTATCAACAATGGGTTAGAAGAAAGCCTGCTCCTAAAACAATTGTGAATTGTGCATTTTTATTAGATTGCTGTGGGATGTTGGAGAACATGACATTTGGCATTTGAACATGACATTTGGTCAGAGGGTGCACAGATGAGGTTTGTGCTCATGTATTAGATTGCATGGGTGATGCCCAAATTTCTAGCTGAGCCTATAACAATAGTCTCTCTGGCCCCCAATATAACATCACAATAGTAGTGTTCTTCCTTTAATTCCACAAAATGGAATTTTAGGTTTTTGTTGCTTGCAGTCTTTTTTTGTCTTTTCTTCGTGGATCTTGTTGTTAATCTTGCTACACCCAAAGTCTTCATTTTTATAGACAATTGAATTCTTGCTGGTTTCCTTTCCTTGGGTGCCCCTCGATATATAAACACATATGTCCAACCAAAACTACCTCAGAGATACGAATTCATTTGGAATCGTGAATAATAATAATAATAATAATAATAATAATAATAATCATAATACTTATAATAATAATAATAATAATAAGAAGAAGAATCATAATAGTCATAACAATCAGTCTGAATGACAATGACTCTGAATCCTAAATAACGAGTCAAAATATTGGTGTGAATATCAGTTCCTTTCAGGAACTAAAATCCTCTGATTCAGGCCACTCTAGGAATTATTTCACTGAGTCGTTCAATTTGTTCAGTACTACTTCCGGTTAGTCTTTCATTTGCAAATGACTCACGTGTAGCCTGCATTCGTTCAGCACAGATTCATTCAGTGACCTCTCGTGGCAGCAACGTCTGTGCAGAAAGCTACCTGATGTGCACTGATGTTAAAATATGTTAAAGCATGACTTTGCTCAATGTGAAACTCCCCTCTATCATTGCTGACAATTTATTTATATTATATTTTGCTATCAAAGGAAGAATTGCATTTCCGAAATGTACAGTATACAATTGCTTTCTTTATTATAACACTTCTCATTCCATTGTTTTTATTTTATTCAATGTAACACAACACTTTCCAATGTCAGGCATGTTGTGGCAACAATAGAATAACTAAATATGAATAAATATGCCAGTGTGCAAACACATAACAAATATAAATGGATTGTACATTTAATCTACAATATACAACACATATCTACAATACAGATATGTTACAGAACCATATTTTTCCAGTGTAACTGTGTAACATTATACAACAGCGTTTATATGAAACACTTTTGATTTTGCCACATTCATTAGCAATAGGGCTAAGACATTCCCCATTTTTTCCTATCAATTGAAAATGTGATTTCTTTCAATTTAATGCTCACTTTTTGCAACTGAGAAAAAGAGCTTGATGTTGATAAGGCGCAATTGCATATGCTACTTCAAGGTTCATATTGCATTCGGTTGACCAGTCAGTCTGTAACTCTGAGGTTCATATCTCTGAAGTTCTACTGTGTGCCTGGATTCAGTCAACATTTGTCTGTAACGCTGACTCAAACTTAAATGTGAGTGGGAGTTTTTTTCTTCTAAATACAATTTGGCAACTTAATTTGACTGATGGCTGAAATCACCAAACTTTTTGTGAAGAAAAATAATTGTATTCAATTGAGAGTCAAATGTACATTTTGGCAAATTTTGATTTAATCCAGGCCATAGACATACACACACACACACACACACTCACGAGTTATTTTCACTCGTGTTCTGGATCCAAACTTTTCTTTTTCCTTTTTTCATGGGCGAAGGCTAATAAACATTCAGTGGCAGTCTCATGTTTTGATAAAATGTTCCAACCAGAGCAGAAGACTGCAAGCTGTCTCTGGGAAGAGCCATCAGCAACAATCAGATGTCTGACGAAGATAAAGTAAAACGATTCTGGTGTACAGCGATGGAAACATTGGCCATTTTTTGGCTGAATTGTTCTCCAAATGGAGGTAAAATGAGATGTTTTTTTAATTGCCTGGAGGAACCTTAAAAACATGTCTCAGCTGTCAGTGTTTCTTTTTCAAATCCATCAAATCTGTCCATTTTTTTATTTTTTTCAATTGGAACTCATTTTCATACTGTTATTCTTGCCAGTTTATTTGTTCGGTTATATCATTCTGTCACACACCCATCACTCTTCTCCAGGATTAATATGAAAAATTGCCATTTTCCCAATACAACTGGCCACAGAGATTGACAGAAACTGCAGGACAATTTTTTTGCTCCCTTTAACCCCCCTCCCCCCTCCAGATAGAAGAATCAATAAGTTCTTTCAACCCGTAGGCAGACTGAAAGTGGCCTGAGTAGCTGGCCACGGCCATCTTCCTTGTCTTAGATTGCCAAAGTGCTGTCAAAGCCATTGAAACAAATGACGGCAACATTAAGTGGGCAGGCTTTTGGAAACAGGTTAAACACTCTGCAGTTTTATCGGTGTCCTGAAGGGCGTGTATATCTCATAAATGGATGAATTAGAGCCGGGGCCTAAATTGCATCATTTGAGGTGTTGAAAGACACAATTTAAAGTTGCTTATTGAAGCAGAGTGGTGTTTAATGAGGATGGATATTGACAAGAGGTCAAGGCATCTAGATGTTAGTTTACATCAGGTGACAACAATGCATGCTGAGGCCAACGGCTGTGAGATGTCATAAATATTGCAATGAATGACTTAAACTCTTAAACGACTAAAGTGAAAGGGTGGGAGGCTATTGACTTTTCCTGCATGCACATACACAAACACACACACACACACACACACACATATATATATGCAAAAAGAAAGCATTTTGCTGAGCCGAGAACCAAACATTGTAGCGTGTCAAAGTGATCCCCATCATATGAATCTAAATGTAATATAAAAACTATTCCAAGCAATCCGACTCATCCGATTCATTTTTTCACAATGCCTCACTTGCCATTTCAAATAAACAATGACTTCACAAATAAGTGCAAAACTTAAGAAAACTGAGTGCTTTCTGTATTCTCTCACTGTACACACTTTACGTGGTCTGTAATTCAGTTGAATTTAAGCCAGATGTGACCCTAATGGTATGCATGATTGTAAACCAAAAATGTTCTTCTTATGCAAATACCTCTTATGCAGCAGACCGGTATGTTTCGCATCATTATCCTGTTGAAACGCTAAGCCACTCCATTACATGTCATTGACATAATTCCTTATGCTGAGCAAGTAGAATTGTATTTCTCTTTCATATTTAAACGCATGGAATACATTCCATTTATTTTGAGAATGCCTGGCTTTGGTCTATTTCATGGTTCAATTTTGAGTCAGTAACCCAGTAACATTTTGCCTAGCATAAAGGGCACTTTGAGCATCAGACTTAAACAGTAGCATAGACATCATCAGTAGTTTATATTACAATTGTTATTTTGCACTTTAATTGAAAATGTATGTTCACTTGACATTTTCAATAAAATAACCCTTTTTATGGGTTTAAAAAAAAAAAATCTTCTTAGAACCGCCCTTAGTGCCATTTAATAATATGTACAACACACACACACACACACACATGTGCGCGAGCACACATACATGTATCCTTTCTAAGGCTTCGTGCATGTGTCCCTAAACCAAACAGAAGAGCTTTGTGTACCAGCTGACCACAGATCCCTGTGGAGTTTGGGCCTGCAGCTTTGAAGATCTGAAATCAGGGTTTAAAGCAGAGCGACGGAGACCCAGTTAGGATTTGAATCAGCGTTAATCAGCCTGGCTCTGCAGTAAAGTGGAGACCCAGGAGAGGTCTTTGGAAAACAGGTCCCAACTGTAATGGAGTCCCGTCAACAAGTTCATAGCCGACTGTGATTTCTCCATCAACAGTAGAATGCCGAAAACATTAAGAGTTTTATAGACTTTTAATTATTTAGCCGTTAATCCAGCCCTTTTTACTTTATTAGCTTTTTACTCTATGTTAACTTCACTTGGTTCATGCAACAAAATTAGCATGGCCTTTGAATGAAAAAATGAGGAAAAGTAATTACAAAATTCCTCTCCGAATAAATTTCACAGGATATTGTAAGTGCATTTACGTACAATATGATATTCTGCTTTCCACGATACATTACTTGGAGTTTAGGAGTAATGGAGGAAATCTTGCAAATCAATATAGAGAATTGTAATGTAGGCGTCTAGACCAAGGCTGGGATCAAATGGACAGGAGAGACAGATTAGCCTTTCAGTCCTTTTGGATAAGAAGGGGAACCGGGGCACTTGAGACGGGGCTCCAGTGTGGCACAGTGCAGAGGGAATTCAATACAGCCATTGACAAAAGAAAGCCTCTATTGTAAGAATGTCGGCCTCCTTTGAGAACACGTTCCGCATGCTCCATCTCCTTATTAATTGTGCTATGAAAAAAAAAAAAACATAAACCTTTGCCAAAGAAAGAAAAAAAAACATAAAAAAGAGCTTTCATCTCGCTCCCTGTGGTGTCCGTTTCTGGAAATATTACCACAGCCAAACTGATCCCAATACAAGAACGATACATTCTATCTATCTATATATATATATATATATATATCGACAGCTCAGAAATATATGTATGGGTTGTATATATAGAGTATATGGCTTATGATGATTAACATATTAATTGTAGTGATGAATCAACGAAGTAACACAAACTAATTTGTTTGATCGACTGACAGCCCTTCACTACTGCAATCCATTCCCACTTAGTAGCTGGGGTATTATAGGGGTATGGAATGAGAGACCTACAAAAGGCCAACTGTGTCAATGGAGGAAAAATGCAGGTGTGTGTTCCCTAGGGATCCCATCCCACAAGCACTGGCCTCAGTTCAGTCACTCAGCTTGAAGGGGATCCTCTTTCAAAGGGACCAATACGGAGGGTTCTACCTCACAAGTAATGTGAAACAAACTGGGGCTGCTGATGAAAAGGGGGACGCTGAGGTGTAATGGCTGCTCATGAAATGCGAACTTGGATATTTCCTGAGCCGTCGTCAGATTTGGCCCGTCTTGTGATTCATGTTTTTGCCATTAATATGGCTTCTGGTAAGGTCAATCTGGAACAGAGAGCAGAGAAGGTACTAGGATGAAGTGTGTGCATTTCAACAGGAACCAATGAAATCACACTGCTGCGATTCTGTTTGGTCCCCAAACAATTTTGATGTTATTGTTACTATATTGAGATTATGCTCAGATTTGGAGGATATTCCGTTTATGGAGTGACTGACCTTTTGGAAAGTCCAACATTGCTGTAAACTCCTTTATAAAATCTGATATAACATGCTGAAATAACATAAGTGAAGAAGCAGGTATTTACAAAGTAAAAACTTATAAAGCTAGCAGTTCTGGTTATGATCCACCATGATGTCAGTCTAATTGTCTAATACATTCCAAAAGTATCTGCCTCATTCAGCAAAACAATATTAATTTTCCTCATCTTGCTAAATGGAAGTGTGAGTGTGTCCCTGCAAGCCATACCAGGTAGATGTAAGCCATTTTGTACTCGTGCATAGGTTAGTATGGGAGTTTGCATTAAACCAGAGCCATACTTGTCCTTTCCTGTTCATGTCATATGGAAGCAATAATTTAGGCTGTATGATGTTTTGCCCTTCTACATAATGTGTGTCACACCTAATAAAAAAACAACAACACCATTGTTATATTGGAGAATTGTAAGACCTTAAGTATTTTGATTAGACTGTATATGAAATGAAAAGGTTTTTTTTATATAGTAATATATTATATAGTAGTTATTTATATTTAGTTTATAATGTGATGATTTGAGTTGAAGATGATGAAATTATGTGTTCTTGAAGGACATATTAATTCACATTGTATGCCCACAAAAAAAGAAAAGTAAGGGTTTAGATACTACTACTACTACTACTACTACTACTACTACTACTATTATTACTACTACTACTACTACTAATAATAATAATAATAATAATAATAAAAAAAAATAAAAATAATAATAATAACAAGAGCTATAAATGATAACTGAGGGTTAAATAGTTAGATCTTTGTTAATAGTATGAGACAGCATCTTGAATGCTGTTCTGTTCATGGAATGGGTTTTGAGTATGTATAGTGCAACCCACGTTGCAATATTCTGTCCATGCCAACATTGTGACAACAAATTGTTGACAGTCAAATTGCAAGGACAATTGCTTCATTTGGGCCACTCTAGTGACTACCTATAAGGACACATGCACCTAATTAAGTATAAAAAATATATAATAATAATAAATCCTGGAGTCAGTGTAACCATTAATAAACTCTATTCTTGTGGTGCTATTCTGTACAGTGGTCTCTGTAGTCACTCCTTAGTAAATGAGCAGAATAATCAATCCAATTACACGCTTAAGTGTTCAGGGTCCACAGTTCCTTTCCATGATACAGTACACAATGATGTGTGTGTTAAAAATACACTGTGTAGAAAACAGACGCCCTGTGTTCTGTAAGTTAGGGCACACATTCCACACAATCATAAATGATGTACCACACAGTAACTCAAGAGATGCGAGGCCCGTGAGGGACAGTGGCTCACAGAAGTACTTGGTTTCCCAAAATAAATATGAATCTCCTCACTCCTTCTCTTCTTTTCTGTCATAACAGACATAACATCATAATGTTGCAGAGTAGGTTTCAGGCAAATGTTTCCCCTTTTCACTCTGATGGAATTGTCCTCCGCTACAGCACGCTCCTTCATTGTTATTGTTCTGCTTGTTGTTTCCTTTCTGCTTTGCGCGCAGTGATGCTGATGCATGATCGTTGATACAAAATCCATGCCACAGAATACGGACAGGCACTTATTCTCTGTGGCTGCTCATTGAGGCCAAAGACATTCCTTTGGCAGGAGGCGGCCTATAGATCCGTAGCCATTGACAAATATTTATTAACGAGCAGCATTAAATTCAGCCATCACAGAAGACTACAGATTTTAAGGTGATATGCACTTATACATTTCCCCCTGAAATATAACTGCTCAGCTTTAGGACTCATTTAAATAGTGCATCTGAGATTGTTGCGTTTTCATAAATCGAACTAATACATTCAAGTCAAATTAAATAAATAAGAGCTACATAGTATGACATATTTAAGCAGTCGACTATCCTGTTTTGCAATGCATGACAATCACACTTTAATCTCATGGCCATATTCTTTGTCAAAATACTGATTAGTGTTTAATGATGGTTAAAATCAACAGATGATGGAAGGATCACAATTAACAGCAGATGTGCGTCTCATACCGCAAGGCTTGGTGTGATGAAAAGTACAACCCTGCGATTGACTGATTAACATCCAGACCATTTTAATATTAATTGGAGAGAGCGTTGTGGTCTCAGAGCCTGTGGCTTCCTTATGATTCATCAGTAATTGTGTGAGGTCAAGCTTATGGCTATGGCTATTTTTATTATATGGAGTGTGCTTCATAGTATTTAATGTTGTTCATGTCTAAAAGGTCTGCCTTTGACAGACTAAAAGTAACCATTTTTGAGTCTCACCTTAACGAAACCCTGAGTTGTGTTGGGTGTTTTTTTGAGACATGCCAGATTAAGAGGCGTGGCGTGAGGCAGTCAGGCTTGGTTGTTAGTCTGTGACAAAAACACCCCTGAAGCAATGTGGTGCTGTAATAGTTACAGGATAAAAGACGAGGGAATTGCCAAACTGTGTCAAAGCAACATCGGCTGAACAAAGCCCAGCTTACGACATACACTGTGAAATCCCCCCAGTTCACCGTATTGTGTGCGCGTGTGTGTGTGTGTTTTGGGGGGGCACTTGAATGTGTGTGTGTGTGTGTGCATGTGTATATAGTATCATCCTCTAATCTCTGTGGGTGTGACACTAATAGTCTTGGTGAATCATGGCAAAATAACATGGCCAATAAATTGTGATATTTCAATTAGCACCCAGTTAAAAAGCTCCTTGCTGGCTCACAATGTAAAATAATTTAAAAAATGTGTACATAAGTACACATAAAGTACAACACAAACTGGAATGTCTGCATTCTTTTGGAAACTGCAAGGCATTCAGATATACTCCTTATTAACCTGTGGCTTTGGCCAGACAAATAATTTTGTATCAATTTTGATTCAACCCTCCACCATGGGTATTGTTTTAGTCATTCTATATTTATTTGCATGTGACTAATTACCAAGGGCACGACTGGTGACCAGACTGGTGACAGCCAAGCCAAGACAAGTTTGGTGCCAGGTTGGTGAAATGTGTCAAAGTCAGTAGAGGGGGATCGAAAACCCTCCCTGCTCCTAAATGGACTTAGACAATTTTTTACGCTATTTCCAAAGTTTTCTCATGAAAAGATATCAAACTGCCTATTATTATTAGACTGTCAGACAGTTCCAAGAAATGCACAGCGTAAAGCCAGAAGTCCAGTTTGAGAGCCAGCGCTCGGCCTAGAAAGGCACGACTCCCTAAGGCCCCATGTAACAAAGCCCTGCCAGATCGCCGCTGACTCCATGGTCAGAATGAAATCTGAGAGGAAGCATTCCCTGCTCTGTGCAACAACAGTGGATCAAATGGTCAGTGCGGAATGGGAAGTCAAAAAACATTGTTAGTTTCACCTAACAGCACAGGGATTCTTTCCTCCCCTCTGCATTTAATGAAAAAAAAAGAATTCCAGACATTCTCCCAGCTCCCCAGGGCTCTGAAAAACAAAACATAATGGACATGGTTTAAGTGCAGTTGCCGTGGTTTCCACTTAACTTGCTACTGGACTGCTGCAACCTCCCCCCCTCCCCCGTTGTGATTGAAGTGGGTGTAGATTTGTCTGTTGACAACAATCGATTAATGATATCATGATGAATACCTAGGTTTGGAGGCACTGTAAACGCTACTGTATTGGAGAAGAAGGACAGCGGCATTATATTATATCTAAAGGCAGCGGAAATAACCTTTCTTTTAATGTTGAAAAAGAGACACCTGATCTTGTTTACCAAAAATATTTTACATGAGGCCATGAGAAACACAAGCGGATACACAGATTTGAAATGAAAATCACTTTTAGAAATAATCATGTGGCATTAATGGATTGTTTCCCATTATTCATTATTACATGCAGATATTTTGAACAGCATTTGAATAGAGATGATACTAGCATTTTTTCATCAGTACATCCTGGTTATTCTGACATCTAGTATAATTACAAGTGGGTTGTAATTGTATACTTTACACCGATATGCAATTTGCTAATAAAATCCTTCCAGTATAAATTTTTTTTATACATGCCATATTTTCTAAAGCTTACCAGCATAGAGCAAATTACATAGTTTTTTTATTTTGTGGTATACGTAGCCTCTTTCCCCAGAGGTCATAAAGGAAAAAAAGACACAAAATAAATTGTAATGTATTATATTGTGATATAATTTTTATAGTATGCTGTTTCATAGACGAAACCCAATCTTTATATGTGTTTCATTTTTACTTCGTTTTAGACATTTTTTTGAATGGAAATTGTGTACATTTTCCATTTCTTCATCCTGCTGTGATGAGTTTGGATGTCTGGTAGTTGATCCACACCCTCATTAACTGGCCATGGTAAAGTTTATTTTTTTGGTCCATTATATAAAGCTGATCGTCTATAATATACATTGGCAGTTTCGTTTGCCTATTAGCTGTGTGTAATGGGAAGATGAGCCCATTCCAAAACTTGATACACCCTTCCCAATTTAGGTTTAACAAATGATAGGCTAGAGCACGCTATCCTGCAGTGGAATATCCGCCTTAAAAAAAATGTGTTTCAGCCTGACAAGGACTGGTGGAATGTCACATGTTGTCCCGGTGTTATATTTACACATTTATCGGGATGTTTCATGTTTGTTTATGCTCATGTGAAACGGCCTTTACTGAGGCTCTGGTGCGATGCGTCTTCCATCTGTTAGACAGCCACCAGGAGGAAGTGCTGTAATGTCTATGTCAGATCGGAAGCCGCTGACGATGCGTTAATGTGGGAAATAGAAATAGTACCGTGCATCATTATTTTAATCGTACCAGGGGGTGTACATATCCTCACTCGCGTATGCGGGTGATCTCACACTCAAGTGCGTTTAATACACCCCCCTGGGCATCTTCGTTCCCACCTCACTCTTCAGCCATAGGACAGGCGCGGAGGTCATTTTCCATTTTACGGTCCAGCGACACGTTTTCAGACACATCTATGGTAATATTTACGACTGCCGTCCCCAGCCTCTTTTGTGGGAAAGATGCTTTGTTTTGAAGACGATGAACCATGAACAGATTGTGTGGCCGGTAGCCCTCTTTTTTTGCTTCTTTCTTTTTTACATTAATGATAACTTTTAAATGTCATTGCGTGTCAGTTTTATCTCAAAGGAAGGACAGGGTATCATTAAAATGTCTGATTGTTGACGGAGCAGTGCTCCGATTGTGAACGGTCCATTGGGTCCTCTCTGCATGTCCATATCTAAATGACAAGCCGTAGGACAGGGAGCCGTTGTCACCGAGTAACGCGGTCGCAATTAATCTTGCGGAATGTTTCTCCCGTCTTCGGGCTCCCGTCACAAGGAAAGTTAAATTCCATTACTGCACTTTGCGTACCGGCGTCAGTAACCCGGCCTGTGGGATGACATCACCGAAGGCAAAGGGAGACGTTTCCATGGTTACATTTCACAGAATGTTATCCGGACTCAATGTAGCATCAAAGCTCTTTCACACCTAGAAATCTGCAGATATATTTGCATCACAGCACTTAATGTGCTTTACTGTATGAAATAGATTTCATCCATTAATACAAGCCACATGCACATTATGTAAGATAACGGGAATGGATATTGTAGAGTATGTGTTATCTCTCTTTTTTATTTTAATTGTATTTATTATTTTATTTTTTTAATGAGAACTCGCTGCCGTAGTCTAGCCAGTAGCCAGCGCTGCACTGCTTCCTTCGAGCCAGTGCCTGTCTAGGCCGAAGCCTGTCACCGACGCACAACCACTCATATATGCAGCGAGTCTTTCCTTCGGCTTTTATCCCGCCCCCCAGGGGCTTTGTTTAAATATCATGGCTAATTGTTAAAAATTATTCAACAAATTTAAACTACATTTAAGATTGATAGCAACCTTGATACATGCATACAAAAACAACAGTTATTTATTCTCTTCATAAAATGTGAAAAAGTAATAAGATACATTGTTACAATATTTAGATATTTTGCCACTATAAGACTCATAACCTAAAAAGACAGTGCTACCTGTTATTTGGCGATTGCAACAATATTGTTTTAAATGTGTGTGTGGGGGGGTGCAGGTTTGTCTGCAGTTTAAGTCAAATAATATTAATATGAAATCCTAAGGGGATATGCATATACTGTACTCTGTCATGTGGCTCTATATATTCCTTGAATTCCTTTGCTTCTCAAAATTTTGAATTGTATTGCTCATGTGGTTTTCAGGGAATGCGTCTTACCCTGTTTGTTATAATCTAGCTCCCCAAGTTCCAAGTGGATATAAATAGGCCTGTTTAGAGGAACCTTTCAGCTGTATATGTGTAAACTTCTTTCTGTGATTTAATAATCCAAAAGCACAGATGTAGTAATTTAGCCTTTTTTTTAAATGAATAGTTCAATGACATAACAAGAGTTTGTTTGTAACTCACTGACCTTGATTTCAGTGCTCCATAGTGTAATCTGTTTCCGTTATAATGACAACAAGGCTGTAATGAAAGGAACTTCGCTCGACATCATGAATGCATACACACAGCTCTTCCGTTTAAAAATCAACACATCTGAAAAGAAATAAAACGGTTACAGTACTCCAGGACCATGCAGCACATTTTTGCACAAATAGCAATCCTCCAGCGGACTCTGTCAGTACGTTCAAACACTTTGTGGCCTGGCGGGCCTCATTTTCCGCAGGCTTTTCAGTTAAACTTTTGACTGCTAGAGTGTAAAGATTTTCCTTGATTGGAACAATTTTGCTTCTCCTCGCCACTTACGGGAGTACAGTGGCATAAAAAGACCTGGGGAACCTCCAGGAAAGGGGCTGAGTAGCCCAAAGACCACTTACTGTGAAGGCACAAGAGCAGGATAAGAAAGGATGTGTCAGAACAGGAAGGGGAGCCACCTGCAGGGAGGTGACAGGCCCTGTGATTGCATGCATGCTTCTGTGCCCAGGGGCGCCAGATCATAAAATTATCCACATTGGAGGAACTATTGTACAGGTGTGGCCAAGCCTGGCTAAAGAGTACTGGTTTTCACTGTTACTAATTGAATTAATGAATTACACAGTTGCCTCACTTAACTTAGTGAGTCTTAATTGGTTGCTGAATTTAAGGTGAAAACAAAAACCAGTAGACCCTGTGGCTCAGCAGGGCCAGGGTTGCTCCCCCCCAGATGCACAGTATGGGAGATTTTTAGAAGAAGGTCCCGGGGTGGGGTTAGGATGTCTTGCAAATTAGTACAGTTAGCATATTTAAGATGGGGCATTTCTTTCCGTCGGCTGACATCTGGCAACATTGCCTGTGTTTCGTCCCTCAGCTTTCAGCCGAGCACCAATCCCTATGGCAGTGGTCCGGAGGGAGCTGTCCTGTGAGGGCTACCCTATCGAGCTGCGCTGCCCAGGCACTGACGTCATCATGATTGAGAGTGCCAACTACGGCAGGACGGATGACAAGATCTGCGACGCCGACCCGGCCCAGATGGAGAACACGCGGTGCTACCTGCCCGACGCCTATAAGATAATGTCCCAGAGGTGAGACCTACCCATGTGATGTCACCAATGAGATGCATGAGCTTTGTGGTTGACATGCCAAGTAGAAGGATACAACAAAATATTGGAAAATTGTTAATAACAATAAAGTATATAGTGCACGTAAAAAAGTGTATAGTAAAAAGTGAGGCAAACAGCCAATTCATATTTTACGATCAAGCTTTGATACCTTGTGTTTGTGGCTGTCAATTAGTTATTTGTTATTGATGGCAAATACATTTGAATTATGAACATATTAATTTATTACAACCTGTGTGGTTTATAACAGACATTTCCAGGTCAAGGATACCACTGAATATTCTTTGACGATCATCATTTGAAACTGCGGTCATAAATTAATACTTATAACATATCACACATTTACTGTGATAGAACTCAATGTTCATTCTTTAGAAAAATATTCTTGATACACTCTCAATTAATACAAAAAAAACAACAGTTTCAGAGCTTCAAGTTTAAGCGCTGGGCCTGCAGTTACATTTCAATCTTAATAAGGTTTGCTCTTTATTCTGTGCGGCGCTGGTATATAGATATCCTAGTCTCCTAAATAAGTATGTCATATATAATACACAATGAATATGAATAATGTGTCTTTAAATGATCAAACTGCTTTCGCTCTGTGAATACAGTCTTACAAAAATAAGCGTTCAAATAAAAACCAAGGAAAAGGAATGTCTGAACAATGGATATAATGGATCCACTGTGTCAAGAATGAAACCTCAAATGAGCAAACACATTATTTTAAAAATTATGGTTTTGAGAGTGTACTGTATCCAGGAAATTAAAGGCTAGCTCAGAAACAAAGAAACAAATAGAGTACACTGCATCATATGTTCTCTTGAGGGCGTGATCCTGAAATGTTTCCGTTCTAACAGAACTTGCCATTTACACGTGGACAACTGTTTGGCCCCAGAACTTCCAGCTGCTTCCAGATGGTTTATAGAATGTTGGCTTGAAAGCACAAGTTATCAGTTATCAACAAATGTTACCAACTGCAGTCAATTATGAGGATGATATGCAATAAAAAGTGGGAAGGAAATGATCAGATTTACAGTGTCAAGGCAGGGAATGTTCAACGAGAGCATACAAATCATATATATCTGACAGTAATGATTGACTTCCTGATTAGTGATATTTCCTAAGTTATATATTTCTATGTATATACAGCTGTATTTTTTACTGAATATAATATTGTATTTTCATTATTCCAAAATCCACTTAACTAAACCATTACAGTAAATGTAACCAGCCCGCATTGGGCTTGGCATGGCGCTAACATCTATCTACCTCTTCAAACCCATATAGAAATCGAACAACAATTGCCTTTTTATTTCACCAGTATTGTGTTTGCCTTTGTATTGTGCTCTGTCTGCGCCCCACAGCCTTCATAGTCAGTAATTGCTGTTGATATCAAAGTCATAGATCACCAAAAGACTCAAAAGACTTCACATACGTAAGGCTCATATCACTTTGCCATGGTACCATTAATCCCAGGAAGAGATATGGGTCACAGGAAATCAAAGGAGCTTGTGCTTCCTCACGTCCTTATAGAACTTCTCAGTTTCCATTTCATCTAGTTAAGAGTCTTCAATTATCTGACTGACTTGGTTGTATAGGTACCCTGTCTTGGAAAAGAGAACCATTTTGTATTGCATAGAGCTGTTGCCATAGTTTTCAGTGTTTCAAGTTGCTCTGTCTGTCTATATGTATGCATATATATACAGCTCTGGAAAAAATTAAGAGACCACTCCAAATTTTTCTTAAATCAGCATCTCTACATGTATGGCAGCCATTCCATTCCAGTGTCTGTTGAATTCCAACACAAGCACACCTCATTCTACTTAATGAAGTACTGATTAGGTGATCACCTGAACCAAATCTTATTTAACGAGGAAAAGTATAAAAACCACTGCTGTGGTCATCACTATCCTCTTGCAATAGGACCAGCTGAATGGCAAAACAACTGTGCTAGTAATGCCTCAAAAGTAATTGGAATCAAAAAATAACTTTTGACCATGCAAAAAGAGTTGAAAAGAAAAGTTTTGAGTGAGGAAAAGAAGGGTTCAATTCTGGGTTTACTGGCAGAGGGATACAGTGAGCGTAAGGTTGCTTCTATCAAATTTTGAAGACGGCGGTTCATAAGATCAAGGTCAAGCAGCAGACATTGGGGACAACAAAGCTACAGACCGGCAGAGGGCAAAAACGACTCTACTGACCGGGATGACCGCCAACTCATTCAAATGTCACTCAACAACTGTAGGATGACATCAAGTGACCTACAAAAAGAATGGCAAACGGCAGCTGGGGTGAAGTGCACGGCGAGGACGGTTCGAAACAGGCTCCTAGGGGCAGGGCTGAAGTTGTGCAAAGCTAGAGTCCTTCATCAATGAGAAGCAAAGAAGAGCCTTCCTCTTGATCACATTCCAGAGGTTTTCAATGGGGTTCAGGTCTGGAGATTGGGCTGGCCATGACAGGGTCTTGATCTGGTGGTCCTCCATCCACACCTTGATTGACCTGGCTGTGTGGCATGGAGCATTGTCCTGCTGGAAAATCCTCAGAGTTGGGGAACATTGTCAGAGCAGAAGGAAGCAGGTTTTCTTCCAGGATAACCTTGTACGTGACTTAATTCATGCGTCCTTCACAAAGACAAATCTGCCAGATTCCAGCCTTGGTGAAGCACACCCAGATCATCATCGATCCTCCACCAAATTTTACAGTGGGTGTGAGACACTGTGGCTTGTAGGCCTTCATTTTTTCTAGAGCTGTATATATACAGTATATATGTATATATATACACACACCCTTGTACGTGGCTTAATTCATGCGTCCTTCACAAAGACAAATCTGCCCGATTCCAGCCTTGGTGAAGCACCCCCAGATCATCATCGATCCTCCACCAAATTTCACAGTGGGTGTGAGACACTGTGGCTTGTAGGCCTTCATTTTCCAGAGCTGTATATACAGTATACAGTATATATGTATATATATATATACACCCATACTCGGTGGCCACTTTGTTAGGTACACCTGTACACCTGCTCATTAATGGTATTATCTAATCAGCTAATCATGTGGCAGCAACATGCATACAAGCATGCAGACATGGTCAAGAGGTTCAGTTGTTGTTCAGACCAAAAATGGGGAAGTAATGTGATCTAATTGACTTTGACCGTGGAATGATTGTTAGTGCCAGACGGGGTGGTGTGAGTATCTCAGAAACTGCTGATCTCGTGGGATTTTCACACACAACAGTCTCTAGAGTTTACAGAGAATGGTGCAAAAAACAAAAAACATCCAGTGAGTGGCAGTTCTGTGGGCGAAAACGCCTTGTTAGAGAGAGACGTCAGAGGAGAATGGCCAGACTGGTTCAAGCTGACAGGAAGGCGACAGTAACTCAAATAACCATGCGTTACAACAATGGTATGCAGAACGCACAACACGTCGAACCTTGAAGTGGATGGGCTATGGCAGCAGAACACCACTCCGGGTTCCACTCCTGTCAGCTAAGAACAGGAAAATGAGGCTACAGTGGGCACAGGTTCACCAAAACTGGACAGTTGATGTCACGGTTTTACCTTGCCCAGCCTCTGGAGGGCGCGTGGTCATGTGATGGTCTTTTCTCTTGTCTGCTTGAGGAATCATTGTCATTTCCGCCATCCTTATATGGTCTTGTGTCGGAGAGTTTTCTGATTACTTTCAGCTGAGAGCTATCAGTGTTAATTCCGTCCCTTATTTAAGGTCTCTGTTTCCCTCATGCAAACGCTTCTGTGTCAAACTAATTGTTACACTATAGCCGGTATTCCAAACAAAGGTTTAGCTTACCACCCTGTTGTTCTCTCAGTTAAAGAGAGAAGGTTCTAATTTATTTATCTCTACTTAAAGGTTTAGCATCACCACACTGTGGTAACCTTTTAGGAAGAATGATCTTATCCTACCTAAAGGTTTTAAGCTAACCACTTTTGTGGTTTTCCTTTCGAGATTTATTCTTTGTTTGTTGGGCTAAAGTTTCCCAGAGCTAAAGTCTCTAAAGCCATTTTATTTTCTTACCTCTTTGGTGAAGAGTTCTCGCCCTTATTGGGTTGTTTTCTGTTGGGTTTATTCCCGTGGAGTTTTGTCCCAGGGTTTTCTTTTGTTTCCCCGCTCCCTAGTCTGTTTTCAGATTTAGTGGCTGATCGCTTGCGTTCAGCTTTTAGATACCCATGAGATCTGCGTGTGGCTCTTCCACCTTCGATCCACACTATAGTTGAAGATTGCAAAAACGTCGCCTGGTCTGACGAATCTTTATTTCTGCTGCGACATGCAGATGGTAGGGTCAGAATTTGGCATGAATCCATACATCCATCCTGCCTTGTGTCAATGGTTCAGGCTGCTGGTGGTGGTGTAATGATGTAGGGAATGTTTTCTTGGCACACATTAGGCCCCTTAATACCAATTGAGCATCGTTTAAATGCCACAGCCTACCTGAGTCTTGTTGCTGACCATGTGCATCCCTTTATGACCACAGTCTACCCATCTTCTAAAGGCTACTTCCAGCAGGATAATGCACCATGTCACAAAGCACACGTCATCTCAAGCTAGTTCCACAAACATGACAATGAGTTCAATGTACTTCAATGGCCTCCACAGTCACCAGATCTCAGTTCAAAAGAGCACCTTTGGGATGTGGTGGAACGGGAGATTCACAACATGAATGTGCAGCCAACAAATCTACAGCAACTGCATGATGCTGTCATGTCAACATGGACCAGAATCTCTGAGGAATGTTTCCAGCACCTTATTGAATCCATGCCACAATGAATTCGGGCTGTTCTGGGGGCAAAGAGGGGTCCTACCCAGTGCTATAAAGGTGTACCTAATAAATTGGCCACTGAGTGTATATATATCATTCTGTGGTCAGACTTTAGAGTTGTTCAAACCAAACAACGCAATGGATATTAGTATTGCAGAATGCCCCCTTGTAATCCAGGGGGGTTGCCAGGATTTGAACACATTCGGGAGTTCACCCAATGCAAGGCAACACAGCAGTATTTTTTTTGAAAAAGTGCCAATATTGAAATACTGTCATATTTATGGTACTCTGTAGTGATTTGTGAGTACTTGCCAATGGATGATTCAATGAATTGGCAGGCTTGTTAATTAAGAAAAATAAATGAAAACATGTTGAGACCAGTGGTGAGTTTAAAGGTAAGATTTCAAAAGTATACATTACACTTGCAATTCCTCACACTGCATTCCAATTCCAAGGATTTGTTTTAATGATGAAAGACAAAAACATATATTGACACTCCCAGATTTAGTTGGATCCTAATAAGCAACAGTCCAGAAATGGTATAACAATGAAAGGATTCTCCTCTAAGTGAATGTGATGTGATTTATGTGGTGCTTGCCTTTCTGTCACATTTATATTGTGTCAGATCTTAGGATTTAAAGATTTATAAGGAACATGTGAGCCCTGTAAATAGGAGCAGCAGGATGGTATATATTATTTTCATATGTTACAAATAATCTGCTGGTAGATGACTTCAGTGGATTCAAAGGGAAAGCAAGAGTAAATGATAGATTGAAGATGAAGAAGAAGAGAACTGTTAAATCAGTTTTAAGCCAAACATGGCAGAGGCAAAGGGGGCAAAGAATTGTGTATGAAATCAAGGCAAATACATTTTGAAGAATGTGTATACTTAAAAATGTAGTGATTACAAACTGAGTACAGATTGAGTTCATGGTGACAAAATAGAGGCAAGCAACCTAAGCTACAAAAAAAATCTGTAAGAAACCAGAAGTTTATGACACATACTGACAGCAAACCTGAGAGGAAACCTGGGATTTAGAAATAAATAAATTCAATACAATTATAGGACAAAGAAAGAAAACAGAAGTGGAACCAAAACTGACCCATGAGGTACATCAGTGGAGAGATAAGATGGAGGAAGATGGAAGATGGAGCCTAAGATGCTTGCTCATCAATGTAAGAGAAGATTCAAGTATAGGTAATATCAGGGATGTGCATATGCACAACAGCTGCAAGCGGAAGTGGCAGCAATTAGTTATATCCTCCTTTGTTCTGCTATCTCTATCTCGTCCTCTCTAACATTAAAATTAGGCCATGGCAATAAAAGATTTGGAGTTTGGTGAGTTACATGACACATACTAAATGAAATTTACATGAGTATGGTTAAATATTATTTTGGTTCATCACTTGGATGAAGTTTCATTGAAGATCAATTGAACAAATTTCTATGAACCTTCAAAAGTCACCCTCTTAAAAGTTGTTTCCAATTAGCAAAAAGCTATTTTTCCCATTGGCTTTTACCATTTAAAATGTGTTGAGCATAGATTAAAGCAGGAACTATATGTATCTAAATGGATTTCCTTTCCCTTGGATGGATGTAGAACAAAGTGATTTTCTCAGCTGAAGGTAGTAATTTCACAACTACTGTATAATTTGTGCTACACCTTTGGTTATGAGTTTGTAACATTGATAAAACTTGTATCGTCATAAAACAGGTTTGCCCATTTCTGCCTCCTGATTGGTATAATGGTGTATAACCTATGGCCATGCAAAATGTAACCTTTTTTAGGGAACTAAAAAGGTAGCACACCTTCGCCCTGCGGCCTCATGCCTTATCACACCCTGAATGAGTGTGGTTATTCCGTGATAACCCACGACCTGTCGTCCATTAATGCCAGCATATTGAATCCTGGCAGGAAAAAAATTGCTCAGTCTAGAAAACGTTCAGAAAAGACCGATCCACAGGATGCATGTAGGAGAATCTCCAGAAATAAACCACGTTTTTGCCTCCTTGGCACAATAAAAACATTATAGACTTCAGAATCATTTTTGTTGTGTCGCTAGTTATGATACAAACAATTTAAATGTGCATTCCCTTATTTTATGGGGAGAACATTGGTGTATAATTCTTAACACTTTAAGCAGGGGTGAAATAATTAATTGGATGAGGGCGGTTATTCCCCGATAACCCACGGCCTGTCGTCCATTATAGCCAGCATATTGAATCATGGAAGAAGAAAAAAAGAAGCTCAGCCTAGAAAACTTTCAGAAAGGCCCGATCCACAGGAAGCATGTAGGAGAACTCAGAACAAAACATCCAGAAATAAATCTATTTTTTTCTCCTTCTCCACAAACTTTATTCTCCACGGGATTGGTGTCGGTCCGTAGGTAGCAGGGACATGCGGAACTGTTCTACCAGTCTTTTTTTTCTGATTTGAATATCCTTTGAGAGCACCTTTTTTTTCCCTTGCGTTTGAAAATGCCTTCTGAAGCGCAGAGGCAAGCTCTTATTCCGCTGAATTATGTCATCAATGCCCCACATAGGGGCTGCAGGATGAATACGTGCTTGCGTGTTAAAGAGCTCTGATGGTCCCTTGCACCGTATATTGGACAAATGGTGACATTTGCTTACGCTAGGGCACAATGGCAAGCGGCCTGGCGGTAGGGGGAAGTATTCAAAGAAAAAAGGGCACCTTGTTTGCATGCATTATGAGGAAGGCTTGAGTCACTGCTCTTTCTTGGTGGCTGCCTATGTGTGTTGACAAGGTTCTATAGGCTGGGACAACATTTCGCTTGATCGCCATAGCTGCCTCGAGGTATTCATTCTCTTTCTGTTAGCATCGGATAACCATTTAAGCTGTGTTGGACACAAATCAACCTGAATCCTCCTATCAGATTAGTTTAACGCCTCTATATTTTGGCTGTTATAGTAAATTGGCACATGTGACAGTGCTTAACTCAGCACAGTAAAGGCAAAATGCTTATGCAAGAGACTTGCATATATGTATGATAATACAGGATCCCTGGCTCCACTCCTCAATGGTGTTCAGTCGGCATATAAGTGATTTATAAGTGACATGCTTTTGTGCCATTGGGTTGTGTTGATTTGTAGGCGCGTCCATTGTGAAGGCATTAAATAATAAAGCAATGTTATATGGCATATTTTTAACAGGGATGTAGTGCAATAAAAGCCGCTTGATGCAGGCAAGGAACTACAGTGCAGAGACACCACAAGGATAATGGGAATATATGAAAACAAAGTGCAATATGCAGAAAACCTTTTGCATTGAGCAGACTCCCGCACTCCTGAAAATAGCTTTTCCCCAGTAGACCGACCAATAAATGCTTGGCGTGTTTAAAGATTACTTCTGGAATTTAAGCCCAATTCCCCTCTGCGCCCACAGTATCTGCTTTCTCTATTATATAACGGCCCCAACAATTCTGAAAGCACAAAGGAATATTTTCCAGACTTCTTTTTATAGGTCTCGTGGATGACATCACTGGCCATTTATTAGTCCCTCACCCTTCTCTGTCGTTCATTTCCCTCCCCCACCGCCCGATAAGAACCTGCTGCCTTTCCATTTGGCCAATTAGCTGCTGTAAATTTACGCGGCAGTCTAACCTTTCAGCTCCCAGACAGGCAGGTCCCTATGAGAAGCACCACGGTAGTGATTAACACGAACTCCTGAAATTCCTCTTTGGGAAATATTTGTGGGGGGGTTTCCAATGTGTCGTTGACTCCCGGAAATAGAATCAGCCACCACAGCTAGAATTTAACCTGTGGAAATTATTTGCAGGGTTTGTGTCAGTGGTTTGGACTGCACGCGAGCATAATTTGTCTGATATTTCCGCAGTTATGCATAATCCTTGCTTCGTTTCTTTTTCCTTTTTTAGTTTCTTTTAATTGGTAGGTGGGAGTGTACATCTATTTGATGTTTTGTGAATCGGCTCCCTCTTTGTGTTTTATTTTGACACTGCCAATTGAAAGGTCTGTGCCAGTCGTGTGATATTTTTTAAGTGTTTATGAAGAGAGAGGAGGAGAGAGCAGGAGAACCTCCTCTTAATTTGGTCATCAGCAGGTCCTCCAGTTTTCCAGCTCATGCTTCGGCAATGCGGCGAAACATCAATCCTCGTTACGCTAAACTGAGCGGTTCTACAGCCTGACTGCCCCCTCCCCTCCCCCGATACACACAAAAAGGAATCAAAGGAAACAAAAAACATAAAAAAACATTATCATGCTAGAAACATCTAAGCTATTCAGTGGCATTTGTCAACCTGAATTTAAATTGAGAAGAAACAGGCTTGCAAACGGACAGGAATTCAGAAGCCATTTGGCATTTCCACCGCAGTGTACATTTATTTAGGACAAATTTTGCTTTGTGAAAAATACCCTAAGCCACGCACTTGTCCATAGACGTTAGTTTTTTCACTGGCCACTTCTGTTTGAAATATGAGCAGCCTGTTGGGAATCCTGCAGAGAATATTGCAATCTCTGAAATGCCGGTCCTGCGAAATGGGTCCGGTCTCGGGGCACCTATCGCCTGCTCATAACTGCTGCTGCTCTGAGCAGATGCGGGGAGCCGTCGTTTGTTTTGGAGCGGCGCGTTTCTTTATGTGCCCGTGTTTCTGCGTAAGCGGGGGAGGGGGGGCTTCCTACAGGAGGTTGGCCAAGTCGGTGCCCTCGTCGCAGTCAAACAGCGACTCAAGCTGTCGGGCTGGGAAAGCTTCCAGTCGGAGTTGGAGTCAGTGATTCAAAGCCATCTCGCCTCAGCATCGCCCTCCCGCCCACCGCTGGCCCCTTTCATCAATGGCTTAAATGGGACATGAATACAGGGCCGTGGGCCAGCTCCTGTGGGCTCTGTGCCTCAAATTGGCCACTGGGGCACTTTCCAGGGCCACCTGGTCCCCAGGCGGAGATAGGGGGACGCCTTCCTCAGTGGCACAGCGGCCTCCCGGGGGCGCCATTTCGCGCAGTGGCGTCTCATTCCGGGGTCACCCCATCACCTCGCCTGCTCAGTCAGCTCCGTTTGGCATCTTGTCTCTTCAGAATACTCTATCTCTCTCAGGATTTCAAATCACTAAAACTATTTTATGATAATTTATTGCAGGGAAAGTGATATTCATTCAATGGGGTGAGCCTATAGGGTGTTTGAAATAGTCTTTTAAAATGGCGAGCCAAAGCCCTTTAATATTCACGCGGATGGTGTACGTAACCAATGGGATTTTGAGATTAACCACGTATGCTATATTATGTCAATTTTCCAAATAAAATGTCTGTCTTCTTCAGCATCAAAACCCTAGTTGGATTAGCATTGTAATTACAGTACACACTGACATGTATTGTTTCATGAGAATAAGTCTTGTATATTTGTCTGCATTTCTTCTGAAATGAATTGGGGAAAAGCAGAAGTCCTACAAGGGAACATGCTGTGAATTAATTTCAGGAGATTTTCTTTTACTTTTTCAGCAGAGCTGAGGTGAGTTCAGGGTCTTTGCTGGAAAAGCAGTTATCCCTAGGTCTGAGCTGAGCTTGATTGACATTCTGCATATCACCGCAAAGAAGCTCAGCCTGTTTATAATAATTATGATGCCATCTTGACATGTTAAAGTTAATGAGCTGTTCGATACAGATGAGTTCTTCATTAGCATGCTAGAACAACAATTCACATTTGTCATAATGACCTTTAAACTTCCTGCTCCTCACCTTCCTAAGCATAAATGCATTAAGTTTTATCTGAATTCATATTGTACAGGTACCTGCCAAAATAAAAGAAACACCAAGATAAAGTGTCTTAATCGGGCGTTGGGCCACCACAAGCTCCCAAAATGGCTTCAATGTGCCTTGGCATAATTTCAACAAGTTTCTGGAAGTCTATTGGAGGGATGCAACATGCAATAAGTGTTCAATTGGGTTGAGAGCTGGTGACTATGGCATTCTTTTAATGCCCATCATACCACTCGTGCCCTGTGGATGGGGCATTGTCATCCTGGAAGAGGCCACTCCCATAAGGATAGAAATGCTTCACCATAGGATGAAGGTGATCACTCAGAATGGCTTTGCATTTTTTTCCAATTACCTTGCCCTCTAAGGGGTTGAGTGGACCTAACCTATGGCAGAGAAATGCCCCCTATACTCTAGCTGCCAGAACCCTTCATTTACTCAAATGTTTCCTTTATTTTGGCAGCATACTGTATATTCATAATGAATCCCTGTGAATTATACCAATAGGTGGGAAATTACCCTTCTTCCAAAGTGACTTTTCTCATTATCATTTGAAGTTAAATTGATACAAGTTACATTTATAGCATTACTTAAATAATAACTTATTCATTTATAATAGCATTTTAGCAAAGTGCAGCACTATAGATTTACAGTCGTGGCCAAAATTATTGGCACCCTTGCATTTCATGTAGATGATGTTCAATATCTTCTGAAATAATTAGGAATTGAAACAACTTTTGGTCTTCACATGTTCAACTGTTTGATTTAAAACAGCACATGATCAATCAATAATAATACAAATAAAATATATATATTTTATGGCTTCAAAATTGAAAAGTGGCCATGACACTATTATTGGCACCCTTTAGAACAATTTAAATAAATGTGGTTGGAGGAAATAGATTCTCGCTTGTATATTTATACTTGTTTAAAACTTCCTCTAAAAACAAAACAAAACAACATTTTTACTCATCTTTTCCTGGTGTGACAGGGATGGTATGCAGCTGCCAACAACGATGTCTATCGCTGTATTACTGCACTGATTGCTTGCACGAACAATGATTGATCATAGCATGTATTAATGCACATCTTGCATGGTGAAGAGCATTTGCTAAATGCTTAAAATGTAAATGTAAATGTAATTGTAGTGTAACTCAACTCACCTGTGACAGGTTGCAGGTGCCTACATGGCATAAATTAAACAAGTTAGAAAACAGTCTTTTCTGCTACTCTGTTCCTCTGTGACAATGGTGAAGAGAAAAGAGCTGTCTGAAGTTGCCAGAAAAACTATTATTACAAAATATAAGCATTCACAAGGCTATAAGGCCATCTCTAGAGACATTGGCATTCCTATTTCCACAGTTTGCAATATTATCAAGAAGTTTTCTGCTCATGGAATTGTTAAGAATCTCCCAGGATGTGGTGGTAAGAGGAAAATGATCTCAGATGTCGTCGAAGGTTGGTGCGAGCCATTGAAAAAACATCTCGTATGACATCTGAAGATCTCTGGGCTGACCTGGAGAGGTCTGAGGTAATGGTTTCAGCCCGTACCATACGCCAGACACTGAACCAAGAAGGGCTTTACGGTCGGAGGCCAAGGAAGACCCCACTGCTGAAAGATAAACACATGAAGGCCCGATTAATCTTTACCAAGATCCACCTAATGCAAGCCTAAATCCTTCTGGGAAAATGTTTTATGAACCGATGAAACCAAATTAGAGCTCTTTGGCAATGCAGAACAGTGCTTTGTTTACAGATGATGAAATGGAGCTTTTAAAAAAGAACACCCTACCTACAGTCAAATATGGTGGAGTTTCCATGATGCTGTGGGCCTGCTTTGCTGCCTCTGGTACTGGACGCCTTGAACGTATTAAGGGCATCATGAAATGAGAGGATTACCAAGGCATTTTGGAGCAAAATGTCAGAAAACTGGGTGTCAGTCGAAGGTCATGGGTCCTCCAGCAGGACAATGACCCAAAACACACATCCAAAAGCACCAAGAAATGGTTCAAGAGAAAATGTTGGACTGTTCTGGAGTGGCCAGCAATGAGTCCTTATCTCAATTCTATTGAACACATGTGCAGAGATCTGAAAACAGCAATTGGGAGAATACACACTTCAAATCTGAGAGAACTGGAGCAGTTTGCAAACCAAGAGTGGGCCAAACTGCCAGTAGAGAGGTATAGGAATCTCATTAATGGCTATAGGAAGTACTCGATTGCAGTTATTTTCTCCAAAGGCTGTGCTACTAAATATTAAATGTAGGGTGTTAATAATTTTGTCAGTGCCATTTCTGTTTATTTTATGATTTAAAAGGATATATTAAGTTCTGAATCAAAAACAAAGTTTCTGTACTTTTAACAGTGAAATAAAGAATTGTGGAGACCAAATACTTTTGTCAATTTCAACTTATTTTATTTAGGTTTTTTTAAACGTGCAAGGGTGCCAATATTTTTGGCCACGACTGTAGATAACCTTCTTTAGAAGTACCTCAAGTTTGTAAGTATAAGTCACCTGACTACCCATTTTAAAATGTCAGGTGTTGCTTCAGGCAGCAAGTTAATTTAAAGTCAACACTTATAAACATGCTCTTAAGTTAAATATATAATGTACTTTATAAGTACTTAAGAGCCAGTTGCTGAATCATAACATATCATTAAAATGTTTACTTGAAATAACTGACAGGATTAGATTTCTGAAGTCTCCATTTTCATTTATGGAAATCACTGGGCCTATTAATGACTAAAAACAAGGCAAATATGACTTTTTAAACTTTCTTGCAATGTTATTTTTCCTCTCACTATAAATTCTTTCTGTCATATTTCCTAGAGGATGTTGCTGACTTCATGTTTTCCTTCATATGGATTCTGCTTCAATGCATTCAATGTATTAGTGTATTAGCCTTTTGAATACCACATTCTTATTTATAAAGACCAAAATCCATTACTGTCATTTGGCAGCACCCACTGTATTTTACAGGAAGTCAGTTTATGTTAGAATTCATCTTCCAGCATGCCAATTCGAGAGTATCGTTACTGATGTTTAGTTACTGTATGTACGTATCTACTGTATCTGTCTATTTTTATAGATGTATATTGAAACATTTATTTGAGTTGAACCTCAATCACTTGACCAGTTGAACAGTGTTTCCACAGTGTTAATTGGCTCCAACAAGGCGGCCTATTTTTGTCTCCTGCTTTTGAGGCTTTCATACACTTTCACATACTGTCAACTCATTTTGGAATGTCAGAAATAATTGGCAATATTATCTACTTTGCATTTTTTTTTTTCATAAACTCGTCAATCAGGGTCACCATCTCTGGAGAGTGTGAAGAGTGAATACATAGATGATAGAATTCTAAAAACTTTATAAATAAATCAGTTTCTGTCCATCAAGAGGAAGATGCTATAGCAGGGTTTCCCAGATTTCTCGACAGTAACTCCCACTGAAATTGTTCTCCACTTTATCCATGTCCCATTAAAACAGGTTATTAATCAGGTTATCATCATTTTCTTACTGTTGAGAATTCTAAAATGTCATCAAATATTTGGCAACTGCATGCCACAGAGCTTTCAAATAAAACATTTGTAAAACAATTTTTTGCTGTTCACTGTCACAATGTATAGCCTACCAATTTTGATTGTGGGCAGATTTGTGTTATTTATGAAATGCAAGAATGATTTCAGTTCTAATGTAAAATGTTTTGCTGTTGATTACATTAAGTGTGCCCCCTCCAAATTTCCACTTGTCCACCCTAGTTATAGCACATAATGAATAATGAATCATCATACTTCTTTTTCATCAAAAAACGTATATACAAATAAAATACTTTCTCTCTCTCTCTCTATATATATATATATATATATATATATATATCTTATCACTGGAAAAGGGACAAGCATTCTGATGTACTTGAAATACATTTTTCTTAATTTTTATTTCACAGCACTGCTTGTGTTATGGAATATGATATGACGACAGAGAAGACTGGGGCCCTGATGCCTGTGTGCATAGTGCATTTCGCTGAGAGAAATACCTCAACGCGCATGACTTCCTGCCGTGCGCGGTTTTGCGGGCCCGTCTCTACTCGTTAGACGCCTCTCTGGGCCAGGGAGCTCTCAGCAGTACAGAAACGTCAGACCTCCTTTTCCTCAGTGCTGAATTAGGCCGAATCTGGCTTTGGCCTACATACAGCCCTGCCGTACCCAGGAGGCCGGTTCAGCTGTGGCTGTGGGAGATGGCCTGGAGGACTGTGGGAGTCCAACTGTCAGCCTCGCTCAGTGCTGTAATTAGGGCCTGCACAGGAAACCATCAATATAAATAGCTCCTTGCTCCTCTTTGTGATATTATTGTATTGCATTTCCTGTTACATTGGACTTGGAGAAGAAAAAACAAACAGTTCACCGTTATCTTTCATCTCCAAAAAAGTGCATCTTTGAATGGTTCATATTGAAGCCAATCCATGTACAGGTCCAGGCTGGCTCAAGATTACAACATGTGGTATGGGGTATTATATTACTTTAAGTTAAAGTCTGAATATGTATGGAACCAATCAATAATTGGAGCAAAGGGGTGACCCAATGTTCAATACATAACATTGGGTCATAACAACTACGCCATCCACTCCCACACTCACATTTATTCATTATTCTTTCTTTTTTAAAGATTACAGGACAATCATCAAAGTTTTGTATTGGCATCTGCATGAATATCTTTCTTAGCTGCGGTTGATATTGTTCAAATGAATACGAAGGTCGGGAAGGGTTTAACATACTGCACTCCGCTTGTGCTTTGATACAGTGGCAATTTGTCTCCAGGGCTTTAAATGTACTCACAAATTAACGCTTGTAAATCTGTAGCTGTAGCAGGTGGGTTTCAGAAATGACAGCATTCTCTGGCATCACATTTTGTGGGTGGACATAATCAGCCTGGGCTTAACTCCACAATGGCTTCAGTTTACCATGCCTCTAAAGCTCACCCGTATTGCTGCGCTCAGTGGCTGCCATGGAAGATTTTAGCCTGATTTACAAAAGGTTTTCAACTCCTAAATCAACAGCACTGCTTTCATTCATTTAACCCTGACTGGTTTCCATCAAAACCGTTGAGCCGCGCGAGAAAATAAAATCTGTACGGAATTGATGGTATGCGCACACGCGCTCATATTTCTGTTCTTTTTCATTGCCCGGCATGCGAAGTGATTTCAGTCTCATTTCAGCGCTTAGCGGAATCTTTTATATTCCGCTTTGTTTGCATTTCGCATTCCCGTACGTCAGAAGACTCTCCGGAAGGCGACCAAACGGTGCGCCCCAAATGTCTCTGGCAGCCTTGGAAAATCTGACAAGACACCGTCACCGCATGGGGGGCTGATGTCAGCCGCGGTCTGTCACTGCAAACAGCGGGGAGGACAGCCGGCATTGTCCTCCACACTCCTGATCCCTCAACTCTCTTTGGCTATAAAGGTTTTAGGCATTTTCAAGATATTTATCCGTTTACGACTTTAATTTTACGCATGATGTTTCTTTTGCCCAGGATATATTTCCTGAAACAATCCAAGTGCCTTGGAAAAGGTATAACGGCAGCACCCTAGCCAAGTATTTCCTTCTGCAGGCTTCTGGTAACCGGTCCAGCCTAGTACTTTTGGCCTGGATCCCTGCATCTGGCATTTTCAATACTTCAGTTGTTCACAGAATCCTGTTCATGAGCCTTGTTGTTCAGGCAAACTAAATTAAGTTGTTCCATCACGGTCAGCAAATTACATTTTTTCTCCACAAAGTGGTTATGAGTGAAGCCTTATAGGTATATTGATGTCATGGAGATGTATGAATCCTATTTTTCAATAGCTCTTAACCCTGCTCGTAAATCGTGCCAGACAGCCAAATAAGACCTTAGATAATGTTATGGATGCCAGTACAGATGCTTCTACTGTATGTTTGTGCTATAACTTGATCAATATTTGGTTTGTCATTAAATATGACTGTTATTTATCGTCCCTCGTTTATTTCAGTATTCGGAGAATGTGCAGCCAGATGCATTGTGGCAGTCTTATATGGAATCTCTCTCTCTCTCTCTCTCTCTCTCTCTCTCTCTCTCTCTCTCTCTCTCTCTCTCTCTCTCTCTCTCTCTCTCTCTCTCTCTCTCTCTCTCTCTCTCTCTCTCTCTCTCTCTCTCTCTCTCTCTCTCTCTCTCTCTCTCTCTCTCTCTCTCTCTCTCTCTCTCTATATATATATATATATATATATATATATATATCTTATCACTGGAAAAGGGACAAGCATTCTGATGTACTTGAATACATTTTTCTTAATTTTAATTTCACAGCACTGCTTGTGTTATGGAATATGATATGACGACAGAGAAGACTGGGGCCCTGATGCCTGTGTGCATTTCGCTGAGAGAAATACCTCAACGCGCATGACTTCCTGCCGCGCGCGGTTTTGCGGGCCCGTCTCTACTCGTTAGACGCCTCTCTGGGCCAGGGAGCTCTCAGCAGTACAGAAACGTCAGACCTCCTTTTCCTCAGTGCTGAATTAGGCCGAATCTGGCTTTGGCCTACATACAGCCCTGCCGTACCCAGGAGGCCGGTTCAGCTGTGGCTGTGGGAGATGGCCTGGAGGACTGTGGGAGTCCAACTGTCAGCCTCGCTCAGTGCTGTAATTAGGGCCTGCACAGGAAACCATCAATATAAATAGCTCCTTGCTCCTCTTTGTGATATTATTGTATTGCATTTCCTGTTACATTGGACTTGGAGAAGAAAAAACAAACAGTTCACCGTTATCTTTCATCTCCAAAAAAGTGCATCTTTGAATGGTTCATATTGAAGCCAATCCATGTACAGGTCCAGGCTGGCTCAAGATTACAACATGTGGTATGGGGTATTATATTACTTTAAGTTAAAGTCTGAATATGTATGGAACCAATCAATAATTGGAGCAAAGGGGTGACCCAATGTTCAATACATAACATTGGGTCATAACAACTACGCCATCCACTCCCACACTCACATTTATTCATTATTCTTTCTTTTTTAAAGATTACAGGACAATCATCAAAGTTTTGTATTGGCATCTGCATGAATATCTTTCTTAGCTGCGGTTGATATTGTTCAAATGAATACGAAGGTCGGGAAGGGTTTAACATACTGCACTCCGCTTGTGCTTTGATACAGTGGCAATTTGTCTCCAGGGCTTTAAATGTACTCACAAATTAACGCTTGTAAATCTGTAGCTGTAGCAGGTGGGTTTCAGAAATGACAGCATTCTCTGGCATCACATTTTGTGGGTGGACATAATCAGCCTGGGCTTAACTCCACAATGGCTTCAGTTTACCATGCCTCTAAAGCTCACCCGTATTGCTGCGCTCAGTGGCTGCCATGGAAGATTTTAGCCTGATTTACAAAAGGTTTTCAACTCCTAAATCAACAGCACTGCTTTCATTCATTTAACCCTGACTGGTTTCCATCAAAACCGTTGAGCCGCGCGAGAAAATAAAAAATCTGTACGGAATTGATGGTATGCGCACACGCGCTCATATTTCTGTTCTTTTTCATTGCCCGGCATGCGAAGTGATTTCAGTCTCATTTCAGCGCTTAGCGGAATCTTTTTATATTCCGCTTTGTTTGCATTCGCATTCCCCGTACGTCAGAAGACTCTCCGGAAGGCGACCAAACGGTGCGCCCCAAATGTCTCTGGCAGCCTTGGAAAATCTGACAAGACACCGTCACCGCATGGGGGGCTGATGTCAGCCGCGGTCTGTCACTGCAAACAGCGGGGAGGACAGCCGGCATTGTCCTCCACACTCCTGATCCCTCAACTCTCTTTGGCTATAAAGGTTTTAGGCATTTTCAAGATATTTATCCGTTTACGACTTTAATTTTACGCATGATGTTTCTTTTGCCCAGGATATATTTCCTGAAACAATCCAAGTGCCTTGGAAAAGGTATAACGGCAGCACCTAGCCAAGTATTTCCTTCTGCAGGCTTCTGGTAACCGGTCCAGCCTAGTACTTTTGGCCTGGATCCCTGCATCTGGCATTTTCAATACTTCAGTTGTTCACAGAATCCTGTTCATGAGCCTTGTTGTTCAGGCAAACTAAATTAAGTTGTTCCATCACGGTCAGCAAATTACATTTTTTCTCCACAAAGTGGTTATGAGTGAAGCCTTATAGGTATATTGATGTCATGGAGATGTATGAATCCTATTTTTCAATAGCTCTTAACCCTGCTCGTAAATCGTGCCAGACAGCCAAATAAGACCTTAGATAATGTTATGGATGCCAGTACAGATGCTTCTACTGTATGTTTGTGCTATAACTTGATCAATATTTGGTTTGTCATTAAATATGACTGTTATTTATTGTCCCTCGTTTATTTCAGTATTCCGGAGAATGTGCAGCCAGATGCATTGTGGCAGTCTTATATGGAATCTCTCTCTCTCTCTCTCTCTCTCTCTCTCTCTCTCTCTCTCTCTCTCTCTCTCTCTCTCTCTCTCTCTCTCTCTCTCTCTCTCTCTCTCTCTCTCTCTCTCTCTCTCTCTCTCTCTCTCTCTCTCTCTCTCTCTCTCTCTCTCTCTCTCTCTCTCTCTCTCTGTCAGAAATATATATATCAACAATTCCATGAACGTTATTCAAAAGCATAAATATAAGGAACAGTCAGACATCTGTTCTTTCCTAACACACACACACACTCACACAAACATGGTTTAACTTTTATTTTTCCTATTCTATTCTCAAATGGCGTTTCATTCTGCATTAATTTCCATCAAATGTTGAAGCCTTGGCTGTTTCTATTGTGGACTGTGGAGCAAGCTGAACATCAGTTTTGTGGCGCGTTGTAGCTAAGGAATGCAGTGATGTGGTAGGAATCATAAAGAAACTGCTGGAAGCACTCTCTGGAATCGGACATTGGAGTTTCCATGGCAACGCAGAATGGAAGTGAAATAGCTGAGCTTAAAGGCTTCGCAGATTGTGTGTGTCTGTTTGCGCGTGCCTCCGTGTGCGGGTGTGTATGTGTGTGTGCGTGTGTCTGTTTAGTTCTGTGAAGTATAATGCGTTTACTGTGCAAATTATTGTTCGAAGCTGTGATGAAAGGCAGCTGGGTGGGAGTCGGGAAAAAGAGTCATTCTTTTTGTCACTATACCAATGCGTGTGTCCACATCAGATCTTTAAGAATACTTTGGATCCCCTTAAAGGTGGCTTTCATGGTTTTGTGTGTGTGAATGTGAGACAAACAGGGCTTGATGCATGGGAAAGCAGAGGCACGCGACCGTGGCTCTGTCGTCACTTTATCTGCAAAGGTATCTCAAGTCTTGAGCTTTCAGCATGTAGCGCTACACTGGTTTGTCAGAAAAACAGCATTACATCCAAACTACCAGTCTCATCTTCATGTCGTTCCAGCAACAATATTTAGCAACAATATTTTTTATAAAAATTTAGATGTTTGGAAGCGAGGCCCTGTTCATAATTAATTTGGAAAAGTTAGCTTGACTGTTAGCCAGGGACACTTTAGTTTAAACATGCTGAGGACTGGAAGCCATAGTAACACACAAAACCATTGTTTAGAGCCATTATTTAGAACCAAAATGGCAGTGACCAGCAGCCCCCTGAAGCAATGTTATGACAACCATTATGTGTTATGTTATGTTATGTTTTCCTATGAATGACTTTGATTGACACAGCGAACTGAACAAAATGGTAAATAACATCTGTTTGCAGCTAGCTAGGGTAGTCAGTTTAGGTTAGTTCTTGTAGAGGATAGAACTGTTTATTTATAATAGTTTACTGTGTTTTGGTTTGTTCATATAACCATTGTTTTCGGAAAAGTGAGAAGTGAGAGATGACTTATTTCAGTTTATTTTACATAGCATGAATTGCTAGAAAGTAACAACACACATAATTAGTCCATTTTAAGTACATATAACAACCAAATACTCCTCATTGTTTTAATTGAATTAATCAAGTCTTTAAGTCCCGTGTTACTCTTAAAATAATCTATTTTGTTGTGTTTTGTTTGATTCAAAGACAAAGTTTGTTTGAATCCTCAGCAGCTTGCTCAGGTGTGAGTACATTGATTGAAGTAGACCAGCATAGTTACAGTACCATAGCAGGTATCGCTTTGTGTGCTGCAAGCCTTGTCAGTGCATCAGTCAAGATAATGGTTAAGGTGTTTAATGTTTAAATTAAATCAGTCAAGATAATGGTTAAGGTGTTTTATGTTTAAATTTCCCATATTTTTCTGCTTTTTCCATTACCATTATCTCCCGCTTAAAACATGTTTTGGGTTTAATAGAAATAAGGACTCGCATACTAGTGGTTATATATGCACAAATATGCACTGAATTGAATTCTATTCATGTTAATTCAAATGTTAAACATTGACTACCCTATCACTATCGTAAAAAATAACAGATATTTTATTCGGCATTTATTTTCATTCCCAGAAGTGAGAAATTAGGAAATACTCCTCCCTGGATTGATTCATTTAGCCACCATTTTTCTCCCATTCACACACAATGCCACAAATAATGTGGATGCCACAATCTTAGACACTTGCATTCACAAATATGTCATTATATCTAAAATAATAATACAATCACATATCATGTAAATATACAACTTGAAATGTATATAACGACAAGTATCCCTTAATTCACTGTATCTATCAACTACATCAACACTGATGAGGAGCATCAGCGAATAGCGATGTAATGAGACCGATCTTTTAAAGAGCAATGGAATTACCTAAACATAGTAGACCTGGAAAAACGGCCTTCCAATGACATGCACCGGGTGAAAGTGCAGTGTTTTTGAGTAGGATGGCTGCATCATTTGAGGTGATCACACAGGGGTTGAAATGACAGCTTATTGAGTACCATCTATGCCAGGAAGCGTGGCTTTTGTTTATGTCGTTTTTAAATGCACAGCCAGACTCCATGACTGCACTTTTTCTGTTTACTCGTGGCACATACATTACCCGGAGAATGCACACTGGACTGTCTCACTGTTAATTGCTATGTGAAACATAGTGCAAGGGCCCTGTCCTTATTTGTAAGTCTTGCTAAATTCTTGAGAATTTGTTAGCCCTCTGCGAGGTGGAAGATAATTTTACCCCGCTGTATTGATAGTTCAGCCCATGGTCATACCTCCCTGCTCTCTCTTACTCTCATTTTGCCTCATGGGGACGGCTTGTATTGAAAAACTTTGGCGTCAGCTCATGTCTGATGCTCAGTGGAAAGTTGGTTAATCATCCCGATCGTTATTTGCACACCCTGGATTTCAGTAGGATGCGGATGTGTATTGTTCTGTATGTATTTTCTTTTTCATATATATATATATATATATACAGAGGCCAACAGAGGCACAGTATTTCCTTATCACAATGCAATTCAGTGTTTTGTGTCGGTCACGGGCTAGTGTTAACTTGGCCAAACACTTTTTTTTTTTTTTTTTTTTTGATGGGAACATCTAAACATATCCATAAGCCCATCCCATCACTGCAATTTCCTCTATCAATTTGGGAGAGCACAGACGAGTACGTGTCTCTTCTGAAGTGCGTGCTGCCAGCTGCTGCTACTTTTTACTCTGCAGACCACCAGCTGAGCTGCGCTGTAATGGTGTTGGCGGTATGCACTGCACACACAGCTGGTGCTGGCAGACTGCAGGCAGCTGGTCAAATCAACCAGAGGGGTCACTGTTGCGCTGTCAAGATGCAGCACTGCTGTCTGAAGACCTCCCCCTCTAGGCAATGCTACAGCCAATCATATAATACCGGTGATGGCCACAGTCAGGATTCAATAAAATAACCATAGCGTGCATCACTGCGTTGGGAATGAGTGCTTTAACAGGCAATGCCACTCGACAGGCCCTGTTTTAACACCTTTGTGGCCTTACGCAAACCAAATAACCCTCTGTCCTTTATCCTCTATTTGTTTTATACATTAATCCTAATGACTTTGCTCAAGGGTTTGGTTGCACCTAAACTTTGACTTTGACTAAGTGAGCTTTTATGGAAAGAAAGACATTTTTCATCTACCCATGATAACCCCTGATTATTTGTTTGAGGAGTCATTTGTCTTCTCCGTGCCATCTGCTTCACGCATGTTCTTCGGTTATTCTTCACAACGGCCCTGATCCAGAACGTCTGGACCTGTCTTGCATCGTAACTCTCCCCCACTATATTTGTTTCATCAATCATCATTAACGGTTAAAACAGTAAAACTGACTCAGTGCCCTTTATTTCAGAAAGCTGGCTTCATTCATCAGCACACAAAGTGCCCCTTTCTTCTAAACAGACCGGGGAAATGTGTATGTTTATCCCTTTAACTGATTACAGTGCTCTGGAATCAGGCCACGTTCCTATAGAGTTTGGGACCAAATCAACTTCACATTGCAAGCACTGACTGCACTGCACAGAAACAGTCTGCTTGTGTCATTAAATAATATGAGACCCTTGTGTAACCAAAAATGACGTGACCTCACTTAATATTGCTATTGTAAGCTAAGGCCAAATTGTCCCCTGCCCACGCCCGACAGTTGAAGTCAAGGTACTTTAGAAGGCTTCAATGTCAGATTTTTAAAATCTTCAAAGTTAGTGGGGCTGCATTTGAATCATACAGTATGTTGAAGCAAGGTTAGAGTGTGTGACCGTTTGAGTATAAAAATATGCCCGTTTTCTTTAAGGTTAGTGCGCATTCAGATATTTCTTGCTTTTGAAATTTTCTTGGATCATGGCTCTTGCGGGCCTTGCTGGATGATCACTTCCGAAGTGCTTCCAAAATAGAGTTTGTAGAAATGCATCTTCATAAGATTTAACAGAAATCAAATCAATGTGTGAATGCTGGGCACTTTAGAATGAGAGGCATTTGAATTACTGCTTCAGTTTTTTTCCTTTTTTTTACCCCATATGGCAAAAGCAGGAGTCTGAAAATATGGCTTAGTGATATTTAATCGCGGCGAGAGGGGGTTAAAGGAACAGCAATGACTGATTCGTTGGGGCCGCAGCTTGCTAGAAGTGGTCACATTGATTTAAGGTTTTTTTGTGCCAACGGGACCAAAAAAAAAAAAAAAAAGACTCATAGAACCGCAGCTGTGAAAGATAATGAATGAAGTTTATTCTCTGCTGTAAGTACATTGGGGTGTGTGCCACTGCAGAGAGGTCTGGATATTGGCTTGTCTGCTGCTCAGCCCCCCCCATGCACCACTTAGGGACAAAACCCTAAGATGATGGGCCTTGAACGTAGAGGGAAGTGACCGACTGATCACATCGCTCACTGTGCCTCTTGAAGCAGCGCGCAGGTCTTATTGTCCGTATCGCATTTGGAGGCGCGTTTAGCTAGGCACAGTAAGTGGTGCTTCTTGCTCCCTGCATAGGGGGCCGGAGGTGTTTTGTCCGCGACTCCTCTTGCCAGAGAACGCTGACGCCTCTGTCCGCGCAGCGTGGCGGGGAGAGGAATGGCCATTATAATTAGTTCAAGGCGCAGATAGCCGGGCAGATAAATCTCAGTCTCATTAAGCGAGGCTCCGGTTCATTCCGTGTTCTGTTCGATCTCTCGCCACCCGCGCTTTTATTGTTTCGCCCGGGGAAGTGGTGATTACATTTTGTGCCCGCACGCGTCCTGTCAAGCGCATTGCGTCCGGCGTCGTCAGCCCTTTGTCTGAGACTGGATCTGGCAGCGATGACAAGTGACAGATGAGGCACTTTAGACAGACCATATAAAAAAATATATATGAGCATAAGCTTGTGGAGAGAAGCAGACAAATATTAACATTCAGATAGGCTGACATTTAATAGCAAAGCCATGTAACATTGCAATTAGTATTCTCTAAATGTATCACCTTTGGCTGTGGCTCTACAGACCTATAGGCACACCGTTAGCATACTAAATCAAAAGCAAAGCAGCCTATATTTAAATGTCATCACTTCAGTAGTTCTATTTCCAATTGCAAGAAGGGAGGAAACAGTTTTTTTTGTGTGGACCTCACATAAAGGAGCTGCTGAATTATTGGGAAAACCATATGAACAAAATGGAAATATGTTATTACCATCCTGACTATTAGTTATGCTGATGATACTACCACTACTAATAATAATAATCATAAGAGCATGCATGTCAAGATATAGACTCATTTCTAGGTCCAGATCCTATAAAACAGGAATAGTGATGGATTTTAATTAAACGTATGCTTGTCATTGAATTGTTGAAATGTAAAGTTATTGAAGCGATATGTGTTTTACATATAATGTTGTATTGAAGTAGATAGATGCAGTACAAAGCAGTGTGGTGATATGGGAGTTCATACCTGCTAAGATTGATATTTAAAAACTGTAATATCTGCAGATGGTACCAGTGCAGACAATTCTAGTTTCATTCTCAAATATACTAGGCCACTGTCTAAGCACAGTTAACAATAGGGTTGCATTCAAATGAATATATCTAAAAAGTAATATTACTCGTCTTGCTCTGAACCATAAATCAACGTGTGAATCCTCAACAACAGCCACTTTGAATTCCACGGGCTCAGCTCTACGTGGCTTCGCCGGCTCTGTTTTCATCAGTTGCCACACATGGTTAATCAGCAACCGCGCATTTAACCGAGAATAGTCTGTGATCCATCTGTATTCTGGTTACCAACAATAGGACGCACCTCAATCCAATTACATTTCTTACAGCTGGAAGGCGATGCTGATAATGGATGTTAGTCACCCTTGAGTGCATAATGAGTGCTCATGTAGGTTATTGTCCTGGCCTCTGTGCTACAGATGAATGGGTGAAACCGATGGGTTACACATTAGCCACATTATTCTATTATTCCATTCTTCATTCACTTGTCCACATTTTATTGTGCAGGGCAAGGCCAGTATACATTTATTCATATTTATTTTTGTTTATTTACTTATTTGTTGATTATTTTTGATCCAGCATGCATCATGATACAAATTTGACTGCCAACATTTTTGGAATAATGGATTTAAAGAACTGTATGGAATTCCATTCATGCGCAACAAAACCATCGGCGACAGTTAACGACCGCTCCGGATTGTATCCTCAAATATATACTTGCTGAAGAAAGGAGTCAGGCCTTTTATGGATACCAAATGTAGCGGTGATTGACAGATGGGTTTGTGTGGAGTGGGATCGTGCACTCCACGCAAGACATGGAAGCAGATGATCACATTTAGGTTTACTTTGCACTTAATATTGTCTGTACCCTCCTACTGATACTCAGATTGATGGCCCTAATGGTATCAGTCAAGGTTTAATGGCAATTATGCCCACATCCAGCCTGACCACAATGTCTTTTGTATTTTAAATCTTAAATGTCTTTTGTAACGCTTCCAATGCTGTAACTTACACAGAGTTTGCTAGTATCTGAAATCAACAGGGAATAATGTTAAAAATAATGGTTTCAGTTTGTCACTCAAATCAAGTACAGAGTTTCATTGTGCTTAGATCTTAGTCTTTTTTCCCCAAATCAAGATTTTGTCCCCTTTCTCCTTGCCTCGCCTTTGAGAAATAAACAAATTAGCCTCTATAAACACAGGCAATGTTTTTTCATACAGTTCTGACATACTAATGAGCACTGTGATTTGTTTTTTGTAAAAGAATTAAGGATTGCGTTGCTAGAGGCACATGCAGAATGATGGCGTGGAACTGACGTGTTCGTCTGTCTGCTGAGTTTCAGGTGTAACAATCGGACCCAGTGCGCTGTGGTTGCCGGCCCAGATGTTTTCCCGGACCCCTGCCCTGGGACATACAAATATCTTGAAGTCCAATACGAGTGCGTTCCGTACAGTAAGTGTCATTCCTCTCTCCCTTCTTCTTTTACTTGTATTTATTTCTATCACAAGCTTTTAAATCCATTCAGTGTTCGAATTGTATTGCACTGTATGCATATGCCTACTGCATATAAGGTGGAGAACTGCTCAGGTGTCTACTAGAGAAGTTGGTCGTTTCCAGTCTGTTATTCATTTAAGCATGCCTGTCAAGTGTAGAATATATTATGGTTCAACTGGAACTTAAAGAGCCCATTGACTTACAGTATCGAGTGCTCATATCATTTAGCATCAAGACATTTCAATGCTTGCCCTCTTTGATAAATGGCTCCAAATAGTATATTTGAAAATATGTTACATGAAGCTGCAATGCAAATGTTTTTAGCAAAAGCGTTTTACTGTGAACACATACCTATGTCTCTACTTTTTTTGGACTAATGTGTATACATGCGCGCGTGTGTGTACGTTCGCATGTATTGTGATACTATAACATTATATCTAATACGTACAATGTATTATGTTTAAAAAATAAATATATATCCCATTTCCTCCCCAATTTGGTAGCCAATTACACCCTATATTTTCAAGTCAATCCACCCCTCATGATGTGAGTTTGCTGCCGTAGCCCTGTGACCGGTAGTGACGAAGGCAAAGTATCGTCTTCTCCAAGACGGCACTCGCCAGGCCGTCGACCATAACCCAGTACTCCAGAGCCACTTCTGTGCGCAGCGAACGTCCTGTCGGCTTCCCTCCCCCCTTTCTGGGGCGGACAGCCAATTGCTGCCCCCGGTGGCACTCCCGGCCAGGGCCGACTCTGGCGCAGCTGGTGGGATGGAGCCCCGGTCGCCATGGCCAGCGTCGAATGTTGTAACCACTGGACCACGCGGGAGGCCCATTATGTTGGTTCTTAATGAATATCTCTTCACATTACAACAGTATATACTGTTCTACTTTGTTTAAGTAAACAGTGTCTCTCTTTAAATACATTAAATAGCTGGCAGCCTATGGCCCTTCAAAGGGATTTTGGTCAACGATGGACAGCAGAGCACCAGTTCCTTATTGTTTAAGGAATTGAGTTTTACCCAAGTTTGATGGGTTTATTCTCATGTGGGGGATGTCTCCACCAAATCTCAATAGCTGCATTCATTGGATCTTATGGTCTTGAATAAGGCTGTCTGCTAAGCAAGTACAGGCAGTCCCCGGGTTACGGACAACTCGTACTTACGAACGGACTTCCATAAGGCCTATTATGTTTTAAAAAATGTGTTAAATACAATGGTTCGTAATAATGAATGCACACACTACTTTGTGATGCTCATGAAAACATTGTGCGGTTTCAGCGGTTCGTCGGCTCAAGGAACAGAGATCACCGTCCGTTATTTTTTGTCAGATCACGGTCCCGTTTTTCTCTTTCTCTTACCCTTACAATGATGCCTCCAAAGTGTAAATCCGATGCAAGTGCTGGTGATGCATCAAAGAAAAGGAAAACAATCACCATGGAAAGTAAAGTCGAAATAATAAAGAGATCGGAGAGAGGTGAAACGCCATCAGCCATTAGGAAAGCATTAGGCTACAGCCAGAGAATAATGGAGCATGTGAAAGGCCATGCCTCGATGAATGCCACGATTATTACCAAGCAACGCAGTGGTTTAATTATTGAGATGGAAAGGCTATTGATAATTTGGATAGAAGACCAAAATCAGCGTAATATGCCTATTAGCCTTTCTTTAATGCAAGAAAAGGCTCAAAGCCTTTATTTAATGTTTTTTTTACAGTACTGTATGTACATAGTTACTTTTATTATTACTGTATTATTATTATTAATATTACAGTAGTATTATTATTATCATTATTACAGTATTATTATGTACTGAATGTTATGTTTAAGAGTTTTTTAAAGTGTTTTATATGCACAAAAAGGTCAAATAAATACTATACTAGGACAAACATTTGACTAAGTGATGAATAATAAGAACTGTATGTACCTGTTCCGACTTCGACTTGAAGACAGACTTAAGAATGGATCTTGTTCGTAACCCGGGGACTGCCTGTACAAATAAGACCCAAAAAAAGGAAACTTTCACCATTTTAGATATGGGCGGGAAAGCATAATACTTTAGTTTTAGAATAAGACATCTTTGTGTTTAATATAATTTTCACACAACATGACTTGGAAGTCCCATAATGAGTTTGCAGTTGTGATTCTAGACGTTTGCACAGTTGTAATTTACCAAGGGTTACTTTTTTTCAAAGCAAACACAATTATTTTTTTATTTCCTTTTTTAATTGCTGAAGTCACCGAACATTTTTTGGCATTGGTTTTGGCATCTTGCACTTGCATCTGTGAGTTAAGGACAAAAATTTAACCCTGGCCAGTGTCATGGTGGATTTGAGAATAATTGTGTTAATTATGTTAGTATAAGTATATCATTTAGCGACCATTCCATGTATGCCTTATATAATGTTCTCGTGATTATAGACAGGACAAATAATTCAATTCATGAAATGAAAGATGTTTCCATCAACTCAGCCTTCTTCAAGAGTCATGCTTTCTGAAACATCGTTCTTCTTGTGTATTGACGATAAGTTGTTGTATGGATGGAGGATATGTTTTTACAGAGTTGAGTGAAATAAAAGGTCTTGATTGTGTAGGTTTAAAAAACTATTCTGTAATAAAAAATGTCACAATGGTACAATAAAGAGATGAGCAGGAAGGCATGAAGATGATACAGGACACACATAGCCGTCACAGATAAAATAAAATCTAGTATGCTCAGAAAACATACATTGAGAAGTTTGCATTGTTTTGAATATAATCTACCCTGATTAGAAGACCATATCTGTTGGTTACCCAAATGTAGTTTATGCTCTATACATTTTTACATTGACATTTTAAGCATTTAGCAGATGCTCTTATCCCGAGCGACTTACAAGATGTGCATTAATACATGGTAGGAACAATCATAGTTAGCGCACGAGATCAGTGCAGGAATACAGCAATAGACATCATTGCAGGCATCAGCGTACCACACCTGCAACACCAGGAAGGAAAAGGTTAGTGTGTTTTTTTTTTTTATATAATTCAGAAAGAGGATATATGGCACAATCATTGAGAATGTGTTATTTTTCTTGTATATAGAGTAGAACTGTGTAATAGTATACAGACAAAAAAATTGCCTTCATTACCTTGCAATAAAAATAAAAACAATTTAAATGTGGGAATATATTCACACTAAATAAAGAATTATGAGTGAAAGACAGTAGGATAAATAAACAAGACTTATCCAAATAATTTTACTACCTCCTGATCGGGTAATAACAGCACGCACTTAATATTTGTTCTGCAAATAAGACTTTTCGAGCAGACGGCCAAAGACATTGTGTAAACCTGTAAGACAAGTGTACTATACAACAGCAACAGCTATGTAGTATAAATTGTAATGTTTCCCTGAATAAGTGTTATTCAAAATGTGTATTTTGAACTACTTCCACATTAGCATTTACTGCAGTGCCGGCTTTCATTCCAGCAAAGGGGACATTATGTGCACTATTGGATAAGATTGCAATGCTTTATCATATAAGGGGAAACATGATTGCCTTAGAAACATTCAATTATAGTTTATCATGTCTACTGATGGACAGTAAAGACAGTGCCTAGTCTAGTAGATTGGATAATGCGAGTTTGAATCCTTTTTACACCATAGGGAAACATAACATGATATCTTTATAATGTTATGCTGTGATTGAGTTGCTTCAGCTCTACCAGTATAAAGTAAATAGCAGGCAGGGGATAAAATTCATGTTTATTTGATTTTAAAATACTTTTTGTCTTGGTTACCACACTGACGTATGAAATGGGTGAAGCTCATCACACTGAAACAAGATGGGAAAATGACAGAAGAGCTTGGTTTTGAAGTTGATGTGATAATTAAAGTTGTGACACACATGAAATGATTCTTGAAATGTGACTTTGTTTTTTTTATGCTAGCCTTTCACAATATCTACATATTCAAAACATTTTCTCAGGATTTATAGCCAGCAATCACTATAATTAAGGCTCTAACTTCATACCTATGTTGTATATAACTATAACTAATCCCAAGTTGTTTTCTGGAGCGCTGCAGGGTCTGCTGGCTTTTGCTATGGTTAAGCACTTAAGCGCTTAATTTAAGTCATTGATTCCACACAAGAGTCTGCACGCTTTGTCTCCAAGCAGGACTGGGATCATTAACGAAAACTGAAACAAAAACAAACAAAATCAATGAAAAGTTAGTTGTTAAATAAAATAAAAATGAAAATTAAGCAATTTTGGTGATGAAAAACGAAACTGAAATTAAAATAAACTGAATCTAAATATAACTACTATATATAATATGTATATGTATATATATATATATATATATATATTTAACCAAAATATTTGACATTTTGTAGTGAAAGTACTCTCATCAGTTATGTAGTCTTTACACCAGGACAGTGTTCTGCCTGATGGGAGCCCATGACCACCACTAGGTTGCTTTATTCTAAGTCACATAACTTTCTGAAAAGGACTAACAGGTAGAGTCCAAGCGAATTAGTTCCAGAGTTATATGGCTAGCTTCAATAGCTTAGAAAACCGCACAATCAACTTCTCTATGTAAGAGCCAATTTTTGAAAACTAATTTTGGGACTACACCCAATAAATATGAGCTGACTTACAGAATGGCAAAATACTCATTTTTCAGTTAAATTAAAGTTTTTGGATACTTCATTATTCAAAATTCATTTTTAATAAGGTTGGAAATGTGTAGACAACAAAATTTGTCATTGTACCTTTAATTAATTTATGCTCCTTTGTGTTGGGTACAATGGTGCTTAACTATGACTGAGAACGTGCCTGACTTTCTGTATCTGAAACTAAAACTAGTATTAAAACTGAAATTAAAATGAATTGCAACTTAAACTAAAAAGAAATCACCAAAATGAAAAATACAATAAAAATGAGTAAGAGGCCTAAAGACTAAACTGAAACTGGACTTAAATGGAATGAAAACTAAAAAATAAGTATATAAAATAGTATACTCATTTAAAGAAGACAAATGCCCTGTTTCTTGAATTAGCTGCTGATTGAAATTAAATCATAAAATCATGCAGACACTGCGGCTCTCCAGGATTGGAGTTTATGATCCCTGCTCTAAATATTAATATTTACAAACTAGGCTATGAGGAGCACATCCAACAGTAAATGATCTAATGTATTGTTGAATATGTCAGGAATTCTGTCACTGTCTATAAGGTGTGGTTTGGTAGATACATAGTGCTAAGTGAAGTGCAAACATTAGTGCCATGGTCTCATTAGATTTTTCATGGGGATTTAAAAAACCCTTTTTAATTATGCTAGGATGTAATTGACATTCACACAATGACTACTGATTAATGTAAAATGAACAGCAGGTTTATAGGATAAATAAAGAAATATATGCATTGAAAGATTCCTTAATGTTTTCTGCCATGGCCTGGAAGGTCATGAATTTAAGAATAGCAAATGGAATCTAATCTCCAGACTGACATAAAAATGTCTTTGGAGAGAAAAAAAAAAGATCAAGAGATATGAAAATGTTTATCCCACAGGCAATGGCATAATAGATTGCATCACGATAAGCAGCCTGTAAATAATCTGGGGATGACTTTAAAACTACCCCAAACACATAGTTCCCTAGCTATCTAAATAAACATCGAACAAAAAGTTTGGTAGATTATTTCTCTGTTGTAACAATGCTTCTTGGCAATACATTGTATATTGTTGGAAAGCCTGGAACATGCATTTGTGGGATGAGCAGCACAGCTGAGTATGTGGGTTGCACCCATGAAAAATTTGCCAAATCTTCTCTGCCAATGCCAAACAGCTTATTATGCTGTTGCTACTGACTCTTGTTTTGAGCTTCCGGTACCCCCAGGTGCTGACAATCAGGTGCCTGATTGGCACCTGATTGGCAGCACCTGCGAGCATGGGCCCTGCTACAGTGGTCAATTAGTGTCTGCTCCAAGAATCGGCATGCCACGTTTGTCTGATCTCGATAAGGCCCGTGCGATAGGGCAACTTCAAGCTGGTGTTCCGCAAAAGCAAGTTGCAGAATTATTTGGAGTGAGCCCTAGTACCATCTCCAAACTGAAGGCCAAGTTCCATGAAACGGGGGATGTCAGAGACAGACTGCGAAGTGGGCGTCCCAAGAAGACGACACCCCAAGAAGACCGGTTCCTCACCCTTTCAGCACGTAGGCTGTCTTCTACAGATTTGCAATTAAGGTTTGCAGGACGATATGGCACACGGCTCTCGGCCCAGACAATCTGGAACAGACTGCACGCAGCCAATCTCCGGGCTCATAGGGCTGCCAGGAGGCCTGCCATGTCTGCCCTTCACCATCAGGCCTGTTTGCGCTGGTGTCGGCAACACCTGCACTGGAACCTGAACATGTGGAGGAACGTTATGTTCAGCAATGAGTCCAGATTCTGCCTACGGAAGTTGGATCGTAGGGTCAAAGTGTGGAGAAGACGGGGAGAACGCTATGCTGATTGTTGCACCAATAGAGTAACACCTTTTGGTGGAGGCAGTGTAATGGTGTGGGGCGGCATCTCCATCACTGGAAAAACGAGGCTTGTCATCATTGGAGGCAATCTCAATGCAGAGAGATATCGAGATGAGATTCTGCAACCAGTGGCAATCCCATATCTCCACAGTCTGGGACTGAACTCCATCCCCCAAGATGACAACGCTCACCCCCACAGGGCGGGGTTTATCAGAGTCTACCTCCAGAATTTGGGAGTAGAGAGAATGGAATGGCCTGCCAACAGTCCTGACCTCAACCCAATTGAACACTTGTGGGATCAGCTTGGGCGTGCTGTTCGTGCTAGAGTGACCAACACAACCACGTTGGCTGACTTGCGACAAATCCTGGTTGAGGAGTGGAATGCCATCCCACAGCAGTGTGTGACCACGCTGGTGACCAGCATGAGGAGGAGGTGCCAGGTTGTTGTGGCTGTGTATGGTTCTTCCACACGCTACTAAGGCTCCTGACTATTTGTTAAATTAATCAATTGTAAAATTGCCAATATGTTTCTTCCTTGTTACTTCAATCATCCAATCCACCAAACAACACCAAACAAGAGTCAATAGCAACAGCAGAATAAGCTGTTTGGCATTGACAGAGAAGATTTGGCTAATTTTTCATGTGCGCAACCCACATACTCAGCTGTGCTGCTCATCCCACAAATGCATGTTCCTTACAAATGGGGCACCATTTAAAAGGGAAATAAACAGGCTTTCCAACGGTATAAAATGTATTGCCAAGAAGCATTGGTACAACAGATAAATAATCTACCAAACACAAATTTCTGAACTTTTTGTTCGATGTTTATATATTTTGTGACATCACTTGCTGAACACTGATGCTGTGGAGTGGAGGGGTGGAGGGGTGGGGGGGGTTGTAGATTAACGCAGTCAAGGCTTGATTAAGTTAAGAGCTGAAATTCAGTAAAAAGTTATCCTTTTCAGGTAGAACATAAAGGGACACAGTTTTATGTAATTGACACGCAGGCTACCTTCTCAAAAAAGGTATGCTGATTTGTGACATGGGTAGCTATTGGGAAGCAACAAAAAAAAGGAAGGCTCTTAATTGCAGGCCCTTGAAGACCAGCATGTCGCACACAGGTCATCAGGCTTGAAATAATAAGAGCTCCAGCCACCTATCAAGAGACTTGCTTCTGCTAAGAATTTTCTTTTTTTTTCCCTTTGGGTCCCACTGACAAGTTTCCTGTGGAGAGTGGATTCATCAGTATTCTGGTCAGAGGCATGCTCTTACTGGACGTTACTGCTTCTGAATGTTCTTAATATTTTTATGCATCTTCATTACATTTTGGCAGGACTGACACGTCAAATCAAAGCAAGGCTTCACTGGAACAGTAAAACATGAACTGGAGGTGCAACACGATTCAGAATATAAAATGAGTCATACTTATGGAGGTGGCTGTCTTTTTTATCGTTGCCCTTTCACTCCATAAAAATTAGATTGAAGGCCTTACTTAAATATTTTAGCAGTAAGGAATGGAGGAAGCAAGGCAAAACTACACATTGATATTTAATTTCTATATGCACGATATCATTTTACATTTACATTTTTAAGCATTTAGCAGACGCTCTTATCCAGAGCGACTTAGCGATATAACACTGTTACTCAATGTTATTTTTTTCTTTTCTTTTTCCCATTTTTCTATTTTCCTGTTTTTCTCCCAATTTGGTTGCCAATTATACCCTCTATTTATTTCAATTCCCCACCCCCGTCCTCCGGGAGCGAGACACACATTCCGGGCCGATTGTTCCTGTCTCTTCCGAGACAGAAATTCTTCCACAGACGCCTTTTACCTTCTCCTCGATGGACTCGTGCCGGCTCACCCTCCCCCTTCCCCCGGAGGCGGACAGCCAAATGCCCCCTCCGATCGGGGCTGACGACCAGGTTTCAAACCGCGTCCCTGACAGACAGCGCACACCACACCAAAGTGTGGCGCGTTAGACCGCTACGCCATCCGCCACCCTCAATGTTATTTTTTTTACGCACTGCATTGCGATGGAACACAGGTACATGTAGACATGATTTCGTTTGGTTAAGTCATTTGGTAAAATGGCACTCTGTAGTCCTCGTTGTTGTTATTATAACATATTGCTGGGTGATGGGAGAGTGAGGCTTCATTTGTTCATCAACGCATTTTGAATGCTAGATTGTGTCAAAGAATGAGGCTTCATGAACTCAAAAATGGGTTTATTTAAAGTGTGCTAGCAATGGCAATGTTTTTATGGGGAGAGCAAAATCTTCAGGTTGGTTTACATGAGTCATTCATTGATTTGCAGCACACAGTTGCTCCACCCATCATGGGGTAAATGAAACCTCGCTCTGCCAGTGATATTTTTTGACAGTTTTGCTTCATCCCCTGTCATCTTTTGATGACAGAATATAGGGCTCCACTATACCAAGCTTCATATTATATAATTAGAAATAAAATACAAAGTAAATGATAGAAATAACAGCTATATAATTTTTGTTTTCATCGCTTTTGCGCAGTGGGATGATTTTTGCATTTATTACATTCATTACATTGATACATTCAATGTTGGACTCTTCAATATTTAAAAAAAGGCTCATTTTGGCTGAGAATGCAGGGGATTTTTTCTAACGTAGTTTCTCTTCTTCAGAGATAATAATCACAAAACACAATTCAGCCATAAACGAATAGTGAAAATAAGTAACAGAGCAGCATCTGCCTTCGATCAGCATGGTCATACTGTCATATCATGGTGGTTAGACAGTTAGCAGTGCATCACTGTTTATAATTGTGGATAATGAATATACTGTATACAGTATGTTGAGTGTGATAAACAAAGTTTTGTCACTGCATTCATTTGTTTCAAGTACATTTTCAGTATTGTCAAAGTGGGTTGCTGTAGCATAAAGAGCGCGTACTATTAAAATGTGAGTATTAAAACTAATTTAACAGCACTTAAAACATTTAACTTTAAACCTTTCTGAATTGGCCTCCTCGATATAAAGTGGTAGCACTAGAAAATGTCTTCGGCTAATGCCCTTGTGAAAACAACTCTACCGATTTCTTCATGTTACTGATAAAAGAAGACCTCACTAGGTCATTGCCTGTCCTCCCAACCTTTTAGAATAATATTTTGTAGCATTTCCTGTTTTCCGTGTAGGTGTCTCCTTGCAGGTCAAAACTGCAGTCTTCAGAACGCGGTCTCATTCGCCTTAATTAATCGGGGTCTCACCTAGCATACGGTACAGCAGTTACAGTTTTCCTGCCGGCTTGCATTTGACAACAAGCCTGAATCAACCAGTCTCTCAGCGCTCCGACCTCTATTTGTCACAAGATGAATTTTTCATTGTGACCTTCTCCATATCTGCCTCTCCAAATCCCCACATACACCTAATTAAAAACGTTTTTTTGTCAGTTGTCGCCATGGAAAGCATTCTGTCCTTGGTGTAAACGATTAATGCAGACATGATGCATAATTATAGTGTGTCTTTGGTGGGGGGGGGGGGTCAATTGGTTGTGGCTTCCAGCTTCTACATTGAACATGGTTTGTCTGTACAGTGGATAGAACTCAGGAAGACTGTCAGCTGTCACTGAGCCAGCTCCATAGAATATGCATGGGCCAGTCTCGCTGAGGTTGACTGCATATACAGAGTAAACCTTTTGTATCGTAGTAGGATACTGTTAGAGGGCAAAAGAGACATCTTATCCCTGTCTAAATATCTGTACTCTGTGAGCACCGATTTACATTTGCCAAGTAAAAACAGTCTCGTATAAAGACCTCTTAGCTTGCAGATCATTCTAAAAACAATAAATGTCTACATAAAACATGGTAGAATTATAATATACATAAAGGAATAGTTATTTTGGCAGTTCTATTCGCTTCTGCCACACCTGATCAGTAAAAAACACAGCAGAATCAAGAGCAGAATCGATGTGTGATACGGATGCATCTGATTGACATAGCAGAAATATGCAAAGAAATATGCTCTTAACCACCGTTTGACAAAATAATGCACATGACCGCACGTGGTCACCTCACACGGTCCCAGCGCAATCTTGTGTGTCTTGTGTAGAGGTCTGATAACGCTTCCTCACTCACTGCTATATGACCATCCGTAAATATAAGCATTACTGTAAGTGAATACATATGTCACACAGGGGTTCATCACACACTTCCATTGAGCAGTTATCCTGGAAATGATGGCAGAATGGCAGCTTTGTGGAGTGTGTGCCTGTCTGTAATTTAGGCCCAGCAGAGTGTGCTGGGTGAGGGCGATGTTGATTTTGAGGACGCAGTGAGAGCTCTTCTTCATTCACACTTCAGTTCTCGTCACTCAGTGTGTTGTCAATGTCAACAGGCTGCAGACAGCCTCACCGGAACGGATGCAGAGCAACAGATGGTTGATTTCAATATGAAACATCTGTCCCCACCCCCCACTCTCCCCTCCCCATATCCCCAATTTACTCTATGTACGAGTAATGTGACGCAGTAGTGCAGGTTAATGGTTTGGGACCGGCTTTATAACCAGGAGTTTGCAAGTTCACATCCCACACAGGGCACAGCCTTTGTGCCCTCGAATGAGGCGATTAGCATTAATTGATTGAATAATAAAAGCAGCACTATAAATAAATGGAAAATATGTAAATTGTAAACTGTGGAAGGCTCTCTGGATAAGGGTGTTTACCACTGTAAGTGAATAATTTATGCAAAGTAATATGTCGTCCAATGATACCTACACACTTCAGATTTGTAATAGCCTCTTAGACCACGTTTATGAAATATTCTGGTATATATTCACCAAGCATCAGAGTGATGGAGATGTGGAGAATAGAGGGGGAGAGGCTGTGAGTTTGTAGAGAAAGGGTTGAATAAGGATCGATAGGCCGGCAATCAGCATGTCAAAGTGAAGAATCTCCACTGTAAAACGCATTGGTCAGCTGATGGATCGGCTCTGAGAAATTTGGCCTCCCCTGTTTTCAGGCAGACCTAGAGAAGTAAACCCTGAATCTGATAGGTGTGAGTTTGTGCAGTTGTTTTCCATCTGGACTGGTTGTCCTTGTGACATTCAGATATAAGACTAGCTGACAGTGGTTGAGGGAGCTGATACTTGTGCATCTTGAGCTCTTGTTTATTTGTAATATTGTTATCATATAATGTATTGGAAGTTTGTATTGTATCTATATTGCTCTCAAATGTTTAACCTTGATATTTACATGTTCAACAAATGCACTCTACACAAAATACGACAGTGTTCAGATACTTTTTTGAAGTAGTATTTGGTAAGGTTGGGGGTGCGGCCTAAATAATCCTGTCCGCACTGACAGGTTTTTTTCAGTAATATGTACCAGTAATTAATGTACTTAAAATAGTGAATACATATTAATTATGACATACTGGTATTTTTTAATAATGCAATAGTATATGTGCTCTGGTGTAAGTACATAGTGAATATTTTACACTTTTTTCTTATTACATGTTAGCCTTACTGGATATTACAGTCAAATTGTAATCTACTAAACTAGAGAAATCATATTTAACTACTATATTTTATTTTTCTGATATTTTATTTTAGCCTGAGCTGTGTTTTGAATAAATAAATGTGTTGTGGTCAATAATAACATCAAAAATGGTGTTCATTGAGCACGCTATGTTCACATCTTAGAAAACACATTTTTTATTATGGAACTTATTTCCAAATAAGCTGTAGAGAAGCTGAAAGCCTGAAAGTTTTTATTTCAACTTAACTGGTCGTAGTGTGTTAGCCAAGAAAACTAAAATTTGTGGATTTGTGGATAACTATCTAGTTAGTTTATTTCAAGGAACAGTGGGGAAGTAAGCAAAAAAATCTACATTTCAATATGGGATGACATGGAACGTCGTTCAGAATCCAAATAGATTTGATGTTGGATAGAAAATCATTTTGTGCTGCTCATGGCAATTTATCATCACTGTGTTTCCAGTCTGACTTAAGCACTTTATTTAGAATTTCATTGGGACAAAGTGCTGAATATGAGGTTCCCATACTGTGGTGAGCTGACCATATCAGAGGACATGATGTTCAACATTGTCTAAAAGCTCATTTGGGATGCATCACGGCACAGCAAAGTCTTTGCCAGCTAAAATGTTTTTATAGCAGAATGAATCCCTAATTACGAGGGAAGGGTAAGATTAGAAGCATTTTATGAATTATAATATTCGTGGTGACTCGGGGCATGTGAAAACGATTTTCTTAAATGCTACACAGGGAAGTGCAATTTATCAGGTTCCACTCTTTACTCTTACATTCCTAACGTGAAATGTTTGGTCCTTTAAGTACGAAGACCGTCAACCTAATTGGTAATCTGACACCCTGGGGCTGTCATGTGACTACTCACGCTAGTCAAGGTCTTGGATGGTTGCATTTATAATAAGGAGCTAACAAGACACATTTGGCGAATTGATGTAGCATTTTTAAGACGTGTCCAAGTTTATTTGAAATCTTAGAAGAATCTTTAGTTTTTGGAAATCAAGGTGCAATTAGTAAATGCAATTAGGTACATAATACTGCTCCACTTCCAGTAGTAATTTTGCTCAAAATGTGTTTTTTTGTTTTATTTGGCTTTCTAATGTCCCTTGTGATTGGTTGGCCAACGTCCAGATGTCTGCACCTGTCACAAGATATCTTCCCCCAATCATCAAGGCTTGCAGGTTTTCGATGTTGTTCTAGCTTAATGCGTCCAAGCCAGAGATTGCAGTTATGACCCCCCTATAGCCTCAGGCTCATGTATTCGAGTCCTCTAATTTAAGTAATTATGTAATTAATTAAGGATGGGAAATCTATTCGCAATTTCCTCACAGATTTGAATAAAATGGGCTCCATTCAGCCGTGATTAGATGCTCTTCTCCAGCTGTAATGACATCATTCCGATTACTTCACAGATGTGATGAAGTGAAATCCGTTAATTATTAAAAAGCCTCAGTCAGTGCAACTGTACCTCATAGGGAGCTTGCTAAAGTCACACTATTGATGTTTGCCTCACATGACCGTGTTGATGAAGGATTCTATACAATGTTCAATACTCAACATGCCATTATTGACATTGGTGTGATAATATTATAGATCAAGTTGATGAACCTGTTTTCAATGATTGATGATTAGATTGGGGGGAGGGAGGGATAAAAGTTTTATACAGTTTAGTGGGAATAAATAGCACAGCTTACTTTCTGTAGTCACAGGAGATTTTCATGTGGACTTTACAAATGTTATATGTCTACAGGGAATATTACATGTCATTATTCATTTATATTGCAGATTCAACACATTTTTTAACAAACCACACCACACAAACACACACACACACACACACACTCACACACTCACACACACTCTCTCTCTCACACGTGCGCACGTATCTCTCTACTCCTCTCCTACACATCTGTGTGTGTGTGTGTGTGTGCATTATTGCTTGTGTGTGGGGAGCAGGCACCCTCAAAATTTCTGTGGAATTTTTTTCTAGTTTATATTGCAGATTCATCTGTCCAGGGTGACTTATAGTGCATTTTAAGACAAGTGAATAGAATAATTCCACGTATAAAGTGCAAGTACAGCAAACCTGGTTCAACTGAGCAGAATCAGGTTGGTGGAACCCTGGTTCAGGTTAAGAATTTCTGTCTTTAGAGACAGGGCTGTATTGCAGTCATGCTTTCCAAAATTATACTCGTTTAATGCATTTGACTGTTCACTCACTACTGTGAATAAGGGTGAATTTAGAACCATGTCACATTTATAATGACGAGATTATTATTTTGGACAATTCAAAGGTGACCTTGGTTGTACCGTAGATTTGATTTGGAGAAACAGATAGCTGCCCTGCTGTTTTGGTGAAGGCACACCAAATGTAATTCTCCGCCCGCCTGTGGCAAATCCTGCGTGTGAAATTGCCGGCACTCGTCGTGCAATTAGAGCACATTTTCCATGTTCACTGAGGTCCAATTTAGAACTGTTGAGAGGAGAGACTTCAGCAAATTCCCCTCCAAATAGCTATTAAAATATATGAAACATCTGTCCTAAACTTTATAATATAAAGTATAACTTTATATAACTTTATCGTTTTTTAAATATAATAATCAAAAAAAATATTTTTGGAACAAGCGTGCCGTCATGAAAGCCTTTGAGCCCCATGATGATCCAATTTCCACCCCCTGCAAAAATATCTTGGCTACTGCATTAATATCAGTGAGAGAGGTTATCAAATTCAGCCATCTGATCATTTATGTTAACGTTTACAGTGCATTTTTACACATAAACTTGCCATTTTGTTTCACTGTTTTCTGTTGTTTCCCAAGAAGAAATATCTTTGTCATGAAAGCAAGTAATCTCTTAACCATTTTATGCTGAACAGTATCCACTCTGAATTGTCTCTTTCTTAGCTTACGAATGAGAGACCAGCTCAGGTTTCACATCAGGAGAATATTCATTGTTTGGCATATGAGACAGATTTCATGCTACAGGGTTGTGCAGGACACAGTCACATCTGTGTCTGGTCTATGTAATGAGAGGCTACAAGTTGACCAAAATGGCCAGAACTCCATATTTATCCGCACGCATGAGAAGAGATGGTATTCAGAGATGCTGACCAGATGTTGATTTATTTTGCCTGTTTTATATGTAGCCTGTATATTCGATAAAAATATGTGGTACAAAACATTTCTGTACAGAACAGGATGCTACAGGTCGGTTTAAACTGGTTGATTACAGTTCCAGTGTTTTCATTAAGAAGTTTACAAATTGAATGACATTTGTTTGACATTTCAATGGCTGTTTCTATTTCTTGTTGTTTCCATGCTCTACCCCCTAGGATCTATCTAACTCTTATTACACTAGAATAATAGAATTTGAAAATGTATTTTTTGTCTCACTTGGGTGTTCACAAGCACTCTTGAAGTCATATTTGTTCCTGAGATATTCCTGAGAAAAAAGATTTTATATTTCAGTGACAGTTGTGTCCCCTGATATATCAGTTGTTTCCCCAGTCACTTCAATAGTACACAATAGTATCTCTGTGGTTTATCCTTTTTTAAACAAGAAAACACACAAAAAGAAAAAAACTAAAACAACAATGCTTTGTGATTACTATGGAGTGTTTTCTCATTGAGAGTAATCCATGCACAGAATACTAGGACAGAAAAATAGATGCTTTGGGTGTCCTTGACCAGGCTTGACACAGTACTGGATACTCTCTAAGCGGTACTGGCAAAAGTACTACAAATTTACTCTAGTTGTGTCTCAATGACCTGTATATAAGTGTGCGAATATACTACATTTATAGTAGTATATAGCTTATTTTAGTGATGGAGCCTGAGGTGCATCAAGCTACTGTATACCCCTGTATAATCCAACAGGTTAAGCTTTGGGAAAACAATGTCGTTCATTTGGAGTGTGAGCATATGCCGTAAAGGTGACCAGCTTATATTATTTTTGAAAACACTTGAGAAAAGATGGGACTTTTGTTGCACTTTGCAAAATATCCTTCGGTCCCAACTGTGGGAAATGCCTGAGACGCAGGGCTGTCAGTTCCCATCAGTTTTTGGGGCAATGTTTATTTATTCATTTATTTATTTATAATGCAGCTGAAGAAATAACGCTCCGCCCGATAGTCCCCGTTCTGCCACTCGGTTGATGGTGTAGACGACATGCCTTGAGGGCCATGCCCACGTGTGCATGGTTACCGCGCAGCCCGCCAGCGCTGAGCATCTTTGTTGGGTTTACACTCCATAGGGCACGCTTTTTCGTGGCAGCTTAGCAAGTACTCCCAAATCTACATGCATATTTCATGAGGGCATTTGATGGGGAATCAGTGTTAATGTGCTGCACTGCTGCTGCCTTGGACGCAGAATGAGGTGTCAAATGTTGTTCTTCGCTGAAATGTAGTCTCCCCGGCACACACCCTTTTTAACTGCCTGAGTGGTTGACCCTAAGGTAATACACAAGAAAATGCAACAAAAATGTATTTTCCATATATTGTGATATAATATATTGTCATTCTAGTTTTTCTCACAATATTTTCAGCATGTACTTACGTAGAACAACAATATCAATTAGATGCATTGCTATATGTAATATATTATATTTGGATATGTATTGCAAAATATAGTTAATTGTAAAATTGCAATATATTGCACAATATACAGATTATTGGCACTTTTCATATATTTAAAAAATTATTACCATATATTTAATACCATAATATATTTTGGAACAAAAATAACAATATATCAGCATGTATTGCAAAGTATATGTGGAGTCATTTCATATATTCAATATATTATTTAATATAATACAGTATATGTTTCAATATATGTCAATATATGTTTGGTATACAGGAAGTTAAAAGAAGATTTTTATCCAGTTAGGCAACATTCAGTTTGTTCATTTTTGGAGGAAGAATCTTACTATCTATGTATGTGCAAGATCATTTTCATGTGGTTACATGTTATTCTTGCCCTTAAAATGTTTAGATATAATATGTAAATACAAATTATTAATCTGTCCTTACAATTTCCTTTGGAAAACAATGCTTTTATTGTGATTTAACAAAAGTCACCAGGGTGGCACATGGACATACAGGAAGACCTCCACATATACTTTCTGTTTATTTCTCACTCTCTTTCTCTCACATGTGCACACAGGCATATCTAATGGAAGAGTGCTTTTGAGCATTACGGCAAGAAACATGGTGGTAGTGATTTTTTAGGAAGTGATTATTTTTTTAGGTAATAGTTTTTACCTTATGAGACACGGAGATGGTCACAATATGTTGGAGAGAATTTAATGCGAAATGAGTGAGAAGTGAGGAGTGAGAATTGAATAAAAAATGTGTTTCTGAATCCTGTAGTCTGAACAGTCAATGCCCTTGTTTAACATTCAGCACTCTGAATACTGAACACAAGTGGTATTGCATGCCAAAACTCCTTACTTATTCTACATGCAAAATATGTTTTATCCAATTTAATTTACTATGATCTAGGATATCAATGTTAAATTAAATCACCAAATGCATTGATAGACAGAGCAATCTGGTGGATAAACATTAGTCAAAATGTACAACTCAATCAATCAAGACTAAAATTAAGATCTGGTTTATTAAGTTACAGCACAAAGACAAAATATTCAATGTCAAATCTAAAGACATAGGTTCAACTACCTGAACAAACACTAAATCCTAGACATAATAAGGTCAAGATACAATCACAAAATAAATGAATGAATGGAAAATATACAAAACCAAGAAAGCAAGAACTCAAACCAAGCAAGAAAGGAAAAAAATGGAATGACCAAAGACCATCAACAGGCCATACTTTTCTCCCTGGTTAATTTATGGTTAGGGGAGGACCAGAGAAAGTCTGATCCCCTTTTATATTTTTATGTTGGGGTTTGAGGACAAGTTTGGGTTGTACAGAAATGTCAGTTGAGCTACTATGTGGGGTAACTACCTCAGGTGATGAATGTGCCAGGTACCAAGGCCAATAGTAACCTGGACCTCTGCTTTATCTGGTGTGGCCTGGCCAATCGTTTCCAACTTAGTGCTTGTAGATGGAAATAAAATTGTAATGTGAGGTGTAGGAGGGTATAATGTGTGCTAGAGTGGGGTTTAAACCATCTCTGACCCACTGGTGACACTCACCACACACACACACACACAAATTGCCCTAAAGGGCCATTAAGAGCCCCCTTGTTCTTGCCCTCAAGTTATTCTGTGGTTTGTTACTCTTTGTTTATCGTATAGTCTTATCTGGGCTAGGCTTTTGAAGACCCCTAGACCACTGAGCCAAGAATAGGTCAAATTCTGTTTCCCTGGAAAAGACCATAAAATGCATAGAGCTACCCTGGCAAATGTAACAGCAACAGCTAGGCTGATTACCAGTCAACCTCAGCTGTGAGTGCCTGTAGGTGAGACCACTGCTGCTTATCCTCCTGAAAGGCTCCCAGGCTTTAGTGGAGAACAGGAAGCTGACTGCAGCCCTCTTACTCCCTCCTGCCCTCGTCTCCTCCTCATCAATTTCATTAAACTTCAGAAGGAGACGAGAGTAGGAGACAAGGGTAAAGGATGAGGAAATGAGCAGCACAGACATGCGGTGGGAAGAAATGGGACATGATCTGCATCATCTGATGTGATGTTGATAAGAGATTATATCAATCCAAGTTGTATGCTAAGAACCTTAACTGTAGGACTGGACCTCTGGCCGTCTTCAGAAAAATGTTGAATAAATTCCTCCTCAAATGAATGTTTCAATGGATGTTTCATGAATCAAATTTCTCAATATTTTGCATATGCTTCACTAATGATGGGCACGTAATAAATAGCATGATAAATTATGAATTTATGATGTTATGTCTATTTTTATGCATGTCAGAATTTACACAAAGACAGTTGGTTTAAATTCTTATGTCACACGTATATACTTTGCAAGAAGAGTCCTTTGGTAAAGATGTTTTTGTCGTTGTACGACATCATGGACCACAATGCCTTTGGTAGGACTTGGATCGATGTTATCACTTATCAACATCGCGTGAGGTGGTGCAGGAGTGTGTAGAGTATCCCATCTCCTCCCACCTCATCCCTGTGATTATTTCCTCAGTCTCTATATTTTTATTTATTTAACCAGGAGGTTTCTTTGACATTTATTGTATCAAACAAGTGTTTTTGTATGCTGTTCCATGACCAAGGATAGATCATTTATAACGAAAAGCTATTTTTCCCCATTTCCCTCATTCTCTACCGTTCGACTCCTCCCCTAGAAGACGAGGGTAGGAAATGAGGAAACAAGGAAAAAGCATTGGGACACAGACCATATATTATAAAATGTGGTAATGCAAACCATAATTTGGTGTGCTGAATTCATTATTTATTTATTTACTTCAATAGCTTGCTTGCCTTTGCTCAAGTTGAATATCCCTTTGCTTTTTAATTAAAGGATACACTTTACTCGACATGAGTCAAGACTTTTTTCAGTTTTCTCCATCAATATATCTTTATTTATTATTATTTTTGTAAGGTTTATGTACTTGCCTGACATATTGGACTTTGATTTCTCTGTATTCCTTGATCCTTTTCACTAGGCTCTGACACAATGTGATGTTATGTTGCCCTGGATAAAGGGTAAATACAAAAACATTACTCACAAATTGTTGCATCATTAATCTGTTCCCTTTTCTCTCTTATCTCTCCCCAATGCCTATCGTAGAAGTGGAACAAAAAGGTAATTCAATAAGTTAATCCAATAAATGGAATCGCATACTTTTTTATTCATGCTTATATGAATACATGCTTTATTAAAAAATGAAATTCATTACCAGTCCTGTCACACCATGTTGCTAATCACCCTCTTTATGTTTTTGCTGCTGAGTCTGCAATATTACTCATGCTTCACTGGAACTGTAAGGTGACTCTACCTTAACATGTGGACATCTAATGCTTGAAATGAAAATCATTGTAAATCACAGAAGATATTAAGGAGATGATGGGCTCTGTTCAGTGAACAAAATTGTAGTCGTTCTGAAAATCTGGAAATACTGTAGGCTACTAAAATACACATTTATTACAAAAAACGCTGCTGCTTTGATACAGTACAACACAGAGGTAAGAAATTGTAATATGTGTAACTGAGGCTCCACCTTGCCCAAAGCATATTGGTATCTTATGAGTCTTTGATATCAATTCAGATCGAGTAGCATTTTAGACAATCAATAGCCCACCTAGTAAGCTGTCGGCATTGTAAATGGAGATAATGATCTCAAGGATGCTTGTAACCTTCAGGCCATCCCTGTCAAAGCTAGACAGAGCAGGGACTGCATGTCGTCCATACATCAACAGCATGCCGTCAGACAGCTCATAGTGTACCTGCTCCTCTTTTCCAACATTCCGAACCCAAACACGTTACTGTTTTTGCTGCATGACAATTTTATAATTCACTTGGCAGCTTGAATGAGTTTATTTGAGATAATTTCAGATTATTCCCGTGAAGAGTGCGCTCAGCAGCAAAATGTGCGATTAACATGAAACCATGTTCTCCCAACCAAGCTGCAGTCACCTGTAAAGTCGCGATGATCATTTTGTTTTGGCTACCATAATGCTAATTGTTCTTGCTAATGACATTCTCTCTCTTTCCCTTTAATCCATGTTTGGATGCGTTTCATAATTGTCTCTTCAAAGCTGATGTTAGTGCAATCATTACCCCACATTTTAAAACCTTACAGTGGCAGTGTAGCCTACGTTTATTAGCATGGCAGAGCTATCAAATAATTACACACACACAAATACAATTTTAGGTTAATTTTATTTTCTTAAACATTCAATTCATTTCAATCCATTGGCAATGAAAAAAAACTTAGCAGTTAGCCTAAGTTAGTTGTTTATCAGATTCGAGGCTAACACACTAGCTAGCTAGAATTTCCGAAGACGGAAGATACCTTTCTGACACTAACCAGCTAGTAGTTTTTCAGTGAAATAAAAATATAATACGGTCAACTTGCTTTTTGTCTGTAATCTACATTTTACAGGCTTTGTCTCCATAAACAATTGCCACACACCAGCCAGCAAGCCGAAAGCCTCAAGCTTGCTGTCGCTTACGTCAGCGCTCAAAATAAAGCAATTTTTGTATCCAAAGAAGTTGATCAAATGTGCTTTAAAACACCTCAGTTATATGCACACTATAACGGAAATGTTCTTATATGACTCCTGGACTGCTATGAATCAATTGAGCAAGTATCGAGCAGATTCTGGTCTCCCTCTGATGTAAAAAAAGATCCTGTGCTGCATCGATTTGCGGTCTCCCCCTGGCCCTTGCTGTCTCCTATTATGCTTAATAGGTGCCCATCCACCAGAAGCGACCGGAAGTCATTATCATTATCATTTTCAATGAGAGCTGGCGACGGTAGGGTGAAGCGACCGTTGGCGGCGCGAAGTCAGCGATGAAAGGAAGTTGAACAAACTAATGCAAATTAGTGAAGCAATAACCAATTGGAGAGATGGACAACTTGGTTTGTCCTTATTTCTCCCCACTGTAAGCTAAAGTGTATGCGTTTGGTTCCTACGTTAAATTTATTCCTTACCAAAATGGAGGAGGTTAATTGCTCCAGTATCTGGGTTTCCCAGATTTAAAATGCGACCCTGTTTGTATACAGGTACGTCAACAAAAGGAATGAAGCATAGCGCAATGTATCACAAATAGTGGGGATCCCTGGTGACTTTGATTTATTACGTGCAATGAAATAAAAAGTAGGTTAATTCCCGAGTAGCTAGTTAGAAATGTAGGCTAAAAGTAAAGTTAGCTAGTTCATGTAATGAGTGTGACCGTGCTGTTAAAGTCAAATGATTTACGGTCAATGTCTTGATAATAGCTCATTTGCTTTGCATCCTATGGGCTCGGCTCAGTTCGCTCTATTACAAACTTGACAGCTGGACGTGCACAATTTAACTTGCTCTTACCAAAAGCTGCTTGTGTGGGAATGCCTACACGAGCGGCCATTTACTTGTGATCAAAGCCACGTCTAGCGAGAAAATTGCTTCTGGTGGATCCCTAGGGTAACGAGTGCGAGCTCTAGTGTCCTCTCCGCTGCTAGTTAGCGTGGGGAAAACTGTGAACATAGGCTGTGTTCGAAACCGTTCCCTATTCCCTAAATAGTGCACTATATAGTGTGATGAACAAATTGCCGAACACACTATATAGTGCACTATTTAGGGAATAGGGAACGGTTTCAAACACAGCCATAGTGAACAAGTGGTGGGTCGGAAGTGGTTCGAATATATATATATTTAAATGTCGCACTCATTACAAATCAAAATATTATTGGCTAATCCACCTGCCACATCTTCCCTAATTTACTTGAATTGAATTACTTTCAATCCAGCCACTCAAGGTTGAGCCAGTAAGAGTCACAATTGTGTATGCTGGTTTTTGTTGCAGCTTGATCAGTTAAGGCTGTTGAAAACGTGTGTAAATTCTACCATCGTTGTTTTTCTTAAACTTATTTTAACACAATGCAGGTTTGGTTCATTGTCAATTGTTCTGTCATTAGTTTCAGTGACCAGGTTTCCAGACTTTCAACAATTAGTCCCCCATGGATTTCACCTGCCAGTCTATCATTGAATCAATTAAAAAAAGGTAACCTTGTTCTAAAGGAACCATGTGTCATAAAGCTCATTACAGAAAATGAGAGCATTAGTTGATCTGACTTATTTAAAGACCTGGGATGTGAATATGGGACAAATATTGTTCATGGCATGCATAGCTATTTCTAACATAATAAGGCATTGACAGAGTAAATAATGCTTTAAGAGAAAAGTGTCTAATTAAGAACAATTAATAGCTAGTTATAATTCAGAGGTTTCAATAATGGTTGGGACGAAAACCAGCACACACAGTGCGTTCCCAAGACCGAGGTTGAGAACCACTGAGCTAGATTGTCCTCCCCAGAGACTGGCAAAAATCCTGATCAGATCTGTTTTCTGTTCACTTGAAATGAACCCTTTCCTTTTTGAAACAAAGAGTAAATCACATGAAATGAGACATAATAACTGATATAATTTTAAGGAATCAAAAAGATCAATCTAAATCTAATCTAATCTATTGTGATTTAACAGATTTAAGTTTAAGTTAAAAGATTTAAGTTTAATTTCATACATTTTTCTTAGGCCTTCACTGAAGGTTTGGAAGGCCTGGACAGTTCCTCTCTGTACCATAGGATCTTTAATATTTTTATTGAAGTTTCTGGAATCATAAATCACATGGACCCAGGAAACAATTTAATTCTTCATTACTTTTTTACTCTCAAAGCAACAAATATGTGTTGTCCATTCTTTGAATCCCCAGACTAATAAATGAATGCTGCTTTCCTTAATTCTCATCACAAATCTATAGCATGTCACCCAAGTAATGTATAATTCCTTATTTAATCTTACATATACAACATTGTAAGCATTAAGTGGTTTCCAGACATTTGATTTCCAAAGCACAGGCATTGGAATACGGTATATAACATTTGGAGTTTTGTTTTTGAATGCAGTTTTTGTGGGTAAAGCTAATTGAATTGACTATCACCTTTTTGGTCAAGGAATTTCAATCAAGTTTCCAAATAATTATTGAGTATTGACTTGAAAGTAAACCTGCTTATGATTCATTTAAATTCAAGCAGAAATGATTATGTGGAACATTGCGTGCATCCAGTAGCTGTTCATACTAGTGTATGGCTTTTTATTAAATGCAAATGCTTAAACAATTTAATCCATTTCATTGTGGCATTTGTTAAATGTTAAATAATATTGTTTTTCATGAGGACCATGATGCATGTTTAATGGTCTGAATTTAAATGTTATGTACCCCTTCCTCTTAAAACCAAATTTATTGGATTGGTGTATTTTTTTATCGTGTACCCAAGCCTGCTTTTGATCAATAATGTGATGTCAATACACTCTTTGTTCATACAAAGGAAATCCCATTCCAAAAAAACATTTAATAGTGGGACTGGAAATAAATAAATGTGGGAATGTCAGTATTGTTGCTGGGAGACATTCTCATGACACATTCCTGGCAAATGACTTGTCTGTCAGCAGAATTTACAAGTCTTTGCACAATGCAATTAGAATCTTAACCCACAAACTGATATACGAATCACATACAGGAAATTAATCACTGAAACGATGACAGACGCGCCAGCCATAAAATATTGGCAATGGCATCAGCGCATATGACAGGAATGCTTGACCTGTAACCCGCTGTGCCACTTTTTTTATCACCGCTATGACAGTGCATCATTTGTTGTGAAGTAACACTGCCGTTGTGTCTCACTCATTTCGACCCTTCAGTTTTCCTGTGTCCGGGCCTCCTGCGTGGTGTGTACCAGAGTGAGCACCTCTTCGAATCGGACCACCAGTCAGGGGCCTGGTGCAAGGATCCGCTCCAGTCATCTGACAAGATATACTACATGCCCTGGACCCCTTACCGGACTGACACGCTGACCGAGTACTCGTCCAAAGAGGACTTCATCGCCGGAAGGCCCACCACCACCTACAAGCTGCCCCACCGCGTGGACGGGACGGGCTTCGTGGTGTACGACGGGGCGCTCTTCTTCAACAAGGAGCGCACGCGCAACATCGTCAAGTTCGACCTCCGCACGCGCATCAAGAGCGGCGAGGCCATCATCGCCAGCGCCAACTACCACGACACCTCGCCCTACCGATGGGGCGGCAAGTCAGACATCGATCTGGCGGTGGACGAGAACGGGCTGTGGGTGATCTACGCCACGGAGCAGAACAACGGGCGGATGGTGATAAGCCAACTCAACCCGTACACGCTGCGCATCGAGGGGACCTGGGACACGGCCTACGACAAGCGGTCCGCCTCCAACGCGTTCATGATCTGCGGCGTCCTGTACGTGGTGAAGACGGTCTACGAGGATGACGACAACGAGGCCACGGGGAACAAGATCGACTACATCTACAACACCGAGCAAAGCAAAGACGCCTACCTGGACATACCATTCCCTAACTCCTACCAGTACATCGCCGCTGTGGATTACAATCCCAGGGACAACCTGCTGTATGTCTGGAACAACTTCCATGTGGTGAAGTACTCCCTGGATTTTGGAGCCATGGATAATAGGCTAGGTAAGTCCTGCAAATATTCTGCAAATTGATTCTTTTTGCCAGCTTAAAGGGCATTCAAGTAGTTTACCGTATCATTAAAATAAAATAAATGTTAAAAAAAGATATAAGCATTCATTAAGCCAGTGACCTTTCAAAATGTAACATATGAATGTCTGATGCTTTCAACCTAACATGCTAACATGCTTTTCCTTGGTTTTTGTTTTTCTAAAGTGTCTTTTATTCATATAATGAATTTGTTTATTTATCATGAACTATCCCCTATAAACAAGATGTGAGGATCATTACAAAAAAAGCTGAAAAACTGTTAATTAGGAATTTCTGATGTTTCATAAGTAGGTCACTGGAAAGATGTGCATGAAATATCATTGATGAAGCGAGTGGGGAGTGTAGATTAGTGGCTTGAAAACCCTTGAAGATGGGAATTAAGATGAATGTTTATGCATTTTAATTTCCGAGGGCTAGATCATTAGGTGCAGACTCTGATTTTGAGATTGTTTGTTGAGCACAGACATTATGCAGAGTTGTGGGAAGCAGTCTGAATGGGAGCCCATTGAATATAATGCAAATTACTGAGGAGTTTCCAAGTTGCAATTTAGTGCCATGTGAAGTTTGAGGTATATGCAATGGTGGTGAATAGGTTTGAAGTATAATTCATTCTAACATTTATATCTGTGCCAAGTCTTTTCGGGAGAATCACAGTACTGTATAGAATTTGATGGTACACTATGTTATTCATGAATGTAGATGAAAGGTCATTCAATTTGACACAGACTAAGATCAATCTAATGTTTGTGTTTTCATTATTCATACGTCTTTTTATTATTCATGAGTATCTTTCTTGAATACACACCGTGCCGAGGCATAATGCGAAATAAACTTTTTTGTTTTCCTTTACTGTTCAAGTTCCGAAGTTCTGCTATGTCTGAATCCATGCCTCAGTCAGAGAAAACAAATGCTTGTGCTATGCTTCTGCATTGCTTTGTGGGCCTGGCGCATCTTTTGTATCGACCGCGATAATTAACGGAGGTCTTGTGTAAAGGGATCTCATCATTCATGTAGGTGTGATAGGAATTTAATCCAGCCTCCCAAGGATGAATGGGGAACTCCCAAGAGTGCAGAGCTATTTGCTGAATGTAATTGCTTCTCGGTGCCTTTTAAGAACGAACGTGGTCTGGTCCATTCTATATTAAATGATGGTCTATCAAGCAATGCTTTTACATGCATTCAGGAGTTGCACTACAAGAAATTATTCTAAGGGTATCAAGGAAACTTTGTTTTAACCGATCACCCACGGTGTAATGGACTTCTCCCGTCTCCAGGGATTTCTAGCCAAGATCAATTGGTATTCAGTGGACTGACCTCCAAAGTGCTATTAAGGATAGACTGCTGACAAGGGAAAGATAAATAAATAAAATCGATGTCACTGCACTGGGCACTGTCTATAGAATCACATGATGAATTAATTGGTGAAATAACTAACTGCATCGCTTCGTCCACTGAATCCCTGAGAAAGGAACCGACACCTGCATACACAAGTCAGGTTTTTGTATGTATTCATTTATTGTATTTTGTCATTCTTTCTCCCCCAAAAGCTTTGGGTTTGTCTCGGTGAGGTAAAGACACACTGGCGATTATCAGCCAGTTTCACCTGACCAGGCTTTAGTCATTTGTATGTATTTATTCTTCACTTTCATGAACCGACTAAGCTGATTGGCCGATCGGTTCATTTGAAATGGCCGTTTGCTTTTAATGGAGATTAACAGGTGGACACCAGGAAGTGTGCACTTAAGCGATTGGTCTGGGCTGTGCCCTCTCTTGACCCGGTACTACATTTATTTTATGTGGGGGCTACAATGATGTACAAGGAAATAGCTCCTAAGTCATCAACCATTCTGAGAGTGACACAAATTCACTCTTATACTCTTATAAATAAAAGCTAGTTAAAAAGATTAGTTAGACTGTTTTTAGAAAGTACTCCTAACCTGGCAGCTATTTAAGAGTACTCACGCGCTGTCCTAAACTGGTTAGGCGTTGCCAGGAGATGGCTGCCTTGAGGAGACGGTGTGTACACACATTTCGGGAGAGGAGAGATTGTTAAAAAATCTATAAGGAGCTAGTAAAGGGATATAGATTAGACAGGAAGGGCATTTTTTGTCACTGACCTTGTCAGAGACATCAACACGCAGTCCACTAAAAGAACTATAAGCAATTATGCCTAAAATGAAGGTTGTTTGCACGTAGTGACAGAGCAATACTTTTTTTTTTCAATGGTGAAAATGCCACAGTAATAGCGTTGACCTGGGTCCATCGCAAACAAAAATCAGTGGGATCATCACACAAATAATTATGGGCAAAATAAATAAAAGTTATTTAATAATATAACATGATTTTTAAGATATCAAATAAATGTGTGTTAAATAAAAATGTCTTCCTGGGACGAATTGCATAGCCTACTTATGGACGCATATCTTACATTTGTTGCTCTATAATTTAGAGAAGCACTGGGTCCTGGGTGATGTCCAGCCCGGAGATGGTGGCATTTGAGCATCTCTCTCCAATTTCGTTTGTGTTTTGTTACCATATTTAAAGACACACTTCATCATAAAAGTAGGTTATTCTTTTATAATCAACAAGTTAAAGTAGTGACCAGTGTGTGTGGTCTGTGAATTATGCTATTAACTGGGTTATTATTAGACTCAAAGTTTGTTGTCTATTAGCCTGTCCCCGGGGAAAAATATCCATAAGGGGGAAAATCCTAAACAAAATGTAGACATACACGTAAGTGTTATTCTTGTGATTATTGACAAATATAAATTGAACTATTTACATTTAGGCATTTTTTCAGTGACGAAGAGTAGAAAAGTTACTATATATTGTACAGGCATGTGTGTATGTGTTTTTGTGCCATTTGATACTTTATGAATGCAGCCAACTTCGTTTTTTATTTGGCTTCACGTCTGCTTTGTGCGATTCTGCATTTGATTAGCCATTGTCTTAATATGTGGGGGGGACTGTGGGAAATGTCATCATGAGCTTGTGTTTACAGAACTTCACATGTCGCAAAAACAGAAAGGAATCCACTCGCAGGAATTGGTCTCCGTGCTGAAAGTCGGTGTAAGAAGCTTAATAACTCACTACAACATCCTACTCTGAGCTAGGACTTCCAAGCTCCCATTTAGCGTGATTCCTGGGAGTAATTCTGAGATGCTTGACAACTACCGGGCCAGATGTTACCACCTGTTGCCATGCATTTAATTTTCAACTTTACAGACTATGGAGAGTCAAGAAGTCAATGGCATTCATATCCCAAGGGGACTGGGATTACTATTACAGTTTATTTGTACAGTCGTTGCTGTCTTTTCATGCTGTGCTGATATGTCATTGGCATTAGCAGTGCAGTCCTAGTGCTTTAGAAATGTCTATTATATATCTATTTATTTATTATACTTTTGAACAGATGAGAAATATAAATGTAGTTTATTCATTTAACCATAATTGGATGCTCATTGTGGAGCTTGATTATTTATATTTTGCCCGTTACAGTTTACTGTAAGCTGGCTGTATATACATTCATTATATTGCAAAATGTATACTGAATACAGACAATGCAGTTTCTGAATTAGATATTAGCAATAGCCATAGTCTGTGGTACATATGTTACTTAAAATGTAACACAAAACACATCAATTTATATTTTTCCCATTCTCAGAATTTCAGTGAATTGTCACACTGAATATATCTCAATGTTTTGCACTTGGTAAAACAATATTTCAAGTGTTGACATGCACATATGTAAAGGCAATTCTGAAGCTGTGTCATATAGGAGTGTTTGCATTTTTAAATAATGATTTTTGGATCACTGGGTAACCCAGAAACATTGTGTTTTACTCATCCACTGGAATATTTTGCAATGAAAGATTTTCATTGAAATGAGTATCATTAATCAAATTTCCACTTTCTAAATGGTCAATAATTAAATTGTCTTATTTACCATTTGTTCTTCAAGAGACAAGTTTGAAACTGAATTCAATCTCAGTTGCCCTTCATCTCTTTGACATTGCCAGAGTGGATTCGGCTTTACAACTAATCTATTTAATTGATTACTGCACAAAATGTGTGAGCATAATGCCAAAGTGTGGGAATAAAATTCATTAAAATATATTTTTCTCCATACGGATACAACTATTCCTTCAAATTGCAATACAATAACAGTATAATGCCACAAATCATTGTATTCAGGCCTCAGGCATCAATGCAAAATTCTTCAGCCACGCAGTCTTTCCAGGGGTGGAAAAGTATCAAAATATCAAATTACCATGACGCTAATATCTGATGACAGGATACTCATAGTTGACATTCACAGTTGTTCCTTTGAGCTTTCATATAGGGGCAAACCAAGAAGGCGGGGGTAGAGTCAGCTCTGTTGTAATTGCGCTGGGATTTGTTTCACTGCATCTGTATTTTATTGAAACAGTTGCAGTACATTTCTTCTCATTAACCGCAGGCCTCTTGATTGGCCTAACCCTAACCTTGGCCTCAATTCTAATTCTACTCCCAACCTCAAGAATGACCCTAACCCAAAACCCTAATGCAGAAAGGTAATTTCACAAGTCTACACTTGCACAGCTGTACATGGTACTTAGCGGGGCAGCAGTGTGGTGTAGTGGTTAAGGGAATGGGCACGTAATTATAGGATTGTACAGTAGGTTCGTTTCTAGGTGGGGCACTGCCATTTTACCCTTGAGCAATTTACTCAGACCTGAACTGCTTCAGTATAAAATCAGTTGTATAAATAAATATCTGAAATGTAACCTTGCTTGCCCAGTATGTGTGTAAATTTTAGTTGCATATACCTCATGCAGTTAATTTGAATGGTATTCTTGCTATGTTTTAGTTCAGTCCATTAGAATCTATTCAAGTCAGTCCTATGCAGCACTGAACTGAAAACATATTCAAAAGGGTCATTTTTTAAACGGTTCAACTTACCACTAAAAGTCAAATGAAAAGGTAGATTTCCCACTGCACCAGACTCGTTGGTCAGTGATGAAAAAGGGAATTGACTACTGTTTTCTAGGCTATCCTCTGACTTCCTACTTTTGGAATTCACGGGGGCAACCTTTGATCTCCGATTGTCAAACTTCATTTCCTCAAGAAGTCAAGCATGCAACCTCCATTTTCTTGCCGCCCCATAAGTTCGTGTTTGTGGTGGAGAGACGGGGACAAATGGCCAAGGCAATGAAAGGACCGATCGGAGGGATTAAGTGAAAGACTGTCGTCAAATAGTTCGAATTGAGACAGAACACTGCTGATTGCCACTGATTAGCAGACAGCTCTCATGTTTTTAAAGGTTTCTTTTTAATGTACTATAAAGAAAGTCCGGTAGGGCCAGATCAAAATTTAGCAATACCATCCATGATGTATGTTACAATGAGGAATATGCAGCCCCATTTGTTACATATTGATAGCATGTTATTTCTTTCAATTTTCAATGAATCATGTTCAGTTTCATGTTAAAATCATGGCAAATGAACTAATGCATCACTTAATTGCCTGTGCATCAGTGTATTCCGTTGAACTGGAAATAATGCATTTGACATTTTTATAATGGCAAATTGAGTCATTTGGGTCTCTGCGAGATTGACTTAGGAGGGCTGTATTTTCAGGTGGTTTGAACAACTTGGATCAAAGCCTGAGCTCTTTATAAAATGCTTTTTCATTACTATGTAACATTCTCCACGTGGTCCGCTGTACTGTCGTTAAGGTAAAATGGCAGTGTCGCAGAATTCCTGTCATCAATTAGGAGCCATTCTTAGGAGATCGTACGAGTGAAACGACAACAGCATTGTACTGTGCGCTGACAAGATGTTGCATTTTTACAAATATAGAAGCGACAATGCAAAGATTTACAGTTCTTAACTGCTTGCCATTACATTTTCTGCTGCTGACACCTTTGGAACTACTGGTATGCATAATTGAAACTGCATAGTTCATGATTTGTTTTGTAGTTAGGGCGGCAGTGTAGTGTAATGGTTAGGGAACTGGGCTTGTAACTGGGCTTACAGGTTTGATTCGTGGTGGAGCACTGCCATTGTACCCTTGAGCAAGGTGCTTAACCTGAATTGCTTCAGTAAAATATCTAGCTGTATAAATGGATGGTATGTAAAGAAATGTAAACTGTGTAAGTTGCTCTGGATAAGAGCATCTGCTAAATGCCTAAAATGTAGTTATATAATGGAAATTAGCGTTTATAAAAAACAATAACATATAATTGACATAGTAGAGTCCAGCTACAACAAATATTTTGTATTTTACACAATACATACATTTTGCATTTGAATATGTAAAATACCTGGATAACGCACCATAAACTGAAGATGGGCCAGGCATATACAAGTATTAGTAGTAGTTTATATTATAGTAGATACTTTTCCTATTTAAATAATCTATACATATATATAGGGCCTGGTGTTTTTCTTGGCTACATTTTTATCCTTCCCTGCAAGGTGCGGATCAAGACCACTTTCCAATCCCAAGACTGATCTATTATTCAATTACTTTCGATTTCAGAAAATCGATTCATTAAGTAGATTCGAAAGTGCCTGCGTCACAGTGTTAATTAACAGCACAGTTATCGTAGGTTGTGAGATGTAGTCTACCCAGTGGTGCGCTCCTGGAGAGAACGCTCACCTCTGCGTCCATGAAGTGTGCATCCATGAAGTGTGTGCATTTAGGGCCTTGGAAGGGTACGTAATTGTACAGTGTTTGTTTTTCAATAATATTACTAACAATAATACTGTGTGCTTTTTTGTTATATTCTTCCACTAAATTTCAGCTTTGAATGTTGATTGTCTTCTCATGCACGGGCCTTTGGCAGTATCTTCTACTTGATAAGAAGAAGATAAGCCTCTGTATCTGTTGTGTTAATGACAACAGGTACGGATATAATGTTAATTTGTGAGTTGCTATCATCAAGAGAGTGTCAGCATAAGCTAATTAATCATTTTTAGTTTTGTATACACTGAACGGAAGGATTTATGAATGAATAGTAATGCACCTCAATTGTGAAAAAATATTGTGCACATTATAGCAGAAATGAATTATTGCAGCCAACCGGGCACAGGTTTCACACCTTCAAAATTTTCTATTGAATTTGAATAATAGTGAATCATGTGATCATAGATGTCTTTCAATATCTTGCGATGTATACCGTCATCTTCCGAGTGTAGTAAATGATCAAATTGCAGATTTTGCTAAAATGCTCTATTTCCATCTTAAAAAGTGTTCACTTCTGGCACTATTCCACAGGCTTATTGCCACTCTTAGATATCTAGAGGATATGTTGATTCTTTGGCTTAGGGGGCAGAGTGCTAATAGATTGATAATGATTCTATCTTGTTATTAATGACCAAACAAATTGTATGGTAGAGCTCACCAAGTACCAAATAGTCCAAATGGACTGGAGACGTCTGGTGGACAATCAGCAGAATGCATCTTGCGAAGGTCAAGAAAATGATATCCCGTTTTACACTTGATGTGCAATTACAAATTAATTTTGTAAGATGTATACACAGTATAGTCCTATATACCTTTTATCTTTAAGTGCACGTAGTTAAGGTATAGGTTTTCATATAACCTGTAGAATTGCATCAACCTCAAATATATGTTCCATTTCAGGTTCAATGTATTGTATTTACATTGGTTAAATGGCTAGTTCAAACAACATGTCACCCATTATTGTAAACCTGTCATTCATGATGCAAATGGAATCTTAGGAAGGGTCCCATTTAAAAAGGCATTTTAGGTATCGGGGGCCTGCAGATGGTTATGACAGTAACCATCTGCAGAAGGGAGCATGTATGGTGACATTGTGACGTTTGTCAGAGCACCCTGCTCTCGCTGATCTCTCTGTCATTGGGCCACATGTTGCCATCTGTCTGGGGCGACACACCACCATTTGGCTCGAGGAGTCTGGAGCACGAAGCCATCGACCTCCGTAATGAAGTTGGACTGTTTGCACCAGCAGAGTGACCTGCCTCTGTCAACATGAATGGAGATTTGCTTAATTGAACAAGATTTGCTAGTGCTGAATTCATTAGAGCACAGTGGTCATTCATAGGGCAAGTGATTCAAGCTGCCAGTTAGGACAGAGCTTGATGCTCCTGCCCGCGTGCGGTATTGATGGCTATATTTCTTGTTTGTGAGCAATGTGCGTATGCAGAAGATGCCACTTCTAGAAACCCTTGTTCAGGAGATGAGTTCTGTAGTTCCCTGGAAAGTGGGAAATCTTTGAACATTGGACTGTGCCGATATGTGTAAAGGAGGTTTCATGACTCGGAATGCATTCTATCTGCTGAAGCTGCACTAAATCCACTTGCAAACGTACCTTTCTTGCTTAAAATAAAATAAAAAGTCATGACCTATTCCGTTTAAGCCTCTTGCCCGCTTGCTACACTGTCTATCGGTTTTCTGTTAATTATGCATTCTATTAATGATTAAGAGAGTGGATTAACGCATAAATAATTTGACTGTACATTCAGTACGTTGCAGTGTCAGGAAAGAGTATCAAAGCGTCATCGCACTGCACAGAAAGAAGGGACGGGTTGCCATGGTGCACTGCGGCCCTGGAACATGAGAATGAAGCCGGGGGCAGGGGTGCCACCTCGCGTGAATATTTAGCAAATCTGTGGGTCGACTGGTAAGGAAAGGGTGAAAATCTATGTCTTGTGTTATCAGTCTATATTAACTTCCAGATGTGTGATGTTGTCCTATATCTCATCATTGAGAAACATCGCTCACTAAATGTTCTATAATCACAAAAGGCTTACCTTTTCAAAATTTTGTTTAAAATTATACTTCTTTTTGCAATGAGCAGAAAACCACGTAACCCATCTGATACATGTAAATGTAGCAGAATATGCCATGTACAATACAACGATTCATACAAGCCCATAAGCAACTGAAGCTAATAATAACGGAATGGGGGAAATATATGGAAATAAATGTACATTTAAGTGTACAATTCATAAAAATCTAATTGCATACTAAAATGCTGGGCTGAAAGTACGTGCCATAATCTGGCACTGTTAAGAACATGATTATGGGCAAGTTGTCAGGTTCTCTATATGCCTGACAAGCCATGTTTAAGGTTTTCCATTCTCTCCGAATTAGTCTCTGAATTCAGCCAGCTAACGCTCGTGTTTTCTTGATTATGTTAGACTGACTCTGACAGTCAGCCTAAACAAGCCGTTTTCAGCGCATTACGTTGCTTGAGAAAGTGTTCCTTGCCATGTCTTATTTTACTCATGTTGAACATGGTTTTTAAACTGAACAAAATACCTCTTTTGAGGTTGTCTCTAGAGCTTTGGATATATCCCCGCGTTATAAGCATTCCGTCGGGTCAGGAACGTTCCTTTACAGTTTGGAGCAAAGCGCTGTTGTGAAACACTCTTCTCTGCTCTGCACATTTGCTATCACTGTAGGCATTGTGTTTGTTTCTGTTCACTTCGTTGTTGAAACCCAATCAAACAAAGGCTACAAAATCAGACACTGGGTTTGCTTGTGTAATCAAAATATGGGAGGCACGAAACTTTAGAGTTGCCATATACTGCTTAGTTATTCAGAGTAAATATCAAAACACTGCGCTATGGGTCAAAGATCTAAATTCGACTGCTGGAATAATTTGAGCCACCTTTGTTCAAGACTGGTCCACAGCTCACTTTGGTGGAATCAGCTGAGTGGGTAAATTGCTCTTCTCCATGTAGAGTTTGTACATCTCTGCAGTGATAGCCTTAAAGGGACAATTCCTCTAGAAGGAAATCTATAAGTCTCTGTCATGGTGCTAAATATAATCTTGATTCAGTGTTTTAGGTTTGATTTAACACCCTAAATTTAAATAGCTCACAAGCTTCCCCAAATCACCGGGGAGAAAAAAACAACAACAAAAAAACATTGGTTTTGGTTTTATCAGCAGAAAATATCACCCAGCACCGGGTAGCCTCGAGGGCTGAAACCTCCCTTATCAGCACGGTTTGGATTGTAGTTGAGAGCTCTGCATCATGCCTTAAATGCTGCCCTGCCGGCTGTCATTGTTCAAATCCTGACGTAAGGCATTTTTTTCTGTCTTTTTGCCTGAGAAGGAGCCCCTTCCCCCCCTCCTGAGCTTTGCTGTGCCCGTGTGCTTGTTGGGAAGTTAGGCGGCAGCTGGGCACGCAGGGGGAGTGGTCCACTGATATGGCCGGCTAGCACATGACTTTGTTTGCCCAGATCGCATTTTTTTGGCAGGTCTCACCAGATGATTTGTGGACCCCGTCGTTGCCCCACCTGGCGCCAGGATATGAAATGAGTAATCAATTGCCACACAATGCATGAGCTCCAATCATTATGACGTAATTGTGTCAGGTGATATTGGTGCATTATTGACGCAGAGTTGATGATGGCTTTGTCTGGCAGATTTTGTAACTGAAGCAAGGAAGCGCCCCATTGAATTATGTTTTTTTTCAAATACAATTTTGGTATGCTTTATTTCATGCAGTATACCCAAGTAGATTTGGGTTTGTCAAAGAAACGTACATTTCAAAGTAATGCATACCTTGCGGTTACACAATACAATACAATCCTGTGATGCAAATGAGATTTTGCAAGCTTTAGTAGCATATCAAATGACCATCTGCTATTTAAATTAAAAGTGCACTGCTAATTGTATGTGGTATTGTTTTTGCTCTATATATTACTGTAGATATATAATAAAGATGTTTTCTTATATATGATATTGCATGCAATGCCTGTGCCCATAACATTATCTTAGGGTAATAATCCCAGTATATAGCTAGTATACAATTCTTAATTATTTATTATAAATAATACACAGACCATGACATGGTCCATTAGCTTTATATTGTTTGAGTCATATTTCATAAGCCAAGGAAGGACAACAATAAAAAATGATACACAACTCTTTGATCTAGGATTGCTTTGCACTATTTTCCACCAGAAATATATGATCATAACAATAATACATTTAAAAAATAACAAGGTTCACTTAAAATCGATTGAAGTCCTTATCTAATTTTGCTGCAGTACATAATTAGCCTTTAGTACAAGAATAAAGGCTAATTATGCAGGCATGGTCTTTGAAACAGCTTTAATCATTTGCGTTTTTGATGTGCAGACAATAAAATATGAAATAAGTTACAGCATAGTGTGGGCAGAATGGACAATACAAATCTCTTTGTTTGTTTTTGTGTTTTTACAATAATGTATGTCGACTTTCGTGTGATTTTGTTTTTGTTGCAACATGAATGACTTATTGCTAAAAGTCTATTTATTTTGTATACCCAGTAAGATGAATTTAGTGATGTTTTTTTTTTATATATTTTTAATCATCCAATTTCTTGATTTTTTCATCCCTTTTCGGGTGAAAAAGTATTACCTTCCCATTTTTTTATATTTAAAGCATAAATAAGCAGAAATAAAGATGATTCACCTCACAATCAAATAATTCTGTTGAGATAGGTTTGGATTCAATCCTCCTACAGAGCTGGTGTGGGCATGCAGGAAACCTTGTGAAAGAAAAGGGAAAAAGTAATACTGTGCCACATCAAATACATTATTCAAATTTAAGGATTCAACAAAATATTAGTGGCCCAATTCCAGGCCCTAGTCATTCATATACATAAGGGGTGCCCCACAAAGTCAACCCGAGGGAAAATCAACTGATTCTTTCTGGCCTTAATGCCGTGGATCTCCTGCCAAATTGCTTCAGGCAAGCATTTATTTTTATCTTCTTTTATTTTATTAGTATTATTGCCAAGCATACAGTATGGCAGGATACCTCATCTAAAGTCTAGAAAATAATGCAATTCAGTACAGCTATGCTGTACTTTCCATAATGGTATTTGCTAACCAGAATAAGCAGCTCCTGAAGACATAATCCTCCAAGACCTTTTCCATTATGAATGTTGCATTAATGTGTAATGCTGGCATTTCAAGTATATAATGGCTGGATGTCTGTTCTGGTCTCATTACAGGAATTAAGAATGCAAAAGTACTTAAAAAAACATATCGCACTGCCTTTTACAATATTATTGACAGACCAAGACCTCTTAATTTAGAGATAGCCATGAAATAGTTTTTCATATGTGTACTTCAGTGGCCCTGATTATTGTGCTTTACAGTGTGTTTACATTGTAATACAGGTAACGGCCAAAACAAAGGAAACACCAACATAAAATGTCTTAATAGGGTGCTAGGCCACCACTAGCAGCTTCAATGCTCCTTGGCATGTCTAGAGTTCTGAGGGGATGCAACACCATTCCTCCACAATAAATAATTTGGTGTTTTGTTGATGGTGGTGGAAAACGCTGTCTCAGATGCTGGTACAGAATCTCCCATCAGTGTTCAATTGGGTTGATAGCAACTGAGACAGCCATGGCATATGGTTTGCATTGTTTTCATGCTCATCAAACCATTCAGTACCCCCTGTGGATGGGGGCATTGTCATCCTGGAAGAGACCACTCCCATCAGGATAGAAATGCTTCACCACAGGATGGTGATCACTCAGAATGTTTTTTTTTTTTTTTTTTAGTTTATGTTGCCCTTTAAGGGTTTGAGTTGACCTAAGCCATGCCAGGAAAATGCACCCCAAATGTTACTTGTATGTGTACAGTTTATTGCCCTTGTTATAACGCACACATGGAACAGTATGGATTTAACAACAGTTTAGAGTGGTGATAAGTTTAAGGGAGAACAAGAACCACATTTAGGTGCTCCCTAAAGGAATCGCTAGAGTTATTATGAACTTATTAGGGCCACTTCATGTAAAGTAGAACTGAGCTTTTAATAGAGTAATATAGATCTCCTCCAAATGGGTCAAAATTAGCTTTAGTTGAGTCCATAGTCTTGTCACTCTATTTCATATAAATAGATGATGCATACGGTAGAAACATGATTTCAGAATATGTGGGAGCACATTGACCTTCACCTTGTGATTGCAAGCTGTCTGAAGTGTACCCACCTACTACTACATAGTGTTCAACTGAAGTGTGGTACAAACGCTTGTCAGAATGAATGTCAAGTAAGGCTGTAGTGGTGTTCCCTCACATCAATTCCACAGCCTTGCTTCGCCTTCTAAAGGCCACAGTGATAATAGCAAAAGAGGAAATGGCAGACTCGAGACAAACATGTACATTTCTTCAAGTGTCGGACAATTTAAAGATTATCAGTGAAACATTTGAGGTATTAAATGTTTTATGAAACATTTTAGTTTATGAAATGTAGAAGTATTCATTAGGGTTGTGTAATTCAAACCGCCTGTATGGTATGTCATACTTTGTGTTTGCTGTATGGATTTGGCCTTTAGTGTTTCTCAGCCATTGCTGACATCGCCTGCAGATTCTCTGGCATTGCCTCTCACTGAAGAGAATTAGGCTTGTACCATAAACAACTGTTTTTATTTTTTTATTTGACTGATCGTATAATATCTGATTCTCTTTATTTTGTTAAAGGGCTATTTTTTTTAGCTAATTGTGATACTGTTTGCATTTCCTCTGCATTGGGTGCATTACATATAACCCTGTCACAGGTATACACTGTATGGTAGCAATGGCAGTGTTTTCTTCTATAAAATTAGTTTGTGTTTATACACAGAATATCTAGAATATGTACAGACCGGTGTGGAGAAATGAATGTGCAGTATCACTGTGATGAACCTGTGTTTCACATGCTAACATCTGAAACACGGGTACATCGTTTCTAGAAATGGAAAACCAAGACAGTACATTTTGATACTCTGGGCTTCATCTGGGTTTAGGCTAGGTTTTGTCCTCTATGTTTTTGTGTGCAAAAGGGTTTCACTTAGGGACTCAAATGTATGCATATAAACCAGACAAAAGATTGAAAATAAAACTGTTTATTAGAGATTGCTTATTAAAGTGTTCCTCAGCGGAAGATAAGAATTTCAAATTGTTTCATTATCAAGGATTATATTCCAGGGGACAGAGGAATGATAAATTCCTGCATCCTCGTTGCAGTGGTCTTGATTTGATTAGATTTAGGGATATGGAACTAACAAGGTCCTATCAGTTTTTATGAAATTATTTTCAAAATTTGAAAAAAGAAACCTGACGAAAGTCAAATTTACATTACGGTTAGATGAATTGCAATGCATTCATTTAGCCTTTTCCCCCAACAGTCTAGTTTTTTGGAGGGAAAAACAGGTTTGTGCAAAATTCGAACTCTCTTCCTAAAACCTCACAATGCCTGGTGAATTACTGTGTGCTATGCCTAAAAAAACTAGAGATTTGGAGGGACATTTTGGCGACCTCAAAGCGACTGATCACAAATCAAACTGTCATGCACATGAATGGCAAAATGTCATCTAAAATTGTGCATTTCTGTATTCTTATGAGCACAACTAGTTTGATTTGTCATCCATCCCATATAGATTTCATGTTCACAGTACACTAATTATTTAGACATTTCCTTAACATTCACAATATTTATTATTTTATTTGTTCGTTTGCTGATTTATTTTGTGTGTATGTATGTGTGTGGGTATATTTCAGTAAAAATACCAAAATATGAATGCTCACATTGCTTTATGTTGAGTTTATGTAATTGCCATTACATTTTTTATTTTGTTAAAGACAAATGCAATATAAACATAATCTCAAAGGAACAATCCTTAATCATGTTATTACAATGAATCTTTGAAACTACAAATAGCAACCGTCTCAGTGGCATTTGCAAGTAATTAACAAAAAATTACAGTGTTAGCTAAAACCAATTTCAGCAAACTAAAGACTTTAACTGTATTTTTATAGGCTAATGGAATAGGCTAATCCTCAGCGCAATTGAAATCTGAGTTTAGAGTTAAGGGATTGTCTTTGCGAGACAGGTCCTTTAGAGATGTTGCTTTTAAATCACAAATCATACTGTAGTTTTACATACATTATTGTACATTGTTTTGTATTACATCAGTGTGGGTTTGAACATGCTTCAAAGAGGAGCATTTCAGATGTTTAGTGTATGCATAGCTGCAAATGTAGTGAAAGTTTCAGTCAGGGAAATGTACAGGTCAGTTGGAGAAAAACAGCAAAATATACATTTTCATTTGAATCAGGATGGGGAATGGAAAGTGGTTCTATATTTCAAGAAATTGCTGTGACAATAAAATGTGTTAGTATTGAGGATTTGTTGCAGTATACATTAATATGCTGAAGAGTGCACCATGAGAAAGGTCTATTCCTCAACACAGTGGCAAACTGGTAATCCCATATAATTTGAATGGGGTCCTCTCTGAAAGAAAGGGAAATATGGAGTGCATGTTTGGTGCCATGTTGTGCATAATGTATCCTACACAACAGGAAATGGATGTTGACTCATTAATATTACATTGCAATGGGCTATCATATATAAAATATATGCAAACTGAATCAATTTAAATTTGTGGAGCACAGCTAAAGCTTTATACACTGTATATGAGCATCGGCAATACAGATATTCTTATTGTAATATACTAGATCACATAGTAATGTGCATTGAAGCCATGGGACATTTAGACCATTTTTAGCAGAGTGCACATTATATGTCACCAGAAAAGCAGTACAGGTTGTGCTGGTAAGTGCCTTTTCAATCATTAACACATCCTTATTTGTGTTTGAGGGCATTGTGCTGTGCAGAATTCAGTACATATTCACTGATCTGCATGGTGTGTCGATCGACAGATATGGCACAGTAGTACAGTGAATGGACGTTCTGGTAAAGATCCCTGTTGAGTGCATTTTCACAAAATTTTCTCCAACATGCAAAAGGTTCCCTCCCACAAATCATTAGAATGGTTTTATGGAGCAGTACAATTTTGATTATTTTTTCTTTCCGATTATTTTTATTCCCATTTGGAATTGCCAACTCTTGTATGCTTTCACATCACTTCTTTGTCATGAATTTATGTGCAGTGAGCATTCTGCCAATATATTCATGAGGTGGTTACTACTTTCCACACTAAAAAGCCACACGGTGTACTACAGGAGAGTTGATGAGTGGACCTCTCATTGATGACAACTCCTAACTTGTGGACACATATATAAATTAAGTCTACCCTACCCTGGTGGGACAAAGCCAGGTATGTTCCACCACTGCAGACTCACTGAAGTATGTCCTGGCCCAGACTTGAGCTGCCAATTTCTTGGATATAGTGAACAGCCAGCACAAGTGCAAGTTATAGCTCCTACACTATAAAACTGAATAAGTTAGCATAACTCAAAAAATAAGGCAACTGATTGCATCAAAACTTTTAAGTAAATGCCATCAAAACTCAGAGGTTTGCAGAACCTACCCATTTAGAGTATATTTTACATTGCTCACACTTAACATATTATGTTTATCAACTTAAAACTGTTGATTACTTAAACCCAATGTAATTACTCACTTGTGATCTTCCGCAAGAGACACAAAACCCACCTTTTCATCAGACTCCACTACCACTGAATTCTGTGCATCTACCCAGTTGTTATCACCACTGCCTACTTGCTCAACACGTCTTGTATATGCATCCCTGCCTTCTCATTTAATAAAAAAATTTTTCCTTCCCACAGGTAACTTTTTCGCTCCTTCCCAGTGTTACAGGTATAAGAGCGTATGCAATGTAAAAATTTAAATGTAATTAGTTAATCATGATGTCTATCGCTCTTACTTTGACTGCACTGATCACTGATAAGCATCTTAACAAACTATGATTGTTCTGAACTGATTGCCTTATTAATTAAGTACATCTTAAAAAATAATACTGGATAAAGTCCAGCAACTCAAAAATCTATTTTAAAAATGTATTTAAAAAATGTAATGTAAAAAAATTCAAATGTAATTAGTTAATCATGACTAATTATTATCAAGTACTATAAACTCAAAATGTAAAGAGTAAAAAAATATTACAACCATGAGACCAAGTTTCTTTCAGCTTGTGGGCAATGACTCTACTTTGCAGTTGAACTGGACAATTTGAAAAAAACAAACCCAAAAAACATGGACTGCATCTGCTCCCTTCAGCTGTACTGAGGTCAAGCTTGAGAGCAGTGACTGTACTCAACAGTATCGTAACAATAGAGTTTAGTATGAAAGATCAATCTGAACAATCAGACACGTGTGCATAACTCCCACAAAACATTTTTTGAGGCTCTGGTTACTAATCCAATGTCCTATTCCCACTGTAAATACGGGCTCTATGCCAAAATTTATCAAACCCTAAAAACAAGAGTGGTGATCTAGGAGTAAAAAAACTATTTCTACCATGACACAAGGTTCTTTCCAAGATAATTAATCCAAATCAGCAGCTAAATACAGGTCATGTAATATCATCCATGAAAAGCTACACAATGTGAGACAAATCTTGTCCTGTCTACTGACAGTATGCCCTGTCTAATAATTTTGTTTACTGTCACAACAGTAGTAGGGTTGCCAACTGTCCCGTATTAGCCTGGACGTCCCGTTTTAGGGCCGAATTTGGCTTGTGCCGTAGGGGACGTTCCTTGTCCCATATAATAAAATACCAGTCAGACATCAAAATAGAATCCCATCATATTGTAACAGTGTAAATGAGTTCAGTAGTAATGAATGTTAGCTTAGCCACGTATGCTAAGTAAGCTTGGGGGCTGCCATTGTTATTGTTATGTGTTCAGTCTCCCAAGATTCCTTGTGTGCCAGTTCCCCATCACCCCTTGTATCATTGAGTGGATTAGTGTTGTAACCGTGACTGTGTTTGTACGTCTAAGAAGTGACCCCCGTGAGTTTCTCGTGTTCTTGGTTCTGCCCTGCATCTATACGCTATGTTGTAGTAAAGCTGGTAGCGATCATGGAAAAGCAAACTTAACGGAGTCTTCCTTCAGCAGTCGCCATTACAATATACAGTATGTGTTGATTTACATCCATACACACTTTGCCCCGTGTGCCCCACCTTCTGTCCCGTATTTGGATGATAGAAAGTTGGCAACCCTAAACAGTAGTCACATGGGTTATCAATGGTCACAATTCACTGTATGATGGAATATCTCAAAAATGAAAAAAAGCTAACTTTCTTGCAAAATGACTGCCTAGCACAGCTAGAACTGTGTGAGGAGGATACCATCACTACTATCCTACATACCATGTGCATCAATATAAAAATTTGAAAAATGGGTGAACTGTCCCTTTAAGTACTGCCTTAAATGTTGCAATGGAAGCAATGGCATAGCCCCTAGTCTGGAGCAAAACAATATAGCAGAGAATCCTTTTTATTTTTTATAAATCTGTTCATTATGCTTAATCTGCATCCAGCCTTTAATGGATCCAGCATCACAAGCAAGATGCAAAGATTTCCTTACCTGTTCATCATGAATTTTTAGAATGTCAACCAAAGCATCTGCAGTTTTCCCTGTCCCTAATGACTTCTGTCTGTATAAGGCCATCAAATGTGGGGTGTGATGATTGGTAGAAGGTGTTTGGTAGGTTCCAATTCTTTGGAACTCAGCAAACACCTATAGTCATCAAAGACAAAAACTGGTAAAATCACAAGTTCACTACCATTTCAACGAGCATAACTAATATGAAAATTAAAAAAAGACAGCTGGGCCACTATACCTGAGACGCCATACGCAGAGCCGGCCAGAGATCCAGGAACTGCTTTACTGGTGGACTGGTTGTCACTATGATCTGCCACCGAAGGGCAAATGTGGTTTGCACCATCCTCTCGATGAGGGGTGGGTTTCTTTCTGTCTTCCCAACTTCTTGGACCATTTCCTGCCTCAGTGTTTCAAGACTCCTCACCTTTGGGAAAATTTGGTAGAACATTGACTTCAGCCCGCTTTGGTCTCTTGATGTTGGAGCGCAATGGTGCATTCTCCGGATTACTATGGCTTATTTTTCTAGCGTTTACAGAGATCTTTTGACATCCTGCTCTCCTCAACTTAGATCTAAAGTTGCCTATTTTAAATCTGATGCTATTCTTCCATCCATTTCAACCAGTGTCAGATCCAGCCTCTTTAAGACAGGGGTGTGTCATAAGAAGAGCTTCAGCTGCCCTGGCTATCTCTGTCTCGCTTGGGTAAGCCTTGAAGCTATATAAAGTAGATGCCAGTTTCTGTAAGATGTTGTGTTTTTGATCTCTAGAAAATTTCAGTCTTCCATTCTGTTCAAATTAAGCATTTCCTTCTCTAAGTAGTAACTCCACATTGTATGGTAAAGTGGGTATGGGAAAAGGGCCTAATGGCCATCGACTGAGGCGTTCTGGGGATGACACATCTGAGATAAGCTCAGTAGAGGCACAAGAAATGCTATCGTTGGCAACTGAGATATCCATAACAGCTTTTTGTGGCAACTCCACAATGTCCACTAAGGAGGTATGTTTTGCATCAAAGTCTGGATCCTCATAGAGCAAGCTAAACTCAAGATCCAGCTCCAACTGCTCGTTCAAAATCTTTATCATCTGTTCAACAGGAGCTGGTCGGGTGCTGAGCTTTATCTTTCTTGTGTGGTCAGGCTGGCAGTGTAGTTAGGGAACTGGGCTTGCAGCCGAAAGGTTGCTTGTTTGATTCCCAGGTGGGACACTACCATTGTACCCTTGAGCAAGGTACTTAACCTGAATTGCTTCAGTAAAATATCCAGCTGTATAAATGGATTGAATGTAAAGAAAAAAACTCTGTAAGTCGCTCTGGTTAAGAGCGTCTGCTAAATGCCTAAAATGAAAATGTAAATGTAATTTCGACAGCTAGAAGTATCATATGCTTGGGTGCCGCTGCTGCCATAGCTCTGAGGAATAAAAAGACACATGAAAATGTTGCACTTCTGATGCTGCCCACTGCGACCGGGGTTTCTTTTCCGGCAGGTCACACCAGTTTCATCTCTGGCCGGGAGTGCCACTAGGGGGCGGCAATTGGCTCTCCACTCCAGGGAGATGCTGCATGTTACTGCCGGTTTCAGGATTACGGCGGCGAGCTGTCAATATAAGGGAGGGGGACCTAAAAAAGGGGGTATAATTGGCTACTAAATTGGGAGAAAAATGTGGGAAAATAGAAAAAAAGAAGCAGTTCTCAATATCAAAACAACACAGTGAAGTTCTAATGGTCAATAAACTGTTTTTGAACAGCTACATGTAGGAATAAGAGTTATCATCATTTGGTTTGAGTCCTGTACACTTGATAATACAAGATAAATAACACAGAAGCAAATATTTAGTCAGATTGATCACCTTTTCCATCTGTCAGTGCACCCACTGTTTGTTTAATACACAAAGACATCTCATCACATTTGTATGAATTAGAGAAGTGAGGTGGGACTTTGGAAAAGTCAAGTCAAAGTCCAGTCAAGTAAACTTTATTATCCCACAAGTGGGAAATTCATTTGGCATAGCTTCAAAAGTACATAAAACACATAGGCTAAAAACAGTAAAACAGGACACATGACATACAGTACTAGAATAGTTTGTAAATGTTTGTAGTTGGTATTGTGAAAAGCCAGTTTAGGACCACCAAAATGAGTTGAGGTGACATGTCAGTAAATGACTTTTTAAGAATGTTTGCTACTAACTTTGGGAGATCTTTTAACCAAATTTAACATGAAAATGGCACATCTAGCCTGCTTCATACTGAACAACCATAACTGTATTTGTTCTGCTTTAATGCAACCCAGTATGGCAGTTTGTGGTCCAACTGCGTCTATTTGTAAATACATTTGCAATAATGCTTATGGGATTTGCACAGTTGCTTGTTAGCTTGGGATGACGAATACATTTGTATGCTTACATTGTATGCTTACATCTATTACATACATTGTTTTGAATGATTATATGTTGTTTATATACAGATCTTACATTCAGCTTTGGAGGGAAATTATTGTTTCTGTCATGTGCTATCATGCTATGATAGCCTAGCATGCTACCTAGTGTAGGATTAGCATTGAAACATTTTTTTGGCTACCATATTTTTCGCTGAATAAACATGCCTACTTCCCCTTGAATTCCCTGACTTTTTGGCTCTGGGACAGACTGCTATAATATCTGGGGTTGGCCTACAAGCTGTCTACCCAGGTCAGTTGGCTGTGGAAATGTTTTCTGTCCTCCTGTTCACTGTCCCACAGCTATGGCTGATTGCTTGACACACCATTACTTGTTCTAGTTGTGAGCTTTGCTGTGCAAAACTACCTAACTAACTGCATGCTGTGCAGGTGTTATCTTTTTTCACTGGAAAATGATTTGTATGTTTCTTTTGATTCAGATGATCAGAATGCAAGAGAACCCCATGCATACCAAGTGGTGCATTTGTCAAATTTTCAGAAGTTACGTTTTCTCAAGGTTATTGCCATTTATTACCGCTATAGATGTTTTCATATGGAAGAGGTAATACATGATATATTTTTGCAGTCACTTCACATCTCTGTATTGTGGCATTTCTTTTGATACGACATCCCTCATGGAACAGTGTCATCTGTGACATGCAGTGCCATCCAATTGTTAAATTGACAGTGAATTTGAGTGGCTCATATTGTTTTCTCATATTGGGTGTATCAAGAGGCCATTTGTTTATGCATTCTTGCATAGGACATCCTTATCCAGGGATATTTATGAAAAATACATTTTATGTTGTGGCCATATTTATTGCTGGATACAAAAGCAATCGGGGGTATCATAGAAATGTCAATGTCTGGGATTGAATGGTCCTCTTGTCTTCTGGGATCAACCCTTCACCCCAAACCCCATCCCCCCAGTGCCCTTCACACATGCTGCATACATTTCTGGAGTGTGCTGTTTTTCGTTACTCAGCACTTAATTGATCAATTAAAGTTGTTGATTACACAGTTACCTCACCTAGATTCTTGGGTCTAAATTTGTTGGCCATCCCTTTTTAGACCAATCTTTCTCTCCTTGACTACCATTGGCACATCTGTATTTAGCTATATTTGCCCTGAACATACAGTATCTTCACATTTTCTATGGCATACAAGCCTTGAAAGGGAAAAACTAAAGTATGTGGGTGGGGATGGGGGGTGCATGGGTGGGGCGGATGCATGCATTGCTTTAATGAGCATAGCAGACAAGGAGGGAGCGCTGAAATTTTGCACAAAGCGTGCTCCGCAGCTGATGTGCGCCGACAACTGCAGAAAGAGTTGCTTGAGAGATACGAGGGTTCCGTTTCATAGTCTGATTAACCCCCAGACCCAGGGTCCGGCGCTTTCTGTCCTGCCAAGCTTCCGAAGGGGCCCACCCTCTGTGCTGTTTGCTAGCGGAGTGGAGGAGATTCGAGGGATATCCTTTCTCTGATTTATTTCCCTCGCATCAGCGTCCCCTGTGTAATGCATCATATATATGGGGAGAAAGGGCTGATTACATTATAATGCAGGCAAGGGATGAGACAACATTCCAAAATAATGACTGGATCTCGCCACCCTTGGGGTACGAAAAACAGAAGACCTATATGTTCCTTCCCTTGAATAATTTATTCTCGCCGAGGAGCATTTGAACAGAAGGCCGAGGCATATTTATTGCAATATCTGCAGTGTGCAGTCGCTTATTTTGGGGTCTGATCCTACCTTCAAAACTACAAAGTGCCAGTGTGAACTATAGGGCAGGGATGAAGGTTTGCAAGTGCCACACTATTAATGGTTGCTGACTAGTGCTGACTAAATGCATTCGTAAAGATGTTGTAATCAGAAGCCTAGCTAATAGGGAATAGTTGTGATCTCCTGCTGTTGTTTATTAAAATAAAGGGAGGATTACTAAAATGGTTGGGATTTTGGCTCACGAGGTTTCATTGTTACTGTTTGCTTACTATTGTGCTGTGAAAGAATTTCTGTGGAGGATTCATGCTCTGGACTTGATTATTGCCATGTGGAGTGTGTTACAGTAAATATTGTCTTTGCTTTGTTGTTCTACTTGAAGCATCTATTGGAAGACAGATTTGTTTGGGAATTTTTGATCAAAAACAAATTGGCTTGTTGTAATTTTGTAATCATATTAAAGAGAAATAGTGTGGCTATTTTTTTGTCATTTAAATGTTATTTAAACATTGTTTATGCTTTTTCAGTTTTTTTGTACATATTATCACAAGTTAAGAGAAACAGGAGGAATATCTCAAGGCATACAATTTGAAAGTGCACATCTGTGAAATGCTTGAGAATAACAGCCAAAAACAGGAAGTACAACTATTTTTGGTGAAAGCACAATACATATTGTTGCTAGATTTATGGTGCTGTGTCAGTAAGAAAGAGCCACAAAGTGATAAGGATTGTTTCAGCACAGTTTAATTTTTTTAATGGAATGACTAAGGGAAGTGTTTGCTTACGTATGACATTTCCTCAGGTTCCAGAGCTATTTCCCCACTTCATCTCACCCCACCCGCACCAACAAAACCCCCTCTATCAACAACAACTGAGATATTGACTTTAAGTCATTAATTCGCCGTGCCTTCCTGGTTTGTTTTTGCATTGCATTGTTTGGTTTTTTCGCCTCAAGCCATCACCCACTTGTTTGCCTGTTGCTGTTGAAGCCTGATGTTTCCTCTCGTCTGCGCGGTAGCGGTGGGGGCTTAGCCTGAACTGACACTGTGCTGCTTCATAATGCCCTTGAAACAAAACTAATTTGGTTCCTTATTTCCAATCAGGAGCACATGAGCTTTGCGGCTCTGGTTGAAATGATTGATGATGATTTGCAGCAGGACGGTGGACGGGGCACAGGGGACGCATAGCATGCATCTGGAATCAAACCGTTCCTTCAGTTGTTAGGCAAACAGTGTCCACAGGGAATATATTGTGCCTATTTTTGGGGGGTAAATAGAATACTATTAGGTATACAGTGTTCGCTTTAACTGTTTTTGACCCCGATAGAATAGACAGCTTGTATTGATTTGTTAAGAAAACTATAGGCAAAAAGGCCTTGTGAATCCAGGTCTGCTAAATAAGGACTGACGATTTTGGTTTTAATGTGGACATCTGGATTCATGGTACTATAGGAGAGGACTGGTATCATAAAAAAAAACTCAAACTGCACATTGCTTTGCCACCTGTCCAATTGAATTAATTCTGCTTCAAATACTTCTGCTTTAACTGACAAGGGGAATCGAACAATTATTTTTATTTTTATGACATGAAAGACATTTGTTGTGCAGATTGAATTGATTGTTTGCTCCTCTACACAGAAACATCTTCATCTGTGCAAATATACATGGACACCACGACGACGAGGACGACGACCAGACCGAGTCCTTTCACCACCTCTACCAGAGGGGCCATGACCTCCACCGCTAGCCAGCGAGGCAGGAGCACCACCACTCTGGCGCCAGCAGAGGGCAACATTCCGGAGATCACCACACGGCCACCTCTCTCCTCCCAGCTGCCAAACATAGCTATAGATTACTGCAGCCCTTTAGAAGAGTCTGACGTCTTCTGGCCCAAAACGCACCAGGGTCATGTTGCTAGGCAGCCGTGTCCGGCAGGGACATTAGGTAAGAGAGCATTATGTCATGTGTGCACCAGCTGGCTGGCATTAGTGGAAAGGGAGACAGGTGAAATAATGAGTCACTATTCTCTGCCTATTAGCAGGTATATTCTGGTATATCATTGCAATGTATTATGTCTGTTCATATGTTTATTCACGTTTCATTTGGATAAAACTGGGGACAGATGTAAACTCAAAGGCCATGGATTAGTTTTTTCTGGAAAATAAACCAAATAATAAATGGGGAAAAATGAATTTGGTTAATTAGGGCATACCTTCTTTTCCATAACCATGTACTGGGGTTGTATTTCACAGTAAACCATGTCATTTCATCAATATTAAAATTACTATGAAAGGGACACCATTAAACATATTCAAACTCTCTTTTCTTATTTTTCTGCTAAAGCAAAAACAAACAATTTTATTTATTTAGATTTCATTATAAATACTATATATTTATATCTATAATCCTTGTTGTAGCCAAAAAAATGTTTTAGATAAATTGGTTGTGTGAAGCACGAAATGCACATTTTTGCTCCACATGCATAAATGCATTCAATTGTTTTTTTCAGAACAATTTTTATGGAGTGTCTTTTACATGAGGTACAGCATTCATTTCAAGTCTATACTCAGATTATTTGCGGCAATGTGCAATATAATGCAATCAAATTTGGGAATGCATTTCATTCAATCATTCAGGGAAGGGGGGGGTGGTTTTATATTTGTATATTGCTTAAGCATAAAGGATAGGTTACAGGACTTGGTGCCTGCCATTTAATTATTTAAAGTAATACAAGCAACCTGAAATACACTCAAGCATATACCTGGCTTAAAGTCAAAAGTCACAAAGTCTCAAGCGTCAAACCAAAGGAATATTCTGTGGAGGAAGGTAAACAGGCCGCAAGGATTGACATTTGAAAATAAATATAAGCATCTAAACCATAATTGAAGCTCAGTTTCACATGCATGTGAATTATGGTGAGTACACATTTGATGGCAGGATTGTGATCCCTAATTGCTGTGGTATACCTAGGATATAGAAGTGAATAATAGGATTGGCATTATAGGTTTATGATACAAGGCAAATATGGAGATACAGTGGTTTCTCTTTTGGTTGCTGAGGCAAATTTAATGGTGCCTCTATTTGCTGGACACAACTAGACACATAACTAAACGCATACATTCAATTGAAATGAACAAATAGGAAGGAAGAAAGGGGAAAAAAGTTAAGCAAACAACAATATGAAATAGTACAGCCAGATCTAATTCAGATCAAGGTTCACCTAATAGAGTATTTGACCTTCCCCTCAGGCCTTAAATAACTGGAGCGTGATTTGCACATCCACACTCCTTATTAAGGAGTCAAAGCCTAACCCAAACATCAGGAGGTATTAGCCTCGCAATGACATCCGCTCTTGTCTTTGTGCATCTGTTTTGCAGGGATTGCTACATATACGTGCATGGCCCAAGAAGTGTATTGGGATCCTCAAGGACCAGACCTCAGCAATTGTACATCCCCGTGGGTCAATCACATCACACAGAGAGTAAGTGTGCTCAACCAATCATTGAGGAAGGCCTCCAAATACACGTTTCCACTGAACTTCCCATGTGTCCTTGGCTAAAGCTAATTTTTGTACTCCTTTTTACAAGGAGATATGTTTTGGGGCTTTCTTTTGGGGGGTGGGGTTTGTTTTGCTTGCATATTTTAAAATGTCTGTGAAGCCAAAGGCTTATTTCCAAGTGACAGTAATGTTGGCTAAAGTAACTTACAAGTAAATTCAGGGATCTAAAACTGCATCACTGGGGGGCCACAGTGTTGGCAGGTTTTTGTCGTTTGCTTTCAATCAGTAGTCAATTTAGAGCTTTGGAAGGCGTGTGTAAACTAAGCGCTTACATGCTGAACATCAAAAACCAGCAGATACTATGGCCCTCCAGGGCTGGAGTTTGAGATCCCTGTTCTAAGTCTTTTCGTTGTGCACTATCGGAGCAGAATGGCTCCATGCAGGAGGGAGCCCTCAATGCCTAAGAATTTTAATCCCAACTTGGACGGCGACTCACTGCAGAAGTGCCATCGTTAATCAATCGACCCCCTTCCTGGTTTATGAATCATAGACCATAGATGGTCTTACAGGAAACCAAGGGCTGCACGGATCATGTGTTTTCTTTTTTTTTCTCCAAAATTCTTGTGCCGATCACAAATATCAGCCCATTAGGTGAATTGGATTTTTCTGAGCAAAAGAAGAAAAAAAATCTTCAGTATAATTTTCTCTCTGTGAGTAGGTTGAAATACAATAAAGGCCTCAGAAGAAAGACAGGAGCAGAGCATGTAGTGGTTTCAATTTGGTTGGCAGATTCGCAGGCATTTGATTTGCACTCTCCAAAAAGGATGTGTTTTACCAGACAAGCCTCTTAAGTCAAAAATAAAAAAGACATTCGTTTTTACATGGTGTCCCATAAGCCCTTCTGTGCCTTACATTTGTATTAAGGTGTCATATGTTTTACATAATTTATGGGTGAATTTCAAAATAACAAAAACCAGGCTTTAATATGATAATTTTCAAATATTGACATTTTATAGCTATAAACCTTAGTTTAAGTTAATAACCAACAATCAAACCAGCAGTAATCAGCTTTGATATCTGCTATGGTACAGTAACTATGCCTACTTCAAACAATGTATGCACCACTGGGCAGGTTGCTGTTGATTCAAAGGAACACATGAAAACTATTATATGAAAAGAATACAAAGTAGATTATTTTTGATTTGATTCATTTTTTAACAATTGTGTGTCTTGTTACTTTCTACTAATTAATGCTCTGTAAATGAAATGAAAAGAGACAATCACTGCCAAATTAGCCCTACATGAATACATAGTGAATATCTGAACTAATGGTATCAGCCATTAAAAATCTATAAGCTGTTCAGACTGTATACCACAGAGTAATCACAGGGTGACCGTGTTCCACTCACACTATCCTTCAAACTGAAATGCCATAATAATAATTGTTTGTCAACACACACACACACACACACATTTGTACTTGTGTATGTACTGATTTATTGCAGTTTTGTCCATTTAACACCTCTGTCATAATTATTATCATATTATTATTATTTTTATAGACAGTATGATTTAGGCATGTATCCCACATTAATAGTATTATTGCGTCCACAAAAACAGAAAAGGTAGCCAGCTAACCAAGGGACTAGGTAGGAAGCTAGAGCTTAGCTAGCTATCAATAGCTATCACCGATATTTACTGATCTCTGTCACCACTACTACTGCGAGTGAATGAGTTTGTGTTGTGAGCAGTGTTGCCCACAACAATTCCTATATAAAACTATTGGTAGATAGTTAAAGATAGATACAGAGTATGACGTTCTATGGGTCAATACCAGTATAAGGTGCCTTTGGTGTTCTCAATATAATCACTCAAGTTTCATGAAAATATTGCAAAACAAATAATTTCTCAAGTTGTATTCTAAATGGGTAAACATTTATGAATATATCAGTATAATGACATGTGCATTAAGATGCATTTTATATATTTTGTACCATTTTCTTTGACCCAGCGCCTACCCAGTCAACTTCAATAAGTGATTAAATATCAAAAAATTCATATTTCCTTCCATATTTTCTTATAGTCATAAAGAAGTTATATCCCAATTCAAGGCTTTTGATCATTTATGTTGCATTTTTCATAAGGATATTAAACATTTTGCGTGTGTCTATGAAATCACTGTCCACCCTGTCATGATGGGGTAAACTCCCCCTTTAAGAACCCTGACTTTAATCCAGTGACAGCCATCATATTGTATTTCTTCAGTGGAGGGAAAACAACTTACAATAAGTAAGTATCTAAACGTATATTTCCAAATTTTCATCATATTGGGCCTCATGGAAGAACATTTTCATATTTGTTTTTGTGAGGTGACTTCTACGAGTGGTCTACGTCAGATTCAGCAAACGCTCGTAACAAAAAAAAACTGTCATAAATGACAACGTAAACATGGTGAATGCTATGTCTTCTTAAATGACTGCGCGTTCATGTGATTTGTGAATTAGCATAATTAATGCCCCAATAATGCTATATAAGGTTAGGCGTCCCGCCCCATTTTCATAGGAAAGTCATTCATAGTAATGGCACCGAACAAAACCATGAAGAAAAACTTTACGAGCTCGAAGATTGAAGTACTACTATCTGAAATAAGTAACCGAAAGCACAGACTATTTAAGAGCGTCAACAGTGGAATTATGGGACCTGTTAAAACCAATGAGTGGGAAAAAATTACTTGTGCAGTTAATGCAGTATCATCTGTTGCCCGTAGCATCTCAGAAAAGAAAAAAAAATGGTGTGATATGAAATTGGAGTCAAAGAAACGTCTCACGAAAGCAAGCCGATCCATGACTGCAATAGAAGGGGGTCAGGAGGAAGTCTCCGTTATGCACACTGACGAGCGAATACGTGCCATAATTGGCGAGGTTGCCTTGTCCGGTGTTGCAGTGGATATCCCCCTGGACAGCGACTGACAGTGAAGCACAGCCCGTGGTAACCGAAAACGCGACACTAGCCATTCGTCTGTCTCTGCAAATAGATCAGCGTGCTCTCTAAAGACGCGCTCTCTTCCAAGATATTGTAGTCTTATACCATAGCCTCAATAGCCACAATTGAAATGAATTATAATGATATAATTATATTAATGAATTAATGATATTATCCTACAATTTGAAAAGAAAATAGTCAAATATAGGCCTACAACTGTCAAACAGGATACTCTCAAAATGATTATACATTATGAATTCTATAATTTATCGTGTAATTTATATATTCAAACTCAACAGTTCTTCTAAGTAACGAAATAGACTCCATTAGTCAAAAACAAAGTTGTTTTGCTTTGGAGAAGGCAGGCAAATTGTACGTATGACTCGTACGACAGCTCTGGACCACTTGTAAATCTTGTTCGTACCTAAGAGAAAATTCTAAATATGAGAAAATTGGTGAATGCTGCAAATTCTCGTAAATCACTCACAGAGTGACTTACGAATGAATTTGTGCGTAAAAGTGGTTCTTGCATCTGGCCCATTGTGTTTGTAGTTGGATGTGGTCAAGCTTAACTTGTCGACCCTGTCAGGGTGAAAATTTCTGTTAATTAATACAATTTCAGAATATTCAAATATGTTTGTGAAACAGTTCAAGGTCAGCTTCAACAATTCAAATCGTTGCTAACTCAAGGTCAACCATAGATGCTAATTTGAGCTAACTTTAGCTAAAGATGTCCACCCTGTCATTGTCCACCCTGTCAGACATCCTTGCCTAACAGGGTGGACATGGTACATGACAGGGTGGACATATGTATAGTTTCTTATAAAAATATAAGGTTATAAAATATATTATATACATAATAAAAAATGTCAACGTCTGATAAATATGGTTATTGATATCAATGTGTAATGTTTCGACACCGGCTGTGTGATAAATATGGTTATTATTATAATGTTTTGATAACGTTTCATCAGGGTCCTGTAGCTGTGGGCCTGTATCTGTCTGGGTCCTCTAGAGCTGTCTGTGCTGCAGGGCTGCAGTGACCCCATATAGCATTTACACATCCATGCATTTGTTTACAGCTACATACACACTGTGTTGAATTGTCATGAAACTGTTATTATATTTAAAAACTCAAATGTATTTGTCAAGGAATGACTCCTGCTGAGATAGCAAGGAGGTATAGGGAACGTGCAGACCCCAAAAGAAGAAGAAAGTACCTTGAGAAAGAGAGGGAGAAATGGAAGGCAGAATGAGCTTAGTGAGAGAGAGAAGTGTGCCAAAAGAAAGAAATGAGAAGAGGCAAAAAAGCTAACCAGGGCCAAAGCCAGGGCTAGTGCTTTGCTACAGTCAGAGACACCACCCATAACTCCTGAAAATCAGCCTGAGCCAGGGCCCTCCAGGATTTATTTGAAGAACATTTTCCAACTGTTTATTTCCCCACATAATGATATTCTGACAATTAACTCCCACTAAACTGTAACTCTTACTAAAAACCCTAATATAAATACTTTGTGTTTTAGGCAACGGCGCCAAGCAGAACGCAGTCAAAGGAGAGCAAAGAAAAAACAAAAAAATTAGATAGAAAATTGAGGGCACAGCTAGCAAAAGAGAAAACGAAAACTGAAAAATACAGGAAGAGGTACCATAGGTCCAAGAAAGAAACTGCATCCAAATCTCCACGTACAACAATCAATGCTTATGATCAGATTAAATGAGTGTTCTTAATTATTTTCTGATTTGTTCATTTAATTGATAGTAAAATGTTTTCATTAAATACCGTTCATCATGTGTTTCACAAATGATGTGTCCTCTTCTACAGCACCGATTCATGCTTTTTTCCACCCTGTCATGCCCTTGTCCACCCTGTCATCTTCATGTTTTATCAAAATAAGCAAATCATTCTCATAAGTTATCAAAAACTTTTTAGTGATTTGTTTATAAACAGGAGAGGGCAAATAGTATTATTTGAACATTTTATCAAATATCTTTGCTGTTAGATTTTGTTTCGAAGAGAAAGTGTAACTGTCATGGATTTGATTGAAAAAACACCTATTTTACAGTAAATTCATTAATTCAAAAATACTTTTGACATGAACTAAGAATTATTAGTCAGAAAGGGACACAATATCTCTCTGAAAATGTCAATTATATCACCACAATGCAATGGAAATATAATTAATCTCTTTTGTATTTGTCCATGACAGGGTTGACATATCTTGTGGTTGATTCGCAAATTGTCTGCTTGTAGTTACCAGATAAAAAGTGCTTAAGCTTGAAATAAATGCTTTTTGGGTAGTGTACAGTCCACTTAATATAATGAACGTTCAACGAAATTGAAAATATAAACAAATATTTTTGGAAGTTATGAAGTACCAAAGGCACCCATATTGATATTGACAATAACTAACCAATGCTGATTGAATGATTCATCTAGCTAGCTCCTAACAATGTTATTGAGCCAAGTTCACCGCTGATTGGGAGGAAGATTAACGGTTGTCATGACAGCGCTTCAAGGGGCTTTTGGTCATTACCATTTTGTTAAATTGAACCAGCCAACTGGTGTTCAGTTATCCAGATATAATGTCAAATGTTTAGAATTTCAGGTTGAGGAAGAATATCAAATAAAATAGTCAAATATCAAAATAGTCAATACCTATGCATATAAAAACTAACCATGTGTGTTTGAAATAAGAAATGCAAAGTAGGCTACCATTCTTCTTTTATTTTATTTTAAGCCTCATAATGTTGTGCCTGAACAATGTTGCTGCAAAAAAATATGGGCCATATACAGACTTTTATAGTCGTCCATGGTAAACTGACATCATCATTTTGTGCCATTTAAGATAAGCCTGCAAAACAAATACAGCTAGCTACAATTGAGCAAATACAGCTAGCTATAATGGCTATACTTTTAGCAGAATATGTTCAGGTAAATGTTACTCTTTTATATGCTAGATGGCATTGAGGAATTCTAAACATGTCAATCCTGCATCAGAAATAATGGAACCACAAGTGAAAAAAAAAGAATATTGTTCAGACAGTACACTAACAGCTACTAGTGCTTGGCATTCAGATTTTTATGGGCAGGCAATTCCACACAACCACTCTATGGTATCACATTCATTTTCCCACTACGAGTGCGAGCTGCCCGCATTCTGTTTAACTTACATATGTACAAAAACAGAGGGTCTGTCAGCAAGACCTATGAGTAGTTGTAATCTGGCTTTTCTCCCAGTTGGCAGGGCTATGCTTCACATTTAAGTTTCAGGTAAAATGCTACTTATGCTATTGCTTTCATTTCCATTTTTCTGTTATCCATTTAGCTAATGAAGTATTCCAGAAATATTATTGTAATAGTTCAGAAGAAATATTTTATTGTGTTTCAAATATGAACTACCACAATCAGTAATTAAAGAATGCTAAATACAGCTGAAATAGTTGTTGCAGTTCACATTTTTAAATGGTATGCGTCACAGAATATATTATACTTAATATGTGTAACTGGTGATATGGTTTTCATTGTAAACTGATTTAAATACTGAATAAATGTATCGGATGGAGGCTTTAGGTGTTTTAGGTTTTATATAAATGTGACTTTAGTGCCACAGCAATATGGTTGGATAAAAATGGGTGTGCCAGGGGCCTCCCGGGTGGTCTAGTGGTTACAGCATTCGATGCTGGCCACTGCGACCGGTGTTCGATTCCACCAGCCATGCCAGTGTTGGCACTGGCTGGGAGTGCCACTAGGGGGCCGCAATTGGCTATCTGCCCCAGGAAGAGGGGAGGGAAGGCAACATGAGTTTGCTGTGTATAGGAGTGGTTCTGGAGTACCGGAGTGGAGTTACGGTCGACGGCTTGGCGAGGAGACGATCTCACTGCTGGTCTCAGAGCTACGTCAAGGGGGAGATTGACATGAAAAAGAGAGGGTGTAATTGGGTACTAAATTGGATATGGTACTAAAAATGGGATAAAATCTGAAACAAATTATTTTAAAAGAAAAAATGAATTGGTGTGCCGTAGAATTATTTATTGTTAAAAGTTGTGCCTTGGTATAGAAAAGATTGGGAACCACTACTCTAAACAATGGCTTTGTGTGTTGCTGTAGGTTTCAGTTTCCAGAAAATGTCCCTTGCTAACATTTTCATAATTATTTAATTTTGAATCAAGCCTAGTTTCCAAAAAAACTGAGTTTTAATAAATGACTATTATAACTATAATATAACCCCCATGTTGACATTTTTTGGTCTAATAATAATGAAATCAATGTTATTCTTTTGTACAAAATTTGGAAGACAGAAATGTATGATGTAGATTAGCAATTAAAATGTTTACGATGCAAAACCTTCCCCCGTAGACTAGCACTACTCAAATTAAAACTGCAATTACAGACTCCTGTTTTCAGCCACATACTTGGGGAGAGAAGAAGAAGGGTGAGGAATGCAATTTCACTGCATTTTCCTCCCCATCAAGTAACACAAATTCTTGTTTCATCTCCAATCAGTAGCCATATATCCCAAGCTTGAATCCCCATTATTTTCTCTAAAGTAATACAAAACACTATCTCACCAAACGGCACTGGAGTCACCTTCTCATATCTTGCCCATTTATTTGCTGTTGAATTGAAATCAACTAATGCGTGGTCTCAGCTAAGCATGTTTGTAAATTTGAGCACAATGTTTGCTTGTGATGATTCCAAAAAGAGAACACCTAAAAGAGCAAAACTTCAAGTTACTTCTACAGGCTCGGTTTCTTTTTGATGGTGAACAAAACACAGTTAGACAAGCTTTTCACATTTCAGCATAAGTAAGGTTTTAGTAGCCTATGAGTTTGGTGAAATGAATGAAAACAACACTGAGTTACAGGGGAAAGGTAAACAAAAGGGAAACTGCTTTGATAAATTGAATTTTACTCAAATTAAATTCACTAAATCAGTTTCTCAAAGTTAAGGGCAAAGTACTTAGTGGTAAGATTGAATGGAAGTCTCATCCCGCTCTGTCATGCCATCATCAAGTCAGTTTCAGTTTGCATACATGTGTATAAAAACACGGACCGCGTGCCGGTCTTCCCCTGTCAGAAGCTTCTGGGCCATCTGGAATTTGTCGATTTCAGCAATGAATTAGGAGGACTGGTTTTAGCTCTGCTTTCCACACTATTCAACATAGTGCATACACACAGCAGGAAATAGCTGGCTGTTCCAGTGGCTTTAATTAGTTTGTTTCAGTTTCATTTTATTCAGTAGACCACAGTGTACTTGTCAGCATGGTATCACCCTATTTTCCAATCCCAGAACTCTATGGGGGTTCGGTAACTCAGTCCATATCCTCATAGCTTATGTTCCAGCGACAGTCAAAGCCCAGAACCTACATCCTGTTCTGTATTTCGTGTTCTCCGCTGATCCTATAAACCTTAGGAAACTCAACTGTCCCGAATCACATAATTCCTTTTATTTACTTTTGGAATGCAATCTCAAACTTTGCTGACTGCTTCAGTAACTTTTTTATGTATTATTATTTTTTAATAGCTGGGCATATCTAAGCCAATTTAGACTTTTTTTCAGGCCAAAGCTGATTGATATTCCTACTACAAATGGAGACATCAGAAATTCTTGCATTATTACAATATTTGGGCCTTACCATTGACAAGATACTGCCTTTTTAATTAGCGGATTTAGTCATTTCAAAGTCCCAACAGCAACAAATATGTGCTTTTGCAAGCTGTGATCTGTCCTTGTACAACCCACACTGCTAATAGTACTTAACTGCAGCATCACAGAACCAGGTTTAACTTACTGCAGTATTAACTTATTCTCTGTGTATTCCATCACTTATTGCAACATGTATTTCAACATCTCTCAAGCAGGGGCACAAGTTATTGCTGTTTGCAAACAGCAAATATTTCTTAATGATTGCACCATTTGCAGAAGGCAAGTGCCATTGTTTCTGATATTGATCATCCTCCAAAGCCACTGTTTCATAAAATTACCATCTGGTCAGATGTATTATGGCTTTTGAAATGGAACAGTCCATTTTAGAGGGAAAAGGTGTGATACTAATAGCCATACATCTATTTAACAGTCAATTATAATGCTGTTGCAGAACTATAATATATAAATGGAGTTCTTGAATAGCATGTTGTGTTTGCACAACATGGAATGGTATGGTTTTGTGAGCTTGTATTTGTTTTCTGTCTTTGTGTTGGAACAATTCTCTCTTACAAAGGTAATCAAATCTGAAATAACATACTCATCAAGCATTACTGCCCAGAATTTAAAATTGTATCTGAATGTAAAATGCAAATGGTGTTTTTTATATACATATGTAAATGCACATGCAAAGCAGAAACTATGCTTGTTAATGGAACATAGCACAACAAATAACACTACTTAACACGGTATAACACTACAATAGCAGCACAAGGCAAGATTAAGCCTTTATCCCTTCTCTTTTCTTTGACAAGCTGAGGTCGGGCGAGACAGCCGCCATCATCGCCAAGGAGCTCTCGGAGCAGACCAAGGGTCATATACGTGCTGGGGACATCTCCTACACCGTCAAGGCCATGGGACAGCTGGTGGACCTGCTGGACATGCAGCTTCGGAACCTCACCCCAGGGGGAAAGGACAGTGCGGCCCGCAGCCTGAACAAGGTAGACCCCGTCTGAAACAAGGGAAAAGCTGCTCCGTGTCCTAACCCCTCTCTCTCTCTGTCTCTCCCTCTCCGTCTCGCTCTCCTGTAGTTTGTGCCCGCTTATTATTTTCAGCTTCCTCATTTCTTTCCCCTTCCAGCACCAATAAGGGCATCACATACAGTCAAACCTGAAGAGTGGAAATTGTTTTAATGAACGGGGGGGCCTCAGCCTTGTCATGAAGAATGATATCTGGGATTTATCTTCGGCTGTGTGGTCGACTTATTTTTTTTTCAATAATAATAATAGACTGTCGGTTTCATCTGCAGTTTCACGGGCAACCTTCATCCCGTCCTGTGTAAGGATCAGAAACTGGCGGTGATACGAGCTGTTAAATCAGTACAGCGTGTTTTCTGATCTCACAGAGATTAGAGGGAATCGCACAGATATGGAAAATTAGGGAAGTCGTCAATGTTAAAAGCATGGAGCACTTTCGTATTCGCTGCAGGACCACATGCATGAATCCGTGGTGTACTCTTCCCTTGCTGATGATGGGTGAGATGGATTCCAGAAACCCGTATTCCAGACACAGGGCTGGAGCATTTAGCACAAAACTAATGTCATTATTACCAACCCGCAGTTGGCTGAGCCCAAGGCGCTCAGGCAGTTAACGTAATACATTCAGTTCACAGAGCAGCCAGTGGAAAACGAGCATCGGCAGAATTCAGGAGCGTTATCCATCGATTCATTTGAGCAGTCCCGCTCGCGGTGGCACATCAACACCTGTCTTGAGCGGCTTTTCAAACTTTATTTCAGTCCCAGAACCAGACGTTTCCGATGAGAATGGACATTTGTTTTATTTCTCCTTCCAGTATTCCAGTGATATTGGGAGATTACACGATTTACTACCCCATTCCTTGTTTTTTTTAATCTCTTTTAATGCCAGCAAAACCTTTGGACTGTAAACATTAAATTGCCAGTGTGTGCAGAGGAGCGTGAAAATCTGAGACATGAGTCAGTCAACCAGAGGACAGGCTGGGTGATTTACTTAATTCTTTAGCAGAGCGGCCACGACAGGGCTCACAGAGGTAGAGCATAACCCTAACAACCATAATTGTTCTCCCCTTTTTCTCCACAGTCACTGCCAGGAACAGGCAAGAGCCAAATCCCAAACACACACACAAAACATAGTACATAATTAAATTATTTTTTTGCTCATTCCTTTCAGATGTGCCAGTGCATTGGGTATGAAACCATTCTACACTTTTTTTCCCATTTTAATTCTTGGTGAATGCTATTGCTTCATTCCACCGGCAGGAACGTAATCAAATGTTTAAAAATGAGGGAGTCTACTTATGTGATTGCCCTGGAGATGTTATGCCAGTCTGTCTTTGAGCTTCCCATCTACTTGAAGGAGAACTCGGGTCTAAACGTAGAATGTAGTATGTTTATATCGAGCATGTCAAGTACTTAGATGTGCAATTGAGTCTTGTGAACCATTTCCTGTAAACTGAGAACCCAACTCACCTCTTCCAGTCAATGATGAAAGCAGGCCTTACTAACAGCCAGGATTTTCAATTCAAGTCAATTGAGAAATCGAAAGTCCTGTCATAAAATAGCATTTGATTCTGTGTGATAGCTCACTAAACACTTCAAGGCACCTAGAATCATGGAGAGATGGCTCTTCCGCATGTGTAAATGTGTGTTTCTGTAAACTACATTTACTATAAAACAATTTATGACAATTTAACAATCAACTCGGAAACAACATATTACAACATAAGTATATTGTTCCAGGCCTCTGCATATTTATTTATAACGCACCATTTTTATGATGGTTAGTTATCCTTGGTGAAATAAATTGATGACATGGTATGCTGTGAAATAAGTTGATGACCTTAGCTTTTCTTCATTCTAAGGTCATTCTCTGGATTCGCCTCATCCTGTTTGGCAACCAGTCTGCAAAAGCCGTGTTTACCTTTGAGTGCAATTATTTCCAGTACCCGCTGCTTAGAGCCAAGTGAATGAAAGATTATTTTTCATAGTGCGCACAACGCTATGTGCTTTGAGACAAAGCCCGGATTTAAATGGCAAACGCCAGGATCCGTGACACTTTTGTGATCAAAGGCAAGCGTTAATGGGACAACATCCTGTAATCTTGGCCCTGATTTGAAGTAATTGCTTTGACAAAATTTGTGTAAATTAGACCCAATCCAGAGTGCATAAGAATCCTGTCAAATTCCACACACGGCTAACAAAGTGTTTATTTCTGGTCCAGCATAATTTTGAATTAATTTTTATTGTAAGCGTAAGCTTGATGAAAAATTTTGCTGAAAAAAACTATTGTACATTTAACATGGGAATGTGAGAGCATTAATTCATAACCGAGTAGTTAAACATTACTAGAATTGAATTGTTCACCAAAAAAATATCTTATAACACCTTATTTTTTCCCAACAACTTTTCCCAATCTTTCCTTATATCACTTTAAAGACAGCAAAGTTAATTAAAGTACATAATCTTTTGAGTTAATGTGAAACAGGGGCCCAGTGACTAATGAAAGTTGTAGCTGTTGTTTTAAAATGTGCATGTTTGTCGGGTAAATTTTGTCAGGTATGTAAACTTGTGCTTAATACATTTTTCTTGCTCTTGCAGCTGCAGAAAAGGGAGCGATCATGCCGCCTCTTTGTCCAGGTAGCTTAATTTACATTCTATGATGTCCTATGCTGTGAATAACAATGTGCACTTTTATGGTGAGGGGCCCCTGTATTGTTCTCTGGTCCTTGTGAGTTGTGGAGTCATTAAAGTCTTGATCAAAGGACTTGGTACTTGGGCCAATTTTAAAATAACAAATTTGACCTGAAAGTAATATGTGTTAATATATGTTTTTAGTGTACGTATATGTATTTTCATGTAATGTATGAAACTACTTTTTGTAATTAAGATTTACAAACTGTCCTCACATTTTTACTGCTGTCCTCCATAATATTGTAAATACCATCTCCAGGCCTTGTCATACAGCTTTCCCTTGCATTCTGTGGCCTTTGCTATTCGCATCACAGACCTGGGACGTTTATGGTATTGGTGGGAAGAAACATTCTCTGTGCATTGGTTTGGTTTGGAGCAGTCATTTTATATCACGTTCCTAGATTATATACAGTATTTGTCCATATGCAACAAATAGCAGGGGGTGCCTGTTTTAGGCAGGTGTGGAGTTGATTTAAGAGAAATTAGCATTTTACTAGTGTACCAGTGAGAGCAACTATTTAATAATTGTCCTTATTTTCCTATTTTTATTGTTGTTATTTTTTTATTCTGTGTGTGAGTATCAATTTGATTGCATATCAGTTAACGTTAGCTAGCTGATGTTCGTTATTTATTTATTGCTAGCTATATAAAGCACACTATGGCTAGAGAAAATAAATTAGCCAATACAATTTGGTTGTGCAATGCTAATCCATCCTCTAGCTAGCTGGTATTTCAGGCACAAATTCAGTGATCAACAGATTCAATGATTTACTTGTTAGCTTGTTATGTGGGTTCAATTGTGCAGTGTATTATAGAGCTAGGTTAGAGCAGTGCTTTAATTGGGCTAGGTCTGTCTGGGGATGGAGTACCGTTATTTCTGAATTTGAAGTGAGTTAAAATTCACTTGGTACAATGACATCTGTCCTCAACATCTGCTTGACCTGTCCTATTTGCCTGAGCTTAGAGCTGATGTGCTAATTTCAGATTCAGCGGGTGGGAGAAATTTAAATGTGGTTCAGACATGGCTAGCTAGCTAATTTGACATGGCTAATAATTAAGAACAATCTAATTATGTTTCATGATTTTGCTTTGTGCATTGAAATTGTGTTAAATGAGTATGATTTTGCATAGTAACTAGATAATACAATGTGTTTCCCAATTTTATGAGTGAGAATATATTATCTAGATGGTAGGTTAGATGGCGAGCAACAGCAAAACCTAATTTACTAGCATGTAGCTAGAGATCTAGCTAAATATCCAGCTCTATAAATTGATTGTTTGTAAAGAAATGTATACTGTGTAAGTTGTTCTGGATAAGAGCATCTGCTAAATGTAAACAATTTAATCTCTAAAATGTAAAAATGGGATGGTTTCCTTTGGATAAATCAGGCTGATGTCACAACAATAAGTCAACTTAGTTCCAGATATAAAATCTTCCGCCTTATTGTTTGACAGTATTGATCTCTCAGGGATAGAGCTTGAAAATCGGGCTGTTTCTCCAATATTCCAAGAACATTAAATATTATCAAGCTGCAATAAAGCACATATTCAACTATTTCTGAGATTTTATGTCTTATTTCTTCATTGAATATAAGATTGGTTTGATATTGTAGCTAGCTAGCTAAATAAAACTGCTTGCCATACTCTTTCATAATTCAGTTTCAGTTTCCCTAAACTTTTTTGTTTACCTCTGGCAGTTTACCACTTACCTTTGTACCATTTCAGGTTATTCACTGGAATTGAACTGCTTAAATTTCAGTAAAAACTGGAAAATGGGGGTGTTCTAAAACTTTTGACCGGTAGTGTATTTAGCGTGCTATTTATTTTGAGGTAGCTAGCTGTTCATTTAATGGATAATGAAATTATAACTCTAGCTAGGTTTTAAATGGTAATTTATATTTTTAGCTATACATCCCACTTGTTCTATGCAACAGTAAGAAAGTTGAGAAGTCCTTCCTCTTTAGCTATTTGATCCAAGCTTGTCTCTGGATTGCTTTGCTTTTTTGCTGAGGTGAATTGAGTGCATGATGCTTCTGTGGACCTCAAACTAGCTTGAACTATGTCCATTCGTGTGCATTGCAGAGTTTCTGGTGCAGACAAGAGGCATATTTTCTACCCAGAACTGGTGCAATGGCTTTGTTTACAAACATTCTCATTTGGCTAAGTGACTTTGAGCTGGCAGGCTGTGCAGCAGCATGACAACGTGCTCCCCATTTTGAACTGATACTGTATGTGTTTCTGAGAATTAAGTTAATATGGTTCCAAAATACTTTGTAATGGGTGAATTCTATGCCATAATACTTTTGCTTTGCAATGTTGTTTTAGGTGCAGTTCTGTACATCAGACATGCAGCTATAACATGATAAGTGCATAGTATTTTTCCAGCATATATGCTTTGTTAACTCCAGGCTCCATGGAGCATGGTAAAACATTCAAATGTTTTGATCCATGGAGCCTGGAGTTAACAAAGCATATATGCTGGAAAAATCAAGCAATAGCTAGCTTAATCAAGCACAATGGCTGACAACCCCCCCATATCATATGGATATTACATTGGTTTTGTTGTAGCATTTACTCTGAACTGGTGTGTGAGCAGTTTAGGGATTGGCTTTGTCAAATAGGTTTTCAGTGAAGTACACAGTGAAGAAAAGCACCATAAAAATATTATTGATGATTTTAGGTTTCAGATGAGTGCATTAGATCAGTGTCACACGCCACGTGACAAACCCTGGATGGGAACAGAGCAGCCAGGAGACGGAGTGGAGTTTGTCGGTCTACAGACCGGACAGATTTTCACAATACCATACGCGTGCATTACAACAATAACAACACAAACTCTCCATACACATGCAAGACAAAGACTAACTGATTCTCCACTTGCCCCACCTGCTCTTAAATAGGCTTAGTTTCTGCCTGGCTCAGGTGGGACTCATGAGGCAATCACCCAATCACAATCATTCAACACATTCTCACACAGGCACCCAATCAGCCAATTGACTTCCATATCAATTGACTGATTGACACCAATTAAATAATTAAACCAATTATGGCCTTTGGAGCAACCTTCCGGGCCACGGTTTACTCTCACATCTTGTGCGAGTGCCAAACCTGCCCCCGGAAAGTCTCCCTGCTCCAAAGGCCTCCACCACATGTAACACAGGCAACCATGCCACTCCCATGTGACCGAGACCGACATCCTCCACAATCAGTATTAGATATATTTAGATAATTTTTTAAATATTTTTTTGTTGTTTTTTGTTCTTGGTTCTGTTCCTGTTTCAAATTAAGCCTGAGCCATTTTGCTTATTTAAGATGGATTGTCCTTTTGATATAATGCACAGTGCCTTTATTTGTGCTACACTATATCTGAATTTCAAATCACAAATTCGAGGACCCCGCTGGAACCACCCATGCAAAATCCTGGAATGGAAAAGATAATGCACTCATGATCATAAGTGATGCATTATGCATGCATCCCAGTTTTTTGGGCTTAGCTTTTTTTGATGGATGGCTTGTTTCTAAAAACCCTTGATGTCAACGACGGTTAGCACTGTCACATGGAAGGTTACAACTCACAGGCAGACACACTCTGTACGAAATGGCTGTTTAATTACCGCATACTGTGTCTCAAAACACTGATGTGTTTTTTTCCTAAAGTTCAGCAGATTTCTCAATAGATTTTTTTGTCTTTATTACTCATTTAAATCCATTATCCCACCTATGAAATTTGATTTGATGTAAACCAGACCGATATTAGTGACAAAATGAAGGCAAAGCAACCCAATGCCGGTTTTACTGAAATAATCACGGTCCAATGCATGGTAATTATTCTGCACCTAATTGGTGGCTCAGTGGAGTGGGCCTGAGGTTTTCTTTTACCGAAAATGGTTGAATTCTAGGTTATTCTTTGTTCTTCTTTGCAAATTTGTCACGTAAACTCTGAGAGGCAGGAAGTTAGGTAATTATTGTCTGACAAAACAACAATAATTTATTTCCTTTTCTTTCATTCTTCTCTTCAAACATGCATTAAATAGTCTAAACGATATAAATATCAAAGATGGTATCATAAAGTTTTACGAAGTAATTTAGCATTTTGTAATAGTATTTCCATAATTTCCATAGAAATTAAATCTAATTTGATATGGCTAAAGGTGGTTCCTCATCAAGGAGGCAATGCTAAATTTATTGAAGAGGGTAAATGAAATTGACTCCAATGAGATGAAAATTAGTATGGTTATTCATAAATTACAATACAATACAGTCATTTAGCAGATACTTTTATCCAAAGCGACTTACAATAACTGCATTCATCTCCAGTAGATGACCAACCACTTGATTCTACAATGTCTAAGCACATCATTCATAAGTAAGCCACATAAACCATAGTTTTTATTACAAGGAAGTTTTAATTACAAGGAAATTAAAGTGCAATAAGGTTTATATATATATATATATATAGATAGGGATGGATGGGTCAAAGGTCCGAGGTACAGTCTAAAGAGGTGTGTTTTCAGCCTGCGGCGGCATATGGGCAGCGATTCAGTTGTCCTGACATCAGTGTTATTTATAATCTATGGCCTTCATCAAGCTTTCATGCTTTTTTCAAGAAACAGCAGTGTACCCATTTAGGATTTTGCCATATTTGGGGCCTGTCATTTGTTTCATCCTGCTAAAAAATCACTGGTTTTCAGTGTAGTGACCCTATAGCATTGAGTTGCCTGGGTAGAGTATAATTTTCCACTGTGTTGCCCATGGAGGGAGGGTTTTCAGTCAAAGGGGTCACCCCCATCTCATCATGCATCAAGCGCTGCTAATTAATTGTACTCCAAAATGACTTTGCAGCACACACTCATTGGCAACACTCTTTGGAGGAGATCACATCGTCAGCACTCTCCAGTGGCTGGACGGGCTAATGATTGATCGAACATGTATAAATCTTGATTGGCACAGTGTGAACACGAAGTCCCTCCCAGATTCAAGCCTGTCATTCATTTGTTCAAAGCTATAGTTGTAATGTCATGCATGATTGTCTGCTGGTCTCCTGGAGTTTAACCTTCTTCGTAGAGCAGGTAAGAAGGTAAGAAGGCATGGGAAATAAAACCCAGTGTAGGAGATGGATATGTTCATATGTAATTCAAAAAGTATGTAATGAGCACATGCAACACACACACACACACACACACACACACACACACACACACACACACACACACACACACATATATATATATACATAACATTTCTTTCTTTTTTAAGAAATGCCCTTGGCACAAGTTCATTTAGCATTGCCAATTTTTAGTGAACTGAATAGTCCTAGTTGTTTTGAACAAATCTGATTTTCAGGGCCTACTGTCTCCATAGTTACCTGAGCTGCTCTCCTGCTACACCCCCAACCTATCCCTGCTCTGTAATAATTCAACTGTCCATTGATAGTGGGAGCGCTGTGATGAATGGCAAGAGTAGGTCCCCCTGTTGTCTCTCTAATGCAGCCTTTATGGAACGTTCCCCCATGAGCCTCACAGCACCTCAGTTCAGCTTCATTTACCTCTGTGCTCTGCCCCCGTTTCCCAGTGACCGTGTTCAGACCAGCCTCCTCGGCGTACACATCGGCCCATGCCACATCTCACACTGAAGAGCGCACGCCTCTCCCTCTTCTCCATTCCCCAGAACGTAATCAAAATATCGCCAGGCAATCAATGGTTTTATATTTTCTTTATATTTATGTATTTATTTTTTAAATCAAGAACATCTTGTTTATGTCTGCCGACGCGCAGCAGCACAATCAATGTAATTGCATTATATCAGCATTATGCATTGTTGAACAAAATTGCGCTCTGCATTCAAGCCAGCCACTGGGCGAATGGCATTTGCAAACGTGTGCACTTCTCTGAGAGTAAGTGGAGCAGAATGATTTATCACAATACACAATTCAGCTATCACGGCCCCCAGAGTCCAATGACAAAAAGGCTTTCATATCACTCTAATGGTCCTGTAACAGGGAAGGGGAATACTTCAGACTCTCCTTTTGCTGTGAGTGGGACCGCAAACCAAGGGAAACTATAGGCAACGTTGGGTCACGGCACCGTGCGCAGAACGACGCCCTAGTTCTGGTGATGCATAGGAAACTACAGCATGTTACATCAATGGGGTTACCCCACTGAAAGAGTAATGAGATTATAACATTTTATGGAGAGTCAATTTGTTGGAAGATGAGATGTACTGGGAAGGCCATGTACTCATAAAGGAGGGCTGTGTTCTTCTTTTTGTAGTTTATTTTATTGCTGCTAATATGGCTGCCCTGTATAAAATACACTCTCTCACTCTGCGTGACATTCGTAATGCCATTTCAATTGCCTTGATCATTTAGCCCTGGCAAATAGTTATTTGTGCATCAGGATGTGATCCCAGGCTTGATGAGCAAACAATTCATGCCAAACATGCCTAGCACTGCTGAAATATTTCCATGAGTAAGTACTGTACAATACTGAGTGCAAGATTTGTGAAATAATACAGCAGACAGGTTGTGATTTCCCTGGTACTCTTAAAATGAATGTGTGTGTGCTTCTGTGGAGATATCCATTTAACCTGTGCACATAGACTCTGATTGCAAAGTCTGAATTTCTGTTGCAGCCACCAAGTACATACCTAGGTCAAATAGTTTGATGTTAATAGGTGTTGCATGTAAAACCTGTCTGTTTTTTGTTTTATAAAAATGTTTAGAACATTTGGCGGGCATAGAATGATAGTCCCCAAATAGACGTGTAGGTGTGTGCATGTATGTGTTTTTATTTTTGAGTGTGTGAGATAGCTAACCGCATAGATTATGCACTATGCCTGAACAGGCTTCCTGAATGCCGATTGTGTGTGTCGGTCGTGCTTAGGGGTCTGTTCCAGTCATTACAGACTCTGACACACCCTGCTTTGGCTTCGTAAGGAAAACTGAATAAGCATGGATGAAGTAAACATATTTCACCGCAAGGGCCTCTTGCGCAGATGGAAATTAGACCCACCACGGAAATCTGTAATTCAGCTGCTGTAAATTTGATGCATCAACCATCAGTAAGGGAGAGAGGGAGGGAGGGAGGGAGGGAGAGAGAGAGAGAGAGAGAGACTTGCTTGGGGTCCTGGGTAAGCATTGAAGTATCCCTGTTGTGAGTTATAGTGCCCGGTACATTGGTAATTATCAAATGAATGATTTCATCAATGAACATGCATGCACATATGGCCCAGTAGTAACAGTGGTTTGAAAGCTTTGAGCTTATATGCATCTGTAACAGTGATAGCATTTCCTCCCTCATCTGATAAGACTAGGCACAAGAGCGGAACCAAATAGCTGATTATGTACAATACCAACCTGTTTTCATCGATTCGACGTGACTCCTGTCTTCAGTAATCCTTTTACTGTGCACTACACAGAATGCTTGTGTGAATTTCTTGGAGCTTTTATTCCTTCTTGAAATATATATGTTTTCATTGTAAAGTTATTTTATGCATTTGAGCATGCATGTGTGTGTGCCGACGTGTATTCATTTCTGCACCAGTGTGTCTGCATGGGTATGCGCATGTGTGTGTGCTTGCCTATAGGTGTGATTGTGTTCTTGTGTTTGTTAGTTTGAGTTTTTGCAGCACCATATGAAAACTGTGGTGTGGTGCTATTTTCTTACATATCATTTCTATACATGTAAACCAAGAACATACACACATGCTGTAACAGACTTGTATTGCCTTCTTTTTCTAAACACCATTATTTAGCAAAAATCATTCATATCAGTTATTTTTACACTAATATATTGTCAAAATCTAAATAATAAGTAATGCTTATCCAGATAATAAATAATACCATTATCCTTATCTTAACCATTTTAATTAAGCCAAATCTGTACACATGATGATAGAGTGGAAGCTAGTCTTGTGAGTCTATCTCTATTGTGGTAAACAGCGAGCCAATGTTTTTTTGGATCAGAGAACGCAGTTACTTAACTACCTAGCTATGATGCCTGCTAGTTCACTGGTCAAGTACAGGAATCCTGGGTGGTTTAGTGTATTCAAGCTCCATTGTTATTCATATCAGGGCGATATAAACCTGTACCCTTTGGCTAAATAAAAAAAAATCATTCTTAGAGTGTTACATACAAACATCAGGGTGTGACAAATTGAGAATGGCATTTTACAGATTACACACTAGCGAATAAAACATTTTTTAAAAGGAAAATGTGTTTGCCATTATTGCGCCCCTCCCTCCTTTGTTGCATATGCCACGGCATCTCTAACGCATGGTTAATTACGCCTCTAATGATTGTGAACACCTTCATTATGGTGTCACTTTTCCCCCTGTCTACGGTATAGATATTTATAGAACTGAGACGTGCAATTGTATCAGATATATTTAAATATATTTACATTGTGAGTGGTCTTTCAATTAGTCTGCATATCTGAGCCTGCACAGAAAACATGCATGTGTTAATCTCTTTGTTTACCCATTGCTTTACATATTCCATATTTCCATTAACTGGCTCCAAAAAACCTTTTGTACTGAATGTTCATAAACATATGTTTGCAAGTCAAATATCTTATTTGCAAGATTATCTGTCAGTTCCTTTCACATTGCAAGATTTGAGAGTACCAATGTTATTAAGTATTTAACCTTATTTAAAGGCATAATTTCAAGGACAACCATTACCAGACTATTTTATTATTAAAAATGTGGTCTCAATATTACACCGTACGATTCATTTGTGGCCAATGGCTTGCTTCAGCTCCCTCTGCTACTCAAAATGATGAGGAAAACGTCAGATGCACATGGTGCTCACATCAATAACTTTGTCTCCCTCTTCTTCTGTTAACTTATCCCCAGTGGAGCCACTCTGGCTCTGCGTGTTTGATGGGACCTGTTTTTCATTTCATAATGCAGCGTTTTTCCCCATGGAGGCAATAGACCTGTCACAATTAACTTCTACGATTCATCGCTACCAGCATTCTCTGACTATCTCTGAAAGTCCTTAGATTTATGTGCTTCTATTGCAGGGGTGTGATCTCTACAGTTCCCCCCCCTGCCCACACACACACACACACAAGGGCCAAACTGCACTATCCAAACACATTTGCACATTTGTTTCCTATAAATATGTAAATGTTAAAAATAGGGCCTGGATGATGGGCTGTTTGTTTTACTATGTACCACTCGGGCTATCTCATTGAAACCAATGGGGTATGCCTTTTATGTTGTTTTTGAGACATGTCCCCACAGTTTGTTCTTTGCACGGGCTTGAAGGATAGTTATTTCCCATGTGCTCTCCTAGCTAATCCCCAGCCAATGATCTTGGACCAGGAACAGAAACCTCCAAAATCACACATTAATCGTCTCCTAACCACTCAGCATTGCTCTGGATCAGAGATGTAAGCTACTATTAGCCCTCCTGAGAAATGATGTACAGCCCTGCTCCAAAGGTGCCAAACAATATTTTCAAAGAGATGACATATTGCTTGTGCTTGCGACATGGGCAAAGTACACATTTTGCTGAATTGACAGCAAACATAAACTGAAACTGCCATGTCTTCTGCACAGTCCTAACATACTGTATGCCGTGCCTGACTCACAGTTCAGTTCAAGAGTTTGTTTAATCTTCACAAACGTTTGGAGAGTTCAGCATTCACCAAAATGAATTTTTTTTTAAATTGTCTGCATGAAAAAATGTGACACTTGCATTTAATTAAGGGTTAAGTTCAAATGTTGAATGACTTGAATGAATGTTGAATGAATGTTGTCCAATGAATGTTGTCCAATGTTGCATATCGATATTTGTAGCAAAAAAACTCATTGGGGCGGATATTTTACACAGGTTATAATTTCAGGTACCTGCCAAAATAAAGGAAACACTTAAGTACATAAATAGTTCTGGTGGCTCTGTTATGGTGCGGGGTGCATTTTCTTGGCTTGGCTTAGGTCCACTCAACCCATTGGAGGGCACAGTGAATGGCAATAAATACAAAGCCATTCTGAATGATCACCTTCATCCTATGGTGAAGCATTTCTGACCATTTCTTTACCTTTCATACCAGGTACCAATTTAGTTGTGCCTCTTTGTACTCTTTGGAGAGCTTCTATATCTTTCTTGTACTGTGGTGCCTAGAACTGCACACACTACTCTAAGTGAGGTCTGACAATGGCATTATATAACATCAATATAGCCTCCTGTGATTTATACTTTTTTGTTACATATCAGACTCCATCAGCAGCCAACAGCATCCTGTTGGCCTCTTTCTGGAAGTTTCAGAAAATAACTGTTTCTTACATGAAGGGATACTTTAAAATCTGATTAGAAAATTATGTTCCTCAGAAAAATTTACTTTTTTCTTGTACTTCACATCAGCGATGCTTTGGCTCTTTTCAGAGAAAGCCTGCTGCAATTTTGAGAAATGTTTCCATCCATGAAAGGGAATGACTATTCCTTCTTCTTTTATGGCTAATTTCAGCCTGCCTGTTTCTGGATTATTAAAGCTCCCCAGATAATGTCCCATCCACAGGCGACAGATGAAAAGTAGATGCACTGTGGGGTGACAGCAGTAATACAAATTAAAGTGTGCTCTAGGGTTAGGGAGCTGAGCCTATTTGCCAAAGGTTGCAGGCTTGATTCCTATGTGGGAATGTTGAACTCAGTTGAACCTGAGCACCTGAAATTATTTTGTAAGTATGCATGGATAATATCTAAAAATATCGAACTAAGCTGCATACATTGCCTAGATAAGGTTAGATATTCTATATGTAACAATTAATACAGCAGATTTTGAAAATCGAAATAATAAAACACGAGTCTAAATTCTATGTTCTGCTGATAGAAATTAAATTAATATAAATTATTTTTAAATTGTCTGCATGAAAAAATGTGACACTTGCATTTAATTAAGAGTTAAGTTCAAATGTTGAATGACTTGAATGAATGTTGAATGAATGTTGTCCAATGAATGTTGTCCAATGTTGCATATCGATATTTGTAGCAAAAAAACTCATTGGGGCGGATATTTTACACAGGTTATAATTTCAGGTACCTGCCAAAATAAAGGAAACACTTAAGTACATAAATAGTTCTGGTGGCTCTGTTATGGTGCGGGGTGCATTTTCTTGGCTTGGCTTAGGTCCACTCAACCCATTGGAGGGCACAGTGAATGGCAATAAATACAAAGCCATTCTGAATGATCACCTTCATCCTATGGTGAAGCATTTCTGACCATTTCTTTACCTTTCATACCAGGTACCAATTTAGTTGTGCCTCTTTGTACTCTTTGGAGAGCTTCTATATCTTTCTTGTACTGTGGTGCCTAGAACTGCACACACTACTCTAAGTGAGGTCTGACAATGGCATTATATAACATCAATATAGCCTCCTGTGATTTATACTTTTTTGTTACATATCAGACTCCATCAGCAGCCAACAGCATCCTGTTGGCCTCTTTCTGGAAGTTTCAGAAAATAACTGTTTCTTACATGAAGGGATACTTTAAAATCTGATTAGAAAATTATGTTCCTCAGAAAAATTTACTTTTTTCTTGTACTTCACATCAGCGATGCTTTGGCTCTTTTCAGAGAAAGCCTGCTGCAATTTTGAGAAATGTTTCCATCCATGAAAGGGAATGACTATTCCTTCTTCTTTTATGGCTAATTTCAGCCTGCCTGTTTCTGGATTATTAAAGCTCCCCAGATAATGTCCCATCCACAGGCGACAGATGAAAAGTAGATGCACTGTGGGGTGACAGCAGTAATACAAATTAAAGTGTGCTCTAGTGGTTAGGGAGCTGAGCCTATTTGCCAAAGGTTGCAGGCTTGATTCCTATGTGGGAATATCAGTTGAACCTGAGCACCTGAAATTATTTTGTAAGTATGCATGGATAATATCTAAAAAATATCGAACTAAGCTGCATACATTGCCCTAGATAAGGTTAGATATTCTATATGTAACAATTAATACAGCAGATTTTGAAAATCGAAATAATAAAACACGAGTCTAAATTCTATGTTCTGCTGATAGAAATTAAATTAATATAAATTATTTTTAAATGCTTTTACATACTCATACATACTTTAATATCTCTCCCAGCTGTACTCCAACCCTTTACCTAACCTAACCATGCTGTCTAGCTGGCTAACTCTATCTATTCAAATACATATTGAGTAGACTAGCTAAGCTCTGCCAAATTACTTTCCTTTATACATTTACATTTTACATTTTAAGCATTTAAGCATTAAGTTGTTGCCTAGCTTGCCAACAACATATCTAATTAGCTAGCAAGCAACATGTGCCCTCATTTGTCAGATTGTGCTCACAGCTATGCCTACAGAGGTATCTAGGCTTCATGTGTTTCATGAGTTTTATAAAGCCTACTTCATGCTGGATCTGGCATCCACAGTGCAGATGAAATGACACAATTGCCATGCACCTTCCATATTTTTAAACAACTCAGAAAGTGGATGGTGGACTAAAATAAATGATTTGGTTATCATCAGGATGGGTGAAGTTTGGTGATAGTTAGAAGTGATTTAATTGAAATGTTGGTTTGTATTCATGACTTATTTAGCCTGTAAACTGCATCTATTTTTCCATAGCTTAGATTGTGGTCAAGGAATTTGCTACAAGGAGCTATATGGTTAAGGGGAGTCTGCTTGCTACTTCCCAGACATCAGTTTAGTGCATGTGTGTAGTATATTGATACACTTCCCATCACTTTGATGTGACACCTAAGCTATGACCGACTGTATTCTGAAAAAACACAGGGCTAAGTTACATGAATGAATATAGGAAAAATGTTAGGTTGCACGTTGTCAGCCGGGAGTATGGCTCAGGGGCGGTGATTGGCTGTCCGCCCCAGGGGGGAGGGAAGCCGGCATGAGCTCGCCACACGTACAGAAGGCTCTCTGTGTGTATCTGAATCATGGTTGGCGGTTGTGCGAGTCCCGTCAATATGGTACGGAGTCTTTATCACTGCCGGTCCCAGAGCAGTGGCTGGTCCTGCAGTTGTGGATGAAGCTAACGAGTAATTGCATCAAAGGGAGAACTTGAAGGAGATGAGACAGGATTTGTGTTTGACCATGCTACGGACGGACGAATACAGAGCCAGCCCCCCTTGCTACTCATTTATCCACAGTGCACAGATGAGCAGGGTATCGTAATTTGTTCTGCCTCATGTGTGTATTCTGTTCATCACTTCACTCCTTGCATCTGTGCAAAACAAAATGCCCTGTGTTCGCAGTGTGTAATGTGATAGTGATGGTAGCCTCAGCTCTCAACTTTGAGTGTGCCGGTGTGCACATTCTTTTGAAGGTTAAAGCATCTAACATTACATTCTTTTGAAAATTAGTGATTGTTTTGAAGCATCTAACATTACAGTTCCCTCCTTTCTCTTGAGTAGGCATGGGGATCTCAAATTAGTGATTGTTTTGCAGTGGATGCTCCAGCAAGAAGGTCTCTATCACCCAGACCTGGGATTCAGTTCTCCCACGTGTCTGGGTTTCTGTGCTTCCCAAAATGATTCCAGAAACTCACTGAGTGTGTGAGTGAATGGTGTATGGGGATGGATTGGCTCCAGGGTGTATTCCTGCCTCTCGCCCCAATGCATGCATTTCAACTAAGAATAAGCGGCTGAAGATGAGATGATGATGATTTTTTGCAGTTGGAAGGGGCTTGTAGTATGCTTTTTTAGGGTAAAAATTAGAGCCACCCACAATCAAATATTGGACCAATTACCATGTTTTTTGTAACTCCTTAGGGCATATTTGTATTAGTAAATCAATTTTGATACAGTTATAAAGATGCTTTGGACCTTTTTGTTTTGTAGCCACTGTTTGAGCTTGTAGCACACGTGAAATAAAACCTCACGATTTTGACCTATAATTTGTAGGCTGCTTGTAAATGTTGATCCATAGTTGCTACAACATTCCAAACACTGGGATTTCTATTTTATTACGGATTTCTCAACACAAGTACGAAACCTGTTTTACAAAACTTTATTTGCCAGTATAGCAGTAAATGCAGCTTCCATGTAAATGACAACCAGCAAATCTTTTTTCTTCAATTTTTTATATATTTAATGTCATGTAAGAGATTTGTTATCATTTGAGATAGATTTATTGCAGACAAGCATATCTAACATGATGTAGATATGCAAATGAAATCCTTCATTGACACATTGACTCAATCCTTCATCAGTGTTTATTTAATGGGAGGAAGGAAATTGCTTTTGGTTGTTAGGGCAACAGAGGTACGGAGATGCCGCTGCATGTTACTGTTGGCTGTAATAAAGGTGTGCTGGTGAGTTCAATGCTTTTGTTGTGCCACCATTTTTTAACAACTCTGAATTTCTCAGATTCTCAGATTTAATTGATATCTTAATTTTTTTGGATCATTATTTTTGATTGCCTGCCAACATTGTTCATCATGCTGGCTGCCCCAGATACCCATTTAATGGGTTTAAATGCTACCTGAGCCATATAAATACTATTATATGACTTATATTACTTGCAGAGTTTTTAGCCTTTCCACTGTTGTTACCACTATTCTGTGCTGTGATGCTAATGAGCCATTACCTGGGATATTTCCTGGATTTTATTTCCTGGATATTTCCCCTTTAATTATCTAGCTACGTCTGTAATATTAGCCTCCTAAAGAACATGATACATTTCAGACTATTCATCTTTCCTCCTTAAAGCTCCCATGTTTCCTTTGTGATTCACTGTCCAAACTGTTCTTTAGCATATGGTGTGGTCGTGTCATCTCCCCCACATGTGGAGCTGCCCCAGAATATGTATATTGGATATACTCCAAATCAACATTTAATTGCCCAGACATGCTGTGTAAATCGAAAATCAGTTTAAAAAAATCAGTGGCAAGATTAAATTAAAATACACTGAAGTGTCATACCTTATTAATGGATTGATTATTCTACTTAAGTCTGGTTTATGGTGTTGGATACAGCATGCAAATACAGATTATGGCCAGTCTGGCAGTGTTTTTGATAGGTTCTGGGCCTAGGTTCAGTCTAACAGAGGCAACAATGCATCATACCATCATGCTTATGAAATCATCTCTTAACCCTAAATGGATTTTCAAACTTCATGATTTGTGTTTTATTCCATAAATGCATTCATTTGTGCCTAAACTGAGATTTATATTAGGGGTTTAACAGAACTAACACAAGTCCTTCAGGTGTTAGCACATTCATGTACAGTTAGGGGCACTAAAGTGGTCTCTCTCTCCCTCAGGCCATGGTGGGGACGGTAAACAATCTTCTCCAGCCCCAAGCTCAATCAGCCTGGAGGGACCTGTCCACCAGCGACCAACTGAGGGCAGCCACCATGCTCCTGGACACGGTGGAGGAAGGTGCCTTCGTGCTGGCTGACAACCTGCTCAAGACAGACATTGTGCAGGACAACACAGAGAACATACGTGAGTCCCAATGCAGTGCTTCCTAAAATCCAGTCGTTGGTGGCGCACTCCCGGCAATCCATGTAATGCTAAAGCAGGCTCAACTAGTCAAATTATTCCCTGTCTCCATTATTGGCTGTCTCAAAACTGTGCAGCTGCTAGCATGTCCATAGAGTAGTGATTTGATTGGTTGTAGTCAGTATTCCATTAATTATGCGGTGAGCACTAAATGGTAACACCGGTGTTGTGCCAGTCCCACATGATGTGCCAGCCAGCCCAGTCCAACACTCATCATCTTTGAGCTGCCAGACAAACCAGACAGATTTTCAGCAGAGAACCAGCTGAATGTTGTTATTTGTAGTTTATGCATTGCGTAAAGCTTTTTTATAGTATTGTACTTTAAGTGCGCTGCATAGAATGGTGATGCATTTTTATCATGCCTTCGCATGGTGTATAAAGTTCCACTAATAATGCCAGGAGCTCAGAGTGGTAGCAAGAAACAAAAGATGCCTTTTAATCTCTTTGATCACTTTTAAAATCAACTGTACAGTAACACATGTCACCCGCACTCTTAAAGGTTGCAGAGCAATATATATGCACTCAGTGGCCACTTTTATTAGGTACACCTATACACCTGCTTGTTGATGCAATTATCTAATCAGCCAATCATGTGGCAGCAACTCATTGCATAAAAGCATGCAGACATGGTCAAGAAGTTCAGCTGAGTTCAGAATCGGGAAGAAATGTGATCTAACTGACTTTGACCATGGAATGATTGTTGGTGCCAGATGGGGTGATGTGAGTATTTCAGAAACTGCTGATCTCATGGGATTTTCATGCACAACAGTCTCTAGAGTTTACAGAGAATGGTGCGAAAAACAAAAAACATCCAGTGAGTGGCAGTTCTGTGGGCGAAAACACCTTGTTAATGAGAGAGGTCAGAAGAGAATGGCCAGACTGGTTCAAGCTGACAGGAAGGCAACAGTAACTCACATAACCACACGTTACAATAGTGGTATGCAGAAGAACATCTCTGAACACGTCGAACCTTGAATTGGATGGGCTACAACAGCAGAAGACCACACTGGGGTCCACTCTTGTCAGCTAAGAACAGGAAATAGAGGCTACAGTGGGCACAGGCTCACCAAAACTGGAGAGTTGAAGATTGGAAAAACGTTACCTGGTCTGACGAATCTCGATTTCTGCTGCGACATGCAAATGGTAGGGTCAGGATTTGGCATAAACAACATGAATCCACAGCCTTCGTGAGTCTTGTTGCTGACCATGTGCATCCCTTTATGGCCACAGTCTACCCCTCTTCTAATGGTTACTTCCAGCAGGATAATGCGCCATGTCACAAAGCACACGTCATCTCAAGCTGGTTCCACAAACATGACAATGAGTTCAGTGTACTCCAATGGCCTCCACAGTCACCAGATTTCAGTCCAATAGAGCACCTTTGGGATGTGGTGGAATGGGAGATTTGCAACATGAATGTGCAGCCGAAAAAATCTTAGCTTTTTAAAAGGAAACATGTTAAAGCTGTTGTTTTTGCCAACATCAATATAAAGCCTGGAGGCAGCTCCAAAGGGATTTAATTTATTTATTTAATGGTTTATTTGTTTCCAAGGAGCATCAAGTGTTACATAAAGGCCATTTTGCAAGGGGACAGCATCCATAGAGAAAGTGGCAGATGGAACTATCACAGATAAGGTGTAATTTATTTAATTAAACACCTTCCCACATCACTCCTAATATGATTGCTTTGGGAAATCAGGAAAATCAATTTGTACATACTGCATTTAGATGTTATCACGCTCCTCCATATGACCAAAAATGAATAATAACTGGTCCTGAGCTGGGGATATTGATTCTGAAAACTGGGATATGGAAATCAAAAGGCTCTTTTTCTTGGAGGTGCCTGTGCTTTAAAGTTTGTGCATCACATTTTTGTAATACCCGTGAGTAGAACTGTGTGTGTGTGTATGGTTTTTATTAAGAACAGTATATATCATTCTGCTTATACATACATAATCATTCAATTTTGAATATCTCTGTAATCAACCATGAGATAAACATGATAAGTGTAAGTTGCCATGGCTAGCTAGCCACTGGCACTGGGAGTTTGTTTTTAGAATGACTTGAAATTGAACATTCAGTTTTGGATTTATTCCCGTAGCTGTGGTTATTTCATTTTTAGAACAACATTTAACCATGTATTTCTTTGATTTAAACCAAAACAATCACTGAGACAAACGTGTTCAAAAGGTGGACCTAGCAGTAATCTAGCAAAACATTTTATGAACAACTTTTAATGTTGATTTGAACATGGTCATACATAGCTGAGAATCTATCTAGCTGGAATCTCTACTGTAGTTCATTCTCATACATTCTGATATTGACTATACACAGTATGACATTTTGTTGGTAAAACATCTCTGAAGTGATTTAGGGACTAGCTAATTAGCTATTGTTACTGAGCCAAACTAACATGGCAATGTATATTATTGTGTCCATGCAAATGGACAAGTTGGTATTTACAGCTACTGTCAAAGCACTATGAGCAAATTAGGTAGCTGCAAACTAGAAAAATATAAACTATAGTTAGCTAGCTATCCTTACTGACCTTAGCTAAGCAATTGGTATTTACAGTCTTATCTCTGTCACCACTAGCACTATGAGCAAATTAGTTTGTCTTGAAAATCATGTCACCCACATGTGATCTATTGTGCTGTTGGTTGCTGCCATTTTGGCTCTAAACAATGGCTCTTATCAATGGATTTGTGTGTGCAATCACTTCCAGTTTCCAGCATTATTCAAGGGCTGTCTTGAAGTGTGCTTTCCTAACACACAATCTGACTTTTCATTATTAATTTTGAATTGAGCCTAATTTCCAAAAATATTAATTTTAATAGAAATCGTAGCACATTAAACTTCTGTCTGACATTCTAATTTGGTGAGAAACTGTATAACACTGTAAAAAGATGGTAGAACACTGCAAAAAGATGTTTTACAAAATTCTAATGATTTTCACTAATCTTTTTAATAAAAACTAGTGAACAGCTTTGTAGGAAATTGAGTAGTTTGAATAACACTTGTACTAAAAAATGGACAAACCTAAGACTTTGGTACATACTATATATACGTATATAATTTGTATTTTTCTGAGCAATTGTTATTGTAAAATATTAGTTTGTGGTTAAAATGTTTTTTATTAAATTATTTTACTTGTTTATTTGTTTCCAAAGAGCATCAAGTGTTACACAAAGGCCTTTTTGCAAGGGCACAGCATCCATAGAGAAAGGGGCAGATGGAACTATCACAAAAAAGGTGTAATTTATTGAATTAAACACCTTCCCACATCACTCCTAATATGATTGCTTTGAACAATCAGGAAAATCAATTTCTACATACTGTGGTTAAATGTGTGCATTCTCTCTGAATAATTTAGCGTTTGTTTTGATTTTTGTTTTGAATGCCCTGAGGTGCATTCAAATTGGCAAGTAAAATCGGCATTCTTTTAGCTTTGTGTTTGACAACATAGTGTGTGGTGAAGAAAATGGCATCAGATGGTACTATCCTGATAGTTGTGCTCCCAGATGGGGATTTACAAAAAAAGTTTAATAAAATAACTTCAGATAACAAATTATTATGTTGTAATTATTAAATTTGTACTATCACCAGTGCCGGATTTAAATGGATGGACTGCACTGCTTTTAACTGCCACATATTATTATTCTTATAAGTTTACTTTGTTGTAGTTTATTTATATTTAGGTATTTATATGCAATTTGATACTCATGTACGTATAGGCCATTACGTTTCATCTATTTAGTTGCATTTCACATTTGATTTTATTATTTGTCTTTACTTATTTGTGGTTAGGTATTTAAATCAAAATGTATTTTTTTGATAGCATTTACCAGTGCTTTCTCCTAGCATTCAACATAATCCAGGGAAGTGGTAAATTGTGGTAAAATTGCCAACAATGCAAACGTGTTCAGTTTATTTTCCTTCACTGTTGATCTCAGGTATGTTTTAACGCATTTCAATAAAGAAAACAACATTTTTCTGGAGCAATTTGCAATCGGTAATGCCAGATACATGCGAAGGCATATTTTCATGTGAATGCATCGCCCAGGTCTAGCTCTCTGAGATTCTTTTCCATGCCCATCACTGATTGTTCACCCTTTACTATTGAGCTGAACTGGCAAAACTCCTCTGTAAAGTCATTCTCAAGATCATGTGGGTATATTTCTTTTCGATGATCTGTGGCTGCAAGCACTTCTCGGATGCCCATTGAATGAAATTTGGTAGGGAAACAAAATTCTTCCTCCAGTTTTTTGTAGGCGTCGTTGTGTCATCACAGTTCCTGTGATAGGCAATCACAGATGACATAATGCGTGTCAATCAGGCTGTCGCTTTCTTTCTTTCTCTTCATTTTTCTTTTTTTTTGCTGCACCTAAAAGCATTGCTGAAAGGACACTGCCAACATAGCAAGCATGATGTTCTATGTCACCATCTAGGGTGTTGTAAGCAACTTGGGCAAAATTGACTTGGACACAGTATTTCACAGGAAACAAAAGCAAACTAAAAAGTGAAGGCTTAAACACAAAGACATTCAATGCCGTTCAGGTTTGACCTTTCAAAGAAAAGCTAGCCACTAACCTCTATTCCATACTGTACCACCAGAGCCTTGATGTGCACTAGCCACCCTCTTTATACTGTTGCATGCCAATTTACTAGAACATTAGCAGGGCTCTCCTCCACTTCTCCAGAACAGGCTGTCTCCTGGTAATATTCTGCGTCAAAAGGGTAAATTACATGGTGAAACTTACTGCCTGATTTAAATTGTTCAAAAAGTGTGAGCCCTTGGAATTGTAATGAAGTTCCATTAATCATATTGCTCTGGGTTGTATCAAATGGCACCAGTATTTCAGTGAAAGATGCATGTATGTCCAATTCTATGTATTTTTTTATTTTTTATTATACATTTATTTTAGATTATTCCCCTGTTTTTCAACCAGTTTGGTGGCAAATTGTACCCTCTATTTCTTCAATTCACCCTCCCCCACAAGCCTGCTGCCTGCAACTACGAGATCAGCCACAAGCCTGGAACCAGAAATCAACCACTTCCTTCGAGACAGAACTCACCTATTCGTTTTACCCACAGGGAAGCTTTCTGTGCTCACTGCTAGCTTGTGCCAGCTTTCTTTCCCCGCTCCCCCTGGGGCAGACAGCTAATCACCGCCCCCGAGCGGGACTCCCAGCTAGAGCCGGGCTGGCACAACCGGGACTCAGACCCCGGCCACTGTGGGCAACCTGCACTCCGGGCGAGTGCCTTTACCGGTTGCGCCATCCGGTGCCCAGAGTTTATATTTTTAAGACCAATTGAATCCATTTCCAATGTTTGCACAGACATATATGCAGATTCAGATGCCAATGCCGATGTTTCAGGAACTTTGTTTCTGATGCAGAGTGAAATGTAGGGTCTGATAGCTGTATCTCATGCGTTAGCATGTGTGCCTTCTTCAAAGCATGCTCATTTAAATTAGCGAGATAATCTGTCAGTGAACGGAAGGTATTATTATTTAATTAAGATTTAAATGAAAACATTAGTATAATCTATTCTTATTCCCTAAGTATCCCTTAGGTATACAAAAGCCAGTTCATTAAACTGCATCAAATGGCACACTACAAGCAAGCAGTTATCAAACATTTTTTATTATAGAGGAATACAAGACTGTTGGCTGAATTTAGGTCGTTGATGATGTTTCAGTGGCAAGCTTTACAAAAGCATATTTGGAGCTCAGATGTGTGTCCTATTCCTACGTTAAATGTAGAGAAGCAGTGTATTGATGCAAAATTTAAAAACACAAAAGACAGATAGATTCATAGGCAGTTCAGTTCATATGCATATTCAGTGGCTTTAATACAGGGGTGCACAACAACGGCCGATCTGTTTCAGGATTTCATGCCAAATTCTGCTTTTAATTATTTAATTAGCCCAATTAATTCGATTTGATCCGATATTTATTATAAATTCATGGGCAACAGCTGCAGACTTCACATGTATTCTTTGTGAAAACCTTTTTGTTGTGGTCTGCCATAGGAGTGAACCAGCATTATTGTGTTCAACTGTTGAGAAAATATAAGCCAGAGTAACTGTTTGGACCAAGCATGAGCATACACACTGGCCCCCCAGGAGTTGTGCTCCCCTGGTTTAATACTCCATCTCATTTTGAAACCTGGGAAATTAAAGTGATGGAATCATGTATCATGTGTTTTTCTCGTGAAATAATTCATTAATTTGTTCATTTTTCCATTATACATTTCTGTTCCTCAAACCTGGCCCTGGTGAGCCACAGCATTTCCTGGTTTTCACTCAGCACTTAAGCAGTCAATTACACGGTTAAATCACTTCATTTGGTTTCTGAATTGGTTGATGCTTTTGAGGTGACAACAAAAGCCAGACCCTTTGGTTCTCCAAGACCAGGGCTGAGGACGACTCATGAGGATCGTGCTCCTGAAGTTCATTAGGACCGCCCGTGGGCGTCCTGCCAATGAGGAGCTGCAGAGGCACCACACGCCTTGCTGTTCACTCATGCCCCACTGTGGGGGAAGTAACCTCCCCTCCCCTCCCCTCCCATCCCCTTCACCTACCAAGAGGAGAACTTAGTGCTGACAGCATGATCAGATCCAAGTTGGGCAGGCATGTTGTTTTTATGCCATCATTAGAAGAACAATGTTTTTGAAAGCCTTGGAAATTCTTTAGGTGCCAGTTTTAGAATAAACAGGTGTGTCAGTAGCACCAATACTGAACTAGCAGTAGAAGAAGAAAAAGTCAATGCTCTAAACAAGGAATATAGTTTTGCTTCAATGAAACTAACATTAATTGTGAGGGCAGTCTTTCAAACTGTGACTACACATCAATACCATTTGAATGCATTGCCTAATGCATTGCCTAATGCCTAATAATACCATCAATTATTCATCAAGATTTATGTACAGAAAGTGGCAAATATCAAAAGAAAGCAGGAAATAATCCAAAAATAATCAAATGTGTGAGTGTGTGTGTGTGTGTATGTGTGTGCATGTGTGCATGTTTCAAAATTAGTGGAAGTAACACAACTGCTGAGAGGAATATTGGTACCCTTTGGTAGTCAAATGCGATGATGCTATTTTGCATTGCTGTAGATATATACTATATGTATGTATGTGTGTGTATATATATAGGTTTTATGAAGCTTTTTTTTGTAAAGCTCAGGCAGCCATTGTAACTGTTGCTCTGGTGGTGAAATGCCAAAAGCTTCAAAAATTTAATTTATGTATCTGACGAAGAATCAATCTTTGCGTTAAAGGATTCAAGGTTAGTTCTCATGCATCTATGCTTTCATTTTTTTCACAACGGTTTTGTAGCTTTATCCAAGTTAATCATGCATTCCTGACATTTTTACAGTGCCTTTAGATTTGCTTGCTCCTTTTAGTTATCAGTGCACTGACATTTCTATACAGCCTCCTGACTGACACTGTCCCAGTTTTGACTATAGTTCTATAAAATAATGTGGCCTTCCACAATAAGTGGTCAGTGTTCAGAAGCATCTCCATTAGAACTCTATTTTAGTATTGAGGGATTTGGTTATTGGTATTCATTTTGAAATGTGCAATTTAATGTATATTATGCACTGAACACTAGCAAGAAACTAGGACAAGAGCAAAATAGATATGTTAATTAACTGGAGAAAACATATATCACCATCACTGTAAACACAGCATATTACATGTTTTTTTGTCATTTTTTCACTGTGCTATGAATTTCTCCCTCACAGCCAATCTTATGAACCATTTTTTTCCCCAGATTATCTTGTTATTTAAACCAGCTGCAATGTACCTCCCGGCTCAACTTGAGCTACATGACTTTTTTCCAGTCTTAAGCCTTTCCATGGCACAAAAAATGCTGAACAAAGATTATGCTTTTGAAGAAGACATTCTTGGCAAAGGGCACCAGATTGGTGGGTTACCTCAGGAAATATCTGGAAAATAACATTATTGTCTCATTTGTTTGACATGCCCATGCATTTGAACTGAACGGAAGTTTAGCTCTTTGGTGCAGACAAAAAGTGCCAAGGCACGACTGAATTAAAGTTAAGCCAGTGTTGTTTTTTAAGTGTGTTTAATGAAAGAAAACACTGTGTGGTTCAGTAGGTAGAGCATGGCGCTAACAATGCTTAGGTTGTCGGTTCGATTCCGATTGGGACCATGTGTACTGACAAGTGTATGCATTTACTAGTGTAAGTTGCTTTGGATGAAAGTGTCTGCTAAATAGCACGTATATTACTTGTATTTAGGTTATAGTCAGCTTGAGAGTGCTTCATCCTCAGTACGTGTGTTTGAGGATGGCAAAACTAAACTAAGCTTTGAAGTTGTGGTCTCTGTGGAGATAAAGTTGGCAACCAAAATTTCAACCAGAGAGCCCTGGATTTTAACCGGCCTCGCCTTCCAGATCAAAAGGTCGCTTGATCCAGCTTGCACTCGAAAATGGTGCAATCTTGCGCTGCCGCCCTGTTGCAGCTGTGGACCCCAAGCCTAAAACCAAGCAGATTCTGCTTTCTCCCCCATGTCCGACACCATTCTTTTTTCTTTTTTCCTTCACATGAAAGTGGGTGACCTTAAAGTGAGGACCGAGTTTCTCGTTTTGTTTTTTTTTCTGTTTGAGGAAAGACATCAGATTTAACATTTTGCTTAAGTGGGCCAGCTCCAGTATACTCTTAAAGTGATAAATGGGTAATTTGTGACTATAAAGAAGTGCTCAAGGATCAATATGTGCTAAAGAATGCAGCAATTTAAAGACCTGTGCCTTAGAGGATTTACTTTATCCAGTGCTTTCAAATTTTTTATTGACGAACCAGGCTATTGAATTATGCAGGCTTTCAGAAGATTGTCTGAGGTTCTAACATGCTCTTTTATCTAAGGAATTGAAAATGGAGGAGAGGATGAGCGCAATTTTGTTGATGTGGGCCCAGGTTCAGTATAACCTCAGTGAGCCTCAGGTTTTTTAAAAGATTTTTTTAATTTTTTATTTTTTATCTGACATTTAATATGCATACATACTTTAGCTTACAGTTCGGTATATATGTATTTTAAAAAGCAATGTAGCATAGAGAAATCTCCATATACTTGCCGATTCATACTCTAATGTCAGTGCTTGATGTCAAAAATGAATCATGTACAACCTGCAACATCTGTTTTTTGTCTTTTCCCCAGTTTTGTTGAAACATTGCGTGTCCAGACTACTTTAACAGGGGTGGCCCAAGAGTGGGACAGAACCACACAGGGGGTGACATTCAAAATGTAATACATTTGAAAAGATGTGATTGACAACCTAATAACCTATCAAGAGCCAGATGAAGTGGGGTGGCACCCAGGGTGGCCAACCAAATTTCTGTGGGGGCAGGTGTCCCCACCAGGCCCCTCCCTGGACATGCCCCTGCCATCATTTAGTTCTTGACTTCGTTCCAGACCCCAGAAGCTGGTTGTGCCCATTCTGCCTGTTGGCACAAGATTGGAAAAATGGATATAGGTCCCGTAAAGTAGGACCAAATCTTTCTCAAACTTGTATACTTATATAATGTGATTTGGCCAGTCACTGTGATCAATGGAAAATCAGCAAAAATTAAGGAAAAATAAATAAATAACACAGTAATTTTACACGGAAATCAATGACACAAAGTTAAAGTTTCTAGGTTTCTTTGATCTAGAGATGCACACATTATATAGAGATGCAGGTAACTGCCAAAATAAAGTTGTGCCCTGTGAACTATCAGAAATTACAGTGAGTCTTAGATATTAAATTCCCATAAAATGGAAGATGATAGGGTAACACACATCAGTAGTTCTAACTTTTCATATTGTACATTTTCTTTAGAGCTGGAAGTCGCACGTTTAAGCACAGACGGAAACTTTGCTGACCTCAGATTCCCTCAAGGCGATGGGCATGGACACTCAATCCGGCTATCAGCAAGCACGTTGAGGCAACATGGGCGAAACGGTAGGTGTGAATTATTCATAAAGTTATTACATATAACAGGATTCGTAACATGTTTGGTGACATCACTAGCTGCTCCGTTTCGGGCCTGATTGGTGTTGATTCCATTGCTATGGTTATTACCAGTCTCGTCGCATCTCCTACATTTTTGCAGGATGAAGTTGCAGATTGGTTTATCAGGTAGTAGATTGTAAACTTGTGTTCAATGGTGTCGTACACATTTTTTAATAATAAAAAAGCTTTCATTTGAATTTTCATCTAGTTAGCTACCTATTCACACATACGATGCATGAGCTACCAAGTACAAAAACCAAAACAGGGGGTGTTGTTAGTTGTTGTCTGTGATGTAGGCTGCAAATACATTTATACAAGGACAAGCATTATGGAAATGTGCTCAGCTTTATGAGTAACATGAACTGGCTTCTCCGTTTTCATCCGTATCAGTGAAATGATAATCCAATCAGCTTCCTCCTACTCAAACAGAGGCAGTAAGACTGAACTGGAAGTAAAGATCTGGCCCCTAAATGGATTGGGGAGGTGAAATGGATAGGGTAGTGACACCAGAGATTAAATAAACCATGTCTCAATAAAATGTGTTCCACATCTGTGTTTCCCACTTCTCTGTTTTGCTTATTTAGAATGTGTTGCAATATTGGAAAAACTCTATGAATAAGTTTATGTGCATCAATGCACAACTGTAATTGCATATGTCTGATGCATGTTATTTTCATTGATTGGGGGGATTGGTGAATGCATTCTGTCCATTTGAAACTGGAACCTTCCAGGTATGGAGTCTCTTTCAAACCTGTATGGAAAATCCAACAGCAAAATTTGCATTTTCAGGAGAAGATAAAGTCATTGTTTTATTTCACTGAAGTGGAGTGTGTCAATTAATTGAAGTTCACAGTGTTTTATTACTGTGGTGCATTTCACAAAGCAAACAGCACTGAGTAGCAGAAAATAAAAGCACACTATCATGTTCAAAATACAAAACAGTGTAATTACAATGTGTTTTATGCGTTTCTCTTCTGCCAAGAGTGTAAATGACTCCTACTTTGCATGCTTAGGGGTTGCTGCTTCATTTTCCAGTATTTACCCATAAAACATGACATATTGCAGCTGTTTCACAAGATTTGTAGGACGAGGGATTGTGTCTGACAATAAAAGCAAACTTTGTCGTAAAGAACATTACTGCATAGGATTAGTTTATCGTTAATTTTCCATCTGTTCCCAGGGGAAATACGGATTGCCTTTGTTTTGTACAAACAACTTGGAGCCTACCTGTCCACTGAGAACGCCAGCATGAAGCTGGGGAGCGAGGCCATGTCCACCAACTACTCCGTCATTGTCAACTCCCCCGTTATCACTGCCGCCATTAACAAGGACAGCAGCAAAGTTTACCTATCCGATCCCGTTGTCTTCACTGTAAAACACCTACAGGTAACTTACATGGGCATTCACCTCTTTTCTGCTTCTAACAGTATTCTCCAAATAAGGCTTTCAAGTCAGAATGGCCAGAAGCCTATTGTTACTGTACCTGCACTGTGCCATTGCTCTGTGACGTGGAGGTTACATCATGTTCCATGTTATCAAACATGTGTGTCTGTTTGCTTGTCTGTCTTGTTTGTCTGTTTGTCTGCCTGCGGGCAAGGTAATTGAAAAAAAAAAAATGTTTTTTCCTGTATGAAACAAAATGATTTCAAAAAAATACCCAGGTGTCACTCTGGCCAGATCATGTCATGCACAGTGCAGTAACTGTTCCATAGTCCACTTGTGAGGCATATTGTTTGCAGTGCAGTGGCGATGAACAATACTGATTGGGAAGAACATTGTACTTGGGCACTTATACAGGTATGCACAGATTCCTTGTAAGACGTCAGTCTATTTATGTGGAAATATCCCTCTCTCTCTCTCACTCTCTCGGTCTCTCAGACACACATCCCTTTCTCGGGCTGCTTTATCTTCTTTATTCGTGTCTCTGTTTAAATATCCCATCCAGTCTCAGAACAAAGTCTGTCAATATCACTGCGCAGGTTGTAAGACCTTGCATAACCTGCAGATGATATGCAGGAGGAAGGACATCATGAAAAAAAAAAAAAAAAAGATAGCTCAAGGCTTCCAAATGAAATGGGTAATGTCAAAGTGTAGGTCAGCACTGTTATTACCTCTGTGCGCTAACCCTCATCTATATTCACCACCTGCACTTGCTCTTCCATAATAGTCCTGGCATTTAATGTGCACTCAGTGGTTCCTAAAACACTTCTATTTCCAAAATAATCTATAATTTCCTTACCACAAAGCCATAGCTTTAGAAAACTATACGTCTGTCTAGTTGTCTCCTCAGAACAAGAAAATAGTTTTGCTATATGGTCAGAACTGGTTGGTCACTGTGCCAGTGAGGTCCCTTTTGGTCTCTGCTATTGAAATCTAACCGCAACGTTGTTGATTTTGCACAATGAGGGATATAATTAAAAGTTTAACAAAAAATAATCACACACATAATGTACAGCTAGGCCTTAGGCCTAATATCAGACTTGAGTGGCTGTGTAATGGCCCCGGAGGAATCAGGTTAAACACAAATGATTTCCTGAGGGTTGTGAGGTTTTAATTTCAATGTAAGAATGATGTTTGAGGGATGTAGGGAAGTAGGAATTTCTCAAAGTAATAATTTTGTCTTAAAATTGTCAAGCCTTCAGTTTTTTTGGAAGGATAATTGAAAATAATCAGCTAGCATTGTTATTGCTATCATTAATAATAGTGTTATCATTAATAATATTGAAACAAAAAAATAAAGACATCCAGTTTACAAAGCCAAAGATCGGGGATTCACGGGATTTGAAAAAATGTAATTCTATAGTGAGTACACCTGAGTCATTAACATTATTTCCCCCTTGACAGCAGTCTGAAGAAAACTTCAACCCAAACTGTTCTTTCTGGAGCTACTCAAAACGGACAATGATGGGATACTGGTCCACTCAAGACTGCCGGTTGCTAGGCACCAACAGGACTCACACCACCTGTTCCTGCACACACCTCACCAACTTTGCTGTCCTAATGGCCCATGTGGAGGTTAAGGTGAGCTAATTCGCCGATTGCCATTGTTCATGCTTGAGTAGTTCCCGCCTAATGAATACTCTCACTGCCCAAGCAGAGGGGATACTCTAAATCTAACGGTTTCCCATTTATTATGCATTTTCCTCTCAAATCTCAGCAAGCACTAAATTCACGGCCTTGTAGGCACTGACAAAAGTAACCAGGGCTAGACGCTTACATTTTTTACCACTGGTCACATGGGCCAGCAGGTCATTGAATTTGGTGGCCCGATATAATTAATTGTGGCCTAAATGTAAAGTATTTAAAAACAATGATACATTTAGCATTTTCAATTTCATATATTGATAAACATTCAACATGTTTTTGCTTGCTTAAAAAGCAATTGATTTGCATTAGATTTCAAATATTGATAAACAATATACAAACAAGACAATCATACAGAAACCCTCCTGTGTCTACAAACAAAATAATTCAGACAGGTAGCTCTTTCTGCTCTTGACCACCATTTCTCCAATGCACCTGCAGCCTCGTAATTAGTGGTGTCTGGCCCCTCAATGCAAATAAACAGTAGCTGGTTGAGCACTTCTGTGCTCATTCTTGAATGCCAGTCATTTTTTACTCTTTTAAGCTTGCCAATAAAAATGAAAGTATATCTTTCAGTAATTGTTATTCAATTAATTTGCACTAATATGTGTGTTATCACTATTGTTATTCCTGCTGGCAAACAATATTATCATATGGTCAGGGTAAATCAATTTTCAGAAAACTAAAAAAGAGAGCTAGGGAAAAAAATGCATTCTTACCTTAGTCTATAGCTTGTAGAAGTCCCTAGCATGACAATGTTCCAGCTCCTGCACTGATACATACACATTTCGGGGTGCTACACTTGTCTAGCAAGCGCACATAGATCAGCTCCAGCTCTTTGATGCTGCAGTTTGTGGATGAATCTGGCAGCATCGAAATGTAGTGAGCTTGCTTTATTTTTTTCCAGCTCAGGTTCCCAAGTGTCGTTGGTTCCCAACATCGTAGATGTATGGTACACATTTTTCCCTAGCACCATTTTGTGGGGTAGGTGCTGTACCTATGCTACGCAGTCCATCACAAGTTAGCTCTTTGATAGTCATCTGTGGTAAGCTTCCTAGCTAGTTAATGCAACTGAATGATGAACTAATATGGTTAACCTTAGCGAGAGTTAGCAAGCTAGGCCTACATGACACATGACTACATGATTACATGCCAGCTCAGTGGAAGGCTGTCAAAACGAACTTTGCAACGGCTGTCATTGTAGTAGCCGTTTCCCATGTCAGCGTTGTTCTTTTTGTGAATTTTAATTTGTCCAGGGAGAGCCGTGAAGGGAATTTCGGTGTTCACTGTATAATATGTCAAGTTTTAAATTTTGATCAACTGCTCCCATTGCCTGGTTTCCATAAGCCTAATTTGTTTGTGTATTGAGGCACTTCTCGGACATCTGGCTGCGATTGCAGTGGTTTCACATCGGCTGTGTTGTCCGCTTTTCCCATGAAACTGGATGTGTTTTCTGTGTGCGTTATTTCCAGTGTAAAATGAACTTAGCTTGTCCGATAGTTGTGGAAACTGCCGACAGTCACGTCTTTGGCATGGTCAAATTCCAACCTGGTAAATTTTGCCCTCTTTGCTCTGACACATGAGCACTCCTTGCATCATTAGACTGTTCTATGGGATTCCCTTTGGCAGTGAAGCCATATTTCAGTAGCCCCGACATGACAGCCTCGAGCAGAAATGTGACATTGCCTAAACCATCTCACTCACGCCAAGGGTAATGGTAAACACTGTGCTGTTTCATGCTTTGCGGGTTGCGCCAAAGGGAGAGGTCTGACATTTTCATTTCAGGGTGTGTGTTATTCAATGCACAATATTGCGTATAATTTTGTAACCACACAAATCTGGTTATTCAATCTCTAATGTGGAATATGATTTCATACCTTTTCACTTTACGAAGAAAATTTAGTGGACAATTTGGGCCACCAATGCTGCATTTTTAGTGGCCATATTGTAACATTTTGTGGCCACGGGCCATCGGGTCATGATTAATGCCGAACCCTGAACCCTAGTAACACTTAATTCCTTGCTCAAGGTTACCGTCAATGTTCTGGTCTGAATAAGTGCCAGCGTTTTGAGCACGTCCTCTGTGAAAGCAGTACAAGCACTTCCATCACGCAACGGAGTATGCAAATCAATGAACGAGAGCTTTGCTAAGAGTAGCACCTTTCCGGTTTGAAGAATTCTCAGTGGAGAAAGATTGATGCTTTTGCTTGGCAGATTTCACAAAAAGGTTTCCCAAATGGATAACATGCATATTACAGAACATTGATGAGAAACTCTCCGAAAAAAATGAGGTGTTTCTCAAAGAGAAGATTTGCTTTGGATTTTGGCTCGTATTCATTGCATGTGAAATTCCCTGGACATGTTTCTGCCGGATGACTGATTGTTATTCACAATGAAAACAAGTAGCTGGGGATAAAACACCTTCTCACGGCCCGTTCGGAAGAACCAAGTTTTATCTGTATAACCACAATGATCTACATACAAAGCGCAAAGACCATGCCTTCAGGCTCAACAATTCAAAGCCAACGAATGCTATTCAACTAGTTACTTGAGTTTCTCATTTGAAAGTAGAGGCGTTCATAAATATTAATTTAAAAGCCATGATAATGAATTCCGAATCATTGTCTGTAAAAATTATGATTGACAGCAACAGTTAATTTTATAGGCATGCCGATGATGTGAATCTAAATCATTTTTAATCTGATTCTCACCTTTATCTATTATCTAGTCTTCTTTTTTTGTTTCACATAATAAGGAAATTGGCAGGTAATTGCCAGTCCTACCATTGTATGTCATGCATTCAAACATCAGCATTTCATTATATCACCATTTATAATATATGAATACCAAGAGTCACCCTATTATCTTTTGCATCAAGCTGGTATGAGATCATTTATATCAAGGTGAAAAGTTGTAGCTATTAAAAATATTAACACTGTACCATGTTCATTTGGTGCTGTAAAACCACAGAGAGATTTATGATGCTCAGTCTTTTTTTATATATATTTTTTTTTACCTCTCCTATATCCGACGACAGATTGATGTAGCGATGAAATGTGAATTCCCGCAGAACATAGTTGGTCTGCTTCGTGTTGAATGATGCAGAAAGTCCTGTTGTCACAGCTGCCTCTCCAGGGACAGCAGGGGGCCCAGCCCTTAGCTGGCAACAGCCAGTTATATTACTCTGCCATGGGACGATTTGAAGGCCCCGTGACATTTGGTCCCAGTAGTGGAGAGGTAGGACTCTATAATGCCTGTCCCAATCGGATCATGTTCACACAAAAACGCCACTGCTACGAGGACAAATAGGGCATTTGTTGCACCACAGTGCATGACTCAAAAACAGTTTACATGCACTTTAAAATACACATGCAATAAATAAACTGATTGAGATATATTGTTTTTACATAAATGCTATTAATTTGACAGATACATAAATAGGTATATTATGCTATTTTTTCTTCTCATTTGTCAACACAATATATGAAGCCAACCATATGAACTGGGGAACAGAAAATGACATCATTTGCAGGTTTATTGGATCAGGTATTTGCATGCGTTTCTGTGGTAACAAAAATACCCACACTGCACTTCAACACTGTTATTCACCTTCACCTCTATCATTCGAGTGAATGAAACACAATATGCACTAATGCATTTACATGCCTTTATTTCAATAAAGTGTGTGGAGTGGTGATAAATTACCTTTGGGTTGAGGGCTTGTCTTTGGTATTTTGATTAAAATAGCATAAGCATGATTTTAAATTGCATTAGACTGCATTAGGTATGATAAACGGCTCCAGATGATCTCCTATTTTATAAGAACAGAACCATATGCATGGACTTGCAATGTACAGGTAACTGCCGAAATACAAGAAACAGCAACATAAAGTATTTTAATAGGTTATTAGGCCACCACAAGCCAAATCAGCTTCAATGTGCCTTGGCATAGGTTATCCAAGTGTCCTTATTGGATGCAGCACCAAGAAAAGAAACAAGAAATTACACAATTTGGTGTTTTATTGATGGTGGAGGAAAACGCTGTCTCAGGCAACACTCCAAAATCTAAAAGGGACCACTCCCATCAGGATAGAAATGCTTCACCATAGGAAGAAGGTGTTCACCTAGAATGGCTTTGTATTTATTGGTGTTTACGTTGCCCTTTAAGGAGTTGAGTGGACCTAAAGGCCTGGAAAATGCACCCCACACCATGACAGATTGCCAGTATCCCTAATTTACTCAAGTGTTTCCTTTATTTTTATAGCTACCTGTATTTACATAAATGTTATTATGTTTGAGTCAGTAAAGTGAAAATGTTTTGTTCTTGTAAAAAAGCAGACATCGGACAAAGTGATTTAATAATATAAAAAAGATATTATACTTTTGTCTGAGACACATGTAACCTTAAATTCTGCAATTAAGTTGCAGGGGAAATCATAATATGTATAATTGTATATGTTCAGTATATTACTTTTTCAAAACAAAATAAAGAGATGGCAGCATCTGTTTTATCAATCATAGATATGAGGCCATGAACTCAAGCTGCTCCCAGATAGAAAGGAGGGGGTAAAAATTAAAAAAGTATTTTGACACTGTAGTGGGTTGTAACGACTCGACCGGCAAACAGAAACTTCCCCCAAACCCCTATCAGGAAGAGTAAAAGACACGCCAGGAATGCACCTAGCCAATCAAGGTCATTACGGACAGCTGTGAACGCTTACCGGGAGGATATTTAACCGGCTGGCATTCTCTGTTCGTTGCTTGAACATTGTCTCGCATTGTTTTGACATACTCGCTTTTGTTTGATGTCCTCGCTTCCTTGAAAAGTTGATTCTTGTTCTTGTTTGTTTTTTAGAGTTCCTCTGTTTAGTTCATTCCATGCTTTGGAATACGTTTTGGATTTACTATTTAGCTAGTTTTGTTTGTTCCAGTTCGTTTGTTATTTTGGTTTGTTTTGTTAGTAATTACGTGTCTTCGCAGACACTGTTTGGCTTTCGTTTCCTGCCTGCGTTTAAGGATAATAAAAACCTTAAACGCATCTCCGCATTCTTGGTCTCTCTCTCGCCTGCACTTGGTTCCACCCCTACAACACCCCTGACATGGGTATTGTTATTATAGTCTCAGATTCTCTGTCCACACAGCTTTTTCTCATAGGAATTAATTATACTTCTCCTCAATTATTACCTTTTCATCTCTGGAAAGAAGCGTTCCCTTGAGTCTTCACTAAATACAGATCTTTACAGATTGCAGAAACTTACCTCATGTGGTAATTCAATTGAAATTGTCACTCTAGGTAATTGAGGAAATAAATACTTTGGTTCAAAATGGCATCCTGTGTTTCTCACATTTTTTGTGATATTTTCCTATAACTTACTATATGGAACTTTTCAGTGTAATGACAATACCATAATGCGTATTTGTAAAGGAAAAAGTGAGAGTAAAATAAAATGGCACAATTTTTAATTTTTTATGTTTTAGTCATTCCATTATAGCAGTAATCAAGAACCATTTATCTTGATGTCAGTGTAGAATGTGTATAGTTATGATGTGTGTAACAAAGCAATGGATTTGATATGAAATTATATACAATAAATAATTCATAAACAACGTGTGGCAGCCCAAGGGGCAGCACAGGGAAATGGCTGCCTGCCCCATTAACTCTTGGGAGCCACGAGAGCCCTGAGTACTACATTTCCCAGCAGCCTGCAGTCCCACACCTGGCTACCAGCTGAGTCCAGTGAAGCAATTGAGACTGGTGGCAGCTGGTTTGGGACAGTATAAAGAGGACTGTTTTGTGTCACATTAGGTAGTTGAGTAGGGTGGAGTGTAGAGAATGGTTTTGGTGGTTAATGTTTGATGGTTGGAGTTTGCTGTTGGTTTTTGGAAAGATTATTTAAGTCATCATTGATGATGACTTTATTTTGTGTTTTTGTAAATAAGTTAATAAAATTATTGTTTTGCTTTGGAATCCTGCCTCCTCTGGAGTTCTTCCATTGCCTACAGCCTCTAGAAAGGTCCCTATGTGTCACCCCACCCCCAGTGGCATTACAAACTATTTTATCATTTTTATGTTTGTATTGTTTTGTAGCTAGGTAAATATGCAATGTAGCATTGATAATGCCATACATGGATAACTTATGTTTTAATTGAAATAAGATTAAACCTGTTGCAAAATAACTTTTTTCCCCCACTGTCTTACTATCTCGGGATAAGGAATATTACGTGAGCAGTAGTTGAGAAGATCAAAACAGCATGCTCTTCAGCTGGTTTGAATACTGAAGAAGCATCAAATTGGAATATAAGCTTCTAGGCATTCTTAGTTGATAACCGATGCACAGGAAACTGATCATTATCTTCAAAAACATACTGGATTTTGAAGTTAAAAGTGGAGAAAATTTGACTTAGCTTGGTAAGAAGAAGGAGAAGAATGGAAAAACGTTCCATTTTAGACATAAAAAATATAATACAAGTATTGTCTGTGTTTTATGCATATTTATCCCAAACTTACATGAATATGCAGCTACATGTGCATGCTATGGGGGCCCCAGGCTCTGAGAAGAGTCCTCTCCTCCACATGAATTCTCAGAACATCTGGAGCGAGATAGTAAACCATTTCCTCTAGCTTTATAAATCTCTTTTCTCCAATGTAGGTCCCTTCGCTCAGGCCTAAAGAGGACTATCCGCTGTGAAGGACAAGAATGTAACCATAGCGGTCACTCTCCCGCACAGCACACCCACACAAAACATTTTGCGTCCCCTGCTATAGTCACTGTGACCTTGTGCTTTTCACTAGACAGCTGTGGGCAGCTGGTATCTACAAAAGCTTTTCTCTGATGTTTGGAGCGATTGGACGAGAGGTCACGAGCCCTTGCAGAACAGAACATGGCAAAGTCTTGTTTTTGCTATCAGGGTCGTGTCTGTTAATTTTCAGCGAAACAAGGTACAGCTGTAAGCGTTGCTGTGTGGATTTACAGTGCCATATCTAACAGTACAGTGTCAGTTTTGTGCTATTTCAGTTTTTATCATTCAAAGGTTTTTCAGTCATCACTATATCGTGAAAAAATATCATCTCTGATTTCCCAGCAACTAAATATACAGTATGTGAACAAAAGTTGGGACAAGTTAGTGGTACGTACAAAAATTTGTGTGAAGAAACAGGTTTAACTTTTTCTGATGGGAGTAAAAATTATAGTTAAAATTATATGAATTTTTCCAAAGCTTCCCAACTTGCATGGGTTCAATTAGCATCTTGTTGGGTTTTTTTTTTTTTTGGGGGTTGTTCATTTTGATTCGTTTTTAACATTCATACTTTCAAGAATTGGCCTTCTTTATGTTGACTCAAAGGAGTAGACAGGATATGTATTTACTGTTACATTGGGTAGCAGGAATACAGCATTACCTTTTGAAGGGGAAAATATGGCAGAAATAAGTGGAACAATATGCTGACTGGTAGCGGGCCCTCGCTGTCAGAGCGCACTCAGAGAAGGCCTCCTCTGAGGGCGCAGCGTGGAAGGTGTCATTACCCGGAGTGTGCAGAGTGAATGAGCTGAAATGGAGTGTCTCTGGGAGAGCACGGTAAGCCTATCGCTCCACCATCTGGGGAGTCTGCCTGTCGAGGTGGCTTAGCATGTTCTTATTTGCAGGGGGGGTCGACATTTTTATGTAATCCATTCTAAAGTTTAACATGCAGCCAATCAGCGGTGCAGATGTAGTCCCTGAAGATAAGAGATAGTTATTTTGGGGGTTTATACAGATGTACTGTATATAAGAATGCATGCAAGGGAGGATGCATGCAAGAAGAACAGCATTAAAAACTGATTCTAAGAACTAACCGAGATCCGTTCCTAATCAACTGCCTTTTTTCAATGCCTACTGTATATATACTGTATATATATATATATATATTTTTTAAATATATATATATATTTTAAAAAGTATATCAATGAGATCAAAGCTAGTAGTGGCCAGCACGTTAACTGTATACAGTCAACTCCACAATTATTGAGACCCTTGCAAAGTTGAGCATAAAAGGCTGTATAAAGTAAACAATACAGGTTATGAGATATATTCTATGCTCAAAACATTAAATATATATTTTATAATAATGCAGTTGAGAGAAAAATAATTTCATTAACAAGTAGTATTTTTTATTTTTTATTTTTTAAACACGTGTCACAATTATTAATAATGATGTGTCCACAAATATATTTGAACATGTCATTTTCTCTAGTATTTTATGAGGTGAATATATTGGGAGGGATTTTTGACCATTCCTCCATACAGATCCTTCAGATCTGTGCTTTTGTACTGCCCTCTTCAATTCAAGCCACAAATATTTGATTTAATTCAAGTCTGGAGACTGAGATGGCCATTGCAAAACAGTCATTTTATGGTCAATTGACCATTTCTTGGTCAATTTTGAGGTATGCTTTGGATAATTGTCTTGCTGAAAGATCCATTTGCAGCTCAAGTTTCTGCTTCCTGGTAGGGGGAACCAATGTCTTGGTACTTTCTTGATTCCATTAACTTTAACAAGAGCTCTAGGACCAGTACCTCCCCAAAAACCTAGCTATAACATCAAAGATCCACCACCATATTTCACTGCATGTATACATCCTTTGCAACATAAGCGCCTTTCTTCCGACGCAAAACTTTTGGTCTCACCTGACCATAACACCCAGTTCCAGATTTATCAAGCTAAATAATTGAGGAGTTGACTATATACAGTATATACATATAAATATAATCAGTGCTTCTGTACTGGAGGATATGCTGCCTGAAGTCTTTATGATTTTAAAGACTGAATGATTTCTGAAAAAAGAAAAAAGTCCCACTGTCTCCCTTATGTTGATAAAAATACATCTTGCTCCAGCCAAGGCCCTCAGTGCAGTGTTGCGCCCCATGATCTGGAATTGAATCCTGACCGTTCCAGTGCAGACCATCACTTGGAGTCCCATAGGGTGGCACACAATTGGCCATAGTGTCGCCCAGGGAGGGGGGATTGTAAAATATCACTGCAGTGTTCATTTTCACCAATCCACACCCCCAAACGACCAACTCAGCTCCATTTCCACCCACCCAGCACAATCTCAAAGAAAACAGGGATGAAAAAACCAACCTCTGTGCAAACCTCATGCTATGCACTTGCACTGCTCCAAAATAGCGAAACATTTTTTTTTATCTAGCTCATGCAGGTTTTTGCAGCATAGAAATAGGGCCCAATGTGTACGCTTTAATTTGATTCCAACACGATAATGTAGTCTTTTGTAATTGACTTTTACAGTATACTACCTCTTTCAGGAGCATTTTAAAATAGTCAGGAATTGGTTTTAGTTCCTCAGTCACTTTGAACCTCATCAGGCCCATTCAAGATTTAGAACAAGAGACATTATTAGAACATCAGAGGTTATAAGCAAGTGCATGGAAACACAGGTTTGAATGAAGAAGAATGCTTCAGAAGCAACAGCATGATATAAAGCTAGATGGATTCAGTCAAACAAGATGCATACAATGCATGCATTTCAGATGTTTAGACACAGTATTTAGCTTCATGTAAATTCACCCCACAACAAGGCAGTTTGTACAGGATTCTGCCATAGAAAATGACAAAAAAGCATTTTTCATTCCATCATAAATAAACAATAAAGTGCAGCCTCTCTGTGGCCATGCCCTTTTCATAACAGCACATAGGTTATTCTGTTTTAAGAGACTTTCTGTTCGAAGAGAAACAGCGAGTGTTTCTGTTGCCTTGCTCATTTCCTGTGCAGTAAAAAAAAAATTTCATCCTTAGCCTCGCTAGTGTGTGTTTGATAAGCTATATTTTTCACATATTGTTTATGATCTTATACATATAATCCATATTATCTATGAGATGAAGTGGCTGGAATACTTGGGCTTTAGAAAGGACAAGTCTGAATACACTACACATTATCTACATCAGGAATCATATTTCTGATAGTAATGCTTGGAGACTGCAAGTACGGATTAAGCATGGAATTGAATGACCCCATCGCATTTCATTTGCTGGTTCAGGACATAAATGCAGGCCCAATTGTTATATCAGTACATATCAAAATAAGTGCATGTAGCAGATGGTACATGCAAGTATATCTGTACTGTGGTGTGGCAAAGGTGTGACTGTGCACCAGCCAATCTGAAAGCTTCCCACATTCCTTTCATAATTAAGGCTGGAATGCAGCTCTGCTGCGTGGTGGGATATATTGTTATAGAAGCATTGTTATAGAAGCATTGTTATATTGTTATAGAAGCATTTGTATGCCTCCCCAACAAATTCAATACATTTTAGTTTTTCTCATAATTCTCTATTGAGTGTTCTGCTATTACCAGTGCATATTTGCTATCAAAACATTTTTTTTAGCTTGAATAAAATAATTATTTCAAAGTTGTCTTGCAAACTTTTTCTTAGTTTTATCGGTAATGTTGAGAGCTTGGGAATTACCTCTCTAGGGCAGCACCTACAATTACGTGGTGTGCAACAAGGACGGACACAAATTGAAATAAAATTGCGCCATTTTATGCCAATTCACAACCCCCAAAAGACTGACTCAGCTCCATTACACCTACTTGGCACAAAACCTGGCAAAAAAAATCAATGTTGAAAATAGAAATCCAGGTGCAACTGTCATTTTTCTTGTCATTTGTGCTCCAAAATGCCACCGTTTTGCTAACCAGTTGACATTTGTGCATTATACCATCATTATGTGCCATGAAAATAGGCCCTTGTGTATTAAAGTCAAAAGTTTTAGAAAAGCAGGGAAGTTCAATTGGAAAATAAACTTCTACTCTGAAACTCACACTCATATCATGCACAAAAGATATGCTGACGATCTTGTCTATCTTGTTTTGATCTTGTCGTCTTCCGATTGAGGTTGTTCATTTCAGTTCATAACGGGCTCCGTTACTGTATGTAATTTGGTTAAGTGCGATCACCCCTTTTTTGTAAAACATGCTAAAAGAAAACACATTTCTGTGAAATACTTTAATTTAGCATGTAAGAAGAAGGTGCATTTTTAACCGAGCTGTATCCACACCCTTGGGCCGCTTAAAACAAGGTGAAATTTAAGATGAGACCCACAGCACTGTAGTCTATATCGGAGGCCCTCGGGGACCAGTGTCTTCAAAGAGGCCACGGATGGTGGTGTCTCTGTGATCAGCTTCCCCCGAAACACAGGAGCGGATCGGCAGTAAATCCATCACCAGGACGGAAGCGCGGACCTGGCTGGAGGTACGACGGTGATGGATGAAGCCGATAAATGTGCCCAACGCACTGTGACGCGCCGGCAAATGCGCTACCGTGATCCAGATCATAAGGCCCGTTTGAAAAGCGGAGACAGGGAAGCTGGTGTGCGGGGGAAGCTTGGCATGCCCCGCGGAGTTGTGTACACAATGCCTCATCAGCCAAAAACATCAAAGAGGGCCTGGCCGTGAGCGCGCTTTAGCATGGGCGATTTACCAGTGCAAATACAGATGCTGCTGCGTCCTATTTTACTGGCTTCTGTGGTGATTTGAGCATCTTGTACAGAGATCTGAGCCCTGCTCAATAGGGCGCATCGTCAAATTGCTTTATTCATTCGTTTAAGCTGTTGACCTCGCCCAAAGCGAATTACCTAGCTAAGGTTTAAGGCTTTGACCATTTATACAGCTTGGTACTTACTGAAGCTGTTCAGGTTAAGCTCGAGAGGAGGTAACCTGGTCGTGCCCGGGTTTGAAACATGCAAATTAATGGTTCTAGTCTAGATCCCCTGTGCTACACCCCCTCATACTTCCCTCAACAACATGGCGGTTTTGCCTACCACTCTACATGTTGAATCTGCTGACGGGTGTTGTGTGATTTTGGGCTTCAGAGAAAGTTCTTTAGTGGATATTCCAATATTTTAGATTCTATGTGAATATTGGTTTTAAAGTAAATATATATGATCTGTAAAATTGAAACTGTAATGCATGTTTTCTCAGCCAACTTAAATGTACTTTGTTGCGATAATTTAGGCTAAAATTGCATATTTGTCTGCATTAAACATTCTTTGAAGGGATACGTGATATGTGCTCTTGTATAGTGTACACTAAGGACAAAGCTGCATATATTTTGTTGGATGCAACAATAGCTAGTTTAGCATAATGCAGCCAAAAATCTACTCAAGGCATAGCTGACAAGGAATCAGTTGTGACTGTGACTAACCAATCCTTTTTCTTTGTGTTCTCAAGCAGTGCAGCTTTTATGGGTTGTCCTTTTTATGTTTTTTATTTTAAGGTGCATGGATCACAATGTCCCAGGCAAATAATGTAATTGTCTTAGATTTGCTGTTACTCTAAAATGTGGTAGTTTGGTTAGGAAAAAGTGCTCCTGAAGATGTTTGAGATAGTATGTGGGAAGGTAATCACAGTATTTTATTAAATTAGGAAGCCATAAATTAGGAAGAATTCTGACATGCATGCACACACACACGCACGCGCACACACACACACACACACACACACACATGTTCCCATTAAGTCCTGTTTTTTTCCCTTTTCTTTCAACGAGTGTCCGTATGAGAATGCATAATTTAGAGAGCCACTCAATCTCCCAACATTGTGGTTTACTGTAAACGTTTTTGACATGAGACATTACTTTTGTTATGATTGTATGTGTATTGGGTGCTGAGAATAACGAGAAAATAATTCTTACATTCGTTGGTCAAAGTTCAGTGCATCCGGCAAAATGGGGGGATTTAATACCTTTGGTAATTTTGTATTGCATAGGACCTTGTTTTATGATGTTTTATCTCTTTATGATGTGTTTTAGTGGTATTGTTACAGGTAGCATCTCCCATTGTGTGCCCTTTTCAATGCCTGCCCATGTTACGTGGATCGTGAGCTCGGTGCAGGATTTAATTATTTTTACTTGTCAGATTTAATGGAGCTGACTGCACTGTTCATTAAGGTTAGCAATAAATCTACTTTAATTACAACCATAAAAAAAATCTGCCCCGTCGCAGCTCCTGTAAGTACACTGATATTTATTGTTTGTGTTTCATGTCTCTCAGAGGGTGCAGTTGGCAATGGTGGCCCCTGTACAGAAGGGATCATTAACAATAAGCAGTGTAAACGTTGATGAATTGCTAGTGTGGCTCCCCGCTACCCTGGCGTCGCAAATTTGTCAAATTTATTTTGTGACGTCGCTCACTGGACAGTAAAGGCATCCTCGCCCATGGTGGTTGTTTAATGAGGTAACAGCCCCAGTGATGGATTGCTTAACCGACACCACCACCCACCCACCCACCCACCCCCTCTGGCAAGTGTGATTGACCTCCTCTTCCCCTTTGGTCCCGCAGAACGCCGACCCCGTCCACGATCTGCTGCTGGACGTGATCACCTGGGTGGGAATCCTGCTGTCTCTGGTCTGTCTGCTCATCTGCATCTTCACCTTCTGCTTCTTCCGTGGACTCCAGAGCGACCGGAACACCATCCACAAGAACCTGTGCATCAGCCTGTTCGTCGCCGAGTCGCTCTTCCTCGTTGGGATCAACCGCGCCGATCAGCCGGTACTGATGTGCAAGGCAGTGCAGGTTCAAGCCTGGGCTATGGCCTGCAACACTTTTCTTTATCGTTGACACATGAGCAGGGTCAGGGTAAATTCCATAAACATAATGGCCAGTTTTCAATTCCTGAATTGAATTTCAATTAATTTCCTGAATTTAATTGGAATTGACCCCAACCCTGATCATGCAGATTTTAGTTTTGTTTTGTTTGGCTTGTTCAGCATTCACCAAAATCAACTCGCCAAACTGTGTTTGTGAAAAACGAGCATTTCCATTGAATCACGAGTCAAAGTTAATAAACAATTCTGATTTAATTCGGACCCGTGTCATTAGCTGGCTATCACTGGGAGTTTGCAGGACACAATTGACATAAATAGCTTCATCCCACGAGAGGTTGTGTGGGTTTAAGTCAGCCGGGGTTTCCCTGGGTTATTGCTGCATTAGCTCTTCTCTGCATTAGCAGGTGCCCGTGGTCTACCGTCTGTTGTCAGTTAGAGATACACATCTCCTCGAATAAGCACTAGCTCTCCTCTAGTACCGCACTGCCTTTAATGTGGAAAGTGGTCACTGGGTTGAGTGAATCGGAGGAGTGTACACACTTCACCTGCATTGCTACTTAGACAGGCGCAAGCACAAACATGTTTTAAAGCATTTTTAATGTTCGTACATTAATGTAGAATAACAACATATGACAATAACAACGATTGCTTTTTGTCGTTTTGAGTGTGCATCTTTGCTAAACTGCGTGTTGCTCAAATGACTCATTTTCTGCACTTACGAAGGCAGCTGGATATTACCTGAGTTAATATATCTGCTTCTGAATGATCTTTGTGGCAGGTAATTGATCATAAGTGGCATGGGTTAGTTATCTCTTTCCTTCAACAAAAATAGGGTTTTGTTGTACGCCGGTACACCGTTTCGCCTCTGAAGCACATATTTCAAAGGACAGAGAAGAGCGTGAATAAGATATAATGAATGCGTTCCTAAGTACCATGTGTATAAATGTGTATATTCTGTGGCTTCAATTTATTTCAAGGGCAAATAACAAAGGAATGGAAACGTCCTAAACGATGCCACAGCGGCATGCTCCATTCTGGAGTGCTGTCATTGGGAACAGCTAATGTCTTTGACATTCACCATCACAATGTGTCATTTCTGAGCATTGCTCAGAACTTTCCAGTGCCTCAGCATTGTAGAATGCATATTATTGTTTATGTATGTGTGCATTTTTATGGTTTATACATATGCATTGCTTCTCTGTCGTGAATATGTGGTTGTATCATGCGGAACATAAAACACGTCTTTATACTACAGAAAAAAAAGGATTTCATAAGTTTCATATTGTTATTTTTTCTCAGAATGCCATGTAAAAAATGATGGGGTATGTGCAAGTTTATCCTGATACTAAAGCTAACATGCAGATTCCATTGTTTAGTGAGACATGCACATCAGGACTTTTTCAAGAAACCTCAAAGTCAAAAGCTTTAACACTGTCACAAACTTTAACAAAAAATGTTAGTTATACATAAAATTGTATCACCGTGACATTACTGATATACGTGTATACTTGGCCATGGCTGGACCTAAGCAGGTGACAAGTACAGAACCATGAACTACCAGACACTGCCATCTGAAATGAGGCTAGCTGTATAGCTTGAATTTAAATGATTGTTGATTTTATTTTCTGTATATTGCTGGATATTTACCAAAACAATGCAGGTTAAGTTCCTTGCTCAAGTGTTGTTCAGCACCCTTGACTGGAATGTGAACTCGCGGGAGAAAGGGCGTTGAAATGTAAAGCACATTTTCCTCCTCAGATCGCCTGTGCCGTCTTCGCTGCTCTCCTGCACTTCTTCTTCCTGGCTGCGTTCACCTGGATGTTTCTGGAAGGGGTGCAGCTGTACATCATGCTGGTGGAGGTGTTTGAGAGTGAGCACTCCCGTAGGAAGTACTTCTACCTGGTGGGCTACGGGGTCCCCGCGCTGATAGTGGGTGTGTCAGCAGCTGTGGACTACCGGAGCTATGGAACAGACAGAGTGTGAGTATCCCAGACTTCGATTGGTTCATTATGGTATGGTAAACATTTCCCAAGCAGCTCATCATCAACCAGGACAATGTACATCATTATTTATTTTGTATATAAAAATTCTGTTTAGTCTTAAGTACCTTATGGGTGTAACAGAAATGTCTCATTCAGTATTTCATCATACACTTGTACCAAATGGTCTGACTTGCCACTCTGCCACACTGCTGCCCTCACATTTAAATGTCACAACAAATCTGATTCATAGTTAAACATTAGTGCAATGCAGGGTTTGTTTTTTGGACCAAAAAGCTTTTATGAGGGTCATTGAGCTACATGATATGGCAGCTAACTACATTTGTTGAGTAGTTCTGGATACTGAGTACTGTCTCAGAAGAGTTCAGAGGAGTATAATTTTTCAATTCCCCTCTCACCTTCCCATGCAGAAAAGTGAATGAATAATCCCAGAATTTTACTTTCATATGCACATGCATATCTGATTTTACACAGGACACTAGTTTAAATTCCTTGTCATATTCCCATGTTTAAACTTTTGTTGTGAACAGACAAAAAGACAAAATTTTGGATTCAATCAACACTGGTCTTACAAACAACAACAAAAGTTACTTTTGTTTGCCAAGTTAATTATGGTGATTTCAGAACTTGCGAAACTGTTCATTTACATTAAATTGTCAACGATAATAAAACACATGCTGATTGAATTCAGGCATTGCATGTGATGGTGAATTATTCAAATCCAGATAAACATATACAGCAACACGTTTCAACCAAGACTGGCCTTCATAAGGCAACAATATTATAATGTTGGAAAATGGTATTTATCAAAAATAATGGATTAAAATGGCTAGGTTTGATAAGCACCATTTATGTGAGCATAAAGCTCAAATATCGATGTAAACACATACATTTCAGAACATGGTAAATTATTTGGTTGAAAACAGGAAGATACAGTGGATAGGACAGGGTATATTTTGGGAGACTTGACAGATTACTGTTGAATTAAACATGCATACATTTTACTGTACTCGGCAGTTTAAACATGAAGTGATTACACCTTTTGATTGTTGTGATCATGCATTCCTTGATGGCACGAGGGGGTTAAGAATTCACATTTAGGAAAAGTCATGCCTGACAAAAAATATTTCAAATTTTATAAGTGCATGTTGTCAGATTGTAGATGTACTTAACATGACAATGTTTTCTTATTGGCATCATTCACAACATTTGAATGTTTCCTCATCCAAAACTTCACCTGCATTCTTCCTCGCATGGAGAACATGTGCCACAGCGATAACCTGAGAAACATAGCTGGCGAAAAAAAAGTACAATAACCAAAAACAAAAAAACATTTGACCATTCTGTAAAGAAGTTTTAACACTGCAATTCCTATAGAGAACCGATGTTGTCAAACTCTCCCTAAAGACAATCCAAAACCAAGTGCCACAGCTGAACGTCTTGCAGGGGACTAGCTATCACATCTGAACTAATCTTTAATCTCGAGCACTTCAGGAATAAAGACTGGGTAAGCCAGTGGCCCATCAGATATGAAGAAGCCTTGAGAGTGCAGCGGCTCTCAAAAACGACTTTCGTACGAGTAGGAATGACATCCAAACAGATGCATGTTTGTGCATGAATACTGCAGTCAAGATTTCCCTGTTGACTTCACTGGAATAAGCCCAGCTGGTGTGAGCTATTATTTACTTGCAGGTGGGCTCATTTGTGTTGTTTTCCCCACCTTTCAGGTGGCTTCTATTAGCCATAGCAGTGTTTCAGAGTCGTTAGCCATCAGTGTTGTTTGTCTGACATGCTTGTACAGAAAGATAGTCTCTGCTTCAGCATGATTAAAGAATCAATTAGCCCCCCCCACAGACAGTAACATTGCCCTTCGCATCGCATATTCTGCACAAATAGGAACTGGAGAAGCTATGTACCAGTAAGACGTGTTCAAAAAATAGGTGTGAAAGGAGAACTGTGTGTCAAAGTGAAGGTGGGTTGGATGTGTCAGTGTGTCAGTGCACGGATATTCCCACCTCCCTCCCACCTTTTAATGGTGACTGAACGGGCTGACTTGAGTTGAAATTGCTAGCCGCACAGCAGGACGTGCAGCGAGGGCAGTCGTGACATCTCTCGCACGTCTCTTTAAGAATGAGACCCATCCGATACTGTAACTGCCTGCTTATCGCAGCGACCCGTGGCACGGAGGGAATAGAGGAAGGAATAACGAGAACAGGTGCACAACTTCAGTAATACATGAAAAATGCTTTTTATCTAAAGGTTTTGGGGGTTTTTTGTCATTAAAATGTAATTAAAATAGAAGTGTCATTTATTTCTTGAAGTTTGCTTCATTGAGAGATGGGAGGCATGGCCTTCCAGGATGAGCGCTTCCTGAGGCAGCTTAGGCTGCCGACAGTGTGTGTGTGCCGTAATCCTCTTGATCTCAGGCTGGTTTTTCGGTGCAGAGAGGGCTGTCCATTGGAGGACAATGGCTTTGGCTTTGGCACTGCCAGCTCCTGCAGTCACACACGTGCATTCCTGACAGTTGCAGGGGAGGCTCTTGCTTGGCATGTATTGACCAATAGTAATTGTATTAATGCCATTAATATGAATCGATTGTTTTGCAGAGCTTCTCATTAGCGATAATGAATTGTTTTAGTGACTGCCCTAAATTAGACACTAATCATCCCTTATGAATGCTCTTTGAACATCAATTAATGTTGAAGTATTACTTCAACTATTTTACAGTGCCTGCCCGAAAATCATTTGTAAGAATTTTTATATGGTAAGAAGTGTAGATTTTGAGGACAGACACTGCAATAAATGTTAATAATGTTTTAATAATGCATTAATTAATGGTTCATTAAGGGGACTGCTATATTACTTGGAATAAAGTAGGACTCTATTGTCTGGAATCTCATATTGTCTCGGAGAATGTATTTCTTGACCCTGAATGTTGTATTTCTTTTTTATTACAATGGGGAGGAGAGCTTCACATAATCCACCCATTCAGAATATTACTGAGTACTTCCTTTATTTAACACTTGTCAGAGTTTTAAATTATGTGTAGTTAATACGGTGTCACTTCAATTTTGTCTCTCTGTCACCCCAAATGGCAGTTGAATAGGACAATCAGTTTCCTGAGGTGCAAGATGGAGGTCTATTTAATGTGCTGGAAATGAAATTATTAATAATTTAGCTACAGGTCATGAATCAGCTTCATGGACAGGGTTCCAGTGCATTCCAATGCAGCTGCAGTAACAAGTTCTAGATCCTGTGAGCTAAAAGTTTTCATCTAACAATTTGATTCATTGAACATTCTGGTGATCAAAGAAAGACTTAAAATTGCATTCCTTTCTCCTCTGGCATTGTCCTCTCATTAAGCTGATTGTCAAAGGCAGGTGATACGTTAAGCAGGTACAATGACTGTGTGCACGTGTGTGTGGGTGGAGGAGGGTATTTGTGTGTGTGTGTACATTGTTTAACAAGGGGTTTTTGCCATTATTTAGACATGTGAACAAGAACGCCTAAAATATTGCCAAAGTGCCGTATTTTTTCTCTTCTCTTTTGCCTCCAAGAGGTAATTATCTTGTTCCACAGAAAGTGCTGTCGAAGATGGGGCCCATAATTTAGCATTTAAATGAACAAGCGATGTAATATTTCCCAGCCCCGGGTGGAATGTTTGGAGGCATCCATTACTCTCAGTCACGCCTGCTGTGTTGAGGTACGTCCCCTGATATGCTGCTTGAGCCCCCCTCCTCTCCCCTGTGTTTCGATGCAGATGCTGGCTCCGGCTAGACACCTACTTCATCTGGAGCTTCATTGGTCCGGCCACCTTGATAATCATGGTAAGTGAATCCAAATGAGCCCCGCCTACCTCTCAGGGTGCAGCCCCAACGATCCATCGAGTGCCCCCACTCCTGGAATTGCTCGCTGTCTGCGCTCCTGTCACACAGCAGGCCCCGCTCTGCCATTAGTCAGCCGGGAGCGTGATTGGCCCGCCAAGATGAGGGCTCTTTGCTGCTTTAATGAACAGCTGAAAGTACTGAAAGATCCCGGTTCTTTACCACAGGGTGAACGCTCTTTGGAATTCAAGAGCAACCTCATCTGTTCTACGATTAGTACTGATTTCAAATAGCGCACTTTTCATTTCATGCACCATAAAAGAAATAAATACATAAATAAATAACCATATGGTTGCATTTAGGACTTGAAAATTACATTTTAAAAGCAGAATTTTATTATTTCATTTTTTTGTGACAGATGTCTTGCATCTGAGAGAATTGTTGTATTTATGTTTCTAACAAAGTACTGTATATACAGGTAGTGTGCAAAAAAGTGGAAACGCCAATATGATATGACAATGGTATCCTGCTCTGTTGTGTTCTTGATGGACCATTCCTGATGAAACTGCCCGCCCACGCCCTAAATTGAAATATGCCATTTGATTGCCTGTATAGCCTTGCACCTCAAACTAATGCACAGACATCACAATACAGGAGTATGTGCTTCCCCCCACAGTTTCCATTTTTTGATGATGTCTTTCACTCAGAGTTCCATGCCATAACCTTAGACAATGTTCTTCCTGAAACCTCAGCAAGTTGAGCTGTCCCCATCACTCAAGCTTCTGTCAAACGCACCCCAACAAGCACCACTCTTTCAATGTCACTGCGGTCTCGTCTTCTAGCCATGTTAGCCATAATTATAGGAAACCAAACCTGCCCAGCAATTTTGTACACAACACTGAGCATGCTGGGATGTTAATTGCTAAATTAACTCAGGAACAACATCCGTGTGGAAGTACCTGCTTTCAATACGTACTTTGTGTCCCTCATGTACCAAAGTTTTTCCACCTTTTTGGCCATTACCTGTGTATATACATATTACAAGCACACACAGAGCATCTTAGATCCAGGGTCACAGTCGTTAATCGATCTCATAATGTTCATATATTACTCAGCTATCTTCTATGTGACTTTTTTGTGTTAAAGGTAAACGTAAACTTTCAGGGAATATTTTACATTTGGTACTGTTAAAAATAGACAAACACGTGGATGCAGTGAAGGGCAGCTTGGTCCCCTGGTGCTAAAGTGACACTGAGGGGTGGTGGAAATAAGTGACATGGGCAGAACATTTCTCTAATTAACTGAAGGTCATGAGCAATACCTATGACTCATGTGCCTGACAAAAATGTCAAAAATGCCATCAGTGATAGTGTTACCAATAGGGTCATACCAAGGATGATAAAATGAGACTGCATCAACCCCAAAATGAATGGAGTGGATATGCTATCAATGACTTGCTGATTTGAACCAATCAGCCGTTATTTGTTCACGACCAGTGACTGACAGCACAGAGTGGCTCTACTGTACTGTGTGTATACGGTTCATGAAATCTAGGTCATTCTTGACTGAATTGTTGTTGAACTACTCACGACATAGAACATAGAAAGCCAGGGTCTGTCCACTGTACTCTATCTAGCCTAGCATTGCTTGCATACAGCCGCTAAATAACTTCAGTGCATGAACCACAGTGCAACCAATAAATCAACTACTACTGTTTTTTTAAAGCCATTTCAATAAAAATAAGATTGAAAAAAAAAGAAATCAGCTATTATTTATATATTTTAGATTGTAATATAGAATGGAGTGGAACGTGAAAACTATAGGGGCATGGAAACAATGAAGCACTGTTTTAAGATGGCAGAGATCTTAAAGAGAGATTTAGTGTGATTCATTGGTCTGTTTACTTTCCATGGTTACACATGAAATAAATGTCTGGAAGACAAGATATTGAACAACAGTAATATTGCTTGCATGTCTCCTCAACAAGTGAAATGAAATGCATTCAAAAAGAAAATAGACCTCAAAGATTTTACCTTTTTTTGTGTTCCAGCTGAATGTAATCTTCCTGGGGATTGCACTTTACAAAATGTTCCATCACACAGCCATTCTGAAACCGGACTCAGGTTGCTTGGACAACATAAAGTAAGAATTTTGATTGGTTCTCTGTACATCTTTTTGCTCATTTTCCTTCTCGAAAAGCACAGTGTTGGATGAATGGAATCGTAACAAGTGTGAATGAATTGCAAACAGATGCAGTTAAAAATGTGAATTGAACACTGGCAAAATAGAGATTTCATCATAGTGAAAATTTCATCGTCCTTGCCCATTTAATTTGTTTAATAGCCGCCTACACCTGCTCAGGAATCAGTACGGAAAGCCTATCATTGGGTAACATTTGCCGGCGTTACGCTCTATCTATTAAGTTATCTAGAACAAATGTATCTGCCCACCTCTGGGTTGCTTAGATTTGTTACAGGAACAGCGGTTTTAACAGCAGGGCTCAGGTGATGTCATGGAGATTGAATATGTGATTGTGTTCTAGAGGCCACCTGAACCAAGCCAGCACGAGTCTTATTTTGATGACAACCTCCACACTGACCTTGACTGCATCCCTAAAGACAGGCTCACTGAGTGCTGGCAGGCCAGACGCTGTCGCACGGTCAATCTCTCCTCATTAAAGAGCGTCACTCCATAGCATCCATGTTCAGGGGCTTGTAGATAACGGGTGTCGATTGCGGTAATATAGAGCTTAATTGCTTTCTCAGCCTGTGGCAATATTGTGGGCCTACCATTTAATTAGGAAAACTGCACTTATGATACTGTCTTTGCAATGGGTAGAACATGCATGACATTCAGTCTTGTTAGTTGATACAATTTCCAACATTTTAAGTGATTTTCAACCAGATTGTAACCATGCAATGAGCACAGAGCATACAATGTACTCTGTACTCAGTTGTTTCATACTGAAATGTACTCTAAATTGATTATTCATTCAAATAAATTGCAGGACAAGTTTATAGGGTTTTGATTTCCAGTGTTAATGTTTACATTGAAATTAAAGTTTACTAATCAAAGGGATTTGAATATGGTTACTATTTGGAATGTCTTGACACAGGGTATACCATTAAGTCTGGTTAACTTAGACTGTTACTTAGGCCTTGGGTGTGTCAAACTGAAATGGCTCAGTTAATACTATTCAGGTATTAATCTCACATTTCTTTATGTGTTGTCCATTGGTGCATAAAGTATTTATTATGTATAATAATAATAATAATCTATAATAATCTATTATTACTATTATTATTATTAATGAACTATTGTTTATGAGACAGAATGCATCAGTTATAAAGATGTATAAAGTTATGATGTATTAAATGAGGTATTGTACAAGCTTCATGAAGCATTTAGTACAGTCTACTCTGGCATTATTATTATAATTGTTATTATTATAATAAATACTATTATCAATAATAATAATACAACAGCAACGACAGTAATATAACTATACTAGTAATATAACTTCCTGTAATTTAAATGAAAATGTCTCTACATAGTAGCTCTCCCCAACATGTAAGGGCTCACCGGCTGCTTCACAGCCATCACAATATACAGGAAGACAGTGGCACTGTTTCCTTTTTAAAGTGTTTTAAAGTTACAGAAGAAATTGCAGAATGCAGCGATCAATACACAATGGAAGAGTCTATATAATAACCACAAACTGCAGCTGAATCATTCATTAGATTAGAGGGAACCATCCATTTGGGGGGACACAGGATAGTGTGGAGTAATAGACTACTGAATTTCACATTGATCTGCACAGATTCTCTAAGAGATTTGCTTCCTTGTTCTGCATCTGGGTCTACGTGATAGCATTTCAGAGGGGGCATTCAAAATTCAGCCTGGAAGCAATTCTCAGAACGCTATTCTCTGAACGCCGAACACCGAAAAATCTTCGTTAAACGTTTCTATCCGGGGCCACGGCGATGAATAACGCATGGGAAATCAGAACCAGTGTAAATGCATTTATTTATTTGTTAGAGTGTTTTACCACAGTTTAATATTTTAAGCTCTGGCGCGCTGTCCGCCCCAACACCCAGCTCTCCCCCTCGCCGCAAATAACGATTTCCTCCTGCGGCAATGCCACATATTCATTTATAATGCGAATGAACCTGCGCTGAACTTAGCTGAAAAGGGTCGTGACCCACAGACCATTATTGGCATTTTCCCATCGAGGAGATCTCCATTCAGGGTCAGAGCTCACTCTTTCATACGCCCATGTACGCCACTTTACGGGAATATCTCTCCATTGTGAAAATGATCCACCGCCGTCTAATCTCGACAGTGAGGTCAGTCAGAGCTGTCTGTTGTATCAGTCATAGAGACATTTCGACCCATGTTGTTAGCCCTGTTTCGTATGACTGCGAGGGTAGTAGTTCCAGTTGCAAGAGACCACATGAATCTAATTGGATGAAGCCTGTGCAGTTACCTCACAACCCAAAGACATGGATGACAGACCCTTGTCATATGGTGGCCTCTGTTGAAATGTGACTAATATCACATTCTCTTGCTGGAAATAGTTTGTTCCCAAATGCAACCCTTTCATGATAAAGACAGCATTGCTGGAAATAATATGCAGGAAAGGCTTTTCAGACCGGCTCGTCTGCCATCATCTCTCTTGCCAGACGTATCATTTATTTCTTGATTGAATGTAATATTATTTTAAATCAGTACAGAGTTTGTCCATATAGCAATCACATGCTCTACTAGTGCTGTTATTAAACGTATTTACCCTCAAGCCTTTTAAATGCAGCAAAACTAAGGTTTGCATACATTTTGGACCACCTCTCCACCTCAAACATAGTCCTGGAAATGTATTTTTTCCGCCGTGGATCCAGTGGATTTTATTTGCATTGATAAAACCTGATATGGTAACATCAGGATTGAAAACATACACGGCAACTGACATAAACAATTCCGGGGAGGTTCATCCTGCTGGTTATCAGTGCGTGACGTCGCACCAATCCAGTCCTGACCATGCCAGTGTTGTCTGCCTGCCGTAGCATTGTGCCAAGGAGGAAAGGGTTGGCGTCTCCTCACGCACTAGTGACTCTACCGGTCAGTCGGGAGCCTGTCATCTCTATGCACTCCTCCGATGCAATGACTGCGCAGCTCAGCTGGAGTATTGTGGAGTGAAAGAAGCGGGGGCTGGCAGATCATGCTTCAGAGGAGAGTGTGCGATTATCTGCACTATCCAGAATTGACACAGAATGTTACACCAGGGACACAGGCTTAAAAATACAGTTGGGCATTCCAAATTTCTGGTTCTTTGTGGCTCAGTAGGTAGAGCATGGCGTTGGCAATGCTTAGGTTGTGGGTTCAATTCCCACTGGGACCGCATATATTAAGAAATATATGCATTCACTACTGTAAGTTGCTTTGGATAAAAGCATCTGCTAAAATGGCATATTATTATTAATATTATTATTACATTTGGAGAAATGGGAAATAATTGGGGAAGAATATTTATTCAACCATGTGAAAAAATGCATAAATATGTGACTCAAAAAAGTGGTGTTGCAGTTACAATGAAATAAACCCTGACTGCAGTACAAACAACCAACAATAAGCAAAACATTCATCAGTAGAACAGATTTTAAGTAGTTATAAGTTCTGATATATTTTAGTATTGTAACTAGGGCTGATATGCAGAGGTGTAATTTTCATTTCACTTTTTTTTCATTTCAATTCAATTCCAACTAATGAACTGCATCAATCTTTCTAGTTTATTTCATATATTTCTTTTTATTTCTTCTTGAGTTCTTTCTTCTCTTTCACCAAACATTGGTGGCAAAATGATTCAAGGGTTCTTTTTTTGTGTGTGTGCCCAAAGTATCACCCCTCCATCACTGCTAAAATCACAGGTTGTAAGTGAGCACTTGTGTGATCAAAGCTCTGCTCGTTGAGCAGATGAGTCTTCTTTATTCAAAGACAGCAAGCTGTGAGAAAGCTGTGAGCATTTAGCACACCTTGAGTGTCGTCGCCACTCACATGTTTTTTTTCAGGATCTCCACAGGAAACACTTTAGCATTTCAAATGACTGCGATTGCAGGAAAGTGAGCAGCTTAACACATTAAAGTCACGTGTAATGAGTGTAAGGGTATCAGATATGAGTGTCGATGCAGATGCAAGCTGTGACAGTTCTAGGTCTCCAAAAATCACTACTAAAATGTACTTTGAGTATTGTGAATGTTTTGGTTTCATCGACTTTGCATGTCTTGTATCAATTGAAGCCAAGGGCATTTTAATAAATGCCTCAGAGAGAAAAAAGGAATCATTGAAGACTTTGGCCTGGATTCAATCGACATTTATTTATTTATTAAACATAGCTTGGCAACTTCAGCAATCACCAAAATTAATTAAGAAAGTCAAACGTACTTGTATGTATCAGATAAATTTGAGTATTTGTAAGTCAAGGTTACAGACTGATTAATTGTTGATTGAATGCAGGCCTTTGTTTCTTCATGCATGTGAAAGGGTTAACAAAGCAACAATACATGACTCTGCACGGCTTCAATTTGTGCTGGGTCTCAGCCAAGTATCATGGTGTACAATAAGCAAGATTACTAAATGAAATAAGCAAAATGCTCGTACAAATGGACTTTCATAGAAATGGGTTTCACAGTGTGATTTATAGTGCCCAGAATTAAATTTGATTAGTGTGCTAACTGCCCATACATAATCTGTTTAAAGGCCCAGATTTATGTATTATTTATTTTTTCTGATTTAAATTATGTTTTTTCATTACTTAATTTAGTTAATTTCCTAATTCTTACATTTTACAAATTTGAAAGTCAAGAGGAAACCAAAATGACTGCTACCTTTTTGTTTTGTTAAATGTGGTGTTTGTATTTTATTTTATTGTTTTTAATTTGCAGACAATTCAGTCAAGATTGACATGAAACACTATTCATGACAAGATTCATTAAATACCTATCACAGCAGCAGGTAGAAAACACAAGCCAAGAATTGCTGGGAATGAACTAAATGACCACCAAGATGAACATTTCTTATAATAATTTATACAAGTATAAATCATTAAAGGTGCCTAAAAATGAATTCCAAGACCATCTGCACTACCGGTCAAAGGTTTTTCCTCAGTGTGTGACACCAACTGTCAAACATGGAGGAGGAAGCGTGATGGTCTGGGCTCCTTTGCTGGATCCATAGTCGGCAACTTGCACAGAGTGACTGTTAACCCTCATTACTTGTTCCCTGAAAAGGGCCTTTTTTTATAACTCTGAAATTTACATTATTTTTCAGTTTTTGGTAACCTAAACTTTTTGGTAACCTAAACCTCTGGCAGTTTACCACTTACCTTTGTACCATTTCAGGTTATTCACTGGACTTGAACTGCTTAAATTTCAGTGAAAACTAGAAAATTGTAGTGTTCTAAAACTTTTGGCTGGTAGTGTACATACATCATACTACCACGAACAGCCTGCAGAGGCAGTGTTCCAGCATGTGGATGAGCCCCACCCTCTGCTATCGAATCTGAGCTTGTGCCAGTGCCGACAGTGGCCAGAAGCCCCACAAGGCAGCGCATGATTATCCTTAGCATCACCCAGGGATGGAGGGATTTAGTCAGTGGGGATGACAGTGTTTCATCGCATATCAGCGACCCCCACTGGTCAATCAAGCTTCAATCACAGTCTGCCTGTACAAAGCTGCACATGAAGTGTCTTCCTCCAACTCAATGTCTGTGCAAGCTTAAGTTGTTGACTGCGCTGTGGAAAGTAGTGGTGTTTGACATCACGTTTTTTCGAGGCGAAAAGCAATAGCTTATTACCCAAAGCGATAACGGAGGTTTCAGCTATGAGCACAGCTAGTGAATATGATTTGGCATTCCAAATTAGGAGAAAAAATGGGAAAAGCACAGAATTTTGTTTTTAAAATGATCCCACCGTTGAGAAAGGCGGTGCTAATTGATGCTGGTTTCCGGGTGGCCTTTCAGAGAAGTAAAATGGAAACCTCTGAAGTCATTAGTACACAGTCTTCACTGCAGGTGCTCTTTCTGCCCTGTTGCCTGGAGATTGTGTCACTGCCTTTTTTCACCCCACGCTGCCATAGTAATTAATGTTTCTGTTGCAGCTGGCAATGTGAAACTCTGAAATCCCAAAGTCACTTAAAATGTGTTGTGATGCTTTTGTTTCTTTAGTATTATTTTTTGTCCAAGGAATTAATTTTGTTACCTCTGCACCAGCTCTGTACTGTAGGTGGTGCAATCACTTCATGTGTCTGTGTGTCCATCTTTTTGCTTATTTTGGAACATGAAATGAAATGAATGAAAACATTGGGCATAGTATGAAAAGGGGTGGAAGTATTTCCTAGGGGAAAAGGAAGTAATGAGTAGATTTTGCGGCTGGTGCAGAGGTCTGCACTCTTTTGGGTTCTCTAGTTGTTAGTCATTTCCTTTGAAAAAATAAAGTACCACTGGGGATACAGAGATGGAAATTATTCATAAAATACCTTTTACTTGTATAACATCAATTTGGTTCCAGCTGTTTTGGAAGGTTCTAGAAGTTTACAAAAGTAGAATGTCTTAATGGGGTGATAGTTCAGCCTTGTTGTGAAACTTACAACAAGCTTAATAATGATTGCAATGTTTTGACAATCGTAATCTGCAATTCTGCACCACAGAGAGGTTGATTGTTTAGACAGCAATCATTTATATGTTAATAGGAAAGCAACATGGTTAATTGTGGTATATTTGTGCTAAAGTACAGGTTCAGACTTTGTATGAATGGATAGCTTTTACCATATACTCATGCTTTATAATGTTCTCTTTATGAATTATTTATTTTAGTCCCTGTTTGGCCTTGAGCAAAATATCTTCCATTTCAGGTCAATGCTGTCTTGTCTGGCCTTATACAGTCTCCAACCATGCTGGAGCCGATTTCTTCTGTTAAATGCTGTCCCCCAGAAGTAATTTGGATTGATATGGGATCTCTTAAATGTTCTTGTCATTATGTTCATTAATCATTAATTCATTTGCACCTGGTCCATGCATTAAATAGCAACACTAGACGCATCAGTATTTATTGGCATGTATGAATTATGAAACTGGATGATTACAGCTAGCACCTGCACCTCACTTTGAAAATTGCAGTTTAACTGAACAAAATATCTCCTCAAGAGAAAATACTACTGACATTAGTAGTGACTAAGCAGTGCTTTTCAGCAGTTTTATACATCCTGTAAGTCCATGTACCATCCTTTTAAATTACATAAATGTGTCTTTGTGCTTCTAAGACTAAATATGGAGTGTTCAAAGTATACTTCAGTGTAATTTCCCATATGTCATTACAAACATATAAGTAAATTGTGCACTTTATCTCCCAAGCCTCTAACATATTGAGATATGTCATAAATATGTATGTTATGGTAATCTCAATGTAGTTTTTTTCCATACGTAACCGAATGTGAATAATTATGCCACAGTCTAAGAGCCCTCAGAGGCTGAATACAGAAAAACTGAGCTGAACCTTCAAGGACCCAAACCATTGCAGATGCTAAAACATGGTTACTGCATGCGTTTTATGGAGACAGACGGACATACAGACATACTGAGCCAAATTCAGTACTCTGGGGCCAAAGCGTCCATGATTGCTTAGATGTATTGTCACAATGTTTGAAGCATTGAAGTCTTTGTATTCTAATGAGGGTTGATCTTCTCTGTGTCATCTAAATTCATTTTCGTAAATAGTTTCACCCAGTAAAACAATGAGCTCATTGCATCTTGATGCAAATCAGAACAGCTCTAAACAGGAAGTCATAATTAGTCACACATTTTATATATTTATGTATGCAGTTATTCATTTTGTAACATACTCAACAGGGCCTGTTGTAATATGCTTCCTTAAGACCATGTTAAAACAACAATGAGTTTCTCCAGTTGATCTTCAGTTTTTTTGCATTCTTAATTACAGGGGCCATAAAACAGTTACACACCTGCAGAGAACTGGCCCAAATCCAAGCTTATTTATTTATTTTCTCTGCCTAGTTATTTTTATTTCATTAGGTAACACAAGTGCACAGCTGTGTGCTTTACTTTTGTTTACAGAGTATATATACTGTATACACAAGTACTGTATGTCTCCTTATCACATGCCTTTTGAGCATTAGGTTATTGCTTGTTTTGGAGAAACAACTTTGCTATATTCCCGTTTATAGACCGTATTATACATTATCCATTCGGCTGTTTGGTCTGTTGAGTGCATTTGTAAAGGGTCCAAAGTAAATCTTGTGATTAGATGTTTTAATATGAGGAAATTAGCCCACATGATGATTAGGCTAGGAGGCATAAGCGGAAGGTTGGAGTGGAAGAAAGAAGGAGGGAACAGTTTTCAGTCATAATGGAGTCTTAGGTTCAACACCAGGAAATGTACTGCAATAATATAACATAAGGAAAACAGAATCCTGAATGGATCCATTCTGATGTATGAAAAATATGTGTGTGTACAACAGGATACATATCACTTTAATAGCCCAATTGTTGTTCCTTATTTAATTGTGTTAAGCCATTTCTTCTACTTGGCATTTCAAAGCTATTTAAATTAGAAAAAATAAACCTGCTATTGTAAATGACTTATCAAGACTGTCAATTTCAATAGAGATCTCATTGGAAATTGAATTGCACAACACATTGGCAACTTTACTTTGGCCATTAGTTTTCAATTTACAAATCAATTGAATAAGAAGCATTGGATAATAGTGGTAGCGATGGCAATAAGCATACAGAGGAGATTGTTTTCAATGACAGAATGAAGACATTTTATTTCACAATCCATATCCTTTGATGCAATAAACACGCGGTCACGCAGTGTTTAGATAATGACTGGTCTGCGTTCACACTCAAAAAACACTCTTTGTTTCATACCATTACATACTACTCATCCTATGAGAGAACTGTATTACCTGTCAACTAAAAGTGGTTTGGCCATGCCATACCTACATGAAAAGTGGTATGGCGGCGGCCATGCATAGAAGAGTATCAACAAGGCTATTTCTTACAATCAGTAAATATTTACGTCTTTCATTTCAAACATTTTACATATGTTTTACAACTTTAATTTAATCTATCCTTGAATATCACATATCTTCAGGCTTTATTGATCAAGTGAAACCTTTTTTTCTATCAGATACTTATGACCAATTCTCAAAATGTAAGCCTAAATGCTGGCGCAGTTCTCAAAATGAATGGTAATTCTAAAAGTAATCAGCCTCAAAAGTAATGAGTAGTGTCAGTTTGACACAATCACTCTTTTTGATTACTCTGGTATTCAGTTGTGTGAACATCTTATTATTATCTTATTATGGCTTCTACCATTATTTTTTGCTACATTTTAAGTACATATATATAAAAAATACGTACTTAATTGTTTTCCAGAAATGACATTTTAAAAATAAATTTTTCTGTTTTCGCCCAACATTATTGTTTTCTTAAAACAGTTTTTTAGGTTTAAATATATGTGAATAAGGTTTATATCATGTACGGTATGTAAAAAAATATATCTCATGAATGGTCATTAGGGGTTAAAAAGTGAATCCACCAGACAGCCAATAGACACAATTTGTTTTTAAGAGATGTTATTACTTTGGTTTTTGGCTCACCAAATAGGAAGCTTTGTTTCATATTGTGAGGTATCGTAATTTGTCTTTTTCCCCTCATAGCGCTATAACATACATTATTGCTTACTGCCACTTATCAACCTATATCCACAGTATTAGTCTTTTTTGTTTGTATTTGAAGTTGTTGTGGATAATTATCTTCCTTGACTGCTTGTCTGTAGAGAACATCTGGGACCATTATTTGGCCCTCCTCATGTGATATAGGAGCCCTGATAATTCAATAATACAATGGAATTTTTAAATGTATTTTTTAAATCTCATATAGTGTTTTGTTTCCTTGGCATCCTTTACACCCACTCACTCTTATGTGCTTGTCCTCAATGAGCTTTGAAGGACATCGTTTTTCGACCTGTAACTAAAAGCCAAGTCAAACCCAAATATGCTGTTCCAATGTTTGAGATGAGTGTTTGAGATGATCTTTTTATGAAACAAAGTCATCAGGCATATTGTGCATTCCCATATGACGTTTTTGATGTTGAGCAAGGACGTCAGCCTCTCCATCTCCAAGCATACCCGCATGCTGAGCTTTTGTGAAGTCTTATAAAAGATTGTTGTGTCTGTCTTTGATTTCCTGACGTTATTAACTGTAGCCCAGATGGAAGTTTTCGAGAGGGAGGGGAAGTGGGCATTCTCTATTTCCTACAAAGGGTCCATTTTGCTGCTTCATTTAAGTTGCCTGTATGCTGGCAAAAATGATCAAATCCATCACCTGTTTTCCCTCCCTCCCATCTCTCTCTTGGCATTTGGTCTTTTACCCACATTATCCCTCTATTTCTTGTTCTCTCTCTCTCTCTCTCTCTCTCTCTCTCTCTCTCTCTCTCTCTCTCTCTCTCTCTCTCTCTCTCTCTCTCTCTCTCTCTCTCTCTCTCTCTCTCTCTCTCTCTCTCTCTCTCTCTCTCTCTCTCTGATTATCTCTCTCTCTCTTAGCTCATCAGATTAATTGGTCTCACAGCCACAGACAGAAAAGTGACCTTTTGAAAGAAATGACAAATTGTAATGAATTAAAATATCATCGTTACTGAATTTGATTCTGTAGGTTTCTTTTGAGGTATGCTAAACAGTCACTTGTCCGCTTGTTGAGACATTACATTACATTTACATTTTGGGCATTTAGCAGACGCTCTTATCCAGAGCGACTTACACAGTTTACATTTCTTTACATACAATCCATTTATACAGCTGGATATTTTACTGAAGCAATTCAGGTTAAGTACCTTGCTCAAGGGTACAACGGCAGTGCTCCACCTGGGAATTGAAGTCCAGTTCCCTAACCATTACACTACACTGCCGCCCATAAGGGTGGGAATAGGGTGAAGGATGACTCATCTGATTGTATGACTTTTTTCCACTGCTCAGTTTTATTGCACTACTTTATACACAAATATGCATTTTTAAGTGTAATAAGGGGTTTATGCACTGCAATCCAAACAGGGTCCCTCTCTGTGAAGTTCTTGACAGACTGTTCTTGATGAATCTGCCTGCTCACATCCCTAGATTGATATTTGCAGTCAACTGTTTCAGAGTTGCTTGTCTGTTTTGTCTTGCATCTCAAACCAATGCGCAGATGTCACGGTCGTGGAGTATGCGCTTTTGACCGCAGTTGCCCGTAGTTGATGATATATTTCCCTGACACCTCCATGCCAACATCAACTTAGCCAGTTTCCCTCGTGAAACATCAGCAAGTTGAGCAGTCTTTGTCACTGAAGCTCCTGCCAAACGTTCCCCAACAATCACCCGTCTTTCAAAGTCACTGAGGTCTGTTCTTCTAGATATGGTAGCCTTAATAATGGGCCTGCTCAGCATTTTTATACATGGCCCTAAGCATGATAGGATGTTAATTGTTAACTCATGTCCTGATTGTTAACTCAGGAACCACACCTGTGTGGAAGAACCTGCTTTCAATATACTTTGTATCCTTAATTTACCCAAGTGATTCCTTTATTTTGGCAGTTACCTGTATGTTTGAATAGAAAAAATGAAATTATTATTATTCTCAGATCAGAAACAGTCTGGAGTTGGCTGAGTAACCCCTACTGTTTTTTTTTGTTGTTGTTTTTTTGCAGATCGTGGGTCATTGGTGCGATTGCTCTGCTGTGTCTTCTTGGACTGACCTGGGCATTTGGGTTGATGTACATCAATGAAAGCACGGTCATCATGGCCTACCTCTTTACGATATTCAACTCATTGCAAGGGATGTTCATATTCATATTTCACTGTATACTGCAAAAGAAGGTAAGGTTACTTCCATTCACTTCTATGGGTATAATATAACTATAAAATTGTATGTTGTGCAACAAACACGTTTGTGCTGCAGTTAATCACATTGTAAACAAAATCATGAGCACCCTGGACAAAAAATTATACCCCACGCAAAGCTGTTTTTTGTCAGGAAAGTATATTACTTACATAACTCAAAACAGTCTTTCCTGTATCAACAGATTCAAGAGAAAATCACAATACATTGGCACAAAATTAGAATGATTGTAGGAAGAAAGTTATTTGATCTTATACTGAATTTTACGCAGCATATACTTTTGAGATGTGCTTTGAATAATACTCTAAAGATGTACAAAAATATAAATATTTTGTAATTTTACAAGATTTTTATTACGAGATATCTTCAAAAGCTTCAATTCAGAAATCTCATATTGTTAGTGTCCTACTGAGTAACATCAGACAGAGCACCATACACACACACACACACACCATCTGGACAGAGTACAGAACATACTAAATAATTGACCAAACAATAAATGTAGTAAGAACTGACCATTCGCCAAGACCTGATTTAGATAATGTTGACAGCTAACTAAAGTACATTTCTTTGTCTAGGCTACCCTTATTGCCTTGTAAAAAAAAAAATATCATGATAAAATAGCCTCAGACAATCATTTTCAATCGCAATTGGTTTTAGGTTTGGCTTTTATCACAGTCTAAAGTGTAAGTGTGTTCTTCTAGACCTGACAAATTGATTTCAGCTTTGATGATAGTAAGAGAAGTGTCCTCTGTTACTTTGCATTCTGTGTTCTTCGGGGGGAATAATACACCTTAAAATACCTGTCATGCAGACTTGCTATTATTTCCAGAAGTACACTGGACTTACTTATGAAGCTGAATGTCTGAGAGAGTTATCAGCACATACATGTGTTTGGGATGTTGACCAGGTTTCTGAGTTTGGCGATCTATCAATACAGCAGGAAAAGGATCTAAAACAGTTATTGTGCTAAATTCAGTTTGTTTCATGTCCCTCACTGTGAATGTAATTCAGAAATATAATAATTCTAAGTAACCTGAATGTTTAAATTGCTATATATATATAATATATTTAATGTAAATATGTATTTCATGTTAATTAAATTGGTTAATTTAGTTCATTATCCAAATTCAAGCGCAAATTTCAGTAAACAGTCAAATCAGAACTGTCATGTCTGTTCTCCCACAGGTACGTAAGGAATATGGAAAGTGTCTCCGCACACACTGCTGCAGTGGGAAGAGTGTAGAGACCTCCATCACCTCAGGGAAAAGCACTGCCTCCCGTACGCCTGGGCGCTATTCCACGGGTTCACAGGTAGGGGGCAGACTCTTTATCTCGCTCTCTGGCCTGCTGTTGTTTGAGGTGTCATTTCCTTCCCCAACTGCCACCTTCTCAACCATTAGCAGCCTTCTCTCCTTCGCAAATTGGCCTGTCAAACAAGCATTGTGGTGAAATCCGTAAACTAAGCATGTCGCATATCAAAATCAGCTCCTTGACTTCGTAAGTGTCAGGTTTCACAGTTGCCCTTTGCTTGCTCTTTAACGTGACATATGTAGGTATATAGCTGAAACTGAAGTGAATGAGCTGAGTTTTTAAAGGAATGTCAGGTATGCATTTACTTTTTTTTTTAACTAGTTTTCTTCCCTTATTTTAACATTTTTTTAATTCTGAATGCCCGATAGTATTGCTTGGCTCGTCCCATTGCTGTAATGTCCGTTGTCAATTCGGGAGAGTGCAGACAAGCTTGGGTGTCCTCCAAATTGTGTGCTGCCAGCTGCTGCTTCACTCTGCATTCTGCTGGATCTCACACAAAGTGTTGAAGGGAAACCTTGTCGAATGAAAAACCCCCCTCCATGGATGACGCTATGGCCAAATATGTATCACCATGCCAAACTCCCAGCCACAGTTAGAAATGGCATGTTCTGGATTTGGTTCTGAAACTAGGGCTGTGATGATATGATATTTTCACGGTATGATAATCGTACTACTCAATGTCATGGTTTTCGGTATATCACAATATCAGTCTTTAAACTAAAAACATAAAAAATTACAGACTGTGCCACGCCAAAACGCCCGTTTTCAGTTATGGCGTGTTGACAATTTATACATGTTTTCATATGAAATAAAATAAAATACATGTCAGCTATGGACATAGCTAGATATAAAATAGTCTAAGGATTAAATTAACCCCCTGAGGTTGGCTGGTTCGCCGACGATACGAGCAGCAATAAAAGTATATTACTATTTCTAACATCGCAAGGTTTTATCATACACACGTGGCAAAAACATTGACAGAAACCTTAGAATCGCGACTTTCCGATTTGAGCACTGGCAAATAATATGAGATTTTTTTTATTAGGTTAATTAGACAAAAAGTAAACATTGTCTTTTACTCTCTCTTTTACTCTCAGTCTACCTGGAAGTGCCCTCCCACTTCTATTGACATGGTAACAAGGTGCTAGTTTCGGGGAGGGGCGATGCCATGTCTGAAAGCACAGTGTAAACAACACATAAGATATATTTTATTTGGCATGTTTTCAAATACTTGTGAAAATATATGAATTCCGCGTCTTGTAACATTATACACTGCCTGGCCAAAAAAAAAGTCACCACCTGGATTTAACTAAGCAAATAGGTAAGAGCCTTCCATTGGATAATTACTGCAGTGATTCATATGTTTTAGCTGGCAACAAGAATTTAACCCTAACTGATGCAGCTTCTCATTTCTTAAACAACCATGTCGGAAGACATATCCTGTGGTCATGGAAAATATGTTAATCTGTTTCAGAAGGGTCAAATTATTGGCCTGCATCAAGCAAAGAAAACAACTAAGGAGATTGCTCAAACTAAAAAAATTGGGTTAAGAACGCATTATTAAAACCTGGAAGGATAGTGGTGAACCATCATCTTCGAGGAAGAAATGTGGTCGGAAAAAAATCTTGAATGATCGTGATCGGCGATCACTTAAACATTTGGTGAAATCATATCGTAAAAAATCAACAGTAGAACTCACGTCTATGTTTAATAGTGAAAGTAAGAGCATTTCCACACGCACAATGCAAAGGGAGCTCAAGGGATTGGGACTAAACAACCACTTAAGAAAACCACTTGTCAGTGAGGCTAATCAAATGAGGCTACTTTCCGATAGGACAAGGAGGACTTACATATAACACTGTAATGTCACTTGTGAATCGTGATTACTTGGGTTCTGGATATCATGTGTACATGGACAATTTCTCTCAATTTCTGTCAAACCTTTGAGAGAGAAATGGCCCATCTGACAGATGGCCCATCTGACAGATCTTAGAGGTGTGGAGAACCCTCAGGTGTGAATGATGAATATTCAGGCGATTAGCAAATAGCCCTCCCACAGCCTGAAATAAATTTGACCAGTTCTGATAAAATCAGGTTTTTAGCTATTTAGATCTCAGATGTGCTAAACTATTTTGACATCCTTACATAACCAAGACCCTGATGAACAAAATCATATTGGCAAAACAATTCGTCACTATAGTTTAGTGTGTGCTTTCACAACATTTGTGACGGCACAAAAATGTCTTTATATCTTGTGTATTTGTAGATCTATTTACAAGCTGCATATGATACTGACCAAACTGTTGATGGCATACAAATGTAGCTGTGATTGTCCTTCAAATAAAAATATCAAACACTTTGGAGTAAGTGTGTGTTAAGTTGATGAAATTGAGATAAATATCAGACGACACCAAAATCACAAAGCTTCTCTGAATTAAGCACGGACCTCAGGGGGTTAACAAAAAGTTGCCTATTTTACATACAAATTACTAAAGTTATGATGAGTTTTACATGTATTTTCCATTGACTTTCAGTAACAGGAATTGCAAAAAGTTCACAAAAAACTGGAGTAATTTCCCTCATAATCCTTTAAATACTGAGGAATTCACCAAAACATTGGTATATTCCAATAGACAAACTTGTTCACGTTAAAATCAGTATAAACACATCTACACTGACACAAGTAGTATAGCCTATTTTTGCTATAGTATAAAACCGATACCTACTAATACTGGGTGAAAAAGAACAAATGAATCATTTTGAACTAATCTTTCTCTTGCTCGGATCATACCGAGTCTGTAATGGTACATCCTGGTTCCTCCCATTCGAGTTTCCCTTGCCAGCAGCTCTTCCAATATCAGGCTAGTTCCCCGCTGCCCACCTACTTTGTCAACCTTATATGCACCGAGACAAATGGCTTCTGTAAATGATCAATGTACAGGCTACACTGAGCCACAGAACCACTGTCAATGATCGCCATATAAGTATTGCAATAGGCTTAGACAATTTGTTACAGTATACCTTCTCAAGCAAACGTTTTATGGTCATGGGCCTGAATAATGGTACAGCAAACTCAAGCTCGACTTGACTCGACATGGCGGTGGTACTGATACAGCAAACTTGAGCTCGACTCCACTCAACATGGCAGTGGTACTGAACGTTGTACATGCTGCTCGTCTCGGACCAAACAGCCTGCAGCTGAGCCTGCGGTATTTGGCAAGGCTCACTGCTGCGGTTTCCTGCTTGGTTGGCAGTACTTGCTGAACCAGTTGATGATGTAGCGTTAACTCTGTATACTCAAGCCATATTACAAACAAGTTTAAATAAAAGTGTGCTTTTGCACTTTGCTAATTATTTTCTTAACAAATAACAGTTGACCTAGCACAGAGTAAATAATTCTTTTTTTTAAAGGCATACATGCTTGCTCGGATGTTATGAAGGCCAGATAGCTCAATCTTAGAAAAAAACTGAAAATCCTAAAAACTTGAAAAGTTTGATTCATTTAGAGGTACTGACTTAAATTGAACGATTCATCAAAAATAATCGAACTGCCCAGTACTAGGACCTACCAGATTTGGGAAATGCGAGGGAGCTGTCTGCACATGCGCAATTGCGTTGTAAACAAAACAAAATGCAAGAACAGCCAAAGAGGTGGTGGGATAAAATGACATTAGCAGACACCCCAGGTCCAGTATTATATTATTTAATATGGTTTATTTAAACATTTTGCCACATGCCACGTGATTTGCTATCACGGTATTACGTTAAGTTTATGATAATACTATTTCATATTTTAATATCGTGGTACACCGTCATACCGGTATACCGTCACACCCCTTTTCTAAACCATGGGGCATGCCATTGCAGCAACAAGCTACTGCAAGAATGCCCGGAGGTGCAAACTTGTATGTATATATATCAAAAAGAAACTCACACCCACCCCAGCAGTGAAATATATCTCTAATTAAGGGTTGCTTGGTAACAGCACATATCGACTTTAATTATATAAGCGGGGAAGATGTTAAGTGCTGGCTGTAAAAAGGTGGTAATTGATGGTCAAATCACAGGGTTTTAAAATAAAGATGCAATCAACAAAGTACGTTGTAAACAACTAATCTCAACTGGCGTTTTTGCATGTACTTTGAGAAACTATTGTGGCTTTCTGTTACCTGAAGGTATAAGTCTTTGTGGCATGCACTACAAGCTGTGATGATTCATGCTCAAAAGCATGAGGTTAACATGGGTTTTCATTAGAGCCTTAACCACTGACTGTGCATGTGATTTGATCCTTTCCAATTCAGGCAATGACGTGCCCCCCTCTGTTACTGGTCCATTAAATAAAATGTCTCACATACATCAAAGCTGTGAGGGTCAGAGAGTGAAGACATGTGGCTCTGTGGCTCAGTTGGTAGAGCGCAGCGTTGGCAACACTTAGGTTGTGGGTTCAATCCCCACTGGGGCCACATATAAATGTATGCATTCACTACTGTAAGTTGCTTTGGATAAAAGCATCTGTTAAATGACGTATATATATATGTTGTCAGTAAGTCTCCTCTCATCGGATAAAGATGGTATTGATGGTAGTTGTTTTGCAGTAAGTCTTCTCTCATTTTGTTCGGATAAAACATGATAACTTGATGGTATTGGTGAATTAGTTGAATCTTGCAAAAGCTCAAAAGCCCTTCTCGGATAAGATTGGACACCCCTGCTCTAGACTGTGGCCATGGCTGGGTTTTGAGATCCCTATCTGGATTGGACTTCTTTGACACCTGCCCCATTATCTCATACCTATGCCCTTACTTGCTTTGAAAACTTTGAAGAAAATAATGGATATATTAGGAAAGCTTAACTAACTAACTAACTACGTTAATTTAACTTAATTAATGAACTAACCAGTGATGGACTGATCAAACTTAAAGTCGTGTATGTTTCAAAAGTTTGTCGTCTTGCTTGGTACGCAATTAACGTTTGAAGACGCGAATGCGTACTGGCGTACCGCTTATGTGCATGCCTGTATATATACTGTATATATATATATATATATATGTATATAGTGCCCCTTTAAAGATAAACCTTTTTAAAGTTAAACCTTTTAAACCTTTTGTTGCCTTACAGCCTGAAATTCACATTTATTTATACATGTATAAATGCTATTTAGCATATGCTTTTATCCAAAGCGCCTTACAGTTGTGAATGCATACATTTTTCAGTGTATGTGGTCCCAGTGGGAATTGAACCCACAACCTCAGTGTTGCCAATGGCATGCTCTACCTACTGAGCCACACAGGACCACAGATTTTAACCTACAACTAACAAGTGAAAAAAAACATTCTCAAAATATCAGAAAATTAATTACAAGTAAAAAAAACTAGATAACTACCCCATTTATCATACAAATTGTAAACTAGCTCAGGGGTAACCAATCACCTTCCAGATCACACACCAAGCTAATTGGCCTCTACCTGTATTCAATTAAGAAGTAGAAGGTCCATGGTCCTGGCTTGCCTATATCCTGTCCGTCCAAGCTGGATGAGCGAATAAGAACAAGACTGATCAGAGAGGGTGTAGACTTTAAAGGGGAACTGTGTATATATATATAATTTTTGTTTCCCCTATACAATTTCAATGGAACCATTGATGTAGGGTAATATTGCACAATTCTCTATAACATTTGCCAAAAAAGATCTTATTTTTTTTTTAAGAATGCCTAAATACAGACAAAGTTATTTCAATTTCTTGAGGCTTCAATTCAATTTAGAATTTGACCTTGTAAAAGTCGCTGTAGTTGAAAATGGTAATTACTAAATAAATAAATAACAAACATAAGTAGCATAAATAAATAACATGACGTTCCCAGAATAGTCTGGTAACCGGACACCTTGACAGTCCATCAGAGGATCGTATGAGGGTGGCAGGTTGATTTATAGACTTCCAGTGGCCGATGGTGGGTTACGCTCTCTGGATCCTCCTGTCCGGGCCTGGGACCATTAGTTTAAACTTCCGTCAGTGCCGCAGCTGCTGTCGACCTGTCAGCCACTCCGTCCCGTCCCATGAGGCTCATCTCTCTGTCCTCTTCCCTCCCCTCTCTCCAGAGCCGGATCCGTCGAATGTGGAACGACACCGTCAGAAAGCAGTCCGAGTCCTCCTTCATCACGGGAGACATCAACAGCTCGGCGTCGCTGAACAGAGGTAACCACGGAGCTAACCGACACGCCTCCGCTCCCAGTTCAGCAGGAGAGTGACACGTTTTCCTTTTCCTGTGGCCACATTAATGAGGGTTTAAAGCATAGGAGGCAATAGCCCGGTCCCTCGCAACTCATTACCGCATCTGTGGCTCGTCGCTTTCCCTGACAGCTGCCTGGGTACACAGCATTTATTTATTTATTTATTCATTTGTTTTATTTATTTATTTCCGAGTACCGGTAATGCATTTTAAGAGGGTACACCCGACGCCAAAATTGACAGCGTAAGTTGAATCACAAAGCAAGTGTGGTTTGGGAGCAGATAGAGCGATGCTCTCTGGCATCGACGTTGATCTTTGCTGCAAAATATTAGACCGCTCTCAATCGCTTTCGTGACAATGAATGAAGACTGAAAGATGCGGTCAAACCGCAAAGGAAATTTTAACAGTCACTTTTATTTGATTTATTTATAAACGTTTTTTAAAGAGAAAAACCGAGATCAATTTGAAAGAGATTACTTTTAAAGCGCAAAAACTTAGTTCATACCCATTAGCTTCAGTAGGTAGGTACTTTTTCCTCAGTTATTGTACTCCTCCATCTGACTTTATTGATTCTTTTATTAAAATGCAACATCCTGTGTAGACCTTTTGCTTTTGCCATGCACTAGTGCATAAATGAGGTGCTCATTTCCAATGTAATTTCTAAACAAGAAGGATTCTCTAAAAAGAATTTGAGAAGAACGATGTGAACCAAATATGTCCCAATATACATCAGTGCTTAAGAACTGATTCTTAGAGGTATGTTATTATAGCTTCATGAATCTACCAATGACTTGGGTACCTTTCACTGAAGAGCATATCTTTAATCAAACACAAAACATGAACATTAAGCTAAAGCTAACGAAACGATTAAAAAAAGAATATGTACGCTAAAACATTTACCCCACATAATGTTTTTAGACAGTGTAAACATGAGAAGGTTCATTCGAATCTCAGAGCCTGTTTTTTTGACAATATTTGTGAAAAGAGAAAGCCTTGCCTCCAATTCCACATGAAGAGCGAAATGAAGACACAGGTCAGTTTGATGGAAGGTGCTGCCCTGTACTCATCAGCCTCTGTATTGGCCTAGACTGCAGACTGTCTTAGACGCTAATAAGCTGTTACAGTGACAGATTGATGTTTCAGAGAAAGTACGTGTTAGAATCTCAATAATTATGCGCTTAAGCGGAGCGATCCTAAGATTTCTCTTTTGCTGACAGCAAGGAAGCAGGGGGAGCCGGTGGGGGTAGGCATGTATCACCATCGCTGTGTGTACGTACAACATGCGCTGCATCTCTGTTTGCTGAGCTTTACAAGAGAGGATTCAGTATAAGGGTCAGCAGATGGGTACAGATGAACAAAGCAAAATTGAAATGCGAGCCAAAACCAAAAACGCATCGCTATAAAAAGGTACATAAATTTCAGCTCCTTTAAGAGCTTAACAGTCCTTTCTGTTATGAATACTAATGACAAGAATAGAAGAATAGAATAGAAAGTCAGAAGAGGAAAAGGGGCCTTTGAAGGAAAGGGACTTTGTTTGGGCCAGTAATTGTTGAGGGTTCTCAAGTCACTTGTCCTAAGTCACGACAGAAATAGTCAGACAGTAGAGAAACGGTTTGGAAATAGTCAGTAGAGAAATAGGTGATCAAGACAATGTGTGAAAGAAACAGCAGTAACAAAAAATACATTCAAGGAAACCAGCTTTTTGTTGAGCTTCGGACTTTTCACACTCCCAAAATTGACAATGTTCAATTATCATGAACCAGAAACAAAGAATCTTGTCCCCAACAAGCTATTCGCACAAGAGAGACTCAGGTCTCCTCACACATACCATTACCTGAACCAGAGAGGTAAGAATGAGGCCCCCACCTGAAAACCAACCTGGTGTAACATGCGGTCTGCCAATCAGGCAGAAGAACACTGGCAGCTTGACACAGCATGAAGCACTAAAGTTTTTGGCTGGATCAATGTCAATTAACCTACTTAAATTATTCCATAGCTTCACTCAGTCAGTGTATTGATCCATGAAGGACATGTTATTATATTATGTTTATTTTTTAGAAATTCTTAGTTTCACTGCCATACTGCTGTGCTTCAGCTAACTGGTGTATATTTCCAGAATAGGTGCAGGGTGTTACTTAATTAGCTGATGTCCATTCAATTAATAACAGAGCTACACCACTTTAACATGCCAAAGAAGCAATCAATTCCTTCATTGGGCCATGCCAAATTGTTTTATATACGTATGTTCTTTGAAAATACCTCAAAGTCAGTTTCTGAAAAATGTATTTCATGTATTCTCAAATGACCTTATGTTGAAATATTAGTTCACCAGTTCACTGGTTCACCAGTAGGTGCAAGGAAAAGGAATAAAATTGTTCATGCACCCCCTCATAACCATGTCCCATCGATTTATGCATTGACAGAGGTTCATATATTTTGCAGTAAACAGCGACGTTTTTTTAAAGCACTGGTATGTTGATGAAAACTCTTCAGGTAAGTTCTGACTGCTTTTGTTGTTCTTCCAAATGTCTTATTTTGCTCATAAAAAAACGGAAAAAGGTTATACGTTTGAATCAGACTTCAAAACACTCTCCTCATGTCAGAAAAATCTGACATGGTGTTTGAAAGATAATTGGAGATTACTTACTCAAAGGAGGGTGGGGGGGATAAACACAAAAGATTTAACCCATTTTGTGTCTTCAATGTATTACAACGTCACGTTGTATGTACGTCGCATCGAGCTGGCTTCCATTATTTGTCTGAATGTGAAGGCACTGAGGCAAGCATTGTGACTGCGTTTCCATTGAACAAACAAACCTACAAAAAGAAAATCATTGGAATCGCTCTTCCCTTACCCATATATTACAGTTTTAGTCTTGTACCCCTCAGTCTTTTCGGCTTGCCACTGCTACACCTACAAACGAGATTGATTGTTGGCATTTTTTTGGTACTGCATTTTCCTGATTGATTTGTATGTTTTCTTTCTCTGTCTCTATCTGGCTGCTGCAGGGGCCATGGCTAACCATCTTATAACTAATGCTCTCCTACGTCCTCATGGCACTAACAATCCTTATAACACATTGCTTGGGGAATCGGCCGTCTATAACAACCCCTCTGTGAGCATGTACAACACGCAAGGTGTGCTAGCCTTTTTTTTCCCCTCAATTCTTTTGACAACCATGTTTGATCTGGCCTTATATAGGCACTGATTCCTGAACAGCTGCTTCTCAAAGGATGTGGTTTGGATGAGGTTTATCATGGCTACCCAGTTGAGTCCTTGCATCTGATCGGAATAATTTATCAAGGTCACACTATGTTCAGGGCCCATATATTGTCAGAAAACTGGTAATAAATACATTATTTCCTATTGATTACGTATGACTTGGTTTTGGAAAAGGTATTAGCCGGTAATAACAAATAGATAATGAACTGCCAAATCATTAACCTGGCCTTATTTAAATAAAATTGTGTTACAAATGTGATTTTCATTTGTTCTGACTAATTAGTGTATTTTCTTTTAAATTAAGGTTACATTTTGACATCAATAGTTTGCCATCTTCAAGTTATAGTTTAGTCATTTTCTGCTTATAGTTTAGACCTAAAATGCATTTAGTCTGAGGGTTTTCTGGAAAAATTTTTAAAAAAGTGTTATCCAACCAACAACCTTCCTTTAAAGTCATAAACCGTTAAAGTCATGCCTAATTAATAACTACTAAATGTATGTAACTGTTTTCTGCCCTTAAAATAGTTTGACCATTATTCAAAGCATTAGTTCATCCATACTGCAACAGTGTGCTTGCACAGCATGTGACTAGAAAATGCAGTAATCATTTTATCAACTCAGCTTTTTGACAGAAACTTGTTTAGACCTACTTGGAGCCAGATATATCTGCTGTTTCCTTTGAATATTTTGCTGCACTTCAAGTCTCTACAGCTTGTGTGCTTGTGTGTTATGTCTGTCTGTGTGTACATTCGTGGTAGTCATTGTTTTAGGGCTTTTGTGAACACACACACATATGGTAAGTCATCTCACTAATATGACCAATTGTGTGTTTAACACAGTTTTTATTAATATCTTGTTTATTCATTGAGTTATATATTTTATAACTGACCCTTCTTCGGCTCATTAACTAATATTATATCTCCTTCTCATCCATTAAGACTAGATATAGAAAAAAACTGATAGTGTACGTGATAAATACAGTATAACATCATCAAGGGAAACTGAATGGTGAAATATATATATATATATATATATAGTATATACACACACATACACATGTACTGATAACTATATGCATACATATATACACATATACAGTATATATATACACTGTATATGCAAAATAAGCATGAGAATAATAATTATATGGGTAAAAGCATCAAAGACATAATTTATGTAGTGGCGTAGTAGTATAGTGCAAAAGACAAAACTTATCTAATTATTGACCTTGCGTGTCTCTGAGGCAGTGCATTCAGTGGAGTCAAGTTGCACAATTATGGAGGTGAATGAGGTCTGAATAATAACTAACCTGTTTTCTGTGACTTGTATTTAATCAATTTAGGCCATCATTCAGTCTAATCAAACTTTGCTTTTTCCTTAATATGTTAGTAGAGTTAGTAAAAATGAAAATGAATGACAAATACTTTTATTGGCAGAGAAAATACAATCAAAGTATTGAGGACTAAAGAAAAACAAGCCTCAGAATATGCAAAAAGCAAGCACATCTTCAATATGTTTCTCCTCCAATGTGTCGCTGTGAGCTTACTTGTGTTCTTTCTTTTCTTTCCTCCATGCTGTCGTTCAGCACCCTACAGAGAGACAAGTATGGGAGTAAAGCTAAACATTGCATATCAAATGTAATTGACCTCAGCTTGCTTTCTTTTCACTCTATGCCGATAAAGGGGGGAAATAACTGACCGGTCATTCTCTTTTCATCCTCCATCCCAATAAAAGTACATCTAAATTCCAAATTTGAGTATGAAATTTATCCAAGTAATGCATAATTGTAATAAAAATGGCTTTCATTATTTGACATGAAACATTGGGTTGTATAGTTTGCATCTTTTATATTATATTACAGTAATTAGCATCATATCATCAGCTTAATATCCCAAATGCTATATTGTATTTGTATACTTATAAACCTCAATGCAAGCAAAAATGCTTCATTCACATTCTAGCAATTTTTTTGTTGTACTGCTTATTTTGACATAATCGGCACATGGTTTAAAATTGGTCCTTGTTGCCTTGTGTCATACTATGAATATTCTGTTAACATTTGTCAATTTAGTTGTCAATAACTTGATAAATGAGCAATGTTGCCCTTATGCATACATTTTGTTTTCAAGACAGGGAAATGATATTGATTTGAATAATGGATTTGGATTTTCATTAATATATTACTGAAATGAAGTCAAATTTTCCAATTGGGATTCCACTTTCTCTGCATTGGAGAGAACAGAAAGTCTATCTGAATGTTTTACTTGTTTGTTATTTATCTTTAATTAGGCTTTTTTTCCTGCCATCTGATCAATGGCCCATATTTATCACAGCAAAATGAAAAACACCTGTTAAAAAGTAATACAAAAGAGAGTAAAAACAATTTGATTTAGATTTTCTTTAGCAAAATCATTTGAATATTAGTTGTGGCTAATAATGAAGCTTTGTTAAATAAGGGCCAACATGACTGAGGTCTAGACTCAAATTAATTATTTATTACACTTAATCTATACAATAGCATGATTTAATATTGTGTGTGTGTGTGTGTGTGAGTGTGTGTGTGTGTGTGTGTTTGTGTGTGTGTGTGTGCATCAAGTTGTCAACAGCATTCATTTCATGTCGTTATTTGTTGTCTGATGAATTTCAGTGTGACAGTACCTGTAAATCGTGTCTTGTTATTGCTATTGAACTTACTTTAACTGATGTTTCCAACCCTGTAAATATTTAATTCTCTGATCGATAATTTTCTGATTGACATGAAAAAATAAAGATAGGGAATATATTAATATATATTATATTCAGTGTGCATTATATTTCAATGCAGATCTGAGTTATGAATAGTTCACATGACAGTGTACTGTATATGTAGTGGACATTGAGATAATCAGGTAATGAGGTAAGGATACCATTTAAAATTTGAATTTGGTAGATATAACTAGCATACTGTTTTGTGCTAAACTTGGATTGGATTAATACAAATCTCTCAAAAATGAAAGTTGATGATTTTAGGACAAATCTTACAGAATTCCATTGAATTTATTAAATCATTTGATCTACTTTTAAAATTGCCATGAATTTTATCACCATTTGATTATAATTATTATTTCGTTAATCAAAGCCTACGAACAATAAATACAATAATGATATGTCATGATAAGAACATTAATTCAACCAGTTATATTTCACGAGTAGGAAATGCATGTCATAGTATGAGCTGTGTAGCTCATTTTTGTATTATATTTGTATTTTTTTCATCCCCGTTTTCAATGTTTACAACTGACGTATGTAGTCTAACTTTATCCTCTCCGCTATTTTTCAGAGGGAATTCTGAACAATGCCAGGGATACAAGTGTCATGGATACTCTACCACTGAATGGTAACCATGGCAACAGCTACAGCATGACCAGCGGAGAGTACATGAGCGACTGCGTTCAGATCATCGACCGCGGCTACAACCACAAGGAGACCACGCTCGAGAAGAAGATCCTGAAGGAGCTCACGTCCAACTACATCCCCTCCTACCTAAACAACCACGAGCGGTCCAGTGAGCAGAACCGAAACCTCATGAACAAGCTGGTGAACAACGTCAGCAGCGGCGGCGGCGGCGGCAGTGGCAGCGCCAAGGCCGACGAGCCCGTCGTCCTCGACAACCCCACCACATTCACCCGGGAGGAGGCCCTCGGGCTGGAGCTGATCAGGGAGGAGTCCAACGCCCCCCTGCTCCCGCCGCGGGCCCTGCCCACCGAGAACCACCAGCCCCACCACTTCTCGAGGAGGAGGATTCCCCAGGAGAACAGCGAGAGCTTTTTCCCCCTGCTCACCAACGAGCAGACGGAAGAGTCGCAGTCTCCACACAGGGACTCCTTGTACACCAGTATGCCTGTGCTCACCAGCTCGCCCGATGCGGAAACCAGCAGCACCAAGGACGAGGGGGAGCTCCCGGCCAGTAAAAGCGCCGACGTGGACGACGTTTACTATAAAAGTATGCCGAACTTGGGTTCCAGGAACCATATCCACGAGCTGCATACTTACTACCAAATGGGGAGGGGCAGCAGTGATGGATTTATAGTCCCTCCTAACAAAGATGATTTGTCCCCAGAGGAGCCCCCTCCAGAGCCGTCTCACCTGGTCACTAGCCTATAGAGGGTGATCTGTTCCCATGGTTTCCTGTTCTGGTCAACCGTTTGCAGTGGTGGACTTTTAATTTTTTATTTTTTTCCCTCTGTATTCTTAAAATGTTAATGCCATTCAAATACTGAATACAAAGCAGAGACAAATGAGACTAATTTTATGGCTCAAGACTTTGTGGTGTATTTGACTTGAGAAGAGAACTTGCTCAAATGAACCTGTTGTTCTTTACTTACCCTACTGGCTTCACTGGCTCCCAACCTACTGCCAGGAAGTTTACGACATGGTCCCTGGCCTGTCTGGAACCTTGCAAAGATGCACCTGATATCTTCAGTCCATTGTTTTCTTGGTCACCCCCTAGGGGGTGAGGGGGGCGTTCTTCCAGCCGTTAAAGAAGGAACTGCATTCTTAGGAACTCATCTCTGCAATGCTTTTTTGTGGACATCCCAAAGGAATTACAAACTGCTACAAAATTGTCTGCCAAAATTTGAGTGTGTAAAATTAAAAACAAACGAACAAAAGAAAAACTTCAAAAAAACGAACAAAAAAAACCCAATCAAAAACTATTTTTATTATACTTCTGTATCCATACTTGCTTTTTAAAGTTTCTTCCTATCCGGTGTATTACAGCACATTTTGCTGTGTCGTTCTTGCGAGTTAAACAAGTTGTTTTGGGAAAATGAAAAAAGTAAAAAATAAAAAAAACATGAAGGAACTCTTTATCATATATGCTGGAAAGAGCATATTTTATGTTTTTGCTGTAATAATTCCAATTATTAAAGGACAAAAAAAACTAATTACAGAGAATTATAATGAATTTCTATGTAAATGTACAGATACTAGCATTGCACATAATAGTAAGCTTTTTCTGTTCCTCCAAAGCCTTTGTCCTTGTAAATGTACTAATTAACTGTTTTCTTTCTGTTGTGCTGGTCTTGCGGGTTTATTCTACCAGTAGGAGCAATTTTTAATTTTTCCTCATGTTTCCTATGAACAAACACAAACTGAACAGTCACTGTTTGGCAGCTGCGACCACTTGGCTCTTGGCTGGCCTTTTCACCCTCTTGTGGTAAAACGAGGTACTGCCATTCACTGCCGAGGGAGCTGCTCGTTCAGTGAGTCAGTCAGCGAGGGACACTACTGTTTTTTGGGCTGCTTCCTCCAGTCGCAGAGAGAAAATGAACCAGTGGACAAACCCTTTACACCGACCATTTTCAAGCAATGTTACCCAGTTTCAAACCTAATTTCACCACAGAAGCAATGGCATATTTTAAAATACAATGCCATCGGCAATGTTAAGAAAGTCCTATGGGGGTAGGCAGAACATTTTTACTGAAACATAGGTTTATCTGGGAAATGTAAACATGTTTGGCCAAGAAAAGACCCAGCCCACCCAGTAAAAGATCGAAACAGGATTTTAGTATATAAGAATAGCAACAAAGCCATCAACATGCATTAGCTTTACATGCATCAGCTGTAATCCGAGCCAACACTTACTTTGGAATTCTCTCTGTTGACAAATAGAGGTCTTCATTCATAATATTGGAGTTAATATTTGTGGGAATGAGAACATATACGATTTTGATACGCACTAGGCACTTGTAAAAAAGTGGAAAGATTTTACTTCTAAAATGTTTAATTCTGGACTGAGTAAACTGGAAATGGTAGATTTTTCCTCCCTGACAGAAGCTATTTATTTATTTGTTTGTTTAAAAAAAGATGCAAAAGAAAATGGGTAGGGGGGGGGGGGATTAAATTTTGAGTGGTAAAAAACATTAGCAGCACAGATTAGTTTTTTTGTTTGTTTGTTTTTTGATAATTATTTATTCATTTTGTATGGTTTCCAAGTTGAATGACCGTATAACTAATATTTGTTGTAAAAGTGAAACTTGTTTGCCAACAAATAAATGACTGATTAAGATTTACAACAAAATAATCACTAAGGTTTTTTTTGCTTTGTTTTTCTCTGAGTGTCAAGTGTGAATATTGGATGAATCATGCAATAAGTCAAGGGTTTCAACATGATTATATAGCATCTGAGGGTGGATGGATTTGCTTGAGACTCATCCAGCTCATCGACTCTTTTTTTCCTCAGTGGGAAAGTGTTTTTCTGAGTCAAAATGTTAAAGGACATCAACAATAACACTCCAGAGCAGATGAGAATTAAAAGAATGGTTTCATGGTTTAGCTAATTGTCCTGTTTGTGCACAACTGCATCTCATGGTTATTGGATTGTCGCCTTAGCTTCTGCATAATCGACTGACAAGACAGAAGTACTCCTGAGCTCTGCTAATCCTTAATTTCAATATAATGTTACAAATCAACATTTGTCTTTAACTTCGGCTTGTGATGTGAGATCTTTTTTGCCTCACATTGCTTATTAATTTCAGCAATTAATGAAAAAAATATTCATACAAAATGTGTTTGCATTGACAGTAATGCTGAGAGTCCAAGTTACGGACAAATACAGGCCTTTATCACTGTATAACTACCCACACACTCTGGAGAAGTTCAGGCAATTCCGAATGAATATTTTAGTGTTACTATCTTTTTACTATGTTATTTCCCCTTTATCCTGAGATGCAGCCATCAAGCCAATGTACAAATAATGCAAAGTGGGGCTTTACGAATCAAATATTCTTCATGGAGCAAAGCTGGCTTAGGGTTTGATGAGGAAAACAGCTCACGATTACCATACAGTGATTTGCATTTAATTGCACCTTATTTCAGTCATTCTGTTTAGATTTTTTAAAATATTACTTAAGTCCTGAAATATATCCAAGGAAGGTCATTTGAATAGTATGCTGTACACAATTTAAAAATGAAAAAAAAAACATGAAACCAAACAATGCAAGGTGCAGCACTAACTGCATTGAAATAATGAGAAATACGATTGCTCTGATGATGATGGGGGTCAGTGATGCACATTTTGCCTTCCACTTGATTTTAAGGAAGAATTTTAGGGTAAAATTAGCTGGTTTGTTGTCATTTTTAAATATAATTTGTTAAACCTATTACAAATAATACTTATGTAAATGTTTGTTTTGGTATATTTGTATCAAATAAATAAAAGTATAAAAAGTGACCTTGATTTTTGGGTTTGAAAATATGTCCCGATGTAATGCATGACAATTATAATACTAATTATAGTAATAATAAATATTATGATTATTATAATTATTATTCTATAGTAGAAGTAGCCTTTTTATTATTTCAATTAGCTAAACACCAGTCAAATTAATTATACTGTGTAGCTTACAACATTTATTTATTTATTACTTACAAAATGTCCAATTTGTACTGCTGGATATTTAATAAAGCAATTCAGGTTAATTACCTTGCCTAAGGGTAGCAGTGCCCCACCTGGGAATCAAACTTGCAACCTTCTGGTTATAAGCACATTTATGTCCTTAGATGCACCATGCAAATCAGCCTCTGGCCTGTTTTAATGCTCTATTGATTTGCCTATTCAGAGTTGATCGACTTAAGCACCTGCTTAAATTGTCCAGTTAATACAATAGTGCGTACAAAAAGTTATTCGTATTCAGACTTCTGCTACCCACATGCTTAACTCTGAAATTGGGCAAAGTGCCAGAAAAATGTTAATGAATTGTTTCTGAATGCTTGCCCTCTGATGGCGAACATCTCAGAGAGTTGTGCTTAAAGGTGTTTTCCATTCAAGAGTCTCAATTCATCCTTTTAAGGATTATTTAAAAAATGTCAGGCAGGTTTAACTAGTTGTCCACTTTTGCGTGGAGCTATTGCATTAGGATATACAGTATATCCATTTTCCCACTCCATTTTGCTTTTGGGTTTGTTTTTTAAGAGTACATTTATTGCACTATTGTCTGTGCTGGCATGTTCCCATGATTTCAATTAGGAGAAATTAAAAGGAGAAGCACCTGGTTAGACAATTACACCATAGCTGAAATGGAGAAGAAGGAAGGAAATGCAAATTTTTCAGATGAAGAATTACTGGTGAATGAGGTCAGTAAACACTATTCTGCATTATACAGTGCACATTCTCTCAATGTTGGCAAGCATAAGCATGCAGTGTGGAATAAGATAACAGTTACGGCAGGCTCTGTGGGGCGGTGTAAAGGTCATTTGGATGAACCTAAGCATAAGTACAGAGACCTCCACACCAAAGCAAAACCTGAAATTGCCAAACGAACTACATACAATACAAACAATGGCCAGGTAGTGTTATGCTACTTATTCAACTTTTTTCTGGAGCAAACAACGCTTAACTTAAGTTGATGTCAGAAGAGTAATAACATCTCCAGACACATTTCTATTTTGGGAAAACCCCTCCCTAGATGCACAATTTGCCAGGGGGAACTTAACTCCACAAATAACTTCAAAATCTGAATACAAACAGACAGGTGAGGTGCATAATATTCAACTTATCTCCTCATTGTGGTTGCTTAACTCAAATCTGAATAGGGTCCTTAATGACTAGTCTGATGTTAGGGGAAAGCAAGCATTGCCTCACTTTTCTTTGTCTGAATTATTGTACATTTACCCAAGAGTGCTTCACAACACAAACGTCATAATATTAAAAATAAGACCCCACACCAACCATTACCAGTGTAGATGTTCTCATAAATACATCAATTTTTAAACAAGTTTCACTTGTGTGACAGTATGTGGAGAAGAATGGATTAAACGTTACCAAACCTGACAGAAATAATCCGATACATCTATTGGCAACACTAAATGCCAGCATCCTCCATGAATCACTGTTGTGCTAAAAATGAAAGCGAGGATGGTCGAATTGCCTCATTAAGCTGAACACTTTTTCTACATGAAAAATAATAGTCAAACATGCTAAAAAAGGTACACAATTGTACATTCCACACTGTCATATCAATTTTATTATGGATAATTTTATATCCATTATTATTATGGATAATTATGTGTGTGTATATATACAATATTCCCACTCCACTATTATAAATAATGTGAAATTTTGTTTCTGTATACATTACTTTTATAATGACATGAGACAAGCAGTCTTTTTCATAAGTTTAACTTGAAGATGAGTGAGCGTGGGTTGAGAATGGGACATTTTGACAAACATATTAAAAGGTATTATTTCCAGAGTGGCCTTCTCTCTCAGAACATTGCTCTACAGAACATTGCTAAAATCAGGCACTTCTTATAACTAGGGGATGATGACTAGGGGATGTTTTGTCACGGCAAGTCTAGATTACTGCAATGACGTCTTATCTGGCTGCTCCAATACCTCTTTAAAGAGCCTCCAGCTTGTTCAGAATGCAACTGCTCATATTTTTACCAGAACAAAGACGTATGGACATATTACCCCAGTGCTCACATCACTTCACTGGCTTCCCAATAATTATAGAGCTTAGAGAGTTTGAATAACTTGCCTTTACCTTAAAAGCCTACAAGGTCACTCCATTCTCAAGATCTAGTAGTTCTGAGAATTTCAAAGAAAGTGCAGCTTTCTCTTACAGAGCCCAATGGCATATTTGCCATTCTGATGAATTTAGATTAAATAAGGGCTTCTGCAATTAATTCAAACAAGACTTACATTTAATCCAGATTCAGTCTAACCAAAATGTATGCTCATAAGGATCCGCCTTATGCTAATAAGGACTGAAAATACAGGAAACAGGAAAAGGTGTGACCTGAAATCTGAGGTACCTGGAGGTATTTGCCTGTCTCCAACTTTACAATTCCAACTGTTTTAATGAAATTAAAGCAAAGCAGGCATACAACGCAATGACCTTGAACCAACCATAACTATAATATTGATATATAATTTAACTTGTGTTTTGTATTGCAAGGATATGACACCAAAATCAAAATAAGTAGGGTTTTTTTTTGCCAAGTTAACTAGAACTCGTGCAGGAACCTTTGTGTGTAGATTAATATGCATAAATTGAATCTGGCCACAGTCTAGACTGAAAATACACCTTTACAGCCAGGCTTACAGATTAATTATAGTCTAGGCACAGAGTCGGAGCAGCTTGTAGCCAGAAACTGTGATTGTGGCACAGAAACCTTTCCTTACTGTCATATCTCAACAGCTGTCGTCCGACTTCTCACGAGCATGTTCGTGATGGGTGGGTATGTTTCTTGCCCTTCTTGTGACTGCTTAGATCCTCCATCTCTGTCCTAATAGTTGTGCTGCCACAGATAGCTCCTGGCGGGGTCACCTGTTGCCTCATATTCAATCTGTCCCTGCTGCTATACATTGTTGTTCCCTAATTGGCTGTACTTGCTTCTGTCTCCTTCTCTCAACAGTGGGGCACCTGCCCTGAGTCCCTTGCGTGCTGCATCTTCTGAACCTGCCATCGATCATTCCTTTCCATCCCAATCCCGCCACCTTCAGCTGCCGTGCATATAATCAACCTAGCTAATTAATTGTTTTGCATATTGAAATTGTGCAAGACATTATTTGACATGGTCGTTTATTACTTGAAAATGATTGTGTCATTACCATGACATAATACCTGTCATAGGGTGTCATATCTTTTTAAAACTATGATATACACTTGTTACGACACAAATGACATAACAAGCTGCGTAGAAGGCTCACTATGGCAGGGGTGTCATGAGACTGTATTTATTATGACATATGGCATTGACTACATCAATAATTAGTTCAAAGTTATTTCACTGTGTGACAGCTTGCTAATTAATTGTAAAAATACCTTATCATGAGTTTATACTCTTATGTGCAGATTGGGATGAGCCCATCTTGACAGACTATTTACCAATGTTTATTTGCTATGAAATATGCATTAACCTCTGGAAGAACCAGGTTGAAAAGTTTTAAAAACTAGATTGGAAAGTTTTAAAAACAAACTTTAGTTGGCTTGCCTCCCCCAATTTTTCAAAGCTTAGAAATGGCAGTATGGAGAGATTTTTTCATAAGACATCATCAGTTTGGATGGATGGATGGATGAAGTGACAGATTGACAGATTGATGGACGGACAGAGGATGTAGTAGGGTATCCTAGTGGTTATACTTGTGTATAGAGTATTAGGTTTGGTAAAATATTATGATAGCCATGCAGTAGTCTGACTTTAGTGACATCAAAAGATGGATGGAGGCATGATGGATGGAAGAATAGAGAGAGAAATAACTGAGGTAGCTGTTTGGTTATACATGTGTATAGATTCACAGTATATGGCTTGGTAACATATTGCAATTAAGACCATTATAATAGCCTTGCAGCTGGATGGAGGGACACAGGGGTGGATAATATATAATAATAATAATGCGCAATTGTATTATTAACAAGCGTCTTTCCTAAAAGTAAAACTGGGAAGGAAGGAAACAAGGAAGGAGCTAGCTAGCTAAGCAGGACATTAGAAATATATGTACATTATTCAGACATTGTTGTTTTAAAAATATAAATTAAGTTACTATGGTACTAGCCAGCCAGTGCTGGAGATATTTACACAGAAGGTTAAGTTTGCTAACTAAACTAGCTTGGGTGAGAGTACTCATCATGAATCTTTAGAATGTAAGCTATATTGTCATAGAGCTATTTTGCTTAATAGCTAGTTAATGTAGTCATATAGGCAGATAACCAGTGTTTAAGGCTTTAAATACAGAATGTCAACAAAGAAGGAATCTAGCTACCTAGTAAGTGTAGCATGACCTAAGACATATTTTTTTATGCCACTTATGTTTTAAAAGGTAAACTATCATGAATTTGATTGTCTTTAGTAGTGCACACAAGATATTTTTGTAACAATTCTTAAGTTTTTGTTTAATTCATTCTTAAAATTAAGTCCAATTTCCTTTCAAAATGATGTTTCTACACGACTAATCATATACCATGCTGATTTAGTCTCAAACACTTGTCTAGCCCATGGTCATTTGCCAAAGAGGCGTTAAATTGAACACTTCCTCTCACTGGAACATACAGCCAATGCCAGCACCTTAAAGGCTGTAGAATAGGCACAGTTTTATGAAGGTGCAGCTGATCAAATTCCCCTGCCTTGCTAAATTGTCCCTGCCTTCTGTTGTAATCATTTTACATTTACTATTTAAGAGATGCTCTTATCCAGAGTGACTTACAAGATGTGCATTAATACATGGTAGGAACAATCATAGTTTGCGCACGAGATCAGTGCAGTAATATAGCGATAGACGTCATTGTAGGCAGCTGCATACCCTATCTGTAACACTGGGAAGGAAAAGGTGGGTTTTGAGTCTCTTGCAGAAGATCACAAGTGATTCTGCGGTCCTGACCAATTGTGGAAGGTCGTTCCACCACCGAGGGGTCAGGACAGAGAAGAGGTGAGACCGTGAGGAGCAGCTGCCGGGCACCCGGAGGGATGGGACAGTCAGTTTGCCAGAGTGGAGGGGTCTGGCTGGGGTGTAGGGTGTGATGAGTGTCTGGAGGTAAGGGGGAGCAGTTCCTCTAGCCACCTGAAAGGCAAGCACCAGTGATTTGTATCTGATGCGTGCTGTGATGGGGAGCCAGTGCAGAGAGGAGAGTAGAGGGGGTGACGTGGGTGAACTTGGGTAGATTGAACACCAGATGTGTGGCAGCATTCTGGACTAGTTGCAATGGCTTGAGGCCTGCCAGCAAGGAATTGCAGTAGTACAGACGCGAGATCACCAGGGCCTGGACCAGGAGTTGTGTAATAATTTTGTTTGCATACAAGCACTGCAAATAATTGCTCACAGGGCAAAATTTGTACTCTCTACTTGCATACAGTCAACTTGTTTGTAAATAATATATTTCAGGACAAATGAACAAAGACAAACTGTCTAGGTTTTGTGATAAAACATTATAGTTTAGTCATAGAAAAACTAATTTGAAGTGGAAAATGTGTCCATAATTACGCTTTTTCTCATTTCTACTTTCAAACACATTATACAATTGTGTTCAAAAGGGTTTACTTTGACTACATGTCATTATTGTTTGAAATATTAATATTGGGCCACAGATACATTTCAATTCAGAGTGATGGAGAGATGAGCCACTTTTGCATGTAGAGCAGGCTGTGAGTTCCACAGAAAGTATTTAATATTTATATAGTGTGCTGCTTACATTTTCATCTGTATCTTTAATTCAGGCCTAAATCTAATATTTCTGGCATGAAATACTGTTCAGGACAAATGGCACTCCCGACCAGAGCCGACTCTGGCGCGATGGGGAATTTAAACCCCGGTCGCCGTGTCCAGCGTCGGACATTGAAACCACTAGACCACGCAGGAGGCTTACACGTAGGGGTTCTCATTGTCTACAAACAAAAATCCACATCATGTATTTATATGATAAGCTATTTTGGTGAGCTAATAATCTGTTTTCAGCTTGATAGCTATCATAGTCAGATCGCTAGATAACAATATTTATTGGAGATATTTACATAGCTAACATTAGCTAGCAAACTTAACCTGCTAAGACAAGTGAAGTTAGGTGACGATTGCCACCTAACATAGTCAGATAGCTATATAACCAGTATTTAAGGCTTAAATATAACAAGGTATTCAGAAAATATTTATCACAAATGTATAAAGAGCATAAGCAGGGTACACAAGCATAAACTGAAGTCTGGTGGCTATAATTAAACATGAATCACCTGTTTCATACTCAGTTGTATAGATGGACCACAATTTATATAATTAAAATATTTATTTTGTAGTATATCGTTTTTATTAGTAGGGAGGTAATATCATTAGGTCATTTTTTAAATTTGGTCATTATTTTGATGCATTTTTGAAAAGGATAAAATGCCAAAATTCTGTAGTCCACAGTGCTGAGCAGTGTTCTTCCTGTCAGCTGAGAGGAGCTGTGCAGATTGCAGACGCATACACTGTGTGTGAGTGTGAGAAAAAAAAACCTTCTTGCTTCAGAGAAAATGTTCAGACAGCAGTAATTGCAGCTTAGGGACTTAACCACATCAAATCTCCTTGTAATTTTTCAAAAGTTGCTAAATCTCCAAATCACTTTATGCTTTTTGGAGAAAAAAAAGAGTCCAAGAAGTCGCTAAATCTAGTGGCTAAGTTCCAACACTGACCAGTAACCAGTAAATAAATGGAAAAAATCAAGAAATTGGGAGCCTCGTAGACATGAGAGTACATCATGGGAGGTGAAATTAAGAGCTTGAGTTTAATTGCTTTAATTGGAGGTCCGAACTCCATCACCCATAAATTGTCTATTAAAAGACGATTTCCATTCCATTTTGACTATTTACTATGAAAATTGTAAATATTGTGATTGTAGCCATAGTTAGAGGCAGAACTGTAATCCTCGTCCCAACAGAACCACACAGTTCCTATCTTGGTGAAGGTTAGTAACGTATTACATGTTTACACAACTGCCTCCTTTACCATTAGTATGGGTCAGGGGCAATCAGCAAAGACCCTCAAACCCTTGACTCTGGTTCCTCCCAAGGTTTCTTCCTTTTTGTTTCACCAAGGGAGTTTTTCCTTGACACTGTTGCCCTTGCTTTTGTATGGCCTTAGGTCAGGGTCTAGGTCAAAAAGGTTAACCCTTTAAGATGCATTGTAACCACACGGGATAACATTTTTTGCGATCAAATTACTGTAATAAAAACTCTGCAAGACCCATCTTTGACTTTTTGTCCTCATTCCCCTCATTGAATAGAGTGTGTAATGTAGATTATATCCACTGGGGGACAATGTTGTAAAAAGATACTGTTGCCTGAAAGTTCTGGAAAAAAAACGGAAGTTGATCGGCGCGAAGCTGCTCTTCAGACATTGACTGAAGGTGACACTGAAAGTGAATTTTTTAAAATTGGATTTCATGTTCTAGACCCCCTAGTGATTATAATTTTGTTCAATGGCAGAAACGTGACGATAAAATGTATCTCTATGTTACCTGGGAAAAAGTGTGTGAGCACTAGGTGGAGTTGTCCAATTAGGGTAAACCGAACCTGATGCTAGTTTATGCTATAATGCCATTTACTGATAAGATATGAGCTAGTATAACACTATGCATTGAATAGCCACTATGCAGCTAGCTAGCTAAATGGGTAGCTATAAAGATTCCGTTTTACTAAACAAAATTACATGAGGTTGTAATTGATGGCGATGGACATTTACCTAGGTAGCTATGTTTTATTTAACACAGTAAACTTCATTTATATCTCTTGTTTTCTATCTAGGTTTGTAATTGATGGGATGCATATTATTTACCTTGCTAGCTATGTTGTATTTGCTATAGCAATCTTGATTTCTATCTCTTGTTATCTAATTGCATTGCTATAACTTTGCATTTGTGTCACAAATGCTTCATTATTATATATTATTTATAGATTTTATATATATTATACTAGTTTTATATTTATATTTATTTATTTGTAATGATTTATTTTTGTTATATTTGTCTATTGTATTATATTACTTTTATTTTTAGATTTATATTATATTACACTGACTATTCCACCTTTTACAATACATTTATTTATTGTATGTGTTATAATAAGAAAAATGTTTGTAAATAAATTGATGAATATTGTTAACATATTCTAGTGTCTGTAATGTTTTTATATGAAAATAATTCAACTTTAGTTGCACAAATTAAAAAATTCTATTGATGCTTAATACTTATTAGTTCATACCTAGAATTACTCTAACTGGGTAAGTCAACCGGCAGTCAGCTTATGTATCTGCCACCTGAATGGGTCATCTGGAAAAAAAACCCTGAAAAGTTGCTGAATGTGATGACAATCTTGGCAATAAATATTTTTTTGAAAATGTATTTTTATATATATTTTGTTTCAGATTTTTCCCTCTCTTCTTCCCCCCAATTTAGTAGCAAATTGTACCCTCTTTCTTTTTTAACATTGCAGGAAGCGAGAGAGGTGCATCCTGGGTAGCTGTCTCCTACTGTGAGGTCCACAGCTGAGTAGATCAGTGTTTTACCGCCACCGCCTCCACTTTGGCAAGAGCTATGACTTCCTGTGTGTCATTTTGACTGGTGTTTGCAAAGTGAGGAGTTAATGAAATCTGCTGAAAAGTGACTCCTGCCAACCTCCACATTATTAATGACTCTTTGCAGGAGCTTGTGCTTGTACAGTATGGGCCTTCAGACTGAGCGTCTGCTTACACTGCAGAAAAGCACTCTTGCAGCTAAACGCACGTCATAACTTTGCAGGATCTGCCTTGTAAATTTAAATGATGGCCTTTCTAATAACATTTATCTGAGACAAGTGTCACGTGACAGCTATTTTATTTATTTGCATTCTCATCAGACCCTCTTATGAGGATAACCACACCATATTTTGGGTCTGCTACATTCTGTCCCACACACCCACCCATGAATAATAGTGGGAATTTATTGTGTTGAAATGTCAAATATGATTATGTTATATTATTATGTTCTTCATAAAGTTAAATTATAGGAAGGAAGTCATTTTAGGACACCAAGTGCACCCTGTGGGGTAAATGTTGTTTCCTCAAGATGTTCCCATATTCCAAGAAGATAATGCCCCCATACACACTGCTAAATTGATTAAAAGGTGGTTTCATGAACACCAGGATGAAGTCAAACACCTTCCCTAACCTCACCAATCACCAGATTTAAAGATCATTGAACCTTTATGGGATGCTCTGGAATTCTAGTTCTGTATAATAGCATTCCAAGTAGGATTTAAGCTGTTCTGAAGGAGGCCCAAGTTCTTTTTAGTTCATAAATATTCATATATTGTTTGGTGTTTCCATTATTTTGTCTGCCCACTGAATATATATACAGTATACATATATATATATATATAGTGGCAGCATCAGGGGTGTTGGGTTTCAACGCAACCAAAAATCAATAATAAAATCAGAATACACCGGCAAATAGGAAACAAGAAAAATGTATTAAGAGGTTTCTTACAGGAAGATTGTGGAAGCAAACTCATACAATCCGTGATCCCTTCTCATTTCAATCCAATCCAGGTCCTCAAACAGTCAATTGTCAGTACACAAACAGGGTTCTCAACACAATCCAAGTCAACCCAGCAAGCAATACAAAAAACACAATTCCCATGGCACACGTTTCTCTTCCGGTACTTTGCAACTTGTGTAGGGAAGAGGTGCGTGTTTTATTTATTTGTTCACAGGGAAAAACACGTCAGGTGTACCCAGCCAGCCCCAGCCTTTCCATTGAGGTGCAGGGGTGGAGCCAGCGGGCTGCTATGTACCGCCCCTCAATCACCACCCCTCTGCATGTCTCCGGGCGGCTGGCACTATATATACGTACTGAATATACACCGATCAGCCACAACATTAAAACCACTGACAGGTGAAGTGAATAACACTGATCATCTCGTTACAATGGCACCTGTCAAGGGGTGGGATATATTAGGCAGCAAGTGAACAGTCAGTTCTTGAAGTTGATCTGAACGACTTTAACAAGAGCCAAATTGTGATGGCTGGAATTGTTGGAATTGTCTCGTCATGTGCTAGTAAGTGAAAGTTATCTGGCGTTAGATTTCGTGTTTAGCTTCTGCGTTCGCTTCCTGTTTCACTGGTTGCAAGTATCAGTTAACGCTACTTAGTTATCTTAATTAGTATCTTGTTGCTGATGTTCCAGTGTTTATTCATTTCTATCGCTGCTTAGAAGTTTTATTTCAAAGTTGATTGGTACAGAGCTGTTTTCAATCGGTTTTATTGTATCAGCCCGTGTCTGTAGTTGAGCATTCCTTGAGTAGCGGGAGGAACCTGTGAATTGTTAATTAGTCTGTATTGTTGTCAGGTGGCACTCGCCACTTAGTGCCTAGCACCACTCAGCTATATTAGTAACCATAGTTGCGGAAAGCGGCAGCTTTTCGCTGCAGCCTCCCCAGCCTAGCCTCCCCATACAAAGACTCAGTGGACAAAGACAAAGGAGTCTACCTGCAGGAGTCAAGACTCAGCGGACAAAGACAAAGGAGTCTACCTGCAGGAATCCACCAAGGGAGGTCAGCTAGGGAGTGCTCACCGCACGGTAAGTATAATAGTTTTGTATCTCCCTGTTCTAATTTCTCTGCATCTAACACTACATGCTACCTCCCTATCCCAGTCCATGTCTCCTCTTCTAGATTTCCTAGAAGGAGAGATTCTACTCACACCTGAAACCTCTCCAACATCATCCACCCTCCTAGATCTTCCGGTGTCGACGTGGTGGTAGCAGGCGGACTATGGAACTGCCAGTCCGCTGTCCGGCAGGCCGATTTCATCTCGGCCCAGGCCTCCCTACTCTCCCTGCAGTTCCTGGCGCTCACGGAGACGTGGATCACTCCGCAGAACACAGCCACCCCTGCTGCTCTCTCCGCTGCCTACACCTTCTCCCACACTCCATGACCCACAGGTAGAGGTGGAGGAACAGGTATACTGATCCCCCCCCCATGTGGATATTTGGTATTGTTCCTCTTCCTCACTTCTCACCCTCTTCCTTTGAATTTCATGCCGTCACTGTCACTGTTCCATGTAAACTGCACATCATTGTTCTTTATCGCCCACCAGGTCCACTGGGAAGTTTCCTGGATGAGATGGATGCCCTACTCAGCGCCTTCCCTGAGGATGGAACCCCCGTCCTACTCCTCGGTGACTTCAACCTGCTGCTGGACACCCCTCAGTCCCCCTGCTTCAGTCCTTTGACTTCACCGTGGCTGAATCCCCATCCACCCACAAGACTGGTAACCAACTGGACCTGGTCTTCACTAGGAACTGCACCTCACCCAACATTACGGTATCTCCTCTACATGTGTCTGACCACTGCTTTCTGTCTTTTTCCCTCCCCCTCCCCTCTGTGCCATCTTCACCTGCCCCCACTGTCCTTGTCCGTCGCAACCTCCGCTCTCTCCCCCTCTGCCCTGTCAGCTACTGTTCTATCTTCCCTTCCCCTTACCGATGCCTTCTCTCAGCTACCTGCTGAGGAAGCATCATCCAGCCTACTTTCCTCTCTCTCCTCCTCCTTTGATTCACAATGTTCTCTATCCACTAAACCTGCTCGTCTTCGACCCCCACCCCCTGGCTATCTGACTATTTGGGCTGACCGGCTGAAACTGCGAGCAGCAGAAAGGAAATGGAGAAAATCCAAATCCCCTGTGGCTCTGACTGACTTCCACACACTCCTGGCTACCTTTTCCTCTAACCTCTCCTCTGCTAAGTCTGCATTTTTCCTTTCCAAGATTCAGTCTTCTGTTTCTAACCTTCGAAAACTCTACTCTACGTTTTCCTCTCTGGTCACTCCTCCTCCTCCTCCCCCACCCCCCTCCTCTCTAACCATGAATGACTTCGCATCCTTCTTTCACGAGGAGGTCGATGACATTCGCAACTCCTTCCGCCCATCCTCTCGCTCACCTAATTCTCCCTCACCCATCTCACCACCTAAACCTCTCACCCCTCTGTCCTCATTCTCGCCCCTCCCTGATTCGGACATCCTTCAACTTGTTCACTCCCACCGTCCCACCACCTACCCTCTCGATCCCATTCCTCTTCCAAAAGATATCCTCTTTGTATCTGAATCCTGGCTGTCAAATTTGTTGTCCAAAAAACTAATCCTGCTGTCATTTCCAACTACCGACTTGTCTCTCTCCTCCCATTCCTCTCCAAAACATTAGAGCGGGCTGTCTATAACCAACTGTCTGCTCATCTCCTACAGAATGACCTGCTTGATCCTAACAAATCTGGGTTCAAGGCAGGCCACTCCACAGAGACTGCTCTCCTTGCGGTCACTGAGGCTCTTCACGTGGCTAAGTCCCAATCCCTTAGCTCCGTCCTCCTTCTCATTGACCTGCCGGCTGAATTCTTCGTGGTGGACCACCAGATCGTCGAGATGGGAATCTCTGGATCTGCATTGACATGATTCGAGTCCTACCTGGCTGACCGGTCCTACCAAGTGGCCTGGAGAGGATCCCTCTCCTCTCCCCACACCCTCTCTACTGGAGTCCCACAGGGCTCGGTGCTAGGCCCCATCCTATTCTCCCTGTACACCAAGTCACTTGGTTCTGTTTTTTCTGCTCATGGTTTTTCCTATCACTGTTATACCGATGACACTCAACTCTTTCTCTCCTTCTCTCCATCTGAGACCCAGATCCCGGCATGGATCTCTGCATGCCTGGCTGACATCTCTGCATGGATGTCCACCCACCACCTGAAGCTGAACCTGGGGAAGACAGAGCTGCTCTTCCTCCCAGCAAAGGGCTCCCTGATGATTGATCCGTCAATCACCATGGAAGGCTCCATAGTGTCTCCGTCCCAGTCTGCCAGGAAACTTGGAGTGACCCTGGACAACGAGCTGTGCTTCTCGAGCCACACTGCAGCGATCACTCGGACCTGCCGATTCTCCCTCCACAACATCCAGAGGATCCGACCGTTCCTCACCCAAGAGGCCACACAACTCCTGGTCCAGGCCCTGGTGATTTCACGTCTGGACTACTGCAATTCCTTGCTGGCAAGCCTACCGGCTTGTGCCATCAAGCCACTGCAACTAATCCAGAACGCTGCCGAAGTTCACCCACGTCACCCCTCTACTCTCCTCTCTGCACTGGCTGCCCATCGCAGCACGCATCAGATTCAAATCACTGGTGCTTGCTTTTCAAATGGCTAGAGGTACTGCTCCCCCATACCTCTGTTCACTCATCACTCCGTACACCTCAGCCAGACCCCTCCGCTCCGCCTCCTCTGGCAAACTGACCGCCCCATCCCTCTGGGTGCCTGGCAGCCACTCCTCGTGGTCTCGTCTCTTCTCTGTCCTGACCCCTCGCTGGTAGAACGACCTTCCGCAAACGGTCAGGACCGCAGAATCACTTGCGGACTCAAAACTCAAAACTCAAGAGACTCAAAACCCACCTTTTCAGACTCAACTACCACTGAATTCTGAACATCTAGCTAACTGTCACCACCACTGCCTTTTTGTCCAACACTATATATCCCTGCTCACTCCATTTAAAAAAATAAAATTAAAAAATTACTAACCTTTTCCTTCCCAGTGTTACAGGTATGGTACACAGCTGCCTGCAATGATGTCTATCGCTATATTACTGCACTGATCTCTTGCGCTAACTATAATTGTTCCTACCATGTATTTATGCACATCTTGTAAGTCGCTCTGGATAAGAGCATTGCTAAATGCTTAAAATGTAATGTAAATGTAATGTAATGTACGTACCACCTACCTAAACATTGTTGCAGACCAAGTACATCGGTACTAACGGTATTCCCTGATGGCAGTGGCCTCTTTCAGCAGGATAATGCGCCCTGCCACACTGCAAAAATTGTTCAGGAATGGTTTGAGGAACATGACAAAGGGTTCAAGGTGTTGACTTGGCCTCCAAATTCCCCAGATCTCAATCCGATCGAGCACCTGTGGGATGTGCTGGACCAACAAGTCCGATCCATGGAGGCGTCACCTCGCAACTTACAGGACTTAAAGGATCTGCTGCTAACATCTTGGTGCCAGATACCACAGGACATCTTCAGAGGTCTTGTGGAGTCCATGCCTCAATGGGTCAGAGCTGTTTTGGTGGCACGAGGGGGACCAACACAATATTAGGCAGGTGGTTTTAATGTTGTGGCTGATCAGTGTATGTATATATATATATATATATATATATATATATATATATATATATATATATAGTGCCCCTTTAAAGTCTACACGCTATCTAAAAAAATTTCACATTTTGTTGCCTTAGTCTGAAATTAAAACAATGAAACTTTTCCCACGTTTATTGACGCATTTTACCTTTTAACTTCCAAGTGAAAAAAAGTCTCAAAATTTCTGAACATGAATTAAAAACTACACTTTGTTGAGTTAGTACTTGGTACCAGGGTGCTGGTTGCTTGAATCACAGCCATGAGTCTGTTTGGATATGTGTCTACCAGCTTTGCACACCCAGATCAGGCAACATTTGTTCCTTACAGAACTGTTCAAGCTCAGTCAGATTACGTGGGGACTGTCAATGGACTCCGCTCTTCAAGTCGTTCCATAGGTTTTCAATAGGATTTAGGTCAGGGCTCTGACGGGGCCACTCAAGGACATTGACCCTTTTGCTTTTTAACCACTCCACTGTTGCTTTAGCCATGTTCTTCTCAATTTCAACTTTCTTGCAGAGGGCAGCAGGTTTTCTTCAAGAATTTTTCTGTGTTTTGCTCCATCCATTTTCCCTTCTATTCTGACTGTGTTACTTTTTTCTTGAAACAGTTTGGTGAATCAATTTGTGCAATTGTCTGAACTCTTAAAACTGTGTTTGTGAATAAATAAATGTACACTTGCATGTAATTGTTATTCAAATTTAAGGACAAGCATTGATTATATCCAGGACACAGTATTTGAAGGCAAAAACGTAGTTTGGTATAAATGTACAAACTTTAGCAGGAATATATAATACCCATCTTGAAAACACAAGAACAAAAAGAGAGAAGGAAACCTAGAAGTTTCCCTGCCTGGGAAGCTATCTTTTCATGAAAGCTTTTGCAACCGTGACATGAAGATTGATTAGCAGTGATCACAAGATTGATCTGTTTTGAGTCCTGGTATGCCAGTGGCAGATGATTAAAGATAGTTGTTTAAGATATATTTGGGATGCTTGATTACTTCCTGAGCTAATTCATGCATTACATCAAACGCACTGCCAGAGGAATGTTTGAGGGAAGCTATTCCTTAGCAGTGTAAATAACGCTCTGTGCTTCTAGCACTTTTATGTTCATTTGAGCATTATGAACTCATAGCATGCATTTTAGAAAACACAGTCATCTACCTAAATCAACAGGAGAATTAGTGTTACCTATTTTGTATGCAGTGATTTAAAGAATCTTAAACATATAATGGACTACATTTAAAAGGGTGATTTTGAGGCAAAATACACACCTGTACCGAACATATAAAAAGGACAATTCAGAGAGAAACATGGAGGATTATTTTAATATGCAGGCTAAGGCTAAAAAGTAAATAAGGGCAGCTAAATGGCACTTCGAAATTAACATTTTCCAAGATGCAAAAAGTTATCCTAAGCATTTTTCAATATTGCAGTACAAAAGGGAAAGCTAATAATGAGGATAAATGCATTAAGAATAATGCTTCATAATAATAGTGTGGTAGCAAAGCTTTACCAGGGAAGAGGTTATAAATATGTCTAAGAGTATAGCCAATGTAAAGAATGTTTTTAAGGACTTTGAGATAATGGATGTAGTTCCACCATGAGTTCCACCATGCCTACTGTTGCCGATTACAGATTTTGGAAGTAACTAAACAAGCCTCTAGATGGCGATTTAACTTACAGTATCTCTCCTGCAAAAATTACTCACAAAGATTTTTGTGAGAAATTTGAAACAAAATTAGTTGAATTTATAGGCTTTCACAAAAACTCAGTTGAAGTTGCTCAGATTTTGTGGGATGCCATGAAAAGTTATATTAAATATAATGCTACATCTTTTGCATGTGGACTAAATAAGAGTAAATGAAAGAGGAAACTATCTATTCAAACTTGGAGTACCTTTCAGATCAGGTAGCTGTCACTCAGTGACAGCCTGAATCAAAATCAGTTACTAACACAAAAATCATAATTTTCCATTCATGAAACAAGACTCAACCATTACTATCATGGCAATCGTCCAAGTCGTCTTCTATCCCTATGTATATCCATATCTATAGTGACTATTGGAACTGAAACCGGAAACTTAGAACCTAAACTAATGAACAATTAATGCAGCCTCTTCTACAAAAAGTTATACATTACAGAGAGAGATGCAACATCATTGCAAACTGAAACATTCTTAAATTATTTGAAAATACCCTCTTTCTCCAGAGGACGCCACCATATTAGGAGCCCCACTTTACATTCTTGAACTTAAAAAACACTTGGGGAAATGAATAAGGGCAAATCTCCAGGATGGAATGGCATTAACCCAGAGGTCTTCTTTACGTTTTGGAAGCTCTTAGATCTGCTGTTGCATGAAATGGTCGATACAGCTATACAAAAAGGATCCTGCGGAAGAGACATAAATACAGCATTAATATCTGTCAAAAAAGGAAAAGGACCTTACACTATGCTCTAATTATCCACCCTATAATTAATACATTCTGATTCAAATTATTTTATAACGTTCTGTCCAACCCCTTAGAGACTTTTTTACAGAAATTGATCCACCCTGAGCGATGTGGCTTAGTCAAAAAACAACTATCATCCGACAACTTGCACCAGTTGTTGCATATACTGTGACAATATGTCTTATGTCTTATGTCTGTATAGCTGCTAGGCTTTCACTCTGGTTTTTAAATATATTTATCTTGTATTTATTATTCAGTATACTGTGATGTCCTGTATGTCTTGTGTGTTTTTTCACTGTCTCCTGTATCATTGCTGCTGTGACAAACCAAATTCCCCCACCGGGATTAATAAAGGCTATCTTACTCTTACTATTAATATGTAATGCTTTCTACTGATCCAAAGGTGTTGGATCGCCTAGAATGGAAATATCTCTGGACAGCGTTAAAGAACTATATGAGGCTTGGTCCCAATGACATAATATGATTAGGTGATATATGTCAATCCCCCTGCCAGTGTTGTTACAGGCAATATATGTTCCATATTCTTTACAATTACCAGAGGCACCCAGCAAAGGAGATACATCATCACTTATGGTGTTCATTCTTTCCATGGAACCTCTGGCTCATGCAATACCACAATCGAAGCTCCAAGCTCCAACAGCAAACATTTTGTTATTTCTTGATGATGTCCATCAGTCACTTCCAAATGTGCTTGACATTTTGTAACATTTTAGCATTATCTCCAGCTATAAAATAACTGTTAAAATCAACTCTCCTAACACTATGTTAAGGATGAGTTTGTTGAGTTGAGAAATCCTATTGTCTCTCAATTTAAATACTTAGCAATACAAATTTAGTCTTTTATAGAGAAAACAATATCCAATAAGTACAATAGAACTCTTAAATCAGTACAATCTGATCTCAACAGATGGGGCAATTTGCCTATAGCATTGCCAGGTAGAATCATAATTATTAAAATGAATATCGTGCTCGGAGATCATTGCTGTAGTTTTATGCTTCCACTCTCCCCCAACTGGATAAATTACATAGAATTTAGTGTCAATTTATGTAGATGGGAAAGAAATCAAAAATCTAGTGAACCAATCTTCAAAGAAGAAAAGAACTAGGAGGCCTATCAGTACCTAACTTAAAATGATACTTCCAATTCCTTTATAAGAGGTTGTATTTACAGATCTGTCACATGGGTGGACATGGTTTGACCAGAAAAAAACCTGAAAAACTTATGGCACAGCCACAATAGCACTTTGGTGCTAAGGTGATGTTTATTTACAGTGCGTTCCCAAAATATACAGCGTTAAGGAAAAAAAAATGTACCATCCACCAGCACAGTTCACAGGCCGGAGGGGAGACTCTCCCCATGATGGTGAAGGGCCTCCTTACATAGCGATGCCCCTGCCCACAAAGACATTCCACAGTAGCATATAATCAATTACCAATATTCATCAATGTCAAATCAATTGATCACATATATACACAGTAGTACCACAATGTCTTACAATAATATACATCGCATCACTCAGCAAACATACAAAATACATAAACAGGACAATTCCATGCCCTGCAGCATAAATTCTGGCGCTACATAGCCAGCCCAACTCGTGCTGTTCGGGTCCTTTGATTCTCCAATCCGGAAGCTGGGAAACAGAAACAAACTGAAGACCAAACAAAGCACCACAGCACAAAATGGCATACCTCTTCAAAACGGATAATTAAAGAAAATGAACAAACATATAGCCATTATCTATGAATGGAGTTTTGTGTAGGATGAATGCTGCAGGGAAATGGTTACGTATATTTCCCTGCCAGGGGGAGATGCTTTATTTATGTAATTTATGTAATGTCTCCGAACACGTGTGTGCACCGACAAATGCTTGGCATTATAATGAAGGGACAGGAGGGGAATTACATGCAGTGTGTGGCTCACCACTACTGGGCGCGGCCAGGGATGGACGGAAAAGATGACAAGATCTCTCTCTGAAACAATGTAGACTACTATCTGGACCAATAATTGCTCACTCAATTATAATTGTCTTATCACAATTCTGTAATGACATCATTGGAATGGCACAACCACAGACTCATTTTTCATAACAACTCCTTTCCATCAGGTGGAGGGCCTTTTGTTTCAGCTCAGTGGATGAATGCTGGTGTACACAAGTTGGGCAATGTCATGGGAAGTAATGGTATGAGAAGCTTCCAGGAGTTGAGGGAAGTGTATAACCTACCCAGTAATTCCTCTTTCTGTATTTACAGCTTTGATCTGCTATGCTGGCCTATGGACTCCCATGGATTATTCAACTCCTGATACATCCGTCGATGACTCTAATTCAACATCTGAATAGACTTTCAAAAAGATATGTATCAATCATTTACAATGGGAAGAGGATGGAATGGAGAGTGGAGGTACAAACGAATGGCAGCCAGCAGGTACATATACAGTAAATAAGTGAAAGATGAAGATGAGGGTGAGGATGATGTGAATATATTTATTTAACTAGGTACTTGTTAATATATTGGCATATTTATTCATTTATCAATTGATACATCTGTTTTTTAGATATATTTATTATTTGAAATTATTTTTATTTTTATGTTGTTTTCTTCATCTATAACTCAGTTACTGTACCTGCAATCCCCCTAATTAAGATTAGGGTCACAAAAATACTTAGGAGTTGTAGTTGATCAAGCAGAACAAGAGGACACAGGCAAAGAGGACACAGGTTATAGGCAAATTCTGCATGGATATCAGGATGTTTTTTCTTACACAGAGAGTTGTCAATGCCTAGAACAGCTTGCCAGGTCAGGTAGTTGAGGCAGAAACACTTGGGGTGTTCCAGACTTGATGCAGTACTGGATATTTTTTAGACTAGGACATTACAAGCCTAAATGGGCCGAACAGCATGTCATTATGTATTCTTATGTTCATATATTATCAAAACACAGCAGTCTTATCTACAAAGATAGTCACAGTGAAAAGACGGTTGCTATTTTGTTGCGGCTATTTTGCAGCCGCAAATAGCGACACATTAGCTATTGGTCAATGAGGTACAGTGTAACCATGCTATATTGCAGCATAGGAAAACAACAGCAACGGAGAAGAAAAAATTGGAGCGACATCACAAAATAAATGAATTGATTAGGCATAATAAAATGAGCAGTAGGTGATGTAAAGAAAAGATGGCATTAGCTTAGGCGGCATATAAAAGAGAAACGGTCTCACAACATAATGTAGGAAAAAGAGACAGGTGGTGGTCCAACCAAGGAAAGCAAATTAACACCAATAAAAGAGTAGGTGCAACAATCCCTGCAAAATGAGCAGGTCGCGGGCATGGAGGAAATAGACACGGCTGGCCTTGTGAAGGGAGAAGTCCGCAGAGCATCTGACGGGAAAACTGTATTCACAATTTATTATATTCCCTACTGACCGCATACGCACAATAAAACTATTGTTAAAATGCATCTGATTCGTCAAATGAAATCCTGCGCCCTTTCAATAAATCCAATAGCCTTCTCATATTATATATGAAAATGAATGAGAAGTGATTTGTAGAAACGTATGTGAAACATATCTTAAATCCAGTCTCCTGTCTCCCTTCCTGATGACTGTGCATCAGAGGATGCATTCTTAAACCTTTACCCCATGCAACCTATAAGGGCAACTGATTTGCCCGCAGAGAACAAACCTAGAGGCCACCTCCTTCTCCCTGTGAGGAAATTGACAGGATACAGGTTACTAAAAGAGCTGCAATTGCAATCAGTTGCACTACAAAAGCTGTCCCGCCTCCCCGAGGAGGTGAAGAAAAACCGACATCCATGCGTTCGCAGTGAGGCGGGATATCAGAGGGCTGGCCACTGGCATCAACTAGCAACTACTGGTCAGTGCTATTACAGGGCTGGCCAGGCCAGTTAACACCAGGAGGAGATCTTGGGGCATATATTGATGTCACTGGAAATAATTACTTGTGTGTTGGAAACGCATATTCCCACACCAGCGCAGGGCACAGCCCCCATGTATCCCCTACTTCCCCTGAAAACCCGCCCGGACCGCACTGAATCCTCAAGGAGGGATCTATGCAAGCGGAAGCCTCCCGCCACACAAGTAGGGGTGAACAAAACCCCCCAGAAATGACTGATCTTAAATTTTTTGCAACCTTTATTTTGTATGATAAACCTATTTAGAAAATATCTATTTTGATTATTTTTTTATCTCCTTGCTGTTGGTGTGTGTTTTGGCTACACTGTTTTTGTTTGAACCATTCATCATTAATTAAAATCTTTATAAACAATAATAAAACACCCACTCCTTTTATTCAAGGGGTGGGTGTCCAATGAAACATTTATTTCACGCTGGACATAAGAGGGGGAAATTGGAGTAGCCCGTCCACTTGAAAAAACGCTGAATGACATCAGCACGCCTTCATCTTCCCTTTTCGGCATGCCAAGGTAGCGGTTGTGCAACTGCTCATTTTCCTACTCCAGCTCTTCAGCAATAAGGGCCTGTTCTCGCATTCCACTTCGTATCGCCACATTATGCAACATGCAGCAAGCAGCAACGATTTCGCAAACCTTGTTACAGCTGTAGAGCAACACTCCACCGCTGCAATCTAAGCACATCTCGACTACTCCAAAGGTTCCCTCAATCACAGCCCTGGTTGTAATGTGTGCCTGGTTGTGGCTGTCTTCTGCTCCTAACTGTGGATTCAGTACCGGCGTCAGGATCCAGGGCTGAAGGGGGTAGCCGCTGTCGCCTTTCAGATAAATAAAACAATGCAGTAAACAATACATACAGTGCAGTCGATTGCACCTACTGTGTGATGTGGGGAAAGTTAGCCACATTGTAGAAGCCTTGTTTTGTTTGTTGAATGTCCTGTCAGTCTACTGGAAAATATATGTAACGGTGTGATTGCTGGCACATTGTGTCCAGAACCTCGGCCAGCGCTGAACAAAACACGCATCGGAACATTCCTGCAACCCAAGCGATTGCATTATGAAAAGCTGTACTAACCTTTTCCTTCCCAGTGTTATAGGTATGATATGCAGCTGCCTACAACAATGTCTATCGCTGCATTACTGCACTGATCGCTTGCGCAAACTATGATTGTTCCTCCTAGGTATCAATGCACATATTGTAAGTCGCTCTCGATAAGAGTGTCTGCTAAATGCTCAAAATGTACAAATGTAATGTAAGATCCGGACGCAAGGAAATATACGTTTAAAGAGCAGCTTTACCATAGTCGGCAGGGAATTTGATCTTTGGGTGCATGGCTCAAGTTCCTCTTGTATATCATCCAGTAGTGCAATTATTGTGTGACTGTATTACCTATATCGCTTCACTATTTGCTCTTCAGTTCATTGAAAGAGGGTAATTCTTAGATGAAATACCCTCTCCTGTCCTCTCCTGTTTTGTTCTTGTCCTCTGTGTCTTCTCCTGGCTCTGATGACTGCTGCCATGTTTGGGAGAGAACTCCTTACTTACATACCTTTTATCGAACGTAACCCAGGCTCAACATACCGCCTGCTTTCACATGCTCTAAAAAGGTCCATGCTAAGAGGAGAGTCACAATTAAGGCATGCTTTAGTAGATCACACTGAATACTTAATTGGCCTCATTTACAAAATCTCCACCGTGTTTTAGCATGTTCACCCCAGGTATATATACTGTATGCATGAACAGATTTAACTATTCATCTATAGTAAAGGCACAGAGTGACGTAACCCCCACAAATGACATCCTAATAGCAATTTTACCCCTTGCAAATGTTTAGTGAATCCAACATAGATATTGCAACCTTTTAGCAACTGCTTTTGCTTTCAAAAAGCAATCCTTTAGTAAATCTGGCCCTCAGTAGCTTATCTATGTCCTCAACTTTAGGCTCCTCTGCCATGGTTAACTACTATTATCTAGCTAGCTAAAAAGATTTCTAAGCTAAAGGGGAAAATGTGTCTAAACTGTCTCACGGTCTGTATCCATGAGAAACATTACAAAAATAGTGTTTCTTATCATGCCAGTGTTTCAGACCTGCAGTCTGTCTGGTAATATTTAAACTTTTTTGATCCGTTTTTACCGACCGCACTGCAGTATTTATAAAGAAAAGAAAGAACCACTGCACTCACCTCTGATCTTAAAACTAAAATAACAAATACTGGAAATATGCTTTCCAACACAAAGGAATAAACTAAATTAATGACCTTTGTGATTTTGTGCATTTGTGCATTTGTGTAAGCATACTCCCCTCTCCACCCCCTCTCCACCTCAAGTCTTTCCTGCAGCATAACCCAGAGAGTGATCTCCACCTGTACACACTGAGGAGGGTACACGTCTCTCCTGCATATTAACATTTCATATGCCTTTGGGTACACTCCTCGAGGAACAACTCTCCCATATTCTGTCTATTAGTGCATATTTAATGAGTGAAAAGGTTCACATCGGCAGTAAGAGGTGTGCATGCGCACGTGCATCTCAGCGGTTGTCGATGCAACTCTGACATAAAACTACATTTATTTCATACCTTCCACTGTAGAGTCGATGCAGAACATTCCCAGCAGAATACTAAATGAAAGGTGAATCAATGTCATCTTGAGAGGTATGTGTCATCCAAGCTTCGCAGATAAAAGGAACCCTACCTATTTCCACAGATATAAATAAATACACGGGACCATGCTTGCAACATTACATTATTTCACAAGAAATCTGGCGCACTCGCCTGTGTTTGTGTGTGCATATACGTGAAAATAAGTGATGTTGAAGTCAAGCATAAATCATGTATGCAATAAATATTCCCAGTTTGAATAGTTTTCCTTTTGAATTATTTATTCAAAGTTTGTGAAGATTTTTTTAGCAGGTTCTAAATATTGCTTTCTATGTGCTAGAAGAACACATACTGTATATAGAATATACATATGGTATATAGGGGCAGTAGTCAGTCTAACTACAATGAAATTCACTCAATTTCATTCCGGATATGTTTTTAATAATGGTGCGCATGAAACACTAAAGTCAAATGTACTACATTTTGTTACTTGAAGTTGAGTGAACTGAAGCCATATTTAGTGTTTCAAAATTATATTTTCATCAGAACAGTCCATTACAGTATTACATACTTGTGGCATTTAACCTGTTATGATGGAGGTGAGGGATGAACCAGAACAGTGAATTCAGAATTCAGGAGTACAGGTGTGTAAGTGTTCCAATTCGCCAAGCACATTGTAGTTTCTCCTCCATTGGCATGTGCCATATTGTGGTCTTGACACTTTTATGGAAGCACCTGTGCCTTCTGTTGTATCCAGGTTGACGAGGAAAACAAAAACAATTAGCATTATAATGTGTGAACATGCAGCAATTATAGCTATCGTGGGGTGTTAGATTGACATGGTATTACTTTTTTTTCTATTTTCTTTTTCTGCAGTTTTTTCCTTCCCATTTAGTAGCCAATTATACCCTCTTTTTCATGTCAATTATCTCCTACCTCATATTGAGAGCTCGCTGCCATAGTCCTGAAATCGACAGTGACATGCGCGGAGCACCGCCTCTTCCGAGTTGGAATCTGCTAAGCCATCACCGTAACTCCGTCACGTAGGTTTGCACACAGGGCCGCTCTTATACGTAGCGAGCTCATATTGCTACACCACACGGGAGGCTGGCATGGTATTACTATGAGCATTACTATAAGTATTGTGCAAATCAAGAAAAACCTATATGGTTTAAATAAAACTATTTTTGTCTTAAATTTTTAGTTATATATCAGTCTCTCAAAACATGAATTTCCCACATTGACTTTTTTAAACATTTTTTGATTGGTGTTCTCCTCATGTCTTACATCTTTGTTCATCTTTGCTAATGTTTGTATGCCTTTTATTGTTGTTACTTGTCCCTTAAAGTTTAATTGGACAGACAGACACATTTTTAATGGACTGTTCAACGGGTTAGCTGTCATCCAGGTCTCATAGTCTCCATACTCGCTGTATGGAGGTATGGGGTATGCCCCGCCAACCTTGGCAGATCAGTTGAGCTCAATCAAAGGTTGGTTTGATTTTCTCACCAAATCCATTATTTTCATTAGAAATGGGAAGTGAGAAGAGTAATGTTAAACAATGGATGTAAATGAGAGTATGCTAAAAAAGTGATCAGTGCAAAAGACAGGATAAAGGGAAAGAGACTAAAGTTGCTCAGGGTCCACGTTGTTTAAAATGGCAGTTCCTTCTAGTGCATGGTGGTATTCATGGGTGTTATAGCAATACTAGTCTTGACTCCAGACTCATAGTTATGATCCTGAGTGAGGCTACAGCAGCCCTGCAGTTGGGAGCAGTGCTTATCTCCCCTGCTTTGGAGGACTGAACGGCAAATAGATGTCAAGGGACACCGCTGATGAGTGTGGGTGATAATTGCGACTGCGTGGGAGCCACTGCTCATTGCAGGAGCAGGGACATGATGCTTAAGCTTGCTGTGCTGGGACTTCTGGCTCATTACGTAACTGGGTTTCATGTATGTCACTTCATGTCTTCCAGGCTGTGCAAAGACAAGCTCACCCCCAGAACAGCTGTTTTTAAATTGTGCGAAGACAGACAATCAGTGTTGTGATTTAAGATTCATGAATTAATCATTTAATTTACATTTTTGCTCCCATAAAAGCCCACATTTCATGAAAGCCTGTTTTTTGCAGCCGTTCTCCAATAGTTAGGCCAGCAAAATTACATTAGAGGGAATCTTCATCTTTCACCATCTTTAAGAGATTGAACTCCAGTATATGTATATGAATGATAAATACTATATATACTGATAAATGTTCCTCTTTGTTTGGCAATATTATTTTCATCAAATATATGAATTTACCCCTGACCTAGATGCTGAAGACTAAAAAAGATAACATCATCTAATCAAAAGAGAGTCAATAATACAGATTCAAAGGCAGACTTCTATTATTAAGTTCCAGAGAGCCAATTTTCTTTATTATGATGGAATCAACATATTTTAGATTGAGCCTTGAGATTATGTCATAGCATAACAGGTGGTATGGGCAGAGTGTCCTGCTGACGTCTGAAAACCATGACACAAATTCATTTTCTACACATACAGTCGTTTCATATATTTTAAAGGCACAAAATTGTCTTGCACAGTTAAGATATCCTGTCAGAAATGGGGCATTCATCTCTGGAGGTCTGACAACATTGGACATACTATTTAATGAGCTCAGAAGCAGGCTTAATGATTCAAATTTTGACTGCCTCCTTGTCTGTCAAATCTGTGTAAGATATGTGCCATTACCGTGGAAACTAAAAGCAATGCCTGGTGCCAACATGCTTCTCATTAGCCTTTATACATGCTCAATGCTACATGTGTAAGTGTCATTATTGTAGAAATTAAGTTGCTTGCTGATGCATTAAAAGCACCCTTGGCAAAATGGACTTTTTTTTCAACCATTTTGATAGAAATAAATGTACATCCATGAAGCGCCTGCTATCATTCATATTGGACTATTACAGTCACGATAGTATGACATTGCCAGCTTACAAATGTGTAAACATTCTAGTGATTAGTCACAACCAGTAAAACTAACCAGTGACTATGACTATCACAGTGAAATTTGAGAGGGTCTGCTCTCTTAAATTCATTTGTGTGGATTTCTCTTTGGAGAGGCTAAAGTGTTGTCTACTTACAATTGCTACTGTTCAGAAATGTAACTGTGCACCATTATCTACTTCAAATACACATAAATCTCATATACACTTTTTTACATCCAAAAGGAAGAGTTTGGTTCTCAGGAAACGGAATTCACATGCACAAGAAAGCAAGGACACTTACACATGTAGCATTGAGCAAATAAATTCCCAGGCATTGCTTTTAGTTTCCACGTGACTATCTTAGATTTGACAGACAAGGAGTTTGTAGTCACCCGTGTTTATTTGTGCATATGACTAGAAATTTTATTAGTAGAAATTTACAGAATTAAAAATGTGCAAGAATCAGCTGCTGGTCTGCTGGAATACTTTCCTTCTTTTATATTCCAGTCTGTTAGAGAAGCTGGTGTAGTGGTGTCAGCTATTAAGTCTGATTCTGCCCTTCTAGATAATCGGGCACCAGCTACTGAATTAACATTGACAGTTAATAATAAAGTAGACAACCACCAATACCTTTAATATAATCAGTACGGCCCAATTTATTTAAATAAACAAACAACATTTGTAAACATGTAACATTTACTTATAAATCATTTACAAAAGTTGTTAGATTTTTAGGAAGCTCATACATATCATTTGCTGGTTCTGACTTTTTAGGAGTGAAGGCATGACTGCTCTCCTTAACTTCAATTTTTAAACGTTCACTCACGCAGAAACAGGAAATCCATATTTTGACTAAGATAGGGGTGGCTATTCTACACTCAATGCAGTGACTTTTTGGTTTGTTAATAGTTCAAGATGAAATTAAATGTGTGGTGTGATTTCTCATATCGATGCTGTTGTCTGACTGAGTTGGATGATGAAATGGATAAGGCACTCTTTAATTGTAAATAACATTACATTTATCTTCTGCTTGTTAGTTATCACAAATCAATCATGCTAGGGCAGCACTTAAGTGATTTATGTATTTAGATATGGATGCAGTACTTTTATTACCTGGCAGGTGAATTGCATTACATAATTCATTTGGTATGGATGTCTTAAAGACCCACTCCAGTGGAAGCTTATTCAAATGAATGAAAAAAGGTAGCGTGGGCATGAAGTAGGTACTTTGGCGCAAGTCTCCTGTGAAAATATTCATAAGTGGGCGCAAACGTGGTTGTGTGTGTGCTTCAAATTGTTACAAATGTTTTGAATATAATAATGGTCTTCACAGCCTTGCAGATCTCGAGGGCCATACAGAAAAATCCGACACCCCAGCTGGTTTGGCTCACTTTTTATTAATGAATTTTACTGAATCCGCCATTCAGGTCTAGTTCAGATCCAGGTATGTGCCACTGCTAGTCTCGCTTCACTGTGTGTTGTATGTGTTGTGCATATACAGATACGTATATAATGACTGTAAATTGTTACCCAAATGTTTTGAATATAATAATGTTTGGTTTGGTTCACAAAACAATGTTGTGAACTCCTCCTTTATTCAATTAATTAAATTGTATTTTTAAATCAATACGGTAATAATTGTTTAGACTGTCATGCATATTATTTCGAAATAGGCTATTGTCAGTGCAGCCAAGTATCAAATGTTTCAGATCTGTTTCGGTTGTGTGACTCCGGAAGAGTGAGGTCACGTTTCGCATTACTGATGGCAGTTGTCCTAGCTTTGTAAACAAGTTAAATCTTGAGTTAGAAGACTGCATCTCAATCGCCTTCCCTGAGTGAAGAATAAAGTGTGTTTACTTGCATAAATTCAACTGTATTTGATCAACTGCTGGCTAAACACTTTGACTCTAAAAAAGAAATGTTTAATGAAAAATATAAGATTGGTCCTTATGCATGCAAACTGCAATCTCAAAATTATGCAACACTTTGAAGTTAGGAAGTATTATTAATTTAATTATAACATAAATGTTTGCTCGAATAAGTTCTAGAATAAATATGTTGCCTAAGAAATGTGCTTTTTATCTGCACCACAGACATCTAGCTAACACTGTCATTCAAGCATTGGTAAACTTGTAAAGCATGCAAATGCTCTTATTGCTGTAGCAACCAAAGATGACACATTTTTGTGAAGGTATCATGAACAGCATAAGTCGGATTCAAGTTCCAGCCCAAGGGGACAGTTAATTTGCAAGTAAAGTTAGGTTCTGGGGAATTTCCCAACACACTCAATGAGAAGTACCAAAACAAGCGACCAAAGGTTTTCCTTAAAAAGTGGATGCTAAGGCCTCCCGCGTGGTCCAGTGGTTACAACGTTCGACACTGGCCACGGAGACTGGGGTTTGATTCCCCCATCTCACCAGTCAGCTCTGGCCGGGAGTGCCACCAGGGGCGGCGACTGGCTGTCCGCCCCAGGAAGGGGGGAGGGAAGCCGACACACACAGTTCGTTGGTTCTGGGGTACCGGAATTTTTCATTTTTAATTTTTAATTTTTATTTTTAACCTTTATTTATTTATTTACAATGGCGGCCTGGGTACATACCTGGGTACATGTTGTCTCGGAGGAGGTTGTCAGGAGGCAGCACTACGCCCTTGTCACTGCCGGTCACAGGATCACACAAGTAATTGGTAATTGGGAGAAAACGGGGTAAAATCGGAAAAATATAATTATTTTAAAAAGTGGATGCTATACATATTTGGGCTTTGTGGTTGTCATGATGCCAACATCATATTTCAACCTGTGGTAGCAGCAGAGCTGTTCCTGTTCCCTCCCACAGACTGGAAGGCCTACAGGACCTTGGAAAGCAGCAGCCTCACCTACAGGCATGCACACCTAAGGCTGATCCGCAATCCGCTCAGGTGTGGGCCCATGCTGTCTTTGCCCTGTTATAAAGGCACAGGAGGGAGACCTTGACGGATAGACTCACTGCGTGTTAACCCTACTCGCCACAAGCCTGACTCTCCTAGCCACTGCGACCTCACCTTCCCCTGTTTTGTTTGCATAACATCTATAGTTTAAATAGTTAGCAGACACACTTATCCAGAGCGACTTACTGTTTTTACATTTTTCTTATACATATCATCCATTTATACAGCAGGATAATTACTGAACAAGGGTAGTACAGTGCAATGCCCCACCTGGGAATAAAACCTACAACCTTTGACTTACAAGCCCAGTTCCCTAACCATTATGCAACACTGCCAGGTCAGGAGTGGAGCCTGCAGAGATTGATTAATTGTTGAGGCGGAGCCTGGGTAATGCAAGAAGGGGGCACACCAGTTAATAATTAGGCACTGCAGCAGGTATGAAAGGGGCTGGCTGTAGACTCTGACTCTGTCTCTGTGTTATTTTATTGTTGGTATGCGTGTGAGTGTGAGGGGCTGGCGCAAGGTTTACCTTGCAGTGCTCCAGTGGCAATTGGGACGGGGAGGGGATGACGAAACCAGGACGGGGGAGATGAAGTGGATCAGCAGAGCAGTAGGTGACCACAAAATCCTGGAGTGGATCAGTGGATCAGGATCCAGGCAACAGTGGGAGCTAGCGTTGTGTGTGTTTTGTTTTTTTAATGTATTTTCATTTGGGATGTAGCTAGTTTTGACTGAGTGGCACTGACCGACATTACATCCCCAGGTTTTTTAATACTTTTTTTCTTTCTTTGTTGTTAGAAAAGTGTGTATGTCTGGACCACTGCCTATAGCAGCTGTTCTCTCAATCTACTGGGCAGAAATGGGTCTCTCTTCTGGAGGCGTGGCATCCTATGGGGGCTTGAGTGGGGAATTAACTGTGTGCCGTGTGGGATTAAGTGCAGTGAATGTGATGTATGTCTTTTTCAGATTGTCTGCACCAAGGCAGTGCAGTGGTGTAGCCGAGTGCAGGGCAGCCTAACTGGGGTATCAATAGCACAGCCGAGTGGGGTGGAAGCCAGCCAGGGACAAGGGGGAAAATAACTGAGGATGAAGCTGAGTTACATGTTTAATAAGCTTTTTATAAATTATAACAAAGATCTATGAATTTGCCTTTTACCTGCGTGTCCTTGCTTTGTCTGTGGTGGTGGATCCCGCGAAGGGAAAAAGTACCTGTGGGGTATCTCGTGCAAGTTTGTTCAGCCCCTGACATTCAGACAAGTTTGTATAAGACCCGTTTATATTACAGGCATCCACAATAACTCAAAAATGTGAAAATGGCATATTTGGTGTTGCTGGAAGATCTAGCAGGCCACTTCTTGAGAAGTAAGTAAGTAAGTAAACTTTATTTATATAGCACTTCTGCTTAAAAATGTCCACAGTGTTGGCAGACCTAATATCAGAGGGAAGGCTTTTCCATAGCCTGGGAGGCAAAAGCACGATTACTCTTCGTCTTCAGTCTAGACCAGCCCCTGGTCCGAAGACCTAAGAGACCTACCGGTTGAATATGGGGACAGCCTGGATTTTAAAATTGAGGGGTGTAATATGAGCCCTTCGAAAGATCTAGTCAACAGCCTATTCACTAACTAGAGTCGATCCACTGCTGACTTGCTGAGTAGGTAAAAAGGGCATTGCAATAGTCCAGGCGGGATGAAATAAAAGAATGGATAATGTTTCCAGCTGAGAGGTAGCCACCACAGATCTTAATTTTGCAATATTCCTCAGCTGGAAAAAATATGACCTGCTGAGCGTCCTGACGTGTTGTTCAGAATTCATGTGCTGGTTGAAGATAACACCCAGGTTTTTGGGTTTAATATTTGATGACAGTGGGCCAACGCACTGCTGCACCTTGGATGCTATGCTGTCAGGGCCAATAATAAGAACCTCAGTTTTATCCAAGTTCAATTGTAGGAAGTTGTTTGACATCCAGTCCTTGATGGCAGCTAAACAGTCCTGCACGACAGCCAACTTATCCAATTAGTCAGGTTTAAATGAAAGGTACAGCTGTGTATCATCCACATAGCAGTGATAAGAGATCGATTTAAAACTAATAATAATTTGCCCTAGGGGAAGCATACACAATGACAATAAAATATGATCCAGGGTTGAGCCTTGGGGCACTCCACAAGACAGTCATGCAGGTGAAGACACAAAGTTACCAATAGAGACAGAAATGTTTCTGTCAGAAAGATAGGAAGAGAACAAATCCAGGGCTGTCTTAGCTATACCTACCCACTGCCTAAGCCTCTCAATAAGCATACTGTGATTGATAGTGTCAAAAGCTGCACTAAGATCCAACAGTATCAAGATTGAGCTATCTGCATGCATCAGGATGTCATTTGCAACTCTGAGGAGAACCAATTCAGTAGAATGCTTCTCACGAAAGCCCGAACTTGTCAAAGATATTGTGGGTTTCCACGACATTGATTACTTATTTAACAACCACTTTATCCAGGATTTTGGAGATGAAGGGCAGGTTAGAGATCGGTCTATAATTCTTGGGCAGGGACGGATCGAGATTGTTGATTGCCTGTTTAAAATAATCAGGGACACAACCTGATGCGTGAAAGCTATTTATGATAAAGACTATACTTGGACCAATGGACCCCAATACGTCTTTGCACAGAGAAGTAGGGATAATATCTAATGGACTAGATGATGGCCGCATTTGATAGACCACATCAGTAAGGTCCTGAAGACAGACGGGTGAGAAATGATCTAAAATTATTAGCCTAGCTGGGTAGTCAGTTAGGGGGGCTGGGGAAGGAAGAATCATAATCCTTATCTCTAATCTTATTTTTTTAAACCGAAAGGACATTTTCACAATTGGTGTTTGAAAGAAGAGGTACTACAGGAGGAACAGGGTTCACAATCTTATTGATGGTGTCAAACAAAACTCTGGGATTATGTTTGCTCGAGGCAATTAGCTGAGAGAAATAAGCAGCCCTCGCATCCTTAATTTTGAGATTAAAAGTAGACAGGCGATCCTTAAAATAGAAGTAGTGAACTTGTCATTTTGAAGATTTCCACAGCCGCTCCACTTTCCTACATTCATGTTTAAAACAGCAAATGTCATCATTCATCCAGGGTGATAATTGAACAGTGGTAATCAATCTGGATTTCAGAGGGGCAGAGGGACCAGACACATGTTGAATAAAATGAAAAGACTCATTAACACTTAAAACTGTGGCAAAGCTGTTTGTGGCATCGTCCATGTGAATATTAAAATCACCAACAATAATGTCAAGCTTAAAGACAGAGGATAAAAAAATCAGCAAGCTCAGACAGAAAGGGAGCATTTGGAACCAGGAGGGCGATACATTATAATAAAATAAAATGGATTTGACAGTCCGATTTTGACCATTTGGGCCTCAAAGGATGAGAAAGCAGCGGTGCTCACCGATCGACAGATGAAACAGCTCCCAAACACAACAGTGAGGCCTCCGCCCCACCCGGACGCTCTGGGATTGTTCATGAAGTTGCAGTCCGTCGGACACATTTCAATGAGAGGGCAGTACTTCTCGCTCCTTATCGAGGTTTCAGTTAAAACAGTAAGTTCACGTTCTTTCAAAGAAGTCAGCAAGCATAAAAGTCTTTATCGAGATGGATCGTGCATTGATTAGCACCAATTTTAGAGGGAATTGTTCATCGATTATTGAAGAGGCTCCAGCCAAAGCGGGCAGATTCTGAAGGTTTGCTCCGCCGGACTTGCGGACAGGTCATGCGGGGGGGATGGCGGGCGATATGGCAGGTGTATCAGGAAAGATAGGTCAGAGCCAGGAGTGTCTGATACATCACTCCAGCGAGCGCCAGGACTGAGAGACCCTGGCGTAGGAACATCACCGGCAAAAGGCAGGCTTACCGGGAGGGAGCAAAGTGATTGCACGACAACACCTCCCCTCCTCAGGAACCTTAGCCCTTTGCCCCGCTTCTGTCTGCGGGAAACACGGTGGTGCGGAAGGCAAGGAAGACAGCCGATCTCCGACGCAGCCAGCTGAAACAATGGAGGTTGGAAGGCACTATCTCCCAAAATCCGGCCATTAATGTCCACCATGAAAGTTTGTATGAGCAGGAGAGTTTTACGCTCATAGACCCAAGCAGCAGACATCTTGGACAAACACAGGTGCCATTTTACAACATCACCATGTGAAGAGAGCATACCTTTCATAAATCTGGCGGTACTTTTGCATGAAATGTTTCAAAGCACAATATATGCACATTCTACGAACATATTATTTAATGAGACCCATGATTAGTAAAAAAACATGCATTCTGTAAAGAGTCAAAAGATAATATGTTAAAATCAGGTGCACTGCTTTCTTTTGTCTTCTTTTAGCTCAGAGTATTTCTGGAGATGTGACCACCTTCCTAGCAGTGGCCAATACTTCATGCTGGCAAACTCAGAGAGAGCCAAAGTAATACAAAGACTGACCACAGTACTGCTGGCAACAAACTTTTTTCTCCATCCGATCACACCATGTATGATTTTTATTAATTTATTTTTTATAGAAAAACAAAACATGACATGAAAAGACAAAAGTATTAAGTATTAAGTATGAAGCTGAAATCATCCATTGCCACCTTAGATGGTCCTATCATTCTCAATTTCCCCATCTGCCTGTTTGTAAATTGAAAATATGTGATATTCCAAAATATATATATATATATTATCAAGGCTCTATAATAATTCCATACATTTTAAAAATCACAAGACAAAGCAATTCCTTCCTCTCTAATGCGATGACCTGTTGGGACCTTCCATGTGATTAGAGGCATTACAACATCAATAATTATTAAGCGATGGCATTAACAGTGATTATTGTAAACTCGATGGGACAGATGTAATCACAAGAACACAGATGCAGACGCTGCAGAGATTACAAGCTGCCAAGTGGAGAGATGGATCATTTAAATGGGGGATCATAGCAGGCTTAAACTTAAAATGCCATCGTACATCTTTCAGACGCTGAGCACGTTCAGGTGCATATGCTCCATGTTTTGCCAAAGTGCCAAGCCATTTACAGACCAGAAAAAAAACACCTTACGTCTACCTTTCTGCTGAATTGGAATGAGCTTCTTTTGAACACAACAGAGATAAAAAATGGTTGAAATTATAAACATGTGGTATGATCGCTTCCCAGACTGCTCTTGGTGAAAGATACACATTTCTTCTTTATTAAGAAAGACTTCTTTCTTCAAAATTAAATGGACTCACACGTGTATAGGGTAAACAATTGTCCCCCATTTCCTCAAATGTGGCACGCTACCAGATGTGCACCTTTTCTATGATGCAGTCTCTGTTGCTGGCAAATAGGGGCCCATTATGATCTTTCACATATACTGATATAATCATTACCTGGAAAAAGTGTCAACAAAAGCTGTCCCAGCTAAGCAGAGCGTGAATGAAGAGGCGGTATGAAACTAAAACTCTCGCAGAAAGTCCTAGCCTCAGAGATTTGTCTTTGTTCCAGCAGTCTGGAAAGCAGCACATTCATCCTCAGAGAATCCATTACAAATGAAAACAAATCATTCCGAACAGGAGAGGACTTCCGGGCTGTAGCTTCAGTTTACGGGCCAGTGTGGGCTTATGGTTGTGACAGAGATCCATAGCTTGTTTCAAACCCAGGAGGGGTGGGGGCGATGCAGAAGGTGAAAGAGCTGAAATAACAATTATGTAAAGTCGTGTGATGGTGCGATCACAGATGGGATTGAGATTTTTTTAAATGTCCTTCCACCAAATGAAGGATATTCAATCAAGGTTTGACATAGTGGGCATAGTTGGGCACATTACTGTGGCTGCTTTTCAAGAGCTAACAAACAGGAATGTCTCAGATTGTTATTGTATTCCAGAAGATATTTCTAACATATTTCTTGTTTTCCTCTAGACTGTGTGAATGTAGAGCAATGAGAAGAGCATGTGTCGACAGTGGCAGCACTAAGCAGATCGAGATTCACCTGACTCACCTGACAAGATGCCCAAGACCCAAGATGGCAGCTTTCTACAGCTGCCAGATAATGCCTTAAAAGTTAGTTTGTGTTGAACATAACATTATCTCTTCAGTGCCAGAATATTCCATCTACACAAACGACAAAAGTAACTACGCTTCACCAAACTGGCTGCTCGAGGGAATGTCAAGCGAGCCTGAATAGACTAGAGCACTTTATTGATGAGTGCAGGGATAATTCCACCGGTAGAAAAAAAGATTTAGGATCTCTTCAGCTGACATGGATGACTTAACTGTGGCCGATGCACCCATTACCGTGGATGTAGTCTCGAATGTCCTTGCCTTGATCAACTAAAAACCTTCCGTACTGGAATTACTACAGAAAGACATCAGGGGATTGAAGGAGGCCAGCCTGGAGTTCAGCCAGAAAGAAATCGACGATCTACACTCGGATGTAACTGAGAGACAGAAAAAAAATTCTACCCTCTTTTCAGAGAGAACATAATTCTAGGTCATCATGTTGCACTCACTGTGTATAAAGCAAACTGTTCCAAGAGTCTGCCATTACACCATGGCTGTTTTGAATGAATGGCTATCCATTTGTTTTTTGCCTTATGTGTCAAGCTACCATTAAAAAAGGCCTTGAGTGAGAAACATGGAATTTCTTGTGGAAGAATGGTGTTACATCCCTCCAATAGAGTTACATACACTTGCAAAATCTGCGTCACATTTAAGCTGTTCTGGCAGTTTGTGGTGGTTCAATGCCTTATTAAGACACTTTATGTTGGTGGTTCAAATGGTTCAAAGGTAAGCGGTAAACTGCCAGAGGTGAAACAAAAAAGTTTAGGTTACCAAACAATGAAAAATTATGTCAATTTTTTGGCAATGAGTAGTTTCCTACACCATCAAAAGGCACTTGTAAACTGGAGGAAACTCTGACAGGAAGAGGTCTGGCAGACCCAAAGCCACAACAAAATCAGAAGACAAGTTTCTGAGAGTCAACCGCTTGCGTGATAGGGGGCTCACAGGACAACAGCTTCAAGTACAGCTTAACACTGGTCAAAGTAAGGAAGTCTCAGTTTCAACTGTGAAGAGAAGACTTCGAGCTGCAGGTTTTACAGGTCGACTGGCAGTAAGAAAGCCATTGCTAAGATGGCAAAATAATAAAAAGAGGCTTGCCTGAGCCATGAAGCACCGCCAGTGGACTACTGAAGACTGGAAGAAGGTCTTATGGACCGATGAATCAAAATGTGAAATCTTGACATTTTTAAAGGTTTTTGTAGGCCGTCAAGTAGGTTAAAGGATGGTTTCTCAGTGACACCAACTATCAAACATGGAGGAGGAAGTGTGATGGTCTGGGGCTCTTTTGCTGGATCCAGAGTCGGCGACTTGCACAGAGTGACTTAACCCACGTTAACCCATTACTTGTTCCCTGAAAAGGGCCTTTTTTATAACTCTGAAATTTACATTATTTTTCAACTTTTTTAACCTCTGGCAGTTTACCACTTACCTTTGTACCATTTCAGGTTATTCACTGGACTTGAACTGCTTACATTTCAGTAAAAACTGGAAAATGGGGGTGTTCTAAAACCTTTGACCGGTAGTGTATATATTTGTTATTGATTTTTTCTTTCACTAGAGGTGAGAGGGAGGGAGGGCACCTATTGGTAAGAGAGATAACCCTTTGCTAGCTATGGATGAGGGTGGGGGTGTGGTACTGGATGGAAACTACTATACACTGCTATATGCCATACACTCACCAATAAAATAAAAAATGAATATTTTTCTTTACCCAGTTCAAGAGTACACACACATGCACATACATCCACACACATTCATATTTATATGTATTTAACCTTTACTGGTCTGTGTTCAAACTTCCAATTCCATACAACCAGCTTCCTTAAACATAAAATCCTCATTCACCTTACATTTCGTCCATATGTATTGCTGTGTGTACACATTAACGTCATTACATCCGCTTACTCAAAATGTAATTGTCACATGGTTAGACGTCTTCAGGTTAGAATTTTCTTAATTCATTAACTTATTCATTGCATAATGTCATTTTTGAATTTTTTTCCTACTTTGTCATATCATGGCAAAATATGTATGTATTTTCTCAACAAAAAATAATTGCTTTTACATTGATACATTTTCATGCGTATTTAAATAACTGCTTAACAGTGCAATAGCTTGCAAAGCTTGCAACTAGGTTGCTTAGTCACATTAAAACAGTGTTGTAAGGACGTGGACTCGAATAACAATTCTCATCACTTCTGACACAACTTGGACTTTCCCATTGATGAGTTCTCCTTGACTTTGACTATCAGTTAAGTAATTTGGACTTGGACTTGCAGTATCAGACAGACTCAATTCAAATTAGTCTAAATTTGCATAAATTAACGTTTGATAAAAATAAACTGTTTAAAATATAAATAATTGTATTGCAAAGACACATTTTCAATGGTATCTTCCCTGATCAACCTGTTACTGCACATCAGCAGCAGTGACACTGACGTTTGATCAGTGAGGAACACAAATGTTGGTGACAATACCAAGAGTGATCAAATTCGCATTTGTAAATTATACTCTCAATGACAGAATTAAAACTTCAGCATTATGCACAAAATGCAAGATAAAAAGTGGGGAAAACTTCAGATTGTCACGTCTCGTGTCCGTGTTCCCCGTAAACTAGGTGTTTTTAGTTTATTCCATGTTTTCCTGGTTGTCCGCTCCATGTTTTCACTTTCGCTTACCTGTTTCCAGTCTCATCATTGTATTATTGTTTTCACCTGTTCCTCATGTGTCTGATAGCAGTTAGGTGCATTCGTGTTAATTCCTGATTGTTTCTCTTTATGTCTAATGTATATATGCTTGTGCTGAAACAAACTTTGCCTGTCCCCGACTACTCTCTGGATTCCTGTATTGCCCTGATTGCTCCCGTTTGACCATTGCCTATTGTTTTCCCAATAAAGAACATTATTGCATTCCTGGGTCCACGCCTGGTTTTCCGACACCGCTCCTGACACCGATAACTTTTTGTCAGGCACCTGGCCTATATGCATTCTGAGAGGGTTACATTTAAATGTACCCCTCTCTGAGGGATGGAACTAACATGACTTACTAGCCAAACAAGTTAGCCAAGCCAGCTAACATTACTTTAGCAACCCATAACCTTGCTAAACCAGTCTGTATTGGTTGATTTATTTGCTCATGTTTGACCAGTTAACTTGCTAGCAAATGATTTAATTGATGGTTTCAAAGCCTGTGCAGACTTCATGGTTAAAGGTGCTGCTTTCAGTGGCAGTCATTCTCATTAGGTCTTGGGAAGACACAACTTGTATAGTATCTTGCATGCAGTGGTCCTGTTGTGGCCCTATTTTATTGTGACTATTTCTTGGGTAGAGAGACTTACTGCCCTCAAAATAACAGGAACAGTGCTTCAGCCATGACTCTGCTACCTCAAACTCCCCAGAGATCATGGGCCAGGACATCAAAGGACCACAAACTCTCAACCACAAGCTCCAGGCTCACACGTAGGTGTGATATTCCACTCTGGGACAATGCTGGAGATGACCATTTGCTCACTTGACTGCTTAACCGTTGATGTGGATGTCGGGGTATAAGGACAAGACACACATTCAACACAAGGGCGAGGGTGAGAGCTTTTCTGACAGGGCACACATCTGATCCAGTGCAGAGGGTGAGAGCTGTCCTGAGAAGACACACATCTGATTATGCGCAGGTTGTAACCACTTTCTGCTGAGAACCATCCCAAGTCCAGCCGAGGAAGCTTCTGAAGCCTGTGCCTTGTGAATGCCTGCATCCAGTCCCGTGGAAGAACTCATCTTGCATGTTCCGGGAAGGGTCAGCTGTGTCAGCTACTCCACGACCTGATCCACATTGAGTCCAGCAGCTATAGACATTGAAAGGACTTATGTTGAGGAAGTCCTGCTGCACCAGCAAGCAACCAGATGAAAAGGACTTCCCCCATGTGTTCTGAGAGAGTGCCACTCAACCAGCTAATCAACTGCCGATCATCGGTCTCAAGTCCTGCAACCAGCCCATGGAAGGGTAACTTACTTGCATGTTCCGAGAAGTTACAACTGCAAGCCAAGGCTGAATTGTTAAATGTTTAGTTTATCTCAGTTAATATTATTCTTTATTTCATTTCTAGTGTTTACTTCATTTATTAATGAGAACACTGATGCTCTATAACTGAGTGTTATAGAGCATCAATATATTTTGATAATTCAAATTGATCAATAAATGTCACATTATTCCTAAAGTTGTTATTTGCGCTGTGCTAGACTGGGTTCTACTGGCTACCATCTCACTAAATAAATGTTGAATCGATGTATGTTGATGCGACCCATGCTAACATTACTACACCAGCTCGCCCGACTCAGAATTTAAGATCGATCACTGCAAGTTTACAATGTCACCAGCAATATCGCTGCGCCTGGTAGTCAATCATATCATGCTAGCTACTTAAGTGACCCAGAACATGACAGCAAAGTGCCAGCTTACAGTAGCAAATTCCGGTTATGATAATGGTGAGGAGAGAATTGTAAATATATATTATAAAAACATTGTCATAATCTCTAATTAGCCAGCGGTATTCTATAAACCTAATTAACTATGAGTGTAACTTGTGCTAATGGTTTCTAAGTGTGCTAATACTAACTAGCTGGCTAGTTAGTATCAGATAGTGTCATTGAAGTAGTCAAATATGAAAGATAATGTAATTAGGGTTTGGGAGAGGGGTCTGACAATTTTAGTATGTGTACATGTCTACAATAACATATATTTTCTGTTTCTGTTGCATAAGATGTATACATTACTGTACAATGGGTTTTTGTTTTCACCTTATAATCAGCAACACATTTAGACACAAGAAGTCAGGTGAAATGAAATTAGTTAACTGTGTAATCGTCTGCTTTAATTGATCAATTAGAAATGTCGAGAAACAACAAAATCAAACATACAATACAAACCTCCAGGTCCAGGATTGAAAACCCCTGCTCTACACTGTTGACCTACAGGTAATTGCCAAAATAAAGGAAACACCAACATAAATTGTCTTATGAGGGTGTTGGGCCACCACGAACAGCTTTGCATATACTGAAAAATGTATGCATTCATTTCTGTAAGTCGCTTAGGATAAAAAGTGTCTGCTAAATGGCATATATTATTATTATTATTATTATTGCCATTTACTAGTCCTCTATGGGGTTGAATATACCTAAACCATGCCAGGAAAATGCACCCCACAGCATAACAGACCCACCAGAACCCCTCATGTACTCACGTGTTTCCTTTATTTTTGCAGTTACATGTAGTCTGTCTTTTTCCATCTCATATTTTCTTTACATTGAACAATGAAGAGTTAGAGTCCTCACAGCTCCTTCTGTGTTGTTGCATTGTTACAATGAAAGCTTCTTATATACTTTTACAATTAAAACCACTCATAGACCTGTGTTTAATTATACACAGATACCTCACCCATACTGACTGTGTTTTCCAATCCATTCATTAACCCTCTGAGGTCCGTGCTAAGCTTTTAGATGGTTTTTGATTTTGGCATGGTCTGATATTTATCTCAATTTCATCAATTTAACACACACTTACTCCAAAGTGTTTGATATTTTTATTTGAAGGACAATCACAGCTACATTTGTATGCCATCAATAGTTTGGTCAGTATCATATGCAGCTTGTAAATAGATCTACAAACACACAAGTTAAAAATAGTAAATTTTTCTGCTGTCACAAAAGTTGTGAAAGCACACACTAAACTATAGTGACGAATTGTTTTGCCAATGTGCGTTTGTTCATCAAGGTCTTGGTTATGTAAGGGTGTGAAAACAGTTTAGCACATCTGAGATCTAAATAGCTAAAAACCTGTTTTTATCAGAACTGGTCACATTTATTTCAGGCTGTGGGAGGGCTAAATGCTAAATACCTGAATATTCATTATTCATTGTCCACACCTCTAAGATCTGTCAGATGGGCCATCTCTTTCCCTCATTGTGTGTCTATTGCAATTTGTTACGTTGCAACACGCGGAATATGTTTGGCGTCACAAGACGCGGAATTCATATATTTTCACGAGTATTTGAAAACAAGCAAAATAAATAACATTTTAGGCTGTTTGAAAAGTATTCTTCCATAGATCTTGTGTGCATATTGCAATTTGTTACGTTGCAACACGCGGAATATGTTTGGCGTCACAAGACGCGGAATTCATATATTTTCACGAGTATTTGAAAACAAGCGAAATAAATAACATTTTAGGCTGTTTGAAAAGTATTCTTCCATAGATCTTGTGTGCATATTGCAATTTGTTACGTTGCAACACGCGGAATATGTTTGGCGTCACAAGACGCGGAATTCATATATTTTCACGAGTATTCGGAAAACAAGCGAAATAAATAACATTTTAGGCTGTTTGAAAAGTATTCTTCCATAGATCTTGTGTGCATATTGCAATTTGTTACGTTGCAACACGCGGCATATGTAGTCACAAGACGCAGAATTCATATATTGAATATACGAGTATTTGATAACATGGCAAATCAAATATAGTTACTTACTCTTGGTCAGTTATTGTCTTCGCCGCTTTCCATCGATGCTCTCAAACACTGCAGCGCAGACAATCTTTCCATCTTGAATAAAATTGTATGTCTGTATAAAATCTTGCTTCAAATTGTCACAGTTTGTGTTGTTTACGCCGGCGTTTTTCACACATGGCCCCACGCCCCCCCCACACACCTCTCCGAAATTAGCACCTAGTTACCATGTCAATAGAAGGGGGACGTTACTACCAGGTAAAAAAGAGAGTAAAAGGCAAGGTTTACTTTTGGTCTAATTAACCTAATTTAAAAAATCCCATTTGATTTGCCAGTGCTCAAATCGGAAAGTCGCGATTCTAAGGTTTCTGTCAATGTTTTTGTCGCGTGTGTATGATAAAATATCGCGAAGTTAGAAATAGTAATATACTTTTATTGCTGCTTGGATCGTCGGCGATCCAGTCGACCTCAGAGGGTTAAAAAAGAAAGATTTAATTTGGACTCTTTCTCTTCTTTCAAAATCAAAAATTTGACATTCTCATCCTTGATAGTGGGCGCTGTGAAATGTGATTTTTTTAACTCAAACTTGAACACTGGTAACTGCCCTCATCCTCCGAGATTTTGCTCCTTATCAGTGTATTTTCAGAATGCAACAGCTCTGTGCTACAATGATTAAGGTTTTTGATGTGCATTTTTGGCAGTCAAGTAGCTTGCCAGATACAAGATGGGGTTTGGAATATACAGAGCCAGGAGACTGGTCTGCCTTGAAATAACCAGTAGGCCTACTGAGTGATATTTGAATCAATTTGCATGTTTGCTTGAAGCCAACTAAGAAAGTAAACCAAAGATGGCTTCATGGCTGTGAGGATCCTCCAGATTGGCTTTTGAAACACTCTCAGGTTTGCAAATGAGCAGTCGCTGAATCCAGATGGTGAAGCCTCAAAACAAACGCACTATGAAGCAAAAATGTATAATGACTATGGTTACATGCTTGCACAGGTTATATTAAACCATTTTCTGTAATTATGTGTTATGATACTATACTATGATTAGGAATGTGATAGCAAAATTACACTAGACTACACTTATGAGCATTTTACCATCTGCCATATACAGTAGAGATAGTAGAGTGCAACACAGACAACAATGAAATAGTGGAAAACAATGTATTTAGGGTTCTGAAGCTCAATGTACAGTAATGAATACATGCCTGTTGAACTGAGATTCAGGTGGCTGGTTGCGGTGGGGTTGGTAGATGCAGGTTAGATGGAAATGTGTTCATCCTGTATAAACCTAACAGGAGCTTGAATGGTGTGAACAGAAGGAATAGGGGAAGGATGCAGGTACAAACAATGGTGACAGTATTTCATTATTTAATGGCATGCTTTTTTTGGTGTGGGGGTTAAAGATCTGGTCCTAATTTCAAAATCTCACATTCACTCCATTAAAACATTGAACATACTAAAATATCATAACTAATGTACAGTATACTTTTAATATTATATCCACATCTACAGAAATCTAAAATGTCCCGTGTTTCATTGATTTGACCATACCAGAATAAATTATTTTGACCAAATTGTTGAAAGTGGTTGTAGGGAACTACAATAATATATTGCCACTAATAATATATTTGAAAGTGTTAAAAACATTTTTTGTTTGTTCCAAACTAGTTCAAAATGAACATCATTGTACCCTAGCAACTGAAAAGCTTTTCCTTCTGAACCAATCTATGTTCACGAAGCAAAAAAAACTCAGAAGTATTGAACTTAATTGTGAGTCAAAATTTAGGACAAATGTATATTTAATTGAAGCCAAGTTCCCCTATTCATTTTTAGGTTAATGTTCAAGTTTTCTGCCATGGCCAATGTTTTTTTTCCAGACTCAAAGGAGAAGCTAGGGAAGCACTAGGGCCAGAAGCTGACTCATGAAAATGTATTTAAAATGAAAGTGTGATTTCATCATTGATTATGTGAACAGTGGGAGCTTCAGACACCTAGGAGAAGATGGAGGCATTTAGGAGCTGTTGTGGCTTGTTATCACAGGTGGATGGACAGACTGAAGCTCTGCGTGAGTGTTTACCAGCAATGCTAACTGACAGAAGGCCTGGCCGAGGGAATAACTAAATGCAGAAAATTATCCCTCAGCTTGCCAAAGCAACAAAGATACCACAGCAAACAATTCAGATCCTAAAGAATCTTTTAGAAAATATGTACATAAAGCAATCATGTTTTATCGGTGGTGCATGCATGCTCTGAATGGTTACACAATATATTTACTGTTATGCAAACTTTGAATGTATTGCACTTTAAACTACACTATGGCTGGCATTATGTATTTAGCCCGGCAAAATTCCTTGGTCCTCTTTCTAGGGGGAAATTAACCTGCAGTTCTGTCCTCCCAACAACAAGAAGTTGAGGAAACATGCTAAGCAATCACTTTATTACAATCACAAATAATAATTAAATTATGCCAAGTAAAAGCAAATCAGCAGGTGGCATAATTCAAACCCATATGTAAGAATACTGATTGATTTGGACTGCACTAACTTATAAAACCATCCATCCATCCATCCATTATCTAAGCCGCTTATTCCTGGTCAGGGTCGCGGGGGGGGGCTGGAGCCTATCCCAGCATGCGTTCCGGGCGAGAGGCAGGAATACACCCTGGACAGGTCGCCAATCCATCGCAGGGCACACACACCATTCACTCACACACTCATACCTACGGGCAATTTAGACTCTCCAATTAGCCTAACGTGCATGTCTTTGGACTGTGGGAGGAAACCGGAGTACCCGGAGGAAACCCACGCGGACACGGGGAGAACATGCAAACTCCACACAGAAAGGCCCCCGGCCTGGATTTGAACCCGAGACCTTCTTGCTGTGAGGCGACAGCGCTATCCACTGCACCACCGTGCCGCCCTTATAAAACCAATTGAAGGCAAAGTCTTCTTAATAGCACATAGCCTAGATAATTTCAAATTCAGCTAAGGGTACATTATATTTTATATTGTTTTGTTGAATTGAATCATTGTCAGATAATTTGTCATTTGTCATGGACTGTTCTAACAGTGTAGAAACTTTAGGAGGAAGTTCATAGGAGGAATCACTGACAACTGATAAATATTGCAATTTGAGTCAGATTAGGAAAAAATTGACCTATTTCAGAATTGTTCCAGAATTCAAGTAAAGAAATTGCACAGGTGCTGCTCTTTGCATGGTGTATTTTATTCTTACAGGCAGTCTCAAATTATAGGATATGTCATCCTTGATTTTCTATGACTTTCTAACTCACCAGGACATGTTTCCCCCTTCCCCCCTATACAGGGAGCAGTGAGAACAATACATTAAGCTAATCTTAATTCTAAAATGAATGGGCAGGATCTGGGCCCATTTTAAACAAATCAACAAAGAGAATAACAAACAATAGAACACCATATTGAATATTGAATGCAGTATACAACAGTATTGGCAATGATCTTCACAGTGTGCAGAGTGACCTTTTGTGACATTACAGAAGTAAATGACATCCCTTCAATCAAATGTGCAGATGCCATCACAGATAATTCCTTTCAACGTTGCCTGTTATTGTGGAAAGGATCACGTGAATTTTGTGGTCAATGGGGTGTTGGTAACAGGCCATCAGTGAGACCTGCTTTATGGAGATGCCTAAAAAGAGACAGAGTGGACAATCTGCAACTCATTTGAAGTTCTTATACACCTTCAGAATGTGCTTTGTTTAATCTGTGATTTTTCTGTGATTCATTCAATTGTTTTTTAATTTACATTGACATTTCCTTCAGTTAGATATATAGGTTGTGAAAAAATGGAAGCAGTGTTCCAACAGTGAAGGTTGACTTTGTTCCATAATGGTGTGGGGTGCGTTTTCATGGCGTGGTTTGGGTGCACTAATACCCTTAGAAGGCAAGGTTGATGTAAATTCTTACTTAATTGTACAGCGTGATCATCTTGTCAACCCATGTTAACACATTTATTTCCTACAGAGAAGGGTGTCCACATGTCCAGATCAACAGAGCCAGAGTAGTCGCCCTAATGATTTGAGGAGCATGGCACTGACATTATTCATATGTCATGGCCTTCTCAGTCACCAGATTGAAACCCAGTCGAGGATTTATGGGGTATTCTGGAACAACGCCTGAGACAGCGGTTTCCGCTTACATCAACTAAACGTGAGTTTGATTGACTTTCTTGTGGAAGAGTGGTGCCATATTCCTCCTGCTGATTCCGTGGGATGCCACAGTGCATACAGTCTGTACTGACCTCACATGATTGCCCAACACCCTATGAAATGACTAATTAATTTTTTTCATAACCTGTATATTTGGATAAATATGTGAAATAACATTGACGGTTGACATGAGCAGCAAGAGTGATAACAGCTATGAGGTATGTATAAAAAATCACCTTTTTGTCTCCATCTTCAACATCAATTTAAAATACAGGGGCATGACAGGATAAGAAGGGATACAAAAGTGTTGCTTCATGATCTATTGGTTATGCAATTTAAATGATGAATAGCAACCCAAGGCTTGAAAACAAAACAAAAAAATCCCCAACCCCCGAGGAGTGATTGACAGTTATATAAATAAATTAAACCAATTGAAAATTAAGGAAAATGAAAACCTATGCAAATGAGCATTACTAAAAGTATTGCAAATGAGCAGCATGAAAAGGAATTCAAAACAGTACATCACAAAGCAATGTCCATGAGTCACTTCATCATTTGTGTTTTCTTTTTAGTTTTGACACAATTCAGCCAAATTGAAAAGCAATGTAAAGAGCCACATCACAAAGTAATGTTCATTTGCAATTGCCATTCCTAAATTTGCTTTTTCATATTTGTATAAATCACCCGCCATATCCATTAGTGTAAAAAAAATGGCTCAATTTTATTTTCAGGTTAAAATAAATGTATTCTAAAGTCTTCTTAATATAAAGTTTTAATGATGTTGCTATATTTTCTGGTCAAAAGAAATTACGTTGCAACACTGTTTGAAAGCTATTCACAAATGTGGGACAGATTTGAAATAGAAATGAGGCTGACATGTCTCATAGTTCAACATGTTCCCGAGATTATTATGTGTTGATGAACTGACAGCACCAGTCTTGTGTTAGAATATTAATACTGACATCAGCTTTCTAAGACCATATTTTAGAGATGGAAAGAGTGCAGGACAACAGTAGTACGAGTTTAGTAATATTAGCATGCGTGCCATCAACATACATCTATTCAATATTTATTTAGTGAGATGGCAGACAGTAGAACCCAATTTGTCAATGCAAATAACAGACAAACAACAACAAATAATGTGACATTTATTGATCAATTTAATGATCAAAATATACCAATTGAGGCTCTATAATGAAGTCAATTACTGAAGTGCTAATTAATACACTTACTAAGTAAGCACCCTAGCTGGCACAGCTGAACTGTCCTCGAACACACGGGAGAAGTTCTTCCACAGGACTGGATGCGGGCATTCACAAGGCACAGGATTCAGGAGCTTCCTTGGCTGGACCTTGGATGCTTCTTGTCAGAAAGGGATTAGAACCTGTGCAGGATCAGATGCATGTCTTCTCAGGACAGCTCTCACCCTCTGCACTGGATCCGATGTGTGTCATGTGAGAAAAGCTCTTATGCCCGGCCTTGTGTTGAATGTGTGTTGTGTCCTTATACATGAAGATCAAAGTGTACCAACATCCACAATAATGGCGTTTTCCCACCGCACCGCACCGCACCGCACAGTACGGCGCGGCACGGTAACCATCTGTACCCGTAACTATCCCCTTCACGGGTCGAGTCCCTGTGTCATTTTTCCATCCCACAACAGAACCGTGAAGATAGGAGGAGTTAGATAGGAGGAGTTATCTGAAGTTACAAAAAAGAATGTGACCACAATATCCATATATATATACTGTATACACTACCGGTCAAAAGTTTTAGAACACCCCCATTTTCCAGTTTTTACTTCAATTTGTCTTCTCTGAACTGTTCGGGAGCTTATTCAAACTTGTATACAGCGTTCGTTAGCTGCTTGAGGATACAGGTTGTTTGGCTTCCTCCACCGCGTTCAACTCTGGATGGTGTCGAGCAAGATGTGCCCGCATGTTGGCCATATTGCCACAATACTTTACTTTTCCATGACAGAGTTGGCATACAGATTTACTCTTGTCTAGCTCCACTTTCTGTTTTAAATTGTGAAACCCAAAGTTGTTCCAGACTTTGGATTTAAACTGAGTGGGTGCAGCACAAATCTCCACGGGTACCGTATCATCCACCATGTTTTCTTTTTCTAAACTGCTTCGTAATAGAGAGCTGAAGTTGTTCCCGTGGGTTTTTTCCTCCTCAAATAAAAAATGAGAAAATTTTTATGCCTAAAAATGCTGATTAAATATCAATTCAGGAGTCAGCGTGGTGATATAAAAATCGTCCAAAAAAAATATTGCAATTTGCAACTGAATCAATTTTTCCTACATCCCTAATATACTGTATATATATCGTTTGTAACGGTGGCCCATTAGTTTAGCCAGCATAAAATGCTAATGTATGGGGGCTACATTTCTATGTTGTTGTGTTCAGTCTCCCATGATTCATTGTGTGTCATTAGTTGGATTAGTGTGTAACTGTGACTGTGTCTGCCTGTGTGGTGACCCCCATGAGTTTCCCGTGATTTTGTTGTGTTCTTCGTGCTTCCCTGTTTTGCTAAGCTTTATTATTCTGCGTTGGTCCTCCAATGAGTTGCAATTTACCAAGATCACATTTAATACCTCATATTTCTTATATCTGTAGCCTACATTTTGTTACACTTGTTGCACAAGCTACAAGCTAAAAAAAATTAAATGCCAGTGTTGATTTATGGAGATGCAAGGTTGTTCAAACACTTCTGTCATTTCACACTGTCCAGTTCAGATTCTTTAGTTTCAAATGCCTGGGTTTAACTCGAGCATCAGAATGCATCGAAGCGATTCCTATATCTTTCTAAAAATCTATTTATGTGACGAATGAAAATGTTGTACTATGAAAGTTTATATTCAAATTGCGTTAATGAAAATGAAAATGAAAATGACAATACTATACTTTTTCCTTTCAGATAAAATGTGTTTATTTAATTAAGTTTCTTAACACAAACCTAACTCGTAGAATCACTCAGCCAGACTAAGATTTAGCGTGATGATTCTGTGACGATTGCGCTTGACCAATCAATGTTCTGCAGTATTGCTAGCTCCACCCTTAGGTCCTTGTTTGATTCGCTAGTCCCTAAACAGAGCAGTGGCTAAATTCAAAACAGGTACTTAGGTTTGGTATGGTTTGCTTGGCGGTGGAAAAAGTGACAAAACATTGGAGCACGGATTGGTTACCATGCTGTGCCGTACCGTATTGTGTGGTGCAAAGGCGTGCTAACAGATGGGCCATTAGGTGAGCAGTTGGTCATCTCCAGCATTGTCCCAGAGTGGAACATCACACCTACTTGTGAGCCTGGAGCTGTGCTTGAGGGTTTACAACACCCCCTCTCCTTTGATGTCCATCTCTGGGCAGTTTGAGACACCACAGTCATGTCTGAAGCACTGTTTCTGTTATTCAGAAGCCATCAGGTATCTCCCCAAGAGATAACAGGCATAATACAACAGGACCTGGGTGTGCTACACGAGTTGTTTTCCCAAGACCTAATGAGAATGACTGCTGCTGAAAACCGCACCTTTGACCATGAAATCTACACAGGCTTAATTCCAACAGCGCTTTGCATTACTGTCAGTTCGAACAAAAGCAAATATTGAGCTATATATTGCACTGGAGCTAATGGAATTCAAAGTAAATTACTTAAGTGCATTCAGTGCTTTGAGACCAGCTCTGAACTTCAATTCACATCCATTCCACTGTGAAATTCTGTCACCTATATCACCTACCGCTGCTTGCCATTTGTGCATATGGCAGCTCTGCTCCAGTAACAGAGATGCTTAGCGATGGAAGAACATGTGATTCCAGAAAATGGTATAATTAAGCTGACAGGACCCATCATACTTGAACTTCAGTCACTGGAAAGAAATAATGCAAAATCCATTTGTGTCAGCTGTATTGGACCAGGAATTCTATTCACTGTGACAATGACACAGTGATTAATTTTAGATTTATGAATTTCTGAAGATGATCATGATCTCTTTGAATCCCATGATTCAATGTCCCCCAGCAAAGGCACGCTCCTTTCCCCTGATTAGTTAATTTATTGTACATTAAAACATCAAGCCAAATTGTATAAGCCCTTAAAATATACCTCCACAAACAATCCAAAGCCAAAGCTTTGGCATGGCTGTGCAGCATGTCAAATTGAGTATTAACTGAATTATCGAATCATTTTTCAGTGACATTGTCTGTGTAAAAATATGATCCAAGGGACAGAAGTCATTTCTATACAATTAAATTTGAAGTTGAACTGATTTAAATGCAACTTAAACGAGTATGTCACACCACCTGTATGAGGAGGCAGTAGTTACACACTTGAATAATAAAAAGCTTACAAAGATTAATGAACAGTTTAGCATACTACTCTTCATACATTCTCAAGAATAATTGATTATGGTACAATAATGGTGTAAACAAGATGAAATATTAAACTACAGATTTTCTGAATGTGTTCATTATTCTCTGTGCTCCCTCCTTTGTATAGTCTGTCCCCCTTTCCCCACATTTCTTTCAACTTGTAACTGAAATTTGAATTCATAAGAAACTGATTTCAAAACCATAGCAGAGGAGTGTCCTAAAAATCTTCCTGCCTGTCTCGAGTAATGATATCCAGCTCTTGCTCTCAGACATATCATTATAGATCACGTCCTAGACCATTTGACTGCATCATTCCTTTGTCACGTTTTCTGAATGAGACGGTATTATATAGAGATAAATATAAGAATATTATAAGGCACATGCTGTGTTTTTTTCATAAATAAATCAAGAAAAATGCCAGTACTTTACTTGTAACTGGAGCATTATATTTAAAATATAAATAATATATTACATTTGCAATGAAGCTAGTAAGCGTTTGACAATGAGCCCCATTTCATGAAAGCCAATCAAACACTTTTCCTAGTATTTTCTCACTGTACCAGTGCCTTATAAAAACATTTAATGGTTTTCTGCAGTATCTTGAAATGGTTAATATTATGAGCTCTAGTTTGCTGAGGATGGTGGCGAACACACGTCACATGGGCGGTTGTGAAATTGCTCATTTTGTCAGTCGCAAACAGAATATTTTTCGCCTCTGTCCAATTTGGTAGTTTCGTGGTCTGCAATAACGGTGCTAGCGTCAACATGGGCTTGGCTGCGCAATGGGGGGAATGTCAACAAAAACATTCGTCAAGTTCTGTGTCTGATCATTTGTTTGTGTATTCGTCCATGCAGACCACCTCTTAACTCTTACGCTGGCTTTATGTGGTAGTTTGGTGACGTTATTAATGTTCACATATTAACAGATAGGGCAGACAAGCGGGATCTTCTGTATTTTACCTCACCGAGGCAAATCATTCAATAAATGACTATGTGAAATTCAATTTCTTAGTTGAATAAAGATTGCAAGTATTTAAGCTTTGCTCTTGTAAGGAGTGGCTCAATGCACTTGCATGAGAGAGAGACCGTCTCTACACCCATAAAACTGTGTAAGATATGAGTTTTAAAAAAAATATATACTGTATGTGCACTGTTTTTTGTTTGTTAAATATTAAACTTCACTCCAATAATATAGAGTACATAGTTGAATAGTGTATAACGTGGCAATTCCCTGGAAATTGCAGAAGTTAGTGCATCAATGAACCATAGTTAATACAGTTAACTCATAGTTAAACGGTAAACAAAAACAGTTAATAAACATGCTTTAGTAATTGCGCTTTTATCAGTAGTGATATTTCATATGCTGGAGTGAAAGCAAGTGTCATAACTTGTACTTCGGAAGCCATGGTGCTTGCTCTTTATCAGAAATTACAAAATTGCCATGGAATTGGGGTGGCACTGGTATTAACGGGACAAAAAGCTGACAATTAAGCTAAAGGCCTTTATGTGCTAATACTCACATAATTGGCTTAAGAAACACACAGTGCTAATTCCCAGTGTTTATATATGGTGTTATGGGCTTTAATGCCATTATATTTCAAATAACATAATACAAATGTCAAGGTGTTAAGTGGATAACGGAAAGGATAAAAGGTTTCCTACAAAGTTATAAACAGGCAACACCATCATGTACAATAGTATATGACAGCTGAAGGCATTAGACTGAGCGGAGCAATAATATAGAAAAATTCCAAAAGGAAACAGGCACATTCTTGTATCTGCTTGTGATAGCAGATACAAATGTGAAAAATATGAAACTCCCAGGTGTATCATCCACGAAGCTGATATTAGCGGAGATGCCAAATGCAAATGAGCCATTTACAGCACAGATTCACATTTTCTGTAGAGCATTATGGGATTCGAAAATGAGGTCCTTGCCCACTCTCCAAACTTGTTGATCTTCCCATGAAACCCTGGGGAATGCTTTGAGTGATATGGAATGATGAATGGGCAATTGACAGCAGTGGCTCTGACCTCAGCTGAACTAGAAACGGAATCAGCTGGGTTATTCCTGTCATGTGCGTCTATCATTATGTAGATTAGGTAGCACAACTCAATTTAGAATCAGATTTGCTGCAGATATCTAAAACACATGCACATGCACACACACACACACACACACACTGTGAACCCTGGGGTGCAATTAGGTTCAAAGTTTCTGTGATTGCATGCGCTTGCATATGGACTAGGAGTGTAACTTACAATGGGGGGCATTTCATGAAGCTGGATTTGACAGAGAGAATATATGTTTTTAAATAACAATAATTCATTTGCCTAACGGCAGCTCAGTCTTATAATATATGCCAGGGGTATTAAAATCCAGGCCTCGAGGTCCGCAGTGTCTGCAGGTATTTGCTCCAACCACACGCTACACCACCTGATTTCACTAATTAGCTCGCTTCCTGGACCAAGGAGGTAAACTAATTATTAGAAATCAGGTGGTGTAGTGCGGGGTTGGAACAAATATCTGGAGACATCCTTGGACATCGAGGCCTGGATTTGAATACCCCCGGTATATGCTATGTGCTTGGTCTTATTACGGTTGTGAAACATCTGATTTCCATGAAAATAACTAAGATACTGTTTGTTGAATTTGCTGAAAAGACTAAGGTCATTTGATAATTAATAATATACAGTAAATATATTAGCAAAGCCTGCTTTTGGCACACATCTGACAGTGAAATATTGCACATTAATAGTACCTTGGTGTCACATTTACATTTTACATTTTAAGCATTTAGCAGACGCTCTTATCCAGAGCGACTTACAAGATGTGCATCAATACATGGTAGGAACAATCATAGTTAGCGCACGAGATCAGTGCAGGAATACAGCAATAGACATCATTGCAGGCATCTGCGTACCATACCTGTAACACCGGGAAGGAAAAGGTTAGTGAATAATTTTTTTTTTTTTTTTTGAGAGTATAGTGTTGAACAAGTAAACAGTGGTGAAGACAATTTAGCTAGATTGTCAGAGTTCAGGGATAGTGGAGTCTGAAGAGGTGGGTTTTGAGTCTCTTGCGGAAGACTGGAAGTGATTCCGCAGTCCTGACCGATTGCGGGAGGTCGTTCCACCAACGAGGGACCAGGACAGAGAAGAGGCGAGACCGCAGGAGTGGCTGCCAGGCGCCCGGAGGGATGGGGCAGTCAGTTTGCCAGCGGAGGCGGAGCGGAGGGGTCTGGGCGGGGTGTAGGGAGTGATGAGTGACAGGAGGTATGGGGGAGCAGTACCTCTGGCCGCTTGAAAAGCAAGCACCAGTGACTTGAATCTGATGCGTGCTGCGATGGGGAGCCAGTGCAGAGAGGAGAATAGAGGGGTGACGTGGGTGAACTTCGGCTGGTTGAACACCAGGCGAGCAGCAGCGTTCTGGACTAGTTGCAGTGGCTTGATGGCACAGGCCGGAAGGCCTGCCAGCAAGGAATTGCAGTAGTCAGACGTGAGATCACCAGGGCCTGGACCAGGATTTGAGTGGCCTCTTGGTGAGGAACGGTCGGATCCTCCGGATGTTGTGGAGGGAGAAACGGCAGGTCCGAGTGATCGCTGCAATATGGCTCGAGAAGCACAGCTGGTTGTCCAGGGTTACCCCAAGACTCCTGGCAGACTGGGACGGAGACACTATGGAGCCTTCCCACGGTGATTGACGATCAATCATCGGGGAGCCCTTCGCTGGGAGGAAGAGCAGCTCTGTCTTCCCCAGGTTCAGCTTCAGGTGGTGGGTGGACATCCATGCGGAGATGTCAGCCAGGCATGCAGAGATCCGTGCCGGGACCTGGGTATCAGATGGAGGAAGGAGAGAAAGAGTTGAGTGTCATCAGCATAACAGTGATAGGAAAAACCATGAGCAGAAATAACAGAGCCAAGTGACTTGGTGTACAGAGAAAATAGGACGGGGCCTAGCACCGAGCCCTGCGGGCCCGGTAGAGAGGGTGTGGGGAGAGGAGGGATCCTCTCCAGGTCACTTGTAGGACCGGTCAGCCAGGTAGGACTCAAACCATGTCAACGCAGGTCCAGAGATTCCCATCTCGACGAGAGATGAGAGAAGGATCCGGTGGTCCACGGTGTCGAATGCCGCCGACAGGTCGAGGAGGAGGAGGACAGAGCTAAGGGATCGGGACTTAGCCCCGCAAGAGCCTCAGTGACCGCAAGGAGAGCAGTCTCTGTGGAGTGGCCTGCTCTGAACCCAGATTGGTTGGGATCAAGCAGGTCGTTCTGTAAGAGATGAGCAGACAGTTGATTATAGACAGCCCGCTCTAACGTTTTGGAAAGGAATGGGAGGAGAGAGACAGGTCGGTAGTTAGAGATGACAGCAGGATTCAGAGAGGGTTTTTGAGGAGGGGACAACATGAGCACATTTGAGGGAGGAGGGGACAGAGCCAGAGGAAAGAGAGGAGTTAATGACATTGGAGACAAAGGGAGGATGTCCATAGCAATGGACTGGAAGAGGGGGAAGGAATGGGATCAAGAGGGCAGGTGGTGGGATGGTGGGAGAGAACAAGTTGAAGGATGTCTGAGTCAGGGAGGGGCGAGAAGGAGGACAGAGGGTGGGAGGTTTAGGTAGCGAGATGGGAGAGAGAGAGGTTGGGGGGAAGGAGTTGCGAATGACATCAACTTTCTCGTGAAAGAAGGATGAGAAGTCATCACATTTGAGAGAAGGTTTAAATCCTAAGCAACCTGCCCGTTCCCAGTGGTGATGTTGTTTGAAGTACAGTAGACCAACATAGTTACAGTACTATAGCAGGTGTCAAAGCTGTGTGCCAGAAAACCTTGTTAGTGCATATGTTAAATGAAAGGTAATGATGCTCATTTGAATTTCCTGTCTTTTTCGGCTTTTGATAAAAACCTTTAGCTTCTCACTTAAAACATATTTTGGGGGATTTAATATAATTATAACATGTAATATACTAAAGCATAAATAATAAACAGAGGAGGCTTTGTTGGTTTGATGTGTTGCTCTGCAATGCTATATTTGTTGTGTATGTACCATTGAACCTTTCAGATTTCTGTTAGGTCTTTAAATAAAAAAATACAATCACAAAATATTATATATACATGTTATATTTTGTCTTAGGTTCCATCTATTTCTGTCATACTATGAGCCATTTGCATTTTTTTGGGAGAAACAGAAGAAAAGTAGACATTTAAATGTAAGATATGTACTGTATGAATGTGAGAGCTTTTAAGGAATCTGTTTGGTTGAAACCATAGAGTACTTTAGAGTGAGTGATTTTCTCATGTAACAGAGCCATAAAGTAATTGAGAATTCATTAAAAAATACACCTTGGAGGGTTTCATGGGTATGATTGCAGTACTGGTGACATCTCTCTGAATGGTTTCAATCGCTTGTGAAGCATGTGCCGGTAAACGTAAACTGATAGCAACACAATGGTACAGATGCTGATGGTTTCAGTTGGGTCAGTGCTTTTCTGTTAAAGGAGGAACTAAGGCCACATTCTATTGAGAGCATAATAAAAACTCAAAGAATAGTGTTATGCAAAGACATGTTCATAACAGTTACAATTCTTATATCTACAAAATACACTTAACTAGTTAACTAGGTGACTTAGCATATACTGTACCTCAGACCATTTTCAATGTAAAAAAGCTGTTACATATACAAAGCATATACTCTCTGTACATTTGTAAAATACAAGTCTTAAATTCGGTCTGCGTACCAAATTATTGATATCAGAATGATGAACATTTACAACAAAATGTTCATCAATATACAGAAACAAAACTAGCACTGTTCCAAAGCAATGTTTTCCATATTCTCCTACATTCATGAATACTTGGCTCTGGAAAAAGAACACAAAATAACCCAAGTTTGGGGCTTGGGGCTATTGTGTGGCTGTGTGGAACTGTATCTGAATTCTGTGTGTTTACATGAGGTCAGAGAGTACAGAAATTAATGCTTGTAAGGACAGAGAGCCTGTGGCCATTGTAGTTACTTCTGTGGGAGACTCTCAGTGCTGTATAGGTATTGGGTATGCCCTGCCAACCTAATTTAAATGGATGGCATACCACTCTCATAGTAAAACAACTCATACAAAAATTGTCAATACAATAATAAAATAACACTTACACTTAACGCTCACAGAATAAGGACATATGATGAGGTTATACAGTGTTACATGCCATGACAATGCATGATCCACCCAACATTGAGCACTTGAAGGAATTTCCCTGGTGTTTGTGATAGTGAGTAATGTAAAATTATTTTAAAAAAATGCTTTTGACTATGTTGATCCAAGGCTAATGTATGTTCTAGTGTATGGACCCCACAGTCTGGTATGGAATCTGAGTCAAGCCAGTGGCATAATTGGCAATAACATCGCTCGGGAGAGGGAGGGATCTCAGTTGGAAGGACATCCATGTCTTATCACTCACCTGCAACCCCCTCTGGTCAATCGGGTGCCCACAGTCTGCCTACACAAGCTACCCATGATGTGTCCTCTGTTTGAGCTGATGGACTGCAGAGTGAAAAGAAGCTGCTTGACATCACATGTTTCGGACGAGAGTGCATGCTGGTCTGGGCCCTCCCAACTTGACAAAGGAGGTTAGAACAATGAGCACGAAGACACAAAAAATTGGTATTCCAAATAGGAAGAAAATAAGGGTAAAATTTAAAAAAGTTAAAACCAATTGATCCATTTGGAAACAATACAATTTTGCAAGTAATAATCTAGCCTCTTTGTAAATGTCTGCTCATCTACTCATTCAACTCTCAGAAGAGTGAATGAGCTCTTCATTAGCACATGATCGAGAGAGCCATTCAAAACACAGATTCCCCAGAGCAAAACATTTACATATACAGCTGAGATGACACCTGTGATGGTGACTCACAATTATAGAAACAGATGTCTCAACCCCTGATGTGGGGGTACATAAAGTCAATCTAAGGCCATAAATGATATTTTATCTATCAACTATTGATTATCTGTCTGTGGAATTCTTCTCAGGTTTAGCAGGTGGTGCAATGATATTGTTAGTGGCTGTATGCGACATATCACAGTCTCAGCCAGAGGGCTGGAGAGAATTTATTGATTTTATTGAATGACATTTTTCAATAAATGCATTTTTCTCCCCCAGTGCGCTCATGAAAGCTTCAAAAACAGCAGATGGGGGAGCAGGCTACATGTTGGTTTATAATTATTACCTGGCAGTCCCCAGGGCAGAGGTCACATGTCTGGATACCCTGAATGAATCAAGCCTTCAATTCTGTGCTTTTCTATGCTGTTTTGACTTCAAACTGACACATGTCTGTGAGTGGATGAAATGAAAGGAAAAGCAGGATGCTGTAAACACTGTTTGATCGAATTGTGTCAAAATGTGTAAAAGAAAATTCAACCACTCCAATGTGGCTTTTGCTCAATGTTTTGGGTCATTGTCCTGCTGGAATCTTCTCTCAAGTCCCAGGTCTCCTGCACACTGCAACTGGTTTTCCTGAAATATTTGTTTATATCTTGCTCCATCCATTTTCCCCTCAATTTTTACAAGTTTTCCAGTTCCTGAAGCAAAGAAGCATCCCCGTATCATTAGGCTTCCACCAGCATGTTTCAGGGTAGGAATAGTGTTCTTGGGATGATGTGCAGTTGTGCCTAACATTAAGCCCAAAAAGTTCAATCTTGGTCTCATCAGACCATAGAATATTCCTCCACTTGGTTTGAGAGCGTTCCACATGCCTTTTGGGAAACTGTAGGCAAGATTAATTCAACAATGGTTTTCTCTTTGCCACCTTCCCATAAAGATTTGTGCAGATTTGTGAAGCTCCCATGGACACTTTCTCCCAACTCCATCACAGTTGCCTCTCTAACAAGTTCTCCTAGATGTTAAGTTTTGGAGGATGGCCTGTTCTAGGCAAATTCACAGTTTGCCATATTCCACCAAATATGGTATAAGAGTGCAAAAATAATTATCACCAAATGCTAATGATTTTCACTAGAATTTAGTCATTAAAATAAGAGATGATGCTTTGAATTTGATGGTTTCATGATTAGATTGATTAGATGTTTTGTATGAAATTTTGAGGATTAGTTTCAATAATGTTTATCCTTTACCAAAACAAATAAAAAATCTACATTGGTGCTGGAACGGTGTCAGAAGGAAACTGGTGATTTGTGGATTTTGAATGTAAATGCTGTGCAGCCATTATGTAAACATTGTGCGATATTATTAAATATTATTCATATGACACACAAACAATATATTTTTATAGACTGTATATCAATATTATTAAAAAGCCATGCTTTCAGAAAGTCAGAAATGTAAATACTGTATTTGGTTATGTATGCAAAACATTTGTAATTGCTCCAGTAGAGTGAAGAAGTTATGCAATGGCTAACATACACTGATCTATACAATATACAATGGCATGTAGAGTGAGTATAGGCCTAATTGCACATAGAAATCAAATCTTGACGTACACCTTGAAGAAAACTGTGAGCTGAGAATGTTTCAAAGGAAACATTGACCAGTAAAAGGGGGATGTGCTGTAGCTAGTGGTTTTACTGCAGTTCCTACCTGTCAATCAAACCAACATCAAGGCTGCCATAGGGAAAATACTTTTAAGAACAGAATTGGCTTTGTGCATAAGGTTTAATCATACAGTTAATGTCACTGCTCCCAAGATATTCAAGTATAAGAAATATCAATCTACACTAAAAAGGCAGTGTCTCTGGAATAATAAAGCACATTTTCCTTTTGTGGTTGTCCTCAAATTGCACTACTCTAAATGGGAGATGTAACACTCTTGTGCATGTTCAGCTCAACTTGACTGCGATCAAATATTAATACACTGTAAAATATCCTGGAAACTACTGGATCAGGGTTAATGAATCCACTAAATGGAGAGCTTTACCATTGCCAGAAGTAATTATGTGTGACAAATACGATGCTGGTCAAATGAACACTCTTTTTTTTTACGCCTGCAGACAAAACATTTTTGATGCGATTATACAGTCCATTCTGTCTTGATTTATACCCTATATAAAAAATGCTTTACAAGGCCAAACCCTCATTGGCCAATATTTAATAATTCAGTAGCCCCCATACATATCTAGCTGTAGGCTTAACTGTCAGGATGCATTGAGAAAAGTTTTTTAAAAATTGTCTCTTGCTTATAAATATATCTTTTTTTATGTTAACAGACATTAACAATGACTGTCAAAATGCCCAAAAATGCCAGTATTGGAAAATAATGACCTTGAAAAAGTTATACTAAGTTATACTCTGATACTATGCTGCACCTGTGTTTCTCAAGTACAATGTCAGTATAATGTAGCTACCTAGCTATAGCAGTTGAAGATGCACCCACAATTTAATATTATCCCCTCAAAATACAAATAAAAACTTCCAAGGATAGTTTGTGAACACCATTAGAACTAGCTTGCTTGCTTTAAAAGATACAAATATAGGTTTAAAATGTTCTGCATGAGAGTTGGCTCACAATGTTGCTCTGAGTTGCCTTCAAACCAAGTACATTTCCTGCTCTACTCTGTATTTGATTAATATTTGATATCTTTGATTATATTTTGAATGGGTGATCGTTTTTTTAATGGTGTTGTGACACAGTTTCAGGTCTGTCAGTAACCTTTTTTTGGAGAGGATCTTGTTAACTTGCAGGCCATATACAATATCCAGCACATAGAGCAGGACACATATACTAACACAAAAATGTTTTAAAAATGAGGACATTCAGCTTGTCCATTTAGTCTCTCTTGAAACCTCACTCTTCCTTCACTAGGTGCCTACTACAATAAATGAATACATTATACTGACATTGCTGATCAAATCAATTTGCTAACTGGCTAGTTTGCAAGCTAGCTACATACCTCATTCATCTGTCCATAATTGGACTAAATCTTCAGCGTTACCCTTCCAATGACTGATAGCATCTTGTCTGTTAGCTGGGCCTGGATTTTCTGAATTAGTCAGTACTGGTCCTGTCCAAGTAAGAACAATTCTAGAAAGATAAATACTTCCTGTCCCACCCTTTAATAAAGAAGTGATTGACTTATATTATGAAACTAACACAATCTCCTAATTGAGATTTATGTTCGCAGGGGTGCATTGGCACTTTTTTACATATGTATTGGGAATGTCCTAATGTGTCCTCCTTTTGGAATCAAGTGGTTTTGGGTAGGGAGATTCCATGCACTCCTGAAGTGTTAATTCTGAAAGAGATGACATTGCACTTGACTTGACTTTATCCCAGAAGTGTATGTGTGTTGCTGGCCTTACAGCAGAAAAAGGATGCTTGCGCAACAGTGGAAGCCACTGCATTCGTTGTCATGGCCTCACTGGTTGAACGCTGTTCGGGACATTGTATGGTTGGAGCTATCGGTGGCTCGGTCGCATGGGGCTGGCCGTCGTCAGCTGGAGGTCTGGCGGATGGCGGCCAGTGTCCTGGATGCCCTGGGTAAGGTGGAGGTGTCACCACAGGGGAAGGATTATTTGTATGTATTTGTGTTTTTTATGTCTTGCTTTAAAAATAAAAAAAACAATTGTTCACAAAAAATAAGTGAATTGACAATTTTAAAATTCAGAATATTGATATAATGATAATAACAATGACAAAAATAAACAAATAAATATATATACATCAATTTAGATACATAAAAAGATTGCTTCTACCTTATTGATAGTTTTGTACATTTAACTCCGTGACTCAAATCCAAAAGCAGACATTTAATTTTGTGTCAAACAAAAATAACATTATCTACTATTACTGGCACAGACTGTCACATTGCTCATTGAACTATAGCTCTAGTTAGACAATTAAATTGCAATCAGTTTATCCTGGTCGGGACATTTACGTGAGAAATGACAAATTACAGTTCAAACCACTTTTCGTTTTAATGGCTGGCTGCTCATAACACAAGCTATGTTTTTGCCCCTGTACTTACTGGCAAGATTTGTTCTTTAATTGGGATGGGAATGTGACACGGAGGGCTTGTAACCAGAAGTTTGCAGCTTCAAGACAGCACATATCCAAATTGCAACAGCTTGATTTGTTTTTGCAGGGCTTTTGTGGGCACCTGTATGATAGATATTTAAACATCTTTATTTAATGACATTTGATTCAGAAATGGCAGCAGTATTCAATGGCAGACATATTTTGGAAAATGAGGGACCAGACACATGCATACTGAAAACACAGCGCGACCAAGCCAGCAATTACTCAACATGAAGGGTGTATGGTCATCTCAATTCAATTCAAGGGTGTATAATCAATCAAAACACTGCTCTCAGATGTTAGTCAGGAGAAAAGCTTTTACTTATTAGCATCTATGCAAATAAATATAGTGGGTATAAAAGTATTCATCCCCTGAAATTTTCCACATTTTATTATCTTGCTTCATGGAATCAAAATTGATTTAATTGAGATTTCTTGGTACTGATCAATGCAAAAATACTTTTTAATGTAAAATATAAAAAACCCCAGCAAATTAAGCTTTTTCTTAATGAATTACAAAGAAAAAACAGACTCATTCAGAATGTATTCCATAAATATTCACCCCCCTTGACTTAATCCTTGGTATAACCACCTTTACCTGATAATTGTTCCTGTCCCTGAAGCAGAGAAGCATCCCAATAGCATTAGGCACCTGCCAACATGTTCTTGGGATTATGCGCGGTGCTAGGCTTGCGCCAAACATAGCGCCTAACATTGAGGACAAAAAGTTCAATCTTGGTCTCATCAGACCATAGAATCTTCTTCAATTGGTTTGAGAAACTAGACAAGATTTCTTGTGCGTTTTCTTCAATAATAGTTTTATTTTTCCCACCCTCTCATAAAGTGCAGATTTGTGAAGGGCCGGGGCTATTTCTGTCCCGTGGACAGGTTCT